>OU342741.1:391528388-392770468 GCA_910589775.1 Avena eriantha
ATGACTCTAGCTGTGGATCCATATGTGGTCTATGAAAAGAACACACATGCTCAGGTGGTTAATGAAAAGAATAGACATGCAATGACTCTAGTGGATCCATATGAGGTCTATGAGAAGAACAGACATGCAATGACTCTAGTGGATCCATATGAGGTTTGTGAAAAGAACACACATGCAATGACTCTAGCTGTGGTTAATGAAAAGAACGCACATGCAATGACACTGGTGGATCCATGTGGTTTGTGAAAAGAACAGACATGAAATGACTCTAGCTATGGTTTATGAAAAGAACGCACATGCAATGACACTGGTGGATCCATATCTAGTTTGTGACAAGAGCACACATGCAATGAACTCTGGTGGATCCATATTTGGTTTGTGAGAAGAACACACATGCTCATGTGGTTTATGAAAAGAACACACATCCAATGACACTAGTGGATCCTTATGTGGTTTGTGAAAAGAACACACATGCAATGACACTGGTGGATCAACATGTGGTTTGTGAAAAGAACACACATCCAATGACTCTAGTGGATCCTTATGTGGTTTGTGAAAATAATGGACATTTAATGACTCAAACTATGGTTTGTGAAAAGAACAAGCAATAAAATGACAATGGTGGATCCATGTGTGGTTTGTGAAAGAACAGAAATTAATTGACTCTAGTTGTGGTTCATGAAAAGAACACACATGCATTGACCCTGGTGGATCCATATTTGGTTTGTGAAAAGAAAACACATGCAATGACACTGGTGGATGCATATGTTGTTTGTGAAAATATGACACATGCAATGAACTCTGGTGGATCCATATGTGGTTTGTGAGAAGAGCACACATCCAATGACTCTAGTGGATCCATGTGTGGTTTGTGAAAATAACACAAACGCAATGACTCTAGTTGTGGATCCATATGTGGTCTATGAAAAGAACACATATGCTCATGTGGTTCATGAAACGAACAGACATGCAATGACTCTGGTGGATCCATATGTGGTCTATGAGAAGAACACACATGCAATGACACTGGTGGATCCATATGTGGTTTGTGAAATGACACACATCTTATGACTCTGGTGGATCCCTATGTGGTTTGTGAAAAGAACAGACATTCACTGACTCTAGTTGTGGTTCTTGAAAAGAACACACATGCAATGACACTAGCTATAGTTAAGAAAATAACACACATACAATGACACTGGTGGATCCATATCTAGTATGTGAAAAGAACACACATACAATGATCTCTCGTGGATCCATATGTGGTTTGTGAGAAGAACACAGATGCTCATGTGGTTTGTGAAAAGAACACACATCCAATGATACTGGTGGATCCTTATGTGGTTTGTGAAAACAACACACTTGCAATGACACTGGTGGATCAATATGTGGTTTGTGAAAAGAACACACATCCAATGACTCCAGTGGATCCTTATGTGGTTTGTGAAAAGAACAAACATTTAATGACTCTAACTGTGGTTTGCGAAAAGAACGAGCAATACAATGACTCTGGTGGATCCATGTGTGGTTTGTGAAAGAATAGACATTCACTAACTCTACTTGTGGTTCATGAAAAGAACACACATCCAATGACACTGGTGGATCCAAATGTGGGTTGTGAAAAGAACACACATGCAATGACACTGGTGGATCCATATGTGGTTTGTAAAAATAACACATATGCAATGAACTCCGGTGGATCCATATGTGGTTTGTGAGAAGAACACACATGCTCATGTGGTTTGGAAAAGAACACACATTTAATGACACTGGTGGATCCTTATGTGGTTTGTGAAAAGAACACACATGCAATGACACCATTGGATCAATATGTGGTTTGTGAAAATAACACACATCCAATGACTCTAGTGGATCCTAGTGGTTAATGAAAAAACAAACATGCAATGACACTAGTGGATCCATATGTGGTTTGTGAAAAGAACACACATGCAAGGACTCTAGTTGTGGTTAATGAAAAGAACACACATGCAATGACACTGGTGGATCCATAGGTGGTTTGTGAAAATAACACACATGCAATGACTCTAGCTATGGTTAATGAAAAGACCACACATGCAATGACACTAGTGGATCCATGTGGTTTGTGAAAAGAACACACTTGCAATGACTCTAGCTATGGTTAATGAAAAGAACACACATGCAATGACACTCGTGGATCCATGTGGGTTTTGAAAAGAAGAGACATCAAATGCACTCTGGTGGATCCATACGTGGATCCTTATGTGGTTTGTGAAAAGAACACAAATGCTCATGTGGTTTGTGAAAATAACATACATGCAATGACACTGGTAGATCCATATGTGGTTTGTGAAAAGAACACACATGAAATGAACTCTGGTGGATCCATCTGTGGTTTGTGAAAAGAACAGAAATGCAATGACTCTAGCTATTGTTAAGAAAAGAACACACATGCAATGACACTGGTGGATCCATATCTAGTATGTGAAAAGAACACACATACAATGAACTCTGGTGGATCCATATGTGGTTTGTGATAAGAACACACATGCTCATGTGGTTTGTGAAAAGAACACACATCCAATGACACTGGTGTATCCTTATGTGGTTTGTGAAAACAACACACTTGCAATGACACTGGTGGATCAATATGTGGTTTGTGAAAAGAAAACACATCCAATGACTCTAGTGGATCCTTATGTGGTTTGTGAAAAGATTAGACATTTAATGACTCTAACTATGGTTTGTGAAAAGAACAAGCAATACAATGACAATGGTGGATCCATGTGTGGTTTGTGAAAGAATAGACATTCACTGACTCTAGTTGTGGTTCATGAAAAGAACACACATGCAATGACACTGGTGGATCCAAATGTGGGTTGTGAAAAGAACACACATGCAATGACACTGGTGGATCCATATGTGGTTTGTAAAAATAACACACATGTAATGAACTCCGGTGGATCCATATGTGGTTTGTGAGAATAACACACATGCTCATGTGGTTTGTGAAAAGAACACAAATCCAATGACACTGGTGGATCCTTATGTGGTTTGTGAAAAGAACACACATGCAATGACACTATTGGATCAATATGTGGTTTGTGAAAATAACACACATCCAATGACTCTAGTGGATCCTAGTGGTTAATGAAAAAACAAACATGCAATGACGCTAGTGGATCCATATGTGGGTTGTGAAAAGAACACACATGCAATGACTCTAGTTGTGGTTAATGAAAAGAACACACATGCAATGACACTGGTGGATCCATAGGTGGTTTGTGAAAATAGCACACATGCAATGACTCTAGCTGTGGCTAATGAAAAGACCACACGTGCAATGACAGTAGTGGATCCATGTGGTTTGTGAAAAGAACACACATGCAATGACCCTAGCTATGGTTAATGAAAAGAACACACATGCAATGACACTGGTAGATCCATGTGGTTTGTGAAAAGAACACACATGAAATGCACTCTGGTGGATCCATACGTGGTTTGTGAGAAGAACACAAATGCTCATGTGGTTTGTGAAAATAACATACATGCAATGACACTGGTAGATCCATATGTGGTTTGTGAAAAGAACACACATGAAATGAATTCTGGTTGATCCATATCTGTTTCGAGAAAAGAACACACATGCAATGACTCTAGTTGTAGTTAATGAAAAGAACACACATGCAATGACACTTGTGGATCCATATGTGGTTTATGAAAAGAACACACATGCAATGACTCTAGTGGATGCATATGTGGTTTGTGAAAAGAACACACATACAATGACAATGCTAGATCCATATGTTGTTTGTGAAAAGAACACACGTGAAATGAACTCTGGTTGATCCATATGTGGTTTGTGAGAAGAGCACACATCCAATGACTCTAGTGGATCCATGTGTGGTTTGTGAAAATAACACAAATGCAATGACTCTTGTTGTGGATCCATATGTGGTCTATGAAAAGAACACATATGCTCATGTGGTTCATGAAAAGAACAGACATGCAATGACTCTGGTGGATCCATATGTGGTCTACGAGAAGATCACACATGCAATGACACTGGTGGATCCATATGTGGTTTGTGAAATGGCACACATCTTATGACTCTGGTGGATCCCTATGTGGTTTGTGAAAAGAACAGACATTCACTGACTCTAGTTGTGGTTCTTGAAAAGAACACACATGCAATGACACTAGCTATGGTTAAGAAAAGAACACACATACAATGATCTCTCGTGGATCCATATGTGGTTTGTGAGAAGAACACACATGCTCATGTGGTTTGTGAAAAGAACACACATCCAATGATACTGGTGGATCCTTATGTGGTTTGTGAAAACAACACACTTGCAATGACACTGGTGGATCAATATGTGGTTTGTGAAAAGAACACACATCCAATGACTCCAGTGGATCCTTATGTGGTTTGTGAAAAGAACAAACATTTAATGACTCTAACTGTGGTTTGCGAAAAGAACGAGCAATACAATGACTCTGGTGGATCCATGTGTGGTTTGTGAAAGAATAGACATTCACTAACTCTAGTTGTGGTTCATGAAAAGAACACACATCCAATGACACTGGTGGATCCAAATGTGGGTTGTGAAAAGAACACACATGCAATGACACTGGTGGATCCATATGTGGTTTGTAAAAATAACACATATGCAATGAACTCCGGTGGATCCATATGTGGTTTGTGAGAAGAACACACATGCTCATGTGGTTTGGAAAAGAACACACATTTAATGACACTGGTGGATCCTTATGTGGTTTGTGAAAAGAACACACATGCAATGACACCATTGGATCAATATGTGGTTTGTGAAAATAACACACATCCAATGACTCTAGTGGATCCTAGTGGTTAATGAAAAAACAAACATGCAATGACACTAGTGGATCCATATGTGGTTTGTGAAAAGAACACACATGCAAGGACTCTAGTTGTGGTTAATGAAAAGAACACACATGCAATGACACTGGTGGATCCATAGGTGGTTTGTGAAAATAACACACATGCAATGACTCTAGCTATGGTTAATGAAAAGACCACACATGCAATGACACTAGTGGATCCATGTGGTTTGTGAAAAGAACACACTTGCAATGACTCTAGCTATGGTTAATGAAAAGAACACACATGCAATGACACTCGTGGATCCATGTGGGTTTTGAAAAGAAGAGACATCAAATGCACTCTGGTGGATCCATACGTGGATCCTTATGTGGTTTGTGAAAAGAACACAAATGCTCATGTGGTTTGTGAAAATAACATACATGCAATGACACTGGTAGATCCATATGTGGTTTGTGAAAAGAACACACATGAAATGAACTCTGGTGGATCCATCTGTGGTTTGTGAAAAGAACAGAAATGCAATGACTCTAGCTATTGTTAAGAAAAGAACACACATGCAATGACACTGGTGGATCCATATCTAGTATGTGAAAAGAACACACATACAATGAACTCTGGTGGATCCATATGTGGTTTGTGATAAGAACACACATGCTCATGTGGTTTGTGAAAAGAACACACATCCAATGACACTGGTGTATCCTTATGTGGTTTGTGAAAACAACACACTTGCAATGACACTGGTGGATCAATATGTGGTTTGTGAAAAGAAAACACATCCAATGACTCTAGTGGATCCTTATGTGGTTTGTGAAAAGATTAGACATTTAATGACTCTAACTATGGTTTGTGAAAAGAACAAGCAATACAATGACAATGGTGGATCCATGTGTGGTTTGTGAAAGAATAGACATTCACTGACTCTAGTTGTGGTTCATGAAAAGAACACACATGCAATGACACTGGTGGATCCAAATGTGGGTTGTGAAAAGAACACACATGCAATGACACTGGTGGATCCATATGTGGTTTGTAAAAATAACACACATGTAATGAACTCCGGTGGATCCATATGTGGTTTGTGAGAATAACACACATGCTCATGTGGTTTGTGAAAAGAACACAAATCCAATGACACTGGTGGATCCTTATGTGGTTTGTGAAAAGAACACACATGCAATGACACTATTGGATCAATATGTGGTTTGTGAAAATAACACACATCCAATGACTCTAGTGGATCCTAGTGGTTAATGAAAAAACAAACATGCAATGACGCTAGTGGATCCATATGTGGGTTGTGAAAAGAACACACATGCAATGACTCTAGTTGTGGTTAATGAAAAGAACACACATGCAATGACACTGGTGGATCCATAGGTGGTTTGTGAAAATAGCACACATGCAATGACTCTAGCTGTGGCTAATGAAAAGACCACACGTGCAATGACAGTAGTGGATCCATGTGGTTTGTGAAAAGAACACACATGCAATGACCCTAGCTATGGTTAATGAAAAGAACACACATGCAATGACACTGGTAGATCCATGTGGTTTGTGAAAAGAACACACATGAAATGCACTCTGGTGGATCCATACGTGGTTTGTGAGAAGAACACAAATGCTCATGTGGTTTGTGAAAATAACATACATGCAATGACACTGGTAGATCCATATGTGGTTTGTGAAAAGAACACACATGAAATGAATTCTGGTTGATCCATATCTGTTTCGAGAAAAGAACACACATGCAATGACTCTAGTTGTAGTTAATGAAAAGAACACACATGCAATGACACTTGTGGATCCATATGTGGTTTATGAAAAGAACACACATGCAATGACTCTAGTGGATGCATATGTGGTTTGTGAAAAGAACACACATACAATGACAATGCTAGATCCATATGTTGTTTGTGAAAAGAACACACGTGAAATGAACTCTGGTTGATCCATATGTGGTTTGTGAAAACAACATACATGCAATGACTCTAGCTTTTGTTAATGAAAACAACACACATGCAATGCACTAGGGGATCCATATGTGGTTAATGAAAAGAACACACATGCAATGACACTGGTGGAACCATATGTGGTTTGTGAATAGAACACACATGCAATGACTCTGGTGGATCCATATGTGGTTTGTGAAAAGAACACACATGCAATGACACTGGTGGATCCGTATGTGGTTTGTGAAAAGAACACACATGAAATGAACTCTGGTGGATCCCTATTTTGTTTGTGAAACGAACATGCATGCAATGCATCTAGCTTTGGTTAATGAAAAGAACACACATGCAAGGACACTAGGGGATCCATATGTGGTTAATGAAAAGAACACACATGCAATGACACTGGTGGATCCATATGTGGTTGGTGAAAAGAACACACATGCAATGACACTGGTGGATCCATATGTGGTTTGTGAGAAGAACAGACATGAAATGACTCTAGATGTGGTAAATGAAAAATAGACATGCAATGACACTGGTGGATCCATATGTGGTTTGTGAAAAGAACACACATGTAATGACTCTAGTTTTGGTTTATTAAAAGAACACACATGCAATGATAGTGGTGGATCCATGTGGTTTGTGAAAAGAACAGACATGCAATGACTCTAGTTGTGGTTAATGAAAAGAACACACATGCTATGACACTAGCTATGGTTAATGAAAAGAAGAGATATCCAATGACACTGGTGGATCCATATGTGGTTTGTGAAAAGAACACATATGCAATGACTCTAGCTATGGTCAATGATAAGAAAACACATCCAGTGACACTGGTGGATCCATGTGATTTGTGAAAAGATTAGACACGCAATGAAATTGGTGGATCCATATGTGGTTTGTGAAAAGAACACACATGCAATGACTCTAGTTGTGGATCCATATGTGGTGTGTGAAACGAACACTCTGGTGGATCCATATCTGGTCTATGAGAAGAACAAACATGTAATGACACTGGTGGATCCATATGTAGTTTGTGAAATGAACACACATACAATGAACTCTGGTGGATCCATATGTGGTTTGTGAGAAGAACACACATGCTCATGTGGTTTGTGAAAAGAACACACATCCAATGACACTGGTGGATCCTTATGTGGTTTGTGAAAACAACACACTTGCAATGACACTGGTGGATCAATATGTGGTTTGTGAAAAGAACACACATCCAATGACTCTAGTGGATCCTTATGTGGTTTGTGAAAAGAACAGACATTTAATGACTCTAACTGTGGTTTGCTAAAAGAACAAGCAATACAATGACCCTAGTGGATCCATGTGTGGTTTGTGAAAGAATAGACATTCACTGACTCTAGTTGTGGTTCATGAAAAGAACACATATGCAATGACACTGATGGATCCAAATGTAGGTTGTGAAAAGAACACACATGCAATGACACTGGTGGATCCATATGTGGTTTGTAAAAATAACACACATGCCATGAACTCCGGTGGATCCATATGTGGTTTGTGAGAATAACACACATGCTCATGTGGTTTGTGAAAAGAACACAAATCCAATGACACTGGTGGATCCTTATGTGGTTTGTGAAAAGAACACACATGCAATGACACTATTGGATCAATATGTGGTTTGTGAAAATAACACACATCCAATGACTCTAGTGGATCCTAGTGGTTAATGAAGAAACGAACATGCAATGACACTAGTGGATCCATATGTGGTTTGTGAAAAGAACACACATGCAATGACTACTAGTTGTGGTTAATGAAAAGAACACACATGCAATTACACTGGTGGATCCATAGGTGGTTTGTGAAAATAACACACATGCAATGACTCTAGCTGTGGTTAATGAAAAGAACACACATGCAATGACACTGTTGGATCCATATGTGGTTTGTGAAAAGAACACACATGAAATGCACTCTGGTGGATCCATATGTGGTTTGTGAGAAGAAGACAAATGCTCATGTGGTTTGTGAAAATAACATACATGCAATGACACTGGTAGATCCATATGTGGTTTGTGAAAAGAACACACATGAAATGAACTCTGGTTGATCCACATCTGGTTTGTGAAAAGAACAAACATGCAATGACTCTACTTGTGGTTAATGAAAAGAACACACATGGAATGACACTTGTGGATCCATATGTGGTTTGTGAAAAGAACACACATGCAATGACTCTAGTGGATCCATATGTGGTTTGTGAAAAGAACACACATACAGTGACAATGCTGGATCCATATGTTGTTTGTGAAAAGAACACACGTGAAATGAACTCTGGTGGGTCCATATAAGGTTTGTAAAAACAACATACATGCAATGACTCTAGCTTTTGTTAATGAAAACAACACACATGCAATGACACTAGGGGATCCATATGTGTTTTGTGAAAAGAACACACATGCAATGACTCTAGTTGTGGATCCATATGTGGTTTGTGAAAAGAACACTCTGGTGGATCCATATCTGGTCTATGAGAAGAACACACATGTAATGACACTGGTGTATCCATATGTGGTTTGTGAAATGAACACACTTCCAATGACTCTGGTAGATCCCTATGTTGTTTGTGAAAAGAACAGACATTCACTAACTCTAACTTTGGTTCTTGAAAAGCACACATATGCAATGACACTGGTGGATCCATGGGTGGTTTGCGAAAATAACAGACATTCAATGACTCTAGCGGATGCATATGTGTTTTGTGAAAAGAACAGACATGCAATGACTCTAACTATGGTTTGTGAAAACAATCGGCAATACAATGACTTTGGTGGATCCATGTGTGGTTTGTGAAAGAACAGACATTCACTGACTCTAGTTGTGGTTCATGAGAAGAACACACGTGCAATGTCACTGGTGGATCCATATGTGGTTTGTGAAAAGAACGCACAAGCAATGACTCTTGTTGTGGTTAATGGAAAGAACACACATGCAATGACCCTGGTGGATCCATGTGGTTTGTGAAAAGAATAGACATGCAATGACTCTAGCTGTGGTTAATGAAAAGAATAGACATGCAATGACTCTGGTGGATCCATATGTGGTTTGTGAAAAGAACAAACATGCAATGACTCTAGCTATGGTTAATGTTAAAACACACATCTAGTGACACTGGTGGATCCATGTGGTTTGTGAAAAGAACAGACATGCAATGACACTAGCTGTGGCTAATGAATAGAATAGACATGCAATGACTCTGGTGGATCCATATGTGGTTTGTGAAAAGAACACACATGCAATGACTCTAGCTGTGGTTAATGAAAAGAACACACATGAAATGACAGTGGTGGATCCATGTGGTTTGTGAAAAGAATAGACATGCAATGACTCTAGCTATGGTTTATGAAAAGAACACACGTGCAATGACTCTACTAGATCCTTACATGGTTTGTGAAAATAACACACATGCAATGACTCTAGCTATTGTTAATGAGAAGAACACGCATGCAATGACACTGGTGAATCCATGTGGTTTGTGAAAAGAACAGACATGCAATGACTCTAGCTATCGTTAATGAAAAGAACGCACATGTAATGACACTGGTGGATCCATATCTAGTTTGTGAAAAGAGCACACATGCAATGAACTATGATGGATCCATATGTGGTTTGTGAGAATAACACACATGCTCATGTGGTTTATGAAAATAACACACATCCAATGACACTGGTGGATCAATATGTGGTTTGTGAAAAGAACACACATGGAATGACACTGGTGGATCAATATGTGGTTTGTGAAAAGAACACACATCCAATGACTAGTGCATCCTTATGTTGTTTGTGAAAAGAACAAACATTTAATGACTCTAACTGTGGTTTGTGAAAAGAACAAGCAATACAATGACTCAGCTAGATCCATGTGTGGTTTGTGAAAGAACAGACATTCACTGACTCTAGTTGTGGTTCATGAAAAGAACACACATGGTGGATCCATATGTGGTTTGTGAAAAGAACACACGTGCAATGACACTGGTGGATCCATATGTGGTTTGTGGAAAGAACACACATGCAATGACACTGGTGGATCCATATGTGGTTTGTGAAAATAACACACATGAAATGAACTCTGGTGGATCCATATCTGGTTTGTGAAAAGGACACACATGCAATGACTCTAGCTGTGGTTTATGAAAAGAACATGCAATACAATGACTCTGGTGAATCCATGTGTTGTTTGTGAAACAACAAACATTCACTGACTCTAGTTGTGATTTATGAAAAGAACACACATGTAATGACACTAGTGGATACATATGTGGTTTGTTTAAATAACACACATCCAATGACTCTAGCTGTGGTTAATGAAAAGAACACATGAAATGACTCTGGTGGATCCATATGTGGTTTGTGATAAGAACAGACATGCAATGTCTCTACCTGTGGTTCATGAAAAGACCACACATGCAATGACACTGGTGGATCCATATGTGTTTTAGGAAAAGAACACACATTCAATGCCACTGGTGTATCCATATGTGGTTTGTGAAAAGAACAGACATGCGATGACTCTAACTCTGGTTTATGGAAAGAACATGCATGCAATGACTCTGGTAGATCCATGTGTGGTTTGTGAAAAGAACAGACATCTAATGAACTCTAGTGGATCCGTATGGTTTATGACAAGAACACACATCTAATGAACTCTAGTGGATCCATGTGGTTCATGACAATAACACACATGCAATGAAATCTAGCGGATCCATGTGGTTTATGAGAAGCACACACATGCAGTGAACTCTAGTGGATCTATCTTGGCATAATTTGACGTATGCCACGATGTATTTCATTGTACAAGACACTCACTTTCCATTTTTATACTACTCAGTTTTGCCCTTGGTTTTTTGATACTACTCAGTTTTGCCCTCTCTCTCTCTTTCGTAGAAGGCCAAACTTGTGCTCACTTTGTCTGCTATGCCTTGATTGGTTGTCACGGTTGTCACGCGGATCACGCGCACCAACCGTTGATCCTGTGTGATCCAACGAGGATCATTGCACATGTCGTGCCCTTCACAGTACAGTGTGAGACAGCACGGACATCTCCCTCAGTGAGACTTCTACAAGAAGGAACACGAAGCCATCCATGGAAAAAGTCGTCGACTAGTCATGTCATGTTTAATCAAGTCTGAAAAGCCTACTGCTGCTACTACTACGCCACAACAGATGCGTCATCGAGTGCACGGTCATCGACGGGCAGCTGCAATTTATTGCCAATTGATTTTAATAAGACATATGCCATTTTGTACGTAGCGACTCTCAATCTCACTTCAACTCGGCCCCACCGTAAGAAACTGCCACACGTTAGCCGGAGGCTGAAGAGCTGAGAAATGGATCTCAAGGAGGGGGGCTTGACAAGACCTAACGTCTCCGCCTTCATCGAGTCACTCGCAGTCATTAACACATCCCTCTACCCGATCTAGCACAAACCCACAAATCTCGCCGTATAGCCACCTACCTTCTCTCTACATTTCCCCTTTTAATTATCGCCAATTTTATGGTCGTGTCAAACTTCGTACATAGAAATTGTGTATGCGCCCTTTGCATGCGGCTCAATACAGAACTGCCATGCATGGCCCGGGAAAAAAACGTGACGTACTGTGCGTGTGTCGCGGTCCACAGTGCAGTAGCCTACGCGACGCGTTGCACGGTGGTGCAACGAAACGTGCCTTGCTTCCATTCACCTTAACTATAGAGCCCCTGTATGCATACCCACTCTCACTCTCGCTCACTCTCCTCACGCATCCCTCTCCAATGTCCCACTAGCTTATGTAAACTCCCGAGAAAACCCCGTCCGCATCGGCGATGGTGGAGGAGGATACGGTGGCCATCGTCGCCTCCAAGGCCGCCGGCGAGGAGGCCCCCGTCTCCATCCTGGTCCCCCTCGATGTGTTGAAAGAAGCCGCCGTCCCCGTCCAGTCCCCTATCAAGGCATCGATGGCAGCCGCCGTTCTTGTCTAGGCCCCCGTCCCTGCTACCGACGTAGACGTCGGCGAGGAGCCCCCCGCCGGTGAGGATCCCCCCGCCGGCGAGGAGTCCCCCGCCGGTCACGAGAAGATCCAGCTCTTCTGGGACCCTACGATCCATAGGAGTACATCGCTCCGGTGAACCCCTACGACACCGGCATCGACGACCCATGGTCGGAGGTAACTAGGGCTTTCCCCCTTCCCTAGTTCTTCTCTCGTTCCCATCGTTGGATGCTAGTCTTGGTTTAGGATTTGCTTGTTCACATTTCAATTGCTTGATCTTCTTACATCATCTAATCCTCCCTTTTCCTTTTCTTCCAATAGGTTTACGGTAGTGACATCTGCAATGATGACAATTCCAGGCACACCAAGACTCGTCAGATGCTGAGGATGCTGCAGGCCAGCTTGTATGATGCCTTCTTCGCTGGCGGCGTCTACAGTTGCCCCTTCGGCAGGACGAGACTTGCTGGCACCGACTTCAACTGCGTCATCATACATGTAGAGGGCCCGAGCTCCGGCACCCCCAAAGTCGGCTGCTGACTCGTGGTTGATATCGAGCTCGTTGGGGAACCCCAAGAGGAAGGTATGGTGAGCACAGCAGTAAGTTTTCCCTCAGTTATGAAACCAAGGTTTTCGAACTAGTAGGAGCAAGGAAATACCTCCATGGTGTTGTTTCCAACTTGGAATCCTGCACAACACAACCACAGAACTGTGTCCCCAACTTATAGTGAGGTTGTCAATCTCACCGGTTTTTCTGAAACACAGGATTAAATCTATTGTGTGGAAGAAAGTAATAGCTTGCAGAAAGTAAATAGAAAACAGTAAACAATTGTAGATTGATTGTAAAAGAAAGGACCGGGGTCCATAGTTCACTAGTGGTGATTCTCCTTAAGATAAAACACATGTTGGGTGAACAAATTACAGCGGGGCAACTGACAAACATCAAGAAAGCATACATGCATATACTAATCATCTTGACTCCTTTGAGATTTGATTGGGAATTACAATATTATCCATAGACCGTAATCCAACTGCATCTATGACTAATAATCCACCTTCAGGTTATCATCCGAACCCCCTCCAGTATTAAGTTGCAAGGAACAGATAATTGCATTACGCATTGCGTGTAAAGTAAAAAATACGATTGTTCTATGAACAAAGGATTGCTGTTTTCTCCCTAGTAGCAATAGCACATCTAGTACCTTAGAGATTTATGTCACTTCCCCATATTACTAGAGGCATGAACACACTATCGAGCATAAATACTCCCTCTTGGAGTTGCTAGCATCTACTCGGCCAAGATATCTACTAACAACGTAGAGCATGCAAGATCACAAACAACAAAGACATGATAGAATCAATAATCAATCTGAAATAGCATCTCAATATCCATCGGATCCCCGCAAACACAACATGTAGGATTACAAATAGATGATCTTGATCATGAACAGAGCTCACAAGATCTAAACATGATAGCACAAAGGAGGAGAACTAACCATCTAGCTACTACATGGACCCGTAGTCCAAGGATGAACTACTCACGCATCACACCGGAGGCTTGCATGGTGATGAAGAAGGCCTCTAGGGTGAATTCTCCCCTCCGACAGGGTGGCGGGAAGAGCTTCAGATCCCTCCCGATCTAGGTATGGAGATGATGGTGGATACAGACTCTTTCGTGGATTTTTTATCGGGTACTTAGGGTTTCTATATCGGAGACAATATATAGGTGAAAGGGGAGGCCGAGGGGGTGCCCTAGGCGGCCACACCACCCCCTGGCACGGGCCAGGCCTGGCCGCGCGGCCAGGTGGTGTGGGCAGCCCCTGGCCCCTCTTTGTCTCGTATTCTGGCTCCGTGTCCCCCTCGGTGAAATATTGACTTTGGCTTTTGTCCCGTCCAATTTCGAGAATATTCATTTTCTGACTTTCTTGGAACCAAAAACGGCAGAAAATAGGCAGCTAGCACTGTGGCATCTTGTTAATAGGTTAGTCCAACAAAGTGTATAAAAAGTACTCCAAAGTGTGGATAAAACATAAGAAAGTAGATAAAAACCAAGCATGGAACATCAAAAATTATAGATACGTTTGCAACGTATCATCGGCCAGACCGTGAACATCAACGCCTACATCGCTGAACACCAGGCTCTCGGCATTCACCTCCGAAACCTCCAGCGGGTGGTCATCGAAGAGGCTTGCATGCCTCCGATCAAGCCCAAGGCCCCCAAGATCAAGGGACTAGGCAGCAAGAAGTGGAGGAAGCGCCAGAGGAAGGAGGCAGAGGCGCAGGAGCATGCAAGGAGGGGTTGAACGTGTCTGTCGTTGCTGCTGCTAAGCAGCTTATTTTGATTTTCTATATTTTGCGTGTATCCTATTTCTGCATGCAAGGAAGGGGTTGAATGTATCGAACCTCGTTAAACAACCTACTTTCTATCGCTATATCCTATTTAGCTGCGCACATCTATATCTACATTTCTTTTGTTTTCTGAATGAATGTATTCTGTCTGGTGTGATTTGCTGCTCTAGATTTGTTACCAGATCGGAGGCAAAGAGAGGTCCAAAAGGGAACAAATGATCGAAGAGAGAAGCTGCTCTAGATTTGCTACCAATTTGGGAAAAATGAAACATATCTATTTAGGGAGAGAGGAAAAAGGTACTCTTTCAAACTGCCAGTTAACGAGGTACCATCTTGACAAGGTACCAGACACATACATAAACATAACACAAAGAAGTAAAATTTATTTTACTACTCTCACTTGAAGCGCTAGCCATCTTGACAAGCTAACTGAGTTCCACAAAACAGAAACATAACACAAAGGAGTAAAATTTAATTCACTTCTCATCAGACCACTTGAGGCGCTTGCCATCGTTCCTAGGCGACCAACTGCGACCATTCCAGGTGGATCTTACATTATTGGCCCTCCACAACTCATGAAATGCAAGTTCGTCCCACCTAGGATCTGACTTGGCTTCCCTATCTTCAGCATCTTGTGGCACAATTAGCGGTGCATCACAGGCCTGATTGTTGCCGCTAGAAGATGCTGCCTCTCTATTTGTTGCTTATGCTTCAGCCGCAGCCTCTCTGTCAACTGCTTCTGCAGCCTCTCTATCAGCTGCTTCAGATGGAGCCATTTTCTTTGCATATGCAGCTTCAAACTTAGCTATTCTGCATTTTCTATAAAGGGCTCCCCTAATCTTGTCTTTCCTCTTGCAAATAGGGAAAACACGAGGTAACATAGAAAGAAATGGATCTTCTTGTACATTTGGTAGGTCACGTAAGGATCTATGGCTGCATACTTCAGGTTTATATCAGACAACGGCCACTCCTCCCAGAAATCGTGCCTATCCATAGGGAAATCTGCCTTCATTCTGTCGTACGACTCATCGAGGATTCTAGTTGCGAGTGTAGTCATTCCATCCTTCCCCGAGCCCCCTATGATCTTGACAAGACTCTGAATATAGATCCAGTTGTGCGCAGGAATTGTAATTCTCTCTTGATGAAATTTCAAAAAATCGGTTGTATTGTCGACAGTGCAGAAAACAATTCCTTTTTCTACAAGGAACTGGCGCAGTGCTGGACAATTCCTGTCAGTCCAGAAAGTATGTAGTTTTTCATCACCAAAATTTGTAACTACAAATATTTTGTCAATGCAAGATCATCATCTGAATATAATTTTAAAAAGTTTAGTAAATGCAAGATCAAGACTCTCAACATTGGCTTGTCACAATTTATTTGGTCCTAAATAAAATTCAGTAGTTACAAGATGAGAAAATGGATAAAGAACAAGAGGAGCAAACCCTAAAAGTGGTTAACTACAGAGAGAAGATCTACAAACAGGGAGAAGTGGTAGACGAGGACATGTTTCCTCATGGCCAGTTGAACGATGGTGACTTCGTTCTGTTCATATGGGTTCTCTAGGGTGTACTCGAGGTCCCACAAACTTGTCATCGTCTTTCTCAAGACAACCCTCGTACATCCTCAGGACTCGCCCCACTTTCTCCTCCTTGTTGGTGTAGACGATGCCTATCTTCTTATTGTCATGGGTAGTGAAGCTTCTCTCTAGAGTGCGACGACCTTCCATGGTGGCAAGGAGAAGATGGAAAGAAGACATATGATAGGAAGAAAAAGAGTGGTTTCTGCGAGACAGGGAAACGGTGGAACCGTCAATGCGTTTCTAAGGTAGTGGTTAACGACGGGGACGGAAGTCCAATGGTGTCCGTTCCAGCTTCTGAGTAAACAAAAAATAATTATAACGACGATATATGTGCGCTGTTTTGTCACGTCAATACACTGGGCCGGTCGTGTTGTCCTATCCACTGTGCCAGTGCTGCAAGCCTACGTGAAAGCCACCATGCCTAAGCGACGGGAGCGACATAACGGCGAAAACTGATAGGGGGGCCCAACTTGACGGCTGTTAGCCTGATATTTTGTATTGAAACGTAAAGTTGAATTTGTGCGGAACAAGGCCCTCTGAGTATTTAGCACGCCAACTATGGTCATCATGGATGATTACAGGCAACTTGGGTACCGCGTTGCCTGGGCGCCTCAACTTTCGGGCCGCAAAATGATATTCTCGCT
The DNA here is from genome assembly GCA_910589775.1 of Avena eriantha. Classification (NCBI taxonomy): domain Eukaryota; kingdom Viridiplantae; phylum Streptophyta; class Magnoliopsida; order Poales; family Poaceae; genus Avena; species Avena eriantha. The sequence goes on from OU342741.1 coordinate 391,545,761, forward strand.
GTTTATAGGCCAGCCACTGAAACAGGGGTAGTTTGGGCAAATGGAAAGTATTAAGGGTGTTATAAGGCCGAGCTGGTGCATGTAGGCACTGTGACACCCGGTAGTACCGGACACAGTTCCGGTAGTACCGGTGGTGTCCGGTAGCAGGTGAAGGCAGGCCAATAATGCCGGACTGGGCCTGGTGTCACGTGCTAGGAGCGGTAGTACCATCGGTGGGGTCCGGTAGTACCGGTTGCGGCGGTAGTGCCACCCTCTTGGTACTAGGCAGGTCTAGAGCTTCACACGGGGGCTCTCTGTCCCGTGTGGTAGTACTGCTTGTAGGAACCCGTAGTACCGGTCGAGGCGGTAGTGCCGCCGTATTGGTACCAGGGAGGTCTGGGGCCTCTGGCGGGAGCTCTTTGTCCCGTGCGATAGTACCGCTGTGTCCAGGAGGTAGTACTTCTTGAGTGGTAGTACCGCCGCTGATGGCACGTGATACATTGCAAATGTATCTATAATTTTTGATGTTCCATGCTTGGTTTTATCCACTTTCTTGTCTTTTGTTCCAACTTTAGAGTACTTTTCATATGATTTCATGGACTAACCTATTAACAAGAGCCATAGTGCCAGCTGCCTTTTTTCTGCAATTTTTGGTTCCAGGAAAGTCAGAAAATGAATATTCTCGGAATTGGACGGGACAAAAGCCAAAGTGCCTATTTTTCCGGAAGTGATCAAGTGCCAGAATACGAGACGGAGAAGGGCCAGGGGCCGGCCACACCACCTGGCCGCGCGGCCAGGCCTGGCCCGCGCTAGGGGGTTGTGTGGTGGCGCCCGACACCCCCTCGGCCTCTCCTTCCGACTATAAGATGCCCTCGGGACGTAAACCGTAAGTACCCGATCGAAAATCCACGAAAGAGTCTGTAGCCGCCGTCATCTCCATCCCTAGATCGGGAGGGATCTGAAGCTCTTCCTGGCACCCTGCCGGAGAGGGGAATTCACCCTGGAGGCCTTCTTCATCACCATGCAAGCCTCCGGTGTGATGCGTGAGTAGTTCATCCTTGGACTACGGATCCATGTAGTAGCTAGATGACTGGTTCTCCTCCTTTGTGCTTTCATGTTTAGATCTTGTGAGCTCCGTTCATGATCAAGATCATCTATTTATAATTCTACATGTTGTGTTTGCGGGGATCCGATGGATATTGACATGCTATTTCAGATTGATTATTCATTCTATCATGTCTTTGTTATTTGTGATCTTGCATGCTTTCCATTGTTAGTAGCTATCTTGGCCAAGTAGATGCTAGCAACTCCAAGAGTTAGTATTTATGCTCGATAGTGGGTTCATGCCTCTGGTAATCTAGGGAAGTGACAGAAATCTCTAAGGTACTAGATGTGCTATTGCTACTAGGGAGAAAACAACAATCCTTTGTTCATAGAACAATCGTATTGTTTACTTTACACGCAGTTCGTAAAGCAATAATCTGTTGCTTGCAACTTAATACTGGAGGGCGTTCGGATGATAACCTGAAGGTGGATTATTAGTCATAGATGCAGTTGGATGGCGGTCTATGTATAATGTTGTAATGCCCAATCAAGTCTCAAAGGAGTCAACATGATTAGTATATGCATGTATTGCTTTCTCGGTGTTTGTCAATTACCCTGCTGTAATTTGTTCACCCAACATGTTATCTATCTAAGGAGAGCCACCTCTAGTGAACTATGGATCCCGGTCCTTTACTTTACCTACAATCTACAATCTTTTACTGCTTTGCGTTTACTTTCTACAAACTTTTACTTCTTTCCATTCAATACGTTTAATCCTTTGTTTTCCGCAAAACACGGTGAGATTGACAACCTCATCGCAAGTTGGGGACAAATTTCTGTGGTTGTGTTGTGCAGGTCTCCACGTTGCTACTAGCACCGGTAGTGCGCCCTGCCAAAGCTTAGCTAGTAACACCTTTGGGGTGTTTCCTTGCTCCTACTGGTTCGATTAAACCTTGGTTTCATAACTGAGGGAAACTTGCTGCTGTGCTCATCATACCTTCCTCTTGGGGTTCCCAACGAGCTCTACATCAACACCACGCACCAAGCACTTTTCTTGGCGTCGTGCATTGAGCCATCAGCAGGTAATACCGGTTGCTCCAGGCAGCTGCTGGGTGCTTCGGTTGTTGCTGCGGTGCTCCGCTGGTTCATGTTTTCATACCTGAGGATGCACAATGTCGGGGCATGAAGTAGCAAGCCATTCATAGGTGTATCAAAGTCACATGAGGATAGGAGTGAGTTAACCTTAGCTTGTAGGAGTTTGGCTTGAGCGCAAGTCATGGGTCCACTTGGGGGACTTGGAGGTATAGATGTAGGGATGTCCGAGGATGGGCTGCATCACATTTCATCTGAAGATGATGTGACAGATATTTCCCACCGATGATTGTTGCAACACGATCATGTCACTTAGTTCATAGTTTCCATTATGAGAAACGGAGTGTCCTAATCATTAAACCGTGAGATCATATTAATCACTATTAGCTGAGGATTGCTTTGACTACATCAACTGCCATGTCCGTAACTGCGTTACCATAAAGTTGTATGTTAGGTATTCCAAAGGGGCATGTTAAGGCCTATGCATCAAGATCGATATTTATTCTCCTGTGTGATGGGAAGATACACTAGGCCCACTCGGTACATAAGCTACACAGCGTATGACTAGGCCATGGGAATGGAATTTCACGTGAACGAGTAAAACAATACTTGCTGGAAACGAGATTTAACAAGGTATCATGATACTGATGATCCGATCTCGGACAAGTCTTGTATCGACTAACAAAGGGAATCGGTTATATCGTTTAAGGTTCGACACTAAGGGTGATTCGTGGAGTGCATGGGGGTCATTATGGGCATTCGGTCCCACTATTGATCATTGATTAGAGATCATCTCGATCATATCTGTAACATTCCTGAACAATAGGGAAAGACACTTAAGGGCACTATAATGCTTACATATCTTCTTGTAAGATGGAATCACAAAAGAGACAGAAAATGGAATGGTTCTAGAGCGATCTAAAGGTGTTCGGAGAAAGAAAGAAAGGAAAAAAAGAAAGGTGTTTCGGGTGAATGGAAATTTATAATATGCATTTATTATATGTTAATTTTGAATTAATATATACTAAATAAATATTTAAATTAATATTTATAGGGCAACTTACTCAATAGGCCAAAATCCTATGGGGAATTGGCCCAGGAGGAAATCACCCAAAAAAGGAACAACAAAAGGACATCAAAAAATCATCATTGGGCTACTTTTCCATAACCCACGTGGGAAGACTAGTGTTGGGCACCATGTGAGCGACGGACAGCTAACCGCCACCGCAGGCCACAGTCGGCCAACCTAACCAGGCAGGCGCAGGTGCGAGAGGGCGTTGCGCGTAGCTGGGCGATGAGCCGGCCCACCCGGACAGACGTTGTGAGCTGGTAGGCCGCGCATGCTAGCACACGCGGGTGTAGGCTGCTACTAAAATGTTGTGCTGGGCTGCAAGCAGGCGTGACGGCCCACCTGGATCAGGCGCTGCTACTTGCTGCTGCTCTCTTGCTAGGCCACGGGCGGGATCTTTTGTCTAATATTAGTCCCACATGGGAAATCTTTGGTGGGGAGTACCCCTCCTCCACGTATATAAGGGGGTTCCCATGGGAGGGATTAAACACACCAATCCAGATATTCTCTAAGGCATTTTTTCCTTATAGAATTCCCCTCTCTATCTCGTTGCCTTTGCGGTGGCACGGTCCCAGAGAAGGACTATACACGCAAAGTCAACACCATTGTGGCACACCGTTGTGCTATAGGGATTCCAGCCAGGATTTCTACTTCTACAACCTCAGCAGTGATTAGAGATTGGGAGTCGCTATCTTGCATCGTATGTGTGCGATAACTCGGGGGAAGCTACCATTAGTAGTGACATGACCGTCATGCAAGGACCTGGACAAGGGGTGAGGTGCAAGGAGCTGCGCAACCTAGAGGTCGTACAGGTACGACTACATCATCCACTCTCTCGCATAAGCGTAACACGCTTACATTCTACAAGGGTATGTTACTGTTGTCTTCCTCTGTTACTACATTACTTCCTAGATAGATTCTAGGAATTAGAGCGTTCCACATAGTACAAATTTTGTTTTCTGACACGGAACCCCTTTAGTGGTATCAGATCCGATCTATGCATCGTATGCTAGTATAGATAGACACATGCATAGTGTGGTCATTGATACTCTAGTTGTTACATTCCCATGTGTATTTGTTTATATCATGGTACTTTGAGATGAAGCGGCTCAGACCTACCTTACATGTAATCTTACACGAGACTGGTTCCACGCTCGACATACGGCTTGTACTGAATAAGAGGCTAGCAGGTGTCTGTCTCTCTCGCGGTGGTTGATATAGCATCTACAACAGAAGGCCATGAAAGGTGTGTAGTATAGACAACTATTGGATCCATGTTGTGGTTGGAAGTTTGTAGGTAGAAACAGTTCTATTGTGAAAGCCTAATAGCCATGTAAAAACTGCAATGGATAAAGTAGAGGCGTCTAACTTTATGTTGTAGGGAAGGCTTTGTGATGTGATATGGTTAGGGTTGTGAAAAAGGTAAGGTAGTTTACTTTTCCTATTACTAAGTAGTATAGTAGTTGTCATTGTGAAGATGAATGACAAGAGCGGTGGCACCGTGGACTTGGCATCAAACCGGTGGCCTGATGGAGATCATGCTGGAGCACCTGATGGAGATCATGGAGCGCGAACACAACCATGCCATATCACATTTAGCTTGCATGTGATGTTTATCTTGGTGTGCATCTTGTTTGATTGCTAGTATTAGATACACAATGGTAGCATTTAAATAGGATGATCCCTAATTAATACTAATGAAAGTGTTCTCCATTAGTGCACAAACACCAAGAAAGTTTATAGTTATCAAGCATGCCATGATGATCGGGTGCTAGACATATCTGCATTCGCATATAGTGGGTGCAAGCCATGTATGCATCGTGAAGAGACTGTGGTTGAGTTGGCGAGCCTAGCATGTACTGACATGGACCTAGAACATGGGGATCGGAATATCAAGCGTGAGTCACATGAATGATGTGATCGGCGGATGTAGTCCACCCTAGTAGCCGCATCAAAGGCCATGATGATCGGGGATGATGTGGTGTAAAGGGGTTGTGTAATCACTAAACTGTCTTTAGGGATGATAGTTTAAGTGGGCATTTGTTAATATAATTGCAAATTTGAATTTCAATATGAACTTAGTCTAAGTTCTTTTGCAAATGTCTTATAGATTATGACCATTCCCTCAGTTCATGACACTTTTGGTTCATTAATGAACAGAGAGAAACTTAAGCTAGATGGGTCAAATTTCATCGACTAGTACCAATGCCTCAGGAGGACCCTCATAGAAAACCATCTCCTCTATGTCCTTCGTGAACCCCTCGAAGATTTCCCTGATGAATCTAGTGGTAGATAAGATGCAACTCTTCGTGACCATGGTGATACCTTCATGACCATCAAGTGCACCATAATCCATGCCATAGAATCTGGCCTGGGAGTGCACTTTCATGAAATCGACACATTTGATATGCTCGATGGATTGAAGAGAATGCTCCGAGAGTAGATCAAGCAAATGATTTATGAGTACATGGATGAGTTTACTTCCACCAAAATGGAAGAAAACCTCAGCTTGGAAATCCACCTAGATAACATGGTAGAGATCCATTAACACGTTGTGGATTCTATGAATGACTTGTTGGTCGATGACTTTGCGATAGATTAGGTGTTGTGTACGCTGCCTCCCAGCTACAAAGACGTTGTCTCTGACTATGTCGTGAAAGGGATATCGTCTACCTTTCATGAGTTCATAGCAAATCTGCGGACTACCAAGGTCGAACCCAAAGCTAGGATCGTCATCAACGGAGAAAGTATATGTTCATATACAAGTAAGAAATGTTTCCATGAAACACTTATGAAGTTCTCAATTATTAGATACTTAATCTTGTTTTAATGAAAACATGATCCTGTGCATGAGGGTTACGGAGTGGAACGAGGCGATGATAGCGTGACGACGGCAAGCAATCCGGTTGATGGCTGACAACACTCCTTCCGTCGAAGTTTGTCATTAGGATTAGAAGATTTGAATAAAAGATTTGTAATCAATTTTGTGAAACTTATTAGTGTGTCTTGCTTATCACAAGACGGTTATTCATATTAATAAGATACAATCAGTTGTTCTTTTTCTATGAATAATTTATATTATGATTCACATTATAATTACAAACAAGTTATTCTAATCCTTATATGTATGATAATAGTGCATTTATGAAAAATTCCAAAAGATATCAAGGACCTTTATGTTAAGGTAGATATAGAATTAACAAGAATTTCAAAGTCCCTGTGATTTTATCAAAGTGATTATGAATTCAAGTTAATAACAATTTGGCATATAAGGACTTGTGAAAAACTGTTTCACAAATTGTGATGAATTTGACAAATCAAATTGTATTGATAAGTCTAAAGCATCATAGTCATTATGTATGAAATACATATGGTCCAAAATAATCTTCTACTGGATTAACATTAGGAATTAGAGTTAGAGATTGAAATAGTAAACACTCAATTAAATGTATAAGGAACATCTAAAGATTAGTGGAAACAGTACCATATGAGATATGGCAAGCTCGATTTTCTAGAGATTTCGATAGTTCGAGATCGTTATGAATATTATATCTTTGTGGTGTATTCTTAGGAAACTATGAATAAAATTCCAAACTAATACCCAAAGAAGACAAAGTTTGTATTGTCTCAATTGATACTTCTTTGAGAGAAAAATTCTTACAGATGTGTTAGTGGAAAGGGTATAAGTGTAAGCGAAGGTTTCACCTAACATCTGAATTGTTAAGTATGTAGAACGGAATTTGTTCTAGGAAACAAACTTTACAAAGAGAGGGAAACTATAATGATATGATCATAAACTTTCAGCTAATACTTTATAGGGATTTCTATTTTCGTGCCCCTGGTTCATTAGTTATACTCAGTTTTCCCCAGCCACTTAACTTTTCCTCACATTTGTCCCTCTCCTTCTCGGAAACTCATCAAAGAACTCGAACGGTAGCTGCCGTCAGGTTACCGTTGGCTAACATGTGGGGCTGCATGGTCTAGGACCATGTGGGGTCGTTTGGTCAGGAACGCGTTATGCTGACGTGTGGGGTCATGCCATGTGGGACTACGTGGGGCTGGTTTATTGGGAACGCGTTATGGGGGACGTGGTGTGGGACAATGTGGGGCGTGTTTGGTGGTTACGTGCGCCCTTTCGCCTAATTTGGAAGTTTTCGTTTTTGTTATTTTTATGATTGGCCTTTTTAAGAGTGCCTTCTCCCCTCTATCTCGCTAACAGTTGTATTTTTGCCCAAAAAGGTAGCGAATCTAGAGAAGATTCTCTCTTCATTCATTGTTCCTTTTGGCCCTCGTTTTTCCCCAATCTGGTAGCAAATCTAGAGCAGCAAATCTAACCAGCACCATGAATACATTCAGTAAACAGAGCAGATGAGATAAAGCAGCTAATATAGGATATATAGCAGATGTAGATAAAGCACCTAATATAGGATATATATATATATAGTATGGTACTTAATGGGGTTCGACAACTAGGCTGCTCTGCTGTAGCAGTGGACAAGTTCAACATAAACAAGACAAAAGAAGCTACTTTACAACAAGCAGCAGTAGCATAAGATCAGTGCCTCCTCATGGCCCCCGCCAAGAGGGCCCCCGCCTCCTTCCTATGGCGCCTCCTCCACTTCTTCCTTCCCTAGTCCCTTGACCTTAGGCGCCTTGGGCTTGATCAGGGGCATGTGACCCTCCTCGATGGCCACCTTCTGGAGGTTGCGGAGGTGAAGACCGAGCGCCTGGTGCTTCGCTCTGAACCCGTGGATGTTCAGGGACTCGCTACAGGTCCTCACATCCTCAGCATGCTTCATGAGGGAGTTGAAGTTGGTGGCGCGGAGCCTCCTGGAGGTGTAGAAGGGGCACCTATAGACATCGCTGGTGAAGAAGTTGTCGTACTGGCCAGACTTTAGCCTCCTCAGCACCTGATGAGTCTTGGTGTCCTTGGACTCGTCGTCGCTGCAGACGTCGTTGGTATCCTCCTGTTGGAAAAAATAGTAGAGCACAATGAGGAGATGATTGAGATACCTTGATTATCGGGACTGATTATGTGAATAAATTAACCAATTGAGATCCCTTGATTATTCCCGAATCCCCATATCTCAAACCAAATCGAATACTGATCCCAACTACAGATCGACGCTAGTACTAACTAGGGAATCCCTTAACTTCAACTCGGAGGACAAATAAAATAGGATTGAAATACGAATAGGGGGATTCATCGAAATATGAGATCTAACACAAGAGGATTAGCTACTATAAAAATACAAACAGTGGAGCCCCAATAACATACGATTAACATCCAACAATGGGAATGGGGAAAGAATAAGGGAAGGGGAGAAAACCCTAGTTACCTCTAACCATGGGTCGGCGATGCTGGTGTCATAGGGGTTCTCCGGCCTGATGTAATCATCCTCCTCGTAGGGATCCTAGCCGAACAGGATCTATCCAAGACAGGCGGGGTCCTCCTCACCAGCGGCTATGGCGGAAGTGAGGACAGGGGTCTGGACGGGGATGGAGGCTGCCTTCATGTCTCGACAGGGGCCTGTACGGGGACGGGGCCCTCCTCGCCGGCAGCCTTGGAGGCGACGATGGCCACCATGTTGTTCTTCTCCATCACCGGCGTGGTTGGGGTTTTCTTGGGGGTTTCTAGAAGGTGATGGGATAGTGGAGACGGTCGCGTGAGTGAGCGAGTGAGTGACGAGTGAGAGTGAGGAGGCCTCTATAAAGGGTAAGGGATTTCGTTGCACCACTTTGCATCGTGTAACCTGTATGCTACTGCACCGTGCACGGCCACACGTGTCCACTACCGCCCCATGGACCGCTACACGTGTACCGTGAGTTACATTTTTTCCCTCATGTCTAACCCTGGCGACTTAGTTGTGCTCAGTTATACCCTCGAGTGTAACACTGGCAGTTTGGTTGTACTCAGTTTTTCCCTCCAGTACTAACACTGTCGTGTGCAATATACTCAGTTTAGCCCTCTGGTGGTTGGTCAACAGTGAGTCAACGAATGGGTTTTAGCTAGCTAATTGAGTCATTTTATGCACAACAAATTCAAAAAGATCAAAACATAGTGGCATCTACCCAGGGAGTCTTATTATGTGGCGTGCCACCATAAGAAATGTATAGAAATCAAGTTTTAACCTAAATCACCACTTCTCAAATCACCTACTATCTATGAAGGTTCATGGCTTTCTACTCAAGCCTCTTCCCAAAACATCCCTCCCCAAAACATAGTTTGTCTGAATGAGGCAATAATTGTCAAACTAGTGTATATTTAAACAACAAATAATTTGATGTACGCCAAGATGTATTTTATAGTATAAAACAAGCATTTTCCATTTTTTAAATCTCTTTCTATTTTCTATTTGAATCCCTTTGTCAGTTTTGCCCTTAGTTTTTAAGTTGTACTCAGTTTTGCCCTTGGTTTTTAAGTTCTACTCAGTTTTCCCCTCTCTCTTAGTCACTATCTCTCACACATGTGCTAATCGTGGCTGCTGCGCTCTGATTGGTTGAGACAGTTGTCATGCGGATCGTGCTCACCAACCGTTGATCCTTTGTGATCTAGCAGACAGGATAACCCCTACATCTGTCGGGGGCACCCCTCTATCCATGCAAAATAACGAGTTTGCCACGGGTACTTTAACTCCATAAAGAAATGATTTTGAATATAATTTGAAGGGAAAGTGTTCAAAGTTGTATAATTTTCGCATATGCAAGTTTGTGCATTACATTCCTCTCTATGAAAATGACAATCTCTCAAGATTTTATTAGCACAACATTATCACATATTAAGTGCGATTTCAAAGAGTTCAAATGTGTATAATTTTTGTATATGCAAGTTTATGCATTACATTCCACTCTATGAAAATGGGGAAGAAAATGATAATCTCTCAAAAATTTGTTAGCAGATCATTATCACGTATTAAGTGCGATTTCACAGTGTTCAAAGGTTTATAATTTTCATATACGCAAGTTTATGCATTATATTTCACTCCATGGAAATGATAAATGATCAGGATTTTATTAGCACAACATTATCATGTCCTAAGTGCGATTTCAAAGAGTTCAAAGGTGTATAATTTTCGTATATGCAAGTTTATGCATTACATTTCACTATATGAAAATGATAATCTCTCAAGATTTTGTTAGCACATCATTATTACGTATTAAGTGCGATTTCACAGTGATCAAAGGTGTATAATTTTCGTATATCCAAGTTTATGCATAATATTTCACTCCATGAAAATGACAAACTCTCAAGATTTTCTTAGCACAACATTATCATGTCCTAAGTGCGATTTCATAGCGTTCGAAGGTGTATAATTTTTGTATATGCATGAGGCATAAAGATTTTAGTTTAGGGATCACATTTCACGCTCTAAAAATGGTAAACTCTCAAGATTTTCCTAGGACAACATTATCATGTCCAAATTGTAATTTGAAAGTGCTCAAGAGTTGTTTCAATTATAAACACTCTTTTACATTAAGATTTGTATAATTTTTTTAATTTTAAAGCGTTCAAGAGTTGGGGCATTCTCTTATTTCTTATACATCCATCTCCCTAGATCTCAAAGTTTGACTTTCACCTCATAGATTCACTTGATTGCAGCCAAGACATTAACTTGATAAATGAATTAAATCATCGTAACGGCTCGCCGCTCGCATTCTCCACATCAAGTGGGTGCCCAATTGAGCTCCTGAGTTGCGCCAATTGATTGTCCATAGCAAGCGCAAGGTCGCCATTATCATCCTTCATACAGGTCAACGGGACGGCGCCATACTGCGGCAAGGACGAACAGGAGGCCAAAGTGAGGGTAGACAAAGGGTTGCCGTCGCCGAAGAAGAAGAAGAACAAAGGGGAGACAATGGCATGGGCGTGGGCATGGGGCTGGCTCGGGGTCCCATCTTGCAACGCCAATCGGGGTAAGCTGTGGGTCCGGTGCTCACGTGGATAAGTTGTGGGTCCCATGTTGATCTGGATAAGTGGAGAGAGGTGTCCACTACGGGAACCGACTGAATGCGGCCCCACTTGCCAGCATGTAATGGCAAGGGTCCACTACGCGACGTCAGAACGCGGCCCCACTTGTCAGCACGTAACGGCGAGTGTCCACTACGGGACCCGACTAAACGTGGCCCCACTTGTCAGCACATAATAGCAAGGCTGACGGACAATGTCGTTGTATTGGGAACGGAGTACCTAAGAAGGTTAGATAGAGGTGTGGGGACTAGCAGGAAAGCTATCGACGGCATCCGTAGGCGGGATTGGATACAAGCAAGCGTAGCTGGACGCAGGAAGTACCCAAGTTCGGAGCCCTAGTGATGAGGTAAAACTCCTGCTCCTGCCGATCTGACTATGACTGATATGCAAACTACAAGTGCTCCTCGAGCTGTATTCTCTAGCTACTGTCTTAAATGCACTGAGACAAACCCTTTCTACTGAGGCCTTGCCTCTCCTTATATAGGTAGAGAGGCAACGGTCTCACTGGCCAATCCGACTAGCGGGCCCCACAGGTGAGTCCCAGCCGGCTAGTCATCTACAGTATCTGGTACAACATGTCCCATTGGAGTATGAGCAGTATGGCTGTCGTAGGCACAATGGATGCCGTGTGAGCCTGTCGTCGGCATCGGGCCACTGTTCCTGCATCATCCCCGCAAAGTCTTCGGTATGACCGAGTAGTTGCCAGTCTTGTCGTCGTACAGGGCGTACCGTGCACTGTTCCGCACGTTGCCATGTCTTCCTTGATTGGTTCCGGCTACGCTGTTGTAGTCGGCTGCTTCTCGTCGATTCGGCTACCTTGCGATAGCCGGCCTAGCCTGCCTTGTCCCACTTCCCTGTATCTTGTCCGGTTGGGGTATCCGAGGGTCACCCCCCCGACACTAGCCCCCGAGTGCGTATGGATTCCGCCCTTAGGTGAAATGTGCACGCGCTCCATCTTTGTTTTGAGTTTCTGACCGACTACGCTTGGTGGTTGCGCTACCCGTGACGTCAGTGCTGACGCCGGCCATGCACGCACGCGCCATCATTACTCTGCGGCAGGCAGCCTAACGTCCCGTCGCACGTCGCCTCGGGAACTGCCGCCTGGCGCTTCGGTTCTTGCTCCAGGATCCTCTGCGCACCCCGTGTCTGCATACGGGATCCGGGCGACGGTAGGGGTGAGGATCTCTTGGATGGGTGCCACGTGGCGCTGCGGACGGTTGCCCTTTCGGTCCTTTAAAGGGGTCCCTGGGGGGCAGTTCCTTTCCTCCGCTCCCCCGCTTCCAGTTGCCTTCTCCCCTTCTGCGCACCTGCTCTCTGCACCTTGTTGTCGCTGTCGCCGTAGCCCGCTGCGCCGCCCATTTGTCGTTGTCGGTGGCAGGGGTCACCGTCAATCGTCCGCCACCGCGCCCTCCGACGAGCTGGAGATGGCCACTGAACGCGGAGCGTGGTGTGGCTCCTCCGTCACGGAGGACCACATCCAGAAGTACCGCGCCACTCGCGTCCTTCCGCCGAAGGAGGAAGTGGCGGTGCGGCTCGCACCGGCGGGGGAGGAGTCGCCACATCCGGCGGAGGGAGAATGGGTGGTCTTCCTCTTGCACCTGGCGTGCGGGTTCGTGTTGCTGGTGCACCCATTCTTCCTCACCTTCCTCGCCTTCTTCGATCTTCGCCTCCATCACCTCGGTGCCAACACCATCGGCACACTGGCGCATTTCATTGCATTCTGCGAGAGCTACCTCGGGATCCAGCCGGATCTCGGTTTCTTCTGTCGGCTCTTCCGAGTCCGGCCGTAGGTCCAATTTACGAAGGGGCCGCTAGTCGTCTGTGGTAGTGCCTCCATCTACTCCCGTGCGTAGACCAGCTACCTGAAGTTCTGGCTGCACGACACGGTACGACCGTGGCACCAGTCGTACTTCTACGCTAAGAACCTCACGGTTGTCGATCGGATCAACTTTCCGGCGTTCTAGGACGTGGAATCCAGCCGGCAGCACTGGGAGCTGAAGGTCTATGGCGAGAAGCCGAAGTCGGACACGATGCTAAAACGCATGCGCGCCCTCATCACTGCCGGATTAACCGGCCTGGACATCACCCTCCGCTGGATGTCCCGGCTGATGATGCCGCTGCAGCAACGAGTGCACCAGATGTGCTTCTACTCCAGCCGGCTATACCTGACCCGGCTGTCGCGCCGCGATCCCCGCTACTACAATTTGAAGGAGTGGGTGTGGACGATCACCAAGGAGCGGCTGTCGAAAGGCTGGACTTTCAGGCTGGCGCCCTATAGTCGGGACAACCGCGCGCCCCGGTAAGCTCTTCCAGCCAAAAATTTTGCTTCTCTTGCTCTTCTTTTTTGTCTTATCCGACTAATCTTTTGCATTCGGCAGATCTTTCCTTGCATCCTTCGTGAGGAGGGCGACACCCTCCTCTAGACGTTCGCGCCCGACATGCCCGAGTCGCGTGCTCGGCGGTCTGGCAAGGAGTCGGACGGGGATGGGGATGCCTTCCCCAGCCGGAATGACGAACCGGCCGCCGATCCCCACGTGGAGGTCGACGATGAGGAGGAGGCTGTGCTGGCCTCTGATCCGGCATGGCGCCTCGTGACGGACGGCGACTCCAGCCAGTTTGGCGATGGCGAGAGCGGCTCCAGCCGTTCCAACGCCAGCCGGCCTGCGGCGGAGGAGCCGGCTCCTAAGAGGAGCCAGACCAGTGTCCTTTCCTCGAGCCGCCTTGGCTAGAAGAAAGGGCCGCCCTAGTGGTACAGGGGTAAGTTCTTCTCCGGGTGCCCTTACTATTTTTGCTTCTTTTGGTTGTCCTTGGCTTACTTGCTTCTTTTTCCTCCTTATCTTCTTCTCTATCTTTAGCATGCTGGCCTCCTTTGGAGCCGCGAGCCCGGCGTGAGCGCCGACCAGGTCGCCACCTCGCGCGCCGGCCACATCCGTCTCCACCCCTCCTTCCTTCGAGGTGCCGCCTCCGCCGCCGCCTCGAGCTGAACTGGCTGCCTCGGCCGGAGCGGAGGGCCCCCAGCCGGACGTGGTGGCCTAGCCGAAAGCGGAGGGTCCTCAACCGGGCGGCTCTTCTGCGGGAACGCGGGGGGCGGCAACCGGCAAGGAGCTCGTGGTTGTCAGCGACGACAACTCCGAGGACGAGCCGAGGGAGGAGTGGAGGACAGCGGTGATTGCCGCAAAGGAGTCCTTGGCCGCCAATGTCGTGGATGACGACGCCTCCTCCGTCGCCTCGCTGACGGATCTCGCTGCCACCCTTGAACTAGCGGTGAAGGAGATCCGGCTGCTAGAGGCTGCAGCCGGAGGGAACCGGTCCCTAGAGCAGAAGCTCGCAGCCACCAATAGGACTTCCTAGAGTAAGTTTGCCTCAGCCATAATTATCTTGTTTTTTTGCTGATAGCCGGTTTTGTCGCAGCTATCCTCGTGTGTGCTCAGCGCGAGATCGATCGCTTGAAGAAGGTGAACGACTGGCTGAGCAAATCCAACTCCACTCTGCGACTGCAGAACAAGGATTGGCACGCGAAGGTGGACGGTCTGGAGGCCACCATCAAGGAGCGCGACGCTTCGCTCGCCAGCCGGATCGAAGCCTTCAACCTTCTCGAGGCCCAGAACAAGGACCAAGAGAAGGAGATTAAGCGGCTAGCGACGAAGGAGAAGGCCCTGGTGGAGGAACTAATGCAAGTTGGTCATACGGCCAAGGGTAAGTTCCCCTTTTCTGTCTCCCTGTCTTTTCGGATCCGGTAGCCGGATCTGACTATCTTTTCTCTGACAGCATTTTATCCCGGCATAGACCTGCTGGCGTAAAACCGGCTGCAGGAGAACTATCCAGGAGCGCAACCGATAGCCCAGGAGCTCGTCGTTCTTCTCGGCGAGGAGGCTGCCAAGCTCCGCCAAGCGACGCAGGCCATCTTCTCGTTTCTGTGGCCGGACGCTCCGGTCCCGGAGACGATGGCGCAGCTAGCTACGAAGGTGGGGGAGGTGCCGGCTGTGGTAGACCGACTACGGGACTTGGCGGCGCGAGCCGGAGCGGAGATGGCTCTGGCCCTCATGCTCTCATGGTACAAGGACGCCCACATCGAGAAGATCTACGGAGGCTTCCACGCCGGCGCCGACCTTGCCACCATCCGCTAGGCGCATCCGGAGCTCCGGGGCTCCGCCATCAAGATCACCGACTACGTGGATCCCGACGAGGTGCTCACCGACTCGGAGTCCGTCGGTACTCCGGATGCGGAGGCTTCAACGCAGCCAGCTACGGGCGCCAGAACCGGGTCGAACGCCACGCCTCCTCCTCCGCACAGCAAGGGTCCTGCCGTTTAGCTATTGCCCCGGGATGCTGGGTGTATTTGTTTGTCTTGTCTTGTCTTAAAACTTTTCTGTCTATACCGGCTGACTCTGGCGCTGGGTAAACTTATGGGAGCTTCGTCTCCTCTTTTCCCTTTGATGTTAATTTTGAACTAGCTTGGTTTCCCTTCAACTTGTGTGCTTTGCATATTCTTTTGATATTTCGCCGATTGACTTTATCTGGCTGACTTCGCTCGGCTACACGCCTTTAGCCGGGGGAACTGCACCTCCAGTGGGGGCGCGCTAGCGCACCCACTGGGTGTAGGCCCCGAGATTCGGAGTAGCTGGCGTAGCCAGGTACTTCGAATCTTCCTTCTTTCCTCAAGTCCTCTAACTTCATCCGACTAGACGCATCTTAGTCGGTTGCTTCCGCTGGCTGAACACCTTCAACCGGTTGAACTGACATTCCAGTGGGGGCGCGCGAGCGCACCCACTGGGTGTAGCCCCCGAGATTTGTACTAGCTGGCGTAGCCAGGTACTTCGAATCTTCTCCGTCTTCTCTTTCCCCCGCCCTTGCCCTCACCTGGGCTCCGAACGCCCGGCTAAACGCCCTTAGCCGGTCGGGAAACTGCAAGATTCCACAGGGGGCGCGCGAGCGCACCCAGTGGGTGTAGCCCCCGAGATTCAGAGCGCTTGATGAAGGCAAGGACTTCGAATCTTCTTCTCTTTTCTTCCTGAATTCCGACTCAAAGTAGTCGTACAAGAATATACATACACATACATTCTCACATGTTAATAGGTTAGTCTGCCAAACTGTAGCCGGAAGGGAGATTTGTTTTTTGAAAACTAGCTTGTGCCATTTTAGACACTTGGTTGCTTTCCCGTGTGCTCTGCTATTTTTGCTGCGTCCTTGCCAGGCAGCCAGGTTGCGGTCTGCAGCCTGAATCGAAGGGAGCTGACAGTACATTACACATGGTACTAACGGCTTAGTAGTCGGATTGTCTTAAGCTAGTTGTGAGGCTGGGACACCCGATCTATCGCGTTTCCTCCCTATTTTTCATGTGGGATGCCTCGGGCTTTTGCTCTTGCTAGCCGAACAGCCGGGTTGCGGTCTGTAGCTGAAACGAAGAGTGGGCCTCTAACATCGTCGCACATTACTCGGCCGGTTTGTTGACTTAGCAGGTCGGGCCAGCCGGCAAGCCCCCGGGTAGGGGTTGCCGGAGCCGGAAAATCAGAACCGGAAAACAGATGCAAACACATTTCTAGCAAGGAGCCCCCGAGCATCTCGTAGGGGTCCGCATTTTCATTCATAGGGTTTGCGGGATACATACACTGTCTAGTGACTAGGTGTAAAACAGGCGCAGCAAGGCCGCGTTCCAGGGACGCTCGGTCTCCTCATCCGATTTGTCCATCTTGTTCTTGCACGGCTGTTGCGCGTCGATGAGGTAGTAGGAGTCGTTGGGCAGTGCTCGGCTAACGATGAAGGGGCCCTCCCAGGGTGGCGATAGCTTGTGCACGCCCTTCGTGTCCTGTACCAGCTGGAGGACCAGGTCGCCCTCGCGAAACGCGACTGGGCGGATCCGGCCTGAATGGTAGCGGTGTAGTCGTTGCTGGTACAGGGCCGACCTGGACAGTGCCAACTCGTAGGCGTCCTCAAGGAGGTCCACACCATCCTCCTGCGCCTCTTGGTTGGCCTTTTCATTGTAAAGGAGCTTGCGCGGAGAGTCGAACTCGATATCCGCGAAGTGGACGGCTTTCGATCTGTAGACCAGGAAGAATGGAGTGTAGCCGGTTGATCTATTCGGCATGGTGCGGAGGCTCCATAGCACAGCCGGAAGCTCCTCGATCCAGCATCCGGGTGACCGTTCCAACGGCTCGATGAGGCGCGGCTTGAAGCCGGCTAGCACTAAGCCGTTTGCCCTTTCGACTTGCCCGTTGGATTGCGGGTGCACGACGGAGGCAAGGTCCAGCCAGATGCCCTTGTTGCTGCAGAATCGGGCGAAGGCCCCCTTGGCGAAGTTCGTGCCGTTGTCGGTGAAGATGTTGTTGGGGTAGCCAAACTGATTGATGACGTCGGTGAAGGTGACGACCGTTGCCCCGTCCAGCTTCCGGATAGGCTTGGCATCGATCCATTTTGTAAATTTGTCCACCGCCACCAGCAGATGGGTCATCCCAGTGCGCGCTTGCTTGAAGGGGCTGACCATGTCAAGGCCCCAAACCGCGAAGGGCCAGGTAATCGGTATGGTCTTGAGCACCGAAGTCGGCATGTGCCTAAGCTACCCGAAGAGCTAGCACCCATTGCATGCGCGGACTAGCTGTTCGGCGTCCTCGAGGGCGGTGGGCCAATAGAAACCGTGGCGAAATGCCTTGGCGACTATCGCCCTTGACGAAGCGTGGTGCCCGCACTCGCCCTGGTGGATGTCCTTGAGTAGCCGGTAGCCCGTGTCCACATCGACACACCTTTGGAACATGCCGGATACGCTGCGCTTGTACAGTTCGTTGTTGATGATGGTGTACGAGTGCGCGCGGTGCCGGACTTGCCTAGCTTCCACCTCGTCATTCGGAAGCTCCCCATTGGCGATGTAGTTCATGACGGGCTGTGCCCAGGATGGTACTTCCTGGATGATGAGGATACTCCCACTATCCAGTTGATGGTCGTCGAGGGGTCGTCCGGATGAGGTACCCGGGATGGCAGCCCCTGAGCCGCTTGACGAGCCGGCGGCCCCCAGGTCTTGCGAACCGGAGGGCACTGACTTGCCGGAGTTGGTGTGGGCCTTCTTCTTTGTAGGTTCTGCCAGCTCTGCCTCTGTCGCCCTGTCCGCCGGAGCGCTCCCTGCCCATATGATGGAATCCGACTCGGGTGACGGGTTGAGGGAGGGCTTGCGCAGGTGCTCCAAGGAGACCCCGGGTGGGATCGCCTGCCTGGTGGATCCAATTCGGGCGAGCGAATCGGCCGCCTTGTTGTTGGCACAGGGGACATGATGGAATTCACATCCGTCAAAGGAGGCGATGAGCTTCTGTATGTGGAACCAGTAGAGAGCCATGTTTGCATCACGGGTGTCCCATTCTCCAGATACTTGCTGCACCACCAGATCCAAATCACCAAAGCAGAGGATCTGGTTGACACCAATCTCCTTGGTTAGCCGGAGTCCGTGCGCTAGTGCCTCGTATTCGGCTATGTTGTTGGAGTCCTTGAAGTGGATTTGCAAGACGTACTCCAGCTGGTCTCCCTTAGGCGAGGTGAGCACGATGCTGGATCCCAAGCCCCCGAGCATCTTCGACCTATAGAAGTGCATCTTCCAGTGGTCCGAATCCGGAACCGATGGGAGATACTGGGTCTCGACCCAGTCGACGAGGAAATCCGCCAGCGCTTGCGACTTGATCATGAGCCGGGGTTCGTACTGGATGGAGTAGGCGGCGAGCTCGATGGCCCACTTGGCGACTCGGCCGGTGGCGTCCTTGTTGCCGATGATTTCCGAAAGGGGTGCGGTGCACACGACCTTAATCGGATGTTCCTGGAAGTAGTGCTTGAGCTTCTTGCCTGCCAGGTACACGTCATAGCACATCTTCTGGTAGTGGGGGTAGTTCTGCTTGGAGAGGGAGAGGACCTTTCTGAGGTAGTAGATGGGCCTCTGAACCGGCTGAGCCTTGCCTTCCTTGGGGCGCTCCACCACCAGGACAACGCTGACGACCCGGCTGATGGCTACTATATAGAGCAACATCGGCTCCTTGCTAGCCGGCGTGGCTAGAACCAGCGTTGTGGACAACATGCGCTTGAGTTCGTGAAATGCGGCGTCAGCTTGCGAAGTCCAGGAGAACTTGTCCGTCTTCTTCATCAGCTAGTACAACGGGAGCGCCTTCTCCCCTAGCCGGCTGACGAACGACTGAGGGAGGCTAGGCATCCGGTGAACTTCTGGACTCCAAGCAGGCTCCTCGGCGGCTGCATCCTCTCGATGGCTGCGATATTCTCCGGATTTGCCTCGATACCTCGTTGCGACACGAGGAAACCGAGCAGCTAACCAGATGGCACTCCGAAGACGCACTTCTCTGGGTTTAGCTTCATCTGGTATTGTCGGAGTTTGCCAAATGTCTCTCCCAGATCTTCGAGGAGGGTGTGCTTCTCCTTGGTCTTGATGACCACATCGTCCACATAGGCGTGCACGTTTCGGCCTATCTGCGAGTGCAAGCACTTCTGCATGCAGCGCTGATAGGTAGCGCCTGCATTCTTCAGACCGAAAGGCATGGTTACATAGCAGAAAGCCCCGTAGGGGGTGATAAATGATATCTTAATCTGATCAGCCGGGTTTAACCGGATCTGATTGTAACCAGAATAGCAATCTAGAAAAGACAACAAACCACAGCCGGCTGTGGAATCGATGACTTGATCGATAAGGGGCAATGCGAAGGGGTCTTTCGGGCACGCCTTGTCCAAGCTGGTGTAGTCGATACACATGCGCCAGGTCTTATTCTTCTTCAGCACCAGGACTGGGTTCGCCAGCCAGTCCGGGTGGTACACTTCCATGATGAACCCGACTGCAAGGAGCCGGGTGATCTCGTCACCGATAATATTTCTCTTCTCCTTCACGAACCGGCGTAGAGGTTGCTTAACCAGTTTGGCATCCGGCCGCACATGAAGTGAGTGCTCGGCGAACTCCCTCGGTACACCTGGCATGTCCCTGGGTGACCATGCAAAGATGTCCCGATTCTCATGGAGGAAATCGACGAGCGCGCCTTCCTATTTTCTGTCCAAGTTGGTACCGATGGTGACGAACTTGGTCGGGTCGGAGGGGTCGAGCAGGATCCTCTTTGTCTCCTTTGCCGGCTGGAAAGCTCCTTCTCCAGCCGGTTTACTGCTAGCCGGTATGTCTTGCTGGGCCATGGCCACATTGCTCATGATTACGCGCTTCTCCTCGGCTATGATGAGGGCCTCTGCCAGTTTGGAACCGGCTGAGGCGCACTCCATCGACCTCCTAAAGCAGCCGGCGACGGTGATCACACCGTTGGGTCCCGACATTTTCGTCTTGAGGTATGCGTAGTGGGTGACAACCATGAACTTTGCGAGGGTGGGGCGCCTGAGGAGAGCGTGGTACGAGCTCGTCAGGTTTACCACCTCAAACCAGATCGGTTCGCGGCGGAAGTTCTCCTCGGTCCCGAAGATGACGTCCAGCTGGATTTTACCCAGCGGGGCGCAAGCTGGCCCCGGCAGCACGCCGTGGAACATTGTGGTAGTCGGGCGCAGGTCGCATTCGTGAACTCCCAGCTTCTCCAGCGACGACCGGTAGAGGAGGTTGAGGCTGCTGCCTCCGTCGATGAGGATGCGAGAGAAACGGCAGGTATGCGCGTTGGAGACGATGAGGGGCTCGAACACCATGGCGTAGCCCCCGGGAGTCGGTAGCTGCTCCGGCTGGTCCTCTCGGCTCCAGGTGATGGGGGTTTCTGACCAGTTCAGGTACTGGGGTACCGGAGAGACGATGGCGTTGACCTCCTTGGAGCGTCGCCTGCGGCTGTGCTTGGCGTCCAGCTCCGTCTAGAAGATGTGGTAGGCGGCATGCGGCTGGGGCTAGCCATTCTTGTTGTTGCTGCTGTTACCATCATTGTCGGCTCCCCTAGCCGGTGGCGGTGGTCCACCAGGAGGGGACAGGGGGAGACGTGGCTGGCTACCCTGGTCTTTTAGCTGGCGAGTCCAGCTGCAATTCCGGGTGGTATGCATAGCTGGTTTGAAGGGACCGTTGTGCCACTTGCACGGGCCATCAAACATCTGGTCGAAGGTGAGCCGTGGCTTCTACCTCCTTGCATCGTTAGCCGGTGCGTCGGGCGCACCCTCCACAGCATTGACCTGCCGCGCGTGGTAGCAGGGCTTCTGCTGTCCCGCTTGGAGGTCCCCATGGAACCGGTTGTCGTTGTCGTGTTGTCTGGAGGATCCGGCTTCTCCAGCCGGATTGCTCGGACGGTCGCAAGCCGGCTCCGTAGGAGTCGGACGCCCGTCAGCGTTTACTCGGAGGGGTTTCTTCATGGCGGCATCCGCCGTGGCGTACTGGTCCGCAACCGTCATGAGCTCCGCCATGGTTTTCGGCTTGTCACACAGTAGCCGGTGGCGAAGCATGGTGCCTTCTCGGCAACCCTCGATGAATAAGCTGATGGCCTGGCTCTCCAGGATGCCCTCGCAAGTGTTGCGCAGCTCTGTCCACTTGGCGAGGTACTCACGGTCGGTCTCGCGGTCGCCCTGGACGCACAAGGCCAGGTCATGTGGGCGTCCCGGACGCTTGTACGTTCCATTGAAGTTGCGGACGAACACCTTCTCGAAGTCTGGCCAGGCGTTGATGTTGTTGGGCGCAAGGCTGTTGAGCCATGTCCTTGCCGACCCGGTTAGCATAAGAGGGATGTAGCGCACGGCTGTGCGCTTGTTCCCATGGGTGATGCCGATTGCCATAGCATAGTCGGTCAGCCAGTCTTTCGGCTTCATACTACTGTCGTACTTGGGGGTGTCCCTGGGCAGGGTGAACTTATCCGGAAATGGCTCGTTCCGGATGTGGGGTCCGAAACTAACCAGTCCAGTGGAGTCTTCTTCCTCCATGACGCGCGCCTGAGCGAGGAGCTCGATGCGGTCACGGGCATCCGGACGATCTGGGTTGGGAGCTCCCACCTAGCCCGAGAGACAGGAACCGGCGGGTCTTGCTGCTCCGGTTGGTGGAGGGGGAGGCGGTGGGTTGTTGTTCACCGTTTGCTCCTGGCGCGGCTGGCCCTTGTTGCTAAAGCTGCGGCGCCTGCTGCGGGCCTTAGCCGGCTGAGGGGAGGATGCCTGTTGGGTGTCGTGGGGCGCACCCTTACTGTTGACAGGCAGCTTGCTCCCCCTGGAGTAGCTGGGGTCCTCCTGCATTTGCTGGTTGGCATCAGCCTGCTTATCCGTGATGCGGAGGAGCTCCTGCACGCGAGCGTGCTGGCGGGCTCGCTCCTCACCCTCCAGGTTGGGCAGTTCTTCTGCCACGGCTCGTGCCGCGCGCAGGTGGGCCGGATGAGGGCAGGCGCGGGATCCGGCTCCCCATCCTTTTCCATCCTTCCGCCCAGCTCGCCGCACCTGGCCGCGCCGGCTCGGCTCTGCGGTAGCCGGAGTGAAGCCATGCACGCGGTCGTACTCGCGTCGGGTGATCTCGAGTTGCTTGCGGGTTGCCGCCAACTCCATGGCCTCCTAGAGGAGGATCTATCTCTCCATGGCGAAGTTGGCTTCTGCTTCCTCTGGGTTATCCCCGAGGTTAACCGGCGTCAGGAGCCGATTAATGGCATCCTCCACCAGATTCCGAGGCTGTGGAGGCGCGGAGGTTCCGCCCTCGTCCGCGCCCCGCTCCCGCGGTTGGCGGGGGTGGGAGCTGGAGCCGGCCATCATGCCCTCCACGCCGCAGGAAGCGATAGAGGCGCTACCGCCCGGATGTGGTAGCTCCGCGACAGAGACGATCTCCCTAGGGAAACGCTCTAGAACGGTGCAGACGTAGACAGGGAGGTCGCCGAAGAGCAGGATGGAGCCGTTCGCTGGG
Organism: Avena eriantha; assembly: GCA_910589775.1. Lineage (NCBI taxonomy): Eukaryota > Viridiplantae > Streptophyta > Magnoliopsida > Poales > Poaceae > Avena > Avena eriantha. The sequence goes on from OU342741.1 coordinate 391,568,720, forward strand.
AAGGAGGTTCCGGTGAAGCAGGAAGCGTCGTCGATGACGCAATCGTACTTGCCGAGCGTGAGCACCAGGCCAGAGGCCACGCGCTCATCGGCTGAAGTGCGGGGTCCCGTGCGGAACGTGACTCCGGTCGTTGTATTGGGAACGGCAGTACCTAAGAAGGTTAGATAGAGGTGTGGGGACTAGCAGGGAAGCTATGACGACGTCCGCATGCGGGATTGGATACAAGCAAGCGTAGCTAGACGCAGGAAGTACCCAGGTTCGGAGCCCTCGTGATGAGCTAAAACTCCTACTCCTACCGATCTGACTATGAGTGATATGCGAACTACAAGTGCTCCTCGAGCTGTATTCTCTAGCTACTGTCTTAAATGCACTGAGACCAACCCTTTCTACTGAGGCCTTGCCTCTCCTTATATAGGTAGAGAGGCAACGGTCTCACTGGCCAATCCGACTGGTGGGCCCCACGAGCGGGTCCCAGCCGGCTGGTCATCTACAGTATCCGGTACAACATGTCCCATCGGAGTATGAGCGGTATGGCTGTCGTAGGCACAGTGGACGCCGTGCGAGCCTGTCGTCAGCATCGGGCCACTGTTCCTGCGTCATCCCCGCAAAGTCTTCAGTATGGCCGAGTAGTTGCCAGTCTTGTCGTCGTACAGGGCATACCGCGCATTGTTCCGCATGTCGCCCTGTCTTCCTTGATTGGTTCCGGCTACGCTGTTGTAGTCGGCTACTTCTTGTCGATCCGGCTACATTGCGATAGCCGGCCCAGCTTGCCTTGTCCGACTGGCCTGTATCTTGTCCGGTTGGGGTATCCAGGGGTCACCCCCCCCCCCCCGATAGACGGCGAGTTTCAGACCGTATGCGAGTTTAGTACAAGGACATGGGCAAAAGGGAGGAAAAATTAAGAGGCTGGGGAAAACTGAGTACAACAAAGGAACCGAGGGCACGAAAATAGAAATCCCTATATAAAAACCATACCTATCCGGTTCGGATGGGAATGATAGAGACTCATTTTATTGGTTATCCATTTTGTTCTCACCATATTGTATGTTTCCGGGTAAGCATCAAGTTTAATTTTTTGTTTGTTTATTAGGTTTGATAAGTAGGATTCAAGAACCAGTTCTTCCACTTGCAGAATTTCATTCTTGATTCACTTGTCTTATTATTGAAATAAGATATACCTACGAACTACAAAGAAAGATTGATGGACGTAAGTGCAAGAAATGACTTAGAGTCATGAAATCCTAAATTAAGTTACATTTGAGACTATGAAGTAAAAGTTACTTGATCGAATTAAGTAAATTGTATTTACTTAGTCCTTCCTAGTTGAAAGGAAAGAAATGAAACTTAATAGGAAGACATAAAAGCTCAATTTTTCATAAAGGATGTTTTTGTCAAGAGCTTAAAAGTCTATTGGAGCAAATAAGTCCAATTTGGAAATTGGGAAAGGATTATTCAAACTGCATAGTCTTCAAAGGTTTTGAAGAAAAGGTTGTAACTAGTACACATGCAGATTTTGATCAATCATGAGATTGCTGATGTCTTGTAGCAGAAAATTCTCGATTTTATGAAAGATCAAAGAATTTTGGATTTGCCAAGATTATCAAGAAAGTATGTTAATTGAGTGGGAGCTAAGAAGTTTTCCAAATAGAATATGTGGATGACATATTTGAGTGGGAGATGAGTGATATCCTAGAATATCAAATATAGATGAAATATTTGAGTGGGAGCGTAACACTGTTCTTGAATATGTAATTGACGTATTAAATAACAATGTGTTTGGGATTAGATATGATTAGATCATTAGATGGATGAAATTTAACTTACATTAGACACAGAGGATCTATGTGAATATATTAGGATGGTTAATAAACGTTAAAATCTCAAAATACTTCGAGTATTCTGAAGGAAGTTTAGAAGGACCTAGTTGAGATTCTGAAAATAGTTCAGAATAGATTCAAGTAAATAATTGGTTCTTACTTGAGAAATTAGGAGAAGTATTAAGTAGTGACTCGGTATTCATGACAATGGTTAAAAAGGAAAGGAGATGCATCGCATCACCTGTGCCTTAGACATATGTTTTCCAAATAAACGCTGTTATTTATACTTAACATAATGTGACCTAGAGTTCTTAAGAACAGTTTTTTGAGTGATTAAAGTTAATCACTGAACTAGAGTTAAGTTTAGTGCAAAGGAAGCATGGTTAGGTGCTAAGGATGAACCTCAAGGGTGGCCCGATCTTAACGGATCTGGTGGTCAAATCGATGGGAAAAGCGAGGGAAAGGGAGAAGGTAGCAGAAGCGAACACACACCTCATGAAGAACATGATGAATGCATGTAAACACGACATGATACAAAGCCAATTTCTCTAGTCGGCGGCCATCGGTTCGATAGAATCCTCATACGGAAAGATCGGTCAACGTGCTTTCGTTAATCCCAATCAGAGAGGGAAGAACACCTTGGAGGGGGTCTTGACACCTTGGAGGGGGTCTTGACACCTTGGAGGGGGTCTTGACAAATGTAGGCCTTGTACAACGATGGATGCATGATGCAAAGTCCAATGAGGTTGGTGACGATAGTCGGTCCCCTTGGTAAAGGGGATGTGGGAATACTAGACATTCCACAAAGGGGGTTGTCTTTAGTCTATCATCTACGCCTAAGGGATACATGATGGGTGGGGGCCTATTTATAGGCCAACCACTTACATAGGCGTAGTTTGGGAATAGAACTGGGGTTGGAACATAATAAGGGGGATACATGGGTTGTGGCCTAGCCGTGTGTGTGCAGGCACTCGCATGACCGGTAGTACCGGCCCTCGGGTACAGTAGTACCAGACACAAGGGGTAGCAATTTCGGGTGCGCCGGTAGCTCCGAGCTTCAACGGTAGGTGGTCTCTAGGTTCGGTAGTACCGGTAGTGCGGTCCGGTAGTACCGGTAGCATTAGAGGAGTAATCGGAGCTCGCCAGGTATGGGAGGTAGTACAGTTGTTGAGAGCGGTAGTACCGCTGATGGGAGCGGTAGTGTCACCCATTCCTGTCTCTTCCTTCTCCTCTTCCAAGCCTCCGTCTTGTCAGGCTTGATTATCTAGGCTTCCTCCCTTGTCTCTGTACTTGTCGATGTGAACCTAGCATGGTCATAGGATGGAGTATGAAGTAGTATACCATTCAATAGGGTTGTAAGTGGGCTCGCATAGAGGATAGGATTCACCTTTGAAGTCCATGATGACTTGGTATAAGTTGGAGACCATAATGTGGTAACGACCGTCTGCCAGGCTAGATCAGCTCCCCCCTCAAAAAGAGTCGTCCTCGATTCTATACGCTCATCACAATGCAGAGGTGGTCGAGAGACATTCTTGATCCTGGGGTTAACCATATAGTTGTCCTCGAGAAGATTGATTTGACAACACTTCAATGTTCCTTCACCTTCCATGAAGCGTACAAAGCTCACAACAAAAGCAAAGAAACACTCAAAGAGTAGCCGATTCATGAATATTATAGCATGAGTCCTCAAGTAGAAGGAAGTCACCTTATGGTGTAGACATAACTTGTAGAAGCTCGTCCATAGGTAACTCTCTACATTTCATATTGTCAACTCATGGTCGGTAGAGGTTGACACGTATGCAATTGTACCTTCACACAACAAAGACCAAGCAAAATATGTTCATGTGTGATAGAGGAGCATGTCACTTGTGGCATGTCCATTCTTGTTCACAGCACTATTAGCACAATACATGTATAACAAATGGAATGCGTATGTGATACCTTCGATCTGGATTACGGATCTAGTATAGCTCTTTTTCCCTAGTAGACCAAGTTTATCGAATCCACCAGAAGCGAAAGCATAGTGAAGTTACTTTAACGGACCATCAGCAGTTTTAGAATTCCTTTTGTGTTTTTATTGGACCAGTAGCTTGCATCTTTTTGTTGTTGATGATGATGGAGAGAGAGGGCCTAGGGCGTTTGGTTTCACCTGTAGCTGTGTAAAAACATCTGATGGAAATAAAAGATAGAAATAGAGTATGTGTGTACTTGTTAGAGCAAGATAAATTATATGTGGGCAGTGCATCCATAATTGCTATTGCCTCCACAACCTCTTATAGCAATAACCTACTAGTCTCATCCATAGAAGAAAGAGAACTAATGATATGCATAGTGATGTCACTGTTAATCCCAAGCAAATCCCTCACATATAGCCGTACTACCCCTTCTGTCACTGGGGTTCCCAACCTGCAGATCAGTCATCACTCATACTCCCTATACTTGGCTTAACCCTCGGGGTCTTGGGTACCTGATAAGTCCTTGGATTGAGTCAAAAGAGGATACAATAATCATCATGTCATACAAACTAATACACGATCCGATCTATGATAAATCACATGCACAATTGCTACATGGCTAGGCCAAAGCCCTTAGCCCAAGGAGAATTACTCACACATAGAGATGAGATCAACAATCACAAACATTGTAATGAAAATCATAAGATTGATAGTAATATTCTTACAATGTCGCCAATCGGAGAAGAGATCTACTATTACAAGTGGTGGAGTATGGCTATGGAGATGGAGAAGGGTTTGGAGATCTAGAGGCGGCTTTCTGGCGAGGTATGGCTTCTTTAGGAGTTCCATGGTCTGGGTGCACGTTTTCTCATCGCCCAAGGCTTCTTTATATAGGGGTCCCTTCAGGAAAGTTGTTTTGTTTGACCTAACGGTGGTGGCGCCAACTATACGATCGGAGCTATACAGTCGGAATTTTTGCTCCGGCCGTACATTTGGTCGTTACGGCGTCTGCCTCCACTGTTTGGCTCCTAGTTTCTTCTGGTTGTTTGAAATCTCGTATCTTTGACTTTAATGTAGTGATTCCCTCCTTTAAACGACAGTATCTACGTAGGAAAAATACAATAAGAAAGGATTGCATACCCCTCTAAATATTAGCATCAGTGGCAGGGTTTAGAGAGATATTTCATCAAAAATATGATTAATATCTAGTTTAAATGTGGACGTAGATGGCTATATTTCAGAGCCATCAACCTCCCCAAGCTTAAACTTGATCGTCCCGAGCAAGAAAACCAAAATCAAGAAGGAAATCAGCATTTAAACTGAAATAACGAGATGGTGATCTTACTCATGATTAATAGTCTCATGTTTCCTCCACTTCATAAATCTAAGAAACTTCAGCATAGATAGAGTAATGGCAAGCATATCATATGAGATTCATGCATCCTTATAGCGCAGCAAAATTATTGTAAACATGGATGATCCAAATGAGTAAACTTTATTCCATGTCAAGTAATCAACTCATAGGCTTACCTTTGAACAATAAAGTATAATCATGTAAATTAAGAGTGTGAGAGTTCTCATGAAAATCATATATACTAGAGTATCTCAATTCTCCCACATCAATGAATCAAGACTTTGCAAGCACTACTTTTCTATTCATTGTCCTTCAAGAATTTCAGTTTTTAAGTAATTGAAAGCATGCCAAAGATTTTTATTAGTTTATTGGGCTGTGATGGATACTCGTGGCAACACTAAGGCTTTTGTTCCTTTTGCATAATGATTACTCATAATAGCCAGAGGAGTGATTCGATCATGATTATAGCTACCCGGGAGTGCCAGGAATCTTACCCACTATATCATTGCTGCTACAAGTGTTTAACCAACTCATAGCCGAAATCTAGGAGTTTCCTCCATGAAGATCGTTCGTAGGCCAGCGGAGCTGTTGGCATCCCATGAAGTTTGACACGCATAAAGCTATATCATTCTTATGATTAACAAGTCAAACTTTGGCGTGCTCACAAAAACCGTTAAAGATTAATTCAATCGAACAATCCTTTCAAAGAGAGCTATCAAGTCAATCAACATTTTAAGTGGTGTCGAGTGTCTCTAGAAATAGGCGTTCAAGACTAAGCACTACAACACCCAAGCCTTCAATTGTGAGACTTTTTCTTATTACAATTGTTTAGCAATTTTTAGGCAAGACTTGGTTAATTACGAGAGCTAGAACAAAATGAGACCAATTAAATATCCATGAAAACAACAATCTTACTATGATACAAAGACTCACTCCACAATATAATATCTCAACATTTACTACTAACTAGCATGGGTTTCTCAAACTTCAAAAGTGGGGAGTCATAAGTGTTGGGGATATACTTTCAGGGTATCCTCACAGATCCTCACTGACCAGGGTGGCCCACTTCGGGTTAGAGCTTTGCTTCACGGGCGGCCCAGTTAGGGAGAGAAGACGGAATCCAATCCGACTACGTGAAGGCCCAGAAGATTTACCGACTTAGGCCCATAATGTTACTTGTAGTTCAAGATGTACTCTGTAACCAACTCTTAGTCGTAGCTGGATTGATCTCTCCTGTAAACCCTAGGCCGGATATCTATATAAACCGTCCTAGGGAGAGCCTTTAGGACACACCTCAATAGTCGACAATCTCAACTTACACAGGCAAAACCCTTGTAACCCATACTACGGCTCTACCGTATTACTGGATTGCTAGCAGGAGTAGGGTCCGTCCAAAGCCGGCGGATTCGAACCTGGGTAAACTTGTGTGCTCACCATCCCGAAACACCGTACGTCTCACACCCCTCTCTCCCGCACGCCTCGAGGACCCCCTCATGGCGTACTTTTCCTCAAACCGACGACAGTTGGCGCCCACCGTGGGGCAAGTGAGCTTCGGATCTGTGTTCCGAGCGGAATCTGCAAGAATCGGAATCGGCGATACCATCGCCGTCGGTCGCATCCTCTACGCCAGCGACGTCCCTCTCATCGTTCTCGACGAGACTTGGATTCTGGCTAGGGAGGCCGTGACTGCCTATACAATCATGTCTTTTGGCGAGATCGATGTTTTCATTTGTTTCGCTGAAACTGCCCAACCCACCCTAGCGGTGATGATAGAGGCAGAAGAATCTTCTGGGTCCCCTTTGTCCATGGAGGCGGCAGAGTTCCGGATCCCAGAAAACCCTAATCCCACCCAGCCCGCACCAGTTGTGGAGATAGTGGAGAAATACGAGCCAGAAGAAGACCTCACGGTCCAAGTCGAATCTGGAGTGGATCTCCCTGGAGAAGCCGGATCCTAGATCGACCCACCCGTGGAAGTCGAAATCCAGGAGGAGCACATTAACGACACTGATTCTGACTCTGATGATGTCGGGACAGACAGGCCTTTCCTCAGGTACACACTAAGACGTATGATACTGCAAGGCGCTAGCGCAGATGCAATCCTCGAAACCATTAAAAGTTTCGATATGGCTGATCACGAAAGCCACAGGTACCTCAGGAAGCACGCATCGCACTTCATCGGATATGTTGGATCCGGATCCGGCTTTGCCGATGCTAGAGAAAACACCGACTCGGTGCTGGAGGCAATTGGAACAAACGCCGACGTTCCCGCATCCTCGGATGAATCCATGACGTCGGCTGATTTCCAAAAGTTCTCCGCGGAATATGACGAGGAGTACAACTCCAAAGCTGCAGAAGATGGAGAAGCCATGGACGAAGGATCCGAGGAACACTCTCCCAAAACGCAGGATGATATGGAAGTTGGAGACAATCCCGAAGTCCAGATGTCTGAAAGTACCGATCAGAGCTTGACTCCTGGAAACGGACCCAAAGCCATCTTTGCTACCAGCGCTGCCAAGAAGGCAAAGAAGAGGAACAAGAAGAACAAGACCCCGGCAAAAGATCCTCTGGCAGAGGAGGTGATTGCCGAGGAATACGAGGAAGACTCGGATGGAGCACTTATCCCAGACGAGCCGAAAAAAGAAGCATCGGTGGATGGACACGTGATCACTGAAGGTGCGCGTAAACTCATCGACGCCGCATTAACCACACCTATCCCTATAGCTGCAGAAGTTACTGTAGATGAGCTAGACGAAAGGGCCCAAGCCCTAGAAGCACGTCATCTACAACTCCTTGATGATGCGAAAAACATCGAGGTGGAGAAGAAGCGCATGTCAAACAAGGAGTATATGTCCCGTCTACATCAGAAGACACGAAAGCGTCACATAGAAGACAACCAATTCCCACGTGTCCGTGCCGTCCTTTTTGGAGATGAGATGGGAAAGCCACGGAAGGACAGCAATGGAGATTGGGTTTACCCAACACCAGTGCAAAATACCGTGGCAGCTCGCGAAATTCTATCAGCTAATCCAGGACCAGAAGAGATACGTTTGGGTATCAAGCTACTCAATAAGGGACTAGAGCAGCAAAAGGTCGCCCTGTCTGGAAGCCAAAAGCTGGTCTCGGATTCCGACCAATGTCGCACAGATCCGGCATGGGCTGACATAAGATCCCACTATGATCGGGCGCAGCATCGTCACCCCGAACGCAGGGAAGACAATTATTCAAGAACCGGATCGTTAGGACAGCACCGCAGAACTACACATAACTGGAGCAACGTCGCTCTAGCAGTCGAGAAAGACGCGATCGCTGCACTGATTCCGAGGAATCCTCCCCGAAAAGGAGAAGATAAAGAGAAACGTCGGGAGGAGGATCGTCAGAAAATGCCACCTCCCAGACATGAAAACCGTCCGGCTGAGCCTTACCATGGTGGGAACGACGGACAAAGGAACGACGGAAACCACGCTAGCACAAACCGGCAGGGGGCTCGTCACAGTCAAGAACCTCCCCGGAACTGGAAGAATGACGAGGCCGGCGATCAGCCGGAACAAACCCAGCTGCACCACCCTCTCCACAACACAGTTATCACAACGGCCCCCAAGGAGGTCAAGGAGGACGACATGGCGGAGGAGGTGGTGGCAGAAGCCGAAGTCCGGCTCCAAGGCACCGCAGCCACAGCCGATATTCATGACGGTCCCTATCCCCGAACGACGCAAGGCACAGGATCAACTCCAAAATAGAGGCTCGGCGCTACGAAAATGATGATGTGTACATGGTCCCAAAGTGCTTCGGACCACGCATCAGAGCTACAAAATTCCTGGAAGGATTTGCTATCTCAAGACACATTCAAGCCTACGACGGCATTGCTCGGCCGGACACCTGGTTACAGGACTTTTTCCAAGCTTGTTGCATCGCTAAAGGCGGAACAGCCTGGTCGCAACCCGATATCTCCCACTTATGTTGCGGAAGACGGCACGATTATGGCTCAATGAACTTCCGGCGAACACCATCCACAACTGGTATGACTTACAAAGTGCGTTCTTTCGGAATTTCAAAGGCACATATCGGAGGCCCTGTATGGTTGGAGACCTACAGCGTTGCACCCAGAAAGCCGGAGAAACTTGCCGAGATTATCTCGGACGATGGATTGACACCAAGACCTCCTGCGAGGGAGTAAATGATCAAACTGCAATTTAAGCTTTCATAGGTCTCCCAATTGGTTTACTGCGCCATCGCTTGAAGTGTGACAAGGTTACTGATCTGGGAGAGATGATAGAAACAGCGAGCAAGTATGCAGATGCTGACGATGATGCAGAGGGATTACTCAACGTCCTGGCTGTACCTCAGTCAGCAAAGACAAAGCAACAGGCTCAGAAGCGCAAAAACACCTCGGAAGAAAAACCCAATGCGGAGACGGCAGTAGTCACTACTGTTTCCGGGTCTGGAGGACGAGGAGGGCGCGGCGGAGGCCGCTGGCGTGGCCGTGGGACATCAAGGGTCCAAGGTAGAGGAGAGCAACAACCAGGTAAAACCTACACTTGGGCCGACATCGCCAATAACCCATGTGTGCATCACTTGGACGCCAATGGGGGCTCGTCCCACACCAACGCAGAATGTCGTTTTAACGACGACATCAAGAGAGATGATACAGCGGGATACAAAGCTAAGCGGAAGAAGGGAAAGAAAAATCCCGAAAAAGACAAAGAGACCAAGGAAGATTCCGACATGGAGGAAGCCGATGCTTCAAATCCCAAGCCGGAAGGGAACAAAACTTTTCCTACCAAGAAGGACACTTACGTCACCTTCCTCGGATCTCAACCAGCAAAGGTCAAGAAAGCAGTTCTCCACGAGCTCAACGCAATAGTTCCGGCTGTCCCTCAGTATCTAGACTGGTCAGAAGTGGCAATAACGTTTGACCGCGCTGATCATCCGCCTAAGCTACACAGGCGAGGAAAATACGCCTTAATCGTCAATCCACTTATTGACGGTTATGATTTTTCCAAGACCCTCATAGACGCTGGTAGCAGCATCAATATTCTCTATGTAGAAACGCTACGCCGGATGAAGATCTTGGAAACATAGCTGAACCATAGTTCTGTGATTTTTCACGGAGTTGTCCCAGGAAGACAAGCTAATTCCCTGGGAGAGATCACTTTGGATGTTACCTTTGGAACACCAAAAAATTATCGAACGGAGGCAGTTTCCTTCGAAGTGGTCCCGTTCAAGAGAGCATACCACGCTATATTCGGACGTCTGGCTTACTGGGCTTTTATGGCTCGTCCGTGTTACATTTACAATATGATGGAAATTCCAGGTCCCAACGGCGTGATCACCATCAGGGGAGACCCGAAGAAAGCGCGAGAGTGCGAGGATGGAAATGCCTCCTTTGCCGAAGCCGTGCTACACGCCCAGGAGTACCAGGAGATCAAGAAGAGCATAGATCCGTCCGAGATGCCCGCAACAAATAAAGAGGTGACAAAGCCAAATCCGGAATTCAAGGCATCAGAAGAGATGAAGACGATGCCGTTGAAGGATGATGACCCCTCCAAGGTGACCCAGATAGGCGTAGGCCTAAGTAGCGCATAGGAAAGCGCGCTCGTCAAGTTCCTCCGAGCAAATCAAGATATATTCGCATGGCAGCCATCTGACATGACCGGAGTACCTAGGGAACTTGCCGAGCACTCTTTAAATGTAAACCCGAACGCTAAACCCTTCAAACAGTCCTTACGACGGTTTGGTGATGAAAAGCGTAAGGCAATAGCTAAGGAACTAGCACGGCTCGAGTTAGCCGGATTCATAGAAGAGGTCATCCATACTGATTGGTCGGCCAACCCTGTAATGGTCCCTAAAAAGGACACCACTGATTTAAGGATGTGTGTTGATTATACTGCCTTGAACAAGGCTTGTCCAAAAGATCCGTTCGCTCTGCCTAGAATTGATCAAGTTATCGATTCTACGGCAGGCTCGGAACTCCTCTGTTTTCTCGACGCATATTCCGGTTATCACCAAATCCAGATGAAGGAATCTGACAAAATCAAAACATCATTCATAACCCCTTTCGGAACCTTCTGTTATGTTACGATGCCCTATGGGCTGAAGAACGCAGGAGCTACGTATCAGCACACGATGCAGCGTTGCCTCCATGATCAACTCGGACGCAATATACATGCATACGTGGATGATATCGCGGTCATGTCCAAAAAGAAGGAAACATTGATTTCCGACTTAGAGGAGACGTTCGCCAATTTACGAAAATACAACATCATGCTTAACCCGAAGAAATGCTTCTTTGGAATACCAGCCGGAAAATTGTTAGGTTTTATCGTGTCTCAACGAGGCATAGAGGTGAACCGTGACAAGATCAAGGCTATTCTCAATATTTCCAGGACAACTCGCCTGAAGGACGTACAAAGATTAACTGGTTGCATTGCTGCGGTTAGTCGATTTGTAAGCCGGCTTGGTGAAGGAGCCGCACCATTATACAAACTCTTGAAGAAGACTAAGGATTTTGTCTGGACTGACGAAGCTGAAGCTGCATTACAAGACCTGAAGAAAGTACTCTCATCTGCTCCTATCCTGGCAGCACCGGAACCTCAGGAACCGATGTTGCTTTACATTGCTGCGACAAATAGGGTTGTCAGTATAGTTATGGTAGTGGAGAGACCAGAAGAAAATTAGGAACACCTGGTGCAGCGTCCGACGTACTTTGTCAGCGAGGTCCTGACAGAATCAAAACAGCGGTATCCGCACTATCAAAAGTTGGCTTACGGTGTTTTTCTAGCATCTCGTCAGTTACGACACTATTTTCAGGAGCACCCAATTACCGTGGTGAGCAAAGCTCCCATGAGAGATATAATCAACAATACCGATGCCACAGGACACGTCGCCAAATGGGGCATAGAGCTTGCAGCTTTCGATATTGAGTACAAACCCCGAACAGTAATCAAATCCCAGATCCTTGCCGACTTTGTCGCTGATTGGACAGAGACCAAGGAGAACATGGTCCACCCTGAGTCGGAATATTGGACCCTCTTTTTCGATGGGTCTAATGCTCGAGGGGGCTCGGGGGCTGGCATGGTGCTCAAATCACCCCAAGGAGATAAACTTTTATACGTGTTGCAGATCCACTTCACAGCGACAAACAACATTGCCGAGTATGAAGCACTGCTGCATGGAATCCGGATTGCTAAGGATATTGGGATCCGACGTTTGATGTGTTACGGAGATTCGGATCTTGTTGGTCAGCAAGTCTCGGGTATTTGTAATGCAAATAAGCACATGGCAGCATATAAAGCTGTCGTGGATGATCTATCTAAATCGTTCGAGGGGTTTGAAGTTCAACACATCCCTCGAGCAGAAAACGAGGAAGCAGATACACTATCTCGAATAGGCTCTGCGCGGAAAGAGGTTCCGGATGGCGCATTTTTAGAGCACCTCAAAGTTCCCTCGATAAAGGGAGTAGATGACGAATATCTGACCAAATCCGACTCACCTTGAATAGCAGTCCTGGCTGTAATTCCTAGCTGGACTCGACCCTACCTTGATTACTTGGTAGATGGCAAATTACCCGAAGACGAGGTGTTGAGCCGGCAGATTATCCGATGAGCAAAAGCCTATACTATTGTTAAAGGTGAGCTCCATAAACGGAGTGTTTCTAGGGTTTTTCAGCGTTGTGTATCTCCGGAAGAAGGAGTGGAAATCTTAAGAGAAATCCACGAAGGCGAGTGTGGTCACCACGCTGTAGCCAAGTCTTTAATGGCAAAAGCTTTTCGACATGGTTTTTTTGGCTTACAGCTCAGGCAGATGCCGAACGATTAGTCAAGACATGCAAAGGCTGCCAAAAGTACGCCAAGCAAGCTCATGTTCCGGCTGATCAGCTGCGAACAATACGTATAACATGGCCTTTTGAGGTCTGGGGGCTTGATATGGTAGGACCTTTTAAACGAGCTCCAAGTGGATTTACTCACCTCTTAGTGATGGTGGATAAATTCACGAAATGGATGGAGGCTAAACCTGTCACTAGTTGTGATGGAGCAACAGCCAAAAGATTTGTCGAGGATGTTATAATCTGGTATGGTTATCCGCATAGCATTATCACGGACAACGGGAGTAATTTTTCCATGGGAGAGTTGGCTGAATTCTACGATGAGCAAAATATCCGGCTTGACATTGCGTCAGTCGCACATCCACAGGCTAACGGACAAGTCGAAATAGCAAATGGTTTAATTCTACAAGGCTTGAAACCAAGACTCGAAGCACCACTGAGACGTGCTGCGGGGGCTTGGGCAGAGGAACTACCCTCTGTAATTTGGAGTTTGCGAACAACTCCGAACAGGTCAACAGGATATACACCTTTCTTCTTGTTCTATGGCGCAGAAGCTGTTCTTCCTAGTGATTTGATTCATACTTCTCCTAGAGTGGCCGCGTATATCAAAGAGGATGCCGAGATTTCTCGACAAAATGATCTCGACTTAGTTGAAGAAGTTCGCGTCGTTGCTGAAATGAGATCTACAGCCTATCAGCAGAAGTTACACAAGTATCATAGCCATAGAGTCCGAACTAGATCCTTCAATAAAGGTGATTTGGTTCTCTAGCTTGTGCAACAAAGAAAACACAAACTTTCCCAATATGGGAAGGGCCCTTTTTAGTTAGTCGAGTATTGCACAATGCGTCATACTACTTAACTGACATGAGGCCAGTCAAAGAAAGACCTGCTACTAAGAAGAGAAAGGGAGCTGGAGGCAGTAGAAATCCGGATGAGTTAGACAGACCGTGGAATATTGCTCAGCTACGTCCCTTTTATTCTTAGTTTATCTTTCTTTGTAATCATACATATGTACATGCTCTGTGAGAAATAAAAGTTTTGGTTACCTCAAAGTTTTCCTGAGAAGTTTTTACCATCTTATTTCCTAATGATCATGTCATAGTCGAAAATCCTAGAATGCTTGAAAGTACTTTATGCTCATGTCCGTTCTGGTTTAGATTTTTGATTCTAAAACTGCTACCTTCGGGTATAACTCTAAAAAATTCTAGTCTTTACTTGGGTTATTTGTCTGATTGCTGGATGCGGGTATCTTCCGAGTAGTGAATTGTTGGTACTGGAAGCCCGCTTTGTTTCCGAGTTTAAACTGGTTTAGCAATTGAGCTCCGTTGCTCGGCAAAGTTTCCGGCTGAAGGTTTAGCCGGCTCACGAAAGGGACGAGGCGGAAAGCCAGATAAACGATAAGTAGAGGTGGAAAATTCTAAGTGCTTATGAAAACATTTCAGGCACGCAAATAATCTAAGACAAAAGTGATGAATAGATAAAAAACTTAGGACTAGCAAAAGTCATAGTACTTAGTATTTACAAAACGCATCATGTCTTTCCAGAATAATACATAGTTTTCTGATCTATGATGCAGGAGGAGATGAAGGAACCGTCGGATCACTGGTTACTCCTCCTTGATATCGTGCCGAGATGTCCGGATCCGAGGTGGTCCGTTCATCGTCGGAAACTTCTTCGGCGTCTTCTGGAGGAGGTGGCGGAGTATCCACGCGGGTGAAGAAGGGCGTCTCGTAGCTGGTCAGATCAGCTACGTGGCACCCATATCCGGCGCAGGAGTGCATGATGGCTTGAAGGTCTTGCTCCTGGCCGTCTTCATCTACCTTGCAGTACCCTCTGGTCACTTGCCATATCTCCATGTTTCCATGGTGGCTCATGACCATGGTGAGAGCGTTCTGCGCAGCAGTCCACGCGTAGGACATGTTCCAGTCCCGAACGAGCTACGGCATCTCCTTGGCCTTCTCCCACACATGGAAGTCTAACATGCTTGGCATTTCCGGAATCCTGAGAGACTCGCCAATGTCCTCAAGAGACTAGAGGTAGTCATGAAGAAGATCACCGACTTGGGTAAGCCGGTGAGTGCGGGGCTCGGACGAGGAAGAGTCCGTCAAGTTCAGAGGACCTATACATAAAACAAGTCAATGAAAATCCGACATTGATGAAAGTCGAAGAAATGATAAGTCAGATAGATGGAACATACCAAGAATGACGTCGTCAATCTTGGTTTTCTCCTCCCGGAGACTCTGGAGTTCAGCCCAGAGCGCCTGGGAGATATCCTTCTCTCTGCCAAGCTCATTCCTGAGGTCCGAGATAACTTTATATTGAGCGGCAATCTTGAGATCGCGCTCTTTAGTGGCCATGGAGGAGGACTCAAGGACTTGAGCTATGCTCCTTTCATGATCCGCCTAGAGCTTATCCAGCTCTTGGTGAAGTCCCTTGTTCTCCACCACCAAGGTCTTGAGGTTCTCGGCCTCTTCAATCATATCGATGGATTGTTTCACCAACGCTGTAAGACAAAAAGAACAAAAGTTCAGAAAAATTCGACATCGAAAAAAGCAAAAAACAAGGTTTGAATCTCGAAATGTTTACCTTCGGCTTCATCCTTGGCTAACTTGAGCTCAGCATTTTTAAGCCGGAGAGCTTTGATTTCTCTCCGCTTATCACAGACATTTTTTAACAATTCCTGGTTATAGGAACACACTTTCTGTAAGTCAGAATATCCAAAGTCAGAAAGCTACTTAAGACTCGGGCTAATATTTTTGCTAAATATCAGCACGAGCCTTGGGGGCTACACTAGTTCGTTCTTTGGCATCCTAATGAAAGCATTAACCCACATTTCTATATCCTGCTTCATGCTTGGGGGCTAGAGGATATGATATAACATAATGTAAAAACAAGAGTTGGAATTCCGACTTACATATTGCTCGCGGGTGAGTTTGTCTAACCCCGCGTTCACCTCAGCTGCCACCTTCTCGGCGAGAGTAAGAGGAATTACTGGAGCTGTTGGAAGCTTGCCAGTCCTGATCCTCTCATCGCGAAGGCGGACTTGAGCGAGAAGGTCAGAGAACTTGACGTCCTCTGCTTCTTGCGCTTCCTCTTCGGGGGATAGATGGCTTTTGTCCAGGACTTGCCTGGCCAGCCGCTGGATCTCCTCTGCAGATTTCCGGGATAAGCCAAATTTGGCAAGTCCGGGGTTGCTGAGGAGGTTGTCGGCCAAGACTTCAGCCGAAGGATCATTACCCGAAGAGGGTTCACCCTTATCTTGAGCTGACGCACCCACGGTGACGTTAGTGTGCGATCCAAGGATCACATGCGCCGTTGGAGGAGCCGAATCTTCTGCAACAACCGGAGAAGGAGTAATTGCCGGTGTTGCAGAAGGTTGAGGGGCAGGAGTCGGAGGAGCTGTGGCAGGGGAAGCTATGGTAAGCTTCGTTTGTCGCAGGGGCTTCGCAGGAATCCCTTTCCCCTTACCCTTGATGAGAGGCTTTGCTCTAAGAATGTAGTAAAGTCGAAAACATTACATATCAAAAAGAAATTCGAGAAAGGTATAAAGGCGGAAATTGTGAATGAAAATTACCTCTTCACAACTACTGCCATTGTCGGAGCTTTGCGCTTCTTGAGCGCAAGGTCCGGCAATGGGACCACTTCAGTCTCCTGAGAGAACTCAGGAGGGTATCCTTCGAGTGGAGCAAGCTCCGACTCGGGGAGATCAGCAAGCTGAAAACAAGAAAACATATCAGCATTGCAGCATATAATTTAAAGATTGAAACACGTAAAAGGTGTACTGATGGAAGCTTACCGCTACCACGGGATTTTCCACCGTGTGCATGTCCAGAGAAATCTCTGGAATTTTCCTCTCGATCCGCTCCTTGATCAGCCATTTGATCTGGCTTATGTAACCTTGGATGGTGTAGGCTTTGGGGCTGATGTGGAGAGAGTCTTTTTTGGAAGACGTGATGGAGTGCATCAGTCTATCCCCGTGGTACTGAAGTGGCTGGATCCAACGTGAGACCCAGCACTGGACTAAGTCGGCTCCTTTCAGACCCTTGTGCTTGATAAGATATTCGATCCGCCTCTTAGCAAGGATCAGATCGTCAGTGAGAGCCGGAGCGGCCTCATCCTAGGAAGGCTGGGTTGTGGTGGCTCCATCGACAAAAACCGGCATAGCAGTAGCTTTGCCGGGAGCCGGAATATCCCTATGATAGAAAAAAAGTGCCTGGCCACTGTTTGACCGAGTCACTGGCAGAAATTTTGGGATATGCCCGGTCTCGTCTAACAGAAAAACTAATGGTACCGGTGATATAAGGAACACCGGCAGTAATGGAATTTCTTCGGACATGGAAATAATACCGGAAAAGAAGCAAACTCGGCCTAATCCGAGAAAGCCCTCGCAAAGCGCCGCATATGCGCTCATCTCTAGAAGAGAATTGGGAGGAAGATTATGGAGTTGAACTCCATAATGGTCAATCACCTCGGAGAAGAACTCCGAGGGAGGAAAGGACAAACTTGGTCCAGATGGGTTGCGAAGTGGACGCGCTCGCCCTCGCGTGGATTGGGGACGATTTCACCGGAACCGCTCAGTTAGGGAGAGAAGACGGAGAGAAGACGGAGTCCAATGCGGGTAGCCCACTTCGGGTTAGAGCTTTGCTTCACGGGCGGCCCAGTTAGGGAGAGAAGACGGAGTCCAATGCGACTACGTGGAGGCCCAGAAGACTTACCGACTAAGGCCCATAATGTTACTTGTAGTTCAAGATGTACTCTGTAACCAACTGTTAGTCGTAGCCAGATTGATCTCTCCTGTAAACCCTAGGACGGATATCTATATAAGCTATCCTAGGGAGAGCCTTTAGGACACACCTCAATAGTCGACAATCTCAACTTACACAGGCAAAACCCTTGTAACCCATACTCCGGCTCTGCCGTATTACTGGATTGCTAGCAGGAGTAGGGTCTGTCCAAAGCCGGCGGATTCAAACCTGGGTAAACTTGTGTGCTCATCGTCCCGGAACACCGTACGTCTCACACCCCTCTCTCCCGCACGCCTCGAGGACCCCCTCATGGCATACTTGTCCTCAAACCGACGACAATAAGGCATACCTCTCATATTTGGTTCCACTTCTCTCTTACTTTCTTATTTTTTTCTTGGAAACTCAAAGTTGATCACTCTCCTGCAAATATATGAAGACCTCGAGGTGGAAAGAAAAAGAAAGAGGGAAAATAAAGAAAAATGGAGAAATCTTTTTGTGGTTTTTAAGAGAGGAACTTTAAAGAATAGAAAATTGGCGTCAAAGCTCGGCTAGAAAATTTCGAAATAAAATAGAAAGAACTAAAGATAAATTGTTTGGGAAACCAACACGAGTGCTTATAAACTTAAATAAAATAGTAACCCTGAAATAAAATAAAAGCAAATAAATGTCAAATGAAGATACATGAGGAAACTTCCCCAAGCTTAGGCTTTTGCAAGCCCTTCAAATCATTGAGGTGGCGGGAAAAAGTCGTTACTCCAATTCGCAAATTGAGTGGAGAGGTTACTTGTTGATTCTTGGAGGTTCAAAGAGAGGTTGTGCATCCTCTCCACAGTCCCTCCAAGTCCGTGGAAATCTTTGTATGTGGCGAACCGGGTTTGTGGCTGCTCCTCTTGATATGGAACTTCTTGCTCCTCCTCTTGGTCCTCATCCTCTTTAGGAATCTCGTCCTCGGGTTAGTGCTACTCAACCTGCGAATCATATAGCAAACGTCCTTCCTCGATAGAGAAAAGACCATTAGGCAAAGGAGCGGGGTAGATACGCCTAACTCTAGCAATATGCAGGTAATAAACACCACCTCTCCTAGTGAGCATTCCACAAGCCCTCAAGGTGGAGAAACCAACACGCGTCTCACCTAGTACATGTTGCAACTCACCTAGATCAATGTCTAGGGTAGTAGAGAGCACGGTGATGACGCCTCCTCCTGTGATTGGCCCTTGGCTTTCGGAGGCTTGGTGCTCTAGGTAGCACACAAGGATGGCGCCCAAGTTGAGTGAAAAGTTGCAATTGATGTAAGCAGCCTTTGCGAGGACTAGGATGTCCTCCTCGTTGAGTCTTGTGAACTCATTACATGCCTGCAAGGTGTTAGCAATAACATAGAACAAATAGCGAATTGAGTTGAGAGGTTACTTGTTGATTCTCGGAGGTTCAGAGATAGGCTATGCATCCTCTCCACATTCCCTCCAAGTCCTTGGAAATCTTGGTATGTGGCGAACCGGGTTTGTGGCTACTCCTCTTGATAAGGAACTACGTTCTCCTCCTCTTGGTCCTCATCCTCCTCCAGAATATCTTCCTCGGGTTGGTGTTGCTAAACCTGTGAATCATACAACAAAAGTCCTTCCTCGATAGAGAAAAGACCATTAGGCAAAGGAGTGGGGTAGATACACCCAACTCCAGCAATATGCAGATAATAAACACCACCTCTCCAAGTGAGCATTCCACAGGCTCTCAAAGTGGAGAAACCAACATGTGTCTCACCTAGCACGGGTTGCAACTCACCTAGGTCGAGGCCTAGGGTAGTGGCAAGAATGATGATGACGCCTCCACCAGTGATTGGTCCTTGGCTTTGGGAGGCTTGCTGCTCCAGGTAGCGCACAAGGATGGCTTTGCAAGGACTAACATGTCCTCCTCGTTGAGTCTCGTGAACTCATTACGTGCCTGCAAGGTGTTAGCAATAACATAGAACAAATAGCGAATTGCAGGATGTTGAATATTCTTCCCCCTATTCACTCTACTAGTGAAGCTCATTCCATTATAGTATTGATCGGGGGAAGAAATTAAGCTAGTAAAGGATGCGCGTAAAGCATGAACATCATTGTTTGGCAAATTAAAGCATGTGCACCATTCATCTAATGTTAAAGTGTAGTTGTTGTTCATCAGACAGAAAGAAATAGTATCCTCTCCATGCCATAGTTTAACGGTTCTTTGCAACGAGCTTAGGAATTCAATGGTCAAGCGGCGATAAGTAGGTACATCATTGTACACAAAGTTTTGTAGGCCAGCTCTATTGCAAAGTAAATTAAAGTCATGAGAAATACCGAGTTGGTTCAATATAATGGGGAAAGCCCACTTGGTGGCCTTCACTTTGCGATTCTCGATCTTGTTGAAGCGTTCACGATGGGCCTCATCCTTGAACCATATCCCCATGCGGTCCTAAGCGATAGCCCAAGAAGCACTAGCGGTGGCACGAGCACGAGTTTGGATCCTTGTGTTCATCTTCGTAGATCACTTCCTATGCGATTTTGTGGTCGGACGCAACTATACGGGCACAACTATACAGGTGGAACATGCGTTCCAGACGTATAGTTGGCGTTCTGTCAAAATATTAGGTCTTCCTCCTGGCGGCGCAGCTATATGGACACAACTATACGGGCGGAACAAAATGTTCTAGCCGTATAGTTGGTCGTTAAACTGTCAGTCCCTGCAAAAGAAAATTTGCAAAGGCATCGATATCTATATGACCAGAACTATATGGTCGGAATTTTTATTCCCGCTGTATAGTTGGTCGTTTAACTCCTAGTATATATGAAAAGAAATTGTACGGAGGCATTGATATCTATACGACCGGAACTATACGGCTAGAATTTTTATTCCTGCCGCATAGTTGTTCATTAAACTCTTAGTACATATTGCAGAAGAATTTTTGATGGTAAAGATAACTATACAACCGGAACTATACGGCCAGAATTTTTATTCCCGCCGTATAGTTGGTCGTTAAACTCTCCGTGTGCATGAAAAAAATTATGTTTCTTCGTAAACTATTTCTTTTCCTATAACTTAGCGATATACCTTGTTTTTTGACAGAAAATTGACAGTAAATATTGTCGACCAACAATTGCATGAATAATGCAGAATTTAAAGTACTACCAAATTTATTCTCCTCAAATGGAGTTTTCTAGCACTCTTTATTAAACATGAACTTAAACTAAAAGTGAAAACTTAACTCAAACCTTTATTTAACATGGGTTGCCTCCCATGGAGTGCTTTTTTATGGTCAATAGCTTGACCTTGATGATACTTACTTGGGCCAGATGAGTGGAACACCCACTCCAAAGTAATTGGCCTCCAAAGTGATGGCCTCCTTCTCCTCATGTTTGGATTTCTTCTTCCTAGGGAAATGAATAACAAAAGGATCCCGTGAAGGCAATTGCAACTTTACGTTCCCTTCATGAAGGTTAATTAAAGCCTTTATAGTTCTTAAGAAAGGACGGCCTAATATTATAGGAGCAATAGTATCTTCAGGCATGTCAACAATAACGAAATCAATGAGAGTAGGACATCCTTTTATATAAACTAAAGTGTTCTCCTTAATCCCTACAGCTTGTTTGTAGGTAGAATCTGCTAGATGCGATTTTAACTCAGTAATTTCAAAGGAGCCAAGATTTAACTTGTTAAAAAGACTCTTTGGAATTGTTGAGACGCTTGCACCTAGATCACAAAGTGAAGCTATCTCATTGGTTCCAATCTTTATCTTAATAGTAGGCTCAAATATGTCATCTAGTTTAATAGGTAATTTTTAAGTGATTTTCTTATATTCCTCTTCAAGCCCGCGTACCTTAATTGCTACTTGATCAACAAAGTGTTGATACATGGCCTCATCGTTACCTTCACTTACCGAAATTTTGACATTGATCCTCTTTACGAGATCTTCGATGGTGTAGCTTGGTGAAGGGGCATTACTATAATCAAGTTCTTCAGGCTCCTCCCTTTGGATCCTCATCATTTTGAGTTCTTCAACAGGATTGGGCTCAGCTTTACTTGCAAATTTAGCTAGAATGAGAGTTTGACTCTCGGTTATCTTACCTAGTTGTGCCTCAATGATCCTTGTTCTTTCTTGAAGGGCCTGCAAATCATTTCTCAAACTAACATCTTGGTTAGATAATTTACCAAGCATAGCATCATGGTTCTCCGTAATTTTGACTAGAATATTATTTTGTTCATTTTGTGAGTCTATGAAAGACTTAAGCATTTCTTGAAGACTACCATTACTAGTTCCCATATTATTATTAGAGTTACTTGTAGGACTAGCATAATGTTTCTAAAAGTTAGGATTGTAAATCTTCTTCCAAGTAGGGTTGTAATCATTACAAGCTACAAAGTCTATTTCTTCTATGTTTGTTTCGGGGGTGGCACTTACCTGAGTTTCCTTGCCTTTTACGGCTAGTATGAGCTCGTCCAACTTAGCATTGAGATCTTCGTTCTCTTGTGGTGAGACACAGTTCACCTTCTTTGTGTTTGATCTTTCCACATGCCATTGGGCATGGTTGTCTTGCATATTGTCTAGCAGCTACTTCTCTTCGGTAATATGTTTACCCATGAATGTTCCTCCAGCTGCAATATCAAGCATAGACTTAGACACGGGATTAAGAGCATTATAAAATAAATGGAGGATTAACCAATCTTCCATCCCATGACTAGGACAGTTTCTTAGGCATTCTTTCATCCTCTCCCATGCAAGCGCTAGTGTCTCACACTCTTCCTGTCCAAAGCCAGTAATATTAGATCAAAGTTGCATAGTCTTTGCAGGTGGGAAAATTTTAGTCATAAATAAAGAAGTACATCCCACCCATGATGTAATAGTATTTTTAGGCAAAGATAGCAACCATTCTTTAGCTCTCCCTCTTATAGAGAAAGGAAATAAACAAAATTTGACCGCATCAGGGACAACATCTTTTATACACATCATATCACATATTTTAGTGAAAGTATTTAAGTGCATACCTGCATCTTCAACAGCAAAGCCTCCAAATTGATTCTGTTGAACCAAACTTAAGTAATGGGGCTTAATTTCATAGTCATCAGCAGCGATTACTGGATGAGTAATAGGAGTACGCAAATAATCATTATTGGGAGTAGCCATACTTCCTATGTTTTTGGGTTTTCTTAGATTAAAAATTATAACAGTAAAAACAAGAATTTAAAGACTAACTATTTTTTTTGGTTTATCAAATAAAGACTGAAAGCAAACTAACAAAATTATAAACAAGAATTAAAACTAGAAAGATTGCTAATAACCTCACCAGGGTAGCCATTGCTTCCCTGGCAACGGCGCTAGAAAAAGGGTCGATACCTTCGATCCAGATTACGGATGTAGTATAGCTCCTTTTCCCTAGTAGACCTAGTTATCGAATCCACGGGAAGCGAATGCGTAGTGAAGTTACTTTAACGGACCTTCGGGAGTTTTAGAATTCCTTTTGTGTTTTTACTGGACCAGTAGCTTGCGCCTTTTTGTTGTTGTCGATGATGGAGAGAGAGGGCCTAGGGCGTTCGGTTTCACCTGTATCTGTGCAAAAACATCTGATGGAAATAAAAGATAGAAATAAAGTATGCGTGCACTTGTTATAGCAAGATAAATTATATGTGGGCAGTGTATCCATAATTGTGATTGCCTCTGCAATCGCTTATAGCAATAACCTACTAGTCTTGTCCATAGAAGAAAGAGAACTAATGATATGCATAGTGAGGTCACCGTTAGTCCCAAGCAAATCCCTCATATATAGCCATATTACCCCCTCTGTCACTGGGGTTCCCAACCTGCAGATCAGTCATCACTCATACTCCCTATACCTGGCTCAAGCCTCGGGGTCTTGGGTACCTAACAAGTCCTTGGATTGAGGAAAGAGAGGATACAATAATCATCATGTCATACAAACTAATACTCGACCCCGTCTATGATAAATCACATGCACAATTGCTACATGGCTAAGCCGAAGCCCTTAGCCCAAGGAGAATTACTCACACATAGAGATGAGATCAACAATCACAAACATTGTAATGAAAATCATAAGATTGATAGTAATAGTCTTACAATGTTGCCAATCGGAGAAGAGATCTGCTATTGCAAGTGGCGGAGTATGGCTATGGAGATGGAGAAGGGTTTGGAGATCAGGAGGCGGATTTCTGGCAAGGTATGGCTTCTTCAGGAGTTCTGCGGTCTAGGGGCGTGTTTTCTCGTCGTCCGAGGCTTCTTTATATAGGGGTCCCTTCATGAAAGTTGTTCTGTTTGACCTAACAATGGCAGCGCCAACTATACGACCAGAGTTATAAGGTTGGAATTTTTTCTTCGGCCGTATAGTTGGTCGTTTCGGCGTCTGCCTCCGCTGTTCGGCTCCTGGTTTCTTCTGGTTGTTGGAAGTCTCGTATATTTGACTTTAATGTAGTGATTCCCTCCTTTAAACGACATTATCTGCGTAGGAAAAATACAAGAACAAAGGATTACATACCCCTCTGAATATTAGCACTAGTGGCAGGGTTTAGAGAGATATTTCATCAAAAGTATGATTAATATTCAGTTTAAATGTGGATGTAGATGGCTATATTTTAGAGCCATCAGTACGCAGGGTCAATATGCATGGAAATCTTTTGAACATCATCCAAATGTGGGAACTCAAAACCTCCATATATTGTCTTAGTGTGGCACTTAAATCGTTGGACTAAAATAGTGATCAACATATTTGATGCTAGAATAGGAAAATTTGGCAAAAACACATGAGGAAGGATATCCAAAACAACATCATTTGTGCAAACCAACCACTAGAAAGACAAATTGTTCAGTATGTTGGATGCCATACACAAATAATCAAAAACAAATATCATGGGGATATGAGTATCACAAGCGGAAGCAAAAAACATGTTTGCAATCAAACCATATGAAAGAGAAAATGTTCCTTATGTTTGTTGCAACAACTATACAAGATACTTTGAAGCTCTCATGACAATACATGCTCATAATGGCATTATGGTTGCACACAAACCATCAGAAAGAGAAATTGTTTAACATTTTTGTTGCAACACACAAAGCATCAATATCCAATAGCAAAGAAACACGATTATCACAAGGTGAAAGAATACTTAACATGCTTGCAATCAAACCATAGGAAAGAGCAAATTTTCAACATGAAAGATGCTAAGCATGCAAAAGGTATCAGAGTTGGGTTCGATCTTGAACTCACTTGGGGGATTCTCTCAAGTGCTCTTTTTTCAACTTGTGCTTAACCGAGGTTAACATTATAGTGTGGGTACCTACACACATCATACACAAAAGTAAGAACGTGTGTGCATGGTAGAGAAACACATCATCCATCATGATGTATCTCTTCTTGTGTACATCACCATTAATGTTAATCAAGTGTAAAATAGATGCATGGTGAGTATGCAATTGGGGAACATGCTTATCATGGCATTTACCAAAATCTCCAAAATTTGAGAAAGCTATGGGGGTAATCTCCGTAGACACCATATGATAATTATTGTTGCAAGCAAAACAAGTGAAAGAGAAATTCTTCTTTGTATTGCAAGCAACGAGAGAAATTATAAAACATCCATGACAAAGCATGGTCCGAGGGATACCATGTTTATCATCATTGCAAGCAGAATGTTGGAAAGAGCAAGTGTACAACAAAGTACAATCAAGGATATCATCAACATAAGTTTAGACCATATCATGTCTATGGAAATATCATGAAAATAAAAGGATTCCACATGGTCATCATGATGCATAGCAAAATCAACACATGGGAATAAGAGTGGAACATATGTCATATCACAAGTATGATCCATTGCATGCAAATCATCACAAGTCATCATGTGCACTGGTGGGATCATGGAATCATCAACACCCTTATTTTTACCTTTTTCATACCTCTCATATGAAGTGGGTGTTGTGGTAGTAGTGTTCTCAATGTGGGTGACATCGTCTTCTTGATGTATCCATGGCATAGCATCATCTTCATGCACCATGTACATCTTCTCGATAAGAGGCATCATCATATCCAAGCTTAGTGCTTATTTGTTCATGGAACCTAGCACATTATGAGGAAACACACTATAGGTAGAGGGTAAGTCATTAGAAATCAAAGTGGCATCACATGACCTATGAACTACCACTCTCAACTCACTCGGTGTATCACTCATGCCCTCTAAGTGGAAGCACTCAATCTTATGTATGGTGGAGTCGCTCATCTCACTCTTGCTTTCACTCAAGTGGGATAAGTGGCTCTCATACTCACATGGGATTGGTACCAAATCAGCACTCAAGCATATAGGTATAGGATCAGTCCTCTCAACTCCATGCGCCTCCTTTGGTGAAGGGAATGTCCCATGCTCACCATTCTCGACCTTGTCGTTGCCATCTTGTAGTAGTAGTGGAACTTGGAGCGTGTTGATGTTGAGAGCGGTGGTCGGATCGACTTCATCACATGCGTGGCCTTGTCTTCCTCCACCTTGAAGTGTAGATTCTTTACTTGGAGCTTGCACATCCTTCTCCGTGACCACCTTGGCTTGTTTATTCATCTGCTTGATGTACTCATCCAACTTGGAGAATTAGAGGTATTGGTTCTCCTCATCCATGAAGTTGCATGCATCAACTAGGACGTCAAGTTTTGGTGTTGAAGCTTGGCATGGCAGAAGGCTTGCTCTTGGTGCCATTTTGGTGGTGGCACTAGTAGTGGAAGGTGCCTTATGGTGATGGTGTCGATGGAGGTTAATGGCGTTCATCGTCGAAGGTGAAAGAACATTTCATGATCTCTATTGTTTTGAGTTTTAGATAACAATGCAAAGGATTATTTAAATGGGTGTCTACTGCTGCAAATATTGTTCTCTCTAAATCCAACTAACAGAGATTGGGGGGTGGATTATCTGCCTTAACAAGGGCCAGATTATCCGCCCTTTCCCCAGTCACAAAGTCTGGGCTATGCGCGCCAAGTAGTACAGGGGGTGGATTTTCCCCTGGATTGTCCGGCCAGGGACAGAGAGTTTCCTCGGGCCGGATAATCCGCCTCTTCAGGGGGCCGCAAAATCCCCCCCCAATGGATTCTTCGACGAGTGGCCAAGGAGCGCCATGCGGAGTGGGGGCGGAATTTTCCGCCGGATTATCCCACTTGGGCTGGATTTTGTGCCTCAGCCGGATAATCCTCCCCCATCAGGGGGCTAAATAATCCTCCCCCTAGGCTTCTTTTCAAACGGCACCAAGGCGCATCAAGCGGAGGAGGGGGCGGATTTTATCACCGGTTAATCCGACCTGGGTTGGAGTTTTTGGCCCGGACGGATTATTCGGCCCCCAAATTCTCCAACGGCAGCTTTTTGGATGGGGGTATATATACCCCATCAGATCCTCATTTCAGATCTCTTGGATCCCATGAAAAATCTATGTACTGTTCATATAGATTCAAGCGAGATCACCTTGAACCCCGCAAAGGCTCTGGGCTTTGGGGAATCAAAGGAGGAGGCTTTGATCTTCATTGGCACCAATCAGGATCTCCATTTCCCCTCCATTCACTTGGAGGATTCTTGATCTAGAGTTTATTATGAACTTCTAGATCTTGGTTATGATTATTGATAAAGTTGTTTCTTGTGGCAGCTTGTTGTCATCACGGGAGCCTCCAATTGAGTTGTGGATGCATGCCCCACTAGTGTTGTAAAGGCACCAGTTTCTGCCTAGAAGGGTACCAAATAGTGGAAGGTGGATCAAGCCTCTCGTGGCGAGATCCTTAGAGATCAGGGGGAGGCCTTCGTAGGGTGGTGGTCTTAGTACCGCCCACCCATCCAACACATATGTACTTCCCTTAACAAGGAAGGAACTATGGTAAAACAAATCCTATGTCTCCGCGTGCTCCACTATGGTTACCTCGTTCCACTCTCTTTGTCTTTACTCGCTTAGGAGGTAGTTAACATATAGGGAAATTCATCTTAGTTGCATATCTAGAGAATTTACCTTTGTGTTAAGCCTAAAATTGAAAAAGAGCTAAAATTTGGAGTAGCACCAATTCACCCCCCCCCCCCCCCTCCCCTCTAGGTGCCCATACGATCCATTTAAATTGGTATCAGAGCCTCAGCTCTTTATTTGGGCTTTACCGCCTAAGAGAGTATGGGTACTAAGGAAGATGGTAGTGAGGCTGGGAATAAAGTCACAATGGATGATCTCAAGACCTTGGAAACAAGCTTGATTAAAACCATGGAGACCCAAATGCAAGAGATGCGTGAAATGATAGCGCGTCTCATGCCACCCATGGCCTCTCCTCCATCTTCCACAGAGGTCACAACTCATATTTCTAAGGGCAAGGCTAAGGCAAACTCCGAAGAAAAGGAGTTAGATGGTGAAGATAAAATAAGGGCTCCTCTTCCAAAAAGGGAAGTGGTAAGGAGGACTATATTGAGGTTTCTCACTTATATTTACCTGATCTACCAATCCCTCACTATCATTAAATAGGGGTGATCCACCCAAGCTCAGTGCATCTTCTTTTAATCAATGGCAATTTTTAATGAAGTCTCATGTGTGCAACTCGTCTAAGTTATGGAAGATCACTGAGGGTGGTCTCCACATTGGAGATCCAACCAATTTGACATGATGTGAAGTTGTCGATAGTCAACTCAACGCGATGGCCTTGCACATGATCCAGCTTGGTGTGGCTCCCAAGGATATGCCACACATTGAACATCTCAGCACCGCTAAGGAAGCTTGGGAAGCCCTCGCCGAGCTATTCATTGGAAATGAGAGCATGAGAAGGAATAGGTACGGTGCTGTAAGAAATCAAGTTGAAGGGTTATATATGATGGATGGTGAGGACCATGAAGATATGTATAGAAGGTTCAAGTCCATTGCCACCACATTTAGAAATCATGGTGCAACACATGTTGATGATGCTTGGATCAAGAGGAAATATGTAAGTGCTCTTATGCCATTTGAGTCCATAGATTTGAAGAGCCTACAACGAAGACATAATTACCACCAAATGACTTCCGATGAAGTCATACAATAAATGGCTCCATTCAAAGTTGCGGCCAAGAATGCTGAAGATTCTCGTGCTCGAACAATTGGAATGCAAAAAGGTGTGAATGTTGCTTTCAAGGCCAATGTCATTGAGCAAGAAGAATATGATAGAAGCCTTGAAATAGTTGCCATGAGTTGTCTTGAGGAGGTCAAACTCTCATGGTGAGTACATGGCATTCTACGCAAGAAACTTTTGGAAAGATCCTGCCAAAGCAAAATCTAAACTTGAGTGCTAGAATGGGTCAAGTGGAAGAAAAGAAAATGGCCTAGAACTGAGGTCATGTTATAATTGTGGTGACCATTTGCATTTTGTAGCTGAGTGCCCCTATAAAACTAGAGAAGATCATGGGGGAAGACTTGTTCTCAAGGAGAAGTCAAAGGCTCCTCGCAAGAAGCCATTTGACAAGAAGAATTCTTCTTACAAGAAGAAACCAAAGATAGTTTTGGTAGCCCAAGAGGAGTATTCGTCCATAAGAAAAGATGAAGAAGGTGATGATAGTTCAACAGAAGTGGCCGCCATAGCTACTACATCTACACCAACCGCTTCACTCTTCAATTCTCCAAATGAGCCCTCTCCAACAAGAATGTCACTTGTCTTATGTCAAGAGGTTTCGAGGTATCATCTTCCATCACTTCTTTTCCTAAGACTACTATGAATGCTGATATGGATGATTCCACTATTCTTAAGGTTAAGGAAGAAGTTATTGGTTTGTACTATTTTATAACTAACTTGCAAGGTGAGCACAAAATACATTTTGAGGCTCTCATGACTCAACTTGCTCACTCGGAAGAACTTCTTGAAGAAAATGGCGGAATTGAAAGGGAGGATGCAATGGAAATTGCATCCTTGAAAAATGCTCTAGAATAAGAAGAGGAGATTCGGTATTCTCTTGAAGAGAGGCTTGATTCAATGGAGGAGTCAAATGATAAACTTGTGGCCAAGCTTATGAAGGAACGAGATCATGCTATTACTAACGCAATGAAGTTAAAAAGGGTGAAGGTTAAATTTGGGGCTACTCATGCTAGACTTTCCGAGAAGTTGGAGACACTTGACATTTCTCACAAGGCATTGGAGAGTGAACACTCTAGTATCATTGAGTCTCATGATCAGCTCCAAACTCGACTGGCCAAGTATGATGTTCCTAGCACCTCTACTTCAGTGTGCAATCATGAAGACATCCTTCAAGAAAATGCTAGATTGAAAGATGAGCTTGCCAAGTCATCTCTTCCCAAAGGTAAGGAAGTTCTCAATGAGCTCTTGAGCAAGCAAAGGACAAATAATGGAAAGGAGGGACTTCGATATGTCCCCAAGACCAAGAAGAACAAGAAGAAGAATAAGAAGGCCAAGAATGCTAAAGCAAAGATAAGCACCACTAAAAACAACACCACGAAGAACAAAACTGACTATGATAGTTTTGCAGGACTCAATAATCCCCATTATAAGTTATTTCGTGATTATTATGGTGATGTTTACGCTGGCTATATTGGTCCTTATGATAATTATATTGCTTGGTTTATTTGGGTCCCAAAGACCCTTGTTACTAACATGAAAGGACCCATTGAAAAATGGGTACCTAAAACCAAGAAGTAATTCTCTTGTAGGGCTATGCTTCCGGTGGGTCGAAATGGCTGCTAGATAGTGGATGCACAAGTCATATGACCGGAAGCAAGGAGATCATTATAGAGATGAGGCTGAATCATGACCAAATAACCGTCTCCTATGATGATAAGTCCAAGTATAAGGTATTGGGTCTTGGCAAGGTTGTGATTTCCCACGATATCTTTCTCGTGGACATCATGCTTGTTGAGACCCTTGGGTACAATTTACTTTCTGTTTGTGCCCTTGTTAAGATGGGCTTTGTAGTTTTCATTAATGATGATATCGTGGTACTCTTGTGGAGCAATTCTCTCAAGGTCGCTTTTGTTGGGTACGTCGAAACGACTTGTATGTGGTGGACTTTTGGGGGAAAATCACTGCAGGTCCGATGTTCCTATTCGTAAAGGATGATGTGGGTTGGCTATGGCATCACCGGCTAGCTCATGTCAATATGGGAACTTTGCAAAGTCTTCACAAGGGTGGCCACATCCTTGTACTAAAAGAAAATGTTTCCTTGGCCAAAGATCGTGTTTGCAGGGCTAGTGTTGAAGGAAAGATGCATGACTCTCCCCATCGAAGGAAGACAATTATTTCATCAAAGAGGATCTTAGAGCTTCTTCATGTGGGTCTCTTTGGTCCTCCATCTCATGCAAGTCTCGATCGGAAGAAGTATTGCATTGGCATTGTTGATGACTATTCAAGGTACACATGCGTTTACTTCTTCGAGAAGAAAAGTGAAACTCAATTGTCGGAGATTTGTCCCACGAAGGAACTAGGGTCCTCCGATCCCTTGGTTTGACAGGGGGCTGAACACGTGACTCCAGGGAAACCCAACGACGACAGTGACAGCGCAGAAAGCGCACGACAAAGAGGTGACATGGGGTTTTTTACCCAGGTTCGGGATTCTCGTGAGGAGGTAAATCCCCTACTCCTGCTTGGTTATATTGCTCGCGTGCTTCATGAGGGTACAATGGAGGATGAAAGTCTAGGGTTTTAGATCTCAAGGATCGATCTCCCCTAAGGTAGGAGAGGGGCTCCTTATATAGGGTAGCGTCGGGCCTCTTCCCCTGGTTCATGGTGGGAAGGGTCACCACAGTGCCGCTCCTCGAGGTTCTGGTCTGCAAGGCTGCTTTTTGATGGACCAGGTCTTGGACGCTAGGTGCTTCTCCATTCGCTGATAAAGTGGCCTCCCGTTTCCTTGTTTGTCCTCGTCCGACACTGCCCGCTATCTCCCTTGCACCTAAACGGCAAGGTGGTGCACCTACCATGCTGAAGTCGTTTGTCCTTCTTAAGCAGAAAAGGTGGCGGACCGGACCTTACTTTACTAATGCGAACAGAGGGCGCCGGCTTGCTACGCTCCTTGTCGGGACCTTCCTCTCCTACTGGCCGCGTCGTGAAGATACCAATAAGTCCCGGAGTATGCCCTAGAGTATCCAAAGTGGGGCTCTGCGGTGGAGCGTCCCTGGGGGAAACTCTCCCTCGGGAGAGTGTCTCCTCACGAAGCGGACCCTCGTGAGAGTTCACCCGTCGGTGCTGCCTCCGAATGTACCGAAGCCTCTTGAAGGCTTGTCACCAGGAAGTGCTGGGAGACGCTAACCATCGGGACATGGCACCCCAGTTGCCAGGGCCCCGATAGTAGCCCCCAGGCGCTTTGTGGCATCCCGCAAAAACCACTACTAGAAAATCGCGGTGTTTTTGTGCATTGCATCATCATGACCGCATGCTCATGTCATCATGCCACCTTGCATTTGAGCATCGTCATGTCATCTTGCATTTGTTTGCATAAAAATATTTTCGAAAAGACTAGTTTTGGTTTTCTAAATATCCCCTGTCTTTATTCAAATCAAAACTCCGGTCTTTCCCGGGTCTTTTATTTGTCTAAAAACTATTTAAAAAAGTCTATTTTAAATTAAAATAAAAGTTTATATTATTTTTGGGAGGCAGCCAGCCAGGCCCGAAAGCCCGGCCAGCCACCTCCAAACCGTAGTCTAAAATATCGGGTTCTATTCCTAAATCTACCCAGCCCCCTCCACCTCACCCCACCCTATCACATCGCGCCACATCACCCTGGCCCAATCCCCACCCACTCACCCGCTGCCACCTCACCCCCAACTCCCTCCACTTCCCTCACACAGCCACCTGGTCCACTCCCCAGACAACCACCCATCGCCACCCACCCGCACACCTGCCGCCCCGACCGCCCCACCCCTGGCCCGCTCTCCCACGTCCTTCGGCCCCACACCCGATGCGCCTGTGCCTCTCTCTCCCCTTTCCTGTCCCGCGCCGCCACCTACCTTCCTCTGCCTCCCTCTCCCCACCCGCGGCCTCCTTCTCCCTCTCCCGTGGCCCCGTCTCTCCGGCCCGGCAGCACCGTCGCGGGCCCCCGCCTCGCCGTCCTTCCCACCTTTGTCGCCTCTGCTTCCTCCGAGCGGACGCCGCCACCAAGCTCCGCGCCGCCCTTCGCCGGCCTCCGTCCGCCCAGGCCCGAGCTCCCTCTGCCCCTCGTCGCCTCCCTCCGCCGCTCGCTCCCGATGACCCACGCTCACGCGGCTTCGCCCTGCCTCGCTCCTCTGTCGCCGTCAGCCCCGCGGCTACACGTCCTCCCCAGAACGCCGCCGCTCGACCTCCTCGCCGGCCGCGTCCGCGCCGGCCTCGCCTCCGACCGACTCGACGTCGCCCCGGCCTTTCTCCCTCTGCGCGTCGAGCTCCGCCCCTGTAGGTCGACCCCGCGCACCGGCGTCTCCCCTGCTCATCTCCGCGCCTCTGAGCTCCTCGGCCGTGGCCTTCCTCCTCCTCACCGGCTGATGCCGCCTGCGGCCTACTCGCCCCTGGTGGTCGCTCGCTCCCTATCGAGCCGGCCAGTCCCGACCCCGCCATGGCCGCATGTAGATGCTCCCGGCCGCGCCTCCCTGCACGGTCTGCATCTGATGCCTGTACTGCTACGTCTCTATGTGCTCGTGCATCGCCGTCCATATCGACGCTCGCCCCATGCCTCCTCTGCAGGTAAAGACCAGTACGGGGGATGTTGGCTCTGTCCGAAGACCACGAGGTCCATGTATGTGTTGATCCCCTTCACCAAGAGCTACTCCCGTTCGTGTCAACCGACGCTGCAACCGATCATCGAGATAAGACGAATACCCACCAGGTTGAATCCAAGTTCGACACCCGGACCAGAAGACGACGAGACCCCGGACACCAAGACCTCCTTCACGGGCGAATCTGAAGCACCTCGTCGAACCCTCGGAGCGCCAAGTCCTTCTTCCCGCCGAGACCCTGTGCGACAAGTTCTCCTTCCCGGAACGCCAAGTTCTTCTACGCGTATCCGAAGACCGAACCCTGGCGCGCCAAATTCTTCACCCCTGAGGACTGATCCATCGGGAACGACAAGTACTTCACCCCGGACGACGAGCTCTTCTACCTGGACCCGAAGACCACGGATGCGACAGGATCTACTTCCGTTGTTCGAGACCGATCCCTGTCGAACCCTGTCGAACCCCGAACCCTCGAATCCCAAGATCTTCCGAACCCTAAAGTGTGATCCCCTTTTCTGAGACCTCTATTTTATAATATATAACATATATCTTGATGCGTATTAAATGGCTCATGCTTGCATACATATTGTGGTTATTTGGGGTATTCTATCGATTCATCTAATAAATAAATATGGAGACTATATGCGGACTATTTTATTCTTATATATCATCTCCATTTAAATTGGTGTAGCGAACCGATGCCATGTTCTATCTTGTTAAGACAACATTTAAATTGTGGGGTAGATAAATAACTTGAACCATATAATTTATTGTCGGGACCCCGGTTCCGCTTAATTTTGACTAGTTGCACCGCATCTGTGCCTTGCCATGCATCATATCATAAGCATGCTGATTCTTCTGCCGTAGTATTAAATATCGCATCCGGTGTTGCTTCTAGTGTTTGCTTCTTCGCGGATTAGGCCGATGAGTTGATGCGAGTATCGACAAGTTCTTCGGATATGATCCGTCGGCAGTGTTTCCCAGGCGAGCATTCTCCCCCTTTCTACCTATTTTGCATTTATAGTATTTATTTCCTCCTGTTGATCTATTGCTATCCGTGTCGCGATGCTTTAGTTTTCGTGCACCAGTGATATCCCGTGCAGCCTCTATATTGCCTTGGACACCTCCTATTACCTGTGTTTGGTAGATAGCAGGCATTGCGAGTCGTAGTCGCTTGCTCAGGTGTGATCTCGTGTTGTCAAGTACCATAGTTGTTGGAATGCTGGAAGATGTTTTTGGTGGAGATGATCATGACTTTAATTACAACCATTAAAATGCTAGATATAACTAATGCAGAGGCATCGGTGGGCAATAGATGTTATTTGGTTCTTCCACACCCACTTGTGTCCCATTGGACCCCGAGTACTTGATACCTGTTCCTTGATTTTTCACACTATCCACATCCGGGAGGCCTTATGGACCCCCTGAGCCAGAGCTTGATTCATTTCTATTTCTTGGGGCCACAAAGTAGTTTAGGGCTTTATTACTATCCTGTACCTATGCCATGCTTTACTTCTTTATTTAAGATTGTGCGTGGAGCACCTGTACTGTTTAGGATTGTGGAGTGTTTTCGCGGTATCGACAAGCCCAGTCACACTTTCGGGTTCCCAGTCGTTTACAGCCATTGGCGCAAACCTTGGGTCCGTCTCGGAGTCGGCCAACTTCGTTGTGGGTAGCTTAATGGGGTGGCCCCCTAAAATATTTATGAATCATGTGATCGCTTTGTCGTGAATGCCTCGTTGGGTTTTGAGTTGGTTTTTCCGAGGTTGATCGAGTGTGTGTTGCTATTTGTGCACCCCTGTAGGGTAAAACTTTCTGAAAGCCGTGTCCGCGGTTATGGACGACTTGGAGCACAGTATCTTGATCATAGACAGCATAACTAAAGTAGTGCTATAAATTTGACTTAATATATCTGACTAGTAACCAGCTTCACTATAACGGAATGTATATTAAAAATGCCAACAATTGGTGGATCTGTGGTGATCTGTGGCATACTATACCTGCCTAGTAAGTATTACAACTCCAATGGAATGTGATAAAAGTGTCAACAACTGTTGGGTTTGGGATTCCTCGGGACAATTATATCTGACTAGTAAATGATCCAACTACAACGGAATGTTAACTAAAACTGCCCACTACTTATGCTATCAGGATGACTCATGCTATTTATATCTGATTAGTAATTGCTGCAACTATAATGGAATGAGTAAAATTGCCAACTGTGTGAGTTCCTTGGTCCGACTTCCTCGTTTGGTCTCGAGGGGGAAATACCAGGATGGGTTTGTTTGGTGTTAGCTTCAGGTTGGATCCGAATAGGTATTTCTTATCCCTCTCTAATAACCGCTAGTTGTATCGAGTCTCTATAGGTTGTTTAGTGCCGCTGTGCTGCCGCTTCAGCCCACCATACCTATGTATGTATTCTAGACTCATGGAGTCGTGTTGTATATGTCTGTTCTGTGGGTCCCATCGAGGACTGTTGTGTAATGGTATTACTTCGTTTTCCACCCGCACGAAAGTGCCTGGTGGGCGTCCTTGAATCATTTCTATGCAGGTTTGGCGGAAAGGGCTAAAACTTGCATAGGGCCGATTCGAGGGTGTTACACGCTGGGCTTGCACATGTCCCCTAATGGGCTCGAAAGGGAAAGCGACCTAGAATGGTTGGTGGGCCCTCGTGCCCGTTCAATCAACATGGACCTACCATGCCCCCATCCTGATCGTGGATTTGAAACGTCCACGAGTTCTCAACCGCGAATCTTGGGCATGTATCCTCCGCCCCGGGAGTTGTTCCCACAGTGTGACAGCGCGTGGGGCCTCGTAGTTATACCACGCCCGGGGTAGCGACATGTCTTTTCAACTGGCCTCGTTTATATCAGGGCGTGAGCGCGTGATCTCCTTGCTCCATGCCTTTGTTCCCCTTCTATTCCACTGCATGTTTGTGCAAAGACTTATCCCCCCAATGGCGCCTAGGCGCTTCTCGGCTGTCGAGAAGGGCAAGGCCATGGCAACGGTAGTAGAGGAGTCCCTTCCTGCCAAGTGGAGTCGACGCCAGCCATGGGGCAGTGGCCTCGTGGCGCCCCTAGGCCGGCGCGTGCCTTCGGGAAGGTCCTCCATCCAAGCCACTCCGAAGGCAGGGAGGAACACTATTGGGGGCACAACCGAATGTGTGTGGGCTGCGGCTGTCGCCACCACCATACTGGCTCATGGGTTAGCTCGGACCAGATGACGTCCCGATCCGGACTCAAGACTGAAGGAGAAGACGAACCCGAGCAGGTCACCGACTTTGTCCTTGTCCTCAAGGACGACGACTGATCCACCAAGGTACGGCTCCCGTCGCGCTTTTCCCTTACTATGGGGGCCCATCTCTAGGAATCCGTGGTGCTGAGGCATTCGGGAGGTGGTGACTGGTTGATGGTGGAGCTCGAAGTCCCTGCGTTTGGGGAGGTGTACCTCGCCTCTAGCTAGAAGAGCTTCATCCGCGACCATGAGATCGGGCGCGGCTCAGTGCTGAGGTTCCTCTATGACAGCGAGAAGGGTTTCTCAGTGGTGGTGTATGACCCCATGTTGTGTCGCGTGGATTACCCCCGCCACCTCTGAGAAGGTCAGGGGGTCGGGGACATGGCCACGGTGACGCCGTCATGGCGGCCCGCCTTCGTTAGCACAAGGGCAGTAGCTACCTCTAGTTTCCTGTATTGTGGACTAGGTTTGTAAGGAAGACTGTCATGGATGTCTGTAAGCTGACCTTTGTGCTTGTCGCTCCTCCTTTTGCATGTTTTCGTTGTAATTCTTGGGGTTTTGGTGTTCATGGCGTGGAGCCGGTTCGGCGAAACTGGCAGCGGCCGGTGTATTGTCTTCCCCGGTGGCGGGCCTTGCGAGCCCCCCTGCGAACCTACCCGGGAATTTGGCGTCGAGAGGCGAGGCCTCGCGAGAGGGGGCTTGCGGAGGTTGCGCCCAGTTAGGTGACCTCTAGAGGTGGCACCAGGAGACAGTACCCTCGTCGGGCGCCTCCGGTCGGCGGTCCCGCTTGCTCCACCAAGGGTCATGCATGGTGACCCACAAGGAGCCTCTGCGGGCCTCTGGGTCTAGCTTCTTGGGAGGTGCTAACCTCTAGAGGCTTGCATGCATTGCAGTACTGCGAGCCTCCTCCGGGGGGAGTCGCTGCGTGGGGGTTTTCCATTGGTAAGGCAACTTGTCATTAGGTCCTTTCTTTGGTTGCCATCCCAACAATCGCGGCTCCATTGAGTTTTGCCTCGTGCATCTCTCGTGGAGCCTCTCGAGGGAGTGGCCATAGAGGCGGATATGCACGCTACGGGGAGGCCCCGTAACGAGCTCACGTGGCAAGTTTTGGGCATCAGGAGCCATGGGCCAGGTAACTCAACACTACGATCGGGTGGCAAGTTTAGAGCTCAGCACCCTAGGCCCTATGGTTTTCTGACCACATGAGGTGCAGGTGCCTCAAGAGGCGCACCACAAACCTTTCGAGGAGAAGACCGCCAGAGGGGTGAGTGCCTCACGAGGCACGCCACAAACCTTTCGAGGAGAAGACCATTAGGCTAGCACGAGGATTTTTGATTTTGTACAGGCCAAGGACCGCGGGTGAGGTAACTCATAGCCGAGGAACGGCCATGAATTCAGAGCTTGACACTTTAGGTCCAGGAGAGCTTAGGCCAGGGCAAAGTAGTGCCTCACGAGCCATCGTGACGATGAAAATTTTGCGTTAGGAACCGTGGGTGAGGTCACTCACAGCCGAGGAACGGGCCGTGAGTTTAGAACTCGACACTTTAGGTCCTGACGAGCTCGGACCATGGAGGGTCAGTGCCTCATGAGACATTGTGGCAATAAAAATTTGGGTCAAGAATAGTGGGTGAGGTAACTCATAGCCGAGGAACGGTCTGTCAGTTCAGAGCTCGACACTTTAGGTCCTGACGAGCTCGGGCTGCGGAGGGTCAGTGCCCGAGCTGTCGTGACGATGAAAACTTTGGGTCAGGGACCGTGGGTGAGGTAACTCACAACTGAGGAATGGGTCGTGAGTTCAGAGCTCAACACTTTAGGTCCTGACAAGCTTGGGCCGCGGAGGGTTAGTGCCTCATGAGCTGTCATGGCAATAAAAATTTAGGTCAGGAACCATGGGTGAGGTAACTCATAGTCGAGGAACGGGCCATGAGTTTAGAGCTCGACACTTTAGGTCCTAACAAGCTCAGGCCGTGGAGGGTCAGTGCCTCACGAGCTGTCATGACAATAAAAATTTGGTTCAGGAATCATGGGTGAGGTAACTCACAGCCGAGGAACGGTCCGTGAGTTTAGAGCTCGAAACATAAAGTCCTAACGAGCTCGGGCCGTAGAGGGTTAGTGCCTCATGAGCCGTCGCGGCATAAAAAATTTGGGTCATGAACCGTGGGTGAGGTAACTCAAAGCTGAGGAACGGGCCATGAGTTCATAGCTCGACACTTTAGGTCCTGACGAGCTCGGGCCACGGAGGGTCAATGCCTCACGAGTCGCCCCATAGACCTTACCAGGAGAGGTCCGTAGGGAAAAAGCGCATGCCGCTAGAGGTCCATGCACGCACCGCACGAGGCTCTGAAGCACCAGGGACCGTGGGTGAGGTGACTTATGACCGAAACTAGTCCGTAAGTTCAGAGCTCGACACTTTAGGCTCTGATGTTGATGGGGAGGAACCCGGTGATGAGCACCATGCCTAGCCCCCGCTTGCGTGGTGCGTGTGTGGGAAACCTGGCGGCACGGTTTTTTGAGAAACGCCTTTCCAAGGGGAAAACCAAATAGCAAAAAATGTGCGAAGCACAAGATCCAAAAAGGTGTCGACAATTCAAGCTTATTACAATGCCACCGTGGCTCGCACGGGGTCTTACAAGAGATGAAGTTGTAAGGGATGAGGGATTTTCGAGGGTCACCTTCAGAAAGTCGTGGAGTCAGGCGCGCCATTTGGAGAGGCTCGTCCACCTTCCAGCAGCCCAATCCACTTGTTCAGCTGATAGCTCAGTCGCCACCGCAGGGGCAGCTAGCATTGTACGCGCACTGGGTGCAGTCCATCGGGAAGTCTAGAGCCCTCAAATCTTCGTCGTCCCTGGGAGCCTTTCCATCGCTCGCGAGGAGGGCGGGGGTGGTCCTAAGTCCCTCGTTAGGACATGGGCACCAGCCACACCTGACTCCTCGTGAGGCGGGAACAGAGCGGTCGATGCTCACTTTTCCATGGCGGTTTCCTAGGCCATCACCTGTTTCCCTCTTGTGGAGCCTCTGACATAGTCTAGGGCATCCACGTCCTCTGGGTAGGTAGCAGCCGCAGTCTTGTATGCGTGCTCTAGGGAGCGCAAGGCTTCCACCTTGTCGCAACGAACCGTGATGACCCCGCCGCTGCCTCCAGGCATCTTGATCATGTTGTAAGCATGATGAGTAGCTACCATGAACTTGGCTAGTGCGGGGTATCCAAGGATGACGTTGTACATGAGGGTGATGTGTGACACATCAAAGTCTATGAGCTCGGTGTGATAGTTGTCGCGCGTCCCGAAAGTGACAGAGAGGCACACCTGCCCAATGGGTGTGGTGGATCCACTAGTTACTCCGGAGAACAGCATGGGCGGTATCAGCTTATCGTATGGAACCTGCAGCTAGGTGAAAGTCTCAGTGGAGATCACGTTCAGGTCTGCACCTCCGTTGATGAGGGTCTTCATGACTGTGATGTTGTTAATGGTAGGAGTGCAGATTATGGGGAGAGTGCCCACGGGCCTAGTGGAAGTTGGGTGGTCACGTGCGTCAAAGGTGATGGCGCGCTGGGACCACTTGAGCTTTGGCGACGGGACCCAGTCTGGCAGCCGCAACTTCGCGAGCGAGTAACTTGAAGTGCTGGTTGGACGTCGGGCCTAGGAACCACCAAGAATGTAGGCTATGGCGTCGTGTGGCACTTGGTATCCCTAGGATCCTTAGCACATCCCTTCTTCTGTGGATGGGGGTGTTGTTGCACAGCGCTGGCCTGGTGGCCCATCGAAGGGGGTCGCAGCCACCGGAGTTATTGTTCTAGCAACCACCCCCACGGTTACCACCGCTCTGGCTGCTTCGCTCACCGCCCGGTCTTCCCCTCCTCTGGTTGTTGCGCATGTCGCGAAGCTTCTTGAGCTTGTAGCAGTCGTCGGTGGGATGCCCCGGCTTCTTGTGGAAGTGGTAGTATGACCTATCGTCCTGCTCCCTCTCACCGTTCCCCTCGCGAGGACTCTTCTGGTATGGCTCTGCAGCCAAGATGATGGCAGTCTTGTGCTTCGGGTCCTTGTCCTTGCCCTTGGATGAGCCCGAGGCCTTGGGGTAGTTTCTGCCTCGGCGAGGCCGAACATCCACCCCGTCTTCGCCTTGGCACACTTCCCAGCCATGACAAAAATCACGGTAGTCATGGTGTGGATCTCACGCGGATGTCGATCTTCTCCCTCATCTTGACGTCCTTCAAACCCTCGGAGAAAGCGGTG
This sequence comes from Avena eriantha, assembly GCA_910589775.1. Lineage (NCBI taxonomy): Eukaryota > Viridiplantae > Streptophyta > Magnoliopsida > Poales > Poaceae > Avena > Avena eriantha. Next base: position 391,609,552 of record OU342741.1, read on the forward strand.
ATGATGTTGGAGTCCGAGATCTTGGGGATCTTGTTGCGGACTCAGCTGAACCTCTACAGGAACTTGAAGAGGGTCTCTCCAGGTTGTTGGTGTACCTGGTGGAGGTCGTAGTAGGTGAGCGGCCGCTCGTACATCCCCTTGAAGTTGGCGATGAAGAGGGATCTCACCTCTGCCCATGAGTCAATTGATTCCTCGGGAAGGTTCATCAGCCAGGTGTTGGCCGTCTCCTTCAGTCATAGGGGGAACCAATTCACCATGATGTGGATGTCTCCTCCTGTGGCCTCGATGCCCGTGGTGTAAAGATGAAGGAACTGGCATGGGTTGGTTGTTCCATCGTAGCATGCGGGCATCTCCAGACAGAACTTGTGGGGCCAAACCACGCGGCAGAGACTTTTGGTGAGGGCGAGGTAGTCATTTGCCTAGACCGCGTTGGTGTTGGCGAGGGCCGTGCGGTTCTGCTGACCCGCGGTGGCGATTTCCTTGGCAAGACGGTCCTTGCGCCCACGCGGCTATGCTATGGCTGTGGGAGGTGAGACGATCTAGCAGTTGTTCGCAGGTGGTGGAGTGGTGTTTGTTGGGCTTAGGGGCGCCTTTGTGCTGGCAGGGCAGGAGCGAGCCCCCAGCCTCGGCGACGCGTCCTCGCCTCGAGCCCTCGGGCCCTCTGGGAGAGGGTGGCGATGTCGAGGAGTTCGGCGATTCGGTCGCACCACCTCCCCTTGCCAAGCTCGGCCGGCCGGTGATCTAGGAGCTCGTGCACCATGCGCCTGGCAGCCTCCAGGGTGAGACACTCGGCATGGCCGCATGATGACACGGTGAGGCAGAGAGACGTGGCACCACGCGAGGAGGGAGAGGGCTCCCACGACGGGCGGTAGGATGAGCCCCCCTCGTCCTCCGTCCACGGGGCCTGATCGGAGGAGGTGCGTCGCGGGGGTAGCTCCATCTGGGCCTTGCTCGCCGCGTGGCGGAGGGCTCGCTCAGCGCGGGTCTCGTTGTGGGCATGTTGTTGATGTCGACGAAGGTCTTGAAAGCGTGCCTAGCCCCAACCTGGCGCGCCAAATGTCAGAGATTTGTCCCGCAAAGGAACTAGGGTCCAACTATCCCTTGGTTCGAGAGGGGGCTAAACACACGACTCCGGGAAAACCCGGAGACGACAGCGGCGGCGGAGCAAGCGCATGACAAAGAGGTGACACGGGTTTTTTTACCCAGGTTCAGAACCCTCATGAGGAGGTAAAGCCCCTACTCCTTCTTGGTTGTATTGATTGCGTGCTTCGCGAGGGTACAATGGAGGATGAAAGTCTAGGGTTTTAGATCTCAAGAATCAATCTCCCCTAAGGTAGAAGAAGGGCTCCTTATATAGGGCAGCGTCGGGCCTCTTCCCCTAGTTCATGGTGGGAAGGGTCACCACAGTGCTGCTCCTCAAGGTCCTAGTCTACAAGGCTACTTTTTGATGGACCAAGTCTTGGACGTCTGGTGCTTCTCCATCCGCTGATAAAGTGGCCTTCCTTTTCTTTGTTTGTCCTCGTCCGATGCTGCCCGCTGTCTCCCTTGCACCTAAATGGCAAGTTAGTGCGCCTGCCATGCTAAAGTTGTCTATCCTTCTTAACCAGAAAAGGTGGCAGGCCGAACCTTCCTTTACCGATGCCAACAGAGGGCACCGGATTGCTGCGCCCCTTGTCGGGACATGCCTCTTCTGTTGGCCGCTTGGTGAAGTTACCAATAAGCCCTGGAGTATACCCTGAAGTATCCAAAGTGGGGCTCTGCGGTGGAGCCTTCCGGGGGGACAGACTCCCTCGGGAGAGTGTCTCCTCGCGAAGCAGAACCTCACGAGAGTTCACCCTCCAGTGCTGCCTCCGGAGGTATCGAAGGCTTGTCACCAGGAGGCGCTGGGGGCCGTTTACCGTCGGGACGTGGCACCCTGGTTTCTAGGGCCTCGACATCAACAAACCATCATTGACTTTGCCAATGAGGTGCAATGACAACACAATGTCCCTATTTTGGCAATAAGAAGCGATAATGGCTCTGAGTTCAAGAACTACACCCTGAATGAATTCTTAAGTGGAGAGGGGATAAGACATCAATATTCTGCTACATATACCCCTCAATAAAATGGTGTAGCCGAGAGGGGGAAAATGGACCTTGATGGATATGGAAAGATCTATGTTGGTTGAATTCAAGTCACCGTATAATTTCTGGGCTGAAGCCATATCCACTGATTGTCACTCTTCAAACCGGCTTTACCTCTATAAGCTCTTGGACAAAACTCCCTATGAGATACTTACCGGTAACAAGCCAAACATTTCATACTTATGGGTATTTTGTTGCAAGTGTTTCTTTCTCATTAAAGGAGTTCATTTATCTAAATTTAAGTCTAAGGCTTTAGAAGGTATTTTTGTTGGTTATGGTATCGAATCCCCCACTTAGGGTCTACAACAAGACCATCGGGATTATTGTGGAATCTTGTAGTGTGGTGTTCAACAAAATGACGGCTCCCATGTGGGGCAAGTTGATGTTTGTGATACAGATGTTGAAATACCCCAAGATGCCATAAGAAGAATGGGTGTGGGATTCTACCGCCCCATTCAGGAACCCCGTGTGGCATATTAGCAAGGACAATGCTCTACTCAAGTAGAGCCCTCATCTACACAAGACCAATAAACTCCACCTGTTGAAGCAAATACTACACTGACACAACAAACTTCTAAAGATCATACATCTGCTAATCAAGCTAGAAGTTCCAGGCCGGATTATCTGGCCAGGGGGGCAAATTATCCGGCCCTGCATCTCTCTCATAGTCTAGGAACGACAAAGAAGAAGTTCAAACTCCTAGGATGGATTATCCAGCCACTCCATTGGCCAAATTATCCGGCCCTGGAAGTTCAAAATAGCAACCTCCAGTTACGTTTGCTGAACATAATCAAGGGCAAGTATATCCATCAACTATCATTACTGAACAATATGTTGACCAAGATCAAGCTATTAGTCAAGACAAAGATCAAAATGATGAATATATTCCTCCAAGAAACAAATAGGAAATCGAAATTCGTCGCAAATCTCGAGCTGAACGAAACCTAGAACTCAGGGGTCACACACTTGATAAAGTGGTGGGTGATCTAAGTAGAAGGGTGTCCACAAGGGGTGAGTTGGCAAGATTCAGCGATCATCAAGCACATATATCCATGGTGGAACCTAAGAAGATTTTTGAAGCTCTTGAAGATCCAGACTGGGTTGTGGCTATGCATGAAGAGAACAACAATTTTGAGCGCAACAGAGTCTGGAATCTTGTTGAGAAGCCTAAAGAGTGTCGCAATGTTAGTGGCACAAAGTGGATTTTCAAGAATAAATAAGATGATAATGGAATTGTGGTGAGTAATACGGCAAGACTTGTGCCACAAGGTTTTTCCCAAGTGGAAGGCGTCGACTTCGGTGATACTTATGCTCTTGTGGCTCTCCTTGAGTCCATTCATATCCTCCTTGCTTATGCAGCTCATCATAATTTTAAATTAGAGCAAATGAATGTTAAGCGTGCCTTTCTTAATGGTCCATTACATGAGTTGGTATATGTTAAGCAACCTCCGGGCTTCGAGGACCCCAACTTTCCTAACCACGTCTACAAACTCGATAAGGCTCTCTATGGCCTTAAACAAGCCCCACGTGCGTGGTATGAGCATCTTAAAGTGTTATTGTTAGACCGGGGTTTTGAAGTTGGGCAGATTGACCCCACTCTTTTTACTAAGAAGGTTAATGGGGAGCTTTTCGTATGCCAATTATATGTTTATGACATTATTTTTGGCTCAACTAACCAAGCTTTTAATGATGAATTTTCAAAGCTTATGATAGACAGGTTTGAGATGTCTATGATGGGTGAGTTAAGGTTCTTTCTTGGCTTCGAAATCAAGCAACTACGAGAAGGGACTTTCATTAATCAAGCAAAGTATATACAAGACATTATCAAGAGATTCAAGATGACGGATCTTAATGGTGTTGCTATCCCGATGCAAACGAAGTGTCATCTTGAATTAAATCTCAATGGTAAAGATATGGACCAAAAGGAATACCGGTCCACGATCGGCTCTTTACCTCTATGCATCTAGACCTGATATTGCGTTGAGTGTTGGAGTGTGTGCAAGGTATCAAGCGGCTCCCAAAGAAAGCCACTTAGTGGCGGTCAAGAGAATCTTCCAATATTTGGTTCATTCCCCTAACTTTGGTCTATGGTATCCCAAGGGCTCTAATTTTTCTTTATGTGGATACACAGACTCCGATTGTCTGGTTATAAGGATGATAGGAATTCAACTTCTAGAGCTTGTCAATTTTTGGGAAGATCCTTGGTATGTTCGTCTTCTAAGAAGCAAAATTGTATATCTCTCTCCACCACCGAAGCTGAATATGTGGTTGCTGCAAGTGCTTGCACCCAATTGTTATGGATGAGGCAAACTTTAAAGGAATACGGTGTAAATTTTGACAAGGTGCCTCTTTTATGTGACAATGAAAGTGCAATCAAAATTTCTTACAATCCAGTGTAGCACACAAGGACTAAACATATCGATATCTGCAATCATTTCACCCGAGACCATGTTGCTCGTGGAGACATTGACCTATCTTTTGTGAGTATGAAGAATCAGCTTGCGGATATTTTCACGAAGCCACTTGATGAAGCAAGATTTTTTTATTTGACGAATGAGCTAAATGTCGTGGATTCAACGAGCTTGACTTGATTTCCCTTGCATACTACCCTATATCTCTTCCTCTATTTGTTTTAGATGTGGTCATGGAAATAGGGGGAGTGTGGTCCTAACTATTGGGCTAATCCTCCCCCCATAATGTCAAAAGCGAGACAAATCATACCTCTTAATATTCATTATTGATGAGTATTGGTCATGAACCCAAGATACATCTTCGCAGTGTCATACCATTTAATCCTACATGGTGGCTTCGGCCACCGCAACCTTCTTTATGAAGAGTTAGTTCTTTGAGGGGTTTTATTGGTTTTTATTTGCGTATCTTGTGTTCTTATGGAAAACTAACCAAAAATTGGCTTTTCATTATCTTGGTTTTTGCAATTCTTGGTGTGTAGTACCATCTCAGTGTGGAAGTCTAAGCCTAAGCATTTTCCTATCTCAAGACATCATTCTATCTTGCACACAAGTACTTTGGTTATCTTGCGAGGGTTTTGTGGGGATGTGTTGGCCCGATTTCTATGTGAATAGAAAAATTCGGAGAGGGCCAGATTATCTGCCCCTAGTGGCTGTCGGATTATTTGGCTCGGGTGGTTTCATCGCATAAGGGCAGGGGCGTCGGGTGAGAGGGCTCAAATAGAGAACCCACTCCCACCCCGGCCCCGTCTCTCTCACAGCCACCATCGGCCATCCCCACCCTCCCCAGTGGCACCATCGGGTCTTCCATGGATCTACTTCCCCATCCTCCCGGGTAACTTCTCCTCTGAGTCAATCTTCCCATGAGTGAGGGTAACTCCCTCATTCTTCTCTTTTGCATAGAAGTTGCTATTTGTTGTTGAAACTCGGGTTAAAGGGTGCTCTTTGTTCCATATGCATGTTTAGAACTGTAGACTATCAACCATTTTTCCCGATATGTGTGTTGGTAGCTGATTTGAGTCAGATTGCAAAATTTCGCTAGGGCCGGATTATCCACCCCTAGCCGGCCGGATTATCTGGCCTGAAAGGTTCCAACCTGCTATTTTTTCTGACTCATATCACCGCATCACATGATTGCATTGTGGTTATTTTTCTACTATTTTAACATTCCTTCCTGGACTTATGTGTGCACTTATCTCCTTGATACCTACCTCATTCTTTTCACAGGTGGCTCTCGCAATGTCGCTTAGACCTACAAGCAACGTCCTTGTCCTTGGTACTTCAGGCCTAACAAAGAACGGGTGTTGGTTGACAAGGTTGAACTAAGAAGGCAGAAAAGAGAGGTTGACCGGATGGCTGAATGGGCAAGGAAGGAGAAGAGGACCAGGGCTAGTTCCAAGAGGAAAGGAAAGGAACCAAAGATCAACTACAAGACAATGAACATTATTTACTATTCCACCCTCAGGCAACATGACTAGTTTGAGGATTCTGCTCGTTATGAGAGTCTGCAAGACCCCAACTTTTGGTGTGCCCTTCAGAAGCTCATTTTTTATGATATCTACACTAGCCATAAGATTCACCCCATGCGCCCTCTAGACCTGGCCACCACACAGAGTAACCCGTAATATGCTACTACTCTTTCTATGACCGCGAAGATGGGACTACATCATCTGATGGAGATCCAGTATGACTATGATTCCTCTCTAGTGAAGTAGTTTTTCTCCACTCTTGTGATTGTTGGGGATGAGGCTCGAACTTTGAAGTGGATGTTGGGCTCTGAATTTTGCACCGCCAACTTTTACAACTTTGCTCAGCTGCTTGGCTACCCCTTCCTGGGGCATGATACTTCTTGTGGGCATCGCATTTGCATCCCTCTTTGCCCCAACAAGGATGAATTACTCTCTACTTGTTATGGACCCAACTGTGTGGCTGGGAAGATGGATGGTTTGCTCCCAATGTATTCATAGCGGGTTCGCATGTTCCGTAAATGCATCACCCCCAGTGGAGGCAACAATGATAGCATTTGTGGTCATCTGGTGAATCTCCTCGACTTTGCACATGAGTGTGCCACTAGTGAGGATCCCTCTGCTGATTATATGCTAGATGTCATGGATTTCATCTATCAAGAGATGGTGGATGCTTTGTACAACCGGCATACCATTTCTTATGCCATGTTCTTTATGATGTTCTTCAAGCATAGTCTTCCCGATGAGGATTTAAATGTTCCTCTTGATGGTGTTCACATACCCAGCAGCTCATTCTTCACCATGTCGTTGGATCTCAAGGAAACCCTCCTCAGCAACCCACTCCTACGCCTATGCTTAGTGGAACACTTTAGGCATCAACTATGGCAACATGGAGAGGTATCTGTTCCCTGCTCTAGTGCGAGCATCACTACCTCCCCCAGCTGATGATGATGATGATGAGGACGACTAGGATGAGTATGATGATGAGGACGAGGACGAGGATGAGGACGAGTGATATCGAGGGGTGTTAGATTTGCTCTTTTCCCTTTTTTTGTTTCAATGCCAAAGGGGGAGAAGTAGTTCTATTAGGCGTTGTACCCATTTTAGCATTGAACTTTTATTTGCTTTGTGGTTGTGTTGTAAGACTATGGATTTATCTCATATGGATCTATCACTATGGATATATTATTATGGTTATCTATGGATTTCTGGAATTATCTCTATGGATGTATTGGAATGGTGGTATCCATGGAAGTCTCAATATGAGGTTATTAAATTGTGTATATCATTATAGTATTGAGGACTTCATCTTGGTGGTATGATATATCTTTCCCTAACTCATCATTTGATATTAGTTTCCAATTCATGAAAAGGTCTTGAACCTATGTGTGTGCATTTGTATTCAAATGCAAACTTAATTTATGCACACATTTAGGGGGGAGTCCTTTTTCATCCTTGGAATGATGTTGTTAGTAGGGCTCTTTTGCTAATCCTAGTATTGTCATCTAACACCAAAAAGGGGGAGACTAAAAGAACATTTCATGATCTCTATTGTTTTGAGTGTTAGATAACAATGCCAAGGATTATTTAACTAGATGTCTAGTGTTGCAGATATTGTTCTCTCTAAATCCAAGTAATAGAGTTTTGGGGGCAGATTATCCACGTTGACAAGGGTCGGATTATGCGCCCTTGCCCCAATCACAAAGCATGGGCTAGGCGGGCAAAGCAGTACGGGGGGCGGAGTTTCCCTCGGATTGTCCGGCCAGTGCCAGAGTTTTTTCCTAGGCTGGATAATCTGCACATTCCCGAGGGGCGGATAATCCGCCCCCAGGGATTCTTCGATGAGTGACCAAGGTGCATCATGTGGAGTGGGGGTGGAATTTTCCACTAGATTATCCGACTTGGGCTGGAATTTGTGCCTCGGCCGGATAATCCGCCCCCGGGCTTCTTTTCAAACGGAACCAAGGCGCGTCAAGCAGAGGAGGGATGGATTCTCTCCATGGTTAATCTGACTCGGGCTAGAGTTTTTGTCCTAGACGGATTATCTAGCCCCACTAAGGCCAGAATATCCGGGCCCCAAATTCTCCATTGGCAGCTTTTTGGATGGGGTATATATACCCCATCAGATCCTCATTTCAGATCTCTTGGATCCCATGAAAAAGATCTGTACTGTTCATATCGATTCAAGCGAGATCTTCACCTTTAACCACTCAAAGGCTCTAGGCTTTGGGGAATCGAGGGAGGAGGCTTTGATCTTCATCCACACCAATCAATATCTCCATTTTCCCTGCAATCACTTGGAGGATTCTTGATCTAGAGTTTCTTACGAATTTCTAGATCTTGGTTACAATTATTGATACTTGTTTCTTGTGGCAGCGTGTTGTCATCACGGGAGCCTCCAATTGGGTTGTGGATGTGTGCCCCTCTATTGCTGTAAAGGCATCGGTTCCCTCCTAGAAGGGTACCAAATAGTGGAAGGTGGATCAGGCCTCTCGTGGTGAGATCCATCGGAGAACAAGGTGAGGCCTTTTGTGGTGTGGTGGTCTTAGTACCGCCCAATCCTCCAACGTAGACATACTTCCCTTAACAAGGAAGGAACTGTGGTAAAACAAATCATGTGTCTCCGCATGTTCCACTACGGTTACCTCGTTCCACTCTCTTTGTCTTTACTCGCTTAGTTGTTCGGATGACATATAGGGAAATTCATCTTAGTTGCATAACTAGAGAATTTACCTTTGTGTAAAGCCTAAAACTGAAAAAGTGTTAAAATTTGGAGTAGCACCTATTCACCCCTCCCCCTCTAGGTTCCCATACGATCCATTTTAGAAGTTTTATGTTGGTGAAGCACTTGGTCATCCAGATGACGCTCGTGACAATGATCCTTTTCCTTGGCACTCTTCTCATTCTTGTGGTGCCTTCTTGAACTTAACTTGCCAAATTTTGTGAATTTGCCATCCATGTCCTTCTTGATCTTGGCGAGGTCGCTTTTCAACTTCTCTAATAGATTTTGGAACTTGGCGCTCTCGAGGTGGCGAAGATGCCTTGGACGACGTATTGTATCCTCTTGATGTTGGTGATGATCATGAGAGGATGTATGTCGATGAAGATTCTAGCTTCGTGGCACTTCTTATGGACGATGATGTTGGGGCGCCACTTGTCTGGGAGTAGGTGGCACTTGATGCCTTGGAGGAGGTTCCACTTGACGCATTGGAGATGTTGACACTTGACGCCTTTGAGATGTTGGCTCTTGACAGCTTGGAGGTGGTGGCGCTTGACGCCTTGGAGATGGTGGCGCTTGACGCCATGTAGGTGGTGGCGCTTGACGCCTTGGAGGTGGATCATCGAAGTAAGTGGTGCCCTTTGTTGTGGCATGCTTGGCCTTGAAGGTCATGGTTTCTTAATGATGCGCCTCTGCTTGCTTGGCGTAGTAGTCTTCCATCTCCAAGCGGTGGAGGAATGCTTCATGTCTCATGGAAGAGCCATCAAAGTCGATGAAGTTCGCCATGTCGTCCATGCTTGGCGAGGTGTCGTCGTTGTCGCACTCGAAGTCATCCATGGTTGGGGAGTTATTGTTGTTGTAGTACTCCATATCACCCAAGCATGTGGAGCCATTGTCGGTGTAGTGCTCCATCATGTCATCCATGCTTGTGGAGACATAGGCATGGTGGCTCATATATTGTGGGATTCTTCATAGAAATCATCCTCAGTTCCAGAGTCCCTAGACATGATTCACTAGACCAAGTGGTGTATATGGAATTGGTAGAGGGTGTTAGGGATGTAACGTCAAACCTTACTTTACCTTGGAAGATAGTATTGTGAAAGTGGCCACACTTGAGAGCAATAAACCAAGCAAAGTGAAGTGACAAGGCAACCTAAACCCAACTAATAACCAAAACCATACACACACAAGGCCTATGGTGGATAGGTATGGAAAGTGGCATGGCAAAGAAACAATCTGAAATCAAGATGTTGTAATGGAAAGTAAAGAACCACGATGATCGCAAAGCAAAACAAGTCAATCCATAATAAAGGAAATATGTACAAGGAAAAGCACACGGTGGGATAAATGGGACTTGTGCAACAAAGAAAAAGTGAGCTAAGAACCAAAAGATTACCTAGCGAAGACTATAAGCTCGTGTCGCACAAGTGCAAGGAGAGACGCTAGTTCGATTGTAACAAAAATTGGTGGGCTACAAGATATGCACAATAAGTATCACCTATATGATGTTCATCGATCTTGCGCTTCCTATTCTGTGAGGCACTTGTTTGTTTGTTTGTTTTTTCTATTTTTTTCTTTTTTCTTTCTTTTTCTTTTCTTTTTCACTTGCCTCTTCCTTGTGCCAACAACTATACAAGATAACTATATGAGATAGCGCACTCAGAACTTTTTCTTAGAATTCTACAAGGTATGAAATGTGCATAGCCCAAGCAATCATAGGAGGAGCTAGTCTCAATAGGTGCCTGTTGGTAGCAAAGATAGTGGAGTTCCCAAGGGAATGCAACTAGGGAGAAGTCGCGAAATGTTTATACCTTTCATTGTTGATCTTCACCCTTCATTGTTGGATTCCGCCTTGCCCATGGAATTTGGATGGAGTATATAGCATGAACGATGATGATGTGGAGCTCCTTCTCTTTGAAACGAGCTAAAGAACACCAAAATCCGAGTTCGAATGCAAAAGTTATGCTCAAAATGGTGTTGAGCTGAAGCTGTTGGCGGCAAAATTGGTGGCGCCGAGTCTGTCGCTAGAAATTGGAAAAATACGTATCTAGCGCCGGAAATTGGCCAAAATATGGATCTGGTGCCGGAATTATCTCCAGTTCCCGTGGCAGGCTCGGCGGTGCTGGTTTGACCGTCGAAACGAGTTTGTGACTCAAAATTTCGCGATTTCTGTGGAAAAACTTGATGGAAAACTTTAGATCTAAGGGGCAAATGATGGAATTAGGCCAAGGGAACACATGGGAAGGTAGATCAACAAGTTTAGCAAGTAATCCACGGATCAAAACCTACCAAAACGCACTCAAATCTTAGATCGGTCCAAAACATGAAAGTGGGCTATTTTTGGTCGAATTTTCGAATTTATGGGGAAAATACCAAATCGGTGAGAAATCAGTGGCAACCAAAAGCTGTTGATACCATATGATAAGGGTGCACCTCAAGGGTGGCCCTATCTTCATGGATCTCGTGGTCAAATCGATGGGAAAAGTGAAGAAAAGGGAGAAGGCAGCGGAAGCGAGCACACACCTCGCGAAGAACACGATGAACACATGCAAACACGACACGATACAAGGCCAACTGCTCCTGCCGGCGACCACCCGTCTGATAGAATCCTCACAGGGAAAGATCGGTCAACGTGCTCCCGTAAATCCCTGTCAGAGAGGGAAGAACACCTTGGAGAGGGTCTTGACAACTACGCTCGTGCACTCGCAAACATAGGCCTTGTACAATGATGGATGCGCGATGAAAAGTCCAACGAGGTTGGTGACGATAGTTAGTACCCTTGGTAAAGGGGATGAGGCAAAACCAGAGATTCCACAAAGGGGGTGGTTGTCTTTAGTATATCATCTATGCCTAAGGGATACATGAGGGGTGGGGGCTCTATTTATAGGCCAACCACTTACATAGGGGTAGTTTGGGAATAGAACAAGGGTTGGAACATAATAAGGGGGATACATGGGCTGTGGCCCAGCCGTGTGTGTGCGGGCACTGGCATGACTGGTAGTACCGACCCTTAGGTACGATAGTACCAGACACAAGCGGTAGAAGATTCGAGTGGGGCGGTAGCTCCGGGCTTCAGCGGTAGGTGGTCTCTAAGTCTGGTAGTACCGGTGGTGCGGTCCGGTAGTACCGGTAGTGTGAGAGGAGTAGCCGGAGCTCTCCAAGTCTAGGCGGTAGTACCGTGTTGAGAGTGGTAGTATCGGGGCACGGTAGTACCGCTGATGGGAGTGGTAGTGCCACTCATTCCTGTCTCTTCCTTCTCCTCTTCCAAGCCTCCATCTTTTCGGGCCTAATGCTCTGGGCTTCCTTCCTTGTCTATGTACTCGTCCATGCGAATCTTGCCTGGTCATAGGATGGAGTATGAAGTAGTATACCATTCAATAGGGTAGGAAGTAGGCTCGCATAGAGGATATGATTCACCTTTGAAGTCAATGGAGACTTGGCATAAGTTGGAGACCATGATGTGGTGATGACTGTATGTCGGGCAACATCTGCAGGGATCAAAGTTGCAAATATTTCAATTTGATCAAAGTCTATAGATATAGAAGTATTAGAATACTTCATAGTAAGCAGGAGTGGGTTTTGGTTTAAGAAAGTTCGACTTTCAACTAAGTGTGTTTTATGGATACACATGACATCTTGAAAGTCCAAATAATTGATTGATTGTCATTGTATACTAAAAACAGAAGTCTCACTTTGTCACCAAAACAAAATGTTGTGAATCTCAAATAGGTGACATTACTGATTTGCAAATAGGACCTTATAAATCTGGTAAAACAGATTTAGGACAGGAAGTCCTCCATGAGCAAGCATGATCAATAAACACATATGAGATATAGTTTATGATTAGTAGCAATGCAAATAGATTATTTGTACTGTAGTGCAAGTGGGAAACTAAAGCAGATATGCCCTAGAGGCAAATAATAAAGGGGTTTTATTATCATGTCTCATTAGTTCATAATAGGTATATATCATGCTATAACTGTATCAAGCGGAAACATTGATACAGGTGTGGTATATAAAAAACCCAGGTCCCTAGTAGCCTCTATTCAACTAGTTCATTGGGCAGTTGATGATCAAGGTTTCCTGATCATGGTGCTTCTAAGCCAACTGACAATGAAGTCATATCATATGAAGATGATACAATGGACATTTCCCACCGATGATTGTCACAAGATGATCATGTCACTTAGTTCACAGTTGCAATTGTCAGAAATAGAGTATCCTAATCCTTAAACCGTGAGATCATATTAATCAATGTTACCCAAGGATTGCTTTGAATACATCAACCGTGATGTCTGTAACTAGGTGACCATGAAGATGTACATTAGGCATTCTAAAGGGGCATGTTGAGGCATATGCATCAAGATTGGGATTTTATTTTCCTATGTGACGAGAAGATACACTGGGCCCACTCGGTGAATTACATCCATAAGTTGCACAGCGTATGACTAGGTCATGGGGATGGAATTTCATGTGAACGAGTAAAACAGTACTTGTTGGAAACGAGATTGAACAAGGTATCATGATACCGAGGATCAGATCTCGGACAAGTCTTGTATCAAATAACAAAGGGAATTGGATATATTGTTTAAGGTTTGACACAAAGGGTGATTTGTGGAGTGCATGGGGGTCATTATGGGCATCCTAGTCCCGTTGTTGATCATTTATCGAAGATCATCTCGATCATCTCTATGACATTCCCAGACCATAGGGAAACACACTTAAGTGCACTACAACGCTTAGAGATCTTCCTGTAAGATGGAATCACAGAAGAGAGAGAAACCGGAATCATTCTGGAGAGATCTGAAGTTCTTCGGAGAAAAAAAGAAAGGAAAATACCGAAAGGTGTTTCGAATAAATGAAAATTTATAATATGAATTTATTATATGTTAATTATGAATTTATATATACTAAATAAATTCTTAAATTAATATTTATAAGGCAACTTCCTCGATAGGCCAAAACTCCGGAGGAAATTGGCCCAGGAGAAAATCACCCAAAAATGGACAACAAAACACAACAAACAACCACCATTGGGCTACTTTGCAACAACCCACGCGGGAGGACTGGTGCTAGGCACCGCACGAGCGACGAACAGCTAATCACTGCCGTGGGCCATAGTCAGCCAGCCCACCCGGGCAGGCGCAGGCGTGGGTGGGTGCTATGCTATGCTGGGTCGTGAGCCAGCCCACCTGGGCAGCCGCCGCTGACCGCCTCGAACTAGCAGTCCACGCGCGCTCTGGCCCACCCGGGCGCAGGCTGTTGTTGCCACGCTATGTTGGGCCGCGAGCGGGAGCACCAGCCCACCTAGGTCAGCCTTTGTTACTACTGTCTTGCTAGGTCGCGGGCAGGGTGGCCCACCTAACTTCCCCTGCTCAGCGCAGCCGGCTAGCCCTCCCGTTTTCCTTATTCTTGTCTAATATTGGTCCAACATGGGAAACCTTTGGTGGGGAGTACCCCTCCTCCACCTATATAAAGGGCACCAATCCAGATATTCTCTAAGGCACTTTTCCTTAGAGAATACCCCTCTCTCTTGTTGCCTCTATGGTGGCACGGTCCCGAAGAAGGATTGTACATGCAAAGTCAACACCGTCGAGGCATGCCATTGTGCTACAGGGATTCCAGCCAGGAGATCTACTTCCGCCACCTCGACAGGGATCAAATCTCGGGAGTCGTTGTCTTGCATAGTATGTGTGCCATAACTCAGGGGGAGCTATAGTGACCTGACCGTTGTGCAAGGACCTGGACAAGGGGTGACATGCGAGGATCTGCACAACCTTGAGGTCAGACAGGTACGACTACATCATCCATGCTCTCGCATGAGCGTAACGCACTTACGGTTTACAAGGGTATGTTGCCGCTATCTTCCTCCGTTACTGCATTACTTTCTAGATAGATCCTAGGCATTAGGGAGTTCCGCATGGTAGATATTTTTTTCTGCCACGGAACCCCTTTAGTATCCGCCACATCATGGCGGCCAGTTCTTCCCTTGCGGGGTTTGGGGTAGCTAGTTGATCGTCTCCCCGGTGCACTACATGTCGTCCACGTAGGCCATGTTCCGGGAAACGGGCGCCCAAGCCACGCCGTGCACAAGGTTCTCACCGTCGGAGTACGACGACGACCAGTTAGGCACCTTCAATCCCAACACTGTCTTCCCCGGGATCTCGTTAATGCTTCGCCGCGGGCCTCTCGGACAGTTTGGTGCCAATTCATCCAGCACCGTTTGGCTATTCGATGGAATGTCGAGCGACTCTGTCATACATTCATGATCGCGTCTGGTTCGACCACCGCCACTTCGACTCCAGGGTACTTCACCCAGGAGGAAGCCCGCACAGCCACCGAGACGTCCTCGACATGCAGGATTTCAGCACTGACGAAGACGAAGATGAGGAGAAAGCGGAAGCTGGTGAGGGAGAGGAAGCGGAGGCTGAGACCGAGGCCAGCCTGGAGGAGGTTTTGATGAGCAGCAAGGGGAGGAAGAAGAAGAAGGGCGCGTTGGTGACGCCAGGCGAAGCACGCATCAAGTGGGCAGCTAAGGAGGACGAGTGCCTCGCCGAAGCATGGAAGACTGATGACCCACAAGTATAGGGGGTGTATCGCAGTATTTTCGAGGGAAGTGAAACCCAATTTATTGATTCGACACAAGGGGAGCCAAAGATATTTATAAGCCTTAACAACTGAGTTGTCAATTCAACTGCACCTGGAAACAATCTTGCTCACAGCAGTTTATCAGAAGCAACGGTTTTGTAGTAACAATAGTAAAGTAGCAGGAGTAGTAAAGTAAGGACAGTAGTAACAACAGCAGTAAATAGTAGGATTCGAGTGCGGTAGGCATAGGGATGGATGGACGGGCGTTGCATGGACAAGACAATTCACATAGCAATCAGAACATAGGGCAATTGCAGATAAATAAGATAAAGCATCCAAGTACTAGATAATCCTAGGCATGTGTTCCATATATAGTCATACGTGCTCGCAATGAGAACTTGCACAACATCTTTTGTCCTGCCAGCCCGTTTGCAGCGGGGCCTCAAGGGAACTACTGGCAATTAAGGTGCTCCTTTTAATAGAGCACCGGAGCAAAGCATTAACACTCCATGAACACATATGATCCTCACATCAAAGCCATTCCCTCCGGTTATCCCGATTTCTGTCACTTCGGGGCCATTGGTTCCGGACAACAAAGTGTGTATACAACTTGCAGATAAGACCATAAACAATACTATCATAATGAATCAATAACATGTTCAGATCTGAAATCATGGCACTCGGGCCCTAGTGACAAGCATTCAGCACAACAAGTTGCAACAAAGTCATAAAGCACTAATAAAAGATACTAGGCACCATGCCCTAACAATTTGATGCCATTACATGAACGATCTCATCCAATCCCTACCATCCTCATAGCCTACAGCGAGGGATTACTCACTCATAGATGGGGGAAACATGGATGGTCAATGGAGAAGCGATGGTGATGATGATGGCGATGATCTCCTCCAATTCCCCGTCTCGGCAGGGTGCCAGAACAGAGTTTCTGGTACTGTTTCGTGGAATCTAGTGGTGGTGGTGTCGTCGGATTGAGGACAAGTACGCCATGAGGGGGTCCTCGAGGCGTGCGGAAGAGAGGGGTGTGAGACGTACGGTGTTCCGGGACGATGAGCACACAAGTTTACCTAGGTTCGAATCCGCCGGCTTTGGACGGGCCCTACTCCTGCTAGCAATCCAGTAATACGGCAGAGCCAGAATATGGGTTACAAGGGTTTCGCCTGTGCGAGTTGAGGGTCTAAAGCATTGGGTGCCCTAAAGTCTCTCCCTAGGACGGCTTATATAGATATCCGGCCTAGGGTTTACAGGAGAGATCAATCCGGCTACGACTAAGAGTTGGTTACAGAGTACATCTTGAACTACAAGTAACATTATGGGCCTAAGTCGGTAAGTCTTCTGGGCCTTCCCGTAGTCGGATTGGACTCCGTCTTCTCTCTCTAACTGGGCCGCCCGTGAAGCAAAGCTCTAACCCGAAGTGGGCCACCCTGGTCAGTGTGGAACTTTGAGCATACCCGGAAAGTATATCCCCAACAGTAGCCCCTGGAGGCCTCCAAGATCCAAAGTCGGATTTTATCATCGTCTAGCCTGATCTTCG
Organism: Avena eriantha; assembly: GCA_910589775.1. Taxonomy (NCBI): domain Eukaryota; kingdom Viridiplantae; phylum Streptophyta; class Magnoliopsida; order Poales; family Poaceae; genus Avena; species Avena eriantha. Next base: position 391,626,469 of record OU342741.1, read on the forward strand.
GCTTGCAGAATCTTGAAGGGTTCCTGAAACTTCACAACAAAAAATACGATCCGGGTCTTAAAAATAAGTCGGACCTTGTAATTGGTTACTCGGATTTTCCAGCTCGCTTTTAAACTAAGCCGGAATTTGGTCTCTAACGCCACCTGACACAAGCATGGTCAAGTCACGTCATCTGACAGACGTTCCGTCAGCAAAACCGTTGGTGGGTCCACGGTTCGCGGAACCGAGGCGCCGTTTCAATGCGTGCATGGATATCGAGGCGATGCAATCATCGCGCGGGCCCTTCCCAGTTCTTTCCACGACACGTGGCGGTTACACTGTAGCGTTTGCACGAATCTTGGCACAGGTAGGTGGATATAAGGGGTTTAGATTTCTTCTTCTCATCCCCACCAGTCCTTTATCGTTCCTTCCTTCCCAATCCTCCTGCGCACCCAGAGCCTCTTCGTCCTCCTCCCACAGAGCTCCTAGCGCCGCCACTTTAAGGTCACCTTTTCCACCGAAGAAAAAATGGCTTCATCCTTTTCTTCCTCTTTGGCGGCGGCGGCGTCGGCGGAAGTAGCTGCAGAAAAGGAGAGCTTCCGGGGAATCTGGATCCCCTGCGCCCTCGACGAGGACGGCCTCCAAAACGTGGAGAATGAGGGGCTTCTCGCCGCCGGCAACTGGCGGACCGGCTTCGGCGAAACCGTCCCCAATCCGCGCGAGGGTGAGCGCGTCCACTTTGGCACCTATCTAGACCGAGGTTTGTCGTTTCCTCCCTCGGAGTTCTTCTACGAGGTGATTGACCACTGTTCTCCGAGTCACCTGTTGAACTCCGAGTCACTGACGGAATATCCCCTCAACCTTCTACAGCACCGGCGATTACTCCTTCTCCGGTTGTTGCAGAAGATCCAGCTCCTCCAACGGCGCCTGTGATCCTTGGATCGCACACTGACGTCACCGTGGGTGCGTCAGCTCAAGATAAGGGTGAACCCTCTTCGGGTAATGATCCCTCGGCTGAAGTCTTCGCCGACAACTTCCTCAGCAACCCCGGACTTGCCAAGTTTGGCTTATCCCGGAAATCTGCAGAGGAGATCCAGCGGCTGGCCAGGCAAGTCCTGGACAAAAGCCATCTATCCCCCGAAGAGGAAGCGCAAGAAGCAGAGGACGTCAAGTTCTCTGACCTTCTCGCTCAAGTCCGCCTTCGCGACGAGAGGATCAGGACTGGCGAGCTTCTAACAGCCCCAGTAATTCCTCTTACTCTCGCCGAGAAGGTGGCAGCTGAGGTGAACGCGGGGTTAGACAAACTCACCCGCGAGCAATATGTAAGTCGGAATTCCAACTCTTGTTTTTACATTATGTTATATCATATCCTCTAGCCCCCAAGCATGAAGTAGGATATAGAAATCTGGGTTTATGCTTTCATTAGGATGCCAAAGAACGAACTAGTGTAGCCCCCAAGGCTCGTGCTGATATTTAGCAAAAAATATTAGCCCGAGTCTTAAGTAGCTTTCTGACTTTGGGTATTCTGACTTACAGAAAGTATGTTCCTATAACCAGGAATTATTAACCAATCTCTATGATAAGCGGAGAGAGATCAAAGCTCTCCGGCTTAAAAATGCTGAGCTCAAGGTAGCCAAGGATGAAGCCGAAGGTAAACATTCTGAGATTCAAACCTTGTCTTTTGCTTTTTCAATGTTGAATTTTTCTGAACTGTTGTTCTTTTTGACTTTCAGCGTTGGTGAAACAATCCATCGCTATGATTGAAGAGGCCGAGAACCTCAAGACCTTGGTGGTGGACAAGAAAGGACTTCGCCAAGAGCTGGAAAAGCTCAAGGCGGATCATGAAACGAGCATAGCTCAAGTACTGGAATCTTCCTCCATGGCCACTGAAGAGCGCGATCGCAAGATTGCCGCTCAAGATAAAGTTATCTCGGACCTCAAGAATGAGGTTGGCAGAGAGAAGGATATCTCCCAAGCACTCCGGGTTGAACTCCAGAGTCTCCAAGAGGAGAAAGCCAAGATTGACGACGTCATTCTTGGTAAGTTCCATCTATCTGAATTATCATTTCTTCTACTTTCATCAATGTCGGTTTTTTCTTATCTTCATTTTGTGTATAGGTCCTCTGAACTTGACGGACTCCTCCTCGTCCGAACCTCGCACTCACCGGCTTACCCAAGTCGGTGATCTTCTTCATGACTACCGCCAGTCCCTTGAGGACATTGGCGAGTCTCTCAGGATTCCGGACATGCCAAGCATGTCGGACTTCCAGGTGCGGGAGAAGGCCAAGGAGATGCCGCAGCTCGTTCGGGACTGGAACATGTCCTACGCGCGGACTGCTGCGCAGAACGCTCTCACCATGGTCATGAGCCATCATGGAAACATGGAGATATGGCAAGTGACCAGAGGGTACTGCAAAGTAGACGAAGACGGCCAGGAGCAAGACCTTCAAGCCATCATGCACTCCTGCGTCGGATATGGGTGCCACGTAGCTGACCTGGCCAGCTATGAGGTCCCCTTCTTCACCCGCGTGGATACGCCGCCACCTCCTCCAGAAGAAACCAAAAAAGTTTCCGATGATGAACGGACCACCTCAGATCCGGACATCTCGGCACGATATCAAGGCAGAGTAACCAGCGATCCGATAGCTCCTTCATCTCCTCCTGCATCATAGATCAGAAAACTATGTATTATTCTAGAAAGACATGATGCGTTTTGTAAATATTAAGTACTATGACTTTTTCTAGTGCTAAGTTTTTTATCTATTTAGCACTTTTGTCTTAGATCTTTTGCGTGCCTGAAATGTTTTCATAAGCACTTAGAATTTTCCGTCTCTACTTATCGTTTATCTGGCTTTTCGCCTCGTCCCTTTCGTGAGCCGGCTAAACCTTCAGTCGGAAACTTTGCCGAGCAACGGAGCTCAATTGCTAAACCAGTTTAAACTCGGAAACAAAGCCGGCTTCCAGTACCAACAATTCACTACTCGGAAGATACCCGCATCCAGCAATCAGACAAATAACTCAAGTAAAGACTAGAATTTTTTTTAGAGTTATACCCGAAGGTAGCAGTTTTAGAATCGGAAATCTAAACCAGAACGAACATGAGCATAAAGTACTTTCAAGCATTCTGGGATTTTCGACTATGACATGATCATTAGGAAATAAGATGGTAAAAACTTCTCAGGAAAACTTTGAGGTAACCAAAACTTTTATTTCTCACAGAACATGTACATATGTATGATTACAAAGAAAGATAAAACTAAGAATAAAAGGGACGTAGCTGAGCAATATTCCACGGTCTATCTAATTCATCCGGATTTGTACTGCCTCCAGCTCTCTTTCTCTTCTTAGTAGCAGGTCTTTCTTTGACTGGCCTCATGTCAGTTAAGTAGTACGACCCATTGTGCAATACTCGACTAACTAAAAAGGGCCCTTCCCATATTGGGGAAAGTTTGTGCTTTCTTTGTTGCACAAGCCGGAGAACCAAATCACCTTTATTGAAAGATCTAGTTCGGACTCTCTGGCTATGATACTTGCGTAACTTCTGTTGATAGGCTGTAGATCTCATTTTAGCAACGACGCGAACTTCTTCGACTAAGTCGAGATCATTTTGTCAAAAAATCTCGGCATCCTCCTCGATATACGCGGCCACTCTAGGAGAAGTATGAATTAAATCACTAGGAAGAACTGCTTCTGCACCATAGACCAAGAAGAAAGGTGTATATCCTGTTGACCTATTCGGAGTCGTTCATAAACTCCAAATTACAGAGGGTAGTTCCTCTGCCCAAGCCCCCGCAGCACGTCTCAGTGGTGCTTCGAGTCTTGGTTTCAAGCCTTGTAGAATTAAACCATTTGCTCTTTCGACCCTTCCGTTAGCCTGTGAATGTGCGACTGACGCAATGTCAAGCCGGATATTTTGCTCATCGCAGAATTCAGCCAACTCTCCCATGGAACAATTACTCCCATTGTCCGTGATAATGCTATGCGGATAACCATACCGGATTATAACATCCTCGACAAATCTTTTGGCTGTTGCTCCATCACAACTAGTAACAGGTTTAGCCTCGATCCATTTCATGAATTTATCCACCATCACTAAGAGGTGAGTAAATCCACTTGGAGCTCGTTTAAAAGGTCCTACCATATCAAGCCCCTAGACCGCAAAAGGCCATGTTATAGGTATTGTTCGCAGCTGATCAGCCGGAACATGAGATTGCTTGGCGTACTTTTGGCAGCCTTTGCATGTCTTGACTAATCGTTCGGCATCTGCCTGAGCTGTAAGCCAGAAAAATCCATGTCGAAAAGCTTTTGCCACTAAAGATTTGGCTGCAGCGTGGTGACCACCCTCGCCTTCGTGGATTTCTCTTAAGATTTCCACTCCTTCTTTCGGAGACACGCAGCGCTGAAAAACCCCAGAAACACTCCGTTTATGGAGCTCACCTTTAACAATAGTATAAGCTTTTGCTCGTCGGATAATCTGCTGGCTCAGCACCTCGTCTTCGGGTAATTTGCCATCTACCAAGTAATCGAGGTAGGGTTGAGTCCAGCTGGGAATTACAGCCAGAACTGCTATTAAAGGTGAGCCGGATTTGGTCGGATATTCCTCATCTACTCCCTTTATTGAGGGAACTTTGAGGGATTTGGTCGGATATGCCATCTAGAACCTCTTTTCACGCAGAGCCTATTCGAGATAGTGCATCTGCTTCCTTGTTTTCTGCTCGAGGGATGTGTTGAACTTCAAACCCTTCGAACGATTTAGATAGATCATCCACAACAGCTTTATATGCTGCCATGTGCTTATTTGCATTACAAATATCCGAGACTTGCTGAGCAACAAGATCCGAATCTCCGTAACACATCAAACGTCGGATGCCAATATCCTTAGCAATCCGGATTCCATGTAGCAGTGCTTCATACTCGGCAATATTGTTTGTCGCTGTGAAGTGGATCTGCAACACGTATAAAAGTTTATGTCCTTGGGGTGATTTGAGCACCACACCAGCCCCCAAGCCCCCGCGAGCCTTAGACCCGTCGAAAAAGAGGGTCCAATATTCGGACTCAAGGAGGACCATGTTCTCCTTGGTCTCTATCCAATCAGCGACAAAGTCAGCAAGGATCTGGGATTTGATTGTTGTCCGGGGTTTGTACTCAATATCGAAAGCTGCAAGCTCTATGCCCCATTTGGCGACGCGTCCTGTGGCATCGCTATTGTTTATCATATCCCCCATGGGAGCTTTTCTCACCATGGTAATTGGATGCTCCTGAAAATAGTGTCATAACTTACGAGATGCTAGAAAAACACCGTAAGCCAACTTTTGATAGTGCGGATACTGCTGTTTTGATTCTGTCAGGACCTCGCTGACAAAGTATGTCGGACGCTGCACCAGGTGCTCATGATTTTCTTCTGGTCTCTCCACCACCATAACTATACTGACAACCTTATTTGTCGCTGCAATGTAAAGCAACATCGGTTCCTGAGGTTCCGGCACTGCAAGGATAGGAGCAGATGAGAGTACTTTCTTCAAGTCTTATAGTGCAGCCTCAGCTTCGTCAGTCCAGACAAAATCCTTGGTCTTCTTCAGGAGTTTGTATAATGGTGCGGCTCTTTCACCAAGCCGGCTTACAAATCGACTGATCGCAGTAATGCAACCAGTTAATCTTTGTATGTCCTTCAGGTCAGTTGGCCTGGAAATATTGAGAATAGCCTTGATCTTTTCAAGGTTCACCTCTATGCCTCTTTGAGACACGATAAAACCTAACAATTTTCCGGCTGGTATTCCAAAGAAGCATTTCTTCGGGTTAAGCATTATGTTGTATTTCCGTAAATTGGCGAACGTCTCCTCCAAGTCGGAAATCAATGTTTCCTTCTTGTTGGACATGACCGCGATATCATCCACGTATGCATGTACATTGCATCCGAGTTGATCATGGAGGCAACATTGCATCATGCGCCGGTACGTAGCTCCTGCGTTCTTCAGCCCAAACGGCATCGTAACATAACAGAAGGTTCCGAAAGGGGTTATGAATGAGGTTTTGATTTTGTCAGATTCCTTCATCCGGATTTGGTGATAACCGGAATATGCGTCGAGAAAACAAAGGAGTTCCGAGCCTGCCGTAGAATCGATAACTTGATCAATTCTAGGCAGAGCGAACGGATCTTTTGGACAAGCCTTGTTCAAGGCAGTATAATCAACACACATCCTTAAATCAGTGGTGTCCTTTTTAGGGACCATTACAGGGTTGGCCGACCAATCAGTATGGATGACCTCTTCTATGAATCCGACTAACTCGTGTTGTGCTAGTTCCTTAGCTATTGCCTTATGATTTTCATCACTAAACCATCGTAAGGACTGTTTGACGGGTTTAGCGTTCGGGTTTACATTTAGAGAGTGCTCGGCAAGTTCCCTAGGTACTCTGGTCATGTCAGATGGCTGCCATGCGAAGATATCTTGATTTGCTTGGAGGAACTTGACGAGCGCGCTTTCCTATGCGCTACTTAGGCCTACGCCTATCTGGGTCACCTTGGAGGGGTCATCATCCTTCAATGGCGTCGTCTTCGTCTCTTTTGATGCCTTGAACTCCGGATTTGGCTTTGTCACCTCCTTCTTCGTCGCAGGCATCTCAGGCGGATCTATGCTCTTCTTGATCTCCTGGTACTCCTGGGCGTGCAGCACGGCTTGGGCAAAGGCGGCATTTCCATCCTCGCACTCTCGCGCCTTCTTCGGGTCTCCCCTGATGGTAATCACGCCGTTGGGACCTGGAATTTTCATCATATTGTAAATGTAACACGGACGAGCCATAAAAGCCCAGTAAGCCGGACGTCCGAATATAGTGTGGTATGCGCTCTTGAACGGGACCACTTCGAAGGAAAGTGCCTCCGTCCGATAATTCTTTGGTGTTCCAAAAGTAACATCCAAAGTGATCTCTCCCAGGGAATTAGCTTGTCTTCCTGGGACAACTCCGTGAAAGATCACAGAGCTATGGTTCAGCTGTGTTTCCGAGATCTTCATCCGGCGTAGAGTTTCGACATAGAGAATATTGATGCTGCTACCACCGTCCATGAGGGTCTTGGAGAAACCATAACCGTCAATAAGTGGATTGACGATTAAGGCGTATTTTCCTCGCCTATGGAGCTTAGGCGGATGATCGGCGCGGTCAAACGTTATTGCCACTTCCGACCAGTCCATATACTGAGGGACAGCCGGAACTGTTGCGTTGAGCTCGTGGAGAACTGCTTTCTTGACCTTTGCTGGTTGAGATCCGAGGAAGCTGACGTAAGTGTCCTTCTTGGTGGGAAAAGTTTTCTTCCCTTCTGACTTGGGATTTGAAGCATCCGCTTCCTCCATGTCGGAATCTTCCTTGGTCTCTTTGTCCTTTTCGGGATTTTTCTTTCCCTTCTTCCGCTTAGCTTTGTAGCTCGCGGTATCATCTCTCTTGATGTCGTCGTTAAAACGACATTCAGCATTGGTGTGGGACGAGCCCCCATTGGCATCCAAGTGATGCACACATGGGTTATTGGCGATGTCGGCCCAAGTGTAGGTTTTGCCTGGTTGTTGCTCTCCTCTACCTTGGACCCTTGATGTCCCACGGCCACGCCCGTGGCCTCCGCCACGTCCTCCTCGCCCTCCAGACCTGGAAACAGTAGTGACTACCGCTGTCTCCGTGTTGGGTTTTTCTTCCGAGGTATTTTTGCGCTTCTGAGCCTGTTGCTTTGGTTGTTTTTCCGACTGAGGCACAGCCAGGACATTGAGTAATCCCTCTGCGTCGTCGTCAGCATCTGCATACTTGCTCGCTGTTTCTATCATCTCTCCTAGATCAGTAACCTTGTCACACTTCAAGCGATGGCGCAGTAAACCAATTGGGAGACCTGCAATGAAAGCTTCAATTGCAGTTTGATCATTTACTCCCTCGCAAGAGTTCTTGGTGTCAATCCATCGTCCGAGATAATCCCACCAAGTTTCTCTGGCTTTCTGGGTGCAACGATGTAGGTCTCCAACCGTACAGGGCCTCCGATATGTGCCTTCAAAATTCCGAAAGAACGCACTTTGTAAGTCATACCAGTTGTGGATGGTTTTCGCCGGAAGTTCATTGAGCCATGATCGTGCCGTCTTCCGCAACATAAGTGGGAGATATCGGGTCGCGACCAGGCTGTTTCCGCCTTTGGTGATGCAGCAAGCTTGGAAGAAATCTTGTAACCAGGTGTCTGGCCAAGCAATGTCGTCGTAGGCTTGGATATGTCTTGAGATAGCAAATCCTTCCGGGAATTTTGTAGCTCTGATGCGTGGTCCGAAGCACTTTGGGCCCACGTACACGTCATCGTTTTCGTAGCGCCGAGCCTCTATGTTGGAGTTGATCCTGTGCATTGCATCGTTCGGGGATAGGGATCGTCCCGAATATCGGCTGTGGCTGCGGTGCCTTGGAGCCAGACTTCAGCTTCTGCCACCACCTCCTCCGCCATGTCGTCCTCCTTGACCTCCTTGGGGGCCGTTGTGATAACTGTGTTGTGGAGAGGGTGGTGTAGCTAGGTTTTTTCCGGCTGATCGCTGGCCTCCGTCCGGAGCGTCATTATTCCGGTTCCGGGGAGGTTCTTGACTATGACGAGCCCCTGCCGGTTTGTGCCGGCGTGGTTTCCGTCGTTCCTTCGTCCGTCGTTCCCACCATGGTGAGGCTCAGCCGGACGGTTTTCATGTCTAGGAGGTGGCATTTTCTAACGATCCTCCTCCCAACGTTTCTCTTTATCTTCTCCTTTTCGGGGAGGGTTCCTCTGAATCAGTGCAGCGGTCGCATCTCTCTTGGCAGCTGGAGCGACGTTGCTCCAGTTATGTGTAGTTCTGCGGTGCTGCCCCGACGATCCGGTTCTTGAATAATTGTCTTCCCTGCGTTCGGGGTGACGATGCTGCGCCCGATTGTAGTGGGATCTTACGTCAGCCCATGCCAGATCTGTGCGACATTGGTCGGAATCCGAGTCCAGCTTTTGGCTTCCAGACAGGGTGACCTTTTGCTGCTCCAGTCCCTTATTGAGTAGCTTGATACCCAAAAGTATCTCCTCTGGTCCTGGATTAGCCGATAGAATTTCGCGAGCCGCCACGGTATTTTGCACTGGTGTTGGGTAAACCCAATCTCCGTTGCTATCCTTCCGTGGCTTTCCCATCTCATCTCCAAAAAGGACGGCACGGACACGTGGGAATTGGTTGTCATCTATGTGATGCTTCCCTGTCTTCTGATGTAGACGGGACATGTATTCCTTGTTTGACATGCGCTTCTTCTCCACCTCGATGTTTTTGGCTTCATCAAGGAGTTGTTGATGACGCGCCTCTAGGGCCTGGGCCCTTTCGTCTAGCTCATCTGCAGTAAGTTCTGCAACTGTAGGGATAGGTGTGGTTAATGCGGCATCGATGAGCTTACGCGCACCTTCAGTGATCACGTGTCCATCCACCGATGCTTCTTTTTTCGGCTCGTCTGGGATTAGTGCTCCATCCGAGTCTTCCTCGTATTCCTCGGCAATCACCTCCTCTGCCAGAGGGTCTTTTGCCAGGGTCTTGTTTTTCTAGTTCTTCTTCTTTGCCTTCTTGGCAGCGCCGGTAGCAAAAACGGCTTTGGGTCCGTTTCCCGGAGTCAAGCTCTGATCGGTACTTTCGGACATTTGGACTTCGGGATTGTCTCCGACGTCCATGTCATCCTGCGTTTTGGGAGAGTGTTCCTCGGATCCTTCATCCATGGCTTCTCCATCCTCTGTAGCTTTGGAGTTGTACTCCTCTTCGTATTCCGCGGAGAACTTTCAGAAATCTGCCGACGTCATGGATTCATCTGAGGATGCGGGAACGTCGGCGTTTGTTCCAATTGCCTCCAGCACCAAGTCGGTGTTTTCTCCTACCTCGGCAGAGCCGGATCCAGATCCAACATATCCGACGAAGTGCGATGCGTGCTTCCTGAGGTACCTGCGGCTTTCGCGATCAGCCATATCGAAACTTTTAATGGTTTCGAGGATTGCATCTGCGCTAGCGCCTTGCAGTATCATACATCTTAGTGTGTACCTGAGGAAAGGTTTGTCTGTCCCGACATCGTCAGAGTCGGAATCAGTGTCGCTGATGAGCTCCTCCTGGATTTCGACTTCCACGGGTGGGTCGATCTGGGATCCGGCTTCTCTAGGGAGATCCACTCCAGATTCGACTTGGACCGTGCGGTCTTCTTTAGGCTCGGATTTCTCCACTATCTCCGCAATTGGTGCAGGTTGGGTGGGGTTAGGGTTTTCTGAGATCCGGAATTATGCCGCCTCCGCGGACAAAGGGGACCTAGAAGATTCTTCTGCCTCTATCATCACCGCTGGGGTGGGTTGGACAGGTTCAGTGAAACCGATGTAAACATCGATCCTGCCAAAATACATGATAGTATAGGCAGTCACGGCCTCCCTACCCGGAATCCAAGTCTTGTCGAGAACGATGAGAGGGACGTCGCTGGCGTAGAGGATGCGACCGACGGCGATGGTCTCGCCGATTCCGATTCTTGCAGATTCCGCTCGGAATGTAGATCCGAAGCTCACTTGCCCCACGGTGGGCGCCAACTGTCATCGGATTGAGGACAAGTACGCCATGAGGGGATCCTCGAGGCGTGCGGATGAGAGGGGTGTGAGACGTACGGTGTTTCGGGATGGTGAGCACACAAGTTTACCCAGGTTCGAATCCGCCGGCTTTGGACGGACCCTACTCCTGCTAGCAATCCAGTAATACGGCAGAGCCAGAATATGGGTTACAAGGGTTTCGCCTGTGCGAGTTGAGGGTCTAAAGCATTGGGTGCCCTAAAGTCTCTCCCTAGGACGGCTTATATAGATATTCGGCCTAGGGTTTACAGGAGAGATCAATCCGGCTACGACTAAGAGTTGGTTACAGAGTACATCTTGAACTACAAGTAACATTATGGGCCTAAGTCGGTAAGTCTTCTGGGCCTTCCCGTAGTCGGATTGGACTCCGTCTTCTCTCTCTAACTGGGCCGCCCGTGAAGCAAAGCTCTAACCCGAAGTGGGCCACCCTGGTCAGTGAGGAACTGTGAGGATACCCGAAAAGTATATCCCCAACAGGCGGTGGAGCGAAACTCCTTCTGGAAAAACGTCGAACCCCCTAGAGTTTTTAGGTCAGAAGGCTTCTTATATGCGAAGAGGGAGACTAAGGGGGTGTCTGGGGCGGCCAGACCACCCCCTGGCGCGGCCTGGGCTAGCTCGCGCGGCCAGGTGGTGTGGCCTGGGCCCAGCCCCCTCCGTCTCGTATTCTGGCTCCGGGAGTCTGCTGGTGAAATAGGATTTTCGGCATATTTTCTGGGATTTTTCCTGATAGTTGATTTTTTGCACAAAAAGTAGACACCAGGGCAATTCTGCTGAAAACAGCATCATTCCACGTTAGTTGCATCCAAATCACACAAGTTCAGAGGAGAAACAATAGCAAAAGTGTTCGAGAAAGTAGATACGTTTTGGACGTATCAACTCCCCCCAAGCTTAGATTATTGCTTGTCCTCAAGCAATTCAGTTGAAAACTGAGTGCGATAAAAGAACTTTCACGAACACATTTGCTTCATATGATGTATATATTCTCAGCATGTGATCAACTACTTAGACAATTCATAATAAAGAGTATGCAACCAAGTTTACTTAATAGGCATTGCAAACTATGAAGATATTCCAACTTAAAAATAATAAGTAGTATGAAGCATAAACATAAGCAACATTACAATGCTCATAACAAGGTATGATAGAGTGGTATCTCGCTTGCCTTTGATTGTGAATGCCAAGGCACCTCTGAAGTTCAGGTGAAGACTAGAAGTAAAGATATCAAAGATACAAGCATCAAAGTCATTGCACAAATAATCAAGTAATGAGACAGGCACAAAGAATGACAACTATGCTCTCAAGAAGGTGCTCATAGAATAAGTGGAGACTCAACAAGAAAATGAAAAAGGTTTTGAAAAGTTTGAAAGGCTTCAAAATGCTGAAAGTATGGTAATCGTTAGCTTTGAGCTCTCATTGCCCCTATCATAAGCATCTTTAAATGGTTAAGGTTAAAGTGACACAACTAAGAGGATATGCTTGACAAGTTATAAATTGAAGTCTCATGCCCCTTACTTACGAAGACCGATCCTCATGCTACTCAACTTCAGTCACAAGTAATCTCTTGTCATTGTAAGTATATACGTATCATAGAGAACCGCCAGCAGGGTACCCCTTGCACATGATACAGGAGCTATCCCATAATCAAAATGACAAGGCGAGCAGACAATGAGCATCTCAGTGATATTTTTATTTACTATGTGCATAGATTTTTATTGAGGATGCTTCATAGAATGCTCATTATGGTTATGCTGCAAGTTTCCACCATGATTAGGCATGGCTTAGGCTAGCGGCCCAGGCGTTTCCCTAACACATATACGAACTCCATGATCTTACAAGTTCCACTTTTATTTCACACCGCCGGGATCCATAGGCAAAAGAACATGATATCAACGAGGTACTAAGTACCAATGCAATGTTGAAAGCGTTCCCCATGATACATGGTTCTGCTAACTTCAACTTATAAAGCGCAAGCATATACGCAACAAAGAAGGACGCAATGGTTCAGTTTTATTGAGTGCAGGAAATAAAGTGTGCCATCAAGTTCGTGAGAGCTTTACTAACTAACTTTATCATAACAAGCAAACATTTTATTCGGAAGAAAACAAGGCATATTGAATATGCACGGAAATGTCAAATGATGCTAATAGGTAGGTATGGTGGACACATTGGCAATATTTGGTTTTAGGGAGTTGGAAACATGAGTAAAACATACTCAATGAAAGTGAAGGCTAGCAATAGTAAGGGAGCGACAAACGAGAGAGCAATAGCTGTCATAATCATGCTTGCAACAAAACAGGACTAATCATGGCATGAAAGTGATTCAAGATCCTCAAGGAAAAATAATTCATCGAGGCTTAACTGATTATTTCAGTCATATGCATGCATGAGCATGTGCCAAGTCAATTCAAGTGAAACATTCAGAGGAGGATACCACGGTGTCATACCAAGTTATGAATAGAGTAATGCAAGCAAACATTCATAAAACATGCTACAAACTATTAGCGAGCTGGAACTAGTCATAAGAAAGCAAGAACTACTAAGCATCCAAAGATAACATACACCCTACATGAACAGACAAAGCATGCCCACAATGATGAGTATATGTACAAAAATGAAAACAAATAGAGTTCGTTACCAGCCTCTTACCACACCTCAAGTTGTCATTAATCCTCATTACTGCTCTTCACTTGTGTGGCTTGAATAATAATATGAAACCAATATCCACTGAGGACTGCTGAACCCTGCAACAAACTCACAAAGGCAAAGAAGAACAGCAAATAATTTTGGTGTTTTCGATTTTTTAAAGCAAGAACCAAAAAGAAAAAACAAGCAAAGAAAAATCTTTTTAGGTTTTTCGAATAGTTCAAACAAAGCAAAAAGCGAAAAGCAAACCAAGGCAAAGAGAAAAAGAAGCAAACCAAAGAGAAACAACAGAAATATTTTTGGTCTTTTTGTGTTTTAGAAAGCAAAAGCAAAGAAAGAACGAAAACTAAAAAGAAAACGAAACATGAATATACAAAGTACCGATGCAACAAGATAGGGAGATGAGTGCGATGTCGGCGTACCTCCCCCCAAGCTTAGGCTTTTGGCCTAAGTGGATATCAATCCATGTACGAATAAGGGTTCCAAGCAGGCGGGTCATGATAAGAATAATCGTAGTTGGGCCCGTGGGAAGAAGAAGAAGCTCCCCAATCATAGATAGGCTGCTGATATGAAGACTCCCCCTCATTTGAGGGCTGGACTGAATCATCTGTGACCTCCCTTCTAGTATCCTGCTCCTGTTGGGAGAACTCTCCCAAGTAAGTGTCAAGCTCCTCCTCAGTGAGGGACCATCCTACCCTATTATAAAGGTTAAACAAAACAGGTGCAGGCAAAAGAACAACACGCTCGGACTTGCTCTTTCTCCAACCAGCTTTGAGAAAGGTTATTTCATAAGACAACTCACTCAAACTAGCCCACGAGGAAATAAATTTATGCTGTATCATGGAATTAAGATCAAGCCTTTCTATGGGAAACTGCAGGTCTAGATGATGAGGCACTAAACCATGCAATGCTAGTAAACGATAAGCAATGAGGACCCCACAAATTCCACCTTTATCGCGATTGGCGGTAAGACGGAAAGCTATCAAAGAACCCAAGTTGTAAGACCTATCTCGTTTAAGAGCAGCAGAGATAAAAGCTAGATCATATGAAGATAACTTATTGGCAGTTTTCCTAGCAAGAACACACTTGGCAATAAAGTAGGCAAAGTAGCGAATGGAGGGGAGATGAATGTTACGGATTTTTCCACTCTCCTTCGAGAAGCTGCTCCCTTGGCAAATTTCTGCGTATAAATCCATGAGTGGTGCAGGTCGCTCTTTAATCCTTCTACATGATCCCCACTGAGGTACCTTAATAGCTGCACAGAAATCATTGAGAGAAAGGTCGACAGCAATATTGTAAATTTTATAGTGGACCATGGGGTAAGGCAAAGAGTGACTAAATTGAAAGTCCTGCACCACAGACATGGTTAGCGTCACAAATTGACAAGGTTCATCTTCCAAGAAGTGCTCCAACCCTGCATTAGAAACCAAAGTGTGGAAATCTTGGAGAATTCCTGCAGGTCTCATGAACTCAGAGCATGGATAAATGGAAGGAAAAACTTCCTCCTCCCGGTGGATCTTCATAACCTCGGGTACCCATAGTTCATGTTGGTTTAGTTGATGCTCATTCATATTCTATTCTGAAATTTAAACACATATTAAACAAGTGATTGCAAAGTGAATAAAATGAAGGATTCTACTCATAGGGACTTGTAAGAGGCCTAAACATGCATCAAAACTATATCTCTAAGCATCAAACAAGCTTACAAGCTCTCATAACATGTCACCTACAGCAGCAAAATACTCAAGATATAATCCACTAAACACAAATCTACTTGGACAAAGGGAGGAGTCACATACCGGAGAACAAGTGCTCCAAATTTTAGCAACAAAGATGGGCTGAGAAAGGAGATCGAAAAAATCAAGAGCAAGCACAGCAAGAACACGATTTTGAGCAATGAACTGGAGCTTGCTCGGGAGAGAGAAGAAAGTGGTAGGTGAGAGAGCTAGTGGAGGGCCAGCGGTGGCCCACACCATGGCATGGCGCCACCCAGGGCAGGCCGCGCCACCAGGTGGTGAGCCTTCCTGGTGGGTCCCCCTGGTACCTCCCAGGCACTCCTCTGCCCTTTTTTCACGTAAAAATTTAATATGAATTTTCTGGAATTTTTCGAGACACTTTATTTTTGAGCATTTTTCAGGTATAGAAGAATGATTTTTTGACAGACAGATTTTTTTCGAAAAATGATGCAATGAAAAAACAAAGCTAGAACTAAAGGAGTTCTAACATGCTCTAACATGCAAGCAACTAACAATAAAGAAAACTAAACAAAAGCAAAAACTAAAATGGATAGAACATTGTTTTGTTCAATGAAATCCTTTTGTTAACAAGGTTGATCAGGTCATATGAGGCAAAACTTTGTATTTAACTAATGATTATGTTACCTCAAACTTGATAGCAATGGTCCCAATCATAATAGTTTCAAATTTTTCTCTTGGTATGGGACAATATATTTCTCCAACTTGAATGCCCTCAACATGTTCAATTGAATTCAAACCATAAGTTCTTTCAATCTTCTTGGGGAAATAGACAGTATGCTCCTTGTCATTAACATTGAAAGTCACCTTTCCTTGATTACAATTAATAACAGCTCCTGTAGTATTAAGAAAAGGTCTCCCAAGAATAATAGACATATTATCATCTTCAGGCATTTCAAGCACAACAAAATCAGTTAATATCAAGCAATTATGAGCCACTTGAACAGGTACATCCTCACATATACCAACAGGAATAGTGGTAGATTTATCAGCCATTTGCAAAGATATATCAGTTGATATCAGTTTTTCAAGTTGAAGTCTCTTATAGAGAGAGAAAGGCATAACACTAACTCCAGCTCCCAAATCACACAAAGCAGTTCTAACATAACTATTCTTAATAGAGCAAGGGATAGTTGGAATCCCTGGGTCTCCAAGTTTCTTAGGAACCTTACCAGTAAAGGAATAATTAGCAAGCAAAGTAGAAATTTCTTCATTAGGGATCTTCCTTTTATTCGAGACAATATCCTTCATATACTTTGAGTAAGGAGGCAATTCAATAGCATCAGTCAAAGAAATTTGCAAGAATAAAGGTTTCATCCACTCACAAAACTTATTATAGTGTTCATCTTCCTTTGACTTGTGTTTCTTATCAGGGAAAGGCATAGGTTTTTGGACCCAAGGCTCTCTTTCATTACCATGTTTCTTAGCAATAAAATCTTTTTTAGTGTATTTAGTATTCTTAGTGTGCTTTTCAGGTTCTTCTTCAACTTTTTCTTCATTAGGAACTTCGTTTTCTTCATTACCACTTTCAGTTTCAGCATCAGAGACAGATATACTATTAGGATCTATAGCAGGTTCAAAGGGTTCTACAACAGTTTTATGTTTCTTTTTCCTTTTCTTACGAGTAGAGCCACTATTTTCAGCTTGTTGAGAATCCTGCTCAATTCTTTTGGGATGCCCCTCAGGATATAGAGGATCCTGGGTAGCAGCACCACTTCTAGTTCTAATTTCATAAGCATGTTTTTCTTTAACAGCATTAACTAGCAAGTCTTTTTGCACTTTAATGAGTTGATCTATTTGAGTTTGAACCATTTGAAAGTGTTTAACAATCATTTTAACATCATTAGAGGTTCTTTCCACAATATCTTTCAACTCAGCAATAGCTCTAGTGTTTTTCATTAGATGATTTTGCACCATTTTATTAAAATTATCTTGCTTAACAATAAAGATATCGAATTCTTCTAAGCATTGATCAGGAGGTTTAGAATAAGGGATATCACCTTCACCAAAGTGTTGGAGAGAGTGTACCTCAATAGTGGATGAGTAGGGGATAGGATTACATAATTCTTCAATGGGAGGTAAATTCTTGACATCTGCAGCTTTAATTCCCTTCTCCTTAAGACATTTCTTAGCGTCCTTCATCACTTCATCATTTAATTCAATAACTCCCCTCTTCTTTGTTGTTGGAATAGACACCGGAATAGTTGGTTCAGCTATAATTATTTCAGGTATAGCTGGTTCAGGAGGAGTCCAATCCTCATAATTCTTGCTTATTTTAGCCATTAATTCCTCAACTTCCTTGGGAGTCCTATTCCTGAAAACACAATCAGCACAACTATCTAGGTATGTCCTAGATTCTTCAGTTAGTCCATTATAAAATATATCCAGCAGCTCATTCTTAGGTAATGGACTTCCAGCCTGTGCATGAATCAAAGCACAAAACCTTGCCCAAGATTCGGGCAATATCTCTTTTTCTCCCTGTTTAAAATCAGAAAGTTCCTGCAAAATAGCATGTCTAGCACTAGGCGGAAAATATTTCTACAGGAAAGTACTAATCAAGCAATCATGGCTATCAATAGATCCAGGAGGTAAATTACTAAACCAAGTTTTAGCTTCTCCTTTCAGTGAAAAAGGGAAAATCTTAGCAACAAAGTAAGTACGCATCTTAATATCATCAGAAAACAAGCCACTCATGGTAGAGAGCTCATTCATATGTCCTATTGCACTCTCATTCTTAGTCCCACAAAAAGGTTCTTTCTCAACAATAGCTATGTAAGATAGATCGAGAGAGAAATCATAATCATTATCTTTAATGTTTATGGGAGAAGCAGCAAACTTAGAAATAGGAGACAATTTGGGTCTAATAGTATGCCTCTCAAGGAGACTCTCAGCAGCGCTCCTATCATGGGTGTTTTTACATTTTTTAATAAATTCATCGGTCATCTCAACATAACCATCTTCAATATCATAACTCTCACTAGACTCAGGTGAGCTAACAGGTGTAGTAGTGTCTTCATTAGGAGTTTCAGTATTTCCAGCTATAGTTTTAGCAATCGTAGCATCTAGGAAAGGACATAATGAACCACTCTTATCAAGCACAGCAGAAGCAGCATCATAAGTATCAGAAGTTTCAGATTCAGCAGTAGTAGCAGTGTGTAGCATGTGTATGTGGTGGTGTAACGAGCTTACTCATAATAGATGGTGAATCAAGAGCAACAGAGGTGTTCAGAACCGTACCTCTTCTTGTAGTGGATGGTAAAATAGGAACCTTGCCATCACAAGACTTACCCATGATGGATGGATAACAGCGAACAATAGAGAATCCGAGTGAACTTAATAAATAAAGCTATGCTCCCTGGCAACGGCGCCAGAAAATAGTCTTGATGACCCACAAGTATAGGGGGTGTATCGCAGCATTTTCGAGGAAAGTGAAACCTAATTTATTGATTCGACACAAGGGGATCCAAAGAATATTTATAAGCCTTAACAACTGAGTTGTCAATTAAGCTGCACCTGGAAACAATCTTGCTCATAGCAGTTTATCAGTAGCAACAGTTTTGTAGTAACAATAGTAAAGTAGCAGTTGTAGCAAAGTAAGGACAGTAGTAACAATAGTAGTAAACAGTAGGATTCAAGTGCGGTAGGCATAGGGATGGATGGACGGGCGTTGCATGGACAAGACAATTCACATAGCAATCAGAACATAGGGCAATTGCAGATAAATAAGATAAAGCATCCAAGTACTAGATAATCCTAGGCATGTGTTCCATATATAGTCATACGTGCTCACAATGAGAACTTGCACAACATCTTTTGTCCTGCCAGCCCGTTTGCAGCGGGGCCTCAAGGGAACTACTGGCAATTAAGGTGCTCCTTCTAATAGAGCACCGGAGCAAAGCATTAACACTCCATGAACACATGTGATCCTCACATCAAAGCCATTCCCTCCGGTTATCCCGATTTCTGTCACTTCGGGGCCATTGGTTCCGGACAACAAAGTGTGTATACAACTTGCAGATAAGACCATAAACAATACTATCATAATGAATCAATAACATGTTCAGATCTGAAATCATGGCACTCGGGCCCTAGTGACAAGCATTAAGCACAACAAGTCGCAACAAAGTCATAAAACACTAATAAAATATACTAGGCACCATGCCCTAACAATCTGATGCCATTACATGAACGATCTCATCCAATCCCTACCATCCCCATAGCCTACAGCAGGGGATTACTCACTCATAGATGGGGGAAACATGGATGGTCGATGGAGAAGCGATGCTGATGATGATGGCGATGATCTCCTCCAATTCCCCGTCTTGGCAGGGTGCCAGAACGGAGTTTCTGGTACTATTTCGTGGAATCTGGTGGTGGCAGCGGAGCGGAACTCCTTCTGGAAAAACGTCGAACCTCCTAGAGTTTTTAGGTCAGAAGGCTTCTTATAGGCGAAGAGGGAGACCGAGGGGGTGTCTAGGGCGGCCAGACCACCCCCTGGCGCCGCCTGGGCTAGTCCGCGTGGCTAGGTGGTGTGGCCTGGGCCCAGCCCCCCTCCGTCTTGTATTCTGGCTCCGGGAGTCTTCTGGTGAAATAGGATTTTCGGCATATTTTCCGGGATTTTTCCTGATAGTTGATTTTCTGCACAAAGAGTAGACACCAGGGCAATTCTGCTGAAAACAGCGTCAGTCCGCGTTAGTTGCATCCAAATCACACAAGTTCAGAGGAGAAACAATAGCAAAAGTGTTCGAGAAAGTAGATACGTTTTGGACGTATCAAAGACCATCTCCATAGACCAGATCACCGGTGCAAACCAAAACTCCGACACCTATTGGAAGAGGATCAAGTTTGCATTTGATGAACGCAAACTTTGTGATCCTCAATTAAATAAGATCCACATGGAGCGCGACGAGAAGGCGATGTCCACCCATTGGGGACTCATTCAACAAGCCTGCAGCAAATGGCATGGGGTACAAGAGAAGATCGAGAATCACCCGGAGAGAGGCGCCGACTCGAACAGAAGGTAAACTCTTCGCTTGTTTCCTACTTTCGCCCAAGATTTCCAGCACCTACGCCCAACCTCGGCGCTCTGTTCGCGGATAAACCGCGCCTTTGGCCTCTACCGCGATGACAACAATGGCCATGACTTCAAGATCCTCCACGTTTACACGGAAATCTCGGGGTGCCCGAAGTGGAGGGATGTGCCCACATATCTCGCCAAAGGAAAGGATGTCGTGTACAAGCCAGGTGATCCTCGGTGCCGCTAGCATATGAAGGTCGGCCTAAGCTTGGCCAAAAGAAGGCCAAGGAGCTCAAGGCCAAGGGACCGGCCAGCGAAAAGCTCCAAGCTTTGATCGAGAAGTGCATGGCAGACACCAAGAACCACGCCGCGCAACGGGACGAGAAGTTTGAGAGGTGGAGGGTCATGTTGCAGAACCAAGGCGTCAAGATCGACCTCCTCAAGACCAACATCGCGGCGAAGAAGAGGAACACTGATCTGGCGTTCCTGATGGGGCGAACACGACGGCGATGGACGACCAAGTCAAGGCGTGGTACATGGCCAAGCGCAACGCCATCCTGAGTAGCCTACAGGCGTCGTCCACTGCACCGCCAACACTAGCGTTGACCTTTGCCCCAACCTCCTCTACTGCATCCCAGCCGAGCTCCACGCCTGAGACATCGCTGAGTCCTGCCTCCGCCGTCGAGGAGCCTATGGCCGCCATCAAGGAGCCTACCGTATGATCCCGTGCTTCTATATGTAGTTTGATCGCCGAACTCTTGAATTTGATTGTGTTTTGCTAGCGGGAAGAACAAATTCAAAACTTATGTCTGGGGCCAGTTCTTGGGGGTGGTTGGGAATAGGCGGCCCCCATGCCAAACATTTGCCCAATCCGGCTAAAAAACGTTGGATTTCGGCATGGGGCCTCCAACGAGTGGAGATGCTCTAAGCTAGTCATAGTGGAAGTAACTTAGCTAGTAACATGCATGTCCATGCAGTGCCACTAAGCAAATTGGTGTCATGGTACGATAATTAATGAAGAAATAGAGAGTAGTAATTTAGCTACGCCCTCCGTTTCAGTTTACAAGTCCTGCGTGTACTTCTATGTCGTCACATTGAGCAACTTAGTATGAGGTATATATCATAAAAAAAATATCACCGGAAACTTTAAACTTTGTATTTTCCAATGATATAATTTATATATTATATAGATCAAATTGATAATCTAGATATACGCGCAGGACTAGTAAACCGAAACGGAGGGAGTAGTTACCATAATATATCACATATATCAAGAGAATACTCCCTGTCCCATTTTACACGGCTCAACTAATTTTACATCAAGACCATGGTATTTTTTTATTGGACCACGAAAATTCTCATAAGTTGTGCCTCTCTCCAATCAACTCCTGCTCATTTACAAAGTAATTGACTACAGGGTGCGCATGCATGCAGCCAGCCAATTTGTTTCGTTTTCGTCTCCATCCTCATGCACACATAATTAGAGGGATTACTACTCCCACCATCTCGGTTTAAAGGATCTACGCTTATCCTCATGTACACATAATTAGAGGGATTACTACCCCTCCGTCTCGGTTTAAAGGATCTACGCTTATACCTAGATCGTTAATTTAATCAATAAAATATTAATTATTTAACACACAAATTATATCATTAGAGAATTTAGATAATATATACTACTTTCTAATGGTATAACATTTATATTAAATAATTTATATTGTATTGATCAAATAAACAACGTAGGTATATGCGTAGAACGGAGGGAATATTACTAATTAACTACATGCAAGCTTTTAGATTGAGACTTGTAAAACATTTTATATTTTGAAAGGGAGGGAGTAGATTAACCTTTCCTGTTTATTCGGCGGTTTGCATATGTATCTGGAGTCAGATTATTTGGGCATCACGACATTTGAGTTAAGCCATATAACTACTGACTACGTAAAAGTTCTCAGTGCGAAGCGACGGTGAGAGTAGATATTTTTTAATGTGTAGGTTCGGAGTGAACTTGCACAATAATATGAAACGGAGGGAGTATTTTGCATACAAACTGTGAATAGCTGAAGAAAACACGAATGCTTAGGACGAACTATTATGCATATATTCAGTACAGATGCAGATAAATTCACCTTTGTCAAACACCAAAACGGATCCATACTCATAAAACTGCCACCCCATGGATTGGCAAGCCAACATTCTAAAAATACAACTGCTTGCCATTGCAAATACGCAATGTGTTTACATACAGACAAAAGGAGATAATAGGATTAAACTTTAGAAGCTAATAGACTGCTTAGCCTCGTTAGCAACTGCCTTAATACCTTTGCACGAACAGATTGGATCGTGCTAGTTGCAGCAAAAGGGGCATCCAGCTTCACATCTCATGCACTTGCAAATCCAACTTTACACATAGTACCAGCTTGGTCACGAATAAAGCTTGTAAATAAATCTCACTAGACTTTCTGCATTGGCTTGCCAGCTTTGCCAGAATCCATCTCCTGCCGGATAATTAGAGGGAGAATGTTAATTAGCTATGGAGCATAATCAGAGTGGAAATGCTAATTAACTAGAGAACACAATTAGAATAATATAGTTTTAAACTCAATGAAAAAATCATTGATAACATAAATTATATCCAGTGTTGAATATCATGACCAGGAAAGGATGCATCTTTGATACAGAACTACTGGCAACATTCTAATTCCGTGTCTGCACTCAATGGCACTTTTACCCATCATGGGTACGCCATACGGAAATGAAATAATCTTACCCTCTTCTGCACAACTGCAACAGCACATATGCAGAATCGATGTAGCAGTTATGTAAGCTTTGGTTGCAGGCAATCAGTAAAGGTGGAAAACAGAGGGGCAGCTACAAATTAAATGGTTACTTATCAGGATGTGACCAGTCTGAAATTCCGAATTGCTCTTGCCACTTAAGGCAGCCAAAGTGCAAGACGTAGAGTATGGCATTTCAGTTTTCCTATGTGTAAGAAATTATAGAAATAGTTTCTAAACAGAGGCTATCATCTTATAATAGAAAAGTACATCTTAAGAGATATTTTTCTAGATAAATTTAGCAACTCAGTTCCTACTTAGGCAGCATTGTAAACACCCAAGTTCAGAAACAAATTCAAACTGTAGACACATCAATCAGAGTTGTGGTAATTTCATATTGTCTCCCTTTTATCACCATACCATTTTACTTGGACTAGTGTGACAACATTCAACATCTACAATAAAGATATGTAACTACATTTTCACATTTCTTTATTTGATCTCATGACTTCTTATGCAATCAGAAAATGAATGTGATCAGATAGATAGGCGTACGATTTGGCCATAAATTTGGTTTGTTTGGTTGGGCTTAGTTCTAGCTTTTGGATTTGGGCTTATAAGCCACAAAGCACCTAAATAGGTGCTTTTGGATTTGGCTTTTGACTGGACATTGTTACATGATGGTATAAGCCAAAAGCCAAAATCACCAAACAGCCCCAAGTCGGATCTGGTTAGCAGCGGATCTCCCCCTCAAGTTTCCCGTGGCCCTTCGGCGCACTGATTATTTCGACAGGTCAGCCTTATTTGTGTAGTGGATCCGACTAAGGTGGTTTTTTCTGGGCCCTGTGGACATATTTCCTAATGTATTAACGAGGGCATTTCCAAGTATAAGGCTCTCTCGACTGAGCATACCTCTCCAAGTCAACGCAACTAAACAACATGTCCGGTCAACAAATGACTCCCAAGATTCCTCTTATCCTGGATCCCTGCGCAACAGCCAAACTTGCTCACAAGACGTGTCCTTTTAGATTAGCTGGAGCAGACCTTCATTGCTCTGCACATGCCATCCTTTCAACTCCACTATAGAGATCAATAATGTACAAGGTAGGTTAAGCAATGACATACCAGTGAACCACTCGCTACCCGTTAGCCCCGTAAATCTAGAAAGGTGCCTAATAGGCTAATAGCCTAGCCAAACACATCGGGTGGTGATTCCCGTCCTTGGCAAAGCCAATAGGCAATACATGAAAACAAGGCCAGTTGGGAAATTTCAAAGTACAGAAAAGACTCCTACATGAAAGTCCTATAAAAATGTGTGTTATTGTAACATCAGCAAATCCCTGTACAGAAATTCATCAGCAGCTCCACCTGCATTCCAACTATCACTGTGGGTATGTTCAGAGATGTTCATCATGTCAGCATACACATGCTTGCAAATTTTGGTGCAAAAATATAGCAGCATGCACAATAAACGACATAAAAAAGTTTTGTGTCTCTGGATAGTATAACGGTGTATTAGCTGCTTAGATTGCACCAATATTTTATTTTTGAACAGGACGCATATGATCTAATTTCTGCATCAAATTCCGTGAGTGTACTTTTCATGTATACACAAAAATCCATGAAAAAATTCAGCTTTGTTTCATGACACTTGAATTGGGTTTAGAAATAAGAAAGTACAGGGTGAAAACCACCCCAAGTGGAGAAATTCAGCTTTATTATTGATGGCCCGCATTTCTCTTATGATTAAGAGCCTGTGACACATACGATTGAAGGTTTTGCATTCTTCAAACTGATTAAAAACACTGCAAATTGATATAGAACCTAATACATGGATGATGCCAACAAATGGTTCCCCACACATTTTGAAACAAAAATAGCATGAATATATGTTTGTAAGAAGCTTTAATGGGTAGAGTAACACGTACAGCCATAAACCATGCCAGACATTTTACACTGACTTCACACAGACCTTCACATGGATGGACCTATAGTACAAAGGTACAACCAGCAAATTCACAGTATCCAATATTTAGCCTAGCATCATCCTAAACAACCAAAGGTACATTTTCGTTGCAAGAATCAACAACTCTTGAAAACCATCTAATATATACTCCGTATGTGCTACGTTGTGAGAATGTTTTCCGCAATGAGGTGGCCAAAACCTTGAAAAGAGAGAACATCTTGAAATGGATATTTACAAAACTGACACATATAATCTTAAATACTGACTCATTTTATGACCTAATCCCCGTCTACAGGGTGATAAATAGAATTAAGCAAGACAAAAAATTATGCATTACTAGCAAGTTGTCAAGTTCTCAAATATGTGAGAAACCCCAAAAGGAAGGAAAAGTACACATATTGCGCAAATAACAGTTATGTTATTTTAAAGAAACTATAGATCAAAAAACAAGATCAGCAGCAGTATCTACAGGAGGGGAGGCATTGTGTATTGAACTTGGACTTTTATAATACATCATTGGAGCATTCTCCAGCATGATGGGTAAGATCCAAATCATTTTCAAGCACAATAATATTGTACAATATAAGCACATTCGAGACATCAAGGCACAACTCCATACTAAGAGATCCAATGGCAACCAAAACACATTTAGAGCTATGGCCATGAATTACTTAATCAAGCCCAAACGTGGTGGACCACCAAGAGAAAGCTGTACCCGAATCCAAGGAAAAAGATGCCACAGAAATTTCCACAAAAACACTAGTAAGAACAGAAAGCAAAGACACAACTGAACTGGCTAGTAAGTGATCTTACCTAGAAAGGGGGGGACGCCCCAAAGCACAACCACCACCATCCATACGCTTTGCAAATGTTCCCCAGAACAGCTTTGGGCCAGAACACCACCAAACAGACTATACGTCACCTACCAATATCTTGTAACTCCTATATGGCACTAAATCACACTTAAGATTACTACCACCAAGAATTGGCCTCACATAATAAGCTACAGTATTCCATTCCCCCACAGAAGCAGTTCCACCACCGACCACCGACTCACGGGAAGTATGGATCTTCACTCAGTTAACCGCAAGTCATTAGAAATTGGTCTTCCAATCAAAGTCCCGTATAAAGATCAGACAAGCAGTTGACCGTAGCAATACCAAAGAAACAAAAATCATAGAGTAGAAAGTGAAGGCAAGAACCTTTCCGGTGCTCTCGTAATAGTCGTTGAGCGCCCACTGGTACTTGGATTGATCCAGCCCGAACCAGTTCGAAATGTACCCATCCAAGCTTTCGTGCGCTGCACAGAGAGGGGGAAAACTCACGGATCAAAACAACATAACAAAAGGATCTCCAAATCGAGCGCACCAAAATTGAGCGTGGATCACCTTCTTGGACGCGCAAAACCGCGTCCCAGAAGAACCCGAAAGCCGATCCATCCGGCTTAGCCTCTGCCTTCCCGAACTGTGGCGGCGGCACCTGCACTGGCGGGGCCTGGAACAGCTTGGGGGGCGGCAGTGGCGGCGAGACCGTCTTGACCGTCGCCGGCTGTTTTGGCGGCGGGGACGCAGGTGAAGCCACCGAGCGGGGAGTGGTATTGGGGGTGGAGAACTCAGATCCCGGCGACTCGGGCAAACCAGAGCGGCGAGTAGTATCCAGCGGCGACAGGGCGGCCGGAGGCGTGATGAAGACAGTGAGGTTACCCGCCTTGCCGATTACCGGTGGCGGTGTGGATGCCATCGTCGAACAGAGGGGAAACGGAGGTGGGGGTGGCGTCGGAGCTAGGGTTTCAGAGGTGAAGCGAGAGCTCGTGGGAGTGGGAGAGTGAGCCAACTGCGACACGCCATAGCCGGATTCGAGGTAAAGAGGAAAGTGTATTTTGGCTACATCCTTTTCGACTTTTTTTTTCTCTCTTTTATTTTCATCCGAAGTAAAAGAGGGTAGTGCTTTTTTGGCTACACAGGGTTCTCGTGCACCGAAGCCAAGGGCGGCCATGTAAAGAAAGCTAAGGGCGGCTTTCTTTTTTACGATCAATACCATAGTACTTCCTCCGTTTCAAAATGTTTTATATTTGTGAAGCAAATATATGTAGGCTTTTTTTATATGTAGCAAAAGTAAAACATCTTATATTTTAAACGAGGGAGTATATTCATAGTAGTAAATAGTATATGGTAGAGATACATAATTGTTTTTTTAATTCCACCGATCTATTAATAATCATCAATAGTAGTATAAAGAGTCCAAAAAGTAATAAAAATTACAAGGTCATTGGACCACCTAGCGATGACTACAAACACTAGCACGGGTCGAAGGCGCGCCGCCGTCCTCGCCCCTCTATCACCGGAGCCGGGCAAAATTTGTCGTAGTAGAGATTATTGTAGTAGACGGACGAAAAGTCGTCGTGCTAAGGCCCCGAAGCCAGCGCACTAGAGTAGCAACATCACCGAATATGATGAACATAGATCGAAAGAGACTGACCTCAAACCACACCAACAAATACGAAAAAAGATCGGATCCCAAGGAATCTGACGAACACACGACTCCACACGTCCTCCACCTATGCTAGACGCACCACCAGAGCGAGCATAGGACGGGAAGGATCTTATTCTAACTCAAGACGTAGCCGCCGCCTCAACATCCTGAAGAGACACTAAAAATAGTCTAAACAAAACACTAAGACCTCCCGCCGGCGAGAGGCCATGGTCTGACACGCCTCCAAGGCCCTAAGGCCACCGGAGATGGGAAGGACCGGTGGCGTCGCTGACGGAGGGAAGGAACCCTAGATTAGTTTAGTCGTCACCTCCTGAGCGCATACATAATCTAACTTTAGCTATTACAAAATAAAGTCTAAAAGTCATCAAACTCTCTCTTCTTCCACGATACAATTTTGTAATTCTCTAAAGGCCGCCGAGAACTGACAGTTACCAAATCGTAACCTGTAAATATCAATGAAAGTTCTTCTATAATTTTAATTTGAGCCGCATTGCAAAGACTGCGTACATGTGCGCAATCATTAGAATAATCAAACAACATTGGCAAGAGTAGCAACATCAGTATTTCAGGAAAAAGCAACTGAATAGCCTGTTCGGCGTCCCTGGTGAACCAGGAGTACGAATAACCATTGTCAAGGACGTAGCAGTCGGGACAAAAATTGCGAGGATAATCCTCCTCATGACAATCATGTGAAAAAAATTAAAATCGATCCAGTGAAGTAAGATTTAAAAGATTGTACCTATATGTGGTGACCCTAGCACAACACTGCATGTTGTATTGTGCAAGTCGATAGTATAACACTAGCGGAACATAGTGCCACGAATATTACACCTACGAGAGTAGTATAACAGAAACATCATAGGTCCAAGGTATAACTATATATTCATCATAGATGTACATAGAAGATCCTCAGAACTTTCATGACACAATGAGCTTGCTAGGTAAGTTCATGTTCAAACCAAAATCTAGAAGAAGCAACTTGTAAGCTAGTCAATCACTAGGTCTACTTCTAGACCCATCTCTTTAACTAAAGACTAGCTATATGCTCCGATAGCATTTTCTAATGGTATGGTTCCTATCTTTTAGAATTGATTCCCGACTATATTTAACTCGATCTTCACCATCTTTGTTTGAAGTTTCTGATACCGTTAACTACTTGATCCTTGGTTTGTCGTAGTTGTCCTATGTTGTCATCTTCTTTGGTTGGCTTAACGTTATCTACTTATCGTAGTCTAGCAAGAGATAATAAGATATATTGAGTATAGTATACTTGGCAAGTTATAAATATGTAGGTGTTTGATGAATAGTCATGGATCAGACATCCTAGGATTGTGCAGTTTTCGAAAACAGTTTTTTAGAAAAGGTAAGTTTTTTAGTTTAGAAAAACTATGTCTGTCAGCCTTCACGGGTTGTACAAGACTTCATAGAGTCCCTTTTCACGCTGAGTTCACAGTTCTTCCCAAGAACAGAGAGTAACATGTCACGTGTATATACTATCGAGAGGTGCGCTACTTTATCCATAGTGTCTTTATCCTTGTTACACAACCGAGATGTATGGATGTGCATATTCTTGTTCAGATTTCCATAGGCTGAGGCTTAGTATAAAGACTAGCCAATCACTACCATTCTCCACGACCCTGTTTTCCACCCTTTGTAACGAGTTTCGGTTCTAAAGACATACGCTCAATTACCATCCCTTCAAACATACTAAGTCATTATCCTTCCGCACAAGATAGGTATGTTGCGGGCTCCCACCCGATCACAGTCACAACCCTACTTCATATATGAGGAAAAAGGAAGGAAGAAGATCTAGTTGATTTGTCCATCCCATAACATGATTTGTGGTCAACGTTGTCTATACGACACTTAGAATCACTCGCTATATTTCTTATCAAGTCCTAACTTTTCTAGTATAATGGAATCTCCACCACACAGCTTCCCAACCATGTCTCTTAACCATGATTTCATTGCCCACCAATGCTCATTTCATTTCATTCTTAAAACGGTATTTTGCATTTTAATGTTGATGACAAGGTTTTCGAAAAGGGTTTTGTAAAATAAAGGACATGCAAGATTGAACTTGAAAATGGTATGCAAGCTTGGTGTTGCAAGATATCTGCAAGAGTGAACTTGCCTCCTATGCAATCAGCGTCTTCTAGTCGTCATAAGAGACAAAAGAATAGCACCATCGCTCCAGTAAGTACTAATGTTTAAACATTGTCAATATAATATAGATGTTAAGTAAACTATCATTTCCCTCCCCATTTTACTATTCTTATGATGTCTATCTAAGTCTAGTCTTATGAGTATAAGTTACTTGGTTAACACTCTTAAAAATAAGAAGGATGTGATTGTTTCAAGTGCTAGATGTTGATATCACTTAATGATGTAAGATTTGGGTTTTGAAGAAAGGTTTATGGTTTAAAAGGAATTACACAAGTCTAGTGGTACACTTGGTTAACTGGTAAGAATTAAAGTTTGTTGATGGTGTAGGATTATATATGGGTTTAGGTGTCAAATGATTGGAACTTATCCTTAAGAGGATGATTTTATCAAGTGGTAACAACTTAGTTAAGTTGAAGTAAATATAATGGATATAGATGGCTTAGGTTGGTATTATTTTCTTGGTGATGCTTTGTCAACACCTGGATTTTTAATCCCAGATGCCAGTTATGCCATACATCGCAATCCCAAGATTACCATTTTTGCGAGACATAACAGATTGGATATCACGGTACATTATCCATTACAAACCATAATAAGGTCTTACACAAATAAAGGATCTCATGATCCAGTCTTAATATAAATAAGCAGCGGAATAAATAACGTAGCGGTGGGCTCCATCTTCAGTGTCACAGGCAGTGCTGACGATGGGAGATAGTCCTAGTTGTCGTAGCCATCCTGCTGTCCTTCTTCCGGATAGTCCTCCTCATAGTATGGCCACGGTAATAGCCAGGGACAAAGCCATGAGTACTCTTTAAGTACTCGCGAACTATCACTAACAAGTAAGGTAGTTCTAGTAGGAATGCTAAATGATGGCTCAGTGTTGATGTAGAGCTCGCTGGAGAACCCCAAGAGGAAGGTATGATGAGCACAGCAGCAAGTTTCCCTTAGTTATGAAACCAAGGTTTAATCGAACCAGTAGGAGCAAGGAAACACCCCAAAGGTGTTGCTAGCTGAGCCTTGGCAGGGCGCACTACCGGTGCTAGTAGCAACGTGGAGACCTGCACAACACAACCACAGAACTTTGTCCCCAACTTGCGATGAGGTTGTCAATCTCACCGGTTTTGCTAAAAACAAAGGATTAAACGTATCGAATGGAAGGAAGTAATAGTTTGCAGAAAGTAAGCACAAAGCAGTAAAAAGTTTGTAGATTGAATGTAAAAGAAAGGACCGGGGTCCATAGTTCACTAGAGGTGGCTCTCCTTAAGATAGATAACATGCTGGGTGAACAAATTACAGCGGGGCAATTGATAAACACCGAGAAAGCAATACATGTATATACTAATCATCTTGACTCCTTTGGAACTTGATTGGGCATTACAATATTATACATAGACCGCCATCCAACTACATCTATGACTAATAATCCACCTTCAGGTTATCATCCGAACCCCCTCCAGTATTAAGTTGCAAGCAACTGATTATTGCTTTACGAATTGCGTGTAATGTAAACAATACGATTGTTCTATGAACAAAGGATTGTTGTTTTCTCCCTAGTAGAAACATCACATCTAGTACCTTAGAGATTTATGTCACTTCCCCAGATTACCAGAGGCATGAACCCACTATCGAGCATAAATACTAACTCTTGTAGTTGCTAGCATCTACTTGACCAAGATAGCTACTAACAACGGAAAGCATGCAAGATCACAAATAACAAAGACATGATAGAATCAATAATCAATCTGAAATAGCATCTCAATATCCATCGGATCCCCGCAAACACAACATGCAGAATTACAAATAGATGATCTTGATCATGAACGGAGCTCACAAGATCTAGACATGAAAGCATAAAGGAGGAGAACCAGCCATCTAGCTACTACATGGACCCGTAGTCCAGAGATGAACTACTCACGCATCACACCAGAGGCTTGCATGATGATGAAGAAGGCCTCCAGGCTGAATTCTCCTCTCCGGCAGGGTGCCCGGAAGAGCTTCAGATCCCTCCCAATCTAGGGATAGAGATGACGGTGGCTACAGTCTTTTGTGGATTTTTGATCGGGTACTTAGGGTTTTCGTCCCGAGGGCAATATATAGGCGGCAGGAGAGGCCGAGGGGGTGCTGGGGTCAGCCAGACCACCCCTGGCGTGGGCCATGCCTGGCCGCACGGCCAGGTGGTGTGGCCGGCCCCCAGCCCTTCTCCGTCTCGTATTCTGGCATCTGATGACTTCCGGAAAAATATGCACTTTGGCTTTTGTCCTGTCCAATTCCGAGAATATTCATTTTCTGACTTTCCTGGAACCAAAAACAGCAGCAGCTGCCACTGTGGCTCTTGTTAATAGGTTAGTCCAAAAAATCATATGAAATTACTCCAAAGTGTGGACAAAACACAAGAAAGTAGATAAAACCAAGCATGGAACATCAAAAATTATAGATACATTTGCAATATATCAACATCCCCAAGCTTAACTCCTGCTCGCCCTCGAGTAGGTAAGTGATAAAAAGAAAGAATAATTTTTAAGGTGACATGCACCATCAAAGACTTGATCAAAGTATTTGTAAAACATTCAAAGCTGGGATCATAGTACTTCAATCATAACATGAAAGACAAAGTTCTAGCAATAAGACAATGAAACTATGATGCAACATGAAAAGGCACAAACAAAAGATTCATGAATAACAATGCTTTGCAAGACGTTTGTTTGTTTCACATAAAGAAAACATAGCATAATAGTATTCAGCTTGTCCCTCATAGAGTAGCAAATATAAATGCATAGGACACCTTCAAAGTTCATAAGAGTGACTAGATACAAATAGTTTAAAACAAGCAATATCAAGTTATGCATCAATCAACTAGTCTTGGGACAATGCACATAGAACTAAGAATGGCCACTATGCTCTCAAAGTAGGTGCATAAAGGTAGAAGGTGGCGACTCAATATAATGGTGGAAGAAAGGCCTTCATAGAAGGAAGTAGGGATTCAAGTCTCATAAAGAGCTTCCAAAAATTATGGTACTTATAGCTTTCAGCTCTCATTGCCCCTATCATAAGCATCTTGAAGGTGATTAAGGTTAAAGTGACACAATTAAGAGGATATGCTTGACAAGTTATAAACCAAAATCTCATGCCCCTTACTTACGAAGACCGAACCTCATGCTACTCAACTTTAGTCACGAGTAAGATCTTGTCATTGTAAGTACATATGTATCATAAAGAACCGCCAACGGGGTACCCCTTGCACATGATACAGGAGCTATCCCATAATCAAAATCACAAGGCAAGCAGACAATGAGCATCTCGGCGATCTTTTTATTTGCTATTTGCATATGTTTTTATTGAGGATGCTTCATAGAGTGCTCATTATGGTGATGCTGCAAGTTTCCACCATGATTATGCATGGCTTAGGCTAGCGTCCTAGACGTTTCTCTAACACACATACAAACTCCATGATCTTACAAGTTCCACTTTTATTTCACACCGCCGAGATCCATAAGCAAAAGAACATGATATCAACGGGTTACAAAGTACAAGTGCAATGTTGAAAGCGTTCCCCATGATACATGGTTCCGCTAATTTCAACTTATAAAGTGCAAGCATATACGCAACAAATAAGGACCCAATGGTTCAAGTTTATTAGATGCAAAAAAGTAAAGTGTGCCATCAAGTTCGTGAGAGCTTTAATCACTAGTTTTCTCATAACAAGTTTAGTTTGGAAGGTAAACAAGAGCATGAATATACTTGGAATAGCATAAGCTAGTAGGTAGGTATGTTGGAATCTTTGGAATAACTTGTATTAGGTAGTTGGATGCATGAGTGGAACTCATACTTGGTTGTGGAGGCTAGCAAAAGACTGGTAGCGACAAACTAAGAGAGCAATAATGGCCAGAATCATGCAGAGCGACAAAACATCATTGATCAAAGCATAAAATGATACTACAAGTTGAAAACTAAAGAATCATAAAGGCTATGGTGACTTGAGATAGTCATAACATGGTGTGATCATGTGCCAAGTCAACTCAAATAAAGCATCAAAGGAGAATACCACTATACTATGCTTTAATATGCTAAAACAACGCATGATTCATCCAAGGCACATTAAGCAATCTCAATTGTTTATAACAAGTCATGCTACAGCAAAGAATACTAAGCATAGAGCCAAAACAATATCAAGCATGGCATGACAAAGCATAGGCCACAGTCAAAAACACGCTCTCTTTAACACTTAAGCATGAACGTTCCTACTCTTTTCCAAACCAAACCAAACTATTTGAAAACCAATGTATGAAAGAGGGGGTCCAACCAATTTATTCAGAAAACTAAGCAAACAAAGCAAACGAAAAACCAAAATGAAAACGAAAAAGAAGACGCTCCAAGAACAACACAACTGTGCATGAAACAATAAAAATAAAGCGTTTGGAAGAAACCTGGGATTTTTATTGATGAAGAGGGGGATCCCGAAGCTTTGACGCTTGTACTTCTTGCATATTCCTTGGTGTGACACGCGTGGTATCCCCAAGATTGAGCTTTAGTCCATCCTTCATCTCATTACTCATACCTTCCATACACGTGAAATGTTTCCTTCATATACAACTTCACAGAATCTTTATTAGCAACATTAGTGTACTCAAGATAATAGGTCTTAAGGTTCAGTTACAACACCAATAAACTTCCATTAGAACACTAGCTACTGAAGCACTTCCCTCAAAAATCTCAATTCCCCAAAATAACTCAAAAAGGAACCAAGAAGAAGCAAATGCAGAAAATGGCAGAAAATGGCAGAAATCTGTCAAAACAGACCAGCAGGTAAAGACAATTTTTTTCGAAAACCTTCTGTTGCTCAAATCAAAAAGTGTTGAATGCACAAGTTTTTTAACTAGATTATTGACTCTAGTGCAAGTGGGAGACTGTTGGAGATATGCCCAAGAGGCAATAATAAAGTGGTTATTATTATATCTTTATGTTTATGATAAATGTTTACATCCCATGCTATAATTGTATTAACCGGAAACATTAATACTTGTGTGTTTTGTAAACATAAAAGAGTCCCTAGTAAGCCTCTTGTTAAACTAGCTTGTTGATTAATTGATGATCATGGTTTCCTGATCATGGACATTGGATGTGATTAATAACAAGGTTATATCATTAGGAGAATGATGTGATGGACACACACCCATAGTAAGCGTAGCATAAGATCAAGTCATTAAGTTCGTATTGCTATAAGCTTTTAAATGCATAGTAACCTAATCCTTCGACCATGAGGTTGTGTTAATCACCATCGCCGGATGGGTACTTTGATGACATCAAACACCACTTCGTAACTGGGTGGTTATAAAGGTGTCATTGGGTATTCTGAAAGTATGTGTTGAAGTGCATGGACCAAGATTGGGATTTGTCCATCCATATGACGGATAGATATGCTCTGGGCCCTCTCGGTGGAATGTCATCTAATTAGCTTGCAAGCATGTGACTGGGTCACAAGGGATGACATAACATGGAATGAGTAAAGAGTACTTATCAGTAACGAGGTAGAACTAGGTATGAAGATACCGACGATCAAACCTCGGATAAGTATAGTATCGCGTGACAAAGGGAATTGGTTTCGTATGTTAATGGTTCTATCGATCATGAAGTCATCGTTGAGGATGTGGGAGCCGTTATGGATCTCTAGATCCCGCTGATGGTTATTGATCAAAGAGGTGTCTTCATCATGTCTGCATATTCACGAACCGTAGGGTGACACACTTAAGGTTCGAAGTTGTTTTAAGTAGATATGGAATGTGCGTTGGAGACTGAATGTTGTTCAGAGTCTCGGATTGGATCCGGGATATCACGAGGAGATCTGGAATTGTCCGGAGAATAAGATTCATATATTGGGGATCATTTTCTGAGTTAGGAAATGTTCCGGAGTATTTGTATGAGGATTCTAGAAGGTTTCGGAATGTTCCGGAAGGTTCTGGAAGATTTCTTGGAGTTTGCTTGAAAACCAAGAAAGGATCAAGGAGTCCTTGTGGGGCAAGACAAGGAGTCGTGGGGGAGGAGGACTCCTCCCCCCTTCCCAATCCGCCGGCCAAGGAAGGGAGGGGAGTCCTACTAGGACTCCCCCTCCCATGGCGCCTCCCTCCTTTAAATAGAGGGGTGGAGGCGCCAACCCCTGGCCCCCTCCACTACTCTAGCTCCTAGCCGCCTCTCTCCTCCTCCTTTCTTCTGCTCGGGCTTAGGCGAAGCCCTGCAGAATTCTCTACTCCACCACCACCACCACGCCGTCGTGCTGCTGGGATTCCGTGGAGAAGATCTACTACCTCCGCTGCTCCCTGGAACGAGGAGAGGAAGGTCTGCTTCGACTCCGCACGTGTGACCGACTGCGGAAGCACTGCCGGAACGCGGCGCCGGAAGGAACGTCCACTCGATCTTGAGATCGGCAAGTGATCGACTACATCAACCACGAGATCCAATCTCGTAATGCTTTCGGGTCTACAAGGGTTAGTACAGATCTATCTTGTTGCACATGTCTAATAGATTAGATCTTGGCTTTTATCTAGATTAGATCTGGGTTTTGTTCGTTCTTGCGGTAGAATTTTTTTGTTTTCCATGCTACGAACCCATCAGTGGTATCAGAGTCGTGTCTATGCGTAGATCTGTTGCACGAGTAGAACACAATGGTTTTGTGGGCATTGGTGCTCGTGCCATCTTTTGCTTTGTGTACTTTGCATCTTGCGGTTTGGTGGGATGAAGCAGCTCGGGCTAACCTTACATGTCATCGCACATGAGACTTGCTCCACGCTTGACGTGTAACTTTCTTTGCACAAGTGGCTTTGCGGGTGTCTGTCTCTCCCACCATAGTATAGATCCAATCTACACTTTGCACTTGATAGCACTTGTATCAACGTTGTGGTTCATGTTCGTAGGTAAGATCCGTTCTTATTCGGAAGCCCCAAGCCACGTAAAACATGCAAAGAAGATTAGAGGCGTCTAACTCGTTTTTGCAGGGGTTTTGTGATGTGATATGGCCATTATGTGATTGTGATTATATTTGATGTATGCAATGATCCTTATTGTAATATGGCAACCGGCAGGAGCCTAATGGTTGTCTTCGATTCTGTTAAGACCTGCGTGTCTATTCATCATGTAATAGCTTTATTCCAAGTAGTTGTAATAGTTGTTGTTGGTGATGGACAACCATGAAGCGGCGCCACGGACCTTGACGCCACGCTGGTGATGATGGAGATCATGTCCATGCTTTGGAGATGGAGATCAAAGGCACAAGAAGAAAGGCCATATCATATCACATATTATGAATTGCATGTGATGTTAATCCTTTATGCATCTTGTATTGCTTAGATCGCGACGGTAGCATTATAAGATGATCCCTCTCACTAAATATCAAGTAATAAAGTGTTCGTCCTTAGTTGGCACCGTTGCTAAGACTCGTCGTTTCGAAGCATCTCGTGATGATCGGGTGTGATAGACTCTACGTGTGCATACAACGGGTGTAAGCCAGATTTGCACATGCGGAAACTAAGGTTAACCTTGACGAGCCTAGCATGTACATACATGGTCTCGGAACACGGAATACCGAAAGGTAAAGCATGAGTCATATGGATGATATGATGAACATGTTGATTGTTCGCCTTTAAAGCTACATCATCTCAC
The DNA here is from genome assembly GCA_910589775.1 of Avena eriantha. NCBI lineage: Eukaryota > Viridiplantae > Streptophyta > Magnoliopsida > Poales > Poaceae > Avena > Avena eriantha. Next base: position 391,663,508 of record OU342741.1, read on the forward strand.
GTGATGATCAGACTTGGTGTAGTGGATTTGGTTCATGTAATCACTAAAACAACTCGAGGGATGTTGTTTTGAGTGGGAGTTCATTTGTAATTTGGATTAGTCGAACTCAATTTATCATAAACACAATCAAAGTGAATTTTCATAGTTTGTTGTAGTCATTGGCATCCGTTCACCACCTTACGCTTAGTTATAGTTGAGATAGTGGAACTATAGAAATTCTGGATATTTGCTTTATGAACTGGTATCGTATTGTTTTGAGTGTCAATCTAAAGTTTAAAAGTCCTGTTGCAAACTTTCAGCAAACTCCGTTTACTCTGTGAAGTTTAATAAATAGTATTAAATCAAGAGTAACAATTCCAGTGTTAGTATCTAATGTATCATGTTTGCCTCCATGATTCTTGATACTCAAAAGATTGTTTTTAATATCAAGTTTATCTAAGAGCTGAAATCAATGTTTCAGAAACCATCATATGTGAAAGGTATTGCGATATCTAAAACAATGTGTTGGTTACAACATGATAGAGTATACGTCCTCATATTTGATGAGAATTTGTGAAGGTTGGAGACGCTAGTCGTCCTAATCCTCCAAAAGGTTTTGAAAAAGATACATTATACTCGCAATTCACCTTTATAAGCTATAGCAGCTTGATCATGAAAGTTGTCATGATAAGGATGAATAGAAGATGTAAGTAAAATGTTTACTACACTAAAAGATTACTAAAGAATGGATTTTTTAAAGAACACCAAACATTTGATGATGGTGATCCACCTCAAAGTGCAAGTCCAAAGGTATTAGTAGTTGACTATATACACTTTGTACCATGTGTCATGTTGATGACACCACTATTGATGTTGATAGATTCTTTTAAAAGAAAAGGAATTGCTGAAAGAGAATCTATAAAATATTTGGCAGAAAATAAAAGGTTGGAGATGTCCAACTTAGGCATATAGAAGATATACATGTTATGGTTGTATTCCTTGGTTGTTAAACAATGTGGTTCTGCGGTATTGGATATCGAATTGGTTGGTATGAAGTGTCATACAGGACAACACAATTCATGAACTGCAATGGCCTAAGTAACTAGCAAGAGAAAATGTGATGATGTTCATCGAAAACAAACAAAGGGTTGTTGTGTTGCTCGTTAACATCAAAGCTTGCCTTCAAGATTTGTTTCAATAATTGTTATTTTGATCAGGTATTATGACGACAAAAGGTTGTTCAAATAATTACCGTATTCCATAATAGATGGATAATATACAAGTCTGGTAGGAGAAATAACGACCATAAAACTAATGCTAAAATGTCGCAAGACAAATGATTGAAAGATCACTTGCAAAGTGACATCGCCGTTTAAATTATATTGAAAGGATATATGAAGAAACTCCATGTTGATGGATTTTTGGAGTCCTTGATTTGGATCAAATGACGCTTGTGATACTTTCCTAGAGATAATTAAAACTCCGTTCGTAGGCCAAAAGAGGAACGGACGACTAACTGATTGGAATTTGTACATATTGATGTATATAGTCCATTATGTGTAGGTGGGCGATGGATTTCAACTTCATATGCTTTCTCCAAAGATTTGAGTGAGTATATGTATATACTTACTCAATAAGGAAGAAGTATGAAACATTTGAAAAATGTTCAAAGACTTTCAAGATGAAGTGGAAAATCATTGTAACAAGAAAATAAAAGAGTTTATGATTGGATCATAAAGAAAGATGTTTGAGTTACAAGTTTAGCAAAACACCTAAGATTTGAGGAATCGTTCCATGGATTTGCATTTCCCAAAACACCATAGGAGTATGGAGTGTTCAAGATATGTAATGAAACCTTGTTTGACATAGTAAGATCAAAGGTGTCATTTATAAAACTGCCATTATATATTAAAGATTAAAAGCTTTAGTGACTACCGCTTTTACACTGAAAAGAGCTCCATCGTGATCCGTTGAAATGACACCATATGAGTTATGGTTTGGGATAAAACCCGAATTATCTTTTCTTAAATTTTGGTATGCTATGCATAAGTAAAATGTTTACAACCAAAGTCGGATAAGCACGTCTTTGTATGTTATTCCAAAGAATTTGTTGGGAATTTCTCCATAACGCCGAGGACAAAAGAGTTTGTCGCTTGGAACGTCAAGTTTCTTGAGAAGGAATTTTTCGTGAAAAGTTAAGTGGGAGGACAATAGAACTTTGATAAGGTTGTTGAACCTTAGCTATATGTGCTAAGTAGCGCAGCGCCGGAAAGTGTCCCGGTGGCGGCCACAATGCTCATGGCTCTCATGATTACAAAAGGTGTGATCTCGGAGATTAGAGTTCCTATAGAACCGTGTGGGTCGGTAAGAATCAAATAGTAAGATTTGATAAGCAAGTCGTTATTGTTTTGACAATGATGAACCGACTACATGCAAAGAAGCGATGATGGGCCCTGACTCCATAAAATGACTAGAAGTCAAGGAATCCGTGATAGTATCCATACACGAGAAATCAAGTTTCTGAACTTAGAAGACCCTCCGGAAAGGCGTGAAGCCTATCGGTCGTGTTTGGATCTATAAAGAAATAGACATGGATGTTTCAAATCTATGAAATAGTCGACATGTCGGAAAGAGTTTACGACAATGTTCAAGGAATTGACTATGATAAGATTTGATCTTTCATAGCGATATTTAGTCTAGACGGATTAATGTAGCAACCACTACATATATTTTGGTATATGGTAGTTGAACAAACAAAACAAGTTCTTCTAATAGAATGGTTACCTAGGACGTGTACATGACACGATCCAAAGGGTTTTGTTAATTCAAAGGATGCTAAAAGAGTATGCAAAACTTTAATGGTTGAAGTGAGCATCGCGGAGTTGGAATCTTCACCGTGATGAAACCGTTAAAAGGTTTAATTTCATCAGAGACGATGAAGATGTTTGCATTTTGCAAGAAATTAAGTGGGAGCGCTAAGACATATTTCTAATACATTATGTGAAAGACATATTGTTGATTAGAAATAATGTATCTTTTATTGACACAGTTTAACAATTTCATTTCGATAAAAGACTTAGGCATAACTCAAGAATTAGGCATCAATGTCTATATGGATAGATTGAGGCGCTAATATGGTTTTGCCAAATGTACATAGATAAGATGTTGAATGAGTTCAATATGGAAACAACAAGAAAGGTTCTTGACGCACAGAAAGGACTGAATCAAGATTCAAGTGTGTTGACACGAGATTCAAGTGTTTTGACACTTGGTGAAATCACAAGAATATTTTGATCAATCATTCTTTGAGATGTACACATCCAGATATGTCCTATGCTCTAAATGTTATGAGCATATACCAGAATGATTCATAAGATGATCATTGGACAATAGTAAAGATATTATTATGAGCTTTGGAAGAACTAAGAATATATCATGTATAAGTGACAAATAGTTAAAGGTAGTTCATTGTAAAGTGTTACATTGATACTAGTTTTATCACAAGATACAAATTAAATTTATCTCAATTTAGACTATGGGTGGCCCAATATAATGGAAAGGATGTTCCATGATGGATTTGGATGAGTTCCAAAGTTGAGATATTGTGACGGATACTAAAACAAAAGGCTAAGTATATAACTGCTATAGTAGCAGCAAAGGAGGGCATTTGTGTTAAGTAGTTTGTTATCAAACTAGGTGTGGTTCATAGCGGGATAATACTATGAAGATACATTGTACGACAATTGTATCAACATGATTTAATCCCAAGGAACTAAAGGTCTCACCAAAGGACCAAATTTATACAATGCCATCTCATTGGAGAATGAGTAATGCGTAGAGACGCAAGGACATGCAAATACACACGGACCTGGAAGTGTCAGATCCAAAGATTATGTTTACCACTGGCAATAGTGTCTATACAACACCAGAAAGCCATAGGTGTTGAATGCACAAGTTTTTTAACTAGATTATTGACTCTAGTGCAAGTGGGAGACTGTTGGAGATATGCCCAAGAGGCAATAATAAAGTGGTTATTATTATATCTTTATATTTATGATAAATTTTTACATCCCATGCTATAATTGTATTAACCGAAAACATTAATACTTGTGTGTTTTGTAAACATAAAAGAGTCCCTAGTAAGCCTCTTGTTGAACTAGCTTGTTGATTAATTGATGATCATGGTTTCCTAATCATGGACATTGGATGTGATTAATAACAAGGTTGTATCATTAGGAGAATGATGTGATGGACACACACCCATAGTAAGCGTAGCATAAGATCAAGTCATTAAGTTCGTATTGCTATAAGCTTTTAAATGCATAGTAACCTAATCCTTCGACCATGAGGTTGTGTTAATCACCATCACCGGATGGGTACTTTGATGACATCAAACACTGCTTCGTAACTGGGTGGTTATAAAGGTGTCATTGGGTATTCTGAAAGTATGTGTTGAAGCGCATGGACCAAGATTGGGATTTGTCCATCCATATGACGGATAGATATGCTCTGGGCCCTCTCAGTGGAATGTCATCTAATTAGCTTGCAAGCATGTGACTGGGTCACAAGGGATGACATAACATGGAACGAGTAAAGAGTACTTATCAGTAACGAGGTAGAACTAGGTATGAAGATACCGACGATCAAACCTCGGATAAGTATAGTATCGCGTGACAAAGGGAATTGGTTTCGTATGTTAATGGTTCTATCGATCATGAAGTCATCGTTGAGTATGTGGGAGCCGTTATGGATCTCCAGATCCCGCTGATGGTTATTGATCGAAGAGGTATCTTCATCATGTCTGCATATTCACGAACCGTAGGGTGATACACTTAAGGTTCGAAGTTGTTTTAAGTAGATATGGAATGTGCGTTGGAGACCGAATGTTGTTTGGAGTCTCGGATTGGATCCGGGACATCACGAGGAGATCTGGAATTGTCCGGAGAATAAGATTCATATATTGGGGATCATTTTCTGAGTTAGGAAATGTTCCGGAGTATTTGTATGAGGATTCTAGAAGGTTTCAGAATGTTCCGGAAGGTTCTGGAAGATTTCTTGGAGTTTGCTTGAAAACCAAGAAAGGATCAAGGAGTCCTTGTGGGGCAAGACAAAGAGTCGTGGGGGAGGAGGACTCCTCCCCCCTTCCCAATCCGCCGGCCAAGGAAGGGAGGGGAGTCCTACTAGGACTCCCCCTCCCATGGCGCCTCCCTCCTTTAAATAGAGGGGTGGAGGCGCCAACCCCTGGCCCCCTCCACTACTCCAGCTCCTAGCCGCCTCTCTCCTCCTCCTTTCTTCTGCTCGGGCTTAGGCGAAGCCCTGCAGAATTCTCTACTCCACCACCACCACCACGCCGTCGTGCTGCTGGGATTCCGTGGAGAAGATCTACTACCTCCGCTGCTCGCTGGAACAAGGAGAGGAAGGTCTGCTTCGACTCCGCATGTGTGACCGACTGCGGAAGCACTGCCAGAACGCAGCGCCGGAAGGATCGTCCACTCGATCTTGAGATCGGCAAGTGATCGACTACATCAACCACGAGATCCAATCTCGTAACGCTTTCGGGTCTACAAGGGTTAGTACAGATCTATCTCGTTGCACATGTCTAATAGATTAGATCTTGGCTTTTATCTAGATTAGATCTAGGTTTTGTTCATTCTTGCGGTAGAATTTTTTTGTTTTCCATGCTACGAACCCATCATGATTTTCATGATCTACAAACACTAGAGCTTTATTATAAACATTTTCAAAAGAATCCGTAGGAACATGACATTCGTCCTCCTTTGGTAAGCATGGGGGACAATCAAATAATGTAAGGGGTAAAGAGTTACTCTTATTAGAAGGTAGGGATGGGTAGATCCATTCTTCCTCCTCTTGATCATCACTCTCCTCCTCTTTTTCATCCAATGAGCTTCTAGTTTCAGCAATTTCTTGTTCGATAGGCTCCTGCAAGGCATTAGTCTCTTCCTTTGGTGGAGAGCATCTATTAAGATATTCAAGAATATAGCCATTTTCTACCTTGTAATTATCAAAGCAAAATTTAAGTATATCATAAACCTCATATTTATAAGGTGAATCATCAGTATTTTCAAGCAAACTAGCAAGTTCAAATGCACCCTTCAAAGCAATAAATTCTTCAGTTTGTTCCACATCATAAAAGTCATAATTCCCTTTAACATAAGAAGATATGATAATATTATCATTATACTCACATTGAAAAGGGAGTACCTCCTACAGCAACAAGATTTATCAAAGCAATAAGTAACATTATAAGTAGAGCACACATTTATAGCGATGGTATACAATTTATCAATTTGTTCCCATAAGTGTTTCCCTTTTTGTGACAAGCGGTGTTCTTTATAATAATATTTTTGTTCTTTCGTGAACCCACCTTGCCAATAAGATTCAGTTTCAAAGAAACCAACCATTGATAGAAAGCATGATAAAGCAAGACAATGACAGACCAATGAAAATAACAACTATAGTAGGAACTATTTTTTGTGTGTGTTTTTGATAAAGAAACAAGCAAACAAAGCAAAAAAATAACAAAGTAATGAGATTGGTTATGAGGGACTCCCCTTGTGAAGATGTCCTTGAATCCCCGGCAACGACGCTAGAAAAGTGCTTCATGGCTCAGTGTTGATGTAGAGCTCGTTGGGGAACCCCAAGAGGAAGGTATGATGAGCACAACAGCAAGTTTCCCTCAGTTATGAAACCAATCTTTAATCGAACTAGTAGGAGCAAGGAAACACCCAAAAGGTGTTGCTAGCTGAGCCTTGGCAGGGCGCACTACCGGTGCTAGTAGCAACGTGGAGACCTGCACAACACAACCACAGAACTTGCTCCCCAACTTGCGATGAGGCTGTCAATCTCACCGGTTTTGCTGAAAACAAAGCATTAAACATATCAAATGGAAGGAAGTAATAGTTTGCAGAAAGTAAACACAAAGCAGTAAACAGTTTGTAGATTGAATGTAAAAGAAAGGACCAGGGTCCATAGTTCACTAGAGGTGGCTCTCCTTAAGATAGATAACATGCTGGGTGAACAAATTACAGCGGGGTAATTGACAAACACCGAGAAAGCAATACATGCATATACTAATCATCTTGACTCCTTTGGAACTTGATTGGGCATTACAAGATTATACATAGACTGCCATCCAACTACATCTATGACTAATAATCCACCTTCAGGTTATCACCCGAACCCCCTCTAGTATTAAGTTGCAAGCAACCGATTATTGCTTTACGAATTGTGTGTAATGTAAACAATACGATTGTTCTATGAACAAAGGATTGTTGTTTTCTCCCTAGTAGAAACATCACATCTAGTACCTTAGAGATTTCTGTCACTTCCCCAGATTATCAGAGGCATGAACACACTATCGAGCATAAATACTAACTCTTGGAGTTGCTAGCATCTACTTGGCCAAGATAGCTACTAACAACGGAAAGCATGCAAGATCACAAATAACAAAGATATGATAGAATCAATAATCAATCTGAAATAGCATCTCAATATCCATCGGATCCCCGCAAACACAACATGCAGAATTACAAATAGATGATCTTGATCATGAACGGAGCTCACAATATCTAGACATGAAAGCACAAAGGAGGAGAACCAGCCATCTAGCTACTACATGGACCCGTAGTCCAGAGATGAACTACTCACGCATCACACCGGAGGCTTGCATTATGATGAAGAAGGCCTCTAGGGTGAATTCCCCTCTCCGGTAGGGTGCTGGGAAGAGCTTCAGATCCCTCCCGATCTAGGGATGGATATGATGGCGGCTACAGACTCTTTCGTGGATTTTTGATCGGGTACTTAGGGTTTTCGTCCCGAGGGCAATATATAGGCGAAAGGAGAGGCCGAGGTGGTGCTGGGTCGGCCAGACCACCCCCGGGCGTGGGCCAGGCCTGGCCACGCGGCCAGGTGGTGTGACCGGCCCCTAGCTCTTCTCCGTCTCATATTCTAGCTTTAGATGTCTTCCGAAAAATAGGCACTTTGGCTTTTGTCCCGTCCAATTCCGAGAATATTCATTTTCTGACTTTCCTGGAACCAAAAACAGCAGAAAACAGGCAGCTGGCACTATGGCTCTTGTTAATAGGTTAGTCCAAGAAATCATATGAAAAGTACTCCAAAGTGTGGACAAAACACAAGAAAGTAGATAAAACCAAGCATGGAACATCTAAAATTATAGATACATTTGCAATGTATCACTAAACTCTAAGTTTATTTAGAAAGTTAAGTTTGAAACCTAAGCTAAGTTTATAAGTAAAGAAAGATAAAATAAAGTTCTAAAATCACCTAAGTGGGAACTTAGTTGTCATAGTCACAACTCCGTTGTGGTCAAGTCATGTCACATTTCATTTCGTAAGTCATTTTGAAAACATCTGACAACGGAACAGTATGGCCACTCCAACTATCCCTAACCGCGGACGCGGCTATTCGAATAGTTTGACACTCTGCAGAGGTGGTATACTTTCACCACAAAATTCGATACATCTGTCAGGGATAACCCTGAATCATCATACTTAGTATGCAGATAATCAAACATAACCTTTCAATTACACACCCTAGTATAAGCACCTCTCCTATGAGCTTGGCCTCCCAGCCATGGCCATCTGCCATCTTGGGCACTACATAGGTGGACAACATTGAGAGGTAGCCTCAGCTCAAACCTGTCCCACGAGGGAACTCATACTAATGCATATAAACTTCCGGCTAAGCTTACCCAATTCAGGTATTGTGGTTATACGGTAAAATTGGAATGGTATCGCATCCGAACCCAACCATCCGTTTTTATAAAGGGCTAATGCTCATGCCTCAACATTTTCATCATCATAAACCATTTGTGTTTCTCAACACATATCAAAACATCTCAATAGAATGACTCATCATTCCAAGGTTTTCATAAGGCATTTTCACCAAGTATTCCCATCTAAAGTGATCAAGTTTTTGGTTTGGCTCTAATCAGTAAGTTAAGAGTGTTCACTAATGTGGGATGCTACTCTCAATCTCATGCCATAGAATGACATCTAAGTCTAACTAGATAGGTCAAGTTTTATACTCTTTATGCTATCTATAACAAAGTAAAGAACTTTGGTAAAGTAAAAGAAAGTAAAGCTTATAAGGAAAACTTGGAGTATGTATAAGTCAAAATGTATAACCAAGCATGCATAATACATTTGCTTAGGTTATCAAGCTTGCAAGTATTAACATGCATTGTTAATGATGGCTTGCCATGGTTGGTGCAATGGTTGAAATTCCCCTCTTCTTCCTCGGGGTAGAATTCCTCCTCTTTGTAGACTTGGTCGGTACTATCGTCTATAAATACATACAGAATTCACAATCACCAAACAATACTTAGGTAGTCTATTTAGTACACTAATGCACACATTTGATGATCTAGTATCATCATATTCATCACAAGATTTAATAAACTAGTTTCATTTATTTTATTTAAGAAAAGTAATTTCTATTCATTGAAATTAATTAAGATTTAATATTCTCCAATTAAAATATGGGATCATGTGGACACATGTCATCACCACATATTCTAATACATGGGAATGTGATTTAAATGTTTGATCATATTTCAATAAGTTTAAGTTTATCATTTATTCAATTTAAAGTTACTAGAAATGTCTATATAGCATTATTTTGGAACTAGTCCAAAGTCACTGCATGCAAACCTAAATATTATTACATATCAGATAGGTATGTTAAAATATGATTTTTGAGAGTTGGAATCAACTCAAAAGCTATTATGGTTGATTTTTGAAAAATGTTTGAATGTATAGAAGTCTCTATTTTGTTATTTTTGCTATATGTGATCTATAACTCTAATTGATTTAAATCCAACGGGCTTGGATAGAGATTTTAATTATCTTTTCAACAAAATTGGAATCATTAATTTTGGTGGAGTAAAACTCCCTGAATTGATTTGCAAACTAGTGGACAAAAACTAGATTAAGTCTAAAAAGAAAAATCTATATTTGAATCCTAGGGCTAGCGCGGGAAAGAAAATGGGCCGGCCCAGTTACAATCCGCGGCGCAGAGGACAGCTGACAGGGGGGTCCCGCATGTCAGCGGCTCTTCTAACGCGAAGCGGTACGGGGCGATGTGGGTCGTGCGATTAGAACCTAGATCAACGGCTCTAGTTCATCGTCGACGACGGACTGGTCGCCGGCGAGACGGAACCCTAGCAGCTCGGTGGGGGTGTAATGGGGGCATACCAGGGCTCCAACTAGTGTGGTGATGGGGGCGATCGAACGAGGAGATGATGGAGGACTCGGGCGAGGTCGCGGTGACTCTTGGGGTGGACGAAATCGACGGGGCTCTTCCTCCTCTGCTGCGGTGAACTCCGGTGCAATTCCGAAGAACTGCTGGTCGAGCGGCTCCGATGATGAGGTGAGGTGGTTCTGAGAGAGAGGGGAGTTGAGTGGTGTGAGGAATTGGTGCTGGGGAGGGCTCCTTACATAGGCTCGACGAGGGGACCGTGAGGACGACGGTGAGCTCGTCGGTGACGACGGTACAGGGTGCTAGAGGTATGAGCGGTGTAGGCTGATGGTGGCTTGCCTCCTGGCGGTCATCTACGACGTAATGGAGACACTAGGGGCAGTGGCGTTTGGTCGGGCGAGGCTGGTGCTCTACACGGCAGAGGCGGTGCTCGACACGGTTCACGGCGGCTGCTGGTCGCGCGGTGGGAAAAGGGCGTGTGATGGGGTTATGGCGGAGCAGTGCGTGCAAGCTGAGATCAATGCGCGGCTTGTGCGGGCCTATCGGGGATGGCGCTCTGGCGTGAGCTGTGCACGGCCCAGAGGCGGTGGGCGCGAGCTGCCTATGGTGGTCTAGGGGCTGGCTGTGTCCGTGGGGTGGATAGGGGGTCGCGGTAGAGTGCGGCGGAGCTAGGGGATGTGCTGGTTTGGTGCGGTGCTGTCTCTGGCGCGTTGCCCACGCTCGGCTGGCGACGACCAAAAACAGGAGGCACGCTACTGGTGCTGCGGGGTAGGAGGGGGATGGTCTGGGGTTTCGTTAGGATAAGAGGGGACAGAGGAGAGATGTGAGGGTTAAATGGGAGACAAGAATTTAATTGGCAACAGTAATAGTTTGGCCAATATATTTCTGCCTGCCAACCGTTCGACAAATGGCCGCAAGAACATAAGTTTTGAATTTTGAAAAGATTATTGGTAGAGTTGTTGGTCACATGCTTGAGCATCTGTGGTTGCTTGGGATTGTTAAGTTGGACTCCTTTGAGTGGTTTTTGAAAAAGTGGGATCTAGGCACATACACTTGATTCCATTTTCAAATGCCATTTAAATTTAGTGTTTAAATGTTTTTGTAAGATCACAAAGTGGGCCTTGGTAGATTTTACTTGTACTAGCAAGGGGTACAAAGAGTTAGAATTGTTTCTGTTGGAATTTGAGTTCTAGGAACACCTAAAGTGACCTAGTGGATTAAAATGGCAAAAGTGACCATTTGCCTTTATTAATTCCAATTGATTTCTTTTTCTTTGGATTTGGCTTGGGAATGATCCAGATGATGTGGCATTCACCTTAGAATCATTTTACAACCATTAGAACAATCAAACATGGCAATTTCAAACAATTCCATATTAATGCAACACACTTGCATTTTTAATTATTTTAGTGATAAAAGTTTTTGTTAACCCTAAATTGGGTGATTTGGATCTTGATAACCTTGATTAAAGATTTGGGATGTTACAAACCTTCCCCCCTTAAACAAAAATCTCGTCCCGAGATTTAAGAAAGAAAACTAGGAACTAAAGAGATCTGGAAACTCAGTCCTAATGTAATCTTCTCGCTCCCAAGTGGCTTCTTCTTCGGTATGGTTGCTCCATTGAATCTTGAGAAACTTGATACTCTGGGTCCTGGTGGTTCTGTAAGATTCTTCCAAGATACGAATGGGCACTTCACGATACGTCAGATCCTTGTTGATATCAGTGGCTCGGTGATAGATGTTCTTGAAAACTTCGGTCTTCTCCGGCACTTCTAGGCATTTGCGAAGTAATGAGATATGGAACACATCATGAATGGTTGACATCTCCTCTGGCAGTTCTAGTTGATATGATACTTCTCCACAACGATTCAGAATCTTGAAGGGTCCAATATATCTAGGGGTTAACTTTCCTTTCAGACTAAAATGTTGCGTTCCCTTCAATGGCAAAACTTTGAGATACACAAAATTTCCGACATTGAAAGTCGGGTCTCTCTGTCTCTTGTCAGCATAACTCTTTTGTCTAGATTGAGCGGTCTTGAGGTGCTCACAGACTTTGTGAACCTTCTCTTCGGCTTCCCGTAGGATGTCAGGTCCAAAAATCTGACTCTCTCCTATTTGTGACCAATTCAAAGGGGTACGACACTTTCTTCCATATAAGAACTCAAATGGGGCCATTTGCAGACCGGCTTGATAACTGTTGTTGTATGAGAATTCTGTGAAAGGTAGAAAATCTTCCCATTTTGATCCATACTCTAACATACAAGCTCTCAACATATCTTCTAAGATTTGGTTGACTCTTTCAGTCTGTCCATCGGTCCGCGGGTGATAAGTTGTGCTGAAATTCAACTTGTTTCCGAATCCTTCTTGGACTTTCTGCCAAAATCTTGAGGTAAATTGGGTTCCTCGATCTGATACTATGGTCTTGGGGGTTCCATGCAAACTAACATTTCTAGCAATGTACAGCTCAGCTAGCTTAGAACTCTGGTAGGTTGTCTTGACAGGTATAAAATGGGCTACCTTGGACAGTCTATCAACGATGACCCAGATTGAGTCATTTCCCCTACTAGAAGTAGGCAAACCGATGATAAAGTCCATTCCGACGGAATCCCATTTCCATTCTGGAATCTACAATGGTTGCAACAGTCCCGCGGGCCTCTGATGTTCCGCTTTGACTCTCTGACAGATATCACACTTGGCGATGTAGCTCCGATTTCTCTCTTCATCTTGTGCCACCAAAATTGCTCCTTCAAATCTTCATACATATTTGTTCCTCCGGGGTGGATAGAATAAAGAGTATCATGAGCTTCTTGCATGATAACTTGCTTTCGCTCCAAATCTTCTGGCACACAGATACGTCCTTTGTACCACAAAACTCCTTCTTCATCCTCGGTGAATCCAGGTACCTTTCCTATACCAATACGACGCTTGATTCTGTCGATACTTGCATTTCCCTTCTGGGCTTCCTTGATTTGGCTAATCAAAGTGGGTTGAAGTTCAATGCTAGCTAAGAATCCGTTGCTAACTAGCTCAGTTCTAAACTGCTCCAACTCCTCGTGTAAACTTGGTTGCTTCTCCTTGATCATGCACTACTGCAGAATGGGCTATTAGTGACAGGCTCAAACTGGTAATTAGTGACGGGCAAAGCGCCTGTCATTGATGACTAGTCACTGGTATGAGGCTACTAGTGACAGACATTTATCTGTGTCTGTCACTAGTGACCTGCAAAAGGGATGCATGTCACTAGTTGTGATCAAAGGCTGTAGCGCCATGGGTTTCCTAGTGACATGCCCACTATCCCGCCCGTCACTGGTTGGAATTTCGGTAATAAAAAATAAATGTGTTTTCCATAAATATTTCAGGAAGCACGATAAGATGTTATAAAAATATAAAATGCATTTTCCACGAATATTTTAGATAGCACAATAAAATGTTGTACCAATGATACTCACATAAACCAGTATGACATAATATTTACACAGCTAGCACACTGGCATAAGAACTTGCAACCTATCGTCTAAGGAAGAATAGTTTCTTGATGAGCTATCAAGCAAACGGTTTGAAATCCAAAGAATAGCACCACCATAGTACATGTATTATGGTCATACATAGTTGGAAGTTCCTTTCACTTTTCTACATTTTTACCATCTCGCTGAGGTGTAAATTCTTTCATTATGTCTTCCTTGTATGGACCTAAATCATGTAGGACATTGATTGCGTGCTTAACCTGATACAAACAAGGAAATGAACATATAATTGTAAGCACTTCGGATTGGCACCACAGATGAACTGCCATTATTATACTATATGAGCATATAGAGAAGGATAATGATACAGTACATAGATTATGGATAACCAAAAATAGCAATATAATAAACAAAATTAGATTATATGGAAGCTTCGGTGTGCTCCAAAATAGATTTCATTGAGTACATAAGTGTGTTACTCTACATGCCTACAAGTGTCTAGAGCAAAGCATAAAATTTATTTCGACACTATTAATTGAAACAATCCAATATCCAAGGATTTGGTCTATTGATTTTTAATGTCACATAGTTGTTGAGCTTCAACCTTAAAAGGTCTGTGGACTATCCAAGATGGCAATGATCATGCGATATATGTAGGCTTTCTACAAGCAGTACACGAATTGTGTGTTAAATCGAGAACAAGGAAAATGCTCCAACCAGTACAGTTTTTTTTCTAGCAAATGTTACTGTAGTCAACTAAATAAGCAACAATTTATCAGTTGAGGACATTTACGGGGCATATTATTTTTTATCCTCATTGCAAGAACCTGAATGAATCAACGGGTACAAGATTATGCCACGTGATCATGCTTAGAGTCAGGGTCATATACACATTGTGCGGATCTCATTTTAAAAATTGTGTTTTGATGGTTGATCGTGGCCCATGAACAATGCGACTATCTACAGAAATGTTCTGTAAAGGCTCAAGTCAATGGTACTCAACTTATAGGCCTCACGGATAGTGAATAAGTTTTGGCTTAGTAGCAATGTAAAATACGTGGCAAGTGACAAGCAGCAGCACAGCCATGAACTTGGAATTATGCATGTAGATTATCACAGCTTGAGTAGACTGTATATTTTTTGTTTCATTCGCCTCTAAATAAAATAAAAAACAACACGATGCATAGTACGACATGCATCGCTTGAACTGTCTAATTAACCTCTTTTCTGGTTTCATGCAGATCCTTTCATTAGCATGTGTACGCTAGGTTAGGCTCACTCGGGTCATATATGGCATATATAGTGTCGATATGTGGTCGTACAATTGCTTATCGTCAAGCCCCTATCAATATTCATAATGAAGTCATGAAGGCAAAGTCGCGTAAACATCTTGACATGAGGTTCCAACTTAGAGCTTCTCTGTATGTCATCATGCATTTCGATCGGCATGTCATTCCCTTCCCTCTTTGATTATACAAGAAAGCCGAGTAGGGGGAATGTATCATTTGCTCGAGTTTCAAGATTCAATGTTTCGAATTTCCTAATGGCTAGTTTGACCCATCTCTGCCCCACACGTTGAGTCTGCATGCTCGAGTAATAGTGTTTAGTTTATAGAGTCTACCACAAGGATTATTTTAGATAATTCAGAATTAAGAAATGATATATGCCCATAACTAAAGAATTTCATTTCATAAAAGAAATCCTTTCCTTTAGAAATCTAAAGAGTACAAAAGAATGCTCCCACCATCGATCTATATAGATTCAACAAGCTCAATACCATAGAAACATACTAAATACAAACTTTGTTATTAAAAGCACCGCAACACCATGTCACTCAAGTTACACCTAATAAATCAAAATAAGAATTATTCAAGTAATAATCAACACAAATTTTGTAGTACATATAATATGCAGCCTCAATAGCTGGGCAGAAAATATAATGAGCATGTCTATTAAAAAGGAAAGCAACTTGGCATTGGCATATAACATGGTGAGAAAACAGAACATAAGATCAGAATGTACCTCTTTGTTATTGTCTTGTACCTTTCTAATATCACGGAATGAAACTACAAATATCACATGGTGACTTGTATAAAATTTATTTTATTAGTCCAGTTTCATTGGCTTGTATGATCTTGAAGCTTCTGGTCTCTCTTGTGCAGGAAGCTCCAAGGTGCTCTAAACAATGTATTATCCAATATTCATTCCTAAGTACAAAGTAGAGTTATAGGCTTTGATGTGTGAATGGAAGCTGGGTTTGTTTTCTTTGCCACAGTTGCCAAGCAGATCATTTCACATGAAGTTAACCATATTTGAATTCAATAACCTTAGCTTTGGATTAAAGAGTACATCAAACCATACATCTGCGCAAGCTATGAACGTGTGTGCTTTTTTATGTACAAAGTAATCTAATACTTAATACACATGTATAATTGTTTTTCTGTTTACCAAGATTTTCTAAACAATGTAAAGGAAACAAAGTTGCTGACGAACCTGGAATGCGTCGGCGGCAGCAGGCCTGGTGGCGTCGGCGACGGAAGGCCTGGCGGGAGGCCTGGGATGCATTTGCGCAGCTTCGGGCAGCGGCGTCCTCTGGTGGCGGCGTCCTCGCATCGGGGTAATGCGTCGCTCGCGGCGGCGTTGGAGGGGCTGGCGGTTGTAGGGGTGGCGGCGACTGGAGGGCCGGTGGCTGTTGGGAACTTGGGAGTCGGGGGCGGGGATGGGGAGTAGGGCAGCGGCGGTTGGAGGGGCGGCGGCTGCTAGGGAGTTGGGAGTCGGGCACGGGGACGAGGAGCAGGGCTGGCGGCGGTGGAGGGGAAGCGGCAGCGTCGACTTGTGACTTGAGAGTCGGGGACGGAGATAGGGAGCAAGGCGGCGGCGACAGTGAGATCCTTATTTTCCGTGAAAAAACTTGTCTAAGTTTTTTAAATCAACTAATCGTGCGTCCGGTGCGGTGCTTGACCATATGGCTAGTCCAGACCTCGATCGGTAGGTGTCGATGATTCCATCGTCCAAGCAACGGTGCTGTGCGCGCGCGGCCGTTGATGCTGCATGTGCCGCGGCCGTGTCATCACACATACACTGGTATGAATAGATTAGTTGTAGCATGTATCGTAATCAAGCCTAAGTTACATGGCCAGGCTGTTCCTATGTGTGTCTCTCTCTCCTGGTGAACTTGATAGCACGTACATATACACGTTCATTTAAGGATTGATATCGCTTATCTCGTCTTCATCGCATAGAGAAAAAAGTGAGGATAGCACCGGCAGGTCTATGGTCGGGTTGGCAGGCGAAAAAAATTACCTACTATCAGTGACCCGCTTTTACAAATGTCTGTCGCTAACAAATTGCCACTTTCATCCGGTCGAGAAGAATACTATTGACTAGCATATTTTTGGTCCGTCGCTACTTCTATCCTTCTCAGTGACAGACATCTATATACGCTTGTCACTAAGTATTTATTACGTTCGGTTGGTCTTCACAAAAAATACTAGTGATCAATTTTATACGTCTGTCACTAGTGTTTCGTACTAGTGACAGGCCTATCATTGCCCGTCACTAGGAATACTTACTAGTGACAGGCACAATTTTACCCGTCACTAACCACCTGGAGGCTATAAGCCTTTTTGCAGTAGTGATGGTGTTTAATCTACACGACAATCTGCTAAGAGCATCCGCTACCACATTGGTTTTGTCGGGGTGATAGTGAATGTCAAGGTCATAATCCTTAATTAACTCTATCCATCTCCTTTGCCTCATATTCAGCTCCTTCTGAGTGAAAATATACTTCAAGCTCTTGTGATCTGAGTAAATCTCACAGCGATTACCCATAAGGTAATGACGCCATGTCTTCAATGCTAAGACTACAGTTGCTAGTTCAAGATCATGGGTAGGGTAGTTTTGCTCATGCTGCTTCAGTTGTCGGGACAAATATGCTATGACTTTGCCTTCTTGCATTAACACACATCCGAGACCAATCTTGGATGCATCACAATACACATCAAACGGTTTCTTGATATCTGGCATAATCAATATTGGTGCTGAAATCAATCTCTTCTTGAGCTCTTGGAAACTTGCTTCACATTTGTTGGTCCATTCAAACTTCATATCCTTCTTCAACAATTGAGTCATTGGTCTTGCGATGCTCGAAAATCCTTCACCGAACTTGCGGTAATATCCCGCTAATCCGAGAAATGCACGGACTTGGGTTTGAGTGGTTGGGGCTTCCCATTCTTCAACATCTTTAATCTTGGCGGGATCAACAACGACTCCTCCGGCAGACACAATATGTCCGAGGAATCCTACTTCTTTCAGCCAAAACTCACATTTGCTGAACTTGGCATACAACTGATGCTCTCTAAGGGTTTCAATGATGATTCTCAGATGTTGCTCATGGTCTTCTTCTGACTTGGAGTAGATAAGAATATCATCGATAAACACAACGACAAACTTATCCAGAAAATTCATAAAGATCTTATTCATGAGATTCATGAAATAAGCGGGGGCATTGTTTAATCCAAAAGACATGACCGTATACTCATATAGTCCATATCTGGTGGTAAAGGCGGTCTTTGGAATATCCGTTGCACGAATCTTAAGTTTGTGATAACCAGTCCTAAGATCGATCTTAGAGAACACTCTGGCACCAGTCAACTGATCAAACATATCCTCTATCTTGGGAAGGGGGGTACTTGTTCTTGATGGTGACGTCATTCAGCTTCCTGTAATCTGTGCACAAACGGTTGCCTCCATCTTTCTTGTCGACGAACAACACAAGCGATCTCCATGGCGATGCGCTTGGTTGAATCAAACCTTTCGCCAGCATAGCATCCAATTGCTTCTTCAACTCCACTAATTCTGAGGGGTTCATGCTATAGGGTCTCTGAGCTATGGGTCCGGTTCCAGGGATTAGTTCAATAATGAACTCAATATCCCGATCTGGGGGCATACCGGGCAATTCATCTGGGAATACGTCGGGGTATTCACAGACTATTCTCACTTGGTCTATGATTGGTAGGGCTAGACTCTTGTTGCACTTTAATTGATAGGGCAAGGTTTCAGATATATGCTCTACTGATACTCCAGAGCTACTGGTCATGGTGATGGCTTTCTTGGCACATTCAATCAATCCTTCATGCTTTGACATCCAATCCATTCCTAGTACTACTTCCAAACCTTTGGTTCCAAGTACTATTAGATTGGCATAAAAATCTATCCCATGTATTCTGATAGGTACCGCCTTGCAAATTTTTCTAGCTTTGGTGGTTGAACCAGGTATTTGAACTATCATAACATGCTTCAAGTTGGTTGGGTGAATCTTACTAGTGCATGTAAATTCTTCTGTAACAAACGAGTGCGATGCTCCAGAATCAAACAACACTCTTGCTAATACTGAGTTCACAGAAAACATACCCAGCACGACATCAGGCACTTCTTGGGCTTCTTTGGCGTTCATGTGGAAAAGACGGTCGTTGCGGTTGTGAGGGTTCCCTGGGGCGAATCTTCTTCCGGGTTGAACACGGCGCTGCTGCTGAGCTGGGGCATTCACATTGGCAGTGGCGGCAATCTTCTTGGGACACTCGTTGGAGTAGTGACCCTTCACTCCACACTCAAAACAAGTAATCTAAGACTTGTCTTTTGCTGCCACAGGCACGACATTGCTTCCAGTCCTCGGGGCAGTATTGTTGTTGTTGTTGTTGGACTTGGGCGGTGCACGGTTGAAGTTGTTGGAGTTGTCGGGGTGGTTATTGTTGTTCCCTCCGGACTTCACATTTCCTCCGCTACGGTTGGGGTAGCTGGGGCGAGACATTGGGGGTCTATTGTTCCTTGGGGCATATCCTGCAGACAGGTTGGGGCGATACTTCTGGTGACTGTTGGATCCAGCTTGGTGCATCATCCGACGTTTGCGGTTGTCATTCGCTTGATTGATCTTCCCTTCCATCTGAATGGCAGAGTCAACTAGCTCTTCGAGATCCTCAAAACGGATGTTGACTAGCACCTTCTGCATCTCATCATGCAGTCCGTTTAGGAATCTCTCCTTCTTCTTGGCTTCAGTGTTGATCTCATCAGGTGCATACCTAGCGAGGGACAAGAATCTGTCATGGTACTCTACTACTGTCATTCTGCCTTGCTTTAGCTCTCTGAATTCATCTCTCATTCTGGTGACTAAACCCTGCGGCACATGGGTGCGGCTGAACTTGACTTTGAAGGCTTCCCACGTCCTCACTTGACCGTGGTTCATGTTACGGGTGCTGTTCCACCATGCTCTTGCATCTCCGCCAGATAGTGGGTGGCAAACAGAACTTTCTCGTTGGCATCCACTCCTGCGACTTCTAAGTTATTCTCCATGGTATGTAACCAGTCATCAGCATCCAGCGGGTCTTCAGACTTGCTAAAGATAGGGGGATTTGTATTTTGGAAGTTTTTGAGTTTGGATCCATGATGATCCTGATTTCTATGGCCTTGATTATTGTGGGCCATTTGGGCGATCTGCTGTACGGTGGCTAGATTGGCTTGGCGCTCTGCCCTACTAGCTTCATGGTCTGCAATTAGCGTCTGCAGAATCTGCAGCATTGGGTCCTGCGATGAGCTGCTCCCTCCTTGGTTTCCACGAGTCATCTGAAGATTGAGATAGATAATGGGGTAAGAGGGAAAGTTCTAAGGTTTGATGGTTTTGGTTTCAAAGCTAAAACTTTGAGTTTGACTCAGGTTTTGCAAACTAACTTATTTTCATTCATTCAATCAAAGCACATGATACAAACACACACACCACAACATGAAATGAAAAACAGATGGTTTTAAGAACCATTCTGTGAGGTACGATACAATGTGACCGATACATCTCACTCCTACGATAGTGATCTAGTGCATCTACTCATCATCAATGAAGTCAGAGTCATCATCGTCTGTGTAGAAGTCCATGGCATCATCCTCCAGGTAGTCATCATCATTGCTGAGGTACGAGTGAATATCACCCTGGATGTCTTCACCTTCTTCCTCTTCTTCTTTGGCTGCAAGCTGAGCTTCTTGCTCCTTGATGGTCTTCTCGAGGTCGGCCACCTTCTTGTGAAGACGTTCGATGGTGTGATCCTTCTTTGCGTGTTGATGACGAAGTGATTGACGATCCTTGACGAGAAGTGAGAAAGTCTAGGCCTTCTGGGCGGCAATGGGAAGGTTGTGGTTGGCGTACTCTCGAGCATTGTCCAATTCCTTCTGTCTATCATACAGCAGGAAGTCGAGGTTCTCCACTTGGCGTCTCATCTCCGAGTGACTTGGCATATCCAAAGGCATTCCCATTGAATCACGCCTTGCATAGTGAGCAAAGCGGGTTCCCTGGATCAAGTTGACATTCTGTCCGCAAAGACGGGCGAGAGCTTCACGCATTGCCCTGGCTAATCCATCTAGCCAGTTGTTCTCTCTCACGGTGAATTGAATCTTCTCTGACGGTGGTGCTTCCATCTTGCCTCGAAGATCACCAACTACTAGCCATTGTAAATCTCCTCCTGGGAGACCATTGAGTTGAGCTCCAAAGAATTCCGGATGCGGGCACTCTAGGTACTCAGATAGTGCATCAAGATCCCTTTCGAAGATCAGTTGGCCTCCGTTGCCCAACTGGTAGAACTTGTAGTACTAAACTTTCATATATAAGAATTTAGGATGAGAAAGTTAGTGAGGCGATCAAGTGTGTCGAATTTTATGGAGTAATGTAAGAATTTTTGAGGAACATGTATTTTTTGAGAGAAAGAATCCCAAGGATAAGAGTGGAAATAGTTTTTCATAAATACTCACTTGTTTGTTTTTGAAACTAAGTTTTTGGTTCCGACGTCCATTCTAACTAGGGTCTCCTATGGTCAGGATGGCTCTGATACGAACTTGTCAACACCTGGATTTTGAATCCCAGATGCCTGTTATGCCATACATTGCAATCCCAGGATTACCATTTTTGAGAGACATAACAGATTGGATATCATAGTACATCATCCATTACAAACCATAATAAGGTCTTACACAAATAAAGGATCTCATGATCCAGTCTTAATACAAACAAGCAGCGGAATAAATAGCGTAGCGGCAGGCTCCATATTTAGTGTCACAGGCAATGCTGACGATGGGAGATAGTCCTAGTTGTCATAGCCGTCCTTCTTCCAGATAGTCCTCCTCATAGTCTGGCCACGAGAATAGCCAGGGACAAAGCCATGAGTACTCTTTAAGTACTCGCAAACTATCACTAATAAGTAAGGTAGTTCTAGTAGGAATGCTAAACTCTAAGTTTATTTAGAAAGTTAAGTTTGAAACCTAAGCTGAGTTCAGAAGTAAAGAAAGATAAAATAAAGTTCTAAAATCACCTAAGTGGGAACTTAGTTGTCATAGTCACAACTCTATTGGGGTCAAGTCATGTCACATTTCATTTCATAAGTCATTTTGAAAACATCTGACAACGGAACAGTATGGCCACTCCTACTGTCCCTATCCACGGACGCGGCTATTCGAATAGTTTGACACTCTGCAGAGGTGGTACACTTTCACCACAAAATTTGATACATCTGTCAGGGATAACACCGAATCATCCTACTTAGTATGCAGATAATCAAACATAACCTTTCAATTACACACCCTAGTATAAGCACCTCTCCTATGATCTTGGCCTCCCAGCCATGGCCATCTACCATCTTGGGCACTGCATAGGTGGACAACATTGAGGGGTAGCCTCAGCTCAAACCTCTCCCGCGAGGGAACTCATACTAATGCATATAAACTTCCGGCTAAGCCTTACCCAATTCAGGTATTGTGGTTGTACGGTAAAATTGGAATGGTATCGCATCCGAACCCAACCATCAGTTTTTATAAAGGGCTAAGGCTCATGCCTCAATATTTTCATCATCATAAACCATTTGTGTTTCTCAACACATGTCAAAACATTTCAATAGAATGACTCATCATTCCAAGGTTTTCATAAGTCATTTTCACCAAGCATTCCCATCTAAAGTGATCAAGTTTTTGGTTTGGCTCTAATCAGTAAGTTAAGAGTGTTCAGTAATGTGGGATGCTACTCTCAATCTCATTCCACAGAATGACATCTAAGTCTAACTAGATAGGTCAAGTTTTATACTCTTTATGCTATCTATAACAAAGTAAAGAACTTTTGTAAAGTAAAAGAAAGTAAAGCTTGTAAGTAAAACTTGGGGTATGTATAAGTCAAAATGTATAACCAAGCATGCCTAATACATTTGCTTAGGTTATCAAGCTTGCAAGTGTTAGCTTGCATTGTTAATGATGGCTTGCCTTGGTTGGTGCAGTGGTTGAAATTCTCCTCTTCTTCCTCGGGGTAGAATTCCTCCTCTTCGTAGACTTGGTCGGTACTATCGTCTATAAATACATACAGAATTCACAATCACCAAACAATACTTAGCTAGTCTATTTAGTACACTAATGCACACATTTGATGATCTAGTATCATCACATTCATCACAAGATTTAATAAACTAGTTTCATTTATTTTATTTAAGAAAAGTAATTTATACTCATTGAAATTAATTAAGATTTAATATTATCCAATTAAAATATGGGATCATGTGGACACATGTCATCACCACATATTCTAATACATGGGAATGTGATTTAAATGTTTGATCATATTTCAATAAGTTTAAGTTTATCATTTATTCAATTTAAAGTGACTAGAAATGCCTATGTAGCATTATTTTGGTACTAGTCCAAAGTCACTACATGCAAACCTAAATATTATTACATATTCAGATAGGTATGTTCAAATGTGATTTTGGAGAGTTGGAATCAACTCAGAATCTATTATGGTTGATTTTTGAAAAATGTTTGAATCTATAAAAGTCTCTGTTTTGTTATGTTTTCTATATGTGATCAATAATTCCAATTGATTTAAATCCAACGGGCTTGGATAGATATTTTAATTATATTTCCAACAAAATTGGAATCATTAATTTTGGTGGAGTAAAACTCCCTGAATTGATTTTCAAACTAGTGGACAGAAACTAGAATAAGTCTAAAAAGAAAAGTCTATATTTGAATCCTAGGGCCAGCGCGGGAAAGAAAATGGGCCGGCCCAGTTGCGGTGCAGAGGACAACTGACAGGGGGTCCCGCATGTCAGTAGCTCTTCTAACGCAAAGCGGTACGGGGCGATGTGGGTCGTGCGATTAGAACCTAGATCAATGGCTCTAGTTCATCATCGACGACGGACTGGTCGCCGACGAGACGGAACCCAATCGGCTCGGTGGGTGTCCAATGGGGGCATACCAGGGCTCCATCTAGTGTGGAGATGGAGGCGATCGAACGAGGAGACGACGGTGAACTAAGGCGAGGTCGCGGCGGCTCCTAGGGTGGACGAAATCGACGGGGCTCTTCCTCCTCTACTGCGGCAAACTCTGGCGCAATTCCGGCGAACTGCTGCTCAAGCGGCTCCGGTGATGAGGTGAGGTAATTCTGAGAGAGAGGGGAGTTGAGTGGTGTGAGGAATTGGTGCTAGGGAGGGCTTCTTATATAGGCTCGACGAGGGGACCGTGAGGACGACGGTGAGCTCATCGGTGATGAAGGTACAGGGCGGTAGAGGTATGGGCGGTGTAGGCGGACGGTGGCTTGCCTCCTGGTGGTCATCTACGACGTAATGGCTATGCTTGGGGCGGTGGCATTTGGTCGGGCGAGGCTGGCGCTCTGCATGGCAGAGGCGATGCTCGACGGGGTTCACGGCGGCTGCTGTTCGCGCGATGGGAAAAGGGCATGTCTAGGGGTGTGCTGGGGTTATGGCGGAGCGGTGCGTGCAAGCTGAGGTTGTGGTGCGGCTTGTGCGGGCCTGTCGGGGACGACGCTCTGGCGTGATCTGTGCACAACGAAGAGGCGGTGGGCGCGAGTTGTCTATGGTGGTCCAGGGGCTGGCTGCGTTCATGGGGTGGACAGGGGGTCGCGGTAGAGTGCGGTGGAGCTAGGGGATGTGCTGGTTTGGCGCGGCGCTATCTCTGGCGCGTTGCCCACGATCGGCCGGCGGCGACCAAAAACGGGCGGCGCGTTACTAGCGCTGCGGGGTAGGAGGGGGATGGTCTGGGGTTTAGTTAGGATAAGAGGGGACAGATGAGAGATGTGAGGGTTAAATGGGAGACAAGAATTCAATTGGCAACAGTAATAGTTAGGCCAATATATTTCTGCCTACCAACCGTTCAACAAAATGGCCGCAAGAACAAAAGTTTTGAATTTTGAAAAGGATTTTGGTGGAGTTGTTGGTCACATGCTTGAGCATCTGTGGTTGCTTGGGATTGTTAAGTTGGACTCCTTTGAGTGGTTTTTGAAAAAGTGGGATCTAGATACATACACTTGATTCCATTTTCAAATGCCATTTAAATTTAGTGTTTAAATGTTTTTGTAAGATCACAAAGTGGGCCTTGGTAGATCTTTACTTGTACTAGCAAGGGGTACAAAGAGTTAGAATTGTTTCTGTTGGAATTTGAGTTCTAGGAACACCGAAAGTGACCTAGTGGATTAAAATGGCAAAAGTGACCATTTGCCTTTATTAATTCCAATTGATTTCTTTTTCTTTGGATTTGGCTTGGGAATGATCTAGATGATGTGGCATTCACCTTAAAATCATTTTACAACCATTAGAACAATCAAACATGGCAATTTCAAACAATTCCATATTAATGCAACACACATATGCATTCTTAATTATTTTAGTGATAAAAGTTTTTGTTAACCCTAAATTGGGTGATTTGGTTCTTGATAACCTTGATTAAAGATTTGGGATGTTACATGCCTTATTGGATAGGACCATCAACAAGGTATGATCAAGTTTGATGGTTAAGTGATGAAATTGAGTGGATTGAATATCAAGTTCATTTAGATGATCCAGTTCATTCAAAGGCAAGATATTTCAATCAAGACAATTAATTAATTGTTTTACTTGTGATTACTTATTCAAGACTCATTCATAAATATTTTACAAGAAAAATCAAAATGGTTTAAATATAGAAAGTTAACAACTTGATTTGGTTTAGGGTTGTTTTCAAGTGTCATTTCAATTGTTGTTTTCGTATTTGAGTGTATTCTTATTGTTTTAAGATCTTTTAAGTTCAAACAAATTTTTTATTTTTTTATTTAAGAAATATAATATAGGGATTTTACGGAATTTTATTGTTATTAAGTATATAGTATTTGATTTTTATTATGTCCCTTATATGGAAAATTCTTAATGTTAGATGAAAAATGTCTTGGAGTGATTTTATATCTTTTATAGGATTTTATAAAGGTTTTATATGATTCTTTCATATTTCTTTTCTAATAATTGTTATATGATTTAAATTCTTTTTTCTTTAAATCATGCCCAATTAATAATTTCATTTCTTTTGATTTCTTATATTTGGAATATGTATAACCTTTATAATTTAAATTTTAATATATTTATGGAGTATTACATTTTTCTAGGGAGTTTTAGCTATTTAATTAAATTTTAAAGTATTTAAGTCTTTATTATGTTATTTTTGTTTTAAAACAACATATTACTTGATTCTTGTTTATTTTTTTATAACTTATAATATCAATTTATATTTGTTTTATCCTTTTTGCTTGACTTTTGGGATTTATTTTGAACTATTTTCATTTGAATTTTAAATATAAAAAAATAAAATCCTAGAGTTTATTGGGCCTGGTCCATGGGCTCTAGTGGGCATAGACCATCTAGTCCAGTCGGAGCAGGTCACTACCCCGACCCTGGACCGACCTGCACTTTGTCTCTCACTTGATGCACCCCCAGCTTCACTCGCTCCCCTCCTGGCTCATGGTTCCCCTAGCGATGTGCCACCGCAGGCGCAATCCCAACCCTCATCGTCCAGGTCCATCGTCGCTCTTAGCTACCTCTGCACTGCCACCCTCTCCTCTACCTGCCCCCCCTTTGTGCAACATCCCAAGCACCCGCGCACTTGCCCTAGCTAACCCTAAGTTCCCTAGGTTCGTCCATCGTCACTACCCCTAGGCCAGTGCCTCTGGATGCTCACTTAGGCACCGTCTACAACTACCTAGTCACCTCCCTTGACTTCTACGACAACCACGAGCTTCACCTCGCCCCCCGAAGGGATTACTGCTGCGGTGGGCATCGCTGGTAGTGGCCTCCCGCCCTAGATGCGGTGGTAGGCTCGGCTACCACCCTCCTTCATCTTCTTCAACTTCGGTTACTATGAATCATGTAGATTTTCTGCCATGACCAACCTTCTCTATTCTATGGTTAGGGTTCTTAGGCGTTGGACTGGGAATGATTGTGTATCTACTAGGTTTAGGTCTGTGGTGATTCTAGGTTTAAGTGTGATGCTCCTGATTATGAACTTGGTGTCCTATCCTAGGGTGTTAATGTGCTACTAGTTATGAGGGTTGCTGGCTAGTTCCTCCTAATTTGGTCCATCTAAGTGAGTAGCTTCTAGTTTCTTATGTTCTTGTTAATTCTAGCTAATGTTGTGTGGTGGATTAAACATTCTAGTTGATACAGATGAGTGCATTCTATATTACTAGTATATACACAAAAAATTATTTAGGAAATAGGAGTGTATGTGAGATAATGGAGTGTTCGCACTCCATAAGTAAATGCCTTGGTTGTTTTATTCATCCGGTTAATCAATTCCCAGATAACCTTGATGGTATATTAGTAGTAAATTGGATATTAATGATGTAGCTTGATAATATTATGATCCACATAGCAATGTCACACTTAAGTGTAATGGTGTGCATGTAAGATATGGATGCTTGGGTCATTTCCTTGGTTAGTTAGATACACACACAAATGACTTCTTAGTACCGTAGTAGGTTTAATCCTTCATAGATAGATGTTTTCTTAATTTAGTCATATGGTGGCATAATTCCCATATGTTCTAGTAGTTTTTATGTGTTTGTTAAGGTAAAATCCACCCAGTTGTAAGTGGTATGATTTATCCTGATGTACTTGTTGTCCCTTTTTTATTAGTTAAGTGATTTGCTTGTTGTTCTTCAAGATTTCTTAGTGTTCTTGATCCTGCATGTTGTCTACTTAATTAAGTAGAAGAATGAGGTTAATTTAGGCTTAATTTAGTGTTCTTAGATGATTTATTTTCTATGATTTATTTTCCTTGAGTTTGATTAAGGTGTTTTGCTGATCTTAATGATCACAAGATCATCAAGCTGAGTGGAATGTTTTCTAGATCCAATATATGATACAAGGATTAAGTTTTGATAGATTTAGAGTGTGTAGATGTGTTAAAGATGTGGTCTTGGATAATATTTACTTGTTGTTTAGATCATATTTACTAAAATTATTACCCCCCACTCTCTCCTCTCTTCCTAATCCTATTCCTAATGTTCAAGTTATTACTACTACTGCTATTCTACTTCTTATCCTAAATATCTAGCTAAAACCATTGTATAGTAGGCCTTATTATTCCTCCATCTACTATTGTTCTTCCTCTTGTTGTTGCTCCTGGCCTCCTCTTCTTGCTTTCTCTTCCTCTTAGATCTCCACTAGTGGAAAAAAGGCCTTTGCCGAACCAGGCACCAGGACTAAAAGGAGAATAGTCCCGACCCGTATCACTGCCCAGGACTAAAAGTTTCCCCTATATAATGCAGCTTCGTCCATGCCCTAGCCATGGCCATTTTCCCTCCCAAGCAAGCCGAGTTCATGCCCTTTTTTTCTCAAGATTTGGTTGCAACCCCTAAACCCAAGGTTTTAAAAGGTTAGAAACTTCATCCTTTCATATCTCATTGTTACTTTAGATCAATGGGATAGAAGTAGAGATGGATTTGCATGCTCTAGAAGTAGAGGATTTTTAGATGTGTAATTTTAGGCAAACTAGCACAGTGGCCCGCGCATATGCGCGGGCAACATCTTCAATTATTTGTAAATTTGGTACTATGGGTTAGGAAGTGACTCTTAAAGTAATGGAAAATATTTAGTATGTCATTTTTTTATTTCTATACTATGATAATTTAGTTTAGAAATGTACAAAAATAACAATAGTTGGCAAAGGATAATAGGGAAGTTGGAGTACATGTGTAAAAATAAGAAATTAAAACCATTTGAGTTACACATTTTTGTACACCCAAGCCCTAGGATTATGTGGGAAGAGCTTGTCGTTGCATCCTAAACCGGAAGGAAGTGACCAATCAAGGGAACTACCCACTCTTTATCTCCACTTTAAATCATCTCTACTTACTTTCTATGTGACTCTCTCTCTCTCTCTCATCTTCACATGGACACCACATACACCAGTGTTTATTTCGAACATGGACCACAATAATAAACCATGTGATCAAAATATTTCTTTATTTTCACTCATGAGATGATGTTGATCCAGGTCTTAATGTAAATAATAACATATCAATGAAAACTAAATTCATAAACTTTATACTTGAGAAAAATCCTATATGCATACTATTTGTGCTCAAATGAGAAGGGTGTATTATCGCTGTCGAGAGACGACATGTTGATATATGAAGAGTTATATAATTAAAAACACAGTTCTATTGCAAAAATC
Organism: Avena eriantha; assembly: GCA_910589775.1. Lineage (NCBI taxonomy): Eukaryota > Viridiplantae > Streptophyta > Magnoliopsida > Poales > Poaceae > Avena > Avena eriantha. The sequence continues at coordinate 391,692,703 of OU342741.1, forward strand.
AGACAATACAATTTTTTTAATTCCCTCCACGTACTATAGAGGTAAACTTGATAATATATACTGTGTTTTGTAATGATTCCTAGATGAGGTTATTTATGTGATGACTAAGGAAGGCCAACTGGATTATCTAAGTGGAGTCTCATCAGGAAATATTTTTCTGATGTCATGCATGGATAAGGAAGGAGAGCAATACGAACTATAATATGATATGAACTTTGGAATTAATGATTTATTTCATTCAAAGATCACCGAACTACACAAATTTTTAAACCAAATATCATATAGCTCACAATTGCTACGACATATACACATATTGGATAACTACTCAATGGTGATGAAATTTCACATGTTGTAATAATAAGGTACAATACCATAAGCTTCATAAAACAAAGATCAAGATGATAATGCATTTATATGGAGCAATATTACCATTTACACTATGATGATAATATATACAACCCCGTTTAATCTCGATCCATTGGGTAGCTATAATACAGATCTCTTAATTATGAATAAATATGGAGTGGTCAAATACAAGATACTACCTTTCATTTAGCCGTACAAATCTAATAGAAGTGTGTCTACATGTGCCTAAGAGAATACGGTGCATAGCATTCTAGGATGATGGATCATACCACTATACAAATTAAATGAATGGTTGCCAATGTGTCAGCCATGTACAAAGTTGTGTGTTATTAAGGACACCGTAGTGCTTGGCCATATCTGAATAAACATCACACATCACCATAGTTCCGATGTTGAAGTAGGGGATATCCTTTTGAGCATAAATATGGTATTTGGTACAGTATTCACACAAATTTCAAAAGAGAAATATAGAAGGGGAACACGAATCAACATTTTATACATCAACCATACAAATTCATAATTTAATTGTCTCTTTGTGATGTTTCTTTTTGAGATCGTTTCTTTGTGATGTTAGATGTGCCTGACTCCAGATCTGCAATGTAATAATATGAAATATGATATTCCCTTTGATTAATAATAAGTGTCACTGATTTAGTAGCCTCTGATCCATAATAATAAGTGTCGTTGATTTATTACTAAATTGGAGATACTTATTAGGGCTTGAATGAAGAGTATAAGATAGGGCGACATTCTCAAAGGCTTGAGTTGGTAAGTTCGCATTAACTACCTTCAAGAAAAAATTGAGTAAGTAATCCTATCTAACCAATAGTTGTTCTTGTGAATTCTGATAAAAACAGTAGTACCGTAGGGGTCTTTTAGATAAAAGGTTATAAAGTCTGCTAGTTTAAATAGGGGTCTCCCTATAATTGTCTGGTTAAAAGCTGATTATACTCCATATATAATTTTCTTATCTATGCACGCACGTATATTTTGCTCCTCTTAGCTATGCATGCAACACAAACGCATTTTGGCTCCATATATAATTCCAAACCCTCAACATAAAAGTAAATATCAGATAATAAATATATATATTTCGCACTAGTAATCTTAAAAAAATTAAACCATTAACACAATGAGACGAAAAGGAGGAAAATTGAAGATGTTGAGTTGAATTTGTAATCTCCCTTCTAATTTATTATGTTTCACATCCGTCAGAGTGAGGAATATACTAAAAGTAGTGCTCGGGAAACATCGAGCTACTCACTCCTTGAAACATATGATACTTTTTTCCTATAATGGTCGCTTAAAAGGATCAACCTTGTTTATAGATAGTGAGGATAATGTAAATGGAATACATTGGAATTTATTGAGACTTTGTTAACTCCAAAAAAATCTTATGTATGAATGAGGTCATGTGCTAATTGAGGAAGTCCAGGTTACCTCTTTAAAAGCAAAACAATTAGGTAGCTGCATGCAACTCGGTGGTTTCTTTGTTTGGTTGATCTTCTACAAAGCGTTAATGTTGGAAGGAACTTGCAACCCAAGAGCGGATGTGAAGGGGTTGCTGGTGTTTGAACAATTGAACTCACCGCAAGATGGCAGCTCGATGAAATAAACTGATCAACATCGACCATATCGTACAGACATAAGGTTACAGAGAAAAATAATAATTTAAATAACTATGGGACTATGCAATTGCATCTGATGGTTGATAATAGATTTCTGCCAATGCTCATATCCAATTCCCAATCCATCTTTTAGGATCATGTGCAGCTGCACCTAAGGCATGGATCTAACATGTTTGTGCTTATGGCGTAGCTTGCGGCCTCGTGCAAGAAATCGTCTTCGCTGATCCCGTTGAAACCCATGAGAAACAACTAAACTGGCTTCTGTGATTTGAGAGCCAAGAGTGATGATATTGTGTTAGCAGAGCGTGCCAAGTAATCAATCTTGAGGAGCATGGGAAAATAACTGTACAAATTAATACCAATAGTTTCTGCATATTTTAGCAATCTGATCCGTTCTGATCTTTGCAAACAGTACGACTAAAATATAAATCAGACACGGAAACCATCGATCAAGCACTGACACTGTTGCCAGCCGACTGGCCGCACCACACGACTGTGGACGTGATGCGCCATTCGAGTGAACTACTTCTCCCTTCCTCTACCACCAAGATTCCATCCATCTACAAGGAAAGCAAATCAGGTGGAATCAAAACTGATCTAATAGAGACCAGCAAAAGATCAATACATAGGAAAAGAGGAACCAACAACCAAAAGAAGGAGATCCCACGACCATAGTCTTATGAACCTTCCAATCGAACAAATCCATCCAGGTGGCGTTGTGTTATGGCATACCTAGGCTTACCTATATTAGTGGTCTAGCTTCGCTCGCCGATTTGCATCGTAGTATAGCCCCAAATTGACCATGTGCCACCTAGCTAGCCGCATGAGACTAGCTTAGAAGGCCCGTATGCAACATGATAAAACTGATTAGCTCTTTCTAATTCGATCAGTTGTGTGTTTTATCTCGGGCGATCTCGACATGTCGTCCTAGTAATAGTTAAGTTGAGCCTGGGAGTAACAAAGTGAAGAGGAGCTTCGTGGAGACCCAATGCAGCGCAGCGGCAGCTATGGGAGGAGGGCGGCTCAAGGAGGTGACGGCGGTGGAAGTAGATTGGCTTGTCAAGGGTAACCGTGGACTTGCAATGGAGATGGAATAGAAATACGCTAGAGGGAAAAAAGCTTAGGTTATGAGGTTCGATCTCAATTTTAATGATGGCAATGGTGGGTAATTTTTCAAAGATTTAGTGGTGGACGATCTAATGGCTGATATTTTCATATTTAAATAATCAATGGCTAGATGTTTCTAATTTTTGTGGGATTTTCTAGCATATTTCTCTATTTTCTGGTGAACCCATCACGTACTTTTGATATATAATGGATTTTGATTAGGCACAAAGTTACTGAAAATTGAAATGTGTAATTTTAGAGTTTCAGAGCTCAAAATGGAATGAGGATTTCACTGCTAGAACAATAATTTAAAACTCCACATTTTTCATGGTAATTGTTTTCTCCAATTCAAAAATTGGTGCATGTAATTTTTTCAAAATTCAAATTTAATGCTCTAGAAGATCATATTACTTGTATTAAATTGATCATTAATCTCTATTCATGATGTTGTATAATGGTTTTTGATATACTTCTACAATAATGCAGATGGTTTGGGATTGGATGTACGGTACTAAACGACGCTCTAGCGAGTTCATTAATGACGTGCATGAATTCATCCGTGTGGCTGATGCGAACAAGCAGAATAATTTTGTATTCTATCCATATAGTGGATGAAGGAATCAGAAGGATTACTCTGACTCAAAAACCCTTCACAGCCACCTGTTAAAGTCTGGTTTCATGCCCAGTTATAATTGTTTGACCAAGCACAGAGAGAGAGAGGGGTTATAATGGAAGACAATGAAGAAGAGGATGATAATGACAACTATCATGGTTTCCCTGAGTACGGTGATACTTCCATGGGGGAAGCTTAATGGGAGGCTGAAGAAGAGGCACATGATGAGCCCACTGATGATCTTGGTCGGACCATTGTCGATGCACGGAGAGACTACGAAACTAAAAAAGAGAGGGAGAAGTTCAATCACATGTTAGAGGATCACAAAAAGTTGTTATATCCAAATTGAAAAAATGGTCTGAAAAAGCCGGATAGCACGCTGGAATTGCTGCGATGGAAGGCAATGTGTTGTATACCTGACTCCTCATTTGAAAAGTTGTTGAAAATGATGAAGAATATGCTTCCAAAGAATAACATATTGCCCACCAGGACGTACGAAGCAAAAAAGGTTGTCCGCCCTCTAGGTTTAGAGGTTCAGAAGATACATGCATGCCCTAATGACTGCATACTCTACCGCGGTGAGGAGTACGAGAATTTGGATGCATGCTCGATATGCACTGCGTTGCAGTATAAGATCAGACTAGATGACCCTGGTGATGTTGAGGACGAGCCTCCTCGGAAGAGGTTTCCTGCCAAGGTGATGTGGTATGTTCCTATAATACCACGGTTGAAATGTTTGTTTAGAAACAAATAGCACGCCAAGTTGTTGCGATGGTATAAAGAGGAACGTAAGTCAAACGGGATGTTGAGACACCCCGCTGATGGGTCGTAGTAGAGAAAAATTGATAGAGACTATCCAGAATTTGTAGATGATGCAAGAAACTTATGGTTTGGTCTAAGTACATATGGCATGCATCCTTTTGGAGAGCAGAGCTCTAGTCACAGCACCTGGCCCGTGACTCTATGTATCTATAACCTTCCTCCTTGGTTGTGCATGAAGCGGAAGTTTATTATGATGCCAATGCTGATCCAAGGCCCGAAGCAACCCCGATAACAACATTGATGTGTACCTAAGGCCATTAGTTGAAGAACTTTTATAGTTGTGGCATGAACCCGACATACGTGTGTGCGATGAGCACAAGCAGGAAGAATTTGACCTCCGAGCGTTGCTTTTCGTAACAATCAATGATTGACCTGCTCTTAGTAACCTTTCAGGATAGACAAACAAGGGATACAATGCATGCATGCACTATTTAGATGAGACTAAAAGTATATATTTGTAACATTTTAAGAAGAATGTTTACACGAGGCATCATTGGTTTCTTTTTCCCAATCATCCCTTAAGAAAAAGAGGCAAGCATTTCAATGGTCAGGCATGTGACCAGCCGAAGCCTAAGGAATGTACTGGTGCTAATGTATTTGATATGGTCAAGGATTTGGATCAAATAGTAATCTTTGGAAAGGGTCAGGGCGGACAATCAGTTCTGAAGGACGCCGAGGGATACGCACCCATGTGGAAGAAAAAATCTATATTTTGGGAGCTACCCTATTGGAAATTCCTAGAGGTCTGCTCTGCAATCAACGTGATGCATGTGACAAAGAATCTTTGCGTGAACCTGCTAGGCTTCTTGGGCGTGTATGGGAAGACAAAAGATACACCGGAAGCATGGAAAGACCAACAACATATGAAAGACCCAAAAGGCCTACATCTAGAATGGTTTCTAGGTCATGCCAGCTATGCTCTTACCAAACAAGAGAAGGAAATATTTTTTGAATGCCTGAGCAGTATCAAGGTCCCGTATGGCTTCTCGTCGAATATGAAGGGAATAATAAATATGGCAGAGAAAAAGTTCCAAAACCTAAAGTCTCATGACTGCCACGTGATTATGACGCAACTACTCCCGATTGCATTGAGTGGGCTTCTACCGGATAATGTTCGAGTACCCATTGTGAAGCTATGTGCATTTCTCAATGTAATCTCTCAGAAGATAATCAATCCTAAAGATCTACCATGATTACAGAATGATGTGGTCCAATGTCTTGTTAGTTTCGAGTTGGTGTTCCCACCATCCTTCTTCAATATTATGACCCACCTCCTGGTTCACCTAGTCGAAGAGATTTCCATTCTTGGTCCTGTATTTCTAGATAATATGTTCGCCTTTGAGAGGTTCATGGGCGTCTTAAAGAAATATGTTCGTAACCGTGCTAGGCCTGAAGGAAGCATCTCCAAAGGCCATGGAACAGAGGAGGTCATTGAGTTTTGTGTTGACTTTGTTCCTGACCTTAAGGAGATTGGTCTTCCTCAATCGTGGTATGAGGGGAGACTGAGTGGAAAAGGCACTCTAGGAAGGAAATCAATAATATGTAGGGACGGGCATTCTTACACTGAAGCACATTACACAGTTCTACATAATTCTATCTTGACGGCTCCGTATATCGAGGAACACACGAAAATTTTAGGCTCCAACAACCCTAGGAAGCATGACGACTAGATTAGAGATGAACACATGAAGACTCTTGGGGGATGGTTGCAACATCTCATAAAAACAACACTCTTGGAGATGAGTTGTACTTGTTGTCCAGGTCACCATCTTCGACTATATCGACTTTCCAAGGGTTCGAGATAAATGGGAATACATTTTACACGATCGCCCACGATAAAAAGAGCACCAACCAAAACAGTGGTGTCCGGTTTGATGCAACAAACGACAATGGGTCCAAGACCACATATTATGGTTACATAGAGGAGATATGGGAACATGACTATGGACCTACTTTTAAGGTCCCCTTGTTTCGGTGCAAATGGGTAAAGCTAACAGGAGGCGGGGTAAAGGTAGACGAGCAGTACGGAATGACAACAGTGGATCTCAACAATCTTGCATACTTAGATGAACCATTTGTCCTAGCCAATAATGTGGCTCAGGTTTTCTATGTGAAGGACATGTCTACCAAACCGATAAAAAGAAAAAATAAGCAACAGAATACATCAGACGATGAGCCAAAGCGCCACATAGTTCTTTCAGGGAAAAGAAACATCGTGGGAGTGGAGGACAAGACAGACATGTCAGAAGATTGTGATAAGTTTCATGAAATTCCACCCTTCGTAGTGAACACTGATCCAACAACCCCATTAATTAAAGAAGATGCTCCATGGGTATGACGCAATCAGAAAGGGAAACACACGAAGAAATGATGCGTAATATAATGTATTAAACAATTTATGTAATTGTATTCTAATAACTCAGAATAAAACATTTATGTAATGTATTATTCCTGAGCATTCTGAATAGTTCCAAGGCAATATTTTCATATTTAGTCCTGGTTGGAGACACCAACCGGGACTTAAGGGATTGCGGCAGGCTGGGGCCAACGCGAGCATGTTTAGTGTCGGTGGGTGTCTCCAACCGGGACTAAAGATGAACCTGTAGTCCCGGTTGGAGACACCATCCGAGACTAAATGTGAGTGTCGACACTATTTCGTAAATGGTAGCACTATTCCAGTGAGTGGCAACACTATGACAGGGGTGAGTGTCGACATTATGTCGTGAGTGTCGACACTACGTTGTGCTGCTTAATCTATAAATAGGCATCCTTGTGAAGTTATCAACTGCAAACAATATGGTGTGCGAGAGCAGGGAGAACACTACGACCAGTTTGAGGGAGATGTCGGCGGAGCCTAGTCCTCTAGCATCTCCAACAAACTGGCCATAGATGCACTCCCTAATATGTGAAATTAGTTAGCTCCCCGGCGTATTGATCTAGTTAGAGAATTTATAAACTACAAGATGGTGTGTGACATGGGTATACCCTACAGGTACTCGAGTTTGGCATATACGGTCTAGATACAGCGGAAGCCCACGGCATTGCCAAGGCCCAATACAGGATTCGGGTGACCCACAAACTCTTCGATTGCTTGCAACACAAGATGAAGCTTAAGATAGAAAGTTCAAAGGGACGAACCCTAATCTGTAACCGACTCGACCTGCTACGCGAGACCCAACCTATCTATATAAAGGCTAGGAGGGGGTGGCGAGGAGGACAATCACAACCCTAGTTTTCACCACCATTGCCAGATTGCATCTGCGCACCCCTGTAATCTTCGATTCCTTTGTTAATTCCAAGAGCAGACAAGTAGGAGTTGGGACCTCTACGAGGCATGAACCTGGGTAAATCTTGCATCCCTGTGTGCATGTTTGCTAGCCGACTGATGCCTCCAGCGCTCCCTGCTTCTCCAAAACCCAAGTCCATAACAATGGGCATTGGCGAGTTAAACCCTCGTCAACTGGCGCCGTCTGTGGGAATTGGGAGTGCTGATGTTGCGGCTTTAGGCCCCATCAATCGCGATCTACAACTCTACAACATCGGAGATTCGCCAACTCTTTGGCGCTTTCGACTTCACCGTCCACACGCCAGCCATTTGCCCGGCTTTCGAGTCCGTAGGCGATGGAATCAGCCTGGCGATTGGGAGCTTCTGCTTCCAGGTTGGTCAACTGGGCACGCTTGGCATGCCTAAACAGCTGACGGCACCTGCGATTGCTCCAGCATCGTGGTTCCCGCCACCAATCGGCACCCTCAGCGAGCTCAACGCCCTGGCAACAGCTGGGAGCACGGACAGCGACAACTGTCGCGGATCCGATCTCGGTGACCTAGCCATGGAGGATGGAGTCTACGAATCCGGATCTGAAAGTTGTGAGAGAAACAGCTTCCCCAACCACTTCATGTGCGCTGTCATCAATGCGGGTGACACCAGTGTCAATCGCGAAAACATCGGCTCTGGCACCGGACCGCCCAATGGTGGTATACCAAATGGTGGCCCAACCAACAGCGCACCCGTCAACGTGCACCTATCAACAACGGGACAGATGGGAACCCAAGCCTCACGGAGAATGAGCGCACCAAAGAACGCATGCTGATCAAGCTCAACGACAACGAGTGGGCCCGCTGTCGAGAAGCTCTGCAGGTAATCCTGTACCCCCAAATTCATCACAGGACATGCTGATGGGCTACCATTGGCTGCTAAAAGAAGAATTCAAGCGCCAGCAGCAAGTAATCGCGCAACTCGAGGCGCGTAAAAAGACGACATATGAGTCAAGCCTTCGGCGAGCTGGGCTCTCCTCCCATGGAGGATCCTCTTCCAAGGGCAACGAGTACCTGGCCAACAAAAGGCGATCTCGACTGGCCCACCTCACCGAGCAAGAGCGTGTAGAAGCCGTGAAGGTCCTCAACTTCAGTTCTCTGATGGTGGATACACAGGGCAACATGCTCCCGAAGACGCCGCAAGCTGCGGTGATGGCGGCCACCATGTACCTCCTCAACAACCAGCCACCGGTTGGGGATCCGCGAGCCGCCATGCACCGATCTACGATCATGGGCTTGGGGCTAATCGAGGCCGCCCTCGACAAAGATCCAACACCAGAGCAGAAGAAAATCAAGGCTCTGGCAAAACGCTACTCCTCGCCCTCGTCTAGCGATGATAGCCACGACCTGTCTCGGTGTCGCCGTTCACGGCAGGACGATCATGACTACGATGCACGCGATGACATCACACAACGCAAAGTCGACAAAATGCGCACAAGACTCGCTCGTTCGACCGACTCGGAGGACGAGGATGTGGAACTCTGCGGCGCCAGATGCTTTAGTAGAGCCATCAGGCAGAAGCAAATTCCTAAAGGGTTCAAACTCCCGTCGATGAACCCAAAATTCGACGGCCTACAGGACCCGAAGATCTGGCTGGAAGATCACATCTCCTCCACCAGGCTCCACGGCAGGAGTCGAAGCACAGCCATGCAATGCCTACAGCTGCAGCTACAGGACGCCGCTCGCGCATGGCTCAACAATCTCCCTCGCGGATCCATCCGCAGCTGGGAAGAGCTCGTATACAGCTTTGTGCGCAACTTCAAGGGCACTTACAAAAGTCCTTCGTCAATCGAAGAACTACGAGGCTGCCACCATAGGTCCGACGAGTCACTGCGCTCGTACATCCAAAGGTGGTCCATCATCAAGAACTCCACAGAAAACATCTCGGAGGACCGCACAATCGACGCGTTCAATGGCGGCGGCCACCGCATAGAGCTCAGAGAAGAGCTGGGCCGTTCGAAGCACAAAACGATTGACCACCTGATGGAAATCAAGAATCGGTGGGCGGACGGAGAAGACTCGGTGAAAAACCACACCTATTCCGATGACGACGATGACCTCGAGCGCAGACGTGACCACTGAGGAAAACATCGAATGCACGTCTACGAAGACCGCGACGAGGTCAACATGGTCGCGGCTGGCTACACCAACAAACGTGACGACAACCACAACAGTGGATATTGCAGCGGAGGATACCACGACGCTGGGAAGACCACGTAGGTGTGGCAACACCGCACTCGTGAAGAGGCACCCACAACCTCCATCCACGACAAACTGTCTGGGCCATGGAACGTGCACTTCTACATCGAGAAGCACGACGGTAAGAAAAAGTCTAGCCACCTCCTAAAAGACTGCCGCGAGTTCCTCAAGCTCCACGTAGGCCTGGCGCAGATGAATCGCGACGCGATCAATCGAGGCTACGGAGCCGCCCCACGCGCCGTGGCACATGGAGCTCCTCCACCACCACCCGGACCTCCACCACCTGCGGCTGCGCCAGTCCAGCAGCACAGAGGCGAACTGTACCCACGACCTGTGGGCAACATGGGGATGATCCAAAAAAGGCGCCCCTCCAATCGCATGCAAAAGGCCATCACTCGCCAAGTCAATTTGGCGATAAATTCTCCACCTTCCACCACTGAGTACCTCAGTGGGAGCGAGTCCTGCATCACTTTCGACAAACGCGACCACCCGCACCAAGTTCCTCGTCCAGGCCACTGTCCCCTCGTACTCGAGGTGTATATTGGGGGCTTCGATATGAGTCGCGTCTTCATGGACGGCGGAAGAGGCATTTATCTCATGTTCGCAAGTACCTTGCGAGCAATGTGGATCCCACTAACGTGCCTGGAGGTGTGATACATGACATTCCACAGCATCGTCCCAGGAAAGGGCATATACCCCTGGAAAAAATCAACCTCGATGTTATCTTCGGCACGCCGCACAATTTTCGGCGAGAGCGCATCGACTTTGTAGTCGTCGACTGGCCCTCACAGTATGACTACATCCTCGGACGTGTCGCGTTCGCAAGGTTTATGGTGGTGCAAATTTACGCCTATCTGCAGATGAAGATGCCAGGACCAAACGGCATTATCATGATCAATGGAAACTTCGAGAGGTCCGATAGCTGCCACAGGGAATTCAACAGAATCTCCTAGTCCTTTGGCATGCATGAGGAACTTGCCAAACTGAAGGAGTCGACAGACAATAGTCTGCCTCCCCTGAGCAGGCCAAGTTCACCCGACCTGTCCTTCGACTCGTCGGTACACACGAAGAAAGTCCAGGTCCACCCAACAGACCCGACCAAGACGACCCCATCGCCGACAACTGGAGTTCCGCATAGGAACTCGTGCTCATCGAATTCCTCCATGAGCACTGGGAAATCTTCGCCTGGTGTCCAGCGGACATGCCAGGGGTTCCCAGGGAATTCTTCGAGCACTCACTCAACGTGCATCCAAACGTAAGGCCAGTCAAGCAAACAATACGGCGACTGTCTGAACCAAGAGCAAAAGCAGTCAGAATGGAGATCAACAGACTCCTCGACGCAAACTTCATATGCGAGATCAAGGAAAGCACCTGGCTCGCTAACACAGTGCTTATGCCCAAAAAAGACACAGATATCCTGCGGATGTGCGTGGACTTCACCTCCTTGAACAAGCACTGCCTAAAGGATCACTTCCCGTTTCCACTGATCGATCAAATAATCGACTCCACTGTGGGATGCGAGCGCCTCTACTTCCTCTACGCCTACTCAGGTTACAATCAGATTTGAATGAAGGAGGAAGACCAAGAGAAACCAGCGTTTTCAACGCCCTTCGGTGTGTTCTGCTACAACACAATGCCTTTCGGGATAAAAACGCAGGAGCCACCTATCAGCGGTGCATGCAAGCCTGCCTCAAGAACCAACTTTGTCGCAATATCCAAGTCTATGTTGACGACATCGTCATCAAAACCAAGGAGGAGGCAATGTTAATCGACGATCTCCGTGAGACCTTCGCTAACCTCGACCGCTACCGGATCAAGCTCAATCCGGACAAATACGCTTTCGGCGTACCATCAGGGCAACTACTCGGGTATCTCATATCTGCAAGAGGAATCTAAGCCAACCCGACGAAAATAAAGGCCATACTAGCCATGGATAAGCCGAAGAACGTAAAAGGCGTCCAACAGCTGGCTGGAAGAATCGCGGCGTTCAGTCGATTCATTAGTCGAATGGGCGAAAATGCATTGCCCTTCTACAAACTCCTCCGCAAAGCTGACAAGTTCGAGTGGACGGACGAGGCGCAAGAAGCATTCGAAGACCTCAAGCGTCTACTATCCACCTCACCAGTACTGGTGACGCCTCACGAAAAAGAGCCACTACTGCTCTACATAGCCACCACCAACCAGGTGGTCAGCACGGTGCTCGTGGTAGAACGAGCCGAAGAAAACAAAGTCCATGGGGTACAATGCCTAGTATACTACCTCAACGAGGTGCTCACGCCAACAAAGCAGCGGTACCCGCACTACCAGAAGCTGGCGTACGACTTCTTCATGATAGCTAGGCGATTGCGCCACTACTTCCAGGAGCACTCAATCGTGGTGGTAAACGATGCCCCACTCGGGCACATACTCAACAACCCTGATGCCACTTGACGAGTCGCGCTCTGGGGCATATAGATGTCACCACGTGACATCACATACGAGAAGCGCGACGCAATCAAGTCGCAGGTTCTCTTAGACTTCCTCATGCACTGGATGGAGAACCAGCTCCCCGACAAACCAGACATGTCCTACCTCTATACAATGCACTTTTACGGATCTAAGAGAAAGGATGGAGCTGGCGTAGGTGTCATATTGACATTGCCCCAAGGAGACAAGATGAAATACGTTCTGAGAATGCAGTTCATGGCCTCCAACAACGAGACCGAGTACGAAGCTCTAATCCACGGGATGTGGATGGCGAAAGCCTGCGGCGCCAAGAGGCTCATCATTTACAGCGACTCCAAGCTGGTGGTTAACCAAACGATGCATGAGTGCGACGCACTGAGCGACAACATGATCGCCTATCACGACCTCTAAGACACACTCGAAGGAGACTTCGAGTGCTGCGAGCTGCGACACATAGGCCGTGAAAGAAACGAAGAGGCGGACATACTTGCCAACATCGTCTCCACATGCGCCCCCATACCACCTGGGGTATTCCTCGAGCGCATCTGCGAGTGCTCCATTAAGCAAAAAGCTCCAGAGAAGAAAACAAGCACGCCGACGGACTCGGGGGCTACGCCACCCAACGAACCAATGGCACTCGATGATATGGAGCTTGATACGGGACTCGAAGGACCAATGGAGGACATGATGATAGAGCCATCTTGGACACATGTTGGGGGGATACCCCGGGTAGGGTCACGCTAGGGTATAAATTCCGAGTTAGCCGGGGTACGGCCTAGTCAAAGCAAGTGCTGGCCGGATCACCTCAAGGCAGGCCGACTTACAGAATAACCCGACCCATGGGGTAGCTCCCTAGCATTAACCTGGTCAGCATAACATAAATGTCGGCCATGTTTGTCTATCTATTACGCAGGTACCCTCATAGCCGAGTTAGCTATGTGCTAACCGGACTACCACTTGTCTTCCAAGAGAAGGAAGGAATCTCCCGCTGGTCAAAAGGTGGTTTTGGTTAGCTGTAGCATGAGCGAAGCAAAGCAGAGGGAAGGACCAGCGGGGTGGGGGCAACCAAGATGACGCGGGCAGTGTCGGCTGACGTAGCCTGTGTCTGGTGACGCTTAAAAGCAAGGGTTCCGCAATGGGTTATGTACAAAGCCCGGATGAGCCGTTAAAGAGAATAAAGAAGCATCTAGCTTTAGTCGAGGGACATATTCGAGGAATATGCTGCCACGTGTGCCCTAACATTGTAACCCGGGCTCCACTATATAAGGAGCACCAGGGCCTCTATAGAGAGGGATCGATCATTTTCTCTGTCTAAGGTAGAACTCTAGAGCTAGGTTGTGGGGAGTAAGAGACATTGTCTCCTTCTCACCAATAGCTTGAAGAGCACTTGTGACAAGGATTTAACTCACCAATGCCCATTGTTATGGACTTGGGTTTGGGAGAAGGAGGGAGCACTGGAGGCATTAGTCGGCTTGCAAACAAGCACACAAGGACGCAAGGTTTACCCAGGTTCAGGCCTCGTAGAGGTCCCTACTCCTGCTTGTCTGCTCTTGGAATTAATGGAGGAATCGAAGATTATAGGGGCGCGCAGATGCAATCTGGCGAGAGTTGTGGAAACTAAGGTTACGTGTGTCCTCCTCGCCGCCCCGTCCTAGCCTTTATATAGATAGGCTAGGTCTCGGGTAGAAGGTCGAGTCGGTTACAGGTTAGGGTTTTCCCTTTAAACTTTCTATCTTTAGCTTCTTCTTGTCTCGCAAGCAATCAAGAGTCCGTGGGCCACTCGAGTTCTCCATTTGGGCCGTAGCAACGCCGTGCGCTTCCGCTGTATCCATGCCGTATATACCAAACTCGAGTACCTATAGGGTATGCCCATGTCAGTAGCCCCCGAGTGTCCAGTGGAATCGCAGATTCGACTAGGGACTTTATGAAGCCTTTCGAGTGCATGATTGAGTATTTTTCGACTGTTCAGTTCATGTCATAGGGATTGTTGATATGTGTGCCTGATTTAGCCAATGTATCGGTGTCAGTTAACTGCCTTAGGGCAAAACAACACAATCTACTCAAACTCGAGTCTCCGGACTCGAATTCGGAAAAGTGCTAGCGTAATCCGACTTAGGCCACGGAGGTCTTACAGGAGTCGAATTCCAGTGTATGGGTGTGAGCACTCGACGCGTCCGTCAAGGCATGTTCATCGTACCTGTAGGTACGTATATGTTTTTGGTAGTGCGTAGAAGATGCGTTGCCAGGCCTTATTCAGGTCTTATCTTCACGCTGTAAGCGCAACATCCAAATTTTGTCATCGCGGAGATGATTTGGGTGACCCAGGAGACGCAGTGTCTTTGTAGGGTAAGTATGAGGCGGAGTCGCCATATCATTCAAGTGTGGATATTATCAACACATAGTATGATGTACAAATGATCATAGGGTGCGCGACCAGCGCTCCCTATGGGAGTAGCCCCCGAGTGCCTGGTTGAGTCGAAGACTCAGGCAGGGACTAAAAAACTTTTGCGACTGTTGTCGTCTTTTGTTGCTTGTTTCATTCGAATTTGCTTCCGGTGCTCCCTATGGGAGTAACCCATGATCCACAATAGAATCGTGGATTCGAATGGTTGGTATGCTTTGAATGTTCATATTCCTACATAAAAATAAAAATCGTAGGGTGCGCGACCAGTGCTCCCTATGGGAGTAGCCCCCGAGTGCTTGGTGGAGTCGAAGACTCTAGCAAGGACTAAAGAAATCGAAATCTTCTAATGCTCATCTTGATGACATCAATGCTAAAGATGTGATCACCTCAGTTGCCCGTGTGAGCGGCTTTGACAGGATGTGACGAGCGATGGGTCCCACTTTCTGACTTTCATTTGACCGGGTGTTCGTAATCTTCCGTTTTAACCGTGTCTCCTCGATTTCCACGCATAATGGAGATAGTGGGGGACGGTTCGTGTTTTGGCCTCTCCACGTGTCGACAGCGATGTGCGCCACGCGTCCAGTAGGGTTTCTGCTGGCCGTTGGATAGCCTCCGTAAGGGGGTTAAGTAGCAGCACAGCTGTGGTAATTTTCCCATCTGCCCTTTCTCTGCTTGTGCTTCGATTGCCATTGCCGCTGCTCTCTGCTTCCTAGCGCTTGTACTTTTCGTGGCGTTGGACGAACTCCGCATCTTCCCAAGCTACTTCCTCCGCTCGCACTGCCATCGCAAGATGGGCAAAAAGAAGGGAGGCGTCACCGCTGAGTCTGCCGCCACCATGGCCACCGCCAAGAAGAAGGGCGGCTCTGCCACTGTGGCCACCAGCGCCGCCAGCGCTGGGAAGAAGAAGGGCGCGGGTACCCGCGTCACCAATGGTGCATGGCGCGCATCCATCATCAAATCCTCCGAGCTCCGTCTCCTACGCCAAGATGGAGTTCTATCATCCGTGGATGATGAGTCGCGAGTGCCAGGTGGCGAGGTAATTCCTTGTCCTCCTGCTGGTTTTCGGGTGATGTTCCTTGCGTTCATCATCCGCGGTCTTTCTCTGCCCCTGCATCCTTTCTTTAGGGGCCTCCTTTGCTTCTACGGGCTCCAGCTACATCAGCTGTCCCCAAACTCTATTCTCCACATCGCCTGCTATATTTCTCTTTGTGAGTGATGGCTCGGAATCGAGCCACACTTTGGCCTCTTTAAGAGGATTTTCAAGATGAAGCGTCAGTCAGCATCTGGTTCTGTAGTCTACGACGTAGGAGGCTGCGGAATCCATGTCCACTCCTCCGCCACATATTTCGATATCAAACTCATGGTGTCCGTCCAAGGGTGGAGAGGCAAGTGGTTCTACATCCGTGACCAAAAGGCCGACAGAGAGCACTACGGACTCGCGCCCTTCGATCCCGCGATGCCGTGCAAGAGGAGGTGTTCCTGGAAGAACGTAGTGATGCCTAGCGAGTCCGAGGAGACGGAAGTGTTGTACAAGCGCGTCTGCGACCTCGAGAGCCGCATGGGCAAAGAAGAGGGAGGCACCGCACTCATTCGCACATGGTTGCGCCGTCGCATCCAGCCTCTGCAGGCCAGAGTCCACCCCATGTTCCAATGGGCTGGTGCGGATGATGCCACTCGCGTATCTGCCGATGGCATTTCCGCGGGTGAAGTAGATAATAGGTTGCGACTGGTGACAAAGTACACCACCAAGGAGGTTCTCCCAGGCGAACCAGTCGTGCCTCCCTTCAACGCCTCTAACCCTCCTCCTGAGGTAGAAATGTGCTACGAAGTAGCTTTCTTTGTCGATTGTCATTAATTTCTTGATGTATAATGAATTGTTTTCTGAATGCAGGATTGTAAGGTGTCTCCCAATTTGCCCCCTCTTTCTGAGGGGGTTATTCCTCGTGAAGTGGATGAAGAGGACGAGTCAGAATCGACCTTCCCACTTGAAGAGGAGGAGGGAGCCCTCGAGTCCAGTGATCCGGACACTCGCAAGCGGTCTCCCAGCAAGGATTCAGATGCTGCATCTCCTTCGACTCCAGAAGGCCCATCTATTGGTGCAGAGGAGTTGATTCCCGCCGTTCATGTGCACTCTATGGCTCCTCCTGCCTGGAAGAAGCTTCGACTGCCAAAGGAATCGTCGGAGTCAGAGGAGCAGTCCTTTGATCTTGATAGATTTGACTGGTAAGTCTTGTATTCGCGACTTTGTTTTGGTTTCTTCTTCGAGTTGCCATATGTCCTGAAGCTTTTTCTTGATTTGTGTTTCAGTCAAGCGGCGACGTCGTCTTCTGACGACGTCCAATTTTTTAAGGAGTCCGGAGTCGCAGACTGCAAGTCCAAGAAGGTGTCTTCGCGGTCTCCTTCTCCTCCATTGTCGGCCCACTCCGAGCACAATTCATCGAGTTCCCCGCATGCTGGGGAGCATCAGATGGTTACTCGGATGACTGTGCAACAACCTTCTTTAGAGTCTGTGGAGGACCATGTAGTTATCTTGTAGTTGGCAGTCGAATTTAGTCTTGGCGTGCTTTACTTGAACTTTAAATGTCTCTGATGTAACTCATCGTGAAGGAAGCCGCCCGCCTAGCAAAGTAGGTCCTTAACATGGGTCGACAACATGCGCGACTGGACAATCGCCATCGCATTGTCGAAAGTAGGTCTTGGCTTCATCTTTGTCTTTTGCGAATAGTATTGATTCGATTTTTGTAACACTCCCCGTATGTTGTAGCTGAGCATAATGAATTACTTCGACATGGTGCTGCATTGGAGAATACTTTGGCCGCAGCGACAAAGAATCACGATGAGGCGGTCGCAGCTTTGGAAGAGTCGCGGAAGCGAGAGCATGATCTCCTTGCCTCCACTGTCGAGAGGGAGAAGTTGTTCGAGAAGCAGCTTCTCTCGATTGCCAAGTCCCTCTCAAGTATTTCTTTTTCATCTGGATATGCCTTGCTCTTCTGTACTTCGACGTGTGATTGTTATACTAACGGTTTTGTGTATGCAGACGCTAGCGGCTTGAGCTTTGATGCCCAATCTCTGTGCCGTGAGAATGCCTTGGCTAGTGCCATCGCCGCAGTCGAAGACCGCAACATATCCCTCCAGGAGATGCTAGGGAAGGCCAAGGATGTGCTCAGTTGCATCCGTGAGGACTTAACTCCCAAGGCCGGACTAATCGACAACCTCGGCGACTTGGTAGAGTCTCTGGCTGGAGGAATCCCTGCTGATTTCAAGAACTCACAACGCTCCGTCGGCGCCACCATGGCACTCGCAATGGTGCAAGCCCATGGTGTGGAGACGGATCCTACTGCTATCTCTGAGGTGATGCCTGTCGACGCTGGAGGCCAGCAGGTAGTGTTTGCTCCCTTTGCTGGTAAATGCAAAAATTATGGTTCCCAGCTCATCGAGACACTCGCCAAGTACTCCGAGGAGCGGCGTCAAGTGAAAGCTGCAAAGGCTACGACGTCTAGGGGTACCACCGGCAAGTCCGTGGCGTCTGAAACTGCCACGGATGCGATGAATCCCCCGAGGCCAAAGTCGAAGTCGAAGAAACACACTGCTCCTTAGTTTTTATATGTAATAGCTCTAGTGTTTGACCTTTTGTGTCTGTGAGACAATGCTTTTATGGGGGTACCCTAGTCAACACTTTGTTATGTTTGAATGAATCCGAGCCTTTCATCAGTGTATCTTCAGCCTCTTATTTTTCTTTTGTTTGGTTCATGATAGGGTACCTCGAGTGGTGCTTCGAGTGATCCTCGGGATCCGCCACCCGCTGATGAGACTTTGGCGCAGTTGAATTCGAGGGTAGATGAGTTGTCCCTGCTTTCGCGACTACGCGATTGTGTTAAGCAACTGGAACGTGAGTTGCCCATCCTCCATGGTAACGCGGATGTATGTAAGTCGAGGGCGGAGAAGGCTACTGCCCGAGAGCAGTATCTATTGGAGGAGGTGACGCAGCTGGGCGATCAGTTCAAGTGTTAGCTTCCTGCCCTCTTATCTTTTCTTGTAGTCAATCGCGGTAGTTCCTTGTCTTCATATTTTGCCTTTTGCTTGATGTAGTTGTCAGTGCTCATCATCCACAGGATGAGAAAGACAGGATCACCATTCGAATGAACGACCTGACCCAGGAACAACTTCAGGCAAGTGGGTATTTTTGGGTGGACCATGATCGTGCGATCGCACTTGCGACCCTGCAGGATCGTGCTTCTCGAGTACTCCACTTTTTGAAGAAAGCGCAGTCGTGCCTGACGAATATCTACCAGACGATTTTTCCACTAGAAGCCATCCCTTTGAGCCTGTTGGCTCTCCTGGCTAAGTTTCAGGATTTGAGTGCGGTTCACGAGTGCGTGCGACAGTAGTTAGTGGCTGGTGCCAAGGCTTCTCTGTCGCTGGTGCGACTGCATAGGCCTGATGTAGACGTTGCAGCTGTTGTTGCTGGACCGCCGAATCCGCTGGCAGGTTCGACTTGGAATATGGTTCCCCATTACCAGGCGGTGGATCATCCAGCAGAAGAAATTGTCGACTTCTTTGAGGAACAGACAAACGTTCTTCTGTTGCAGTAGTAGTTTAACTTGTATCCTGCACATAAGTATACCAGTGTTGTAAAAGTTCGTATGGATATATTGGATGTAATTAATTTATATTGATACATAAAGAGCTTGCTAGCTTATATGTTTTGCGAGTGTATTTGTACTCTGCAATTCCTTTTCGTTAGCCTGACTTGTTTTATCTCAGAACCTTGCCAACCTGTCAGGTGTGTTGCAACTGGGTTGGTGTTTTATCAAGGGTTCGATTGATGTTGAGTCACCTACTCAGGATACTGCGACTTGTTCGTAGAACGAGGATGTAAAGGGTGGCACAGCGCCCGAGTGATAAGATTGCCAGAAAAAGGAGTAAAAACGCAGAGTTTCGGGGCACTTAACTTTATTTATTCGCAGAACAGTACGAGGTACAATGTGTGGCTAAGTAGCCTGGTTGAATAGCCTTATTTGTAATGTAAGAAAAAAACGACTAGGGGTAGAAGCACCGCAGTAGCGCGACGTTCCAGGGGTTGGAGTATGCGACTCCTGTCTCGAAATCTTTAAGGTGATAGGCGTCACCTGGGAGTACTTATGTACTCATGTATGGTCCCTCCCAAGGGGACTCGAGCTTGAGGTTCCCTTGCTGCTTCAGTCGCAGCACTAGGTCTCCTTCGACGAAGGATCTGGGGCGTAGCCTTCTACTGTGGTAGTTGCGCAGGTTCTGCTGGTAGATCGTCAATCTTTCTGCCGCGATGTCCCGTGCCTCGTCAATGAGATTGATGGAGTCTTTGAGTGCGAATGTGGACTCCTGCTTGCTGTATGCGACCACCCGTAGGGCTTTAAACCGTACTTCTGTGGCTAGTACTGCTTCAGCATCGTGCACCATGAAGAACGGGGTGTATCCCGTGGCGCTGTTTGGGGTTGTGCGTAGGCTCCAAAGTACGGACTGTGGCTCGTCTGGCCAACATCCGGTGGCTTGCTCAAGTGGCTGGAGGAGTTGCTTCTTGATTCCACCGTAGACGAGGCCGTTGGCCTTTTCGACTTGACCATTGGTCTGTGGATGAGCTACGGAGGCATAGCTTATGGTGATTCCCAGGTTTTCGCAGAAACCCTGGAACTCCTTGGAGGTGAAGTTCGTTCCATTGTCCGTGATGATGCTATGTGGCACTCCGAAGCAGTAGACAATGGACTCGAAGAACTTGACGGCACTGGCTCCTGACTGGTTTGTCACTGGCATGGCCTCTGTCCACTTGGTGAATTTGTCGACTGCGACCAGGAGGTAGACGTATACTCCTCGCGAGGACTTTGGGAGCTTGCCGACCATGTCGAGTCCCCATTGCGCAAAGAGCTAAGCCAATGGTATTGGCCAAAGTTCCGCGCCAGTGCGTGCGGTTTGTCCGCGAATCGCTGGCAAGCGTTGCATTGCTGGACGATGTCCTTGGCATAGTGCATGGCCGTGGGCCAGTAGAATCCAGCTCGTAGAGCTTTGACGACAAGGGCGCGACTGTCGGCATGGTGCCCGCAGGTCCCTTCATGGATGTCTAGGAGGACGACCCTTCCGCCCGTGTTGGAGATGCACCGTTGGAGTACTCATGTGATGTTGCACTTGTATAGTTCCTCATTGATGACGACGAATGCCTTGGATCGCCACGCAATGTGTCGCGCGTTAGTCAGGTTGTCCGGCAACCTCTTGTTGAGAAGATATGTGATGTAGGGTTGAGTCCAAGATGGCTGGATCATCATGACACCCATTGGTCCCTCGAGTCCTGTGTCAAGCTCCAGGTCATCGAGTGCCATTGGCTCATTGGGTGGCGTAGCTCCCGAGTCCGTTGTTGCGCTTGTTTTCTTCTCTACGTCCTTTGGCTTGATGGAGCGTTCGCAGATACGCTCGAGAAATACCCCAGGTGGTATGGGGGCGCAGGTGGATCCAATGTTGGCGAGTGTGTCTGCCTGTTCATTGCTTTTGCGGCCTACGTGCCATAGTTCACAGCCGTCGAAGTCCCCTTCGAGTGTGTCATAGAGGTCACGGTAGGCGATCATGTTGTCATTCAGCGCGTCGCACTCATGCATCGTTTGGTTGACCACCAGTTTGGAGTCGCCGTAGATGATGAGCCTCTTGGCGCCGCAGGCTTTCGCCATCCGCATCCCATGCAGCAGGGCCTCATATTCAGCTTCATTGTTGGAGGCAGTGAACTGCATTCGCAGAATGTATTTCAGCTCATCTCCCTGGGGCGATGTCAGTATGACACCTGCGCCAGCCCCGTCCTTTCGTTTGGATCCGTCGAAGTGCATTGTCTAGAGGTAAGACATATTTGGCTTTTCGGGGAGCTGGTTCTCCATCTAGTGCACGAGGAAATCAGGAAGGACTTGCGACTTGATCTCATTGCGCTTTTCATATGTAATGTCTCGTGGAGACAGCTCGATTCCCCAAAGCGCGACTCGTCCGGTGGCGTCAGGGTTGTTGAGGATATGTCCAAGCGGGGCGTCGTTGACCACCACGATTGAGTGCTCCTGGAAGTAGTGGCGCAGTCGCCTGGCTGTCATGAAGACGCCGTATGCCAGCTTCTGGTAGTGCGGGTACCGCTGCTTTGTTGATGTGAGCACCTCGCTGAGGTAGTAGACTGGGTGCTGCACCCCGTGGACCTTGATTTCCTCGACACGTTCCACCACGAGCACCGTGCTGACCACCTGGTTGGTGGCGGAGATGTAGAGCAACAGTGGTTCTTTTTCGCGTGGAGTCACCAGTACTGGCGAGGTGGATAGTAGACTCTTGAGGTCTTCGAATGCTTATTGCGCCTCGTCGGTCCACTCGAACTAGTCAGTTTTGCGGAGAAGTTGGTAGAAAGGCAGTGCCTTTTCGCCCATTCGACCGATGAATCGACTAAGCGCCGCAATTCGCCCAGCCAGCTGTTGGACGCCTCTTACATTCTTCAGCTTCTCCATGGCCAGTATGGCTTTTATTTTCTTCCGGTTTGCCTCAATTCCTCTCGCGGAGATGAGATACCCGAGTAGTTGCCCAGATTGTACGCCGAAGGCGCATTTGTCCGGATTGAGCTTGATCCGGTAGCGGTCAAGGTTGGTGAAGGTCCCGTGTAAATCATCGATTAGCGAGGCTTCCTCTTTGGTTTTGATGATGATGTCGTCAACATAGACTTGGATGTCGCGACCAAGTGGCTCCTGCGTTTTTGAGCCCGAAGGGCATTGTGTTGTAGCAAAACACACCAAAAGGCATTGTAAACGTCGTTTTCTCTTGATCTTCCTCCTTCATTTGAATCTGATTATAGCCTGAGTAGGCGTTGAGGAAACAAAGGCGCTCACATCCCGTGGTGGAGTCGATGATTTGGTCGATTCGTGGTAGCGGGAAGTGATCCTTTGGGCAGTGCTTATTCAGGGAGGTGAGGTCCACGCACATCCGTAGGATATCCGTGTCTTTTTAGGTACCAGCACCGTGTTAGCGAGCCAAGTGCTTTCCTTGATCTCGCGTACGAAATTGGCGTCGAGGAGTCTGTTGATCTCCATTCCGACCGCCTTTGCTCTTGGTTCAGACAGTCGCCAAATTGTCTGCTTGACTGGCCTTGCGTCTAGGTTGACATTGAGTGCGTGCTCGGTGAATTCCCTGGGAACCCCTGGCATGTCCACTGGACACCAATCGTAGATTTCCCAGTGCACATGGAGGAATTCGACGAGCGCGAGTTTCTATGCGGAACTCAAGTTGTTGGCGATGAGGGCCGTCTTGGTCGGGTCCGTTGGGTGGACCTAGACTTTCTTCGTGTGCACCAACGAGTCGAAGGACAGGTCGGGTGAACTTGGCCGGATCAGGGGAGGCAGACTGTTGTCTGTCGACTCCTTTAATCTTGCGAGTTCCTCCTGCATGCCGAAGGACTGAGAGATTCTGTTGAATTCCCTGTCGCAGCTGTCAAACCTCTCGAAGTTGCCGTTGATTGTAATTATGCTGTTTGGACCTGGCATCTTCATCTGCAGGTAGGCGTAGTTAGGCACTGCCATGAACCTTGCGAACGCGACGCGTCCGAGGATGCAGTGATATTGTGAAGGCCAATCGACGACCTTGAAGTCGATGTGCTCTTGCAAAAAGTTTTTCGGCGTGCCGAAGATGACGTCGAGGTTGAGTTTGCCCAGGGGATATACACCTTTCCTTGGGATGATGCTGTGGAATGTCGTGTCCAAAACTTCTAGACACGTTAGAGGGATCCTCATTGCACGTAAGGTACTCGCAGACATTAGGTTAATGTCGCTGCCGCCATCCATCAAGACGCGGCTCATGTCGAAGCCCCAAATCTACGCCTCGAGTACTAGGGGACAATGGCCTGGACGAGGGACTTGGCGCAGGTGGTCACGCCGGTCGAAGGTGATGCAGGAGTCGCTTCCACTGAGGTACTCAGTGGTGGAAGGTGGAGAGTTGATCGCCAAGTTGACTTGGCGAGTGATGGCCTTCTGCACTCGATTTGAGGGACGCCCTTTTGGATCATCCCCATGTTGCCCACGGGTCGTGGGTATGGTTCACCGCCGTGATTCTGGACTGGTGCGGCCGCGAGTGGTGGTATTCCGGGCGGTGGTGGAGGAGCTCCATGTGCCACGGCATCTGGGGCAACTCCGTAGCCCCTGTTGACTGCGTCGCGATTCATCCGAGCCAAACCCTCGTGGAGCTTGAGAAACTCGCGGCAGTCCTTGAGAAGGTGGCTGGATTTTTCTTACCGTCGTGCTTGTTGATGTAGAAGTGCACATTGCACGGCCTAGACAGTTTGTCCTCAATGGTTGTTGCAGGTGCCTCTTCGCGAGTGCGGCGCTGCTACATGATACATTGCAAATGTATCTATAATTTTTGATGTTCCATGGTTGGTTTTATCCACTTTATTGTGTTTTGTTCCAACTTTGCAGTACTTTTCATATGATTTCTTGGACTAACCTATTAACAAGAGCCACAGTGCCAGCTACCTGTTTTCTGCTGTTTTTGGTTCCAGGAAAGTCAGAAAATGAATATTCTTGGAATTGGACGGGACAAAAGCCAAAGTGCCTATTTTTCCGAAAGTGATAAAGTGCCAGAATACAAGACGGAGAAGGGCCAGGGGGCGGCCACACCACCTGGCCGTGCGGCCAGGATGGGCCCGCGCCAGGGGGTGGTGTGGTGGCTCCCGGCACCCCCTCGGCCTCTCCTTCCGCCTATATATTGCCCTCGGGATGAAAACCCTAAGTACCCGATCAAAAATCCACGAAAGAGTCTGTAGCCGCCGTCATCTCCATCCCTAGACCGGGAGGGATCTGAAGCTCTTCCCGGCACTCTTCCGGAGAGGGGAATTCACCTTGGAGGCCTTCTTCATCACCATGCAAGCCTCCGGTGTGATGCGTGAGTAGTTCATCCTTGGACTACGGATCCATGTAGTAGCTAGATGGCTGGTTTCTCCTCCTTTGTGCTTTCATGTTTAGATCTTGTGAGCTCCGTTCATGATCAAGATCATCTATTTGTAATTCATACATGTTGTGTTTGCGGGGATCCGATGGATATTGAGATGCTATTTCAGATTGATTATTGATTCTATCATGTCTTTGTTATTTGAGATCTTGCATGCTTTCTGTTGTTAGTAGCTATCTTGGCCAAGTAGATGCTAGCAACTCCAAGAGTTAGTATTTATGATCGATAGTGGGTTCATGCCTCTGGTAATCTAGGAAAGTGACAGAAATCTCTAAGGTACTAGATGTGCTGTTGCTACTAGGGAGAAAACAACAATCCTTTGTTCATAGAACAATCGTATTGTTTACTTTACACGTAGTTCGTAAAGCAATAATCTGTTGCTTGCAACTTAATACTGGAGGGGGTTTGGATGATAACCTCAAGGTGGATTATTAGTCATAAATGCAGTTGGATGGCGGTCTATTATGTTGTAATGCCCAATCAAGTCTCAGAGGAGTCAAGATGATTAGTATATGCATGTATTGCTTTCTCGGTGTTTGTCAATTGCCCCACTGTAATTTGTTCACCCAGCATGTTATCTATCTAAGGAGAGCCACCTCTAGTGAACTATGGATCCCGGTCCTTGTCTTTACAT
The DNA here is from genome assembly GCA_910589775.1 of Avena eriantha. Classification (NCBI taxonomy): domain Eukaryota; kingdom Viridiplantae; phylum Streptophyta; class Magnoliopsida; order Poales; family Poaceae; genus Avena; species Avena eriantha. The sequence continues at coordinate 391,718,214 of OU342741.1, forward strand.
ACAATCTATAAACTGTTTCTGCTTTGTGTTTACTTTCTGCAAACTTTTACTTCTTTCTATTCGATACGTTTAATCCTTTGTTTTCCGCAAAACACGGTGAGATTCACAACCTCATCGCAAGTTGGGGACAAAGTTCTGTGGTTGTGTTGTGCAGGTCTCCACGTTGCTACTAGCACCGGTAGTGCGCCCTGCCAAAGCTCAACTAGTAACACCTTTGGGTTGTTTCCTTGCTTCTACTGGTTCGATTAAACCTTGGTTTCATAACTGAGGGAAAACTTACTGCTGTGCTCATCATACCTTCCTCTTGGGGTTCCCAACGAGCTCTACATCGAAAGTCGAGCGCATCAAGATCTTTTCTGGCGCCGTTACCGGGGAGTCAAGGACATCTTCACAAGGGGAGTCCCTCATAACCAATCTCTTTGTTGTTTTTGTTTTGCTTAGTTTTCTTTTTTGCTTTGTTTGCTTGTTTTGTTCTTCAAAAACACAAAAAAATTAGTTCTACTAGTTTGCTTTCTTTATTGAAAACACAAAAAATTAAGTCTCCTATAGTTGTTGGTCTATTATTGCCTTGCTTTGTCATGCTTCCTATCAATGGTTGGTTTCTTTGAAACTGAATCTTATTGGCATGGTGGGTTCATGGAAGAACAAAAATATTATTATAAGGAACACCGCTTGTCACAAAAAGGGAAACACTTATCGGAACGAATTGATAAATTGAATACCATTGCTAGAAACGTGTGCTCTACTTACAATGTTACTTATTGCTTTGATAAATCTTGTTGCTGTAGGAGGTATAAACACCTCCCTTTTCAATGTGAGTATAATGATAATGTTACCATATCTTCTTATGTTAAATGAATTTATGACTTTTATGAGGTCGAACAAATTGAAGAATTTATTGCTTGGAAGGGTGCATTCGGACTAGCTTATTTGCTTGAAAATACTGATGATGCACCTTATAAATATGAGGTTTATGATATACTTCAATTTTTATTTGATAATTACAAGGAAGAAAATGGCTATATTTTTGAATATCTTAATAGATGCTCTCCACCAATGGAAGAGACTAATGCCTTGCAGGAGCCTATGGAAGAAGAAATTGCTGAAACTGAAAGCTCATTGGATGAAAAAGAGGAGGAGAGTGATGATCAAGAGGAGGAAGAATGGATCTACCCATCTCTACCTTCTAATGAGAGTAACTCTTTACCCCTTACATTATTTGATTGTCCCCCATGCTTACCAAAGGAGGACGAATGTCATGTTCCTGAGGATTCTTTTGAAAATGTTTATAATAAAGCTCTAGTGTTTGTAGATCATGAAAAGCATGCTTTATGTGATAGTTATATTGTTGAGTTTATTCATGAGGCTACTGAAATTTATTATGAGAGAGGAAAATATGGTTGTAGAAGTTTTCATGGTATTGAAACACCTCCCTATGTGCTGAAAGTTTTGAAGTCACTCTTGTTTTATCTTCCTATGCCTGTCACTTTGTTTTTTGTGAATTTATTTGCATACAAGATTCCTATTCATAGGAAGTGGGTTAGACTTAAATGTGTTTTGAATTTGCTTCTTGATTCTCTCTTTTACTTCAATTCATATTTTTTATGTGAGCATCTTCTCAAACTATCATGCCTAACTTAAAGGCATTAAAGAAAAGTACTTATTGGGAGATAACCCAAAAGTTTTAGATGAGTCTTGGAAGTTATTACCTCTGTAATAACCTCTCCTTATCCTTTTTATTTGATTTTTGTGCCAAGAGTAACCTCTAATGAGAGAGAAGTAATGATTGGGAAAGTTGCTGTCCCGAAACAGATTTCTGTGCTTCACCGTAAACATTCGTGAGAGAGAGCTCTGTTTGTCGTATTGCGCTGTAATTGTTTGTGCTTCTGTCCCCGGTTGTTATCTAACTTTCGTTAGTTCAACACTTTTTGATTTAAGCAACAGAAGGTCTTCGAAAAAATTCGTCCTTACCTGCTGGTCTGTTTTGACAGATTTCTGCCATTTTTTTGCATTTGCTTCTTGTTAGTTCATTCTTGAGTTCTTTTGGAGAATTGAGCTTTTTGAGGGAAGTGCTACAGTAGCTAGTGTTCTAATGGAAGTTTATTTGGTCTTAGAATTGAACCTTGAGACTTATTTATCTTAAGTGCACTAATGTTGCTAATGAGATTGTGTGAAGTTTTGTATGAAGGAAATTTTTTAGGTTTATGGAAGGAATGAGTAATGAGATGAAGGATGGACTAAAGCTCAAGCTTGGGGATGCCACGCGTGTCACCCCAAGAAATATCCAAGAAGTACAAGCGTCAAAGCTTGGGGATGCCCAAGGCATCCCCTTCTTCATCAATAAAAATCCCAGGTTTCTTCCAAACGCTTCATTTTTATTGTTTCATGCACAGTTGTGTTTTTCTTGGAGCGTCTTCTTTTTCATTTTTGTTTTGGTTCTTAGTTTGCTTGGGTTTCTTCATTTTCTGAATAAATTAGTTGGACCCCCTCTTTCATACATTTGGTTTGCCAATAGTTTGGTTTGGTTTGGAAAAGAGTAGGTAAGTTCATACTTATGTGGTAAAAAGAGCTCGTTTTCGACTGTGGCCTATGCTTTGTCATGCCATGCTTGATATTGTTTTGGATTTATGCTTAGTATTCTTTGCTGTAGCATGAATTTTTATAAACAATTGAGATTGCTTAATGTGCCTTGGATGAATCATGCGTTGTTTTAGCATATTAAAGCATAGTATAGTGGTATTCTCCTTTGATGCTTTATTTGGGTTGACTTGGTGCATGCTCACACCATTTTTTTAATATCCAAAGTCACCATAGCCTTTATGATCCTTTAGTTTTCAACTTGTAGTATCACTTTATGCTTTGATCAATGATGTTTTGTCACTCTGCATGATTGTGGCCATTATTGCTCTCTTAGTTTGTCGCTCCCAGTCTTTTGCTAGCCTCCACAACAAAGTATGAGTTCCACTCATGCATCCAACTCCCTAAACCAAGTTATTCCAAAGAGTCCACCATACCTACCTACTAGCTTATGCTATTCCAAGTATATTCATGCTTTTGTTTACCTTCCACTTGTTATGAGAAAACTAGTGATTAAAGCTCTCACGAACTTGATGGCACACCTTACTTTTTGCCTCTAATAAACTTGAACCATTGGGTCCTTCTTTGTTGCGTATATGCTTGCGCTTTATAAGTTGAAATTAGCAGAACCATGTTTCATGGGGAACACTTTCAACATTGCACTTGTACTTTGTACCCCGTTGATATCATGTTCTTTTGCTTACGGATCCCGGCGGTGTGAAATAAAAGTGGAACTTGTAAGATCATGGAGTTTGTATGTGTGTTAGAGAAACGCCTGGGCTGCTAGCCTAAGCCATGCCTAATCATGGTGGAAACTTGCAGCATCACCATAATGAGCACTCTATGAAGCATCCTCAATAAAAACCTACGCAAATAGCAAATAAAAAGATCGCTGAGATGCTCATTGTCTGCTTGCCTTGTCATTTTGATTATGGGAAAGCTCCCGTATCATGTGCAAGGGGTACCCCGTTGGCGGTTCTTAATGATACACATATACTTACAATGACAAGATCTTACCCTTGGCTGAAGTTGAGTAGCATGAGGATCGGTCTTCGTAAGTAAAGGGCATGAGATTTCGGTTTATAACTTGTCAAGCATATCCTCTTAGTTGTGTCACTTTAACCTTAATCACCTTCAAGATGCTTATGATAGGGGCAATGAGAGCTGAAAACTACAAGTACCATAATTTTTGGAAGCTCTTTATGAGACTTGAATCCCTACTTCCTTTTACAAAGGCCTTTCTTCCACCATTATATTGAGTCTCCACCTTCTATCTTTGTGCACCTACTTTGAGAGCATTGTGGCCATTCTTAGTTCTATGTGCATTGTCCCAAGACTAGTTGATTGATGCATAACTTGATATTGCTTGTTTTAAACTATTGTATCTAGTCACTCTTATGAACTTTCAAGGTGTCCTATGCATTTATATTTGCTACTCTATTGAGGGACAAGCTATATACTATTATGCTATGTTTTCTTTATGTGAAACAAACAAACGTCTTGCAAAGCATTGTTATTCATGAATCTTTTGTTTGTGCCTTTTCATGTTGCATCATAGTTTCTTTGCTTATTGCTAGAACTTCGTCTTTCATGTTGTGATTGAAGTACTATGATCCCAGCTTTGAGTGTTTTGCAAATACTTTGATCAAGTCTTTGATGGTGCATGTCACCTAAAAAATTATTCTTTCTTTTTATCACTTACCTACTTGAGGATGAGCAGGAGTTAAGCTTGGGGATGTTGATACATTGCAAATGTATCTATAATTTTTGATGTTCCATGGTTGGTTTTATCCACTTTCTTGTGTTTTGTTCCAACTTTGGAGTACTTTTCATATGATTTCTTGGACTAACCTATTAACAAGAGCCATAGTGCCACCTACCTGTTTTCTGTTGTTTTTGGTTCCAGGAAAGTCAGAAAATGAATATTCTCGGAATTGGACGGGACAAAAGCCAAAGTGCCTATTTTTCCGGAAGTGATCAAGTGCCAGAATACGAGATGGAGAAGGGCCAGGGGCCGGCCACACCACCTGGCCGTGCAGCCAGGCTGGGCCCGCGCCAGGGGGTGGTGTGGTGGCTCCCGGCACCCCCTCGGCCTCTCCTTCCGCCTATATATTTCCCTCGGGACGAAAACCCGAAGTAGCCGATCAAAAATCCACGTAAGAGTCTGTAGCCGTCGTCATCTCCATCCCCAGATTGGGAGGGATCTAAAGCTCTTCCCGGCACCCTGCCGGAGAGGGGAATTCACCCTGGAGGCCTTCTTCATCACCATGCAAGCCTCCTGTGTGATGCGTGAGTAGTTCACCCTTGGACTACAGATCCATGTAGTAGCTAGATGGCTGGTTTCTCCTCCTTTGTGCTTTCATGTTTAGATCTTATGAGCTCCGTTCATGATCAAGATCATCTATTTGTAATTCATACATGTTGTGTTTGCGGGGATCCGATGGATATTGAGATGCTATTTCAGATTGATTATTGATTCTATCATGTCTTTGTTATTTGAGATCTTGCATGCTTTCCGTTGTTAGTATCTATCTTGGCCAAGTAGATGCTAGTAACTCCAAGAGTTAGTATTTATGCTCGATAGTGGGTTCATGCCTCTGGTAATCTGGGGAAGTGACAGAAATCTCTAAGGTACTAGATGTGCTGTTGCTACTAGGGAGACAACAACAATCCTTTGTTCATAGAACAATCGTATTGTTTACTTTACACGCAGTTGGTAAAGCAATAATCTATTGCTTGTAACTTAATACTGGAGGGGGTTTGGATGATAACCTCAAGGTGGATTATTAGTCATAGATGCAGTTGGATGGCGGTCTATGTATTATGTTGTAATGCCTAATCAAGTCTCAGAGAGTCAAGATGATTAGTATATGCATGTATTGCTTTCTCGGTGTTTGTCAATTGCCCCGCTGTAATTTGTTCACCCAGCATGTTAGCTATCTAAGGAGAGCCACCTCTAGTGAACTATGGATCCCGGTCCTTGTCTTTACATACAATCTATAAACTGTTTCTGCTTTGTGTTTACTTTCTGCAAACTTTTACTTCTTTCCATTCGATACGTTTAATCCTTTGTTTTCCGCAAAACACGGTGAGATTGACAACCTCATCGCAAGTTGGGGACAAAGTTCTGTGGTTGTGTTGTGCAGGTCTCCACGTTGCTACTAGCATCGGTAGTGCGCCCTACCAAAGCTCAGCTAGTAACACCTTTGGGGTGTTTCCTTGCTCCTACTGGTTCGATTAAACCTTGGTTTCATAACTGAGGGAAAACTTACTGCTGTGCTCATCATACCTTCCTCTTGGGGTTCCCAACAAGCTCTACCTCAAAAGTCGAGCGCATCACTACACCTGCGTGGTTTTCCCGGAGTCGCGGTATCCGCCGCTGCGATATCCGCTGTTGTGGTTGTCGTCGCGTTTGTCAGCGTAGCCGGCTGTGAACATGTTGACGTCGTCGCGGTCATTGTAGACACGCATGTGCTGCTTGCCTCGACGGTGGCGTCTGTGCCCGAGGTCGTCGTTGTCGTCGGAGTAGGTGCGGTTTTTCACCGAATCCTCTCCATCGGCCCACCGATTCACAATTTCCATCAGGTGGTCAATTGTTTTGGGCTTCGAGCGGCCCAGCTCCTCCCTGAGCTCTATGTGGCGAACGCCACCGTTGAATGCGTCGATTGCGCGATCCTCCGAGATGTTTTCTACGGAGTTCTTGATGATGGACCACCTCTGGATGTACGAGCGTAGCGATTCACCCGACCTTTGCTGGCAGCTCCTCAGCTCTTCGATTGATGCGGGCCTTTTGTAAGTGCCCTTGAAGTTGCATACAAAGCTGTAGACCAGCTCTTCCCAGCTACGAATGGATCTGTGCGGGAGATTGTTGAGCCATGCGCGGGTGGCGCCCTGCTGCTGTAGCTGCAGGCATTGCATGGCCGTGCTTCGACTCCCGCCATGTAGCCTAACGGAGGAGATGTGGTCCTCCAACCAGATCTTTGGGTCTTGTAGGCCGTCGAACTTTGGATTCTCTGACGGGAGTTTGAACCCTTTCGGCATTCGCCTCTGCCTGATGGCCCTGCTGAAGCATCTGGCGCCATAGAGTTCAGTATCGTCCTCTTCTGAGTCAGTCGAACGAGCGCGTCTTGCCCTTGATTTGTCGATTTTACGCTACGTGAGGTCATCACGTGCATTGTAGTCACGATCGTGTCACCGTGAGCGGCGACGCCGAGACCGATCGTGACTGTCGTCGCTGGATGAGGGTGAGGAATAGCGTTTTGCCAGAGCCTTGCCTTTCTTTGGTTTCGGCATCGGCTCTTTATCGAGAGCGGCCTCGACTAGCCCCAAGCCCGCGATCACAGATCGGTGCATGGCGGCTTGGGGATCTCCAGCTGGCGGCTGGTTGTTGAGGAGGTACTTGGTGGCCGCTGTTACCGCAGCTTGCGGTGTCTTTGGGACCACGTTGCCCCACATGTCGACTGTCATAGAGCTGAAGTCGAGGATTTTTGCAGCTTTTATGCGTTCTTGCTCGGTGAGATGGGCCATTCGAGATCGCCTCTTGTTGGCGACGTACTCGTTGCCTTTGGAGGAGGATCCTCCGTGAGAGGAGAGCCCAGCCCGTTGAAGACTCGACTCATCCGCTGCCTTTTTACGTGCCTCGAGTTGCGCGATTGCATGCAACTGGTGTTTGTACTCCTCCTTTAGTAGCCAATGGTAGCCCATCAGCATTTCCTGTAGCGTGCGGGGGGCAGAGGGTTGCCTCGCAGAGCTTCTTGGCAACAGGCCCATTCGTTGTTGTGGAGTCTGATCACGACATGTTCACCAGTGTGTTCGTTCACCATGGTTGGTGGTTCGACTACCCCTCCATTGTTGATGGCCGCGCCATTACCACCATTGGTGGGGCCGCCGTTGGGTGGTACGCCATTAGGTATGCCACCGTTGGGTGGGTCAGATCCGTTGCCACCGTTTTCGCGATTGGTGCTGGTGTCGCCAGCGTTGATGACGGCGCACATGAAGTGGTTGGGGAAGCTGTTGCTTTTGCAACTTTCGGATCCAAAGCCGTAGACTGCATCTTCCGTTGCTAGGTCACCCAGATCGGATCCACGACTACTGTCGCTGTCCGTGCTCTCGGCTGCTGCTGAGGGTGCCAATTGGTGGCAGGAACCACGATGTTGGAGCAATCGCGGGTGCCGTTGGCTGGTCGGGCAAGCAAAGGGTGCCCATCTGACCAACTTGGAAGCAGAAGCTCCTGATCGCTAGGCTGATTCCATCGCCCATGGACTCGAAAGCCGGGCGAGTGGCCGACGTGTGGACGGTGAAGTCGAATGCGCTGAAGAGCTGGAGAATCTCCGCTGTTGCGGAGTTGTAGATCGTGGTTGATGGGGCTGAAGAAGGTGCGACATTAGCACTCCCAATTCCGAGAGACGGCGCCAATTGATGAGGGTTTAACTCATCAATGCCCATTGTTATGGACTTGGGTTTTGGAGAAGGAGGGAGCGCTGGAGGCATTAGTCGACTAGCAAACAAGCACACAAGGACGCAAGGTTTACCCAGGTTCAGGCCTCGTAGAGGTTCCTACTCCTGCTTGTCTACTCTTGGAATTAATGGAGGAATCGAAGAGTACACGGGCGCGTAGATGCAATCTGGCAAGAGTTGTGGAAACTAAGGTTGCGTGTGTCCTCCTCGCCGCCCCCTCCTAGCCTTTATATAGATAGGCTAGGTCTCGGGTAGCAGGTCGAGTCGGTTATATGTTAGGTTTTTCCCTTTAAACTTGCTATCTTTAGCTTCTTCTTGTTTCACAAGCAATCAAGAGTCCGTGGGCCACTCGAGTTCTCCATTTGTGCCTTAGCAACGCCGTGGGCTTCTGCTGTATCCAGGCCGTATATACCAAACTCGAGTACCTGTAGGGTATGCCCATGTCAACTTGTAAACACCTTTGGTAGAGGAAATACAAGAACTTCTGTGCGTGGAATCACCACGTTTCCCCTCCCTGGATTCCCCTAGCACTCATTGGCACCATCTTTAGCCTATCCATGGCATCTGTCGTGCCACCACCACGACAGTTGGCGCCCACGATGGGGCTAGTGGTGCTAGCATGGGTGAAAATCCGGATGTGAAGCATCTCCAACACCAGTGAGCGCGTCGTCTCTGGCCTGGTTTAGCGTTTCGGAGCGCTGGACTACGTGAGCGACAACACAGGGAGCTTCGGCAGGCGTCCCCTCCGTGCAACAACGTCTTCATCAAACTTGGCACTGATAAGATCTACGTCGGCATGGATGAGTCCTGCATTCATCCGTGACACGTCGTCGAGGGAGGCGAACCACCTCTCAGCATAGCTCGTGGAGTGCGTATCACTCGCCCCGCTAGCAGCGTTGAGGTCATGATGGCCGCACCAAATGCGGGAGCAAGCAAGGACCCGGTGCCAGAGCCGGAAGTCACCCCAAAACAGGCAAGATCTAGGTTTCCTCTACTAGAAAGGCCGGAAAATGTGCTCCGGCAAGCCATAGATAGCCTAGCAACGCCAATAGCTCATGTGGTAGATCCGGCTCAGGCGCAGGCTGAGCTAGAGGAAACTAGGCAGAAAATGTTAGCTAGCGCAAAGAAAGTAGCGGAGTAGCAACATATGCCGACCCTGACCAATCTGCATGGAAGTGTGTCATTTCAAGCAACAAAAGGTACCAAGAAAGTACCAATTGATTATCAGTTCCCAGAGTGCACCATAACCATTGGTGCTGGGTTAAGCAGAAAATAGGAAAGCGAGCTTGTCAACTTCCTCCATGAGAATCGGGATATCTTTGCTTGGTCCATGCAAGATCTGCAAGGTGTGCCGAGGGAGTTGGCCGAGCACTCTTTGAATGTGAGACCCGGTGCAAAGCCGGTGAAGCAACCTCTCCGACGCTTTGCCGAGGACAGAAGAAAAGTCATTGGGGATGAGATAGCTAGGCTCCTTGCAACCGGATTTATCATGGAAGTACTCTATCCGGATTGGCTCTCTAATCCGGTGCTTGTGGAAAAGAAGAAAGATGACCCGAATGTGGCCATGGTATGGCGTATGTGCATTGATTACATGAACCTGAATAATGCGTGTCCTAAAGACCCATTCCCACTGCCAAGGATAGACCAGGTCATAGATTCAACTATGGGGTGTGAGTTGTTATCATTCATAGATGCGTATTCTGGTTTCCACCAGATACCCTTGAACCCGGATGATCAAATAAAGAATGCATTTATTACCTCATATGAGGCTTATTGCTATCGCACTATGCCATTTGTGTTACGTAATGCTGGAGCAACATATCAACGATGCATGTAGAAATATTTACATGACCAAATAGGTCGAAATGTGCAAGTGTATGTGGATGATGTGGTCATAAAAACTAAGGAAAGCAATACGCTCCTTGATGACATCCGGCAGACATTTGCAAACTTGAGATGGTTCTGGATGAAACTTAACCCGGAAAAATGCACCTTTGGTGTGCCCACATGGAAGTTACTCGATTTCCTGGTGTCCAGTCGAGGTATTGAAGCTAACCCGATGAAAATCCGGGCCATAGAGAAAATGGAACTGCCTAAATGCCTTAACGATGTGCAGAAGTTTACTAGTTGCCTGGCATCGTTAAGTCGGTTCATATGTCGACTAGGAGAGAAGGCCTTGCCCCTGTACCAATTAATGAAAAAGGCTGATAAATTTACATGTACACCACAAGCGGATGGCGCATTTTGAGAATTAAAAAAGATGTTGTCCACTGCACCAATCCTAGCCACACCACTTCCCATGGAGCCAATGTTGCTTTATATAGATGCGACCAACGAGTCGTAAGTGCAGTGATTGTAGTGGAGCATGAAGAAGAAGGAAAATCGGTGCAAAGGCTAGTGAATTATCTGAGCAAGGTATTATCGGCTTCAAAACAGAATTTCCCTCACTATCAAAAGATGGCGTATGGTGTGTACATGTCGGCCAAGAAACTCAAACACTACTTTGAGGAACACCCCATCAAGGTGATATGTGAGGCACCCATATCAGATATTATGAGTAACAAAGATGCTTGTGGCCGAATAGCAAAAGGGGCAATTGAGCTAGCCCCATATGCACCACCGTTTGACAGGAAAGATGCGATCAAGTCGTAGGCCGTGGCGGATTTCTTTGTGGATTGGGCCAAGATGTAGTACACGCCACCTTTGCCGGACTCTAATTACTGGCGAATGCACTTTGAAGGATCAAAACTGAAAGAAGGGTTGGACGCCAGAGTAGTGCTTACCTCGCCTAAGAAAGATCAACTAAAGTATGTCCTTCAGATACACTTCAGCGCCTCGAATAATGTCGTAGAGTATGAGGCACTAGTCCATGGCCTCAAAGTGGCAAAAGAGTGGGGATAAGATGGATACAATGCTTTGGAGACATGGATTTGGTGGTGTAGCAAGTATCTGGCAATTGGGACGCTTTGGATGCCAACATGGCCCTGTACAGATTTCATGTGCAAAAGATAAGTGGATTCTTCGAGGGATGTGAATTTCATCACATACCTCGGATTGAAAACGAGGCCGCCGACGTACTGTCCAAGTTGGGCTCATCCCGGCAACCAATCCCGCCAAATGTTCCCTTGGAGCACTTAAGAAAACCATCTATTACCCCATCGCCAGAATCCATGTCTGTCTATATCCCGGCTCTCCCCGGGTCAGAAGCTACGCCAATGGAAATTGATTGGGGAGGCACCTCAATAAACCGGAGGACTGCTTCGGCAAACCCGGGGACTGCCTCAGCAAACCTGGGGATTGTTCAGCCAGACCCGGCAGGAGTTATGTCGGTGGATGCGATGGAAATTGATGAGGAACCATTTTCCGTCTGAGCTATACCAGCTTGGGCCAAGCCAATATTTAACTTCTTGAAAGAAGGAATCTTGCCGGATGATGAGGTACTCTCAAGGCAGATCTAGAGAAGAGCAAAATCCTATACTATTATCAACGCTAAACTATACAAAGAAAGTGTGACAACGGTGCTGCAGCGATGCGTTGACCCGGAGGAGGGACTTGATATACTCCGGGATATTCACCAAGGAGAATGCGGCCACCATGCATCCTCAAGGGCATTAGTGGCAAAAGCTTTCCGACATGGATTTTATTGGCCAAGTGCTTTGGAGCAAGCAGAGGATTTGGTGAGGAAATGCAATGGCGGCCAGAGATATGCCACCAAAACCCACCTGCCAATGTCGAAGCTCAAAACTATTCCCATCACTTGGCCATTTGCTGTGTGGTGCCTAGATATGGTAGGACCATTTAAGCCCGCTAAAGGAGGAATGACCCATATCCTAGTGATGGTGGACAAATTTACCAAGTGGATCGAAGTAAAGCCAATCAAGAAATGTGATGGGGCAACAACAGTAAAATTCCTCAAGGATGTAATCTTAAGATATGGCTATCCCCACAGTATCATAACCGACCATGGCACTAACTTTGCTGAAGGACCATTTGCAAGGTTCTGCCGAGAAAAGAAGATTTGGCTAGCTATTGCCTCAGTAGCCCACCCCGCATTGAACGGGCAAGTGGAAAGATCCAACAGACTAGTTCTGTCCGGGATAAAACCCCGGCTCATAGAGCCGCTGCAAAGATCAACGGGGTGCTAGATAGAAGAACTACCAGCAGTACTATGGAGCTTAAGAACAACTCCAAACCGATCAACAGGCTATACGCCATTTTTTCTGGTATATGGGGCAGAAGCCGTATTACCGGCCAACATAGAGCATGATTCGCCAAGGGTCACCCAATACACAGAAGCCGAAGTGCGAGAGGCCTAGCAAAATGATGTTGATATGCTAGAAGAAGCAAGAGAACTAGACTTGTCCAGATCCGCCATATATCAGCAAAATCTCCGACGCTACCATAGCCAAAAAGTAAACCCCCGAGTTTTCCAAGAAGGTGATCTGGTACTTCGGCTGGTGCAGCGCACTGCTGGCATGCATAAGTTGTCTCCCCCATGGGAAGGACCTTTCATTGTAAGAAAAGCCTTGCACAGTGATTCCTACTATCTTATTGATGCACATCCATAGGAAAAGAACAAGGCGGACATGTCCGGAGAAGAATCTAAGCGACCATGGAATGTAGCGCTACTTCGTCCCTTTTACACCTAGCAAAGAGGTCCATGTATCCGAGTCACTCGTATGTCAGTATGTATGTTGGCAATGAGCTTATCAATAAAACTTCGGCACCCCCAGCAGAACCTTGGGGACTGCCATAATAACTGTCTTTCTTGTTTTACTTCATTCGTTTTTATATGTTGGCTGGCTTACAGTACTTCTACCTTAACCGGATTAGTAATGTGTGGGCACCAAAAACCCAACTCTTTGACTTTGCTGTTGTCCAACAAGAATTGGCTTCATGGCAAGCAAGAGAACAAGTCTGGAATTGTGAAGCACATGAGAAACGACTAAGGGAAAGAACTTAAGCGAGCCGACATTCATTTTTTGGACTAACCCTCATTTATTTTATTCGTCTACCTTTGGATTATTCTGAGCTAATCTCAAAGTTTCAAGTATTGTTAATTTGATTTTTTGAACCTTAGACTCGTAAGTCGAAAAACCCGAATCAAGGTGGATGCGAGCCGAGTCAAAAATTGGGGGAACAAGAAAAGGAAACTCGGGGACTTCGCCCATGATAATCTAACATTAAAAACTTAGTGGCAAACAGCACATATTGTAGCAGAACCAAACCAAGGTACTTAAATACATCTTCACCCGGCATTCCGGGGATCTGACAAATTTGGTTAAGTGTTTTATGCTCAAGGATCAGGGGAAGAAGCCGAATCATCGGCCGGAGGTGGAGGTACTTCGGAGTTTGTGGGCGGGATGCTAGCCTCGGCCCCATCTTCGGGGTTGACCACTCCATCCTCCGGATCTTCAGCTTCGTCGCCGAGTTCGGAGGCCTTGCCCTCGCTTCCCTCACCTTCTTCACCTTCAGAAGCATCTTCAAACACATAAAGGTAGCTCAGCCCCTCGTTCCAAGCATGGCAGAAGGAGTACTGGATCATCTTGTTAGCACAGGCTTTGCAACGAGCAACGCACTCCGGATCTTCGGACCACTTTGATCCGGTGCGCATACGGGTTAGCAGCCCCAGGTCTAGCCCTTCATACCACGACATGACGAACTGCAAGGCGATGTCAGCACCGGCTCACACAGCCGACTCACGCCACAGATGCAGCTGCGTCTCGCACTCCATTAATTTGGCAATAAGATCGGCATTTCCCTTGGGTGTGGGCTCACTAGGCCAGAGAGAGTTCAGCATCCGCATTGCAGCTGGCATGATATCTATGCCGTAGTTCCTTACCAGCTCCATGCGAGCAACGAGGCTGACAAGCAGATCCTCTGTTGTGTAAGGGATTGACCCGGAAGCAGGACCCGTGGGAATACCACGTTGCTCGCGAGACCGGGCTACAACAGCAGCAACAGCGAGAGTATCACCTTCTGGAAACTTTCCTAAAAACAGAGCAGAGGAAGCAATGAGCAAAATCATTAATCCGGAGAAAGGAGAATTGAACAAGGGAAAGGAACTCACGGGAAATCTGGAAGAGGAGACGCTAGAGCTCGGAATGGACATTGGCACTGTTGGCCTGGAGTTTCTCATATTCAGAGGTCACCGACGTAAGTTTTACATCGGCTTCCTCCAATAAGTCATTGTCCTTGGAAACTTGCGTCGTCAAACGCTCTTTTTCCTCGGTAAACTCCTGCTCAGCCTTGTCTAGCTCGGTTTTATGGAGGTCCTTGAGCCTCTGGATTTCGGCATTCAGCCGAATAATCTCCGAGTCCTAGAGGCGTAGCCGAGCTATCTCGTCGTCCTTCTTCTTCAGTTCAGCTTGATGCTTTCCTGCTTGTTCGAGAAAATGTGTCATCATATCAGGAATAGGCACGCTGTCTTCAAGGGCAACTACAACAGTGGGTTAATCCGGCAGAGCCGAAGTATAAAACATCTACCGAGTCAAGGAAAGAGCGCACAATGATCATATGAACAAGACAATATACCTTGGATTTCAGCCAGATTTTTCTGCATAATAATGTTGTTAGCCTCAACCTTGGCTGCATAGTTCGAATAACAAGTTAATACGGATCACGAATAACCCGATGGAACGCAAGTGGAAAAAGGGAAAAGTATTGGGTAAAGAAAATTACTCTTCTTCTGGTGATCCTCTAGGAGCTTGCCATAACGGGCGCAAACATCTTTGTAGGAGTCCAGCAGGCACTAGAACTCAGTAGTTCGGCGGTTAGTGGTAATCTGGAAAAAGCAACACAAGGTTAGGTCAAAGGGAAACTGAGAATAATTCGAAGTCCACAAGATCTGGGCCAAGTGGAACTTAACCCGGCTCTAGGTGTGTGGATATTCGAAGTCTACAAGATCCGGGCCAAGTAGAACTTAACCCAGCTCTAGGTGTGTGGATATTCGAAGTCTACAAGATCCGGGCCAAGTGGAACTTAACCCGACTCTAGGTGTGTGGATATTCGAAGTCTACAAGATCCGGGCCAAGTGGAACTTAACCCGACTCTAGGTGTGTGGATATTCGAAGTCTACAAGATCCGGGCCAAGTGGAACTTAACCCAACTCTAACTTTATCACTATTGGAAATTACTAAAGATGTGAACTAAACTCTCTAGGAGCATCCGACCGATTAAAGTTACTCCCTCGGAGGCTCGGGGACTAGGGGATATATCTATAAGCATTCATATAAAGTACCATATCAGAAGAAAAAGTTACCTCCATCATCCGACCAGCTAAAGATATGGCCTTGGTGGTGGAGTTCATCTGAGCGCTGAACTCCGCAGGGCCAAACTTCTACGGCAGATCATCCTTAGGATCAATGAATTCAGCATTGTTCCAGTTGTTCACATACTCAAGGAGCAGTGGGCTGTAACTTTCGCTGCTAGGAGAATGGCTTGCCACCAGGCCTTTGATATGGGCCTCTCGCCTCGCAGATTGGGCGGCAGCAGGACTGGTATGCAGGACCAGTTGCCTACTACCTTCTGAACCGACAGTGGAGGACCCGGAAGGAGTGCCCTTGGCTGGCCCGGCAAATTTCTTGAGCTTGCCGGATGACGGAGGATGCGATGGAAGATCAAAGGCTACTGATCCGGACGGTGCCTGGGAAGCTGTCTGGAAGATGTCCATGATGGACACCATTGATCCGGAGGCAGTTAATGGAGCTTTCATTTTGGGAGGCTTGGTGGAGGCTGTGGCTGCTGCTGGCTTTGGTGCCGAGGTTGGTGCTGGAGCTGATGCTGCTGTTGCTGTTGTTGATGCTGTTGGTGCTGCTGGTTCTGGTGCTGCTGGTTCTGGTGCTGATGGTCCTGCTGGTTCTGGTGCTGATGGTGCTGCTGGTACTGGTGTTGCTGGTTCAAAAGAAACTGGAGCTAGAGAAAAACTTGATTGGGGCAGTGCCGATGAAACTGGCACCTTAAAACTGGGAGCTAGCACCATAGAGGAGTTGGGTTGATCCGGCATGGCTGTATCCTGAGCCGCCCCACTACCCTCCACGCTGACATTGCCCTCCTCATGGCGAGGTGGGCTGCGATCAGGCGCAGCCGCGAAGTCCTCTTGAATAGGACTGAGCAGCCGAACGTTGTTGTTTCGGGGGGGGGGGGGGGGGAGGGGGAGAAGGGCTTCTCCGAATTGGAGAGGCAATGCCGGTTGCTCTGGGGAATAACCCTAGGAGCTCTGGAAAATAAAAGAACAACAAGTCAAGAAGAGAGAGAAAAACAGATAAGAAGCAAGGCAAAGGTAGAAATGGAACGACTCAAGAGCAAACACGAAAAGACTTACTCATCCGAGGTTGGAGGTGCCCGAGGCTTGGGTGCCCTCCGGACCGTGCTCTTGGACGTTGGCTTGGCCGAGGCTTTCACCCAGGACTTCTTCTGCCTCTTCTTGGGCGGTGACGCCTCTGAAGCTGTGGCCGAGGTAGCCACGCGCTTTTGGGAGGGAGCAGGGGCCAGACCACTTGTGTCAAGGGGGGAACCTCGTGGACCTGACCGGCCGGGTTAGCTGAAGATCCGGACATAAGCGGAAATGCGTAAGAGAAGGGCGCCATGTCAAGTACTTCAAGAACCTCAACATCCGAGTCATCGTCATCCGGCCAATCCCTTAAAGAGGAGGCCTTACCAGAGGTATGCTTGATGGTATCCGGAGTAGGCAGGAAAGTCTCCGGATCAGGTTCCACCTCATCCGCCGCAGCACGGTTCGGCACCTACTTGCTCGCCAGCTCCTGGCCATCCTCCAATGGCTATTGGAGGAATCACTGAGAACAAAGTAGAGAAGGTTAAGTTAAGAAAGTCATCCGACATACAAAGAAGATCCGGAAAAATAGTAAGAGAGAAGTTTACCTTTGGAGGAGGGTTGTCCCGGGTGTAGGGCGCAAGCCCCCATTCCCAAGCCTCGGAGAATTCCTTCTCCACGTTGACAATGGCCTTAACCCGACGGTATACCGCCGAGTTATCGAGCTCGAAGGAGGAAGTCTGGTGGGGGTCGAGGGGGCCGCTCAAGTAGCAGATCTTGTGGGCACGTTTCTGCAGAGGGAAACTCGGCTGCAAACGAAAGTGATCATAATATCTTCCCCCCCACAGCTTCTCCTTGAGAAGGTCCTTGATCTGACGGTCAACCTGGTTCACAAGGGCCATGCGTCGTTTGGAGATGCTCTCCAAAAGAGAGATATCCGGGACTCCAAGCTTGAAGGGGAGGAGCCGGATCAAGTCCTCAGCAGTTGTGTTCCGGATGTAGAAGAAAGTCTAGGCCCAGCCTTTGTAAGACTCGAGACCGGTGACCCGGGGAAATGCGGAGTTCTTGTAGGGAGATATGGAGGCTCCACCACATTGGGTCAGGTGTTTCTGAGCCGGAGTGAGCTCCAGATCAGGGACGCCATTCTTCCGCAGACCAAAAAACTTGATCCACATCTCCTTGGATGGCCAGAGGCTGATATACCCCTCAATACCGGAGGCGAAAGAGGATAGAGAGGTGATGGCATTGGCAGGGAGATGGTGCGGTTGCAATTGGTATGTGGAGATGAAATCTCAAAAGAAATCAGAAACAGGGAGGCCGAGCCATGCTGAAAGTGTAAAAGAAAGACAACGAACTCCCCTAGATCTGGATAAGGAGAAACCTCTTCGGAGGTGAGCCACGGTTGTGGAACCATGCGCACACGCAGTATGCCTAGGAGTAGTCCCCGAGGCTCAAGTTGGCTTGTAGAGGAGACTTGAGGCTCTTTAGAGATGCATATTCTGAAAATAGTAGTGGTTGTTGCAGAGCATGGCGAGTCTGCGTGGGGAGAGTTCGCGGTGAGCGAGTCCGCGAGGGGAGAGTCCCCGAGTGTGGCGAGTCCGCGATGATTGCGAGTCCGCGATGACGTTTATTGCGATGTTTTTTTAGCGAGTCTCTCATCTTGGCCCGGGGGCCAGTCGCATGGCGACTCCAAAGATGGCTCTCGGCTTGGCGTTCTTCCTGGACGATCCGAGACTCGGTTTGCGAGTCCTCATCCGCAGTACTTGGCCATGCGAGTCGGACTCTCTAAGGTTGAGGAGGACATGGTGCTGTTTGTGTAGCACTTCCATTTATCTTGGCCCGGAAGGCCAGTCGAGCAAGGCGACTCCAATGATGGCTCTCGGTTAGCGTTTTTCATGGACGATCCGAGGCTCGGTTTGCGAGTCCTCGTCCGCACTACTTGGCCATTGCGAGTCGCTCTTTCAAAGGTTTACAAAGGCGAATAGATTTTTCCCGGAGGGAAGAGATGCCCAGTGGTGAGTCGTGCGAAGAAGGGCCCTTAGCAGGCATGGCGTACGCATTCGACGTAGCGGAAGTATATGCGCGCTTTGGCGGAGTCGACGTGGCGGACACATAGTTGACGCGGCGGACAGAGGTCACATTATGGCGAAGTCGATGCGGCGGACATGGGGTCGACGCGGCGAACGGAGGTCGCGCTTTGGCGGAGTCGACGCGGCGGACATGGGGTCGACGCGGCGGATGTAGGTCGCGCTTTAGCGGAGTCGACACGGCGGACCTATGGTCACAAGGTGGATGGGGTCGCCCTATGGCGGAGTCGACGCGGCAGACACGGGGTCGACGCGGCGGACGGAGGTCTCACGCTTTGGCGGAGTCGATGTGGCGGGACACGGGGTCGACGCGGCGGACGGAGGTCGCGCTTTGGCGATGGGAAGCCGCACTTTGGTGGAGTCGACGCGGCGGACATATGGTCGCACGATGGATGGGGTCACGCACTGGCGGGTTTGACGCAGCGTTAGCCTGTAGGAGTCGATGCAGCGAATGGAGTCGTGTGGCGAAGCCGTGTGGCGTTTAGCCGGTAGTTCGGCGATGGGTGAGTCGCCGAACATGGTGAGTCCGCGACCGTGGCGAGCTACCGCGGGCCAGTCCCCAAACGTGGAGAGTCCTCGAGGGTAGATCCACGGCAGGCGAGTCCCCAGCGCGGCAAGTCCTCGAGGGCGAGTCCGCGAGGGCGGATTCGTGGCGGGCGAGTCCCCGGTGTGCCGAGTCCGCGGACGTGGCGAGTCCGCGGCGGACTGGCGAGGCGTTTAGCTGGAAGGAGTTTACGACGTGGACCGGGTCGCACGACGACGTTAGCCAGATTTTTGCCGGAGTCGACGAGGCGTAGTTTTGCCAATTTCCCAAGCGACAGGTACATGTTAGTTGCAAACTGTAGATTAGATCCAAATAAATAAATAATTTTCAAATAAATCAATTTGAAGAGAGATTGAATAGATAACTCAGTGCTATACGTAGCAGCCGATCATGCTTGAGGAAGGATTAGTCCCAAATAACAATAATTGACTTAGAAAGTAATTAGTGCATAAGTAATATGAGATTGGAGTGAAAAAAACCAATGAGAACGTGGAGCATGTTTCTTTTGCCTCCCGGGAATAGGTTCCTGTAGCTGTAGCTGTGCTAGGCAGTACCTGATAGCTGCCGAGTCGTCAACTCTCGTCCCCCGTCTTGTATTCATGTTCAATTCTCCAAACGATTCACGCAGCAACATGTGTTATATGTTGATCCAAATTCTACAAAGTAGAGGCCAACTTCTGACGGAGCGGAGCGAGGCCCGTCGCCGGAGGCTTGGGCCGATGCGGAGAGATTAGTCCCAAATAAGAATAATTGACTTAGAAAGTAATTAGTGCATAAGTAATATGAGATTGGAGTGAAAAAAACCAATGAGAACGTGGAGCATGTTTCTTTTGCCTCCCGAGAATAGGTTCCTGTAGCTGTAGCTGTGCTAGGTAGTACCTGATAGCTGCCGAATCCTTCCTAAACCCTAAACCCCGCGGTACGGATCGTTGATGATCTAGGTTACCACCGCTATATATACTTCTTGTAAGCCGCCGGCTAGGAGAAGTTGCATCTGTGAAATCCCCGGCGTTGTGTAAACACTCTCCGTTATAGTGAAGTTTTGCTGGCTGGCGCCTGTGGTTTTTCCCTTCTCTTTGTTGGAGAGGGTTTTCCACGTTAAATCTGTGTCCCCTTGCTGTGATTTTGTTTTCGTTCTTCGTTATTTACTTGTCGCAAATCTAACAACATGCATGTAAAGTTAGTTCCAGATATAATAATTAATGCATAGAGAGATGAGATTGGAACCGTCTATATGATTGCGATGAGATTTTGCAAGTCAACATCTGCGCGTGCGCCACGTTGAACGACAGCACACCAGATCAATCAACTTTGAACCCTTGAGTCCTCGAGTATCCGTACTCGACGTCACGCCAGATGCGATCTGGCCGCTGACGGAGGCGAGGGATCCCGTCCGGATTATTACCTGCATGCACCGCTTGCTCCATGGTGGGCATCAACTGTCGTGGTATTGATCACGACAGATGCTACGGGGTAGCTTATGTAAAGGAGGCAAGGCCACGTAGGAGAATCCGGAAGCAAGATTGGCACACGATGTACCCATGTTCACGTCCCCTTGATGGAGGATCGCTACGTCCTGCTGTCAATCCAGTATATGTTTATAGATTGATTTACAATGGAGTCGTCGGAGGCGGGGCGGAGATACTAGGTCTAATATGACGTGAGAGAGGATCCCTCAAAGGGGTGCCCCTGGTGGCTTTATATGCAGCCAGTTAGGGTTTACAAGTGTGCTAATAGACTTTGTATTGGAGTCGCTGTCTTGGGCCTCCAGTCGACGAGGCGTCTAGGTCCAGTATGCGCCAGCCGTCGTATTTCGCAAGTCGATTCGCCTAGGGTTAGGCTTCAGTCAGCTCGCTCCAGCTGGCGACTCCGCTTCATGGGAATACCCTGATTGGTATTCCCCCATCACCGTGGGAACACGATGCATCGCGTACAACCAATCGATGTTGCTCTGATAGACAATGGTGTCGTCCCAGCTGCCGCGCTCGCGGGCTTTGTCCTCTTCCTCTTGATGCGTGACCACGACTGTTTCTTCTTCGGTCATGGCGGTTTCGAGATCCTCAAGGATGTAGTCAGAGTAGAGGTAGCTGGCCGCAGGGAACTTAGAAGCACAGGGCCCTGTGGCAGAGAACCGGAGTGGCGATGGCGTGGTCGCAAGGAATGCCTGGGCGTGGACGCGGCGGTGCAGCGCAAGCACAGAAGCATTGGCGGCGGAGGTGTCACGACTAAGAAGAAAGAAGGCAGGGGAGCGCGCTAAGTGTGGGGAAATCCCCCCAGAAGGCCCTTGCCCTCTATTTAACCGCGCGTGCAGGCGCGTAGTGGGATCGTTTGCGGTGGCCAAACTGCACGGTGTGGCCATGTACGCGACTGAACCAACCAATCAGACGCCAGCCACAGCAAGGATCACATGGACCAAAATATCCCGTGACACGACGTGGTGTTACGGTTAACGAGGCGCTGTAGTGAAGGGACGTGCACATTAGTTATTCCTGACATTGCAACAGTAACTGGCGCAGTAAATGGGCGTGACCCTTAAAATGAGGCAAGATGATGATTACCCTCCACGTAGGACGTGGGGAAGGGTATGAAAGAAGGAAAGGTAACCCGGATATGTGAGAAAAGACCCGGCCAGCGAGAAATAACTCGGAATGCGCCAAGGGAGTATAGAAGATAAAGGTCCGGGTTACGGATTAACTCGGCCAAAGAAGTTAAGATCCAGATCGAGGAACCTGCTGTGACCTTTACAACTAAGGTTGCTAAGACCGCACCAGCTTCGGGGACTAATGTTGGGGGATACCCCGGGTAGGGTCACGCCGGGGTATAAAGGTCGAATTAGCCGAGGTACGGCCTAGTCAAAGCAAGTGCTGGCCGGATCACCTAAAGGCAGGCCAACTTACAGAGTAACCCAGCCCGTGGGGCAGCTCCCTAGCGTTAACCCGGCCGGCATAAGACATATGCCAGCCATGTTTGTCTATCTATTACGCAGGTACCTCGTAGCTGAGTTAGCTATGTGCTAACCGGACTACCACTTGTCTTCCAAGAGAAGGAAGGAATCTCTCGCTGGTAAAAAGGTGGCTTTGGTTAGCTGTAGCGTGAGCGAAGCAAAGCAGAGGAAAGGACCAGCGGGGTGGGGGCGACGAAGATGACGCGGGAAGTATTGGCTGACGTAGCCCGTGTCTGGTGACGCTTAAAAGCAAGGATTACGCAATGGGTTACGTTCAAAGCCCGGACGAGTCGTTCAAGAGAATAAAGAAGCATCTAGCTTTAGTCGAGAGGCATATTTGGGGAATATGCTGCCACATGTGCCCTAACATTGTAACCCGGGCTCCCCTATATAAGGAGCACCGGGGCCTCCATAGAGAGGGATCGATCATTTTCTCTGTCTAAGGTAGAACTCTAGAGCTAGGTTGTGGGGAGTAAGAGACATAGTCTCCTTCTCACCAATAGCTTGAAGAGCACTTGTAAACACCTTTGGTGGAGGAAATACAAGAACTTCTATGCATGGAATCACCACGTTTTCCCTCCCTGGATTCCCCTAGCACTCATTGGCCCCATCTTTAGCCTATCCATGGCATTTGTCGTGCTACCACCACGACAACACAGCCGTATATCACATATCTACTCAGCAAAAGGCTGCCAGATGACCTGACTGATGCGCGACACATCGCGCGACGATCCAAGGCATTCACCCTCATCAACGGCGAACTGTACAAGCGCAACCTTACATGGGTACTTCAATGGTGCGTCTCCAACGGGGATGGAAGGGCCATCCTCCTCGAAATTCATGAAGGCACCTGCGGGCATCATACTGGCAGTCGCACCCTCGTCACCAAAGCTCTACGTGCTGGATTCTACTGGCCCACGACCATGCGCGACGCCAAGGATATCATCCAGCACTGCAACACCTGTAGAACAAACCTAACGCACCTGGCACAGAACTCGGGCCAATACCATTGGCTTGGCCCTTCGCACAATGGGGACTCGACATGGTCGGCAAGCTCCCAAAGTCCTCGCGGGGAGGCTATGTCTACCTTTTAGTCGCAGTTGACAAATTCACCAAGTGGATCGAGGCCATGCTGGTGACAAATCAATCAGGAGCCAGCGATGTCAAGTTCTTCTAGTCCATTGTCTACTGCTTTGGAGTGCCACATAGCATCATCACGGACAATGGGACAAACTTCACGTCTAAGGAGTTCCAGGAATTCTATGAAAACCTGGGAATCAACATAAGTTACGCCTCGGTGGCTCACCCCTAGACCAACGGTCAAGTCGAAAAGGCCAACGACCTCGTCTACGACGGAATCAAGAAACGACTCCTCCAGCCACTCGAGCAAGCCGCTGGATGCTGGCTAGACGAGCTGCAATCTGTACTTTGGAGCCTACGCACAACTCCAAACAGCGCCACGAGATACACTCCGTTCTTCTTGGTGCACGGTGCTAAAGCGGTACTACCCGCAGAAGTACGCTACAAAGCCCCACGGGTGGTTGCATATAGCGAGAAGGAGTTAACTCTCACACTCGAAGACTCTGTCGATCTCCTTGACGAGGCATGCGAGATAGCAGCAGAGGGATCAACGATCTACCAGCAGAGCCTCCGCAACTACCACAGTAGACGGCTACGCCCCAGATCCTTCGTCAAAGGAGACCTGGTCCTGCGACTGAAGCAACAAGGGCATCTCAAGCTCGAGTCCCCTTGGGAAGGACCTTATGTGATTACAGAAGTAATCCCAGGTGGTGCCTATCGCTTTAAAGATTTTGCAAGCGGAGTTGCATACTCCAACCCCTGGAACGTCGCGTAGCTGCGTCGTTTCTACCCCTAATTGTTTTTACATTACAAATAAGGCTATTCAGCCAGGCTACTTAGCCACACATTGTACCTTGTATTATTCTGCGAATAAATAAAGCTAAGTGCCCCGAAACTCTGCGTATTTTCCTATTTCTTGCAATTTCATCACTCGAGGGCTACGCCACCCTTAACACTTCCGTTCCACGAACCAATCGCAGTATCCTGAGTAGCTGACACACTACTAATCGAACCCTTGATAAACACCAACCTAGTTGCAACGCACCTGACAGGTTGGCAAGGTGCTGAGATAAACACACGTCAGGCTAACGAAAAGGAACTGCAGAGTACACTACACTCGAAAAATATACAAGCTAGCAAGCTCTTCACATATCAGTGGGTATTAAAATACACCCAACACAATCACACGAACTTTCATACATCTATGTGCAGGATACAAACTACGCTACTACTGCAAAAGATGAACGTTTGTCTTCTCTTCAAGGAAGTTGACGATGTCCTCCGCCGGCCGATCAACCGCCTGGTAGTTTGGAACCATGTTCCAGGTCATCCCCTCTGGCGGCGGCGGCTCAGCAGCAACGGACGCTATGTCCACATCAGGCCGATGCAGTCGCACCATCGACAGGGCAACCTTAGCACCAACTACCAGCTGTTGCCGCACACACTCGCGTACCGCACTTATATCTTGAAACTTCGCTAGAAGAGCCAACAGGCTCGAAGGAACGACGTCTAGTGGAAACATTGACTGATAAATGTGCCTGAGGCACGACTGCGCCTTCTTCAGGCATTGGAGCACTCAAGAAGGATGATCATGCAGGGTCGCCAATGCAACTTCACGGTCGTGGTCCACCCAAAAATACCCACTCGCCTGCAGCTGCTCTTGGGTCAGGTTGTTCATTCGAATGGCCACCCGGTCCTTCTCATCATGCAGATGACGAGCGCTAACAACTACACCAAGCAAGCAGCAAAAGGTGAAGACAAGGCATCGCCGAACTGACTAAAGGAAAAGATGAGAGGGCAGGAATCTAACATTCAAACTGCTCATTCAATTGCGCCACTTCCTCCAAGAGATACTTCTCGCAAGCGGTGGCCTTCTCTGCCTTTGACTTCCACACATCCTCGTTACCGCGGACGATGGGCAACTCATGCTCCAACTGCTTAATGCGGTCGTGCAGTCGCAAAAGCAATGACAGTTCCTCCACCTTTGAACTCGGCTACGCCGTGGTTTCATCGGTGGGAGGAGAATCACGAGGATCACTCGAAGGACCACTCGACGTACCCTATCACAGTCAAGCAAGAAGCAAATAAGGGGCCAAGAATACATTGATAAAAGCATAAAAGCATTCAAGCACAACAAAGTCTCGATAGGGACACTCCCACAAAAGCATAGTTTAGACAAAAGGAAAGTGCAACTATTACAGATTGGCAACTAAGGAGCAATCTGCTTCTTCGACTTGGACTTCGACTTTGGGGGCCTCATCGAATCAGTGGCAGCCTCTGACACCACAGACTTTCTAGTGGTAGCCCCTGATGCCAAGTCTTCACCGCCTTCTTCGCTCGTTGCAGCTCCGCAGAATATTTTGCGACTGTATCGATGAGCTGCGGCCCATACTTACCACAGCCAGTAGCAAAGGGAGCAAACACTACCTATTGGCCATCCGCGCCGACGGGCATCGCCTTGGAAATAGCGGCAGGATCCAACTCCACGCCATGGGCCTGCGTCATCACGAGTGCAATGGTAGCGCCGACAGCTTGCTGGGAGTTCTTGAAGTCCATAGGAGTACCCCTAGCAAGGGATTCCACTAGGTCATCAAGGTTATCAATCAACCCAGACTTGGGAGTTAGGTCCTCAAGGATGCGACTAGGCACACCTTTGGCCTTCCCCAACATCTCCTAAAGGGAAACGCTGCGGTCCTCGACTGCAGCAACGACACCATCCAAAGCATCCGCGAGGCGAAGAGATTGGGCATCAAAGCTCAGGCCAGCAGCATCTGCATACACAGAGTGTCATCGCATCTACAAGACGACAATGAAGGAGCACTGCAAATCAACACTTGAGTTGACAGATTTCTATGAAGACAATGACAAAGTCAAAAGCTAACCTTCGACTGCGCGATGGCGATTGTCCAGCAGGGCGTGTTGTCGACCCATAGCAATGACTTGCTCTGTGAGGCTTGTAGCTTCCTTCACAATGAGCTAAACCAAAGGAAAACAAAGAATCAACATCAAGCTCAGTATACAAATTCGACTGCCACACAGCAAGAAGGGCACTCACATGTTCCCCTAGGGACTCCGAAGATGACTGCCGCGTAGTCGTCCGTGCAACCATCTGGTGCTCCCCAGCATGTGGGGAACTCGAAGAATTGGCACTGGAGTGGGCAGCCACTGGAGGAGAAGGAGACCGTTCAGCCACCTCCTTGGCCTTGGAGTCTGCGACTCCAGACTCTTTCACAAATTCGACGTCATCAGAAGACGACGACACCACTTGACTACAAAACACGTCAAGCACCACTTCAGAAAGAAAACTTCAAAAGACAAACTCACAGAAATTAAGACTTACCAATCAAATTTGTCGAAATCAAAGGTGTCATCCAACGACTCCTTCGGCAGCCACAGCTTTTTCCGGGCAGGAGGAGCCGTAGTGCGCACAAGCACGGTAGGAATCGGCTCCTCTGCAGCAGGAGGAGAACCATCCGGCGTCGTTGGATAAGAGGCATCAGAACCCTTGCTGCGAGAACGCTTGCGAGTGCCGTGTCCGCTGGACTCAGGGGCTTCCTCCTCTTCTTCAACTAGGACGGTCGAATCCGACTCGTCCTCTTCCACCGCTTCACATGAGATAACCCCTTCAGGCAGAGGAGGGAGGTTGGAGGCCACCTTCTAGTCCTGGAATTAGAAGAAACATCAACACATGTTACTCCCTTGGAAACCAATCAAAGAAACAATAAACTACTCCACATTACAGTCCTACCTCAGGAGGAGGGTTATTGGCATCGAAAGGGGGCACCACTGATTTTCCTGGGAGATCCTCCTTGGCGGTGTACTTGGTCACCAGTCGTAACCCCTATCTACCTCACCCGCAGAAATGCCCTCCACGGAAATGCGAGTGATATCGTCAGCACCGATCCAACAGAACATCATATGGACTCTAGCTTGAAGAGTCTAGATGCGGCGGCACAACCACGTGTGAATGAGAGCGGCACCGTCCTCTTCTTTGCCTATGCAGCCTTCGAGGTCACAAACGCGCTGATACAGCACCTCTGTTTCCTCGGACTCGCCAGGCATCACGACGTTCTTTCAGGAACGCCTCCTCTTGCAAGTCGCAACGGGATCGAAGGGCACAAGTCCGAAGTGTTCTCCGACGGCCTTCTGGTCGCGGATGTAGAACCACCTATCTCTCCACCCTTGGACAGACGCGGTGAGCTTGATATCAAAGTAGGTCGCCGAAGAGTCGACGTGGATCCCGCAGCCTCCTACATCGTAGACTACCAAACCCGACCCCGACTGACGCTTAAGCTTAAAAAGCTTCTTGAAGAGACCAAAGTGTGGCTTGACTCCGAGCCAACACTCGCACAAAGTGATGAAGAAGGCAATGTGGAGAATGGAATTTGGGGACAGCTGGTGCAACTGGAGCCCATAGAAACAAAGAAGGCCCCTAAAAAAGGATGCATGGGAAGAGAAAGACCTCGAATGACGAACGGAGGAACATCACTTGGAAACCCGCAGGAGGGCGAGGAATTACCTCATCACCAGGCACTCGAGAGTCAGCTTCCGCGAGCAGAAGCGCTCCATCTTGACGAAGAAGATGCAGCTCATAAGAATTGATGATAGACGCACGTCAGGAACCATTGGTGACATGGGTACACGCACCCTTCTTCCCGGTAGGGGCGGCGGTAGTGCCCGTGGCGGTGGTGCCTCCTTTGTTCTTAGCGGTGGCAATGGTGGCCACAGATCCAGTGGCGGCGCCTCCTTTCTTCTTGCCCATATTTCGATGGCGATGCGAACGGAGGAAGTAACTGGGGAAAACACGGAGCTGGTCCAGTGCCACGAAGAGGAAGCGCGCAATGAAGCAGAGAAAGCAACAATGGTGAAGGAGGCATGGGCAAGAAGGGAGATGAGAAAAATTACCGCAGCTTCGCTGCTACTTACCCTCCTCGCGGATGTCATCTAATGGCCAGTAAAAACCCTACTGAACGCGTGGCGCACATCGCCATCAACACGTGGTGAAGGTGAACCAAGAACCGTCCCCCACTACTCCCATTACGCGCGGAAATCGAGGAGACGCAGTTAAAACAGAAGATTACACACGTCCAGTCAAATCCAAGTCAGGAAGCGAGACCCATCGCTCGTCACGTCCTGTCAAAACTGCTCACGCGATCATCACATTGCCAGCACTGACATCATCAACTCAACTAGAAGAAGATTTCGACTACTTTAGTCCTTGTTTGAGTCTTCGACTCAACCAAACACTCGGGGGCTGCTCCCATAGGGAGTGCTGGTTCCGCACCCTATGATTATTCTTTATGCAGGTGTATGAGCATTCAAGACAAACCCATCACTCGAATCGACGATTTGACTATGAACTACGGGTTACTCCCATAGGGAGTGCCGGAAGCATATTCGACTAAAACAAGCAACAAAAGATGACAATAGTCGCACAGTACTTATAGTCCCCACTCGAGTCTATGACTCGAATAGGCACTCGGGGGCTACTCATATAGGGAGCGCTCGTCGCGCACCCTATGATTATTTTTCCTTGTACATCGTACTGTGTGTTGATAACATCTACACTCGAATGCTATGGCAACTCCGCCTCATGTTTTTTCCTGCAAAGAGACTGCGTCTCCTGGGCCACCCGAATCATCTCCGCAATGACAAAAATTCGGATGCCGCGCTTATAGCGTGAAGATAAGACCTGAATAAGGCCTGACAACGCATTTGCTGCACACTACCAGAAATATATCCGTGCCTACAGGTACGATGAACATGCCTTGACGGACACGTCGAGTGCTCACATTTATACACTGGAATTCGACTCCTGTAAGACCTCCACGGCCCGAGTCGAATTACGCCAGCACTTTTACGAATTCGAGTCCGGGGACTCGAATTTGAGTAGGTTGTGTTGTTTTGCCCTAAGGCTGTTAACTGATACCGATACATCGAATAAATCAGACACGTATATCAACGATCCCTATGACATAAATAGAACACTCGAAAAAATGCCTAGACGAGCACTCGAAAGATTTCATAAAGTCCCTAGTCGAATCTACGATTCCACTAGACACTCGGGGGATACTGACATGGGTATACCCTACAGGTACTCGAGTTTGGCATATACGGTCCAGATACAGCGGAAGCCCACGGTGTTGCCAAGGCCCAATACAGGATTCGGGTGACCCACTGACTGTTTGATTGCTTGCAACGCAAGATGAAGCTTAAGATAGAAACTTCAAAGGGATGAACCCTAATCTGTAACCAACGCGACCTGCTACCTGAGACCCAGCCTATCTATATAAAGGCTAGGAGGGGGCGGCGAGGAGGACAATCACAACCCTAGTTTTCACCACCATCGCCAGATTGCATCTGCGCACCCCTGTAATCTTCGATTCCTTCGTTAATTCCAAGAGCAGACAAGCAGGAGTAGGAACCTCTACGAGGCCTTAACCTGGGTAAATCTTGCGTCCCTGTGTGCTTTTTTGCTAGCCGACTGATGCCTCCAGCGCTCCCTCCTTCTCCAAAACCCAAGTCCATAACAATAGGCATTGGCGAGGTAAACCCTCGTTAGTGTGCGAGAGCAGGGACAACAATATGGCCAATTTGAGGGAGATGTTGGCGGAGCCTAGTGCTCCGGCATCTCCAACTAGTTGGCCATAGATGTACTCCCTAATATGTGAAATTAGTTACCCGACACAAGAATAGAACAACATCTTCATAGTTCAGAAAAGTTGTAGGGAGACCAACACTAGCTAGTAGGAAATGATCCATTAGTCCTGGTTTCCTAACTAGGACTATGGAATCGGGACTAAAGGCCCCCTTTAGTCCCGCCGCTCTAGCCACAAATTAGGACTAACACTCAAGATATTTATTATTATTAAAACACTGGGACTAAGGAATCGGGACTAAAGTCCCCCCTTTAGTCAGACTCATATCTAGCCCTATAGTACACAGCTTTAGGGTCGTCTTCTTCATCATCGTCGTAGTTACTAGGCGCACGTGGCTGGATCTGAAGCCCAACCAGAGCATATTCCGGGGGTACCTACCACTCCGGCTTCGGATTCACGATGCGCGAGGGAGGGGGCTCCTGGATGACAACGCCACATAGCCCGCGACCTTCACCATTGCCACCCTTCTTGTGGCTCTATGGAGGGTCAAAATACGGGCACCGCAGGCGAGGATGATCTCCCTGGGTGATGTAGCGCATCACACCGATGATAGTCTGGTTTGCCCACTACAGGCGGTGACCGGCTGAAAGGGCATGTATGCCCCATGTGTGGTTTTGGTAATTTATGACAATCCCTATGGACTAATGTGCAAATTGAGTTTCACTTGTAGGTTTGTCCATTGGCATCGGTTGGACCATGTGTTGGTTTCAAGGATGAAAAAGAAGAAGCATCGTCCAAGGGCTTTGTGCCTATTGGAATCTAGTAGAAGAAGAAGAAGAAGATCAAGTCTGTCTTGAAGAAGAAGAAGATGGAGTTCCTCATGGCTATCTTCAAGACATCATCAAGAATTGAAGTGCAAGCTCAAGATGCATCATCTCTAGAAGATCTCATGCTTGAAGCTTGCCATCCTTGGCAATCATGGAATGATGAAGACAAGTTCGAAGAAGAGGCTTCCCCATGGAGTATGGGGGAGGATGTCTCAAGACTTCATCAAGCAAGTGCAAGCAAGTGTAATCAAGAAAGGTGTTCCATGCTCAAGGCAAAGGTATGATCTTGATAGGGTTTCTATTTTACCGGTCTCTTGTAGTGTTCTTGTAGTGTTGGGAGACCGGGTTTAGGATAGATAGCCGTACTATCAAGAGGGGATCTCGAGTAGGTGACTCGTTCGTATCTTTCGGAGAGAGCTCAAACCTTTGCATACATAGCATCATCTTTCTTGGTTATTGTTTGGTTCTTGTCCATGTGAGTATCTAGAGCTTGTGGTTATCTTCATAACAAGCTCTAGTTCATCAAAAATGGATTTCCCATGCATATCTTATTGCATTTTTGATCTTGCGGGTTTTACGGCTCCACACCTTGGGAGGTATCTCACATATATATTTATGGTATTTTCTCCCTTAGTGATATCCAATAATTCTACACGTCGTTATCTTTCCAACAAAATTGGTTTCATCTCATTTGGAGTTCGGATGCAAAAGTTGTGGAATTTCTGGTTCTGAAGTTTCTCTGACCGGAAGTACCGGCCAGACGCCGGAAGTACCGCTCGGGCAGAAATGCCGCCGGTAGTACCGGTGTTAATTCCGGCCCAACTTCCGGTAAACCCGATTTTGGTTCTGTACTCTCTCTGCCTGGTTTGTGCTATTTGACGGTACTTCAGTCGGTATTTCAGGCGGTAGTACCGCTAGGACATTCTTGCCGCCGGTAGTTCCGGCGAAGCGGCGGTAGTACCGGCCAGGCTCGCGTTTTTGTTCTTTCTCTCACAGTTTTCTGACCGTTGGCTGGGTGCCACCGGTAGTACCGGCCACCCACTGGTACTACCGGCCGTGCACGATTCTGAGGGTAACGGGCTGATCGGGGAGCCCTTTAAAAGGAGCTCCCCTTTCCCCTTCGGCCCTATCACTTGTTCTTCTCGGTTTTTGGCTTTCTCTCTCCTCCATTGTTGACCTTGAAGAGCTTGCCCTCTCTCCTTCTCCCTCCTATGATTCTTGCATCTTTTTGAGGGATTTGAGAGAGGAGATCTAGATCTACAAGCCCCACCAAGCAAAATCCCTTCTTTGTGAAGGAATCCTTGGGATCTAGATCTTGGAGAGTTTTGTGTTCTCCTCTTGTGTTCTTCCTCCCTTATTCCCCCAATAGCTTTTGTAGCTTTGGTGGAATTTGAGAGTGAAGGACTTGCCTCTTGCATTTGGTGCATAGGTTTGAGTTCTCCTCGGAGATTCGGCGAGTTCAAGCCCTTGGGCTTGTTTCTCTTGGGTTCTTGGAACCCTAGACAATTGTGTGGTTGGATAGTTGACCTTTTGTGGTCTTGTTGCCTTTTGTGTCTTTGTAGCCTTTGTGGCATTGTTCTTGGGGCTCCAATTGAGTTGTGGAGGTTCCCCAAGCTTGTTGGCCTTTTGTGGCATTGTGGAGCCTTTGTGGCGTTTCTTGGGAGCCCTCCAATTGAGTTGTGGAGATTGCCCCAAGCCTTGTACGGGTTAGGTGACCGCCCTCAAGTGTCCCATAGTGGAACGTGAGTAGGCCTTTATGGCGAGCTCACGGGAGAACAGGGTGAGCCTTTTGTGGCGTCGGTGAGTTGCGTGGCTTCGCATCCTTAGTGAGGCCTTGTGTGGCATTGGGTGAGCATCGAGCCACCACACCTCGAGGTGAGCCATTTGTGGCGTTCGAAGTTCATTGCGCCCCCGCACCTCTCCAACGGAGACGTAGCTTCTTTGGAAGTGAACTTCGGGAAACAAATCATCGTCTCCGCGTCCATCGTTTATCTCTCAACCGAGCCCTTTACCTATGCAATTTACATTGTGGTAGCCTTCGTGCTTGAAGTACTATATCTTGCTATCACCTTGTTGCTTGTCTTGCTTAGCATAGGTTGTTGGTGAACTTAGTGAAACTAGTGGATATAAGTTTTGGCTTGATAAATTAAACGTTAAGTTTTATTCCGCATTTATTAGAGCTTAGACCGTAATAATTTTAAAATGCCTATTCACCCCCTCTAGGCAACATCCATTTCCCTTTCACCGGCCTCATTGTGGTTCAATGGGGGCGGGCCGTCACCCTTGTACCTGGCAAGCTCCCTTTTCCGCAGGTTAGCGAAGAAGGCATTACAGGTGTCATAGTTGTCGAGATCCCAATGGGGATCCATCCGCTGCTCCAGCGTGAGCTCGAGGTAGAAGTGGTTCATGATGGCCGCTTGGCGGGCGGAACCTTGAGGCACAGGAGGGATATGAACTCCTCTAGCGCTCAGCATCCAGTCGGCGGGCAGTCGGTAGCCTAGCGAGCATGGGTAGCTAGAGGCCCACAGTGCCTCGGTCTCCTCTAGGGTCAGAATGGCCCAGTATGCAGTGTCCAATATTGTGAGAGGGGGAAGGTATTATTTGGATTTATTAAATAGGTGCTATGAATTGAAAAAGTTATAAATGTTTTGAATTAAAAAAGTTACAAAAAATAATTAAATTACAAATTTTTCTAATTGATTTGAGTTATATAAACTAAAAAATAAGTAAATTACAAAAAGAACCTCTATTTTAGAATAGAAAATATTTTTGGATTATTTATTCAAATTCAAACACTTTTCATGTTGAAAGTTTTGTCAAATTCAAAAGTATGAAAAAAATAGTGAATGCATTTTGATGATGCAATAGATGTATGGATGATCTATTCAGATTCCTTATATTTTTTTGATAATAATAGACATATTATTTGTATTATTTGGATTTATATAATACGGGATATGAATTTTCTAAAGTTTTCTAATTGATTTGAATTAAAATAAGAAAATTTACAAAAACACCTCTAATCCCGGGTCTTTACTGCACCCGGGACTAGAGGGTGGCTCCACGCGCGAAAACTGAATCGCCAAAAAACCCTCTAGTCCTAGGTCAGGAATGCACCCGGGACTAGAGAGCCTCTAGTCCCGGGCCGTGGCTTAACTCGTGACTAAAGGTTCGTCCCTTTATATACTCGCGCTCTCCCCTGCGTCGCCCACCCTCACTTAGCGAATTCGACGCGAACAAATACGAAGGTGAATGATGCAGAACACAGGGGAGGTGCTGCCCGATTCTTGCACCGCCGCCCTCATCTCCAACTGCCTCGTCGTGCCTCCGTGCAACCGCCTCACTGTGCCGCCGCGTAGCCGCCTCGCCGCCACGCGTGTATCCGCGCACCTCGCACCTCACCGCCGCGTGCGTATCCGCGCACCTCACCGCCATGGTACAGTAAATATATTATAGAAATATATATATATATATGTCTATTTTAGGGTTTATTGTAGAAATATATTTTAGGGTTTAGTGTAAATATGTCTATTTTATAGTTTAGTGTAAATATGTCTATTTTAGGGTTTAGTAGTAGTAATATAATTAGTAGTATATATTACATATAGTAGTATTATTAGGGTGTTTAGTAGTAGGAATTTTTTGGGGTTTAGTAGTAGTAATATATATGTCTATTTGAGGGTGTTTAGTAGTAGGAATATATAGGGTTTAGTAGTAGTAGGAATTATTAGGGTGTTTAGTAGTAGTAGGAATTATGAGGGTTTATCAGTAGTAGGAATTATTAGGGTGTAAATATGTCTATTGTAGAAATAAATTTGTGGTAGAGTAATATGTCTATTTTAGGGTAGAGTAATATATTTGGTAGAGTATTATATTAATATGTCTATTTTTTCTAACTTGTTTTACCTTTCTTTCTGGAATAGTTAAGTGATGGATCGTCACACCGACGATGAACTTCTTGAGGGCATGATAAGAGGTGAAATTCCTCTTATTACTAGAGGTGAAGATGTTGTAGACGAGAGCATAACAATAGGTGAAGATTATGTAAACAAGGACGAGATATCTTCATTTTTAAATCAATCTGGTGATGGTCATCAGCTAGAACTGATGGATGAAGGGCAAACAAACCACAATGATGGCCCCTCGACAACAAGCGGCGAGGTATATATATTAAGCCTCTTGTGACTAGATGCATTAATCACTCTCTCTTCTTCTTTTAGCCCTCCAGATCGACCAAATCGATAGTTAAAACAAAACTAGGCCCGACCAAAAAATTGGATGGTTATCAAAGGTTTACCATTGACATAATAGATGATACTGGAGAACCGATTGATCCAGAAAAGCATGCTAAGATGTTTGTAAATCAATGCGGGGTGATTGTTAGGGACAACCTCCTGATCACCATTCAAAACTGGAATAAGTCAAAGAAAAAAGGTGAAGAATTCACTAGTTATGTCATCGATGATGCCAAAGATGACCTTTGGTAGAAGCTCATAGCACATTTCATACTACCTCTAGAGTATGAAGAATTCGAGGTAGATGGTACTACCCCAAGGCCAGGTGGGCTTGAAAGAAGAGCGAAAGTCAAGGAGTGGGCTCTATCGAAGATGGGCGAGCTGTATAGGAACCACAAGAAAGTTTTATAGGCGAAGTTTGTTGCTAAAAAGAAAACTCCAGACTTCAAAGGAGAATACGAGAAGTTGAGAGAATAGTGGCCTGATTTTGTAAAGTACAAGGAATCTTCTATAGCCAAGGCAAAGTCTGAAAAGAATGCGATAAATGCTGCCAAAAAGAAATACCACCATAAAATGGGGACAAGTGGTTACAAGAGTGTCGTGTCTAAGTGGGAAAATATGGTGGCCGACATGAGGACTAGAGGGATCATTCCTAGTATAGATGGATGGCCCGAGAGGTCAAAGCACTGGTGGTATGGGCACGGGGGAAAGTTGAACCCAGAAACAGGGGCGACAATTTTTCAAGAAAAATTCTAACACCCTCCAAAGCACGTTTTCAAGCAATGGCCGATGCTCAAGCGGGATTGTTTTGGCCCGGCAGAGAGAACGACGAGATGGCACACACCCTCGGGAATCCTGAAAATGGTGGACGAACACAAGGCAAAGGCGCCGGTGTTACATGGAAGAAAGTGTTTCTCGAGTACGATGATAGTTACAGAAGTCTTAAGATAAAGAAGGACCAGGAGGCAGACCAGATCGGGAAGATAGAAGAGGACCTAGCTGGGATGAAGAAGCTGGTGGAAGCAATTAGCCAAAAGTCATCTAAGCCGCATGATGATGATCCTGCAATGGATCATAGCTAGCGGAGAAGCAGTGTGGCTTGCACGGAAGTCCAGGCCAATGATCAAACACTGCTGGATGATGCACCGGTGCCTCGCTACCTGATGGCTCAATGCACGGCGCCTAGAAAAATGCTTGATGGCGTGGTGTTGATGTAGATCTCATTGCGAAGCCCAAGAGGAAGGTACGATGAGCACAACAGCAAGTTTCCCTCAGTTATGAAACCAAGGTTTAATCGAACCAGTACGAGCAAGGAAACACCTCAAAGGTGCTAGTAGCAACATGGAGACCTGCACAACACAACCACAGAACTTTGTCCCCAACTTGCGATGAGGTTGTCAATCTCACCGTGTTTTGCAGAAAACAAAGGATTAAACGTATCGAATGGAAAGAAGTAAAAGTTTGCAGAAAGTAAACACAAAGAAGAAACAATTTATAGATTGTATGTAAAGAAAAAGGACCAGGATCCATAGTTCACTAGAGGTGGCTCTCCTTAGATAGATAACATGATGGGTGAACAAATTACAGCGGGGCAATTGACAAACACCAAGAAAGCAATACATGCATATACTAATAATCTTGACTCCTTTGAGACTTGATTGGGCATTACAACATAATACATAGACCGCCATCCAACTGCATCTATGACTAATAATCCACCTTCAGGTTATCATCCGAACCCCCTCCAGTATTAAGTTGCAAGCAACAGATTATTGCTTTACGAACTGCGTGTAAAGTAAACAATATGATTGCTCTATGAACAAAAGATTGTTGTTTTCTCCCTAGTAGAAACAGCACATCTAGTACCTTAGAGATTTCTGTCACTTCCCTAGATTACCAGAGGCATGAACCCACTATCGAGCATAAATACTAAGTCTTGTAGTTGCTAGCATCTACTTGGCCAAGATAGCTACTAACAACGGAAAGCATGCAAGATCTGAAATAACAAAGACATGATAGAATCAATAATCAATCTGAAATAGCATCTCAATATCCATCGGATCCCCGCAAACACAACATGTATGGATTACAAATAGATGATCTTGATCATGAACGGAGCTCACAAGATCTAAACATGAAAGCACAAAGGAGGAGAAACCAGCCATCTAGCTACTACATGGATCCGTAGTCCAAGGATGAACTACTCACGCATCACACCGGAGGCTTGCATGGTGATGAAGAAGGCCTCCAGGGTGAATTCCCCTCTCCAGCAGGGTGTCGGGAAGAGCTTCAGATCCCTCCCAATCTAGGGATAGAGACGACGGCGGCTACAGACTCTTTCGTGGATTTTTGATCGGGTCCTTAGGGTTTTCATCCCGAGGGCAACTTATAGGTGGAAGGAGAGGCCGAGGGGGTGCTGGGGTCGGCCAGACCACCCCCTGGCGTGGGCCAGGCCTGGCCGCGCTACCAGGTGGCGAAAGAGGATATACCCCTCAATACCGGAGGCGAAAGAGGATAGAGAGGTGATGGCATTGGCAGGGAGATGGTGCGGTTGCAATTGGTATGTGGAGATGAAATCTCAAAAGAAATCAGAAACAGGGAGGCCGAGCCATGCTGAAAGTGTAAAAGAAAGACAACGAACTCCCCTAGATCTGGATAAGGAGAAACCTCTTCGGAGGTGAGCCGCGGTCGTGGAACCATGCGCACACGCAGTATGCCTAGGAGTAGTCCCCGAGGCTCAAGTTGGCTTGTAGAGGAGACTTGAGGCTCTTTAGAGATGCATATTCTGAAAATAGTAGTGGTTATTGCCGAGCATGGCGAGTCTGCGTGGGGAGAGTTCGCGGTGAGCGAGTCCGCGTGGGGAGAGTCCCCGAGTGTGGCGAGTCCGCGATGATTGCGAGTCCGCGATGACGTTTATTGCGATGTTTTTTTTAGCGAGTCTCTCATCTTGGCCCGGGGGCCAGTCGCATGGCGACTCCAAAGATGGCTCTCGGCTTGGCGTTCTTCCTGGACGATCCGAGACTCGGTTTGCGAGTCCTCATCCGCAGTACTTGGCCATGCGAGTCGGACTCTCTAAGGTTGAGGAGGACATGGTGCTATTTGTGTAGCACTTCCATTTATCTTGGCCCGGAAGGCCAGTCGAGCAAGGCGACTCCAATGATGGCTCTCGGTTAGCGTTTTTCATGGACGATCCGAGGCTCGGTTTGCGAGTCCTCGTCCGCACTACTTGGCCATTGCGAGTCGCTCTTTCAAAGGTTGACAAAGGCGAATAGATTTTTCCCGGAGGGAAGAGATGCCCAGTGGTGAGTCGTGCGAAGAAGGGCCCTTAGCAGGCATGGCGTACGCATTCGACGTAGCGGAAGTATATGCGCGCTTTGGCGGAGTCGACGCGGCGGACACATAGTTGACGCGGCGGACAGAGGTCACATTATGGCGAAGTCGATGCGGCGGACATGGGGTCGACGCGGCGAACGGAGGTCGCGCTTTGGCGGAGTCGACGCGGCGGACATGGGGTCGACGCGGCGGATGTAGGTCGCGCTTTGTCGGAGTCGACACGGCGGACATATGGTCACAAGGTGGATGGGGTCGCCCTATGGCGGAGTCGACGCGGCAGACACGGGGTCGACGCGGCGGACGGAGGTCTCACGCTTTGGCGGAGTCGACGTGGCGGGACACGGGGTCGACGCGGCGGACGGAGGTCGCGCTTTGGCGATGGGAAGCCGCACTTTGGTGGAGTCGACGCGGCGGACATATGGTCGCACGATGGATGGGGTCACTCACTGGCGGGTTCGACGCAGCGTTAGCCTGTAGGAGTCGATGCAGCGAATGGAGTCGTGTGGCGAAGCCGTGTGGCGTTTAGCCGGTAGTTCGGCGATGGGTGAGTCGCCGAACATGGTGAGTCCGCGACCGTGGTGAGCTACCGCGGGCCAGTCCCCAAACGTGGAGAGTCCTCGAGGGTAGATCCACGGCAGGCGAGTCCCCAGCGCGGCAAGTCCTCGAGGGCGAGTCCGCGAGGGCGGATTCGTGGCGGGCGAGTCCCCGGTGTGCCGAGTCCGCGGACGTGGCGAGTCCGCGGCGGACTGGCGAGGCGTTTAGCTGGAAGGAGTTTACGACGTGGACCGGGTCGCACGACGACGTTAGCCAGATTTTTGCCGGAGTCGACGAGGCGTAGTTTTGCCAATTTCCCAAGCGACAGGTACATGTTAGTTGCAAACTGTAGATTAGATCCAAATAAATAAATAATTTTCAAATAAATCAATTTGAAGAGAGATTGAATAGATAACTCAGTGCTATACGTAGCAGCCGATCATGCTTGAGGAAGGATTAGTCCCAAATAACAATAATTGACTTAGAAAGTAATTAGTGCATAAGTAATATGAGATTGGAGTGAAAAAAACCAATGAGAACGTGGAGCATGTTTCTTTTGCCTCCCGGGAATAGGTTCCTGTAGCTGTAGCTGTGCTAGGCAGTACCTGATAGCTGCCGAGTCGTCAACTCTCGTCCCCCGTCTTGTATTCATGTTCAATTCTCCAAACGATTCACGCAGCAACATGTGTTATATGTTGATCCAAATTCTACAAAGTAGAGGCCAACTTCTGACGGAGCGGAGCGAGGCCCGTCGCCGGAGGCTTGGGCCGATGCGGAGAGATTAGTCCCAAATAAGAATAATTGACTTAGAAAGTAATTAGTGCATAAGTAATATGAGATTGGAGTGAAAAAAACCAATGAGAACGTGGAGCATGTTTCTTTTGCCTCCCGGGAATAGGTTCCTGTAGCTGTAGCTGTGCTAGGCAGTACCTGATAGCTGCCGAATCCTTCCTAAACCCTAAACCCCGCGGTACGGATCGTTGATGATCTAGGTTAACACCGCTATATATACTTCTTGTAAGCCGCCGGCTGGGAGAAGTTGCATCTGTGAAATCCCCGGCGTTGTGTAAACACTCTCCGTTATAGTGAAGTTTTGCTGGCTGGCACCTGTGGTTTTTCCCTTCTCTTTGTTGGAGAGGGTTTTCCACGTTAAATCTGTGTCCCCTTGCTGTGATTTTGTTTTCGTTCTTCGTTATTTACTTGTCGCAAATCTAACAACATGCATGTAAAGTTAGTTCCAGATATAATAATTAATGCATAGAGAGATGAGATTGGAACCGTCTATATGATTGCGATGAGATTTTGCAAGTCAACATCTGCGCGTGCGCCACGTTGAACGACAGCACACCAGATCAATCAACTTTGAACCCTTGAGTCCTCGAGTATCCGTACTCAACGTCACGCCAGATGCGATCTGGCCGCTGACGGAGGCGAGGGATCCCGTCCGGATTATTACCTGCATGCACCGCTTGCTCCATGGTGGGCATCAACTGTCGTGGTATTGATCACGACAGATGCTACGGGGTAGCTTATGTAAAGGAGGCAAGGCCACGTAGGAGAATCCGGAAGCAAGATTGGCACACGATGTACCCATGTTCACGTCCCCTTGATGGAGGATCGCTACGTCCTGCTGTCAATCCAGTATATGTTTATAGATTGATTTACAATGGAGTCGTCGGAGGCGGGGCGGAGATACTAGGTCTAATATGACGTGAGAGAGGATCCCTCAAAGGGGTGCCCCTGGTGGCTTTATATGCAGCCAGTTAGGGTTTACAAGTGTGCTAATGGACTTTGTATTGGAGTCGCTGTCTTGGGCCTCCAGTCGACGAGGCGTCTAGGTCCAGTATGCGCCAGCCGTCGTATTTGGCGAGTCGATTCGCCTAGGGTTAGGCTTCAGTCAGCTCGCTCCAGCTGGCGACTCCGCTTCATGGGAATACCCTGATTGGTATTCCCCCATCACCGTGGGAACACGATGCATCGCGTACAACCAATCGATGTTGCTCTGATAGACAATGGTGTCGTCCCAGCTGCCGCGCTCGCGGGCTTTGTCCTCTTCCTCTTGATGCGTGACCACGACTGTTTCTTCTTCGGTCATGGCGGTTTCGAGATCCTCAAGGATGTAGTCAGAGTAGAGGTAGCTGGCCGCAGGGAACTTAGAAGCACAGGGCCCTGTGGCAGAGAACCGGAGTGGCGATGGCGTGGTCGCAAGGAATGCCTGGGCGTGGACGCGGCGGTGCAGCGCAAGCACAGAAGCATTGGCGGCGGAGGTGTCACGACTAAGAAGAAAGAAGGCAGGGGAGCGCGCTAAGTGTGGGGAAATCCCCCCAGAAGGCCCTTGCCCTCTATTTAACCGCGCGTGCAGGCGCGTAGTGGGATCGTTTGCGGTGGCCAAACTGCACGGTGTGGCCATGTACGCGACTGAACCAACCAATCAGACGCCAGCCACAGCAAGGATCACATGGACCAAAATATCCCGTGACACGACGTGGTGTTACGGTTAACGAGGCGCTGTAGTGAAGGGACGTGCACATTAGTTATTCCTGACATTGCAACAGTAACTGGCGCAGTAAATGGGCGTGACCCTTAAAATGAGGCAAGATGATGATTACCCTCCACGTAGGACGTGGGGAAGGGTATGAAAGAAGGAAAGGTAACCCGGATATGTGAGAAAAGACCCGGCCAGCGAGAAATAACTCGGAATGCGCCAAGGGAGTATAGAAGATAAAGGTCCGGGTTACGGATTAACTCGGCCAAAGAAGTTAAGATCCAGATCGAGGAACCTGCTGTGACCTTTACAACTAAGGTTGCTAAGACCGCACCAGCTTCGGGGACTAATGTTGGGGGATACCCCGGGTAGGGTCACGCCGGGGTATAAAGGCCGAATTAGCCGAGGTACGGCCTAGTCAAAGCAAGTGCTGGCCGGATCACCTAAAGGCAGGCCAACTTACGGAGTAACCCGGCCCGTGGGGCAGCTCCCTAGCGTTAACCCGGCCGGCATAAGACATATGCCAGCCATGTTTGTCTATCTAATACGCAGGTACCTCGTAGCTGAGTTAGCTATGTGCTAACCGGACTACCACTTGTCTTCCAAGAGAAGGAAGGAATCTCTCGCTGGTAAAAAGGTGGCTTTGGTTAGCTGTAGCGTGAGCGAAGCAAAGCAGAGGAAAGGACCAGCGGGGTGGGGGCGACGAAGATGACGCGGGAAGTATTGGCTGACGTAGCCCGTGTCTGGTGACGCTTAAAAGCAAGGATTACGCAATGGGTTACGTTCAAAGCCCGGACGAGTCGTTCAAGAGAATAAAGAAGCATCTAGCTTTAGTCGAGAGGCATATTTGGGGAATATGCTGCCACATGTGCCCTAACATTGTAACCCGGGCTCCCCTATATAAGGAGCACCGGGGCCTCCATAGAGAGGGATCGATCATTTTCTCTGTCTAAGGTAGAACTCTAGAGCTAGGTTGTGGGGAGTAAGAGACATAGTCTCCTTCTCACCAATAGCTTGAAGAGCACTTGTAAACACCTTTGGTGGAGGAAATACAAGAACTTCTGTGCATGGAATCACCACGTTTTCCCTCCCTGGATTCCCCTAGCACTCATTGGCCCCATCTTTAGCCTATCCATGGCATTTGTCGTGCTACCACCACGACAACACAGCCGTATATCACATATCTACTCAGCAAAAGGCTGCCAGATGACCTGACTGATGCGCGACACATCGCGCGACGATCCAAGGCATTCACCCTCATCAACGGCGAACTGTACAAGCGCAACCTTACATGGGTACTTCAATGGTGCGTCTCCAACGGGGATGGAAGGGCCATCCTCCTCGAAATTCATGAAGGCACCTGCGGGCATCATACTGGCAGTCGCACCCTCGTCACCAAAGCTCTACGCGCTGGATTCTACTGGCCCACGACCATGCGCGACGCCAAGGATATCATCCAGCACTGCAACACCTGTAGAACAAACCTAACGCACCTGGCACAGAACTCGGGCCAATACCATTGGCTTGGCCCTTCGCACAATGGGGACTCGACATGGTCGGCAAGCTCCCAAAGTCCTCGCGGGGAGGCTATGTCTACCTTTTAGTCGCAGTTGACAAATTCACCAAGTGGATCGAGGCCATGCTGGTGACAAATCAATCAGGAGCCAGCGATGTCAAGTTCTTCGAGTCCATTGTCTACTGCTTTGGAGTGCCACATAGCATCATCACGGACAATGGGACAAACTTCACGTCTAAGGAGTTCCAGGAATTCTATGAAAACCTGGGAATCAACATAAGTTACGCCTCGGTGGCTCACCCCTAGACCAACGGTCAAGTCGAAAAGGCCAACGACCTCGTCTACGACGGAATCAAGAAACGACTCCTCCAGCCACTCGAGCAAGCCGCTGGATGCTGGCTAGACGAGCTGCAATCTGTACTTTGGAGCCTACGCACAACTCCAAACAGCGCCACGAGATACACTCCGTTCTTCTTGGTGCACGGTGCTAAAGCGGTACTACCCGCAGAAGTACGCTACAAAGCCCCACGGGTGGTTGCATATAGCGAGAAGGAGTTAACTCTCACACTCGAAGACTCTGTCGATCTCCTTGACGAGGCATGCGAGATAGCAGCAGAGGGATCAACGATCTACCAGCAGAGCCTCCGCAACTACCACAGTAGACGGCTACGCCCCAGATCCTTCGTCAAAGGAGACCTGGTCCTGCGACTGAAGCAACAAGGGCATCTCAAGCTCGAGTCCCCTTGGGAAGGACCTTATGTGATTACAGAAGTAATCCCAGGTGGTGCCTATCGCTTTAAAGATTTTGCAAGCGGAGTTGCATACTCCAACCCCTGGAACGTCGCGTAGCTGCGTCGTTTCTACCCCTAATCGTTTTTACATTACAAATAAGGCTATTCAGCCAGGCTACTTAGCCACACATTGTACCTTGTAT
This sequence comes from Avena eriantha, assembly GCA_910589775.1. NCBI lineage: Eukaryota > Viridiplantae > Streptophyta > Magnoliopsida > Poales > Poaceae > Avena > Avena eriantha. The sequence continues at coordinate 391,761,638 of OU342741.1, forward strand.
TATTCTGCGAATAAATAAAGCTAAGTGCCCCGAAACTCTGCGTATTTTCCTATTTCTTGCAATTTCATCACTCGAGGGCTACGCCACCCTTAACACTTCCGTTCCACGAACCAATCGCAGTATCCTGAGTAGCTGACACACTACTAATCGAACCCTTGATAAACACCAACCTAGTTGCAACGCACCTGACAGGTTGGCAAGGTGCTGAGATAAACACACGTCAGGCTAACGAAAAGGAACTGCAGAGTACACTACACTCGAAAAATATACAAGCTAGCAAGCTCTTCACATATCAGTGGGTATTAAAATACACCCAACACAATCTCATGCCCCTTACTTACGAAGACCGATCCTCATGCTACTCAACTTCAGCCAAGGGTAAGATCTTGTCATTGTAAGTATATGTGTATCATTAAGAACCGCCAACGGGGTACCCCTTGGACATGATACGGGAGCTTTCCCATAATCAAAATGACAAGGCAAGCAGACAATGAGCATCTCAGCGATCTTTTTATTTGCTATTTGCATAGGTTTTTATTGAGGATGCTTCATAGAGTGCTCATTATGGTGATGCTGCAAGTTTCCACCATGATTAGGCATGGCTTAGGCTAGCAGCCCAGGCGTTTCTCTAACACACATACAAACTCCATGATCTTACAAGTTCCACTTTTATTTCACACCGCCGGGATCCGTAAGCAAAAGAACATGATATCAACGGGGTACAAAGTACAAGTGCAATGTTGAAAGCGTTCCCCATGAAACATGGTTCTGCTAATTTCAACTTATAAAGCGCAAGCATATACGCAACAAAGAAGGACCCAATGGTTCAAGTTTATTAGAGGCAAAAAGTAAGGTGTGCCATCAAGTTCGTGAGAGCTTTAATCACTAGTTTTCTCATAACAAGTGGAAGGTAAACAAAAGCATGAATATACTTGGAATAGCATAAGCTAGTAGGTAGGTATGGTGGACTCTTTGGAATAACTTGGTTTAGGGAGTTGGATGCATGAGTGGAACTCATACTTGGTTGTGGAGGCTAGCAAAAGACTGGGAGCGACAAACTAAGAGAGCAATAATGGCCATAATCATGCAGAGCGACAAAACATCATTGATCAAAGCATAAAGTGATACTACAAGTTGAAAACTAAAGGATCATAAAGGCTATGGTGACTTGAGATAGTCATAACATGGTGTGAGCATGTGCCAAGTCAACCCAAATAAAGCATCAAAGGAGAATACCACTATACTATGCTTTAATATGCTAAAACAAGGCATGATTCATCCAAGGCACATTAAGAAATCTCAATTGTTTATAACAAGTCATGCTACAGAGAAGAATACTAAGCATAAACCAAAACAATATCAAGCATGGCACAATAAAGCATAGCCACAGTAAAAAACGAGCTCTTTTTACCACATAAGCATGAACTTTCCTACTCTTTTCCAAAGCAAAGCAAACTATTTGCAAACCAAAGTGTGAAAGAGGGGGTCCAACCAACTTATTCAGAAAACTAAAAAAACCAATCAAACTAAAAACCAAAACAAAAACAAAAAGAAGACCCTCCAAGAGAAACACAACTGTGCACGAAACAATAAAAATGAAGCGTTTGGAAGAAACCTGGAATTTTTATTGATGAAGGGGATGCCTTGGGCATCCCCAAGCTTTGAAGCTTGTACTTCTTGGATATTTCTTGGGGTGACACGCGTGGCATCCCCAAGCTTGAGCTTTAGTCCATCTTTCATCTCATTACTCATTCCTTCCATACACCTAAAATTTTTCCTTCATACAAAACTTCACACAATCTCATTAGCAACATTAGTGCACTTAAGATAAATAAGTCTCAAGGTTCAGTTCTAACACCAAATAAACTTCCATTAGAACACTAGCTACTGTAGCACTTCCCTCAAAAATCTCAATTCCCCAAAGGAACTCAAGAAGGAACTAACAAGAAGCAAATGCAGAAAATGGCAGAAATCTGTCAAAACAGACCAGCAGGTAAATACGATTTTTTTCGAAGACCTTATGTTGCTCAAATCAAAAAGGGTTGAACTAACGCAAGTTAGATAACAACCTGGGGCATAAGCACAAAATATTACAGCTCATTCCGACATACAGATCTCTCTCAGGAATTTTTACGGTGAAGCACATAAATCTGTTTTGGGACAGCAACTTTCCCAATCATTACTTCACTCTCATTAGAGGTTACTCTTGGCACAAAAAGCAAATATAAAGGATAAAGAGAGGTTATTACAGAGGTAATAACTTCCAAGACTCAACTAAAACTCTTGGGTTATCTCCCAACAAGTACTTTTCTTTAACGCCTTTAAGTTAGGCATAAGAACCAAAGAAAGAATCAAGTGTTCTCAACTGAAGAAGCATTAATACCAAATTTTGTTTTCATAGGAGAAGCAAAAGAAATCTTTTCTGTCTTTTTAGAGAAGTGTTCTATACCTTCCTTGAGTGGGGGTTGATATTTAATGGTGCCTTCTTTCATATCAATGATGGCACCAACAGTTCTAAGAAAAGGTCTTCCCAGAGTAATAGGACAAGAAGCATTGTGTTCAACATCCAAAACATAGAAATCAACGGGGACATAGGAATCATTAACCATAATAAGAACATCATTAAGACTCCCCATGAGTTTCTTTTTAGCATTAGCATCAAGTGGGACATTCAAATGACAATCTTCAAGAGGAGGCAAATCAAGCATATCATAAATCCTTCTAGGCATAATAGAAACACTACTATCAAGATCATACAAAGCTTTGAAATCAAAGTCATTCACTTTCATATTAATGATGGGTTCCCAACCATCTTCTTGTTTTATAGGAATAGAAGCTTTATGTTTCATCTTTTCTTCTTTAATCTTTATGAGAGCATCAGTAATGTGTTTTGTAAAAGCCATGTTCATAGCACTAGCATTAGGACTTTTAGCAAGCTTTTGTAGGAACTTAATAACTTCAGAGATGTTGCAACCATCAAGATCAAAATCAACTTTATCATCTAAAGTAGTAGAACTATTACTAGCCTCAACACTAGTGGTGGTAATAGTAGAAACACTAATGTTTCTAGAAATTTCATCTTCTCTTTCCCACTTAGCATGTAATTCAGCTAATAGTCTAACATTTTCATCAATTCTTACTTGTATGGCATTAGTAGCTGCAAAGGGATTCTCATTAGTTTCAGGTTTAGCAGCCATTTTATTCAAAGAAGATTGAGCTTCAGCCAAAGATGCTATATTTCTTTTAGCATTAGAGAGTTTCAATTGTAAACTAGGTATTTCCCTATTTAGACTCTTAAGTTGATGGCTAATGTTCTTCAAGATGGTGGATTGTTCCTCCATAGTTTTAGTAAATAGTTTATTTTCCTCATATTGCATTTGCATGAAGTTTTTAGTGGCTCTTTCAACTTCTAAAATTCTTCCTTCACTAGGTAATTCAGGTTTACCATTGTAGCCATAAGTATTATTAGGAGGGTATGGCCTATAATTGTGATTACCATAAACATTATTGCCAAAATTGTTGTTCCTTATGAAGTTCACATCAACTTGCTCTTCTTGAGCAACCAAAGAGGCTAAAGGAACATTATTTGGATCAATATGGGCTTTCCCATTAACAAGCATAGACATAATAATATCAATCTTATCACTCAAGGAGGAGGTTTCTTCAACATAATTTACCTTCTTACCTTGTGGAGCTCTCTCAGTATGCCATTCAGAATAATTAACCATCATATTATCCAATAGTTTTGTTGCAGCACCCAAAGTGATGGTCATAAAGGTACCTCCAGCAGCTGAATCCAATAGGTTCCTTGAAGAATAGTTCAATCCTGCATAAAAAGTTTGGATGATCATCCAAGCAGTCAGTCCATGAGTGGGACAATTCTTTACCAAAGATTCCATTCTTTCCCAAGCTTGAGCAACATGCTCATTATCAAGTTGTTTAAACTTCATTATTTCACTTCTCATGGATATAATCTTAGTAGGAGGATAGTATTTTCCAATAAAAGCATCTTTGCACTTAGTCCAAGAATCAATACTATTCCTAGTCAAGGAATTCAACCACTCTTTAGCTTTTCCTCTCAAAGAGAAAGGACACAATTTCAGTTTAATAATATCACCATCTATATCCTTATGCTTTTGCATCTCACAAAGTTCAACAAAGTTATTTAGATGGGAAGCAGCATCTTCATTACCAATACCAGAAAATTGCGCTCTCATAACAAGATTGAGCAAAGCAGGTTTTATCTCAAAGAAAGTATTTTCAGCCATAGGTGGAGCAATAGGTGTGCTCATAAAATCATTGTTGTTGGTGCTAGTGAAGTCACACAACTTGGTGTTTTCAAGAGTAGTCATTTTTTTTGGGTTTTCAAATAAGAAAGCAAACAAGTAAAACTATTTTTTTTGTGTTTTTTGAAGAACAAAACAAGCAAACAAAGCAAAAAAAAAACTACGCAAAACAAAAACAACAAAGTAAAGAGATTGGTTATGAGGGACTCCCCTTGTGAAGATGTCCTTGACTCCCTAGCAACGGCGCCAGGAAAATGCTTGATGGCTCAATGCACGGCGCCCAGAAAAATCATTGATGGCGTGGTGTTGATGTAGAGCTCGTTGGGAACCCCAAGAGGAAGGTATGATGAGCACAGCAGCAAGTTTCCCTCAGTTATGAAACCAAGGTTTAATCGAACCAGTAGGAGCAAGGAAACACCTCAAAGGTGTTACTTGCTGAGCTTTGGCAGGGCGCACTACCGGTGCTAGTAGCAACATGGAGACCTGCACAACACAACCACAGAACTTTGTCCCCAACTTGCGATGAGGTTGTCAATCTCACCGTGTTTTGCGGAAAACAAAGGATTAAACGTATCGAATGGAAAGAAGTAAAAGTTTGCAGAAAGTAAACACAAAGCAGAAACAGTTTATAGATTGTATGTAAAGAAAAAGGACCGGGATCCATAGTTCACTAGAGGTGGCTCTCCTTAGATAGATAACATGCTGGGTCAACAAATTACAGTGGGGCAATTGACAAACACCGAGAAAGCAATACATGCATATACTAATCATCTTGACTCCTCTGAGACTTGATTGGGCATTACAACATAATACATAGACCGCCATCCAACTACATCTATGACTAATAATCCACCTTCAGATTATCATCTGAACCCCCTCCAGTATTAAGTTGCAAGCAACCGATTATTGCTTTACGAACTGCGTGTAAAGTAAACAATACGATTGCTCTATGAACAAAAGATTGTTGTTTTCTCCCTAGTAGCAACAACACATATAGTACCTTAGAGATTTCTGTCACTTCCCCAGATTACTAGAGGCATGGACCCACTATCGAGCATAAATACTAACTCTTGGAGTTGCTAGCATCTACTTGGCCAAGATAGCTACTAACAATGGAAAGCATGCAAGATCTGAAATAACAAAGACATGATAGAATCAATAATCAATCTGAAATAGCATCTCAATATCCATCGGATCCCCGCAAACACAACATGTATGGATTACAAATAGATGATCTTGATCATGAACGGAGCTCACAAGATCTAAACATGAAAGCACAAAGGAGGAGAAACCAGCCATCTAGCTACTACATGGATCCGTAGTCCAAGGATGAACTACTCACGCATCACACCGGAGGCTTGCATGGTGATGAAGAAGGCCTCCAGGGTGAATTCCCCTCTCCAGCAGGGTGTCGGGAAGAGCTTCAGATCCCTCCCGATCTAGGGATAGAGACGACGGCGGCTACAGACTCTTTCATGGATTTTTGATCGGGTCCTTAGGGTTTTCATCCCGAGGGCAACTTATAGGCGGAAGGAGAGGCCGAGGGGGTGCTGGGGTCAGCCAGACCACCCCCTGGCGTGGGCCAGGCCGCGCGGCCAGGTGGTGTGGCCGGGCCCCAGCCCTTCTCCGTCTCGTATTCTGGCACTTGATCCCTTCCGAAAAAATAGGCACTTTGGCTTTTGTCCCGTCCAATTCCGAGAATATTCATTTTCTGACTTTTCTAGAACCAAAAACAACAGAAAACAGGCAGCTGGCACTGTGGCTCTTGTTAATAGGTTAGTCCAAGAAATCATAATAAAAGTAATCCAAAGTTGGAACAAAACACAGGAAAGTGGATAAAACCAAGCATGGAACATCAAAAACTATAGATACATTTGCAATGTATCACTACCCTGTGGACGATGTTAGAGAGATGACACAATGTGAGCTACATTAGCCAATGAACAACCTGTCCTTCAAGGTGGCGAATGGCACTGCTTTACCTTGTCTACCTAGAGCACTCCACCATTCACTTCCGATTCCACCTGGCTATGCTCGTGTCTCGGTGGATGACCTAGTGGAGGATTTTGCGGACCTAGAGATTGACATCGCTATACCTGAAGGGCTTAGGAAATTAGGAGATGTCAAGCGCCACATCATTCTATGGAAGAAGAAGTACATCAAGTTTCCAGGCTCGGCGCCAAGGCCACCGACTTCGAGGAACCCAAGTCCACCATCCCTCGATGGGAGGGATGTCGATCATCAACCTTCAAGTCCTCCATCCCTCAATGAGAGGGATGTCGATCACCGCATCGTAAGTACATCTCGATCTCCACCTCCACCTCCACCTCCACCTCCACCTCTGCCCCCGACTAAAAAACGGATGGTCGTCCCTCACCCGCGCCCCACTCAGAAGAAAGATCGTAATACGGTGAAGATAGTTGACATCTCGCCAGCTCTTCTGAAGAGACCTTATGACATGACTGATGAGGAAAATGCCGTGATATCGGCTGCCCAGAGTAAGGCTTTTTTTGCACCAAAAAAGACTGAGCCAAAGCCAATATTTACTGAAAAAATAAAACGTGGGCTAAGTCCTTTCTTGAGCAACCATCCCAAGTATTGTTGAATCTGAAATCATACTATGACCGTGAAAATATTAAGCAAGCAAAGCCAAAAAAAATAACAAGTGCAAAAGCGGGAAACAAGTTGCTCAACTCGGACAACAGAAGAGTCCCCCCCGCTCAAAGTGATTTCAGATACCGACAAGGCCTTCAAAGCTGAAATGGATAAGGACATGCAAATAATGGACTCCAGAGCTAGGTCTGCTGCTGCACTACTGGGCATCCCTGTAGCAACAACCAAAGAACTTGCTATGGCGGCATGTATGTCTCTTGGTCAATTCTTAGGCTATGAAGATACGCCAGTTGGTCAGGTAGTAGAACAATATGTCAAAGGGGAGCCTCTAGTCAGTCATGAGGAGCTCACGTGTTTCTCAACACATATGCGAAATCTGCATGATTGGTACACTACGCAAACAGAGAAAAGCACCAGAAAGAATGGTTTTCGGTGGCCGTTAGAAAGGAGCATCACTTCAAAGAGTACTCGATACAGGTTCAAATGAGCAAACTATTTCAGTTATACAATCATCGTGCCCTCGAAAAATCTATCCTCGGTTGCTATTGTCTGTAAATGATTTATTTATGTAATTAAGTCTTTAGATCAGCTAGTTCATTTCATGTAATATATCATCCTAACTATATATCCTTTTGTACGGTATTATATTTTGCAGAGTGAAGATGCTTGAATGCAAAAGAGCAAGAATATATGACATTGGGTTTATTGACCCATATATCATTAATGAATATACGTTACACAATCACCCCGATAACGTGGAGGATGATTTGTACAATTTTTTAATCAAGCATAATTTCATCAAGCACATACTATTTCCTTACAACTTCAAGTGAGTGTTTCTGTCTTGTACACATTATTTTTTAAGTGTAATTGATGAGTTATGCATGTATGCTTATGTAAACGTCCATATGTTCCACTGGATCTTGCTAAACATTCAAGTTGACAAGTCCCTAGTTGAATTCCATGACTCATTAAGTTGGGACCAAGAGCAGTGGCGCGACGTAATGCTCCATAAGTAATTTCAATCATTATTGCATTATATCAGCCTCTTTCGTTCATTTCCTGATATCAAGTAAATAATAACTCCTACTCATTTTCTTTGCCGAGCAGGTGTTGGACACGGTTCAAATAGAAAATAGATGGTCCATTCAAAGATGAGCTAACTTTTAAAACGGTGAAGGTCTTGCAACAGCCACCGAGGACTCATTTATGTGGATTCTACGTCTACGAGTACATTCACGAGTTGACCAGTGAGCGTAAAGTTGATTCACATTATATTCACAGTCTGCGGGAGAATCTAGAGCCCGAACAGCGCGTACGAGCAATTCAAGAGGAACTGGCAGGATTTCTCATGAAGGAGGTCATTGATATAATCGGAGAACATTATACCGAGGACGAGGAACTTAATATTCCTTAGTGATCTCCATGTAGTTAATATGATATGTCATCAATGACCATGTAATTTCAAACATTTCCTTCCTTTTGATATGTGATCGAATATTATATATGCATGTATGCTTGCAAGAGATCGAATATGACTTATATATGCATCAAGGTGTACTATGTATGTAGAAGCATAGAATAAGTGTACAAAACATTTTTGAAATTATAGTGAAACACAAATCGAAAAAGGAACGAAATGGAAAAAACAAAATGAAAACACACAATCTCTGCCGCGGCAGGAACTAGTATAGTCCCGGGTGGTGTTATAGCCCGGGACTAGAGGGGTTTTGCACCCAGCCGGGCAGAAACTGCCACGTGGTGGACTCTAGTCCCAGGCCGTAGCAAACCGGGACTAGAGATAGGGGTCTCTAGTCCCGATTTCGCAGTCCCGGGTCGAAAACCGGGACTAGAGCCAGTTCTCGACTGGGACTAGAGGACCTTTTTCCACTAGTGCTCTCTCTAAAAGTGTGTATGTGTGTTTGTGGTCTGATCTAGGATGGGGGATTGTGAGGCTTGGGGTTAGGGGTACCCAGCTATTTATAGTGCTCAGAAAGGTGTGATGTTCTGACACCTCACCCATGCATTTAGGTGAATGAGTATCTTGGGTTTGTGTGAATCGTCTTTGTAGGTAGTTTTTAGTGCAAGTGGTATGGATACTTTTGGTGGTGAAGCCTATAGTGCCCTAACTTTAGTGTAGTTTGTATTTTTTGAAGTGTTAGATTTTGTTTGCTAGCTTAACTTGGACATTGCCAAGTAGGGTTTCATGTTTTATGTTATTGTCATAATGCACAATTTGGACAATGCCAATAATCACTACTTGTCATTTATTATACTTTTGTTTCTTCTTTCAAGAATCTAATTGGTTGAATCTTACTATCAGCTATTTTTCTACCATTTGATTGGATAGGTTGTTGATTTAATAGTCATTCAACTTTATGAATTTTTTCTGTTTCTTAAGGATTAAAATCTTGAGGTGATTTCTTTTGGACAATATATTGTTAGTTGGTTTTTGAATAGTTCTACAGGTTCAGATTTTTTACATGAACAAGTTGGAATTTTTGCACTACTGTACTAATACTTAATGGTTTAGGTTTACTTGCTATTGGTTGTGTCGCTAATATCTCCTCCTCATCTCAATTTGATGAATAAGAAGCTAGGATCTATAGTTGTGCTATCTTGGATTTACTCAAGTTTTAGTAGATAGCATTTAATTTTTGTATGATAAATGATAGGATGTGCTAATGGTTGTGTTTCTATCTACTGATCACTTGGTAGGTTTGGTTTAAGTTCATGTCTTAGGGTTTATTGTTCTAGGTTTTGTTAATTATATATGCCTTAGTAATCTATTTTAAACTATACTACATTTTTGTTTGTATTGTTGGATGGGCAAAGAAATACCAGTGGCTCATTTGCCTATTTAAGTGAAAACTAAAAGTGCAACTCTGAGTTGGTTGTAGTGACATGGGTATGTCCTACGGGTGCCTAAGATTGGCCTACCTGGTCTAGCATGATGAAGGCCCACAAGACGAGTAGTGTCCGATATTCAAGCCCATGAAGGTTCGGGTGGCCCGGACCCATGGAGGACGCGACTCCTTGGAGGATACGACAAAGAATAGATAGAAAGTTTGAAGGAACCCCTAATTTGTAACCGACTCGGTGGTATCCTAAGACTCGACCTCCTCATATAAAGGCTAGGAGGGAACCACGAGAAGGGACTACCATAAACCCTAGCACATACACCCGCCACATTACATCTGCGCATCATTGCCATCAAGGCACCCTTGTAACCTTCAATTCATCATCAATCAAGATCAAACAGGAAGGACTAGGGTTTCTCTCTAGGGGCCTAAACCTGGGTAAACACTGTGTCCCTGTGTTGCTTGCCTATTAGCCGAACGAGGTTTCTAGTGCTCCCTTCTTCCTCGAACGCTAGTCCATAAACTATGGACATTGAAGTGTTAACCCCATGTCAATTGGTGCCGTATGTGGGAGCTGGGTGTGCTGATGTTGTGACCTTGACGGCCCCATCACCTGTTGTCTTTGACTCTTCCACGTCAGAGGGATGCCTCAGTATCGGCTCCTTCGACTTCACCATCCACTCGCCGGCCACACACCTAGCCTTCAACTCCCTCGACACCGAGGTAGACATGATGATTGGCCGCTTCAGCTTCTAGGTTGGCCGGACCTGCACCTTGCGCGTCCTGGAGCAGCCAACCATATTGTCGATTTCACCGGCTTCGTGGATGCCACCGCTGATCGGGACCCTTAGCGAGCTAAAAGCTGACTCCTTAGCATATGGCCCGGATAGCAGCAGCAACTAAAATTCTGATCTGAGCGATCTGCTCGGGAATGACCATGACGTCGGATCTAATCTAGAAAGTTCTGGAAGCAACACCTACACCAACCGCTACTACTGCACCATCGTCAACACCAACACCGGCGGCACCACCAACAACGGTTTTGACACTGACGTTGACCCTAAAGCCGGTAATGGAGCTGCCCGTGACAACAAAAAAATGGCAGTGACATGCCGCAGATCCACCTCACCGATGTAGAGTAGGAAAGGGTCCAACAGGCCCTAGCGGGTGGTGCGCCTTTGCCCTCGGTTCATCAAAAGACATGTTGATGGCCAACCATTGGTACTTTGATAAGGAGTTATATTGCTAGCAGACAGTCGCAGCCTAGCTCGAAGAATGACGACGGCTCACCAATGAATCGAGTGCTCGATGGGCCAAGCTCTCTACGATTGACGGGTCCTCCTCAAAGAGGAACCACAACATCGGGGCACCCAAAATACACCCTCGAACAGACCGGATGAACGAGGAAGCCAGATGTAAAGCCACTAGGTGAATGGACTTCTCGTTCATGTCCATAGATGGGCACGACAACATGACGCCCAAGACCTTGCAAGCCGCCATCATGGTAGCCACCACCTATTTGTTGTCCAACACCCGCAAGCGGGGGATCCACATACTGCAATCCATTAGTCCGCCCTCGCTAGACTTGGACTGGTTGAGGCCACACTCACGGGAGAGCTGGCCCTAGAGCCAAACAAGACATTGATGTGTCCAAAATTGAATCATATTTACCTTTTGTTTTTGCATAAATAGAGTAGGGATTTTGGTATTTCATTTTGCCTTCATGCGCTATTTCATTCTTGTTTCAACAGGATCCGAAATCTTGGAGTCATATATGAACATATCAATTAGAGCTGTCATATTGTGTAATTTTATGATATTTCTAAGTGATAAAAGTAATCTTATGGATTTAACTTCACACCAGGAAGAATACCAATCAAGAAGGAGGCATCAGTATGGTTAACGACCACTAGTACGGGCGGAGCCCGCCCGTACCAGGTGTCATCGTGACCGGCAAAGACGAGGGGGAGATCCGACATATACAGCCACCAGAAACCACAAAACACCACATCTGAGAGGGATCTAAAGGAGGAACTTGTTGGTTGGAGTAAAATCCCGGCTGCTTCATCCCCTTCATCATCAACCGCTGCATCTTCATCACAACCATCACTCCCATGTTTTCATCTATTAGATCTCTTTGTAATTCCAGATCCAATTGTATTTTGCATTAGATCTACCATCTTACTTTTATCCATCCATTTGATTATGATGATGTTGTTGATTTTTTCCATGAGTGAGTAGTTCCTTTGTTCTTGGGGAGATGGAGAAACCCTAGCACCACTATGAACTTGTAATAAAGATGATCTAGTCTTATGTCCATATGACTTGATTGTCTATGATATAGTTATGACTTGTGTTTGATTTCTCTTTGTAGATGATATGTGAAGTCAACCACATATCATTTGCCTTCAGGACTAAAGGGAGGAAGAAACCCTTTGGACGTGTTTTGAAAGCGTACCTAGAATTCCCCGTGACAGATTGGCGCCGACTCATAACCTACATGGTCAAAGGGGGATTAAAGAGGGACTCCCTAAGCTAATTACGATATCCATGGGGAAACCCTTAATTGCGGTGGTCTGTATGGGTGATTGCTCTCAGACATTGCAATGGTTATTTAGAGGTGACCTCACACTTGGCTCAACAAAGTGGCTTCCTACGAGCCTTGTCGTGAACATCTTATTATGGGGCTCTCTCCACACATATCATGACATAAGAAGTATGTTATCTTGATTACATATAACAATAGTACTATGCTAGTGGTGTATCCTACATCCCCGAGAATGTTTTAGCCCTATTGAGTTCAACCACGCTTTCATATGATCTTGTTACTTGTTTTCTTTTATTTGTTTTAATTACTTTTCCGCAAACAACCATAAACCATTCAAACACCCTTTACTTGAGATCAAATACAACTTACAAGTATTCTTTTGTAGATAGTAACGAGGGGCATAAACCTTTACCAATAGCTCTCTGTGGGTTCGATATCTTTACTTCGAAACTAGCTACAATTTGTTCGTACACTTGTAGTCATCAAGATATTTTCTGGCGCCGTTGCCGGGGAGCTAAGCGCTTTTGGTCTTTGTTCTTAGTTACTTATTTTACTCATTGTTCTACAAAAGTTATTTACTAGTTTCAGGTAAACACCATGGTCGCACTCGGACTGATCAATCATATAGATGCTACTAAATATCTCGGGAAATTAAATAGAGGATTAGTTAAAGAATTCTCGAGTGAGGGCGAACGAGAGTACGAGGTTAACCCTCGTTTTATCACTATTATTGGAGAGAAAACTTTTGCAGGAGATGATCCCGATGAGGATCCTTATAATCATTTAATGCACTTTACCAAGCTATGTTGTACTCTGAAATTGAGAGGCTATTCTGATGATGAATTCAAACTTAAACTATTTAGCCAATCTCTAACCAACACTACTTTGGCTTGGTATAGAATTTGCCCTGCAAAGAAAATTGATACCTGGGAAAAGCTTAAAATAGAATATGTGTCTCGATTCTTTCCCAAGGTAAAGACTGCTGAAGTAAGAAGGGCAATTACAAACTTCAAGAACCGCCTAGGTGAAGGTTTGGTAAGAGCCTACAAAAGGTATAAGTCTCTACTTCACAAATGTCCCCATCATGATTTACCAGAATGGTATGTATTGCATATTTTTTATGGAGGACTTAATCAAGAAATTAAACGTGATCTTGAATTCAGGAGGTTCTTTCATGGAGTTAACTATAATAGAAGCTTGGGAACTTTTAGAACGAATTCGCCATAATAGAGAAACATGGGGATTTGATTTAGGAGGCGAAGGAGGTGTAGAAATTGAATATGATTATCTCAAAGCTTATAAAGACTACGGTAAGGTAAAAGAAACTGCTAATGAACTACAACTTGATCATGATATTATCTTTCAAATGCTTCAAAGAAGGACTGGCTTCATTATACTCCGCCACCTGAGCTAGTTGTTGAAGAAGATCCAATAATTATGGCCCTTGTCGAGCCAATGAGGGAGGTTCCCTCGCATGTTGAACCCTTTCCTTTTCCAAGGATGGTAAGAAGACACATGATGGCTCAACAACTTGAGGATCAATGCAAAGAGGAAGAATTATTTCTCAAGGAGCTGGAAGAGGAAACACTAATAAGGAAAACTGAGGAAGAACGTGAACAAGAGGTAGAGGCATCAATAAAAGAAGATATTTTGACCATGTTTGCACATTGCAACGTGATTGAGCTAGATTCTGAAGCCTCACAATTTGTTGAAGGAAAGGTAAAAGCTAAAGAAGCGGGTAAGCCTATCCTTCCATGCACTTTCAGAGGAACTTCCTATTATGGTCTTTGCAATATCGGTACAGCTGTTAATGTTATCCCTTTTAACTTTTATTTAAAAATTTAAAACAAATTAGCCCCAGCTGAATTGGAAGATACGAATATGACTATAATGCTTGCAGATAAAACTCTAAGAGTCCCTATGGCAATAATTAGGGACGTACCAATATGTATTGGACCCCACAAATATCCTATTGATTTTTTGCTCATTGATATGCCCATTGATGTTTATTGTTCCATCATCTTTGGAAGAACTTTTCTAAATACCGCAGGAGCAAACATAGAGTGCAAGAAGAAAATTGTGTCTCTCAAGTTTGGTGAAGGGAAAATGGATTTTCATTTCTCCAAATTTGACCATAAACCGGCTATTGAAGAATTAGATGATGATGAGTAAGAACGTGAGGAAGAAGGTAATATCATAAACTTAGCCTCAATAATCATCGAGACTCCAGATGATGATCTAGCAAGAAGTTTAGTCAGAAATAATAACATTCTTAAAGACATAAAAAAATTGAAATAGATAACTATCTTGACTCCACACCGGAGGTGGACACCGAGATTAATCAAAAATATGAAGAACCCATAAGGAAAGGGCATGATGCTTGATGGCTCTGAGTATGGCGCCTAGAAAAATGCTGGAGCGGTGTTGATGTAGAGCTCATTGGGAACCCCAAGAGGAAGGTATGATGAGCACAGCAGCAAGTTTCCCTCAGTTATGAAACCAAGGTTTAATCGAACCAGTAGGAGCAAGGAAACACCCCAAAGGTGTTACTAGCTGAGCTTTGGCAGGGCGCACTATCGGTGCTAGTAGCAACATGGAGACCTGCACAACACAACCACAGAACTTTGTCCCCAACTTGCAATGAGGTTGTCAATCTCACCGTGTTTTGCGGAAAACAAAGGATTAAACGTATCGAATGGAAAGAAGTAAAAGTTTGCAGAAAGTAAACACAAAATAGTAAATAGTTTATAGATTGTATGTAAAGAAAAGGACCGGGATCCATAGTTCACTAGAGGTGGCTCTCCTGAAGATAGATAACATGCTGGGTGAACAAATTACAGCGGGGCAATTGACAAACATCGAGAAAGCAATACATGCATATACTAATCATCTTGACTCCTTTGAGACTTGAATGGGCATTACTACATTATACATAGACCGCCATCCAACTGCATCTATGACTAATAATCCACCTTCAGGTTATCATCCGAACCCCCTCCAGTATTAAGTTGTAAGCAACAGATTATTGCTTTACGAACTGCATGTAAAGTAAACAATACGATTGTTCTATGAACAAAGGATTGTTGTTTTCTCCCTAGTAGCAACAACACATCTAGTACCTTAGAGATTTCTGTCACTTCCCTAGATTACTAGAGGCATGAACCTACTATCGAGCATAAATACTAACTCTTGGAGTTGCTAGCATCTACTTGGCCAAGATAGCTACTAACAACGGAAAGCATGCAAGATCACAAATAACAAAGACATGATAGAATCAATAATCAATCTGAAATCGCATCTCAATATCCATCGGATCCCCGCAAGCACAACATGTATGATTACAAATAGATGATCTTGATCATGAACGGAGCTCACAAGATCTAAACATGAAAGCACAAAGGAGGAGAACCAGCCATCTAGCTACTACATGGATCCGTAGTCCAAGGATGAACTACTCACGCATCACACCGGAGGCTTGCATGGTGATGAAGAAGGCCTCCAGGGTGAATTCCCCTCTCCGGCAGGGTGCCGGGAAGAGCTTCAAATCCCTCCCGATCTAGGGATGGAGAGGACGGCGGCTACAGACTCTTTCGTGGATTTTTGATTGGGCACTTAGGGTTTTCGTCCCGAGAGCAATATATAGGTGGAAGGAGAGGCCGAGGGGGTGCCGGGAGCGGCCACACCACTCCCTGGCGCGGGCCATGCCTAGCCACACGGCCAGGTGCTGTGGTGGCCCCCTGGCCCCTCTCCGTCTCGTATTCTGGCACTTGATGTCTTCCGGAAAAATAGGCACTTTGGTTGTTGTCCCGTCCAATTTCGAGAATATTCATTTTCTGACTTTCCTGGAACCAAAAACAGCAGAAAACAGGCAGCTAGCACTGTGGCTCTGGTTTATAGGTTAGTCCAAGAAATCATATGAAAAGTACTCCAAAGTTGGAACAAAACACAAGAAAGTGGATAAAACCAAGCATGGAACATCAAAAATTATAGATCGATTTGCAATGTATCAATGCTCTTCCTCCTCCAACCCTTAAAACTCTACCAAAGGAACTAAAATATAGGTTTCTCGATGAGACAAATAATTTCCCTGTTATTGTAAGTGCTAACCTCGTAGAAAAAGAGGAGGAAAATTTAATGAAGGTTCTCCGCATGCATCTAAATGCTCTTGGGTATTCGATGAGTGACTTGAAGGAGATTAGTCCTTCGATAGCCACCCATAAAATATTCATGGAAGAAGGAGCTCAGTCGGTGGCGGACTTTTAGCGATGTTTTAAACCTCACATGAAAGAGGAGGTAATAAAAGAAATAGTATGTTTGTTGGATGTAGGCGTCATCTTTCATGTGGAGGAGAGTGAATGGGTAAGTCCCGTTCATTACGTTTCAAATAAAGGTGGGTTCACAGTTGTAGATAATGAACATAATGAAATGGTACCAACTAGAACTGTTGTTGGCCACATGATGTGCATTGACTATAGAAAACTTAACAAAGAAACTAGGAAGGATCATTACCCTTTACCGTTTATAGATCAAACTTTAGAAAGGCTTGCTATGCATTCTCATTTTTGCTACTTAGACAATTATTCCGGTTTTTCCCAAATTACTATACACCCTGATGATAAACTAAAAACTACTTTTATTTGTCCTTATGGCCTTTATGCCTATCGTCGTATGCCTTTTGGTCTTTGCAATCCTCCTGCCACTTTTCAAAGATGCGTGGCTGCTATTTTTGCCGATTATGTTGAAAGTATTATGGAGTTGTTCATGGACGATTTCTCTGTTTATGGAACCTCATTTAATCATTGTCTCCATAATCTTCATAAATTTTGCAGAGATGCGAAGACACTAACTTAGTCTTGAACTAGGAGAAATGTCATTTCATGGTCCAAGAAGGCATAGTATTCAGTCACAAAGTCTCAGGTAAGGGCATAGAAGTCGATAAGGCAAAGATTGAAGCAATAGAAAGATTGCCCCCCTCCTCGAGATATAAAAGGTATAAGAAGCTTTTTAGGTCATGTAGGTTATTATATAAGATTCATTAAGAATTTTTCGAAAACTGCTAGACCATTAACTAACCTTCTTCAAAAGGGTGTTCGTTTTAATTTTGATGAAAAATGTCTTACTTCTTTCAACATATTAAAACAAGCCCTTCTTGAAGCTCAAGTTATTAAACCACCTAATTGGAAGAAACCTTTTGAGCTATTTTGCGAAGCTAGCCATGGAGCTGTAGGAGCAATTCTTTGTTAGTATGATGGTGATGATCTTAATGTCATTCATCCTGCTAGTCGCACCTTAAACGGGGCCCAAAAGAATTATCCTATGGATGAAAAAGAATTCTTCGTTGTAGTCTTCTCTTGTGATAAATTTAGATCTTATATCATGGACTCCAAAGTTAGAGTACATACTAATCGTGTTGGCTTGAAAGAAATCCTAGAAAGGACTAATGTCAAGCCAAGAATGATCCATTGGACTCTACTTCTACAAGAATTTCATTAATAGATCTTACAAAGGAAGGAAGAGGTGGATGAAGTGTTCGCGGATACTCAAGGAGTTCTTCATCCTACAGAGGTATCATCCATGTATATACCTGTGGGAATCCCACAACCAAAAAGGAAGTTCCCTATTTCCTCTTACAATGGTTTTGGCGATTTTCTGCGACCTGTTTTATTTGAAGAGAGGAAGAAAAGGAAATCAAATGAGACCATATTCCCTCGATCAAGATGACTTCTGAAATCCTGAACACACCTTTGTTCTGGATGATTTTCTGCTACTTCTTTTTGTATATTTGAACTCCTTACGTTTTTCTGAGTCCATTGCCGGTCTTACGAGATCAATACCGGCAGACGGTACGACCGGATCCGCCCATACCAATGGTCATTCAGCCCACTGATGCCTTGTTGAGTTTCTCACGGAAGCGGTATGACCGCGCAGTATGGGCGCACTCCCCCGTACCGCTGGTCATTATCTATTTGGTGACTTCCTTCTTCTATTTTTCGTTTGCACTTTTGTGTCCAAAAAAATTATTAAGAGAAGTTACAAAGTCGGTACGGATGGGTAGTATGGGCAGAACCCACCCGTACCACTCAGTCGGTTGACCTTTTATCGACTTTGTCCCGTGGTGGTTTTGGAAACGACCCAGTACGGGCAAACCATATGGGCGCCGCCCGTACCGAATTGGTCGTTATGACCCAAATTTCCTTCTTTTGCACTTATTTGTTTCCTTATTTGTTAGGATTCTTTTCTTGGGCGACCCTTTTCCCCTCAATATGAATTTTACCTTGCCTCTAACCCATTATAAGTCTCCCGGAAGTGTTCTATCTTTGCCTTGATAATACAGATCTTCTCCACAATCTACTTCTTCCACATAAACTCTTTATAGACCATGACCTCTACATGGAGCACCCTTTAAGAGATGGAAGATTTCTATGGATTGTCTTTAAGGATTACGGAGGAAGACAAAGTTGCTGTACCAGAAGAGAAGAAGCTAGAAGATGAGGATCGATTCAAGTTGATGGAAACAATAAAGGAAGGGCGTAAGGTGTTTAGCCTGGGCATTGGAAGAGAAAGCGACTTTGATTAAGTTCAACTTGATTTAGAAGGAGATGGGGAGTTTTCTTGAAAAGAGTGAAGAGACAAGGGGAGGTGATTCAAGCCTCCCTAGACAATCTTGATCATTGCATCAAGAAGATTGAGGTAAAATCTCCAGGATCATCCAAACATTTTGAACTACTATGCCGCTACTTGGACCATATGGACTTGAAGATAATGAAGGGGTTAGAGGCGAATCTCAACATTAGCCTCAGATCCATCAATGCTCAGAAGCAAACAATAGAGATGTACAAGGCTCTTGTTGAGCAATTGGAGAAAGTCAATGAGTAACTCTGGATCCGCATCTTGATCTTGGAGACATCAAACAAGATGCTCCATGCAAGTCTTCGCGATTCCGGAGCCTCTTCACCATGAAGCACACCACGGTATCAAATAATCATAAGGGATTATTTGATCCACCCAGCTTGACACCAAGCTTGGGGGGATCTGTGAGAACCTTGTAATCTATCTTACAGGTTTAGCATGTTTACTTTTCTGCATGTATGGTTAGGTTTAAATTTCTGAATTTTCATTAGTTGCATCAACTTTGAGTTCCCTTTGTTCAAGAGAAGAATTATCCGTTGAGTTATGAGACTTTATGATAATTGAAGTTGTGTTTGATTGATGATTATTATATTAGATGATTCAACTAGGTTGAGTGTTATGATACTTGTACACCTGTCATAATTTTAGGGACTTCCACACCTATAGAAGTATTGCTTAAGTTATGAGAAGGAATTCTGGTAGCATATTATGATTAAGAGTTTTTGAAAACCATTGAAGTAGTGAGGATGATCAAATAGCTTGCTAAAGGAGAAAAGGAGAAAAAGGAGCAAGGAAAAATATAGGTATGCAAGTTTCAAAAGAGAAAAAGAAAGCAGCTATCAAAAGAATCAAACATATTAAAAAATAGAAACAAGAAAAGAGAAAATGATCATGAATCTTCACTATTAAACTTAGTGCTGCATATCTCTAAACTCCGTGATTATATGATATATTGAATCACTAGTAGCTTCTTATAATTTCATTGATACTAGAAAAAAGGTGTGGAAGCTACTATGTTATGTAATGTGTAAGGGTATGGTAATACCCCCGATGTATCTCTACATCCGATGTTGTACTCCTGTTTCAATTTTTGCCTCATTTATTGTAACGTCTCGTGTCTTATGAACATGATGATCTTCATAAGCCACCATCATGCTCGGGGACGAGCAAGAGCCTAGCTTGGGGAAGTTGATGCGTCCAAAATTGAGGCATATTTACCTTTTGTTTTTGCATATATAGAGTAGGGATTTCTGTATTTCACTGCGCCTTTGTGCACTATTTCGTTCTTGTTTCAACAGGATCCGAAATCTTCGAGTCCTATATGAACATATCAATTAAAGCTATCATATTGTGTAATTTTATGATATTTCTAAGTGATAAAAGTCATTTTATGCATTTACCTTTGCACTAGGAAGAATACCAATCAAGGAGAAGGCATCAGTATGGTTATCGACCACTGGAACGGGCGGAGCCCGCCCGTACCATCCGCACGTACCAGGCACCATCGCGACCGCCTCGTCAAATAGTTTGTAGCATCCCATCTGTCTAACATCTGTAATACTACATGGTCTAATAATAAAATGCTACTTCCTACATATATTTGTTGCATCATAATTATATCATGCTCATGTCATCATGCCACCTTGCATTTGAGCATCATATAAAACCCTTTTCTTTTTTATTTTGTCTCATATGCATTTATCAATTGCATTTGGCTCTTAATAAATTGTATTTGGTTCTTGATAAATGCTTGGTGCCCAAGTTGAGTTGGGAGCATATCTTTTATTTAACTCCACCACCTTTCTTTGTCACCACCCCATAACTCCACCATCCAACTATATGTGAGCTTTGCATTTT
Organism: Avena eriantha; assembly: GCA_910589775.1. NCBI lineage: Eukaryota > Viridiplantae > Streptophyta > Magnoliopsida > Poales > Poaceae > Avena > Avena eriantha. The sequence continues at coordinate 391,782,433 of OU342741.1, forward strand.
ATTTGGGTTTACCTCTAGCTCATGTGGGTTGGGATGGATCCACTTCTAATTCCACATGCTTCCATTTATGCCTCATGTTGTTTTCACATTGTTGATATGTGGAGAGCCACATGGCCACCTTTGCATGCATGTGGTTAATTTCACTTGTTCTATCTTCCATATGGTTTGTTTGCGAATAATCGAGCATTGTTTAAATATAATTGTGGCCAAATGATCTTCTAGTGGAACATACACACTAGCATGGCCTATTACATTCAATGATGCTTAAATCTACCCTTACCATATGTTGTCAAGCTTATGGTGTAGCCTTTAATCAAGTATGGTTGTGCATGGGTGTAATAGGTGCCCATAGGTATATGTAGTTGTTTTCACAACTAATGAATGTGGCATTTATTCAATTATGCATGGCCATGCAAGTCCCATATAACCTTTTGTCGACCATGTGGGTTTGATGGAGTTTTGTTTGATTTGAGGTCAAACAAGACTAAATCAAATTCTAATGAAGTCTTTGATCCATCATGTCTTCTTTCTTCTTACCTTACCTGAACAGGAATTTGGTGTCTTTTCTTTTCCTCTTTGGAACCTGGAAAGTTGCTGCCTTTCTTAAACATAATCTGGTTTAAATGTTTTGAAAACAGGCAAGGCAAGCAGCAGCAGCAACAATTTTGTTTTTTTCCTTCTTCTGTGCAGCGCCGGCTGCTGCTGAGTCAGCACTGAACCCACATGTCAGTGTCTGTGGCTAGGTTCAGTTGAGTGTAAAAAGTTCTGTGATCTTTTTCTGTTAATAAAAATGATTTTAGAAATGTTTAATATGATTTTAAATCCAAGAAATTAATAACTTTTATTTAATAAATCCAAATAATACAAATGATATATGTTTTTGAATCTGAAAAATGTGAGGAATTCAAATATGCCATTTGAAATAATGTTTGACTATTTTAAATTTTCCAAATTGTTTAATTGAAATAAAAATGCCTTTTCCTAATTAAATAATAACTTTAATTCTATAACTCCAAATTTGACAAATAATATGTCTAAATCGATCAGCGCGACGAGCCCGTTCTGTCTATTCATTCCATGATAAGAATTGAAGCATGCATCATGTCATTATTAAAAATCAGAACTGTTTATGGCAATAAAACTTGACCAAATAAATAATAAAATGATTTATTCTTGTCCCCACACCTCATCCTTGGCATGCTACATTATTGCCATGTAATTGGTGCATCATTCATCATGGCATGCTTGATTGCTTGTCGCATTTTATTTATATGCTTGTGCACTTTATTTATCTTGGCCCTTGTTTGTTGGTTCTTCTTTCGAATAGACGCCGAGCAGGGGTAATATCAGGAATCCTAGGAGTACTACCCACATCCGTCTCTCGCTTCAACTGAGCTGCCAGGCAAGCACTACCACATGCTTGCATACATATAGTACCTATTGCCTCTATCTTATTCTTGCATCATTGAGTCACGATTGCATTAAATTGAATCCCAAGTACTACATAGCCTTACTTTTAAACCCCACTGAAGCTTGTTCCTCCATCCTATGAGCCATTACTACAGGAGTTGTTTGAGCCATGCGAGTCGTAGAACAGCATGTGTAGGGTATGTGAGTGTCTGTTGGATAACGAGGTACCTAAACAACTTAACCTGAGTAGTAATGGGATAACTAATGAAAGAGGCACCGGTGGGCAATATCTGTTATTTGGTCTTCCTGCCCACTTGTGTCCCATAGGACCCCGAGTACTTGATACCTGTTCCTTGACTATTCGCACTATCCACATACGGGAGACTCTATGAATCCCCCTTTGCAAGAGCTTGATTTGCACTGTATTTCTTGGGGCCACAAAGTAGTTTCGGGATTTATTACTATCCTGTACCTATGCCATGCTTTACTGCTTTATTTAAGATTGTGCGTGGAGCACCTGTACTGTTTTGGATCGTGGAATGTTTTCGCGGTATCGACAAGCCCAGTCACACTTTCGGGTTCCTAGTCGTTTACAGCCATTGACACAAACCTTGGGTCTGTCTCGGAGCCGGCGAACTTCGTTGCGGGTAGCTTAATGTGGTGGCCCCCTGAAATACTTTATGAATCTTGTGATTGCTTTGTCGTGAAAGCCTCGTTGGATTTTGATTTGGTTTTTCCGAGGTCCATCGTGTGTGTGTTGCTATTTGTGCACCCCTACAGGGTAAATCTTTCTGAAAGTCATGTCCACGGTTATGGACGACTTGGAGCACAGTTTCTCGGTCATAGACAAGTATAACTAAAGTACCGCTTTTAATTGACTAAATACCTGACTAGTAAATAGTGCAATACTCATGGAATGGTTAATAAAACTGCCAATGGATGGGTTGTTCGTCCGCTTTCTCGTTGGTAAGCGAGAAGGAGGATGGATCTGTTATTTTATACTGTTATAACTGTTGTTTCTAATTAACGGACATCCGTCTATCATTGGTTAGGCAGATGGTTAGCGAGTATCTATAGACTTGTTAGTTATTATCTTATGCTGCAATTGTGTCACCCCAGGTATATGTCCCCTTTAGAGGCATAAAGACTTGCTGAGTACCCCTAGGGTCTCACACGATAAATTGTTTGATTTAGGTGAACAGGTATATTCGCAAGATGGGTATTGGGTGGAGGAGACAGATGATGTTGGCAACGATCACTCGGTGTAGAGATTCCGGGGATGGGGATCCGCGAGATCTGTGGGTGGGATGTGCTTATTTATGTGGCATCTTATGTCGATTTGCTTCTTGTCCGTACTCGGATCTTGTTTCCCGCTTCCGCTTGATACTCTGATTGATTGATGTATGAGGAGCTATGCTACACTATGATATCTGTCTAGGATATCTGAATCTTGCCGTATGGCGTTGCAATATTTCTATTTCTTTTAGATGGTATGGCTCTGAGTACTGTTGTAAGGTAGCTTGCATACATACTCACTTGTGTATGTATTTGATCTCTTCGCCTGTTGCCTGCGCTGCTCGCTCTTGTCCCGATGTTCTTGGAAGTGGTTAGGACGGCCGACGGGTCTACACGTGGGTGGCCCCTGGGCCCCCGTTGTCTCTATTTTAACCACTTTTGGTTCATCCAGGCTTGAACTTAGAGCGTAGGGTCTGAGGTTGTTACATAGTTTATCCTGGCGAAGACAAGGGGGAGATCCGACATTCACAGCCACCAGAAACCACAAAACACCACGTCCGAGAGGGATCTGAAGGAGGAACATGGCTGGAGTAAAATCATGGCAGCTTCACGGATCATTGGAGGACAACGCATCATCCCCTTCATCATGAACCACTGCATCTTCATCACCACCATCACTCCTATCTTTTCATCTATTATATCTCTTTGTAATTCTGGATCCAATTGTGGTTTGCATTAGATCTACCATCGTACTTTTATCCATCAATTTGATTATGATGATGTTGTTGATTTCTTCCATGAGTGAGTAGTTCCTTTGTTCTTGGGGAGATGGAGAAACCCTAGTACCACTATGAACTTGTAATAAAGATGATATATTATTGTGTCCAGATGACTTGCTTGTCTATGATATAATTATGACTTATGTTTGATTTCTCTCTTTAGATGATATGTGAAGTCGACCACATATCATTTGCCTTCGGGACTAAAGGGAGGAATAAACCCTTTGGACATGTTTTGGAAGCGTAACCGGAATGCCCCGTGATAGATTGGCGCTGACTCGTAACCTACACGGTCAAAGGGGGATTAAAGAGGGACTCCCTAAGCTAATTACGATATCCATGGGGAATCCTTAATTGCGGTGGTCTGTATGGGTGATTGCTCTCAGACATTGAAGTGGTTATTTAGAGGTGACCTCACACTTGGCTCAACAAAGTGGCTTCCTTCGAGCCTTGTCATGAACATCTTAATATGGGGCTCTCTCCACACACATCATGACATAAGAAGTATGTTATCTTGATTACATATAACAATAGTACTATGCTAGTGGTGGATCCTACATCCCCGAGAACGTTTTAGCCCTATTGAGTTCAACCACGCTTTCATATGATCTTGTTACTTGTTTTAATTAATTTTCTGCAAACAACCATAAACCATTCAAACACCATTTACTTGAGATCAAAGACAACTTACAAGTATTCTTTGGTAGATAGTAACAAGGGGCATAAAGACCTTTACCAATATCTCTCTATGGGTTTGATATCTTTACTTTGGAACTAGCTACAATTGGTCTATGCACTTGCAGTATTAGACATTCATGAATCTTGCGAGAAGGTGATCCTCGTCATACGATGAAGATTACCAGTCATAGCAGCTAAAAGGATTGTATGGGCACCTAGAGTGGGGTGAATAGGTGCTACTTCAAATTTTACTCCTTTTCAAATTAAGGTTTGACACAAAGGTAAATTCTCTAGATATGCAACTACGGTGAATTACCTATATGTCACACTAGCACAACTTAACTAAGCAAGAACTAGATAAAGTAAGGTGCGGTAAAGGATAGAAGTAACCGAAGTGAAGCACATGAGGACACAAGGATTATTTCCCGCAGTTCCTTCCTTTTGAGGTAAAGTACGTCTACGTTTGGAGAGGGGGTGGTATCAAACCACCAACGCCACGAGAGGCCTCCTTGTTCTCCGGTGAACCTCACCCCAAAGGGATCGGTTCACACTTCCACTATATCGGAAACCTTCAAGGTGGTAGCCACACCCTTAAAACAAGTTTGAGGCACACATCCACAACTTAATTGGTGGCTCCCGAATCCAAGCAAGCTGTCACAACTATCAACACAAGCTTATAAGAACCAAAACAAGGCTTAGGGTTTCCAATGAAACCCTAGAGCAACGAGCCCTCAAGTGAATGAGGGGGAAATGAAGATCTCTCTTGGTGAAGCTTTAGATTAAGGCCTCCTCCTCAGTCTCCCCAAAGATCAGCGACTTTGGATGGTTGGATGAAGAGATCTTGGAGTTTTGGTGGATGTAATGGTGATGCTATTCTTTTCTGGAATGAGCAGCTGGAGGTAGAAGATGAGGTCCTCTATTTATAGCCTCCACTGTTGCTAACCTTTTTCTACCCATTGGAGAACTTCCACTCCGGAGATTCTGGACTGCGCACTGGAGACTCCGGTCTACACTGGAAACTCCGGCTCGTCTCCAGACCACCATACTGAATGACCTGGGCCTTGTCTTCCTCCTAGAGCCCCTTGGTGGAGTGGGAGCACGCTTAGCCTCAGAAATTTCCTCATATTCACTAGCATATGGCTGTCTAGGAGCAAGGCCCATTCTCCCTTTCTTTTGGAGACACACTAGGGTATGCTCTGTAAGGTTGGGAGGAAGGGAAAGAGGTGAAACATGGGCTTGAGTATTGATAAGCCTCATCACAAGAGCAACATATGGGGGAGACCTCTTGAAGAGAATAGCATGGTGCATCTCCTAAAAAATGAAATCCATAATGTCCATAGCATATCCTTCAGCATCAGGTCCAACACATTATACCTTGTGAGCATGGTGTAGCAAGTTGACAAGGCCACACCTAATGGCATAATCATTGCTAGCACTGGGGGAAATGTTGTGACAAAAAATCCTCAACAGTAAGTTATAGAGATGATTGAGGCCCTTGGCCTCACCGACGACACCTTTGCTGCCATAGAGAGGTGTGAACTTGGTCTTGTTCTCGCCAAGAGTAGCGTCATGCATATGGTGCCCAACATGTACAAACACACCCTAGAAAGTATCATTGATGACCCTGGCAAAGTCAAAGAAGTTTGCAGTGCAGCGGACATTGCCAGTCATCCGGGTCATGGTCCTTGCCTGATCAGTCCCAAACACAACAATTGCATAGAATTGCTGGAAAAGGGTGATGCTGTAATTTTCTCAGAGCTCGATGAGCCCATGCAGTCCAAGTTTCTCAGTAATGCACACAACTTCTTCAAAGTAGTTGTGGGCACGCATGTACTCGAGATTCATATACCTTTGAGGGCAAACATGGGACTTGGTGAGCTTGAGATAGATATCTTGCATGAATACCTTTTGCTCCCTTATCCAATAGCAAGGGTCATCACTAGTTCTAGGAATCTCATAGAAGTTCATCTTATGCAGTCCACGGTACTCTGTCTTGGTCATATGGGCAAGGGATTGTAAAACGTCATACTTAGCCCTCTTAGCGCGATTTCCTGCTCTATGGGCTCTTGGTTCCTCCTCATGTATTCAGCATCTCTGAGCTGCTGCCTGCGGTTGGATGGCAGGATCACATACTAACCAACTTCCTCATCAAACCGAGGATCCACCCTTTTGGACTTGGCTTTGGTGCGACCACGACGAGACCCAGAGCCACCTGTAAATATAGAGTGAGGGGGATAGCATGGAGGTAAGCACATATGTCCTAGAGATAAAAACAAGACCCTCAAAACTTTGCAACATGTGCTAGAGGAAATCAACATCGGAGTCTCCGGTGTGTAACACCGGAATCTCTGGCTTGGACCAGAGTTTCCGGCCATACGGACCGGAGTCTCTGGGCTAGTCTAGAGTCTCCGGACTGACCAACCGGAATCTCTAGTCTGGAGATTTTGGGCTGCGCAAGGAGGCTGGTGGTGGGATTGATTCTAGCAGATCCGGCAAGGGAATGAGACTAATGCGATAGAGTGCACGCAAGCATGTGGTTCTAGTGGGAAAAATCAGTACAAAACTCAAGATAAACGAAGGGGATGAACCCTAGGTTCATGGTGAGAGGGAGAGTACCATATCTGTCCATTGGAGTGATTCCACCGGTGGGGAATGTCCTAGGGGTGGAGGGGTGGAGTTAGCCGGCATCATGGCGAATCCCAGTGGCAAAACGGCCTCCGTGCGGCGGTTTTGGTGGAGGTGGAGATGGGTGTGAGGGTGGGAGTCGGAGGGTGGAAGATAGAGTCCTATGTGACTCTTTCACCCCAGATCCCTTAAGTCACTGCCCGAAGCCGTCCTAGACCGGAGACTCCGGACTGACCGCGGTTTGACGGACCGATGTCTCCAAACTGATCGGAGACTCCGGTGTTTGCACACCGGAATCTCCGGCCCTCTTCGACAAAAATGCCAGATTCAAATTTGGGACAGATATGAGAGATGGAAAGTGTTTAGGGGAGAGTGAATGACTTAGGTTTAGATTCCAAACTGTGAAGAACCAAATAGGCAATGAACTCCAACTTAAAAGTCAAGTGAAACTCCAATTTAATCGAACTAAGAACCAATTCTTCATGACAAAGAGGGTGGTGGCCGAGGCCACCATGTAAGAGTGTGAGGCATGACACCACGAAGAATTATCCTTGGGTTCATAGCCACTACTCATCAATGAAGATTTCATATAAAAAAGAATGATAGTAAGATAATTGATTTTCTTAATTTGGGCATTATGGCGGGAGGGATAGCCCAATGGATTAGGAACACACTCCCCCTATGTGCATGACTGCACCTAAACCACACAATGATCAAGTAATAGGTGTGTATGCAAGATGACCAAGTCAAACTTCTTGAATCTCTGATATTTAGCTCATTCCTCAAATAGCAAAACCTTGCTTCATTAAGTGGCTTCGTGAATATATCTGCAAGTTGGTATTTGGTTGACACATAAGATAGCTCAGTATCTCCTCGGGCAACATGATCTCTAATGAAATGATGACGAATCTCAATATTCTTTGTCCTTGTATGATCCACCGGATTGTAGGCAATCTTGATAGAACTTTCATTGTCACATAAAAGAGGCACTTTGTCACAATGGAACCCATATTATTTTAAAATTTGCTTCATCCATGACAACTGGGTGCATGCACTAGCAGCTGCCACATACTCAGCCTCGGCAGTGGAGACAGATATACAGTTTTGCTTCTTAGAGGACCAATACACCAAGGACCGACCAAGGAATTGGCATGCCCTAGAGGTTGATTTTATATCATCCTTATCACCAGCCCAATCCGAATTAGTGTATCCACAAAGAGAGAATGTTGAGCCTCTAGGATACCATATACCATAGTTTGGTGTATGAACCAAATATCGAAAGATTGTTTTGATTGCCATCAAGTGGCTTTCTTTAGGAGCCGCTTGATATATTGCACACACTCCTACACTTAACATAATATCGGGTCTAGATGCACATAGGTAAGCAAATAACCAATCATGGATCGATATACCTTTTGATCAACATCTTTACCATTTGGGTTAAGTTCAAGATGAGTCTTGGTTGCCATGGGAGTAGACGCTCCATTTAGTTCTTTCATGTTGAACCTCTTGAGCATGTCTTGAGTATATTTGGCTTGATGGAAGAAGGTTCCTCCTCTTATTTGCTTGATCTCAAAACCAACAAATACCCTCAACTCTCCCATCATAGACATCCTAAACCTGTCAGTCATAAGCTTTGAGAATTCATCATTAAAAGCTTTGTGAGCTGAGACAAAGATAATATTGATGACGCACAAGTATAGGGGGTGTATCGCAGTATTTTCGAGGGAAGTGAAACCCAATTTATTGATTCGACACAAGGGGAGCTAAAGAATATTTATAAGCGTTAACAACTGATTTGTCAATTCAGCTGCACCTGGAAACAATCTTGATCACATCAGTTTATCAGTAGCAATAGTTTTGTAGTAGGAATAGTAAAGTAACAACAGTAGTAAAGTAAAGACAGCAGTAACAATAGCAGTAAGCAGTAGGATTCGAGTGCGGTAGGCATAGGGATGGATGGATGGGCGTTTCATGGACAAGACAATTCACAAAGCAATCAGAACATAGGGCAATTGCAGATAAATAAGATAAAGCATCCAAGTACTAGACAATCCTAGGCATGTGTCCCATATATAGTCATACGTGCTCGCAATGAGAACTTGCACAACATCTTTTGTCCTGCCAGGCCGTTTGCAGCGGGGCCTCTAGGGAACTACTGGCAATTAAGGTGCTCCTTTTAATAGAGCATCAGAGCAAAGCATTAACACTCCATGAACACATGTGATCCTCACATCAAAGCCATTCCCTCCGGTTATCCCGATTTCTGTCACTTCGGGGCCATTGGTTCCAGACAACAACGTGCGTATACAACTTGTAGATAAGACCAAAAACAATAATATCATAATGAATCAATAACATGTTCAGATCTGAAATCATGGCAGTCGGTCCCTAGTGACAAGCATTAAGCACAACAAGTCACAACAAAGTCATAAAGCACTAATAAAAGATACTAGGCACCATGCCCTAACTATCTGATGCCATTACATGAGCGATCTCATCCAATCCCTACCATCCCCATAGCCTACAACGGGGCATTACTCACTCATAGATCGGGGAAACATGGATGGTCGATGGAGAAGCGATGGTGATGATGATGGCGATGATCTCCTCCAATTCCCCGTCCCGGTAGGGTGCCAGAACGGAGTTTCTGGTGCCGTTTCACGGAATCTGGTGGTGGCGGCAGAGCGGAACTCCTTCTGGAAAAACGTCGACCCCCCTCGAAGTTTTTAGGTCAGGAGGATCCTTATAGGCGAAGAGAGAGGCCGAGGGGGTGCCTAGGAGGCCCACACCACCCCCTGGCGCGGCCTGGCCTGGCCCGCGCCAGCAGGTGGTGTGGCCACCCCCTGGCTCTTCTCCGTCTCGTATTCTGGCTCCTGGAGTCTTCGGGTGAAATAGGATTTTTGGCATATTTTCCCAGATTTTTCCTGATAGTTGGTTTTCTGTACAAAAAGTAGACACCAAGGCAATTCTGCTGAAAACAGCGTCAGTCCGCATTAGTTGCATCCAAATCACACAAGTTTAGAGGAGAAACAATAGCAAAAGTGCTTAGGAAAGTAGATACGTTTTGGACGTATCAACTCCCCCCAAGCTTAGCTTATTGCTTGTCCTCAAGAAATTCAGTTGAAAGCTGAGTGCGATAAAAGATCTTTCACGAACACATTTGCTTCATATGGTGTAAATATTATCAGCAATGTGATCAACTACTTAGACAATTCATAATAATGAGTATGCAACCAAGTCTACTTAATAGTCATTGCAAGCTATGAAGAGATTCCAACTCAAAAATAATAAGTAGCATGAAGTATAAACGTAAGCAACATTACAATGCTCATAAAAAGGTATGATAGAGTGGTATCTCGCTTGCCTTTGATTATGAATATCAAGGCACCTCTGAAGTTCAAGTGATGACTAGAAGTAAAGATATCAAGGATACAAGCATCAAAGTCATAACACAAATAATCAAGTAGTGAGGCAAACACAAAGAATGACAACTATGCTCTTCAAGAAGGTGCTCAAAGAATATGTGGAGACTCAACAAGTAGAAGAAAAGGTTTTGAATAATTTGAAAGGCTTCCAAATGCTGAAAGTATGGTACTCATTAGCTTTGAGATCTCATTGCCCCTGTCATAAGAATCTTTAATGTGGTTAAGGTGAAGTTGAGGTCCAATCTGAGTTATATGCTTAACAGACTATAAACTGAAAATCCCAAGTCCCTTGAGTACGAGGGCTGCTCCTCATGCTACTCAACTTTAGTTACCGGTAAGTTCTTGTCATCGTAAGTATGTGCGTATCATTGAGAACCGCCAACGGGGTACCCCTTGGCCGATGATACGGAAGAGTCCCCATATCAAAATGACAAGGCATGCAGACAATGAGTATCTCAGCAATCTTCTTATTTACCATGGGAAAATGGTGCTTTTTATCTCTTTCCTCTTTTCATAAATTTATTTTTTTCTTTTTCTCAATAGCTATCTCTCTTTTTATCATAAGAAGATTGCTTCATAGATATCATTATGGTTATGCTGCAGGTTTCCACCATGTCAGCATGGATTAGACCAGCGGCCCAGGCGTTTCTCTAACACACATACATAACTCCATGGACTTACAAGCACCCCTTTTATTTCATACCGACGACATCCATAAACAAAAGAGCAAGGTATCAACTAGGTATATATTTACAAATGTTGAAAGCGTTCCCCGTGACAGCACGGTTCTGCTAATCCCCAGCCTATAATTTGCAAGCATATAACTTTCATGGAGAGTTCACAATTGTTCAGGTTTATTAAGTGCAGGAAATAAAGTGTGCCATCAAGTTCGTGAGAGCTTTACTAACTAAACTTCTCATAACAAGCAAACATTTTATTCGAAAGAAAACAAAGCATATTGAATATGCACGGAAGTAGCAAATGATGCTAATAGGTAGGTATGGTGGACACTTTGGCAATATTTGGTTTAAGGGAGTTGGAAACATGAGTAAAACACTCAGTGGAAGTGAAGGATAGCAATAGTAAGGGAGCGACAAACGAGAGAGCAATAGCTGTCATTATCATGCTTGCAACAAAATAGGACTACTCAAGGCATGAAAGTGATTCAAGATCCTCAAGGCAAAATAATTCATCGAGGCTCAACTGATTATTACAGTCATGTGCATGCATGAGCATGTGCCACATCAATTCAAATGAAACATTCAGAGGAGGATACCACGGTGTCATACCAATTTATGAATAGAGCAATGCAAGCAAACATTCATAAGACATGCTACAGGCTATTAACGAGCTGGACCTAATCATAAGAAAACAAGAACTACTAAGCATCCAAAGATAACATACACCCTACATGAACAGACTAAGCATGCTCACAGTGATGATTATATGTACAAAAATGAAAACAAATAGAGTTCGTTACCAACCTCTTACCACGCCTCAAGTTGTCATTAATCCTCATTATTGCTCTTCATTTGTGTGGCTTGAATAATAATATGAGACCAATATTCCACTGAGGACTACTGCACCCTGTAGCAAACTCACAAAACCAAAGAAGAACGATAAATATTTTTGGTGTTTTCGATTTTTAAACAAGAACCAAAAGGGAAAAACAAGCAAAGCAAAATCTTTTTGGGTTTTTCGAATAGTTCAAACAAAGCAAAAAGGGAAAAACAAACCAAGGAAAAAAGAAGAAGCAAACCAAAGAGAAACAACAGAAATATTTTTGGTCTTTTTGTGTTTTAGGAAGCAAAAGCAAAAGAAGAACGAAAACTAATAAGAGAACGAAAACATGAATATACAAAGTACCGACACAACATGATATGGAGATGAGTGCGGTGTCGGCGTACCTCCCCCCAAGCTTAGGATTTTGGCCTAAATGGGTGTTAATCCGAAGCTAGCTAGGATGAAGTGTCACCGTGGTACGGCGAGGAAGTACCCTCGTCCTGGTGCGAGCTCAAATATGTCCCTCCATAATGTGCGGAGTAATCATAGGAGGGCACATCCTCCTGGTGCTGCTCGTGGAAACCCAACAAGTGAAGCTGCTCGTCCACCTCCTCCTTGGAGCGCGACCATGGTCTCGTATTTTTCCACTCTCCTTTGAGAAGCTACTCCCTTGGCAAATTTCTGCATATAAATCCATGAGTGGTTCAGGTCTCAACTTAATCTTCTTGCATGATCCCCATTGAGGTACCTTAATAGCTGCACAAAAATCATCAAGAGAAAGGTTGACAGCAATATTGTAAATTTTGTAATGGACCATGGGGTTAGGCAAAGAGTGACTAAGTTGGAAATCCTGCACCACAGACATGGTTAGCTTCACAAATTGACAAGGTTCATCTTCCAAAAAGTTCACTAACCCTGCATTAGAAACCAAAGTGTGGAAATCTTGTAGAATTCCTGTAGCTCTCATGAACTCGGAGCATGGATAAATGGAGGGAAAAACTTCCTCCTCCCGGTGGACCTTCATGACCTCAGGTACCCAAAGCTCATGTTGGTTTAGGTGGTGTTCACTCATCTTCTATTCTGAAATTTAAACACCTATTAAACAAGTGATTACGAAGTAAATATAATGAAGGATTCTACTCATAGGGACTTGCAAGAGGTCTAAACATGCATCAAAACTATATCTCTAAGCATCAAACAAGCTTACAGGCTCTCATAGCCAGTCACCTACAGTAGCAAAATACTCCGAGAGCAAGCACAGCAAGAACGCGATTTTGTGCAATGAACTGGAGCTTACTCGCAAGAGAGAAGAAAGTGGCAGGTGAGAGAGTTAGTGGGGGGCAGGGGTGGCCCACACCAGGGCATGGCGCCACCCAGGGCTGGCCGCGCCACCATGTGGTGTGCCTACCTGGTGGGCCCCCCTGATACCTCCCAGGTATTCCTCTGCCCCTTTTTTCACGTAAAAATTTAATATGAATTTTCTGGAATTTTTCGAGACACTTTATTTTTGGTCAATTTTCAGAAATAGAAGAATGATTTTTCTGGCAGACAGATATTTTTTTATTTTGGAAACATGATGCAAGGACAAAACAAGGCTAGAACTACAGAAGTTCTAAGACACTCTAACATGCAAGCAAGTAACAATAAAAAGAAAACTAAACGAAAGCAAAAACTAAAATGCAAAGGGTAGAAATAAACGGAGATAATCATAATGAAAACATTGTTTTGTTCAATGGAATCCTTTTGTTAACAAGGTTGATCAAATCTTGCTACCAAAACAATTGCATATGAGACAAAACTTTGTATACCACTACTGATTATGTTACCTCAACCTTGATAGCAATGGTCCCAATCATAATAGTTTCAATTTTTTCTCTTGGTATGGGACAATATATTTCTCCAACTTGAATGCCATTAACATGTTCAATTGAATTCAAACCATAAGTCCTTTCAATCTTCTTGGGGAAATAGACAGTATGTTCCTTGTCATTAACATTGAAGGTCACCTTTCCTTGATTACAATTAATACAGCTCCTGCAGTATTAAGAAAAGGTCTCCCAAGAATAATAGACATATTATCATCTTCAGGCATTTCAAGCACAACAAAATCAGTTAATATCAAACAATTGTGAGCCACCTGAACAAGTACATCCTCACATATACCCACAGGAATAGTGGTAGATTTATCAGCCATTTGCAAAGATATATCAGTTGGTATTAATTTTTCAAGCTGAAGCCTCTTATAGAGAGAGAAAGACATAACACTAACTCCAGCTCCAAAATCACACAAAGAATTTCTAAAATAAGTATTCTTAATAGAGCAAGGGATAGTTGGATTCCCCGGGTCTCCAAGTTTCTTAGGAACCTTACCATTGAAGGAATAATTAGCAAGCAAAGTAGAAATTTCTTCATTAGGGATCTTCCTTTTATTCGAGACAATATCCTTCATATACTTTTAGTAAGGAGGCAATTTAATACCATCAGTCAAAGGAATTTGCAAGAATAAAGGTTTCATCCACTCACAAAACTTATTATAGTGCTGATCTTCCTTTGACTTGTGTTTCTTATCAGGGAAAGGCATAGGTTTTTGGACCCAAGGTTCTCTTTCGCTACCATGTTTCTTAGCAATAAAATCTTCTTTGGTGTATTTAGTATTCTTAGTGTAGTTTTTAGATTCTTCTCAACTTTCTCTTCATTAGGAACTTCATTTTCTCCATTACCACTTTCAGTTTCAGCATCAGAGATAGATATACTATTAGGATCTATAGCAGGTTCAGAGGGTTCTACAACATTTTTATGTTTCTTTTTCCTTTTCTTACTATTTTCAGCTTGTTGAGAATCCTGCTCAATTCTTTTGGGATGCCCCTCAGGATATAGAGGATCCTGGGTAGCAGCTCCACTTCTAGTTCTAATTTCATAAGCATGTTTTTTTATTTAGCAGCATTAACGAGCAAGTCGTTTTGCACTTTAACGAGTTGATCTATTTGAGTTTGAACCATTTGAAAGTGTTTAACAATCATTTTAACATCATTAGAGGTTCTTTCCACAATATCTTTCAACTCAACAATAGCTCTAGTGTTTTCCATTAGATGATTTTGCACCCTTTTATTAAAGTTATCTTGCTTAACAATAAAGATATCGAATTCTTCTAAGCATTGATCAGGAGGTTTAGAGTAGGGGATATCACCTTCATCAAAGTGTTGGAGAGAGTGTACCTCAATAGTGGATGAGTAGGGAACAGGCTTACATAATTCTTCTATAGGAGGTAAATTCTTGACATCTGCAGCTTTAATTCCCTTCTCCTTAAGACATTTCTTAGCTTCCTTCATCACTTCATCATTTAATTCAATAACTCCCTCTTCTTTGATGTTTGAATAGGCACTGGAATAGATGGTTCAGGTACAATTACTTCAGGTATAGCTTGTTTAAGAGGAGTCCAATCATCATAGTTCTTACTTATTTTAGCCATTAATTCCTCAGCTTCCTTAGGAGTCCTATTCCTGAAAACACAATCAGCACAACTATCTAGGTATGTCCTTGATTCCTCAGTTAGTCCATTATAAAATATATCAAGAAGCCCATTCTTAGGTAATGGACTTCTAGCTTGTGCATGAATCAAAGCACAAAACCTTGCCCAAGACTCGGGCAATACCTCTTTTTCTCCCTGTTTAAAATCGAAAAGTTCCTACAAAATAGCATGTCTAGCACTAGGAGGAAAATATTTCTACAGGAAAGTACTAATCAAGCACTCAGGGCTATCAATAGATCAAGGAGGCAAGTTGCTAAACCAAGTTTTAGCTTCTCCTTTCAGTGAAAAGGGGAAGATCTTGGCAACAAAGTAAGTACGCATCTTAATATTGTTAGAAAACAAGCCACTCATGGTAGAAAGTTCATTCATATGTGCTACCGCACTTTCATTCATAGTCCCACAAAAGGGTTCTTTCTCGACAATAGCTATGTAAGATAGATCGAGAGAGAAATCATAATCTTCATCCATAATGTTTATGGGAGAAGCAGCAAACTTAGCAACATGTGACAATTTGGGTCTAATAGTACGCCTCTCAAGAAGACTCTTAGCAGCGCTCCTATCATGGGTGTTCTTACATTCTTTAATAAATTCATCGGTCATCTCAACATAACCATCTTCAATATCATAACTTTCACTAAACTCAGGTGAACTAACAGGTGTGGTAGTGTCTTCATTAGGAGTTTCGGTATTTCCAGCTATAGTTCTAGCAATCGTAGCATCTAGGAAAGGACCTAATGAACCACTCTTATCAAGCACAGTAGAAGCAACATCATAAGCATCAGAAGTTTCACATTCAGAAGTAGTAGCAGTGTGTGTAGCATGTGTATGTGGTGGTGTAACGAGCTTACTTATAACAGATGGTGAATCAAGAGCAGCAGAGGTGTTCAGAACCGTACCTCTTCTTGTAGTGGATGGTAAAATAGGAAACTTGCCATCATGAGACTTACCCATGATGGATGGATAGCAGCGAACAATAGAGAATCCAAGTGAACTTGATAAATAAAGCTATGCTCCCCGGCAACGGCGCTAGAAAATAGTCTTGATGACCCACAAGTATAGGGGGTGTATCGCAGTATTTTCGAGGGAAGTGAAACCCAATTTATTGATTCGACACAAGGGGAGCCAAAGAATATTTATAAGCCTTAACAACTGAGTTGTCAATTCAGCTGCACCTAGAAACAATCTTGCTCACAACAGTTTATCAGTAGCAACAGTTTTGTAGTAGGAATAGTAAAGTAACAGCAGTAGTAAAGTAAAGACAACAGTAACAATAGCAGTAAACCGTAGGATTCGAGTGCGGTAGGCACAGGGATGGATGGACGGGCATTGCATGGACAAGACAATTCACAAAGCTATCAGAACATAGGGCAATTGCAGATAAATAAGATAAAGCATCCAAGTACTAGACAATCCTAGGCATGTGTCCCATATATAGTCATATGTGCTCGCAATGAGAACTTGCACAACATCTTTTGTCCTGCCAGGCCGTTTGCAGTGGGGCCTCTAGGGAACTACTGGCAATTAAGATGCTCCTTTTAATAGAGCACCGGAGCAAAGCATTACCACTCTGTGAACACATGTGATCCTCACATCAAAGCCATTCCCTCCGGTTATCCCGATTTCTGTCACTTCGGGGCCATTGGTTCCGAACAACAACGTGTGTATACAACTTGTAGATAAGACCAAAAACAATACTATCATAATGATTCAATAACATGTTCAGATCTGAAATCATGGCACTCGGGCCCTAGTGACAAGCATTAAGCACAACAAGTTGAAACAAAGTCGTAAAGCACTAATAAAAGATACTAGGCACCATGCCCTAACAGTCTGATGCCATTACATGAACGATCTCATCCAATCCCTTCCATCCCCATAGCCTACAGTGGGGGATTACTCACTCATAGATGGGGGAAACATGGATGGTCGATGGAGAAGCGATGGTGATGATGATGGCGATGATCTCCTCCAATTCTCTGTCCCGGCAGGGTGCCAGAACAGAGTTTCTGGTGCTGTTTCGTGGAATCTGGTGATTGCGGCGGAGCGGAACTCCTTCTGGAAAAACGTCGAACCCCCCGAAGTTTTTAGGTCAGGAGGCTCCTTATAGGCGAAGAGAGAGGCCAAGGGGGTTCCTGGGGGGCCCTCATCACCCCCCGGCACGGCCTGGCCTGGCCCGTGCCAGCAGGTGGTGTGGGCACCCCCTGGCTCTTCTCCGTCTCGTATTCTGGCTCTTGGAGTCTTCGGGTGAAATAAGATTTTTGGCATATTTTCCCGGATTTTTCCTGATAGTTGGTTTTCTGCACAAAAAATAGACACCAAGGCAATTCTGCTGAAAACAGCGTCAATCCGCATTAGTTGCATCCAAATCACACAAGTTTAGAGGAGAAACAATAGCAAAAGTGTTCAGGAAAGTAGATACGTTTTGGACGTATCAAATATCATCAACATAAATTTGTCAAACGAAAAGCTCCCCGTTGACTTTCTTAGTAAAAAGAGTGGGATCAATTTTCCCAACCTCAAATCCATGGTCTAACAACAACTCTCTAAGGTGCTCATACCATGTGCGTGGAGCTTATTTAATTACATAGAGTGCCTTATCGAGTTTGTAGACGTGGTTTGGGAAGTTGGGATCCTCGAATCCTGCGGGTTGCTTAACATAAACCAACTCATGCAATAGACCATTTAGAAAAGCACTTTCCACATCCATTTGTTGTAATTTAGAATTATGATGTGCAACATATGCAAGAAGGATACGGATGGACTCAAGGCGAGCAACATGAGCATAAGTCTCTCCATAATCAATGCCTTCAATTTGAGAGAACCATTGTGCTACCAATCTTGCCTTGTTCCTCACAACAATACCATGTTCATCTTGCTTGTTCTTGAATATACATTTAGTGCCAATAACATTGCGACACTCCTTGGGATTTTCTACTAACTTCTATACTTTGTTTCTCTTGAAGTTGTTAAGCTCTCTGTGCATTTCTACCAGCCAATCTGAATCTTCAAGAGCTTCCCACACTTTCTTTGGCTCCACCATGGATATATGAGCTTGATGCTCACCAAAATGCTTCAATTGAGCTCGAGTGGACATTCCACTCGTTAGATCACCAAGAACATTCTCAAGAGTGTGCTCCATTCTTTCTAACATTCTTTCCACTCTAGCTTTGCGAAACGTTTCGATCTCCATGTTGTTCCTTGTGGGGATCTCTTCATCATTCTAGTCCTTGTCTTGACCTTCGTTTTACCTTGATCAATAATGGGTTCAGTTTCATCCACATGAGGTACATGTTGATCTTGGTGTTGATCAGGAATGCTACTTGAAAGGCTTCGAGATGATCTTGTGGATGACTGAATAAATCCGCCTTGAGCAACTGACTATGCAAGGATGGATAATCCAGTCAGTGGGGAGACTGGACAATTCAGCCTAGAGCATTCATCCTGATCAACATGGTGAGGGTTCTAAACTTGTCTTTGGCTTGGGTCATCATTTCCCTCAATGATGGGAGCTTGTTGAAGTTGTGAAGATGAGGGCTCCACTTGAGTAGAACATAGTTCTTCTTGACCCGCCACAAGGGGATCCTCAACGGGGCGGATGAATCCCTCACCCATTCTTCTTATGGAATCTTGAGGTATTTCATCATCTACATGACAAACATCGACATGCCCCGCTTGGGGGCCGTCATATTCTTCGAAAACCACACTACAAGATTCTATGACAATTCCGGAGAGTTTATCGTAGATTTTATAAGTGTGGGAATCGAGAACATAGCCAACAAAAATACCCTCTAAATCTTTGGAATCAAATTAGGACAAACAAACACCTTTTATGAGATAGAAACACTTACAACCAAACACCCAGAAGTATGAAATGTTGGGCTTGTTACCGATAAGTATTTCATATGGCATCTTGCTCAACTCTTTGCGGAGGTAGAGCCGGTTTGATGCATGGCAAGCGGTGGAGATTGCCTCCGCCCAAAAATTGTATTTAGACTTAAACTCCGCCAACATGGAACTTGCCATATCCATTAATGTATGGTTCTTCCTCTCAGCTACAACATTTTGTTGAGGGGTATATGCATTGGAATATTGATGTTTTATCCCCTCATCACTAAGAAAACCATTTAATGTGTAGTTCCTAAACTCAGTGCCGTTGTCACTTCTTGTTGTTAGCACGGGCACATTGTATTGACGTTGAACCATATCGATGAAGTCGATGAAGTGTTGTTCGGTCTCACTCTTCAACTTGAATAAGTATACCCATGAATATCTCGAGTAGTCATCAACAATCACCAAGCAATATTTCTTCCCACCAAGGCTAGCATGAGATGGTGGACCAAAGAGATCCACATGAAGGAGCTCCAAGATCCTGTTTGACTTTATAATGTTATTTGGCTTATGGGGAGAATCATGCATCTTTCCTTCAACACAAGCCCTACAAACATGATCTTTGGAAAAAGAAACATTTTCCTTTAGTCCCACAATATGGACACCCTTGTGGAGGCTTTTCAAAGTTCTCATATTGGCATGGGCTAGTCGGCGATGCCATAACCACCCCACATAAGCCTTTCTAGATAAGCACATCGCAATTGTAGTGGTTTTCTCGAAAAAGTCCACCACATAGAAGTCATTTTCGATGTACCCAATGAAAGAAACCTTTAGAGTCTTGCTCCACAAGAGAACCACAATATCATTATCAATAAAGACAGTGAAACCCATCTTGCCAAGGGCACGAACTGAAAGTAAATTATAGCCAAGAGTCTCAACAAGCATGACGTCCACGAGAGTAACATCATGTGCAACCACAACTTTGCGAAGACCAATTACTTGAGATTTTGACTTATCGGCATATGTGATGGTTATATGATCTTGATTTGCCTTTATCTCCGTCATTATTACCTTGCTTATGGTCATATGACTTGTGCAACCACTATCAAGCACCCACATTGACCCTCCGGAAGCATAGTTCTACAGAAGATCAAGTTAGTTTTTAGGTACCCATTTCCAATGGGTCCTTTTTTGTTAGTGACAAGGGTCTTTGGAACCCAAATAGACCAAGAAATATAACCATCAAATGAACCAACATATTGTGCATAAACATCACCATAAGAGTTACACATTAAGACATAGTGAGGGTTAGCACTTCTTGCAAAGTCATCTTGTGACATAGTTTTGCCACTAGGGGTATTACTACCCATAATGGTCTTGTCTTTTGCTTGTGCGGGATTGTCCTTCTTCTTCTTGGCTTTGGATACATAGCCAAGACCTCTTTTCTCAATATTTGACCTTTGATTACTCAAAGGGTCATCAACAGACTTGTTACCTTTGGGGAAGGTGGCCTTAGGAAGCTCCCCCTTCAACCTAGTATTTTCTTCAAGGATGTTTGTACTACTAGAGGGAATGAAAATACTAGGTGAAGCAACATGGAGTTTGAAGTTGTTCATGAGACTTTGTGAGAGTCAAGAGTTCACTTCCCAAGACCTTGTGAGTCTTGTTAAGTCTCAAAATCCTTGGCAAGTTTATCATGAACAACACCAAACTCAATATTGTCCTTTTTTAGCCTTTTTTGTACTTAGAAATGACATGATCACGTTCCTTAATGAATTTAGCAATAATTAAATCATTTGCCTCATTAAGGCCTTCAAGTTTTTCTTCAAGAGACACCCTAGTCTCTTGCTCTTCTTCTAGGGAATTAGTAAGAGCCTCCATCTCAACCATGTGCTCTCTCCCAAGTTTGCATCTTTCATCAAGAAGTTCTTGCGTGTGGGCAAGTTGATTCAAGAGATTCATAACATGTTTCTTGTGCTCCCCTTGCAATTTAGTCATGAAAGTATCGAATGCAACTAGTTCTTTGTTCACCTCAAGAGTTATATCATTGATGACTACAAGTGCATAGATCATTTGTAGCTAGTTTCAAAATAAAGATATTGATCCCACAGGGAGCAGGAGTCTGAAGTCTAATAACTCTTTGAACTAAATACTGAAATAGTAATGCTAAATAATGTTCTAAGTAACAATATAAAATGCGAGTTTTGCGTGAAATATATTTTTCGGTTTTCAAATAAGAGAACAATAAGTAAGCTAAAGCTATAAGTAAACAAGAGCATGCAAGTATGATTACGAAAGTCTGCAAGATGATGGAAAGAGTTCTCAGGGAGTAGTGGATCCACCGGTAGTAATTAGAAAGAGTGATCAAAATTGTTATAATGAATAATACCATTTATGATATGTGTGGGAGGAGCTCCATATATAGATGAATAGGCAGCAACCACTGCACACATCAACCGTCATAACCACAGAAGACAACAATTGACATCAATCGAATTACTGCGCTATTAAGGGACTTTACATTTCAGAATGAGGTATTGAATTGTATTGATCATGACATTTCTCAATTTCCATTGTGATCTCAAATGGGAATAATGGTGGTATCCTGTCTCCAAATCTTTTTTCCTTAAATACTTTTCCTACTTGACAATATCCACTATCTTTGCTAATTTTTCCTATGGTTTCCTTTACTGTAATCCCTTGGATTATGTCTTTACAGTCCTACTTAGGATTGGTTTTGGGACACATTTAATCCCTTCCGATTAGAGTTTTCCTATTACTCTACATTGGTCTATTTTGGAATTATCTTTTTACTCTAAAGAACAACTTACAAATTGTTTCCTTCTTAAACTAGTCCACTAGGTTTATGCTGTTATGTCTACTTCGATCATTTATCTGTACATACTCTCGAAAATACTTTATAATAATGGCTTCTTATAACCTTATAGGAATAAGGCTTAATCATATCATTGTTTAGTACTTCTTCTTCAACTTTTAGTTAGAAAGTTAGACAACAACACTTCAGTGTTTATTGTCACTCTCCCTCTTGGGGTTTCCTAATGGTCTCAAAACTTCATGTATATTACCTATTAACTCAATAGGAAGGATATTGATCTCTGTCCAGCTTATACTTTACCTCTGGAAGGTCTCACAAAAGAATATGCGGTATATCCACACAATTGTGGATTCCCCAAATGAATCTTCCACTGTTACTTGTCTTACTTTTATCTTCTTAGACATTATTTCTCACTCACGACCCCGATTTCGCGAAACGTCTCAAAAATCATTCGCTTAAAAATTTTATACTCCTTTATGTCTTAATTAACTTAGGCCAAGTTTTATGCTCTTTACTTTATACCATGATGACCTAATTAGCTAAACCGCTAGGGTACCAGCTACGGATACCAATTGCGGATCCTCCTCAGTGCATGAATTACCCTACAGGTTTTCAACTTCTTACTGGCATTCTCTCTGAGTTGTTAGAGCTTGACTAGCACCCTTGTTCCAATACTTTTTCTTTGCACTAATTCATGATACTTCCATGATACTGGGACAACTATTTCATTAACTTCCGAGCAACATCACCTATCTTGAGTGAACTTAAATTCATTCTGTCATGTTGCTCCACACCATATTTGTATTAGTATTCTTTCTTATTGCTAGCTCATAATAAGTTGGGATTGATCCATCCTTCCAAATACTATTTATACTCCTATATTTGACTTCACTCTTCATGTAAGTCTTCATCTTGATCTTCAGAACTCGTCACTCCCTTACACGAGTTCCCTTTTCTATCTAGGTCTATAACATCAAGTAATAACTTGATGATGCAGCATGCATTTGCACACCAAGTCAAACTTCATGTAGAGATCTCGTCAATCAAGAAGAACCAATAAAACCAAGTAATACTCAAACATATACCATTGACACAATTGACCTTCTAGATTTGCTTGAAGAGTCTAGAACTTTAACCATCAATGAATGGCACCTCAGGGACCTTCTAAAATCCCATATAATCTCTCTGCTCCAGAATCAAAAAACCTATTGGAAACAAAGAGGAAAAATTAAATGGGTGAAATTAGGTGATGAAAACACAAAGTTTTTCCACTCCAAAGCCACCATCAGCTATAGACACAATTATATATCAATGATTAAGAATAATAGTGGGCAAGAATTCTTTACTCACTCTGACAAGGCTGACATTCTATGGAATGACTTCAAAGCTATAATGGGTACATCAAACAAAACTGAGATGCTTTTCAATCTTGAAGATTTCTATGGAAATGGTATGACTGATGAGATGAAGAACTCACTTGAAAGACCTTTTCTTGACAAAGAAATTGAGGAGGTTATATCTGATTTGCCAAATGACAAGTCTCCTAGACCTGATGGTTTTAACAATGAATTTATCAAAAACTGCTGGTCAATCATTGGAAATGATATCAAATTGCTCATTCATGATTTCTACAATGAGAAGGTCTCTCTTGAAAGTATCAACTCCTCCTACATTACTCTCATTCCTAAAGTATCAAACCCTTCTACCCCTGCTGATTTCAGACCAATATCCTTATTGAACTATGCGTTCAAAATCATTACCAAACTCCTTGCAAACAGACTTCAAACTTTTATTCTGGATTTGGTGCATAAAAATCAATATGGTTTCCTCAATAATAGATCTATTCAGGATTGCCTTGGATGGGATTTTGAATACCTATTCCAATGCCACAAATCAAAGGAGGAAATCCTAATTCTAAAATTAGACTTTGAAAAGGCTTTTGATACAGTTGATCACTCATCCATCATAAATATCCTCAAGGCTAGAGGATTTGGCAGGAAATGGATCAAATGGATAGAGATGATTTTTGAGTCTGGCTCCTCTGAAATTCTACTAAATGGAGTGCCTGGGAAAAAAAATTATTGCATGAGAGGTGTGAGACAAGGAGACCCCCTTGCACCACTTCTTTTTGTTCTTGTTGTAGACCTCCTTCAATCTGTCCTGAATAAAGCCATGCATATGCAACTTCTGACCCCCCAATAGATGGACCTCCTAACAATGACTTTCCTGTGATTCAATATGCTGATGATACATTGGTGGTACTTAAGGCAGATGCTACTCAATTATTGTGCTTGAAAGCCCTTCTTCAAACTTTTGCACTCTCCACTGGACTCAAAGTCAACTATTTGAAGTCAAGCATGATGCCAATAAATTTATGCAATGATAGGTTGATCCACTTTGCTCAGACAATCAATTGTCAAACTGGCAACCTCCCTTTCACTTATCTTGGATTACCACTAAGCTTATCAAAGCCATCCATGGAACATTTTCTGCCTATTGTTCAAATAATTGAAAGAAGACTTTGTGGTATAGCTGACTTCTTGAACTATGGAGGAAAACTGCAATTGGTAAAATCTGTACTATCATCACTTCATCTATTTTTCATGAGTTGTCTGGAGATGCCAATTACCATCAAAGATCAAAGCATAAAATATATGAGGCACTGTCTTTGGAGAAAAAAGACTGAAGATGTTCAAGCCAAAGGACAAGCACTAGTATCTTGGGATAAAAATTTGTCGTCCTAAAAATCAAGGGGGACTTGGAGTCATGAATCTCTAGATTCAAAATACTGCCCTCCTTTTAAAGAACCTGGACAAATTCTACAATCACCATGATATCCCTTGGGTTCATCTCATTTGGGAAACCTACTATAAGAATGGAAAATTACCTGGAAGAAGCATGGAAGGATCATTCTGGTGGAAATCTCATATCAAATTAATTGATAATTTTAAAGGCATGGCTAAGTGCAATCTGAAATCTGGAAAATCAGCCTATTTTTGGTCTGATCTTTGGCAAGATGAGTGCTTTAAGAATACATTCCCACATCTGCTGTCTTATGCAAAGTCTTCAAATATCAGTGTTCATGAATTTTTACAGGCTGATTTCTTGGAGGATAATTTTCACCTACCTCTTTCCCAACAAGCCTACTCTGAGTTTTTAATCATGGAAGAAAGATGCTAGGAAATCATTCCAACCATTCATGAGAATCTCCATGATAATTGGAGTTACATTTGGGGGTCAGATAAATTTGAAGTGAAAAAGGCCTACTCATCCATGATTGGTTACTCCCCTTCACCACCTCATTTCTCTTGGATTTGGACATCCTCTTGCCAGAATAAACACAAATTCTTCTTCTGGCTTTTGCTTCTGGACAGACTGAATACAAGGAATCTTTTGAAAAGGAAACAGCTTATTCCGCCTGACTACAATTGTGCAATTTCCAACTGTTACTTGGAAGAATCAGTTAACCATTTATTCTGGGAAAGTTCATTTGCAAAAAAATGTTGGGATCATATTTGCATAGACAGAACATCAAACTTATCAGGATTGGAGGCTTTTTTAGACATCAAAGATAAGTTACATCTGCCTTTTGCAATGGAAATCATTGTCATGACTACCTGGGGTATCTAGATCTACAGAAATGAGAAAATTTTTAATGACAAAAGACCCACACTCGAAAGATGGAAAGCAATCTTCTATCAAGAGATGAGATGGATACAGTTTAGAATCAAAAGAAAATACCAGGAGAAATTCAAAACCTGGCTAAGTCAACACTTAGATCAGAGATAGAGTAGATCTTTGCCCTCTTTAGAGGTGGCACTTTTCCTTTTTTTGATCTGCCTTAGATTAATAGACTCATCTGTACTTTTCTCATTGTAACATACTCATACCCATATAATGGAAAAAATTGCAGTGGGGATTTTGCCTACTGTTTCACCTCAAAAAAACATATACCATGTATTAAACATATGTCTTCAAAATATTACAACTCCCAATCACGGCAAGACACTCCATTTGTACACTACCTCTTTAGATTACCAGAGCTCTCTTGCCCATGTGAGCATGTTCTCACTTATTTCAGCAAGCCTCTCAAATGCTACCATACGCATTACTCAATATAAACATTATTCAAGCACTCTACTTTAGGGATTACTTATATTCTTACTTTCCTCTCTCACTTTGATGCTTCTAGGATTTTCTTCCATGATGGCACGAAGTTCGACGGCTGTCTTCTGGTGCATCAGATAATCCAGTAGGTGCGTAATCTTGAGTAGAAGTACCAAGATTGAGATTAGCCATTGAAAAATGACTAACATACTCATGATATTTTTCGGGATTCTTTTTTCCTCTTTCGAGCGCATCTTCAAAGTAAGAGGTATTCTTTGCCTTTTTGACAATCCAGTCGTACATATTGGTATAACAACTACCATGACACTCTTCCGACGCAATGGGATTGTTACTACCCCCATATGGTCCATAAGATTCTATAGGATTATAACTGGTTTCTACTCCCTTACCAGATCTACATGGTATAGTTTTTCCCATGATTTCATCATAAGACTGGTCTTCCCATCCGGTATTACCCCTAATGGCATTGTTGGAGTTGGGTGCATTCCGAATTCTCTGTTCCTCCTCATATTTGGTCCATGGGTCTACTGGTTACTAAGGTTCAACTAGATAATAGGCATAGACTTCAGAGTGTGGGTCATTAAACTCTATTTTTTCAAACACCTCCCCTGAATAGACTAGTTTTGGGTGCTTTTCTTCTTTAGATAACTTATTTCTACGTGCCATTGCCTTTGCAGGATCAGTAAAATCCTCAATGACAGTGTCCAACTCTTGAACTAGCACTTGATGAGTGTTATGGAATGTGTTCAATAAAGACTTGTAACGATCCATATACTCTACTACCAGAGTAGGTTTAGTCCTTACCAGAGCAGAATGATCTAACTCCAGATTAGTACTAGGAGTTTCGTGAGGTATAGCAGTATAGGTAGTACCTACCAGTGCCTTGGAATTCTGTTCCCTTATCATGGTTATGGCCGCTACTACTACAATCTGATAGGCTGTTGCCATACATCTTTCTTCTCCTGATGGCATTTCTCCACGCACTCCCAACTTTTTGGGTAACATAATCAGGATATGGTACTTGGCCAGTATCCACCCGTCATAGTAACTGTAAACCTTGACCAGAAGTCGAGACTCACAATCTAGACTCCATAGAAGTTGTCTTAGAGTGATTGTCTAGTCATCTTCATAATCATCTAAGGTCTTGTTCAATACTTGAACATTCTGAGGTGGATACCTAGGTGCCATTCTTGTACTGTAGATAAGAAATTATCATCAGTCATATTGAGTTAAACTCATGGTACTTATTTAAAATTCCATCATAATAAAGAATCATCGCACTAGCTACATGACAAGATTATTCTCAATTGAATATCCATCATATTTCTAGAGAACCTTTATTGTTGCTAACATACTTCCTACAAGTTATACCCATTTACTAGGTTTACCAACCTAAGGTCAAAGCATATGCTCTGATACTAGCTATGGTGACCCAGCATACCACTGCATGATGTAGTACACTATAGTCATTGACATAAAACCAATGAAACACCATTCACTAGTATTACATCCCTTAGAGTGGTACAACAGAAACATCACAGGTCCTAGACATGACTATAAATTACAAATCGACTCTTTACAAAAGATCCAGAGAACACTCTAGGTTAAAGAGAGAGAAAGAAACTTCATACAAAGAAGAACCAGAAATAATAAGTCAGAACTATCTGGCTAATAAGACTGGCATCTAAACTATCTGGCTTGCAGTTTCTACTAATGCAATGCTCTACAGAAGTAGGTTTTATGGCTAGAGTATCTACTCCCATCTAATCAAGAAATTCGGCTTCACTTCCGTTGATGTATATGTTAACTTCATCGACTTTATTGAAGAACTTGAGCTGCCAACGATGGTTTCTTGAGAAAAAATTAACCTTGACATTGTCGTCAATGGCTTAGAATCTAGCAAGGGTTAAGAAGGTACGGTTGAGTACGAGCGTACTTAGCAAGTTCACTAAAAAGGAGTGTTTGATGCACTATATATACAACCATATACCATAGGTCGTAGGCAATGCAGGTTTTTCTAAACATTTCTTCAAAGGTTGCTTTTATTTTGAAAACTATGTCCCACAACCTGCACAGGTTGACCAAAACCTTCGTGGGGTTCCTTTCCTTCCGCATTCGTATCTCCTTCCCGGAACATGGAGTAACATGTCATAGTTCTTACACTCTGCAGAGGTGCGTTGCTTCACCCATGAGAGACCAAATTCTTGTTGCATAACTAGGCAATCTTTCCCCTCCACAATTCCTTGATGTGGGGCCCAGTAGATGATCCAAGCCAATCACTGCCCCTCTCCGCGACCCCACATGAAGACACGACCCTCCAGGACATGCCCCACCTCTGTTAAGCCCCATATAGGACCAGCTATAACTCTGGTAGGCACCCGAAGATTCTATGAGCTGGTTGTGCCCCTGGCAAGCTCCGTAAAGGACCGACTATACCTTCAGCAACCACTCATAGATAATCTAGACACCAGTATCGTGGGGAACTAAGGGGTCCCACCCATGTGCTGGATTCTCCACGAGCAATCAACAACCTCACGATAAGATCATCCGTCCATGCGATAGGAAGAAGATCCAGCTGACTTCTCCGTCCCATTCCAAATCTCATGGTTAACGTGTAATATACAGCGCTAGAATCACTAGCGACATTGGTTGTTAAGTCCTAGATATTATGTTCCTTTACCACTTGAATTGTATCAATAGATTATTACCATTTGGTAAATAATCCATACTCATATTATTATGAAAATAATGTTTTCTGTCCCTTTTGAAATGCAGGTGATGACAACATTTGAGTTACAAGCATTTGATAAAAAATAATCAAAGGACATGAGCAAGTGTCAACTTGCCTTTTGTGATTGCAAGATTATGCACTCACGGTCTTCAAGGCAATAGAAGATCCAAATTCTGCAAACAACATCATTGGTCCGGTAAGGACTAATGGTTAAAGAAGCAGAATGCAATTATGCATATGTAATGTAATGCAGTTTGATAAAAGAAAATTCCAGGAATAATCGTACCAAATCTAGGGTTTGGAAACTGGGATGGTTTCTTTAGAATGTGTTTCCCTTTTATATCGTATTCACATTCGTGCTTTTTATTAAGGCTTGTGAGAGTGTGTGAAATAATTAAGTCAATACAATAAGTAACATACAATATTAAAGTCTATAATTGGGGATGGTATGTAAAAGATTTCTTAAGAAAGATTATTAATCAATTAGAGTCTTTATAAAATGCTTAAGGATTAGCTTTAATGCTTCTTAAAAGAATAACTTTTGAGGAAAAGATTTCTTTACAAAGTAAAAGCAGTTAAACTTAAAGCTAACACTTTAAGATTTTCTGATTAGTTATGAATATTAAAGAAGAAAACAATTACCATATTTGAAAAGCTATTCCACTTGAAGTGGATACTTATATATTTTGAATATGTATCATATTATATGTGGTTCACTTCTTAATGTTTTATAGTAAGGTGGAGTAAAAGTATTATTGCTTTTATAGAAGTGGTGTCTTCATAATTTTATAAGTGAATAGGATTACTAACTTATTTTAGAAGTAATGCTTATATTTATAAACATGGAAAAGACCTTACTTTAATTACTTA
Organism: Avena eriantha; assembly: GCA_910589775.1. NCBI lineage: Eukaryota > Viridiplantae > Streptophyta > Magnoliopsida > Poales > Poaceae > Avena > Avena eriantha. The sequence goes on from OU342741.1 coordinate 391,812,014, forward strand.
TAAGTTTGGTTTATAGCTTTAAGTAGATTCTTAAACTTGTAAAAGAATTTGGAGTTAATACTTTGATGATCTTATAATGGGTAAAATTAGGATACTCTAAATTTCTAAATGGTAGCTCTAGCAAATGTTTCTAACAATGGTTGGACCTAGTTTTAATTCATTTAAATACAATTGAACTTGTTATTATACTTTTAGATATTAAACGAATAAAGCCAAAGGTTAAGTAAATACTTATGTATTTTTAATCCATTAGGATATTAGAAAATAATTTTAATCAAAACTTATTATACCTTTACCTTTACTCCAAATATGAAATATGATATTTTTAAGGTGTAGATTTTATTTTTGTGAGCATTTTGGTGTATTATAAGTATTTTTGTGATTTTAAATAATACGATATGATTTTTATAAGTTTTATCACTTTATAAATACTAAATAAATAATAAGTACTTAGTTAAGTATCACGAAAATGTCCAAAATAAGTTTATAAATGTACATTTTTTCTAATAATTTTGATATATTATATTTATTTTTATGAATTTTAAATAATAGAATATATTTATTTAAGATTTATACCTAATAGGTTATTTACTAATAATAATTATTATTTTATTTTAGTTGGAAAATAAATTATAATAATAGGTTTATATTATAGATTTTATTTTTCTGAACATTTTGATATATAATATAGATTTTTCTGAATTATAAAACAGAAGATATGATTTTATAAATATTAATCAATTTCTGAAATTATTACATATTTTTATTGCATCATGATGACATCAACATGACACAGACATGCGGTTGCACTTTTTATACCGAGCCTATTCTACCCTAGAGCCAATGACAAGTGGGGCCTATGCAACGTAATATCAAGAAATTTATTTATTATAGAAATGATTATTGAAAAGAAACTAAAAGAAATATATTTATGACTTCACCATGACGTCATGGTGACATCATCAATGGAGTTTCACTCCCGGTCAAGGATGGACTCGTCGATTTACTGCACGCACGGGCTTGGGCTTAGGTTGGTTGGAAAGAGGAGTTCGCGACGAACCCAGTGGTGGCAGCGCCGCCCAGTATTGGTAACTGGAACATCGGTATTGACAGCGGCCGACGGCGATAGACAGAGGTTTATGGCGATAGGGCGAACTAGAGCAAGAGGCACGACATGGGAGGTACGGGAAGAACCAGTGACTCACCAAGATGCTCGTAGAGGTGACGGCGAGGTGAACGCGGGTGAATGGCGGCGGAGGTGACGTGTCGATTGACTCGACCAAGGACTCCCTGGCTTCTGTGGCCTGGCTACGGAGAACGAGGACGACTACAGTGGTACGCTTAGAACTTCCAGGGGAGCTCGGGAACATCGGCTTCTTAGAGCTCCGGCGAGCTAGCGTTCGGTGGTCATTCTCTATGGAGAGTGTAGGAGATATGCCCAAGAGGCAATAATAAAGTGGTTATTATTATATCTTTATGTTTATGATAAATGTTTACATCCCATGCTATAATTGTATTAACCGGAAACATTAATACTTGTGTGTTTTGTAAACATAAAAGAGTCCCTAGTAAGCCTCTTGTTAAACTAGCTTGTTGATTAATGGATGATCATGGTTTCCTGATCATGGACATTGGATGTCGTTAATAACAAGATCATATCATTAGGAGAATGATGTGATGGACACACACCCATAGTAAGCATAGCATAAGATCAAGTCATTAAGTTCGTATTGCTATAAGCTTTTAAATGCATAGTAACCTAATCCTTCGACCATGAGGTTGTGTTAATCACCATCACCGGATGGGTACTTTGATGACATCAAACACCGCTTCGTAACTGGGTGGTTATAAAGGTGTCATTGGGTATTCTGAAAGTATGTGTTGAAGCGCATGGACCAAGATTAGGATTTGTCCATCCATATGACGGATATATATGCTCTAGGCCCTCTCGGTGGAATGTCATCTAGTTAGCTTGCAAGCATGTGACTGGGTCACAAGGGATGACATAACATGGAACGAGTAAAGAGTACTTATCAGTAACGAGGTAGAACTAGGTATGGAGATATCGACGATCAAACCTCGGATAAGTAGAGTATCGCGTGACAAAGGGAATTGGTTTCATATGTTAATGGTTCTATCGATCACAAAGTCATCGTTGAGTATGTGGGAGCCGTTATGGATCTCCAGATCCCGCTGATGGTTATTGACCGGAGAGGTGTCTCCATCATGTCTGCATATTCACGAACCGTAGGGTGACACACTTAAGGTTCGAAGTTGTTTTAAGTAGATATGGAATGTGCGTTGGAGACCGAATGTTGTTCGGAGTCTTGGATAGGATCCGGGACATCACGAGGAGATCCAGAATTGTCCGGAGAATAAGATTCATATATTGGGGATCATTTTCTAAGTTAGGAAATGTTCCGGAGTGTTTGTATGGGGATTCTAGAAGGTTTCAGAATGTTCCAGAAGGTTCTAGAAGATTTCTTGGAGTTTGCTTGAAAACCAAGAAAGGATCAAGGAATCCTTGTGGGGCAAGACAAGGAGTAGTGGGGGAGGAGGACTCCTCCCCCCTTCCCAATCCGCCGGCCAAGGGAGAGGGGAGTCCTACAAGGACTCCACCTCCCCATGGCGCCTCCCTCCTTTAAATAGAGGGGTGGAGGCGCCACCCCTGCCCCCCTCCACTCTTGCCCTAGCCGCCTCTCTCCTCCTCCTTTCTTCTGCTCAGGCTTAGGCGAAGCCCTGCAGAATTCTCTACTCCACCACCACCACCACGCCGTCGTGCTGCTGGGATTCCGTGGAGAAGATCTACTACCTCCGCTGCTCGCTGGAACGAGGAGAGGAAGGTCTACTTTGACTCCGCACGTGTGACCGACTGCGGAAGCACTGTCGGAACGCGGCGCCGGAAGGATCGTCCACTCGATCTTGAGATCGGCAAGTGATCGACTACATCAACCACGAGATCCAATCTCGTAATGCTTTCGGATCTACAAGGGTTAGTACAGATCTATCTCCTTGCACATGTCTAATAGATTAGATCTTGGATTTTATCTAGATTAGATCTGGGTTTTGTTCGTTCTTGCGGTAGAAATTTTTTGTTTTCCATGCTACGAACCCATCAGTGGTATCAGAGCATGTCTACGCGTAGATCTGTTGCACGAGTAGAACACAATGGTTTTGTGGGCATTGGTGCTCGTGCCGTCTTTTGCTTTGTGTACTTTGCATCTTGCGGTATGGTGGGATGAAGCGGCTCGGGCTAACCTTACATGTCATCGCACATGAGACTTGCTCCACGCTTGACGTGTAACTTTCTTTGCACAAGTGGCTTTGCGGGTGTCTGTCTCTCCCACCATCGTATAGATCCAATCTACACTTTGCACTTGATAGCACTTGTATCAATGTTGTGGTTCATGTTCGTAGGTAAGATCCATTCTTATTCGAAAGCCCCAAGCCACGTAAAACATGCAAAGAAGATTAGAGGCGTCTAACTCGTTTTTGCAGGGGTTTTGTGATGTGATATGGCCATTATGTGATTGTGATTATATTTGATGTATGCAATGATCCTTATTGTAATATGGCAACCGGCAGGAGCCTAATGGTTTTCTTTAAATTTTGTTTAAGACCTGCGTGTCTATTCATCATGTAATAGCTTTATTCCAAGTAGTTGTAATAGTTGCTCTTGGTGACGGACAACCATGAAGCGGCGCCACGGACCTTGACGCCACGCTGGTGATGATGGAGATCATGTCCATGCTTTGGAGATGGAGATCAAAGGCACAAGAAGAAAGGCCATATCATATCACATATTATGAATTTCCTGTGATGTTAATCCTTTATGCATCTTGTATTTCTTAGATCGCGACGGTAGCATTATAAGATGATCCCTCTCACTAAATATCAAGTAATAAAGTGTTCGTCCTTAGTTGGCACCATTGCTAAGACTCGTCGTTTCGAAGCATCTCGTGATGATCGGGTGTGATAGACTCTACGTGTGCATACAACGGGTGCAAGCCAGATTGGCACATGCGGAAACTAAGGTTAACCTTGACGAGCCTAGCATGTACAGACATGGTCTCGGAACACGGAATACCGAAAGGTAAAGCATGAGTCATATGGATGATATGATGAACATGTTGATTGTTCGCCTTTAAAGCTACATCATCTCACGTGATGATCGGACTTGGTGTAGTGGATTTGGTTCATGTAATCACTAAAACAACTCGAGGGATGTTGTTTTGAGTGGGAGTTCATTTGTAATTTGGATTAGTCGAACTCAATTTATCATAAACACAATCAAAGTGAATTTGCATAGTTTGTTGTAGTCATTGGCATCCGTTCACCACATTACGCTTAGTTATAGTTGAGATAGTGGAACTATAGAAATTCTGGATATTTACTTTACGAACTGGTATCGTATTGTTTTGAATGTCACTTTAAAGTTTATAAGTCCTATTGCAAACTTTCAGCAAACTCTATTTACTCCATGAAGTTTAATAAGTAGTATTAAATCAAGAGTAAGAATTCCAATGTTAGTATCTAAAGTATCATGTTTGCCTCCATGATTATTGATATTCAAAAGGTTGTTTTAATATCAAGATTATATTGGAGCTGAAAATTGTTTCAGAAACCATCATGTGTGAAAGATATTGTGATATCTCAAACAATGTTTTTTGGTTGCATTATGATAGAGTATAATTTAGCAAAATACATGTTCTCATATTGTATGAGAATTTGTGAAGGATGGAGATGCTAGGCATCCGAATCTACCAAAAAGGTTTTGGGAACTGATATTATATTCGCGATTCTTCCTTATAGGCTATAGTAGCTTGATCATGAAAGTTTTCATGATAAGGATGAATAGAAGATGTAAGTAAAATGTTTACTACACTAAAAGATTACTAAAGAATGGATTTTTGAAAGAACACCAAACATTTGATGATGGTGATCCACCTCAAAGTGCAAGCCCAAAGGTATTAGTAGTTGACTATATACGCTTTGTACTATGTGTCATGTGAATGACACCACTATTGATGTTGATAGATTCTTTTAAAAGAAAAGGAATTGTTGAAAGAGAATCTATAAAATATTTGGCAGAAAAGAAAAGATTGGAGATGTCCAACTTAGGTATCTAGAAGATACATGTTATGGCTATATTCCTTGGTTGTTAAACAATGTGGTTCTGCGGTATTGGATACCGAATTGGTTGGAATGAAGTGTCATACAGGACAACACAACTCATGAACTACAATGGCCTAAGTAACTAGCAAGAGAATATGTGATGATGTTCATCGAAAACAAACAAAGGGTTGTTGTGTTGCTCGTTAACATCAAAGCTTGCCTTCAAGATTTGTTTCAATAATTGTTATTTTGATCAGGTATTATGACGACAAAAGGTTGTTCAAATAATTACCGTATTCCATAATAGATGGATGATATACAAGTCTGGTTGGAGAAATAACGACCATAAAACTAATGCTAAAATGTCGCAAGACAAATGATTCAAAGATCACTTGCGAAGTGACATCGCCGTTTAAATTATATTGAAAGGATATATGAAGAAAATCCATGTTGATGGATTTTTGGAGTCTTTGATTTGGATCAAATGACGCTTGTGATACTTTCCTGGAGATAATTAAAACTCCGTCCGTAGGCCAAAAGAGGAATGGACGACTAACTGATTGGAATTTGTACATATTGATGTATATAGTCCATTATGTGTAGTCGTGGGCGATGGATTTCAACTTCATATGCTTTCTTCGAAGATTTGAGTGAGTATATGTATATACTTACTCAATAAGGAAGAAGTATGAAACATTTGAAAAAATGTTCAAAGACTTTCAAGATGAAGTGGAAAATCATTGTAACAAGAAAATAAAAGAGTATGATTGGATCATAAAGAAAGATGTTTGCGTTACAAGTTTAGTAAAACACCTAAGATTTGAGGAATCGTTCCATGGATTTGCATTTCCCAAAACACCATAGGAGTATGGAGTGTTCGAGATATGTAATGAAACCTTGTTTTACATGGTAAGATCAAAGGTGTCATTTATAAAAACTGCCATTATATTTTAAAGATTAAAAGCTTTAGTGACTACCGCTATTACACTGAAAAGAGCTCCATCGTGATCCTCTGAAATGACACCATATGAGTTATGGTTTGGGATAAAACCCGAATTGTCTTTTCTTAAATTTTGGTATGCTATGCATAAGTAAAATGTTTACAACCAAAGTCGGATAAGCACGTCTTTGTAGGTTATCCCAGAGAATTTGTTGGGAATTTCTCCATAACGCCGAGGACAAAAGAGTTTGTCGCTTGGAACGTCAAGTTTCTTGAGAAGGAATTTTTCGTGAAAAGTTAAGTGGGAGGACAATAGAACTTTGATAAGGTTGTTGAACCTTAGCTATATGTGCTAAGTAGCGCAGCGCCGGAAAGTGTCCCCGTGGCGGCCACAATGCTCATGGCTCTCGTGATTACGAAAGGTGTGATCTCGGAGATTAGAGTTCCTATAAAACCTTGTGGGTCGGTAAGAATCAAATAGTAAGATTTGATAAGCAAGTCGTTATTGTTTTGACAATGATGAACCGACTACATGCAAAGAAGCGATGATGGGCCCTGACTCCATAAAATGACTAGAAGTCATGGAATCCGTGATAGTATCCATACACGAGAAATCAAGTTTCTGAACTTAGAAGACCCTCCGGAAAGGCGTGAAGCCTATCGGTCGTGTTTGGATCTATAAAGAAATAGACATGGATGTTTCAAATCTATGAAATAATCGACATGTCGGAAAGAGTTTACGACAATGTTCAAGGAATTGACTATGATAAGATTTGATCTTTCATAGCGATATTTAGTCTGGACGGATTAATGTAGCAACCACTACATATATTTTGGTATATGGTAGTTGAACAAACAAAAAAAGTTCTTCTAATAGAATGGTTACCTAGGACATGTACATGACACGATCCAAAGGGTTTTGTTAATTCAAAGGATGCTAAAAGAGTATGCAAAACTTCAATGGCTGAAGTGAGCATCGCGGAGTTGGAATCTTCACCGTGATGAAACCGTTAAAAGGTTTAATTTCATTAGAGACGATGAAGATGTTTGCATTTTGCAAGAAATTAAGTGGGAGCGCTAAGACATATTTCTAATACATTATGTGAAAGACATATTGTTGATTAGAAATGATGTATCTTTTATTGACACAGGTTAAGAATTTCATTTCGATGAAAGACTTAGGCATAACCCAAGAATTAGGCATCAATGTCTATATGAATAGATTGAGGCGCTAATATGGTTTTGCCAAATGTACATAGATAAGATGTTGAATCAGTTCAATATGGAAACAACAAGAAAGGTTCGGAAAGGACTGAATCAAGATTCAAGTGTGTTGACACGAGATTCAAGTGTTTTGACACTTGGTGAAATCACAAGAATATTTTGATCAATCATTCTTTGAGATGTACACATCCAGATATGTCCTATGCTCTAAATGTTATGAGCATATACCAGAATGACTCATAAGATGATCTTTGGACAATAGTAGGGATATTCCTATGATCTTTGGAAGAACTAAGAATATATTATTTATATAGTGGTGACAAATAGTTCATTGTAAATTGTTACATTGATACTAGTTTTGTCACAAATTAAGTTTATCTCAATTTAAACTATGGGTGGCACAATGTAATGGAAAGGAAGTTCCATGACGGATTTGGTTGAGTACCAAAGTTAAAACATTGTGACAGATACTACAACAAAAGGCTAAGTATATGACTACTATTGTAGCAGCAAATGAGGGCATTTGCGTCAAGTAGTTTGTTATCAAACTAGGTGTGGTTCATAGCGGGATAATACTATGAAGATACATTGTATGACAATTGTATCAACATGATTTAATCCCAAGGAACTAAAGGTCTCACCAAAGGACCAAATTTATACAATGCCATCTCATTGGAGGATGAGTAATGCGTAGAGACGCAAGGACATGCAAATACACACGGACCTGGAAGTGTCAGATCCGAAGATTATGTTTACCACTAGCAATAGTGTCTGTACAACACCAGAAAGCCATAGGTGTTGAATGCACAAAGTTTTTAACTAGATTATTGACTCTAGTGCAAGTGGGAGACTGTTGGAGATATGCCCAAGAGGCAATAATAAAGTGGTTATTATTATATCTTTATGTTTATGATAAATGTTTACATCCCATGCTATAATTGTATTAACCGGAAACATTAATACTTGTGTGTTTTCTAAACATAAAAGAGTCCCTAGTAAGCCTCTTGTTAAACTAGCTTGTTGATTAATGGATGATCATGGTTTCCTGATCATGGACATTGGATGTCGTTAATAACAAGATCATATCATTAGGAGAACGATGTGATGGACACACACCCATAGTAAGCATAGCATAAGATCAATTCATTAAGTTCGTATTGCTATAAGCTTTTAAATGCATAGTAACCTAATCCTTCGACCATGAGGTTGTGTTAATCACCATCACCGGATGGGTACTTTGATGACATCAAACACCGCTTCGTAACTGGGTGGTTATAAAGGTGTCATTGGGTATTCTGAAAGTATGTGTTGAAGCGCATGGACCAAGATTGGGATTTGTCCATCCATATGACGGATATATATGCTCTGGGCCCTCTCGGTGGAATGTCATCTAGTTAGCTTGCAAGCATGTGACTGGGTCACAAGGGATGACATAACATGGAACGAGTAAAGAGTACTTATCAGTAACGAGGTAGAACTAGGTATGGAGATATCGACGATCAAACCTCGGATAAGTAGAGTATCGCGTGACAAAGGGAATTGGTTTCATATGTTAATGGTTCTATCGATCACAAAGTCATCGTTGAGTATGTGGGAGCCGTTATGGATCTCCAGATCCCACTGATGGTTATTGATCGGAGAGGTGTCTCCATCATGTCTGCATATTCACGAACCGTAGGGTGACACACTTAAGGTTCGAAGTTGTTTTAAGTAGATATGGAATGTGCGTTGGAGACCGAATGTTGTTCGGAGTCTCGGATAGGATCCGGGACATCACGAGGAGATCCAGAATTGTCCGGAGAATAAGATTCATATATTGGGGATCATTTTCTAAGTTAGGAAATGTTCCGGAGTGTTTGTATGGGGATTCTAGAAGGTTGCAGAATGTTCCAGAAGGTTCTAGAAGATTTCTTGGAGTTTGCTTGAAAACCAAGAAAGGATCAAGGAATCCTTGTGGGGCAAGACAAGGAGTAGTGGGGGAGGAGGACTCCTCCCCCCTTCCCAATCCGCCGGCCAAGGGAGAGGGGAGTCCTACAAGGACTCCACCTCCCCATGGCGCCTCCCTCCTTTAAATAGAGGGGTGGACGCGCCACCCCTGCCCCCTCCACTCTTGCCCTAGCCGCCTCTCTCCTCCTCCTTTCTTCTGCTCAGGCTTAGGCGAAGCCCTGCAGAATTCTCTACTCCACCACCACCACCACGCCGTCGTGCTGCTGGGATTCCGTGGAGAAGATCTACTACCTCCGCTGCTCGCTGGAACGAGGAGAGGAAGGTCTACTTCGACTCCGCACGTGTGACCGACTGCGGAAGCACTATCGGAACGCGGCGCCGGAAGGATCGTCCACTCGATCTTGAGATCGGCAAGTGATCGACTACATCAACCACGAGATCCAATCTCGTAATGCTTTCGGATCTACAAGGGTTAGTACAGATCTATCTCCTTGCACATGTCTAATAGATTAGATCTTGGATTTTATCTAGATTAGATCTAGGTTTTGTTCGTTCTTGCGGTAGAAATTTTTTGTTTTCCATGCTACGAACCCATCAGTGGTATCAGAGCCGTGTCTACGCGTAGATCTGTTGCACGAGTAGAACACAATGGTTTTGTGGGCATTGGTGCTCGTGCCGTCTTTTGCTTTGTGTACTTTGCATCTTGCGGTATGGTGGGATGAAGCGGCTCGGGCTAACCTTACATGTCATCGCACATGAGACTTGCTCCACGCTTGACGTGTAACTTTCTTTGCACAAGTGGCTTTGCGGGTGTCTGTCTCTCCCACCATAGTATAGATCCAATCTACACTTTGCACTTGATAGCACTTGTATCAATGTTGTGGTTCATGTTCATAGGTAAGATCCATTCTTATTCGAAAGCCCCAAGCCACGTAAAACATGCAAAGAAGATTAGAGGCGTCTAACTCGTTTTTGCAGGGGTTTTGTGATGTGATATGGCCATTATGTGATTGTGATTATATTTGATGTATGCAATGATCCTTATTGTAATATGGCAACCGGCAGGAGCCTAATGGTTGTCTTTAAATTTTGTTTAAGACCTGCGTGTCTATTCATCATGTAATAGCTTTATTCCAAGTAGTTGTAATAGTTGCTGTTGGTGACGGACAACCATGAAGCGGCGCCACGGACCTTGACGCCACGCTGGTGATGATGGAGATCATGTCCATGCTTTGGAGATGGAGATCAAAGGCACAAGAAGAAAGGCCATATCATATCACATATTATGAATTGCCTGTGATGTTAATCCTTTATGCATCTTGTATTTCTTAGATCGCGACGGTAGCATTATAAGATGATCCCTCTCACTAAATATCAAGTAATAAAGTGTTCGTCCTTAGTTGGCACCATTGCTAAGACTCGTCGTTTCAAAGCATCTCGTGATGATCGGGTGTGATAGACTCTACGTGTGCATACAACGGGTGCAAGCCAGATTTGCACATGCGGAAACTAAGGTTAACCTTGACGAGCCTAGCATGTACAGACATGGTCTCGGAACACGGAATACCGAAAGGTAAAGCATGAGTCATATGGATGATATGATGAACATGTTGATTGTTCGCCTTTAAAGCTACATCATCTCACGTGATGATCGGACTTGGTGTAGTGGATTTGGTTCATGTAATCACTAAAACAACTCGAGGGATGTTGTTTTGAGTGGGAGTTCATTTGTAATTTGGATTAGTCGAACTCAATTTATCATAAACACAATCAAAGTGAATTTGCATAGTTTGTTGTAGTCATTGGCATCCGTTCACCACATTACGCTTAGTTATAGTTGCGATAGTGGAACTATAGAAATTCTGGATATTTACTTTACGAACTGGTATCGTATTGTTTTGAATGTCACTTTAAAGTTTATAAGTCCTATTGCAAACTTTAAGCAAACTCTATTTACTCCATGAAGTTTAATAAGTAGTATTAAATCAAGAGTAAGAATTCCAATGTTAGTATCTAAAGTATCATGTTTGCCTCCATGATTATTGATATTCAAAAGGTTGTTTTAATATCAAGATTATATTGGAGCTGAAAATTGTTTCAGAAACCATCATGTGTGAAAGATATTGTGATATCTCAAACAATGTTTTTTGGTTGCATTATGATAGAGTATAATTTAGCAAAATACATGTTCTCATATTGTATGAGAATTTGTGAAGGATGGAGATGCTAGGCATCCGAATCTACCAAAAAGGTTTTGGGAACTGATATTATATTCGCGATTCTTCCTTATAGGCTATAGTAGCTTGATCATGAAAGTTTTCATGATAAGGATGAATAGAAGATGTAAGTAAAATGTTTACTACACTAAAAGATTACTAAAGAATGGATTTTTGAAAGAACACCAAACATTTGATGATGGTGATCCACCTCAAAGTGCAAGCCCAAAGGTATTAGTAGTTGACTATATACGCTTTGTACTATGTGTCATGTGAATGACACCACTATTGATGTTGATAGATTCTTTTAAAAGAAAAGGAATTGTTGAAAGAGAATCTATAAAATATTTGAGTTACAAGTTTAGTAAAACACCTAAGATTTGAGGAATCGTTCCATGGATTTGCATTTCCCAAAACACCATAGGAGTATGGAGTGTTCGAGATATGTAATGAAACCTTGTTTTACATGGTAAGATCAAAGGTGTCATTTATAAAAACTGCCATTATATTTTAAAGATTAAAAGCTTTAGTGACTACCGCTATTACACTGAAAAGAGCTCCATCGTGATCCTCTGAAATGACACCATATGAGTTATGGTTTGGGATAAAACCCGAATTGTCTTTTCTTAAATTTTGGTATGCTATGCATAAGTAAAATGTTTACAACCAAAGTCGGATAAGCACGTCTTTGTAGGTTATCCCAGAGAATTTGTTGGGAATTTCTCCATAACGCCGAGGACAAAAGAGTTTGTCGCTTGGAACGTCAAGTTTCTTGAGAAGGAATTTTTCGTGAAAAGTTAAGTGGGAGGACAATAGAACTTTGATAAGGTTGTTGAACCTTAGCTATATGTGCTAAGTAGCGCAGCGCCGGAAAGTGTCCCCGTGGCGGCCACAATGCTCATGGCTCTCGTGATTACGAAAGGTGTGATCTCGGAGATTAGAGTTCCTATAAAACCGTGTGGGTCGGTAAGAATCAAATAGTAAGATTTGATAAGCAAGTCGTTATTGTTTTGACAATGATGAACCGACTACATGCAAAGAAGCGATGATGGGCCCTGACTCCATAAAATGACTAGAAGTCATGGAATCCGTGATAGTATCCATACACGAGAAATCAAGTTTCTGAACTTAGAAGACCCTCCGGAAAGGCGTGAAGCCTATCGGTCGTGTTTGGATCTATAAAGAAATAGACATGGATGTTTCAAATCTATGAAATAATCGACATGTCGGAAAGAGTTTACGACAATGTTCAAGGAATTGACTATGATAAGATTTGATCTTTCATAGCGATATTTAGTCTGGACGGATTAATGTAGCAACCACTACATATATTTTGGTATATGGTAGTTGAACAAACAAAAAAAGTTCTTCTAATAGAATGGTTACCTAGGACATGTACATGACACGATCCAAAGGGTTTTGTTAATTCAAAGGATGCTAAAAGAGTATGCAAAACTTCAATGGCTGAAGTGAGCATCGCGGAGTTGGAATCTTCACCGTGATGAAACCGTTAAAAGGTTTAATTTCATTAGAGACGATGAAGATGTTTGCATTTTGCAAGAAATTAAGTGGGAGCGCTAAGACATATTTCTAATACATTATGTGAAAGACATATTGTTGATTAGAAATGATGTATCTTTTATTGACACAGGTTAAGAATTTCATTTCGATGAAAGACTTAGGCATAACCCAAGAATTAGGCATCAATGTCTATATGAATAGATTGAGGCGCTAATATGGTTTTGCCAAATGTACATAGATAAGATGTTGAATCAGTTCAATATGGAAACAACAAGAAAGGTTCGGAAAGGACTGAATCAAGATTCAAGTGTGTTGACACGAGATTCAAGTGTTTTGACACTTGGTGAAATCACAAGAATATTTTGATCAATCATTCTTTGAGATGTACACATCCAAATATGTCCTATGCTCTAAATGTTATGAGCATATACCAGAATGACTCATAAGATGATCATTGGACAATAGTAGGGATATTCCTATGATCTTTGGAAGAACTAAGAATATATTATTTATATAGTGGTGACAAATAGTTCATTGTAAATTGTTACATTGATACTAGTTTTGTCACAAATTAAGTTTATCTCAATTTAAACTATGGGTGGCACAATGTAATGGAAAGGAAGTTCCATGACGGATTTGGTTGAGTACCAAAGTTAAAACATTGTGACAGATACTACAACAAAAGGCTAAGTATATGACTACTATTGTAGCAGCAAATGAGGGCATTTGCGTCAAGTAGTTTGTTATCAAACTAGGTGTGGTTCATAGCGGGATAATACTATGAAGATACATTGTATGACAATTGTATCAACATGATTTAATCCCAAGGAACTAAAGGTCTCACCAAAGGACCAAATTTATACATTGCCATCTCATTGGAGGATGAGTAATGCGTAGAGACGCAAGGACATGCAAATACACACGGACCTGGAAGTGTCAGATCCGAAGATTATGTTTACCACTAGCAATAGTGTCTGTACAACACCAGAAAGCCATAGGTGTTGAATGCACAAAGTTTTTAACTAGATTATTGACTCTAGTGCAAGTGGGAGACTGTTGGAGATATGCCCAAGAGGCAATAATAAAGTGGTTATTATTATATCTTTATGTTTATGATAAATGTTTACATCCCATGCTATAATTGTATTAACCGGAAACATTAATACTTGTGTGTTTTCTAAACATAAAAGAGTCCCTAGTAAGCCTCTTGTTAAACTAGCTTGTTGATTAATGGATGATCATGGTTTCCTGATCATGGACATTGGATGTCGTTAATAACAAGATCATATCATTAGGAGAACGATGTGATGGACACACACCCATAGTAAGCATAGCATAAGATCAAGTCATTAAGTTCGTATTGCTATAAGCTTTTAAATGCATAGTAACCTAATCCTTCGACCATGAGGTTGTGTTAATCACCATCACCGGATGGGTACTTTGATGACATCAAACACCGCTTCGTAACTGGGTGGTTATAAAGGTGTCATTGGGTATTCTGAAAGTATGTGTTGAAGCGCATGGACCAAGATTGGGATTTGTCCATCCATATGACGGATATATATGCTCTGGGCCCTCTCGGTGGAATGTCATCTAGTTAGCTTGCAAGCATGTGACTGGGTCACAAGGGATGACATAACATGGAACGAGTAAAGAGTACTTATCAGTAACGAGGTAGAACTAGGTATGGAGATATCGACGATCAAACCTCGGATAAGTAGAGTATCGCGTGACAAAGGGAATTGGTTTCATATGTTAATGGTTCTATCGATCACAAAGTCATCGTTGAGTATGTGGGAGCCGTTATGGATCTCCAGATCCCGCTGATGGTTATTGATCGGAGAGGTGTCTCCATCATGTCTGCATATTCACGAACCGTAGGGTGACACACTTAAGGTTCGAAGTTGTTTTAAGTAGATATGGAATATGCGTTGGAGACCGAATGTTGTTCGGAGTCTCGGATAGGATCCGGGACATCACGAGGAGATCCAGAATTGTCCGGAGAATAAGATTCATATATTGGGGATCATTTTCTAAGTTAGGAAATGTTCCGGAGTGTTTGTATGGGGATTCTAGAAGGTTGCAGAATGTTCCAGAAGGTTCTAGAAGATTTCTTGGAGTTTTCTTGAAAACCAAGAAAGGATCAAGGAATCCTTGTGGGGAAAGACAAGGAGTAGTGGGGGAGGAGGACTCCTCCCCCCTTCCCAATCCGCCGGCCAAGGGAGAGGGGAGTCCTACAAGGACTCCACCTCCCCATGGCGCCTCCCTCCTTTAAATAGAGGGGTGGAGGCGCCACCCCTGCCCCCCTCCACTCCTTCCCTAGCCGCCTCTCTCCTCCTCCTTTCTTCTGCTCAGGCTTAGGCGAAGCCCTGCAGAATTCTCTACTCCACCACCACCACCACGCCGTCGTGCTGCTGGGATTCCGTGGAGAAGATCTACTACCTGCGCTGCTCGCTGGAACGAGGAGAGGAAGGTCTACTTCGACTCCGCACGTGTGACCGACTGCGGTAGCGCTGCCAGAACGCGGCGCCGGACGGATCGTCCACTCGATCTTGAGATCGGCAAGTGATTGACTACATCAACCACGAGATCCAATATCGTAACGCTTTCGGATCTACAAGGGTTAGTACAGATCTATCTCGTTGCACATGTCTAATAGATTAGATCTTGGCTTTTATCTAGATTAGATCTGGGTTTTGTTCGTTCTTGCGGTAGAAATTTTTTGTTTTCCATGCTACGAACCCATCAGAGAGGATAAGAACGAGAGGAAGAGGAAATGGGGATGATGATGGACGAGATCATCTTCGTGGCCTTCTTATCCTCGCAGATGACGGTGGCGAGTATCGCAGCGTGTGGATGACGTCGACGATGGCATCGGGCGGTGGCGAGCTTCCCCAGCGAGCTGGTTGTGATGCACTGGAAAACGACGACAATTTTTTTGCAAAAAACCTCTAGAAAAGCTTCTGTCTCAACCCGCGGTCCTTCTTCGGTCCCACCTGTCAGTGAGAGTGAGAGAAAGGACACGGGCTGGTGTTGGGCTGAGATGGGCCATAGCAAAGTGTGCGAGATTTTCTGCTGCTGGACGTGGGCGTTGAATAGGAACTAGGTTGCGGCCTGGTTCTATTTTGTTATTTTTTAATTTATTTTCTATTTACATAATCAAAATTCATCGAATCAACTAAGGTTCAACATGGATTAATGTATCAAACTGGTTTGATATTACTTTTTAGTATTTTCACCATTCAAATATGAAGGATTGTTTTATTGGAAAATATTAGGGTTTTAGGCATTTCTCCTTATTTAAAAGTCCCTTAAAGATGATTTTTTTTCAGTTGATAATTTTAATGATTATAGTTTAAAATGGCTAATGACATCTATACTATTTTATACACACTTGGCATCATATAAGAATTCATATACATCCTTATTAATGCTTTAAATCTGGTGGTTCAAAATATGGTGATTTCTTCTACTCGAATCAACTAGGTGTCTAATATGAGAATTTCCTTAGCACAATCTTGGTTAAGTCATTATGCATGAATATCAGTCATTAATGGGTAAATTAAAATATTCATTCACATATAGCTATTATGTGTTTGAATAATAGTTGATGATTTCACATTCTATTATGGGTATGGATGAAGAATAAGAGTTAGGATAATTTGCCCTCATGTCTTGTGGCCATGGACAATAACTCAATTTAGAGTGAGCTATACAGATTACTTCTTAATGTGGACTTGATGATTCCATAAGACTAGGTTCTTATTAGGTCCGAGACAATAAAGTGGACAAAGCTTCCATCCATAGACTCTCAACTCGTATTCTTCTTATCTCATAGACATTTGATTTGACTAGGAGATCCTATCCACTAGCTGCCTAAAAATAGGAATTGGTGTAACTACCCTATTTAATCAAGAGTTTGACACAAAGAGATAGACATGGTCCTGTCATGGCTTGACATACTGTTGGTTAAAGGTTTCTCAAGCACACCTGCCTTAATACCTTACTAAGCTTATCTTTAGGCAAGGAATTCCTTTCATAAATATACTCTATAAATATTTCTTACCTTATCACAAAGATCACTTCTTCTTGAATAGGTTAACCATCGGACTCCACCATATCCATCATTATATGATGACATGGTCATGCCACTTCAACAATATTCTTCTTTCATCCTTTTCCAAGTGGATATGAATTCCATTTCTAAACTATCCTTGAGGAATTCATCTAATTAGTTCTTCCTTCATTAATCCATTCTTGCACATTCTTACTTTACTACACAATTTAAACTTCTTAACTAACCTAGATAGATCCATCAATGTAGTTGTTTCTAACTCCCTCCATAAACTCATGTAATTAGCCTTGTATCTGTTTCTAAGGCTTGCAAGGTTACAACTCTCTTTATACCACATGCGGTGTCAAACCCCTAGAATGGGTAGGATACTACTCTTCTCAATACAAGTTTGTTCTTGTATTAGCTTGATTAAGCTACTTTGCCTCCAACTACACCATACAACTAATATTATATATTTCATCATACCCTAGCTTGACTTCTCATGATCAAGCTAGATGATTCAACTTACTAGGGCTTTACCTAATTTGGTATACTCTCAACTCTTCTTCACCAGCTGGTCATCTATTCTCAAATGACTTGGGAATAATTAATACCAACCTTTCATCAAGCAAAGCATAGGCTTCTAATTGTCTGATCAAGATCTATCATCAACAAGTAGTAGACTTGTACTAGTCTCTCTCTCTAAAGCTTATCTTGTTAAGGAAGCTTACTCCATATTTATATCTACTTGGCTTAACAAGATTATCATTGGATACCCTAATACTACTAGCTTTCTCATAGCTTCTCAATTACTAGCTTAACTCTTAGGTTTAGACACTTCTTCTAGTTAACTCATGAGTGAGTTAACTCCTCCAACATCAGATGGTTTGATCTCTACCAAGGATCACATTCCATTGATGATGGCTGATGTCTACGCACTTATATTATTGTAGACAATTGTTGGGCCTCCAAGTGCAGAGGTTTGTAGAACAGTAGTAAGTTTTCCCTTAAGTGGATCACCCAAGGTTTATCGAACTCAGGGAGGAAGTGGTCAAAGGTATTCCCTCTCAAGTAATCCTGCAATCAAAATAACAAGAAGTCTCTTGTGTCCCCAACACACCCAATACACTTGGCAGGTGTATAGGTGCACTAGTTCGGCGAAGAGATAGTGAAATACAAGTGGTATGGATATAAGACAACAGTGCTAGAAAATAGCTTGATGGCGTGGAAGAGACTAAAGGCAAACTGAAATAAAGATGGAAACAAGCAAACATGTAACAGATCTAGATGCAAACGGTGTTTCAATGCTTAGAAACAAGGACTAGGGATCATACTTTCACTAGTGAGCACTCTCATATAAATATCTTATCTTTATGATACTACTCTAAAGTACTCTCCGGTTGGACACTCTAATCCATGGTAGGGCTATAACAGCACACCTCAAAGTTTGCTTTCCACATCTAGATAACCCCACACTGTCACCTTGAGCACTAGATGGTTCCAACAAACACCACAATTTCATAGAAACATCCAACTCCAAATATAACTCATAACAAGCATTTGTAATCTCTAGCCTAAGTGCCACCATGGTGTGCACGCTGTCACTTTCACACACATGGGGAGAGCAGAGATCTATTAAAGTACTTGAGTAGCAAGGTAGGTCTACTTGATTACAAAGCTCATGATCACAATATGATCATGCATAGAGAGAGATGAACACATAGGTACCGGTAGAACCCTTAGCCTTGAGAGAGAACTACTCCCTCATCATCATGGGAATCAGCAATGGCGATGGAGATGGTGGTGGAGATCGATGGAGATGGCTCCGGGGGAACTTCCCCATCCGGCAGGGTGCCGGAACAGAGACTTTCTGTCCCCCGAATCTCCCCTTCGGTGGCGGCGGCGCTGCGGAACTTTTCATGGCTGGAGGCTGTTCGGTTTAGGGTTTTTGCATTGGGAGGCATCTTATAGGCGAAGAGGCAAGGTCGGTGGGCGGCCAGGGCTAGCCCGTTCCACCATATGGTGTGCTCACCCTGGTGCCCTACTCCGTCTCTGCTTCGTGTTTCCGTGTTGCTCCGAGAAAAATAGGCATATTGGCTTTTGTCCCGTCCAATTCTGAGAATATTCATTTTCTGACTTTCTGGAACCAAAAACTGCAGAAATCAGGAAACTGGCACTATGGCATCTTGTTAAGAGGTTAGTTCAAGAAAATGCATAAAAGTACCTCAAAGTGTAGACAAAACAAAGCAAAGTAGATACTAAACAAGCATGGAACATCAAAAATTATAGATACGTTTGCAACGTATCAATGGCATACTCTACAATAACTTGTTCCTTCTTCTTATTAATCTACTTAAGGGCTTTGGAAGGTCAACATAATAGGTCAAAGGCTATGAGTCAATAAGTTCTGGGTTAGGAATTGATCACTCAATATTGATGATCAATTGACACTAGAACTTATCTATTTAGGAATGCCATATGTTAATATGACAACAAGGGCATGTGATGAATGGTCTTGGCTGGACTTCTATTCTCTCTCTATTAGTGATAGACCTTAATACTTAAGAACCACCATGATACCCATAGTATGAATAACTATGACAAGCAAGTGTATCAAGATTTAGTTATGAGATTTCTTTACTTGGGTTATATACTTAACTTGGTATCCAGGGTTTGTGGTAGATGATACCTGGATACCATATTTCGAATATTAAGTATTCATCCTAGAGGTGTTGTATGGATTACCCTGTAATGATCTCTAGAAGATCAAGTACTCCTTATTAAGCAGTGTGTTGTGACTTAGCTTTATTATATTTGATCTACCCTTAGATCAAATTATATTACCCAAAGATTAGGTTTTGGCAAAGGTCATATTGAAACTTATCGCAGTCACCGTGATGATCTAATTCAGTTCCACCAAGTTAAGAGAAGATTCAATCACTTCGACAAGTTTTTATTGAAAAAGTGTGAAAATTATCCAGATTTTCTATGCATGAATGCAATGCACACGCCTCATCTCAGCTTATTTCTAAGCTCTAATGCTGGGATGTTACACCAATGCATACCCAAATATAGCATTTTTGCTACATATGTTGGGAAACTCATAGCCAAACTCCAATAGTTTCCTCTTTTTGGACTGTTCAAAGGCCAGCGGAGTTGTTAGCATCCCATGTTGTGCGACAGTGGTGCAGACACACATAAAGCAATATCATACTTTAATCAACAGGTCAAGATTTGGCATGCATCTCAATTACCGCTAAATATTAGTTTCTCCAAACAAATCCTTTCAAAGAGTACTATCAAGTCGATCATCACATCTATGGTGTTGAGTATCTTTAAGGCTAAACTCTGAAGACAATTAAA
This sequence comes from Avena eriantha, assembly GCA_910589775.1. Classification (NCBI taxonomy): domain Eukaryota; kingdom Viridiplantae; phylum Streptophyta; class Magnoliopsida; order Poales; family Poaceae; genus Avena; species Avena eriantha. Next base: position 391,832,394 of record OU342741.1, read on the forward strand.
CAATACCTTATTTAGCATATAACTCAAAACTTCGAAATATCATTTCCAATTGACAACTTATTCCGTAAGCACACTATCAAGTCTATTGTTTTGACATTATGGGGTCGAGCACAACCTATTCATTTAAGATAAAGCTATTTAGTGACAACCAACCAATTTTAAAAGATCTTGATCAAGTATTCATTCTTTCCAAGTGTAGAGATTGTGGCAATGTTTTTTAGAGGATCATAAATAGTCTCACAAGCTTGATAAACAATCTGGCAAGATGCATACAAGCTCTAAGTCAACTCCTATGGTGCCTATCATGAGCAAGTGTATCCCCATATGAATACAAAACTAGACTCACTTAAACAAGCATTCAAAAATGGCGGGATACATGATTGCATTAAACCTTCATTGAATACAAACATTGCACAAGACTCTACACATGCAAAAGTAACCTCCCCAAGCTTAGAACTTTGCAAGAACCAAAATTGAGTATATCACCAAAAGAAAAGAGAAAAATACAGTTCCCAAAAGAGAGTATGATAAGTGGTTACCTCCCCAAGCTTAGTTGAAAACAAGGGTGACACACTTTACCATTAAGGTACAAGTAACCTCTCTTTTGATGGACAAAGAACCTTTGCTTTAACATATACTACTCGATATAGCCTGGTGGTTGCCTTCCTTGCAAACCTGCTTGGAAGCAGACACTGATTGTCGAAGTGTTGAATTGAAGCAACCAAGTGGCTCATGCGAGTGTTTGCATGGTTGGCACTACCATACACATCGTCACACAAGGTTCAAGTCCCTGTGAAAATAACACACAAAATAAAATGCATCGGTTTGTATACGAACATAGTTCGTTTACCCCACCGATAAAATGAAAGTAAAAAGAAAACATGAACTTCTATAGAGAATTACAGTCTATGAGGTTTCTGAGGTAGAATTTTATTGCTTACATATGCTCGGTTTATCTAGATCATGGGAGAAGCTCCTAGGTGGTGTTTCGAGGTTTTTAGAAGAAGAAAGAATAAAATTTTGAGCAATGGTTACCTTCCAGTTGGCGTTTGAGGGGTTTTCCCATCTAGACAGGTGCAACTATACGGCCGGACCAAAAGGTCCCGCCGTATAGTTGGTCGTTAAACTTACTGTACCTCGAAAAGAATTTTGATGAAGGCATCGATATCTATATGGCCGGAACTATATAGCTGGAATTTCTATAGTTGGTCGTTAAACCTTCAGTATCTTGGAACAGAAATTTTACAAAGGCATTGATAACTATACGGCCAGAACATATAGTTGGTCGTTAAACCTTCTGTATCTAAGAAATAAAATTTGTCGATGGCAAAGATATCTATACGGCCAAACTATATGACTGGAATATTTTATTCTCGCCGTATAGTTTGTCGTTAAACCTTTAGTAGACATCAAAAAAATTCTATTACTTCGAGAATTCTTTCTTATCCTAAAACTTAGCGAGACACCTTGTTTTGACAGTAAAATAAAAAATTTAATTTTCGACCAACAACATCATGTATAAAATGTGATTTAAGTACAACCGAGTTATGGAACACATAGTAACAATAAATTCTACCTTTTGAAAACTACAACAAGATAACTCTAATAGAAAATCATGCGAAGAATAAAAATGCCAATGCAACATGAATGCATCAAGACTGAAGACACAAAACTAAGAAAGACACCTAATGACTTTCGGGTTGCCTCCTAGGAAGCGCTTTCTTATAACCAAGTAGCCAGGAGTTTCTCCAATATGATTTAAATAGATAGGAGCCAGCGAATTATTTATTCTTACCTCTTAAAGAGGTTTGGAGCACTTACTATTATAGCATCGGAGTCTTGTAGATAAATGTGTTATTGCTCACGAATGATGATTGATGTGCCATGTGTGGTGAGCATACCTCCCTAGATAGCCTCAACAAAAGGATTAGATATTTACATGTAAAGTCAAACATTTTACCTTTGATAGCATCATCGGGATATAAATCATAGTACTCTTCTTGGGCTACACCATCACGAGGAAACACTTCATAATACTCATCTTTAGCAGCAGGGAAAAATTCAAAAGTGTCTCTATTCTCTAGTTCATCACCCTTGCTAATAAGTTCCTTAGTTCTATAGTTATCTATCCAATCACAAAAATAAGCATCATCAACAAATGTTTCATCAAAGATGTGCTCTCCCAAAACCTTCTCATTAATACTACAAGGATTTATCTCGAGTTCATCATTATTAGTGTTCTCCAAAATGAGTATCTAGGCATAAAGACTTTGCAGATAAATTATCTTTAGTTTCAACACAATCAGAATCATTACTAGAAACAGAGGCATCATAAACAAACTTATTATTAGTAGAATGATGTGGTTCCTGCAAAATGTTAGTTTCAGGAACTATTGTTTTACATAGCTCCTTACTCTTCATCACAAGTGCATTCCCACTAAAATGTTCTTGACAATAATTGACAATGTAATCCATAATATTATAATACCTTGCTAAATCCTCATTATCGCGACTTTTCATAATAATACCAATTTTAAGCAGCTCACGAGACCCTTCATAAACTAAGTATTCCAAGAGTTTTACATTATTACCGTTTATGTGAGTATTTGTTGATAAAAATTCTTTAAAGAGTGAAATGCATTCATAATCATAAAGCTTGTTAAGCTTACCATTATATTTCCTCATCCCTTCGAATAAATTTGACAAATTACTAGAACAGTAATCCACCTGCTCCCACATGTCCATTAGTTGCATATCCTCGAGGATTAGTGGTTCTTCTCCGTGTTCATGCTCTTCTTGGGAAGGAACTTCGTCCTTCTCCAATGAGATTTGCTGCAAACAAGTAACTTTGTGCGTTACGGGTTTCTTCATGCCTTACTCCTCATAATAAGTGTATTCTCACTAAAATGTTCATGAGAATACCAAGAAATACGTTGCACGATTTCATAAGCTGTTTTTATGAGAACACTATCCTCACTATAAATCGTGGTATGACATGTATTATCAACTCATGGGCACCTTCCAAGATAATATACTCTAATACTTCACTAGTAACATCACCATTATTATAAGACACTGAAGATTTATTAAAGGTATCAGAGTATTGAAAATGAAAGTAATGCCCAAGTTTCATACATTGAGGACATATTATTGGATCGTCTATCGTATCCGAATAAATTAACTTTTTAGCATATTCCACTATTTGCGAATACATTTCTCTTACCGTTATATTGCTCACTTGTTCTTCAAAATACTCATCCTCCTCTTCCAATGAGGATTCCTGTCCCATGTTAATATCATCACAATATTCATAGAAAGATTCATCTTCTAGTCCCTCACCAAAGTCCCCAAAATCACTGTCTAGGCACGAATCCTCCTCTGAAAAATCATCATAAGTTTGGGACTTATAGAAATCATTACTAGATAATGAGATATTGTTTGCATGCATACTATTTGTGTGTGGAAAGTTATTTTTAGAAGTAGGAGATTCAAGTGGTTGATCAAGTTGCTCCTCTTCATTCTTACAAAGATAATTCACGAATAGCTCAGCGATAGTCTTACCTTCGGGCTTACCTTCCACTAGTTGAGAGGGTGCAAGATAAAGTGCCACCTCTTTATTAACAACAGGTTCCAGTGGTTTAGGTGGAGGATCTTTGAGTGGAGTTCCCTCCACATTATATTTTGGAGCACCCCTGGCATGGGTATACCCTACAGGTACTCAAGTTTGGTATATACGGCCTGAATACAGTGGAAGCCCATGGTGTCGCCAAGGCCCAAGAGAGGACTCGAGTGGCCTACAGACTCTCGATTGCTTGAAGAACAAGAAGAAGCTAAAGATAGAAAGTTCAAAGGGGAAAACCCTAACCTGTAAACGACTCGACCTGCTACCCGAGACCTAGCCTATCTATATAAAGGCTAGGAGGGGGCGGCGAGAAGGACACACGCAACCCTAGTTTCCACAACCCTTGCCAGATTGCATCTGTGCACCATTGTAATCTTCGATTCCTTCGATAATTCCACGAGCAGACAAGCAGGAGTAGGGACCTCTACGAGGCCTGAACCTGGATAAATCTTTGAGTCCCCTGTGTGCTTGTTTGCTAGCCGATAGATGTCTCCAGCGCTCCCTCCTTCTCCAGAACCCAAGTCCATAACAATGGGCATTGGTGAGTTAAACCCTCGTCAATTGGCGCCGTCTGTGGGAATTGGGAGTGCTGATGTTGCGGCTTCTTCAGCCCCATCAACCGCGATCTACAACTCCGCAACAGCGGAGATTTGCCAGCTCTTCGGCGCGTTCGACTTCACCGTCCACACGCCGGCTACTCGCCCGGCCTTCGAGTCCGTGGGTGATGGAATCAGCCTGGTGATCGGGAGCTTCTGCTTCCAAGTTGGTCAGATAGGCACACTTCGCATGCCTGACCAGCCGACGGTGCCGTCGATTTCCCCAGCATCATGGTTCCCTCCATCGATCAGCACCCTCAGTGAGCTCAACGCCTCGACAACAGTCGAGAACACGGTCAGCGACAGCAGTCGCGACTCCGATCTGAGCGATCTGGCCACTGAAGATGGGGCCTACGGCTCCGGATCTGAAAGTTGTGGGAGCAGCAGCTTCCCCAACCACTTCATGTGCGCCGTCATCAACGTGGGTGACACCTCCGCCAACCGTGGAAACGAAACCGACACGCCTAACGGCGGCATACCCAATGGTGGACCAACGCCCAACGGCGGCAATCGCGTCCCCGTTGACAACGGAGGAGCAGTCGAACCTCCAACAATAATAAATGAGCAAACCAGCGAATGCGTCGTTATCAGGCTCAATGAGCAAGAATGGGCTTGTTGCCGCGAGGCCCTGCGATGCACTCCTCTACCCTTCGGATCGCCACAAGAACTGCCGACGGGCTACCACTGGATCCTGAAGGAAGAATTCAAGCGCCAAGTGCAAACAATCGCGCAACTCGAGGCGCGCAAAAAAGCAGTAGACGAGTCGAGCCTCTGTCGTGCTGGGCTCTCCTCTCACGGAGGATCCTCCTCAAAAGGCAATGAGTACATCGCCAAAAAGAGGCAATCTCGGATGGCCCATCTTACCGAGCAAGAACGCATAGAAGCTGCAAAAGTCCTCGACTTCAGCTCTATGACAGTCGATACACGGGGCAATGTGGTCCCCAAGACACCGCAGGCTGCAGTGACAGCGGCCACCATGTACCTCCTTAACAACCAGCCACTAGCTGGAGATCCCCGAGCCACCATGCACCGTTCTACGACCGCAGGCTTGGGATTAATCGAAGCTACCCTCGACAAGGAGCCAACACCAGAGCCGAAAAAGGGCAGAGCGCTAGCAAAGAGCTACTCCTCGCCCTCATCCAGCGACGACAGCCAAGACCTGTCTCAACGTTGCCGCTCACGGCGACACCACCACGACTATGATGCGCGCGATGACCTCACGCAGCGCAAGATTGACAAATCAAGGGCACGACGTGCTCGGTCGACTAACTCGGAAGAGGAAGATGTGGAGCTCTGCGGCGCTAGATGCTTCAGCAGATCCATCAGGCAAAAGCGAATGCCTAAGGGGTTTAAACTCCTGTCGGAGAACCGGAAGTTTGACAGCCTATAGAACCCGAAGATCTGGCTGGAGGACCATATCTCCTCCGTCAGGCTCCACGGTGGCAGTCGAAGCACGGCCATGCAATGTTTACAGCTACAGCTTCAAGGCACCGCCCGAGCATGGCTCAACAACCTCCCACGCGGATCCATTCGCAGTTGGGATGAGCTGGTTTACAGCTTCGTGCGCAACTTCAAGGGCATGTACAAGCGGCCTACATCAATCGAAGAGCTGAGATGATGCCAACAAAGATCGGGCGAATCGCTACGCTCCTACATCCAAAGGTGGTCCATCATCAAGAACTCCGCAGAGAACATCTCGGAGGATCGCGCGATTGACGCATTCAACGGCAGCGTCCGCCGCCTAGAATGCAGAGAAGAGCTGGGCCGCTCAAAGCCCAAGACCATCGACCACCTGATGGAAATCGCGAATCGGTGGGCCGATGGAGAAGACTCAGTGAAGAATCACGTTCACTCTGACGAGGAGGCGGAACTCGAGCGTAGACGTGATCGCCGAGGCAAACGCCGCATGCGCATCTACGATGACCGCGACAACGTCAACATGGTCGCAGCTGGCTACGCTGATAGACGCAACGATAACCGCAATAGAGGATACCGTAGCGGCGGATACCGCGACCCTGCGAAAACCACGCAAGTGTGGCAACGTTGCGATCGCGATTAGGCACCCGCAATATCCATTGAGGACAAACTGTCCGGGCCATGTACAGTGCACTTCTACATCGACAAGCATGATGGAAAGAAGAAGTCCAGCCACCTCCTCAAGGACTTCCGTGAGTTCCTCAAACTACATGAGGGATTGGTTCGAATGAATCGCAACGCAGTCGAAAGAGGCTACGGAGCCGCTCCAGGCGCCGTGGCAGATGGCGCTCCGCCACCACCACCTGGGCCACCCCCGAATGCAGCTGCGCCGGACCAGCTCCACGGAGGCGAACCGTACCCACGGGCCATGGGCACCATGATGATCCAAAAGGGACGCCCCTCGAATCGGGTGCAGAAGGCCATCACTCGCCAAGTCAACCTGGCCACACACTCGCCACCACCTACTACTGAGTAACTCAGCGGAAGCGAGGCCTGCATCACCTTCGACAAACGCGATCATCCGCCTCAAGTACCCCGTCCAGGCCATTGCCCCCTCGTACTCGAGGCGCAAATCAAAGGCTTCGACATGAGCCGTGTCTTCATGGATGGCGGAAGAGGCATCAACCTTATATTCGCGAGTACCTTGCGAGCAATGAGGATCCCCCTAACTTTCCTAGAGGCCTCAGACACAACATTCCACGGCATCATCCTAGGAAAAGGCGTATATCCCCTGGGCAAAATCAACCTCGACGTCATCTTCAGCACACCGAAAAACTTCCAGCGCGAGCGCATCGACTTTGAGGTCGTCGACTAGCCCTCATAGTACCACTACATCCTCGGGCGCGTCACGTTCGCTAGGTTCATGGCAGTGCCACATTACGCCTACCTGCAGATGAAAATGCCAGGTCCCAATGGCGTCATCACGATCAACGGGAGCTTCAAGAGATCCGACAGTTGCGATAGGGAATTTAACAGAATTTCCTAGTCCTTCGGCATGCAGGAAGAACTCGCAAGGCTAAAGGAGTCGACACACAACAGTCTGCCTCCCCTAAGCCGGCCAAGCTCGCCTGATCTATCCTTCGACTCATCGGTGCACACAAACAAAAGTGCAGGTCCACCCATCGGATCCCGCCAAGACGGCCCTCATCGCCAACAACTTGAGTCCCGCATAGGAACTCGCACTCATCGAATTCCTCCATGAGCACTGGAAATTTTCGCCTCGTGTCCAGCGGACATGCCAGGAGTTCCCAGGGAATTCGTCGAGCACGCACTCAACGTCAACCTAGACGCAAGGCCAGTCAAGAAAACAATACGTCGATTATCTGAGCCAAGAGCAAAGGCAGTCGGAATGGAGATCAACAGACTCCTCGATGCCAAATTCATACGCGAGATCAAGGAGAGCACTTGGCTCGCCAACACGATGCTGGTACCAAAGAAGGACACGGATATCCTGCGGATGTGCGTGGACTTCACCTCTTTAAATAAGCACTGTCCAAAATATCACTTCCCGCTACCGCGAATCGACCAGATCATCGACTCCATCGCGGGATGCGAGCGCCTCTGCTTCCTCGATGCCTACTCAGGCTATAATCAGATTCGAATGAAGGAGGAAGATCAAGAAAAAACAGCGTTTACAACGCCCTTCGGTGTGTTCTTCTACAACACAATGGCTTTCGGGCTAAAAAACGCAGGAGCCACCTACCAGCGATGCATGCAGGCTTGTCTCAAAGAGCAACTTGGTCGCAACATTCAAGTCTAGGTCAACGACATAGTAATCAAGACCAAGGAGGAAGCCTCCCTAATCGACGATTTGCGCGAAACCTTCACCAACCTCGACCTCTACCGGATCAAGCTCAATCTGGACAAATGCGCCTTTGGCGTACCATCTAGGCAACTACTTGGGTACCTCATCTCCGCGAGGGGAATCGAGGCAAACCCAAAGAAAATAAAAGCCATACTAGCCATGGAGAAGCCGAAAAACATAAGGGGCGTCCAGCAGCTGGCTGGGCGAATCGCGGCCCTCAGTCGATTCATCAGTCGGATGGGAGAAAAGGCACTGCCCTTCTACCAACTCCTCCGCAAAGCTGAAAAGTTTGAGTGGACCAATGAAGCGCAAGAAGCATTCGAAGACCTCAAGCGCCTGCTATCCACTTCGCCAGTACTGATGACCCCACGAGAAAGGGAACCACTGCTGCTGTATATCTCTCCCACCAACCAGGTGGTCAGCACAATACTTGTGGTCGAACGAGCCGAGGAAAACAAGGTCCACGGGGTACAGCGCCCAATCTACTACCTCAGCGAGATCCTCACGCCAACAAAACAACGGTACCCGCACTACTAGAAGCTGGCGTACGGCATCTTCATGACCGCCCAGCGACTACGCCATTACTTCCAGGAGCACCCAATCGTGGTGGTCAACGACGCCCCGTTGGGGCATATCCTCAATAACCCCGACGCCACGGGACGAGTCGTGCTTTGGGGAACAGAATTGTCTCCACGAGACATTACATACGAAAAGCGCGACGCAATCAAATCGCAAGTTCTCCCTGACTTCCTCGTGCACTGGATGGAGAACCAGCTCCCTGACAAACCAGATATGTCCTACCTCTGGACAATGCACTTCGATGGATCCAAGCGGAAAGACGGAGCAGGTACAGGTGTCATACTAACATCACCTCAAGGGCACAAGCTGAAGTACATCCTGCGAATGCAGTTGACCGCCTCCAACAACGAAGCTGAATATGAGGCCCTGCTGCACGGGATGAGGATGGCAAAAGCCTGCGGCGCCAAGAGGCTCATTATATATGGCGACTCCAAGTTGGTCGTCCACCAAACAATGCATGAGTGCGACGCACTGAATGACAACATGATCGTGTACTGCGACCTCTACGACACACTCGAAGGAGACTTCGACGGTTGCGAGCTGCGACATGTAGGTCGCGAAAGCAATGAAGAGGCAGACACACTCGCCAACATAGGCTCTACCTGTGCCCCCATACCACCTGGGGTATTTCTCGAGCGCATCTGCGAACGCTCCATCAAGCCAAAAGGCGCAGAGAAGAAAACAAGCGCAGCAACGGACTCGGGGGCTACGCCGCCCAATGAGCCAATGGCACTCGATGACTTGGAGCTGGACACAGGACTCGAGGGACCAATGAGCGTCATGATGATTGAGCAATCCTGGACGCAACCGTACATCACGTACCTCCTCAGCAAAAGGCTACCGGACGATCCGACTGATGCACGACACATCGCGCGGTGATCCAAGGCATTCGCTGTTATCAATGGCGAATTGTATAAACGAAGCATCACAGGAGTACTCCAACGATGCGTCTCCACGGCTGATGGAAGAGCTGTTCTCCTCGACATCCATGAGGGGACCTGTGGGCACCACGCCGGCAGTCGCACCCTCATTGCCAAAGCTCTACAAGCTGGATTCTACTGGCCTACAGCCATGCGCGATGCCAAGGACAAGCCGCACGCACCTGGCGCAGAGCTCCGGCCAATTCCATTGGCCTGGCCCTTCGTGCAATGGGGACTTGACATGGTTGGCAAGCTCCCAAGGTCCTCACGAGGAGGCTATGTCTACCTCTTGGTCACAGTCGACAAATTCACCAAGTGTATTGAGCCCATGCCAGTGACCAACCAATCAGGACACATCGCAGTTAAGTTCTTCGAATCCTTCGTCTACCGCTTCGGAGTACCGCACAACATCATCACCGACAATGGGACGAACTTCACATACAAGGAGTTCCAAGAATTCTGCGAGAGTCTGGGGATCAACATCAGCTACGCCTCGGTAGCACATCCACAGACCAACGGTCAGGTGGAAAAAGCAAACGGGCTTGTCTGCGGTGGCATCAAGAAGTGACTCCTCCGGCCACTAGCACAAGCCGCAGGTTGCTGGCCAGATGAACTGCAATCAGTACTCTGGAGCCTACGCACAACTCCAAACAGTGCTACAGGCTACACACCGTTCTTTATGGTGCACGGGGCCGAGGCAGTGCTACCCGCCGAGGTACAGTACAAGGCGCCACGCATGGTCGCTTACAGTGAACAAGAGTCATCCCTCGCACTCGAAGACTCCGTCGACCTCCTTGACAAGGCAAGAGAAATCGCCGTGGAAAGATCAACGAGCTACCAGCAGAACCCACGCAACTACCACAGTAGGAGGCTATGCCCCAGATCCTTCGTTGAAGGCGACCTGGTCCTGCGACTGAAGCAGCAGGGGCATCTCAAGCTCGAGTCCTCCTAGGAAGGACCATAGGTGATTACATAAGTAATCCCAGGTGGCGCCTATCGCCTTCAAGATTTAGAGACAGGAGTCGCATACTCCAACCCCTGGAACCCTAAACCCTAAACGCTTCTACCCTTAGTTGTTTTTACTTTTAGATCACAAATAAGGCACTTAGCCAAGGCTACTTAGCCACACATTGTACTTTGTACTGTCTTTCGAATAAATAAAGCTAAGTGCCCCAAAACTCTGTGTTCTCCTTTATTTTCCACAATTTATCTACTCGGGGGCTGCGCCACCCTATATACATCTGTTCTACGAACCAAAACACGATATCCTGAGTAGCTGGCACATCAATCGAAACCCTTGACACAACATCGACCCAGCTGCAACGCACCTGACAGGTTGACAAGGGACTGAGATAAGAGCATGGCCAGGCTAACGAAAAGGACTCGCATAGTGCAACACACTTACATGCTAACAAGCTCTTTATACATAATCGATAGTCAGTTATACACCATCTACACGAACTTTACAACATTGGTACACTTATGTGCAGGATACAAACTAAGCCACTACTGCAACAAAAGAACGTTGGTCTGCTCCTCGAAGAAATCGACGATCTCCTCTGCTGGGCGATCCACTGCCTGGTAGTGCGGCACCATATTCCAGGCAGAACCTGCTGGTGGTGTAGGTGGCCCAGCCGCAATTGCCGCAACATCTACATCAGGCCTATGCAGTCGCACCAGCGATAGAGCAGCCTTGGCACCAGCCACCAACTGTTGCCTTACACACTCGTGAACCGCAGTCAAGTCTTGGAACTTGGCAAGAAGGGCCAGCGGGCTTGAGGGAGCAACATCCAGCGGAAACATCGTCCGATAAATGTTCCTCAAACATGACTGCAACTTCTTCAGAAACTGCAGCACTCGCGACGCACGGTCCTGCAGGGTCGCCAGCGCAATCGCACGATCATGATCCACCCAGAAGTACCCACTCTCCTGAAGTTGCTCTTGGGTCAGATCATGCATGCGAATGGCAATCATATCCTTCTCATCCTGCGGATTGCGCATGCTGACAACTATTCAAAGCAAAATCGGAAGCATAAGGACAACACATCACTGCGAGTGACTACAAAGGAAAAGATAAGAGTAAGCAAACTAACACTTAAATATGTTGCCAAGCTGCGTCATCTCCCCCAGCAGATACTGCTCTCGGGAGGTGACTTTCTCCGCCTTTGACTTCCATACATCTGCGTTACCGCGGGGCACGGGCAACTCACGCTCTAGCTGCTTCACGCGGTCACGCAGTCGCGAAAGCAGCGACAACTCATCTATCCTAGAGCGCGGCGGTGCCAAAGTATCATCAAGGGGCGGGAGTCCTGAGTTTCCCTCAAATGATCACTTGATGTACCCTACCACAGGCCAAGATAGAAGCAAATAAGACGACCAAATTGACACAAAGACAAAAGATTCAAGTGCATTCAAGACTAGCAAAAGTATCAGTAGATACACTCGCCAGCAGGAATGTTCTTAACAAAGGACACAAACTAATTAACTATTACAAAACTACTGAGGAGCGATTGGCTTCTTCGACTTCGACAGCTTCAGGGGCTTCAACGAGTCCGTGGCAGTGTCAGATGCCACTGACTTTCCGCCAGCCCCTGATGCCGTAGCCTTTGTGGCCTTCTTGGCTCGCTGCAGCTCCTCAGAGTACTTCGCAACCGTGTTAATCAACTGCGGCCCATATTTGCCACAGGCAGTCGCGAAGGGAGCAAAGACTACCTGCTGGCCGTCCGTGCTAATGGGCATCGCCTTTGAAACCGTTGCAGGATCAACCTCGACTCTGTGGGCCTGAACCATGGCAAGTGACATGGACGCGCTAGCCGCACGGAGGGAGTTCTTGAAGCTTGAAGGAACACCCCCGGCGAGAGACTCCACCAGCTCGTCCATATTCTCGATTATCTCAGCCTTGGGCATCAACTCCTCCCGGAGGCGACTGAGCACGCCCTTGGCCTTGGAAAGCGTATCTTGAACGGCGGCGCTACAGTCCTCGACTGCTGAAAGCGCACCCGCCAAAGCGTCGTCGCGGCGGAGGGCCTGAGGATCGAAGCTCAAACCGCTAGCATCTATAAACAAACCAACACAAGGACACAAACATCAACGCCAACGGCAAACACCGAACAAGAGAACAAAAATGATATCCAACCAAGGTACCTGAGAGGGCTTTGGAAAATCGAGAAAAGTTGTTCTTCGAACAACTTCTCCCTAGCCGCGATGGAGGCCCGCAGATCCTCTTCACGCCTCTGCGCCTCATCACGCGCCGCGATTGCCTCATCGCGACCCTTCACAGCCACGGCGAGTGTCTTCTCCAAGGTGGCGATATCGCACAAAAGGGCATTATGCTCAGCTACAAAGACAACAAGGGATCGACTATCAGTCGAACTACACAAAAACGTCGCAGAAAAGAGAGAAGTAAAGAACGCTTACTTTCAACCACGCGATGACGCATCTCCAGCATTGCATGCTGGCGGCCCATCACAAGCACTTGCTCCGCCAAATGAGCGGCTTCCTTCACAAGGAGCTATCGCACAACAAAGGATCAGCAGAAGCCATCGACTGCAACATCAAAAGAAGAAATCCTACACTTACATGATCCTCCAATGACTCTGAAGTCGTTTGGTGTGCAGTCATCCGGGCAACCATTCGATGCTCCCCTTCATGAGGAGAACTGGAAGAGTTGTGCCTGGAGTGGGCCGGCATTGGAGGGGAAGGAGCATGCTCGACCTCTTTCTTGTCCCTTGAGGTCGCGACTCCTGATTCTTTCAAAAATTGGACGTCGCCAGAAGATGACGACGCCTCTTGACTGCAAGACAAAATCAACATCAAGAAAGGGCAAATTAGAGAAGAACAAACAAACTAGAAAACTTACCAATCAAACTTGTCAAAGTTAAAAGTGGGCTACCCCAAATCTGACGAGGACTCCTTGGGCAATCGCATCTTCTTGCGAGAGGATGATGCCATGGCGCTCACAGGAATGGCAGGGATCGGCGACTCCGCACCAACACCTACACCATCCGGGGTTGAAAGAGACGACGCATCGGAATCCTCACTGCGCAAACGCTTGCGAGTATCCGGATTACTAGACTCGGGGGCTTCCTCCTCCACATCAGATGGGACGGTCGACTCTGACTCGTCCTCTTCCAAGGCTTCGCGAGGGATAATCCCCTCAGGAAGAGGGGGCATACAGGGTGACACCGCCCAATCCTGCATACAGACAACAAAATTAGCAATAAGATAAGAAATAGCAGAGAAGCAATCGACAAACTAAGCTACTGCGTAGCACAACTATACCTCAGGAGGAAGGTTAGTAGCATCAAACGGAGGAACAACTGGCTCACTTGGGAGCACATCCTTGACGGTGTACTTGCTGACTAGTCGAACCCTTTTGTCCACCTCACTCGCGGACATGCCATCGGCAGACACGCGAGTGACATCGTCAGCGCCAGTCCATTGAAACATGGGGTGAACCCTGGCCTGCAGGGGCTGGACGCGATGGTGCAGCCACGTGCGAATGAGGGCGCAACCTCCCTCCTCTTTGCCGATGCGACTCTCGAGGTCGCAGACACGCTCGTACAGCACATCTGTCTCCGCGGACTCGCCAGGCATGACTACATTTTTCCAGGAGCGCCTCCTCTTGCACGGCGTCGCAGGATCGAAAGGTGCAAGTCCGAAGTGCTCCCCGCCAGCCTTCTCATCGTGGACGTAGAACCACTTGTCCCTCCACCCTTGGACGGACGCTGTGATCTTATGTCGAAATAGGTGGCAGATGGGTCGACGTGAATTCCGCAACCACCTACATCATAGACTAAGGAGCTAGACATAGATTGGTGCTTCAACTTGAAGAGGCCGAAGTGCGGCTCGATTCCGAGCCAGCACTCGCAGAGGGTGATGAAGCAAGAGATGTGGAGGATAGAGTTCGGGGACAGCTGATGGAGCTGAAGCCCGTAAAAACAAAGGAGGCCCCTAAAGAAAGGATGCAGGGGCAACGAGAGGCCGTGAATGATGAATGCCAAAAACATCCCTCGAAAACTAGCGGGAGGAAAAGGAATTATCTCACCGACGGGGACGCGCGCGTCGGCAACTACGGCGGACATCACTCCGTCTTGGCGAAGAAGACGAAGATCAGAGGATTTGATGATGGAGGGATGCCACGCGCCATTCGTGACGCAGGTGCCCATGCCCTTCTTCTTCCCGCTAGCGGCGGTGCTGGCGCCCGCAGCGGCGGAGCCGCCCTTCTTCTTCGCCGCAGTAGTGGTTGCTGCTGAATTGGCCGGAGCACCTCCTTTCTTCTTTCCCATTGCGCGGCGGCGATGCGACCGAAGGAAGTAGCCAGGAAACGTGCGGAGCTGGTCCAGCGACGCGGAAGAAAAAGAGCGCAGAAAAAACAGAGGAGCCGCGGCAATGGCGATGGAGGCAAAGGATGAATGAGAGCAGATGAGAAATTACCGTCGTAGCGTCACTAGTTAACCCCTAGAAGATGCAATCCAACGGCTCAGAAAAACCCTACTGGACGCGTGGCAATCATCGTGCTAGACACGTGGAGGAGCGGAAACGCGAACCGTCCCCCCACTGCTCCCATTACACGCGGAAATCGAGGAGGCGCAGTTAAAATAAAGATTACGCACGCCCAGTCAAATCAAAGTCAGTGAGTGGGACCCACTGCTCGTCACGTCCTGTCAAACTCGCTCACGCGGGCAACTGAGGTCATGAAATCGTCAGCACTGACGTCATCAAAGCTACGCAGCAGAAGACTTCGACTACTTTAGTCCTTGCTCGAGTCTTCGACTCCACCAAGCACTCGGGGGCTACTCCCATAGGGAGCGCTGGTCGTGCACCCTACGATTTTTTCTTCTCTTTTGCAGGAACATGGACAATCAAAGCAAACCCAATTACTCGAAACACGGTTCGATTATAGGATATGGGTTACTCCCATAGGGAGCGCCGGAAACAAATTCGACTGAAACACGCAAACAAAAGACGATAGCAGTCGCAAAAGTTCTTTAGTCCCTGCCTGAGTCTTCGACTCAACCAGGCACTCGGGGGCTACTCCCATAGGGAGCGCTAGTCGCGCACCCTATGATTATTTGTACAAAATACTCTGTGTTGATAACATCCGCACTTGAAGCTTATGGCGACACCGCCTCATAATTTTTCCTTGCAAAGAGACTGTGTCTCCTGGGTCACCCGAATCGTCTCCGTAATGATAAAATTTGGATGCCTCGCTTGCAGCGTGAAGATATGACCTGAATAAGGCCTGGCAACGCATTGGCTGCGCACTACCAGAAATATACCCGTGCCTAAAAGTACGATGAACATGGCTCGATGGACGCGTCGAGTGCTCACACCCATATAACTGGAATTCGACTCCTGTAAGACCTCCGCGGCTTGAGTCGATTTACACCAGCACTTTTCTAGATTCGAGTCCGGGGACTCGAGTTCGAGTAGATTGCGTTATTTTACCCTAAGGTAGTTAACTGATACCGATACATTGGTTAAATCAGGCACGCACATCAACAATCCCTATGAAACAAACAAAGCAGTCGAAAATATACTCATCCATGCATTCGAAAGACTTCAAAAAGTCCCTAGTCGAATCTGCGATTCCACTGGACACTCGGGGGCTACTGATATGGGTATACCCTACAGGTACTCAAGTTTGGTATATACGGCCTGAATATAGTGGAAGCCCACGGTGTCGCCAAGGCCCAAGAGAGGACTCGAGTGGCCTACGGACTCTCGATTGCTTGAAGAACAAGAATAAGCTAAAGATAAAAAGTTCAAAGGGGAAAACCCTAACCCGTAACTGACTCGACCTGCTACCCGAGACCTAGCCTATCTATATAAAGGCTAGGAGGGGGCGGCGAGAAGGACACACGCAACCCTAGTTTCCATAACCCTTGCCAGATTGCATCTGCGCACCATTGTAATCTTCGATTCCTTCGATAATTCCACGAGCAGACAAGCAGGAGTAGGGACCTCTACGAGGCATGAACCTGGGTAAATCTTTGAGTCCCCTGTGTGCTTATTTGCTAGCCGATAGATGTCTCTAACGCTCCCTCCTTCCAAAACCCAAGTCCATAACAATGGGCATTGATGAGTTAAACCCTCGTCAACCCCGCAAAAGGTAAGATTCTTCCATGGCAGCTTTAATCCGCTCAATAATAAATTCATTATCATGGAAGTTATCTTGGCAATAGCATAATATAGAGTGAACTTCTTTATAGATCATATCGAGTGGTTTACTTTCTACATGTATATCTCTTAAACGAAATAACAACTCTTTGCAACCAGTAAAAAGCACAAATTGTAATATGTCCTCCCCAGCAAGGCATTTAAACTCATCTCTATTATAGTCTGCTAGTTCGGTATCAAAAAAAATATACTTACATTGATAATTTAGGTGATCTGGAGATTCGCAACAATCACAACATAATTGATAAGAGGCACATAGTGTGGATGAATACTTGTCCACCCAAGTTAGCCATTCTTTTAATATTCCTTGCCACTTATGAATATCTCCCAAAGTCCTTCCCTTTGACTCCTCCATTATAGATTTCATCTGTTGTAAGGTAGTTATCTCGGAAGACATGATTAGTAACAAATATTTTTATGGGTTTTTGGTTTGTAAACAAAAGCAAAAAATACATATGCAGCAAATAAAGAAAGCTTAAAACAAAATCTAGCAAAACTAAAATAAATAAACAAAAGCTAAAAGACCTACATCGCTTAGCTCCACGACAATGACGCTAGAAAATACCTTGATGACTACAAGTGCACAGATCGTTTGTAGCTAGTTTTGAAATAAAGATATCGATCCCACATGGAGAAGGAGTCTGAAGTCTAATAACTCTTTGAACCAAATACTGAAATAGTAATGCTAAATAACGTTCTAAGTAACAAGATAAAATGTGAGCTTTGTGTAAAAGATATTTTGGGTTTTCAAATAAGAGAACAATAAGTAAACTAAAGCTACAAGTAAACAAGAGCATGCAAGTATGATTATGAAAGTTTGCAAGATGATGGAAAGAGTTCTTAGGGAGTAGTGGATCCACCACTAGTAATTAGAAAGACTGATCAAAATTATTATAATGAATAAGACCATTTATGATATGTGTGGGAGGAGCACCATATATGGACAAATAGGCAGCAACCACTGCACACATCATCCGTCATAACCACGGCAGACAACAATCGACATCAATCGAATTATTCAGCTATTAACTCACGAAAATGTTCCTTGAGTTCTCCTCGGTTCCCAAGTTGATACGTAAGGAATGACAACAGATTTATAGTCACCGTAAGTGTTATCATCCCTCCGTCTACCAACAAGTAGTCCCCCCATCTAGTCTTCAGTGAGGCAAATATTGAGTGGCGTGCTTCACGCAACATCAAGATGAAGGAAATCTAACACAAACACATAATGAACAATATCACATAATAATCTTTATCTCAATTCAATCTCATACTAAGGTTTCTCCATCTCCCCAAGAACAAAGGAAACTACTCACACATGAAGGTAATCAACATCATGGATAGAATATGGATGAAGTCTGATGATACAATTGAAGACAAGTGCAAATCCAAGATTCAATCTAGAATTACAACAAGTAACCAAAGGGGATCGGTGATGGAGACGTTGTTGATGAAGATTATGATGTAGACCGATGTGGAGGCCTTCAAGATCCTAGTCTGTTCTCCCCTTGTGTGATGGTGATGGTGTGGATCTGATTGGAGGCGGCTATGGCGGTGGAACGGCAGCAGGGCTCCGCCGTGGTGGAGGATATGGCTTGGTGTCTCTCTCTTGGGTCCTCCCTCCTTTATATAGGCCTTTGGGGTGCCCTTGTGTTCCCCCAATACCGCCATATGACTTAGGGAAGGTTCTGGAGCTTCTCTGGGCAAAATCCCATCGTTTGCGACCTTTTTACCAACTATACGGCCAAACTATACGGCGGGAACTTTTAGTTCCGGCCATATAGTTGGTCGTTGAACTTGTAGATCCTTTAGTATTTTGGTCGCCATTTCTTCATACGAACTCCGTTTTGGGTGTTCTTGGGATCTTTGAGTTCGTATCATCGAGGGATACAACCCCATGGTCTTGGATATTTATTTTTAGAAGTTGGAAAATTTCACCTTTCCAACCTCTCAAATGGCTAAGTTTGGTCCCTACAGTCCTTCCATACTATGCTCTCTTTGTTCCTTTTTATCCATAATCTTCACCAACAAGTACACACATGTCATAGACAAGGAAAGTGATAAAATTCTACCTAACTACTAAATGTGCAAAGCTCATATGAAAGTAAATGAGAACTAGAAGTCATGCATATAAGGCATAGCTATAGATGGAATAAATATGATATGAGAGATAAATGGCACATTTTATATGGCTAAAAGAGGTGGTATTTCATAGACATCAATCATCATCCATTTCATCATTGATGTAGCACCCCAATTGTCTAACAATTGGAATGCTACTTGTCCTAGTAAGATATTGGCTACTTCATATATATTATTGTTGCATCATAATTATAGCATGCTCATGTCATCATGCCACCTTGCATTTGAGCATCATATAAAACTCCTTTTCTTTTGGTTCTTCTCTCACATGCATTATTAATTGTATTTGCTTCTTGATATTATATTTGGCTATTGATATATTTTTCAAGTGCCCAAGTTGAGTTGGGGGCATATCTCTTATTCCATTTCACCACCTTTATCTCCCACCACCCTATAATTCCACCATCCCTTTAACAATGAGCTTGTCTATTTATTTATTTTCTTTCTTTGATATTTTAATTCTAGCTCATGTAGTTTGGGGTGGATTAAATCCTCTAAATTCTTTGCTTGGTTTTATTCCACTTCTTGGAAATGCATAAGATTAATGCCATCATATTATTATTGTTGTCACAAAATAAATAATGGTATTATTATTTTTGCATGGGCCATGCAAGCTTCTCCACCATCTTTTACTTCCATTGGTTTTTCTTGGTTTGAGTGGATCTTATCTTGGGAAAACCATCTACCTCCCTTACACCATCCCCATAGTATCACCCTTTTCTTTTCCTCTTATTTATTCTCCATTCATGGACCATATGAGGCTTACCCCATAATTCTTTTCTTTTTCTTTCTCTTAGAATTCTTTTCACCTCCACCTCATGATCATTCTAGCCTCCACCATGCTCCACTTGGGATGGTCTTATCCACATTCCTTTCTTTTCTTTTATTTTAATTTTTTTTTCTACATGTATGACCACATGAGCCTTATTCCACCTATTTCTTTTCTTCTTCTTTCTTTCTAGTTTCTTCTCTACATTAGTCCATGCAAGCTCAAGCCCTTTTAGTTCTTCTTGGTTTGGCTTCATACACAAAATTACAATCTAAATACTTAAAATTAATCAAACTAATTAACCTCTTTTTCTCCTCATAACCTATTTTTCCCTAACCCTAAACCTTACCTCTAATCCTCCCTCCCTCTCTCTCACTAGCAGCACCACCTGACCCTCTCTCTCCCTCTCTACCTGACCCACCACCCCAGCCCTCCTCTCTCTAACCTAGCTAAGTCTAACCCTAACCCTAGCCATGCCCTAACTAACCCGAGCTAAACCGAGCCCCTACCCTCTTTCTCTCTCTGCCGAGCCAGCCCCACAAGCCACCACGCCGCCTGGTCCACCTGCAGCCTCCCTGCCTCGCCCTGGACCAGCCCCAGCCAGCCCAGCCGGCCGAGCACGTGCTCGAGGAGGAAAAAGGGCAAAGCCCGAGCTCCTTTTCCCTGTCGTGCCCACCTGCCTCTCCTCCCTCTCCCTCTCACTTTCCCCTCCTCCTCACGTCTCTGGCCTCGCCCAGATCCACCCCGAGACGCCCTCCTCCTTCCCCTTCTTCCTCCCCGACGATTGCCACCTGCCGCCGTTCGCCGCCAGCAACCTCGGCTCCTCTGCGTCCCAGCCGTCGTGCTCGACGTGGGAGTGTCCTGGGCGACCGAGAGGAACCCCCTGCTGCTCCCTGTACGCGCCGACGTGGACGAGGAGCTCCCCAGCGCCGCCAGTACCTCGTCGTCCCCGAAACCCTAGTTCATCGGAGCGCCAGCGACCTCGCCGTTCTGCAGCCCCTCGTGCCGATCCGACACCACCAGGCAACTCGCGGTGAGCATCTCCATCTCACTAACATCCTCCGCCTCACCGTCCCGCTATAGCCTCGCCGTGCGTTTCGTCGAGCAGCCTCCGCGCGCCAGGGCTTGCCGGTGTCTGCAGTTTTCCCGCGCTTCGCTCGCCCTATCTAGCCCGCGCCCTCCTCCCAGTCAGCTCCCCTAGCACTACCGCACTGGTCCGCCCCTCAGCGCGCACGCCCACGTCCCAGGATCGAACCCCCGCCCTGCACCGCGCGCCGGATTCGCGTCAGGCGGAGGAAAACGATAAACATTAGCCGGCCGTGGCCATTTTGCAAAAAGCCCCTTCCCTTTTTAATTACTGCAACCCGCGCTCTACACGACCCCACCTGCCAGCCGCTCTGGGAGTTTTGCAGGAAAACCCCTCCGCTTTCTCAGACGCAACCCGCGGTCCAGCTGGCGCCCCACCAGTCAGCCGCTGGAAGTTTTCCCACTGGCACGTGGCCCCTTCCGCCGCTGGCCCGCCTGTCAGCCGCTGTGGGTAGACCAGTCCCGCGTGAAAAACGTGTTTTCGCGCGCGTGTGGCCCCAGTCCGCTGTGACCCCACCTGTCAGTGCCTGTGGCTGGAATTGCCTGGGTGTAAAAAGTTTTTCGCTGAGTTTGTTTTTATTCATATCTTTCAAATTTATTTAAATTCAAATTCTTTTCAGATTCAAATAATTTTCAAAATACAAACCCAAATAATACATGTAATATATGTTTTGGAATCAGAAAAATGTGAGGAATTCAAATATGCCCTTCAAATTATATTTTGAACACTTTAAATTTCGAGTTGGTTAAAATTACAAGAAAATGCCCTTTTTACTTAATTAATTAATAACTTTTGTTTTATAACTCCAAATTTGACAAATAATATGTCTAAATCGATCAGCGCGACGAGCCCGTTCTATTTATGCAATCCTTGTTCTGAATTGAAGCATGCATCATGTTGTCATCTAAAATCTGAACCGTTTAAGACAATAAAACTTGGGCAAATAAATGATAAAATGCTTTACTTCTTGTATCCACACCTCACCTTTGCCATGCTACTTCAATGCCATGTAAATTGTGCATCATTCATCATGGCATGCTTGGTTGCTTGTTGCATTTCAATTTATATGCTTGCGCACTTTATTTATGTTGGCCCTTGTTTGTTTGGTTCTTCTTCGAATAGACGCCCAGCAGGAGAATTATCAGGAATCACAGGAGTATTACCCAGATCCATCTCTCGCTTCAACTGAGCTGCCAGGCAAGCACTACCACATGCTTGCATACATACAGTACCTATTGCCTCTATCTTATTCTTGCATCATTGAGTCGCGATTGCATTAAATTGAATCCCAAGTACTGCATAGCCTTTACTTTTAAACCACGTTAAGCCTGTTCCGGTCCCATGAGCCATTACTATAGGAGTTGTTTGAGCCATGCGAGTCGTAGAAAAGCATGAGTAGGGTATGTGAGTGTCTAAAGGATAACGAGGTACCTAAACAACATAACTGGAGTAGTAATGGGATAACTAATGAAAGAGGCACCGGTGAGCAATATCTGCTATTTGGTTTTTCATGCTCACTTGTGTCCCGTAGGACCCCGAGTACTTGATTCCTGTTCCTTGTTTATTCGCACTATCCACATCCGGGAGGCCTATGGACCCCCCTGAGCCAGAGCTTGATTCATTCTTATTTCTTGGGGCCACAATTAGTTTGGGGCTTTATTACTATCTTGTACTTATGCCATGTTACTGTTTTATTTAAGATTGTGCGAGGAGCACCTGTACTGTTTTGGATCGTGACACGTTTTCGCTGTATCGACAAGCCCAGTCACATTTTCGGGTTCCCAGTCGTTTACCGCCGTCCACACAAACCTTGGGTCCGTCTCGGAGCCGGCCAACTTCGTTGCGGGTAGCTTAATGGGGTGGCCCCCTGAAATATTTATGAATCCTGTGATTGCTTTGTCGTGAATGCCTCGTTGGGTTTTGATTTGGTTTTTCCGAGGTTGATCGAGTGTGTGTTGCTATTCGTGCACCCCTGCAGGGTAAATCTTTCTGAAAGCCGTGTCCGCGGTTATGGACGACTTGGAGCACAGTTTCTCGATCATAGACAAGTATAACTAAAGTACCGCTTTCAAATTGACTAAGTACTTGACTAGTAAATAGTGCAATACTCATGGAATGGTTAATAAAAACTGCCAACGGATGATGGGGGTTGTTCGTCCGCTTCCTCGTTGGTAAGCGAGGAGGAGGATGGATCTGATAATTATACTGTTATAACTGTTGATCTTAATTCACGGACTTCCGTCTATCTTTGGTTAGGCGGAAGGTTAGCGAGTCTCTATAGAATTGTTAGGTATTATCTTTTGCTGCAATTGCGTCACCCCAGGTTGTGTCCCCTTTAGTGGCATAAAGACTTGCTGAGTACCCCTAGGGTCTCACACGATAAATTGTTTGATTCAGATGAACAGGTGTACCCGCAAGATGGATACTGGGTGGAAGAGTCAGATGATGTTGGCAACGATCATTCGGTGTAGAGATTCCGGGAACGGGGATCCGTGTGATCTGTGGGCGGGATGTGTTTATTTATGGGGCATCTTATGCCAATTTGCTTCTTATCCGTACTCGGATCTTGTTTTCCGCTTCCGCCTGATACTCTGATGGGTGATGTATGAGGAGCTATCCTAAATTATTATATCTATCTAGGACATTTGGATCTTGCCGTATGGTGTTGCAATATTTCTATTTCTTTTAGATGGAATGGCTCTGATGTACTGTTGTATGTGGCTTGCATACATACTCATTTGTGTATGTATTTGATCCCTTCGCCTGCCGATTACGCCGCTCGTTCTTGTCCCGTTGACTGAAAGTGGTTAGGACGGCCGAAAGGTCTACCGTGAGTGGCCCTTTTAACCACTTTCGTTCATCCAGGCATTAACTAAGAGCGTAATTCACCGAGGTAGTTACAATTGGTATCAGAGCCATCCCGCCCTTCAGGGTCTCAGCCAAAATGGTCGTTGTCTGTCTAGCAAATATTTTGGTAGTTATGTATACTAGGGAAAAACAAACGTGATAGTAAGATTGCTTCCATTTTTCTTCTTACCCACCCACCCACCCTTTTCTGGTAAGGAAGTGTAACGTTTTCAATCCTCTTCTAAACTTCAAACTAGGATTCACGTGTTCTGGGTTCCGTAGTACCATAGGTTATGTTTGTGTGTGTGTGTGTGTGAATTCCTTGTCTATCTGTTGCATCCAAATGTTATCACTATCTGCCTTTTGGTTATCAACTGTTGGTACATTCCCTACCGACAGTCCTTTGTAAACCGACGTGATCTATTCTGATTCGTTGTACACCGATGCGATCTATCTTACTCTTTGTTATCCGACGTTATCTTGTTGGGGTGTTCTTTTCCGTAGTTACCAATCTTTAGGTTCACCTTAAGAAGAAGTTGTTGGGATATGTGTTTTACTGATTCATGTGCGAAGTAATGATTTGAGTGCGGGATGGAGTCGCGACCATACCACTACTTTTGTCATTTGCTTTTGTATATTGAACTAGTAGAGTTTCTAATCTTGATTCATTAAGTGGTTTTGCGCATTTAGTGGTATTTTAATGCCAAAATTTGCGGAAATTTTTTCTTTGTTAGTTTGTATACCACACTCCTTGTTCAGTCGTGTGTGTTATGCTTAATATCTTCTAGTTGCCTTGAACTTTGTTGATATTTTCATATCACCTGAGTGAATTGCATTCTATAATCTTGATTAATTCCATTTTGGTACTATTTTGGATTATTATCATTCTCCATTATAGTACTGACTTGTGTTTTATATCAATCACAGGATGGCACCACCACGCCGTTCTGAGGAGGATATACCACCTGAACTTGGGGCCGCTTTGGCAAGTATTGCAAATGCTTTGGGCACTATGCAGCAAAACCAGCAGCGCTTCGAGGAAAGTGTGAGGAGGAATGAGTTTGCTCCGCTACCTCCACCTCCCAAGCGAGGATACATCAAGAGTTTTCTCAAGTTCAACCCACGCCAATTTGAGGTGTCTGATCAGCCACTTGATGCGGATGATTGGCTTCGTGAAGTGTCAAGGTTGCTCATGACTGCGGATGTTCCCGAGCAAGAATGGGTCAAATGTGCTACTCACCTTCTGAAGGGAGATGCAGCTCTCTGGTGGGAAAATTACCTCAAGGCAGATCTTTCTGGGTTTCAGCCTACTTGGGAGCGATTCACTGCTGCTTTCAAAGAGCAATATCTGTCAGAAATTGTCATGGAAAGGATGAAGGAAGTGTTTCTCAACCTCAAGCAGGGCACTGACAATGTCAACACCTACATCAGAAACTTCATGAACCTGTCTCGTTATGGTGGCGATGAGATCTCTGATGACAAGAAGAAGCAAAAGAGGTTTCGGCAAGGCCTCAATGCTTCCATCAAATATGCAATCACTCATGCAAGGCCAGCATCTTTCCTGGAACTTCAACACACAGCTCTGCAGGAAGAAGCAAGTAGGCAAGTGTTTGAGGAGTCAAAGAAACACAGCCGTGATACATCAAGCTCTTCTGCTATGGCAGCTCCTTCTAAGCGTCGTGTCTGGGTTCCTAACACCCCACCGTCGCTCCCTGCTCCACCAAGACCTTCAAGCTACGCACCAAGGCCACCAAACTCCTTCACTGCGGCTCCCAGGGGCTACAACCACAACTACCCTGGAGCGCCTGGCGGAGTCCCTGGTTACGTTGCTCCACGTCCACCTGGTGCTTGTTATACTTGTGGAAACACAGGGCATCAGCAATGGAATTGTCCAATGAACAACAAAGCTCTTCCACCACCACCTCCAAGACCTGCGGCAAGTGCTCCTATGATTCGTGCACCTCCACCTCGGGCTCTCAACATCAACACTAAGTCGGGATCTACGGTTGCTCGTGCCAACTGTGTCAACGCCGCTCAAGCTGAGCATGCTCCTGGAGTTGTGATGGGTATGCTTCCTGTTAACTCAGTTCCTGCACGAGTTTTGTTTGATTCTGGTGCTTCGCATTCTTTTGTTTCTCACAAGTTTGCTCATGAGCAAGATCTGGCTATGGTTCCTTTATTACACCGTCTTGTGGTACAATCTCCTGGGTCACACATGAGGGCTGCTCATATCAGCCATGGCAATCAAATTGAGATTGGTGGTTCTTCGTTTCCGGCTTCCTTAATTGTTCTTGGCAATTCTGATATTGATGTTATCTTGGGCATGGATTGGTTGACAGCAAATGCAGCTGTGATTGATTGTGCCGAACGTTCGGTTTCTCTAAAAATTCCTGAAGGCCATATAGTCTATTCTCCAAGTCTGACTCCTGCAATTCAGCTTTATTCTTTGGCGGCTCTGAATGATGATGCTATGGAAGGTATTCAGAGTGTTCCTGTAGTTTGTGAGTTTCCAGATGTCTTTCCGGAAGAGTTGCCAGGTATGCCTCCGGATCGTGAGGTTGAGTTTGTCATTGAACTTGAACCTGGTACCGCTCCTATCTCCAAGCGGCCTTATAAAATGGGTCCTGCTGAGTTGGCTGAACTTAAGCGTCAGTTGGATGAAAAAGAGAAGTTGGGTTTCATTCAGCACAGTACTTCTTCTTGGGGTAGTCCAACCATCTTTGTGAAGAAGCGAGACAAGACTGATAGACTTTGTGTTGACTATCGGGCACTCAATGCTAAAACAATCAAGAATAAATATCCCTTCCGCGGATTAATGATCTCTTTGATCAGCTAGCTGGAGCTGTGGTATTCTCTAAGCTTGATTTGAGAAGTGGTTACCATCAAATCAAGATCCGCAAGGAAGATGTTCCCAAAACAGCTTTCACCACTCGCTATGGCCTGTATGAGTACACGGTCATGTCTTTCGGTCTAACCAATGCACCTGCCACCTTCTCGAGGCTTATGAACTCGGTTTTCATGGAATATCTTGATAAGTTCGTTGTGGTCTATCTGGATGACATCCTAGTCTATTCTAAGTCAAAAGAAGAACATGAAGAACACCTTCGGTGTGTCCTAAACAAGCTTCGTGAGAACCGCCTGTATGCAAAGTTCTCCAAGTGTGAGTTTTGGCTGCCTCAAGTCACCTACCTTGGTCACGTTATCTTTGCCAAGGGCATTGCCGTCAACCCAGAAACTATTAAGACAATTATGGATTGGCTTCCATCCATAAATGTCAAAGAAGTCCAAAGTTTCCTTGGTTTGGCCAGTTACTGCCGTCGCTTCGTTCAAAATTTCTCAAAGATTGCGAAGCCTCTTACCGATCTCCTCAAGAAAGGCAAGAAATATCTTTGGACTCCTGCATGTCAAGCAAGCTTTGAAACACTCAAAGAGAAGCTCACTTCCACACCAGTCTTAGTTCCTCCAGATACATCAAAGCCTTTCCAGATTTTCTGTGATGCTTCATTGCAAGGATTGGGTGCGGTCCTTATGCAAGAAAAGCAAGTTGTTGCTTATGCATCTCGTCAGTTGAAGACGCATGAGATCAACTATCCTACACATGACCTCGAACTCGCAGCAGTTGTCTTTGCTTTGAAAGTATGGAGGCATTACTTGCTGGGCAACCATTGTGAGATCTTTTCTGATCACAAGAGTCTGAAGTATATCTTCACACAGCCTGACCTCAACCTTCGTCAGAGGAGGTGGATTGAAACAATCAATGATTTCGATTTGACCATCAACTACACCCCGGGCAAAGCTAATGTCATGGCAGATGCTCTCAGCCGAAAAGCTTATGTCAACAACCTCATGGTGGAAGAACAACAACCTCTCTTGTGCAAGGAATTCCGCAAGCTCAACCTTGAAATTGTCGATCAAGGTTATCTACTGAACCTTCTAGCAACACCTCTATTGGAAGAAAAGGTCCGTTCCATTCAGCTTGGGGATCCTTACACTAAAAAGATCATCTCCAACATTCAGCTTCCAAAGTATGAGTCTTTTCACATAGATGACCAAGGCACTCTTTTCTTTGAACACCGGATGTTTGTTCCGAACTACCCGGGTTTAAGGGAGCAAGTTCTCAAGGAGGCGCATGATTCTGTTCTTTCCATCCACCCTGGCAGCACTAAGATGTACATGGACTTGAAAACACAATATTGGTGGCCTGGTTTGAAACGATATTGTGCCAAGTATGTCTCGGAGTGTGATGTCTGTCGTAGAGTTAAAGCTGTCCATCAGAAACCTTCCGGTCTTCTACAGCCATTGAAGCCTCCGGAATGGAAATGGGAGAAAGTAGAGATGGACTTCATTACTGGTTTTCCAAGGTCGCAAAAAGGCAACAATGCAATCTTTGTTGTCATTGACAGGCTTTCCAAAGTAGCTCACTTCTTTCCAATCAAGGAAACAATTTCTGCAATTCAGTTGGCTGAGCTCTATATCAACAGAATTGTTTCTCTGTATGGAGTTCCTCTTGAGATCAGTTCAGACCGTGGAAGCATCTTCACTTCCAAGTTCTGGGGAAGTTTCCAAAATGCTTTGGGAACAAAGTTAAACTTCAGCACAGCTTACCACCCTCAGTCGCAAGGACAAGTTGAAAGGATCAATCAGATTCTGGAAGATATGCTCCGTGCTTGCGTTATCTCTTTCGGCATGAAGTGGGAAGAATGTCTTCCTTATGCTGAATTCTCTTACAACAACAGTTTCCAGAAAAGTCTAAAGATGGCACCATTTGAGGCTCTCTATGGTCGCAAGTGCAGAACTCCGATTGGTTGGTCGGGCGCAGGTGAAAGAATATTGTTTGGTCCCGACATTGTAACTCAAGCGGAGGAGAAAGTTCACATCATTCTTGAAAATCTGAAGATTGCTCAAAGTCGCCAGAAGAGCAATTATGACAGAAAGCACACGGACATGGAGTATGTCCCTGGTGATCTCGTTTACCTTCGTGTCACTCCCATGAGAGGCACGCATCGCTTTGGTATCAAAGGAAAGCTGGCTCCTAGATACATCGGTCCTTTCAAAATTCGTGGAAGAAGAGGAGAAGTTGCGTATGCTCTTGAGCTTCCTGAACAACTCAAAGTCCATGATGTTTTTCACATCTCTCAACTCAAGAAGTGCTTCAAGGATCCCGGCAGGACCGTGGACCATGAACTCATCAATCTCCAAGAAGATCTGTCTTATCAAGAACACCCCACAAAAATTCTTGAAGTCGCAGAAAGAAGGACTCGCAACAAGTCCATCAAGTTCTGCAAGGTGCAGTGGTCGCACCATTCCATTGATGAAGCCACCTGGGAACGTGAAGATGAGCTCCGTGCCAAGTATCCTACCCTCTTTGAGTATTCTTCTTCCTAGAATCTCGGGGCGAGATTCCTGTTTAGTGGGGGAGAGTTGTAGCACCCCAATTGTCTAACAATTGGAATGCTACTTGTCCTAGTAAGATATTGGCTACTTCATATATATTATTGTTGCATCATAATTATAGCATGCTCATGTCATCATGCCACCTTGCATTTGAGCATCATATAAAACTCCTTTTCTTTTGGTTCTTCTCTCACATGCATTATTAATTGTATTTGCTTCTTGATATTATATTTGGCTATTGATATATTTTTCAAGTGCCCAAGTTGAGTTGGGGGCATATCTCTTATTCCATTTCACCACCTTTATCTCCCACCACCCTATAATTCCACCATCCCTTTAACAATGAGCTTGTCTATTTATTTATTTTCTTTCTTTGATATTTTAATTCTAGCTCATGTAGTTTGGGGTGGATTAAATCCTCTAAATTCTTTGCTTGGTTTTATTCCACTTCTTGGAAATGCATAAGATTAATGCCATCATATTATTATTGTTGTCACAAAATAAATAATGGTATTATTATTTTTGCATGGGCCATGCAAGCTTCTCCACCATCTTTTACTTCCATTGGTTTTTCTTGGTTTGAGTGGATCTTATCTTGGGAAAACCATCTACCTCCCTTACACCATCCCCATAGTATCACCCTTTTCTTTTCCTCTTATTTATTCTCCATTCATGGACCATATGAGGCTTACCCCATAATTCTTTTCTTTTTCTTTCTCTTAGAATTCTTTTCACCTCCACCTCATGATCATTCTAGCCTCCACCATGCTCCACTTGGGATGGTCTTATCCACATTCCTTTCTTTTCTTTTATTTTAATTTTTTTTTCTACATGTATGACCACATGAGCCTTATTCCACCTATTTCTTTTCTTCTTCTTTCTTTCTAGTTTCTTCTCTACATTAGTCCATGCAAGCTCAAGCCCTTTTAGTTCTTCTTGGTTTGGCTTCATACACAAAATTACAATCTAAATACTTAAAATTAATCAAACTAATTAACCTCTTTTTCTCCTCATAACCTATTTTTCCCTAACCCTAAACCTTACCTCTAATCCTCCCTCCCTCTCTCTCACTAGCAGCACCACCTGACCCTCTCTCTCCCTCTCTACCTGACCCACCACCCCAGCCCTCCTCTCTCTAACCTAGCTAAGTCTAACCCTAACCCTAGCCATGCCCTAACTAACCCGAGCTAAACCGAGCCCCTACCCTCTTTCTCTCTCTGCCGAGCCAGCCCCACAAGCCACCACGCCGCCTGGTCCACCTGCAGCCTCCCTGCCTCGCCCTGGACCAGCCCCAGCCAGCCCAGCCGGCCGAGCACGTGCTCGAGGAGGAAAAAGGGCAAAGCCCGAGCTCCTTTTCCCTGCCGTGCCCACCTGCCTCTCCTCCCTCTCCCTCTCACTTTCCCCTCCTCCTCACGTCTCTGGCCTCGCCTAGATCCACCCCGAGACGCCCTCCTCCTTCCCCTTCTTCCTCCCCGACGATTGCCACCTGCCGCCGTTCGCCGCCAGCAACCTCGGCTCCTCTGCGTCCCAGCCGTCGTGCTCGACGTGGGAGTGTCCTGGGCGACCGAGAGGAACCCCCTGCTGCTCCCTGTACGCGCCGACGTGGACGAGGAGCTCCCCAGCGCCGCCAGTACCTCGTCGTCCCTGAAACCCTAGTTCATCGGAGCGCCAGCGACCTCGCCGTTCTGCAGCCCCTCGTGCCGATCCGACACCACCAGGCAACTCGCGGTGAGCATCTCCATCTCACTGACATCCTCCGCCTCACCGTCCCGCTATAGCCTCGCCGTGCGTTTCGTCGAGCAGCCTCCGCGCGCCAGGGCTTGCCGGTGTCTGCAGTTTTCCCGCGCTTCGCTCGCCCTATCTAGCCCGCGCCCTCCTCCCAGTCAGCTCCCCTAGCACTACCGCACTGGTCCGCCCCTCAGCGCGCACACCCACGTCCCAGGATCGAACCCCCGCCCCGCGCCGCGCGCCGGATTCGCGTCAGACGGAGGAAAACGATAAACAGTAGCCGGCCGTGGCCATTTTGCAAAAAGCCCCTTCCCTTTTTAATTACTGCAACCCGCGCTCTACACGACCCCACCTGCCAGCCGCTCTGGGAGTTTTGCAGGAAAACCCCTCCGCTTTCTCAGATGCAACCCGCGGTCCAGCTGGTGCCCCACCAGTCAGCCGCTGGAAGTTTTCCCACTGGCACGTGGCCCCTTCCGCCGCTGGCCCGCCTGTCAGCCGCTGTGGGTAGACCAGTCCCGCGTGAAAAATGTGTTTTCGCGCGCGTGTGGCCCCAGTCCGCTGTGACCCCACCTGTCAGTGCCTGTGGCTGGAATTGCCTGGGTGTAAAAAGTTTTTCGCTGAGTTTGTTTTTATTCATATCTTTCAAATTTATTTAAATTCAAATTCTTTTCAGATTCAAATAATTTTCAAAATACAAACCCAAATAATACATGTAATATATGTTTTGGAATCAGAAAAATGTGAGGAATTCAAATATGCCCTTCAAATTATATTTTGAACACTTTAAATTTCGAGTTGATTAAAATTACAAGAAAATGCCCTTTTTACTTAATTAATTAATAACTTTTGTTTTATAACTCCAAATTTGACAAATAATATGTCTAAATCGATCAGCGCGACGAGCCCGTTCTATTTATGCAATCCTTGTTCTGAACTGAAGCATGCATCATGTTGTCATCTAAAATCTGAACCGTTTAAGACAATAAAACTTGGGCAAATAAATGATAAAATGCTTTACTTCTTGTATCCACACCTCACCTTTGCCATGCTACTTCAATGCCATGTAAATTGTGCATCATTCATCATGGCATGCTTGGTTGCTTGTTGCATTTCAATTTATATGCTTGCGCACTTTATTTATGTTGGCCCTTGTTTGTTTGGTTCTTCTTCGAATAGACGCCCAGCAGGAGAATTATCAGGAATCACAGGAGTATTACCCAGATCCATCTCTCGCTTCAACTGAGCTGCCAGGCAAGCACTACCACATGCTTGCATACATACAGTACCTATTGCCTCTATCTTATTCTTGCATCATTGAGTCGCGATTGCATTAAATTGAATCCCAAGTACTGCATAGCCTTTACTTTTAAACCACGTTAAGCCTGTTCCGGTCCCATGAGCCATTACTATAGGAGTTGTTTGAGCCATGCGAGTCGTAGAAAAGCATGAGTAGGGTATGTGAGTGTCTAAAGGATAACGAGGTACCTAAACAACATAACTGGAGTAGTAATGGGATAACTAATGAAAGAGGCACCGGTGAGCAATATCTGCTATTTGGTTTTTCATGCTCACTTGTGTCCCGTAGGACCCCGAGTACTTGATTCCTGTTCCTTGTTTATTCGCACTATCCACATCCGAGAGGCCTATGGACCCCCCTGAGCCAGAGCTTGATTCATTCTTATTTCTTGGGGCCACAATTAGTTTGGGGCTTTATTACTATCTTGTACTTATGCCATGTTACTGTTTTATTTAAGATTGTGCGAGGAGCACCTGTACTGTTTTGGATCGTGACACGTTTTTGCTGTATCGACAAGCCCAGTCACATTTTCGGGTTCCCAGTCGTTTACCGCCGTCCACACAAACCTTGGGTCCGTCTCGGAGCCGGCCAACTTCGTTGCGGGTAGCTTAATGGGGTGGCCCCCTGAAATATTTCTGAATCCTGTGATTGCTTTGTCGTGAATGCCTCGTTGGGTTTTGATTTGGTTTTTCCGAGGTTGATCGAGTGTGTGTTGCTATTCGTGCACCCCTGCAGGGTAAATCTTTCTGAAAGCCGTGTCCGCGGTTATGGACGACTTGGAGCACAGTTTCTCGATCATAGACAAGTATAACTAAAGTACCGCTTTCAAATTGACTAAGTACTTGACTAGTAAATAGTGCAATACTCATGGAATGGTTAATAAAAACTGCCAACGGATGATGGGGGTTGTTCGTCCGCTTCCTCGTTGGTAAGTGAGGAGGAGGATGGATCTGATAATTATACTGTTATAACTGTTGATCTTAATTCACGGACTTCCGTCTATCTTTGGTTAGGCGGAAGGTTAGCGAGTCTCTATAGAATTGTTAGGTATTATCTTTTGCTGCAATTGCGTCACCCCAGGTTGTGTCCCCTTTAGTGGCATAAAGACTTGCTGAGTACCCCTAGGGTCTCACACGATAAATTGTTTGATTCAGATGAACAGGTGTACCCGCAAGATGGATACTGGGTGGAAGAGTCAGATGATGTTGGCAACGATCATTCGGTGTAGAGATTCCGGGAACGGGGATCCGTGTGATCTGTGGGCGGGATGTGTTTATTTATGGGGCATCTTATGCCAATTTGCTTCTTATCCGTACTCGGATCTTGTTTTCCGCTTCCGCCTGATACTCTGATGGGTGATGTATGAGGAGCTATCCTAAATTATTATATCTATCTAGGACATTTGGATCTTGCCGTATGGTGTTGCAATATTTCTATTTCTTTTAGATGGAATGGCTCTGATGTACTGTTGTATGTGGCTTGCATACATACTCATTTGTGTATGTATTTGATCCCTTCGCCTGCCGATTACGCCGCTCGTTCTTGTCCCGTTGACTGAAAGTGGTTAGGACGGCCGAAAGGTCTACCGTGAGTGGCCCTGGGCCCCACCGTACTATTTTAACCACTTTCGTTCATCCAGGCATTAACTAAGAGCGTAATTCACCGAGGTAGTTACAATTGATAATAGAGGTGGAGAGAGGAGATGATGATACCTCTGAAGCTCTTGCCATAAGGCAAGTGACGTTCTTGTTGGAGACGTTCTCATTTGGGGAATCGAAGAGGGAGAAGGTGGATGTAGTGGTAGCGACAATGGCAGCCACACCATTCGTTGTTTCTTCTTCTTCCTCCTCTTCATCATCGAAAGAGAATTCTTCATGTGCTATCAAAGCAATGTCACCGGACTTCTTGTTGGTGGCATTCTTCTTGTGGAAAGGCTTCTTGAAAGGGGCCTTTGGATTTTTATTCAATATGAGTGCACCACCATTATCTTCTCTCTTCTCATATGGACATCCGGCAAAAAAATGATAGCTGTCACCACAATTGAAGAAAGTTCTCAGTCTTGTAGCATTTTATTTTCTACCACTTGGGTTGCTTCTTCGTTGCATCTCCATCTCGGCCTTGGCGGGTTCTTTCCAAAAGTTTCTCTCATAGAAGGCCACATATTCACCATGAGCTACCTTGAAATCTTCGGGGTGGCTCATAGAGAGTGCGTCATCCCTTCGTTCTTCTTCTTCGTACTCCACAACCTTGGTCTTCAAGGCAAGATTGACACCACTACTCATTCCAATGGCACGACCTCAGGCATCTTTGGCATTCTTGGCAGTAACCTTGAAGGCGGCCATCTCTTATGTAACTTCATTGGAGGTCATGAGATGGTAGTTGTGTCTTCCTTGGAGACTCTTCAAGTCAGTGGGATCGAAGGGCATGAGCGCACTCACATACTTTCTCTTGATCCAAGCATCATCAATATGAGAGGCACCAACATTTCTGAAGGTGGTGGCAGTGGATTTGAGTCTTTGATACATGTCTTGATGATCCTCACCATCCTTCATATAGAAGCCTTCGGCTTCATTGCTCAAAGCATCATATCTATTTCTTTTCATGCTCTCATTCCAAACAAACAAATCAGTGAGAGCATCCCAAGCTTCATTGGCGATATTAAGGTGCTCAATGTGGGGAAAGTCCTTTGGCCTCACCCCAAGTTCAATCATGTGCAGGGCGGTGGCATTGAGTTGACTATTGACCACTTCCCTTCTTGTCAAGTTGGTTGGATCCTCAATTTTGAGTCCTTCTTTAATAATGTTCCATAGGTCAATGCAAGAGCTACGCACATGCGATTTCATCAAAACTTGCCATTGATCAAAAGAATCTGCAGCTAACTTGGGTGGATCACCTCTATTATTTATATCGGGACGAGGGACCGGAGGGTCGGGAGAGTACCATCTGGGAACCACATGGTGATCTTCCTTCCCATCACCCTTTTTGGTGGTGGAGTTAGTGGAATTATGTTCATCCCGACTTCTTCACCCGTTGGCTTAGTCGGAGCATTTACCTTAGGGTTAGGAGGTGTTTCCTCTTGAGAGGGAGGTGGTGAGGCTAACTTTTCCTTAACAAGTTGCTCCACTAGTTAACGCAACTGTTGGATTTCGTTGCCCAAGGTAGAGCTCAAGGTTGTTTCCAACTTCTTGAGATCTACCATGGTCACCGAAGTGCTAGCCTCACCCTCTCCACTTTCCTCTGGGTTACCCATATTCTCTTAGGCGTTTAAGCTCGAATAAAGATCTGAGGCTCTGATACCAATTGGAAGGATCATATGGGCACCTAGAGGGGGTGAATATGTGCTACTTCAAATTTTACTCCTTTTCAAATTAGGGTTTGACACAAAGCTAAATTCTCTAGATATGCAACTATGGTGAATTTACCTATATGTCACACTAGCACAACTTAACTAAGCAAGAACTAGATAAAGTAAGGTGCGGTAAAGGATAGAAGTAACCAAAGTGAAGCACATGGGGATACAAGGATTATTTCCCGCAGTCCCTTCCTTTTGAGGGGAAGTATGTATGCATTTGGAGAGGGGGTGGTATCAAACCACCGACGCCACGAGAGGCCTCCCTTGTTCTCCGGTGAATCTCACCCCAATGGGATCGATTCACGCTTCCACTATATCGACAACCTTCAAGGTGGTAGCCGACACCCTTACAACAAGTTCGAGGCACACATCCACAACTTAATTGGAGGCTCCCGAATCTTGTAAGAACCAAAACAAGGCTTAGGGTTTCCAATGAAACCCTAGAGCAAGGGGCCCTCAAGTGAATAAGTGGAAATGGAGATCTCTCTTGGTGAAGCTGTAGATTACGACCTCCTCCACTGATTCCCCAAAGATAAGCGACTTTGGATGGTTGGATGAAGAGATCTTGGAGTTTTGGTGGATCTAATGGTGATGCTTTTATTTTCTAGAACGAGAAGATGGAGGTAGAAGATGAGGTCCTCTATTTATAGCCTCCACGGTTGCTGACCGTTTTCTGCCCGTTGGAGAATTTCCATACCAGAGATTCCGGACTGTAGACCATAGACTTCGGTCTACACCAGAAACTCCGGCCCATCTCCGGTCCATCTCCGGACCACCATACTGAATGAACTGGGCCTTCTGTTGTTGCTCACTCCAGGGACTTTGGCAGGAACTTCGGACCGGGCACACCGGAGATTCTAGTATTTTCACAGCGGAAACTCCGGTCCGAGATATCACAGCGGAGATTCTGGCCAACATCCGGTCCATCTCTAGACCCGAATAAAGAATGACCCTGGGCATCTTCTGGAACCCACTCTGGAGACTTGTGGGGTAACTCTAGACCACACTGGAGACTCCGGTGTCTGCACACACCGGAGACACCGATCTGGATTCTTCAGGGAACATAAATTTTATCCAGGGATTTTCCCACTATGTTATGGCCTTTTCTCTGTTCATTAGATTGACCTATAGACATTAACACGTAGTAAAATGATCCTTATGTTGTTAATGAACACCAAAACATATTAGGACAATAAATGTCCTTTCAGCAGCGTTCCAGACCGCGATAGAGGGATCGCGACTACGATGCTTGCTATGAGATCACACACCATAAAGTACACAAGATACACGCCAAGCACTCCTACTCCCCCGAGTCTAAAGATGAGGACAAGGAACTCTGCGGTGTTGGGGATATACTTTCCGGTTATCTTCACAGATCCTCACTGACCAGGGTGGCCCACTTCGGGTTAGAGCTTTGCTTCACGGGCAGCCTAGTCAGGGAGAAGAGACGGAGTCCAGTCCGGCTACGGGAAGGCCCAGAAGACTTACCAACTTAGACCCATAGTGTTACTTGTAGTTCAAGATGTACTCTGTAACCGACTCTTAATCGTAGACGGATAGATCTCTCTTGTATACCCTAGGTCGTATATCTATATAAGCCATCCTAGGGAGAGCCTTTAGTGCACCCTCAATAGTCTACAATCTCAACTCGCGCAGGCGATCCCTTGTAACCCATATTCCGGCTCTACCGTATTACTGGATTGCTAGCAGGAGTAGGATCCGTCCAAAGCCGGCGGATTCGAACCTGGGTAAACTTGTGTGCTCACTGTCCTGGAACACCGTACGTCTCACACCCCTCTCTTCCGCACGCCTCGAGGACCCCCTCATGGCGTACTTGTCATCAATCCCACGACAGTTGGCGGGCACCGTGGGGCAAGTGAGCTTCGGATCTGTGTTCCGAGCAGAATCTGCAAGAATCAGAATCGGCGAGACTATCGCCGTCGGTCGCATCCTCTACGCCAGTGACATCCCTCTCATCGTTCTCGACGAGACCTAGATTCCGGCTATGGAGGCTGTGACTGCCTACACCATCATGTCTTTCGACGAGATCGATGTTTACATCGGCTTTGGTGAACCTCTCCCACCTACCCCAGCGGCGATGATAGAGGCAGAAGAAATTTCTAGATCCCCTTTATCTACGGAGGCAGCAGAGTTCCGGATCTCAGAAAACCCTAATCCCACCCAGCCCGCACCAGTTGCGGAGATAGTATAGAAATCCGAGCCTGAAGCAGACCTAGCGGTCCAAGTTGAAACTAGAGTGGATCTCCTTGGAGAGTCCGAATCCCAGATCGATCCACCCGCTGAAGTCGAAATCCAGGAGGACCATATCAGTGACACTGATTCCGGCTCTGATGACGTTAGGATAGACAGGCCTTTCCTGAGGTACACGCTGCGATGTATGATAACGCAAAACTCAGGCGTAGATGCAATTCTCGAGACCATCAAAAGTTCCGATGAAGCTAATCGGGAGAACCGCAGGTACCTCAGGAAGCACACATCGCACTTCATCGGATATGTGGGATCTGGATCCGGCTCTGCCGATGCTGGAGACAACACTGACTCTGTGCTGGAGGCAATTGGAACAAACACCGACGTACCCGCATCCTCGGATGAATCGATGATGTCAGCAGACTTCTGAAAGTTCTCGGTGGAATATGAAGAGGAGTATAACTCCAAAGCTGCAGAGGAAGGAGAAGCCATGGATGAAGGATCCGGGGAACACTCTCCCAAAGCGCAGGATGACATGGAAGTCAGGGATCATCTCGAAGTCTAGATGTCCGAAAGTACCGATCAGAGATTGACTCCGGGAAACCGATCCAAAGCCGTCTTTGCTACCGGTGTTGCCAAGAAGGCAAAGAAGAAGAACAAGAAGAATAAGACCCCGGCAAAAGACCCTCTGGCAGAGGAGGTGATTGCCGATGAGTACGAGGAAGACTCGGATGGAGCTCTTATCCTAGATGAGCCCAAAAAAGAAGAATCGGTGGATGGACACGTGATCACTGAAGGTGCGTGTAAACTCATCGATGTTGCATTAACCACACCTATTCCTATAGCTGCAGAACATACTGCTGAAGGACTGGACGAGAGGGCACAGGCCCTAGAAGTGCGTCGTCAAGTACTCCTCGATGAAGCCAAAAACATTGAGGAGGAAAAGAAACGCATAACATCTGCGGAGAAGTACAACTCTAGGCAATACCAGAAGACTAGGAAGCGTCATACTAATGACAACCAATTCCCGCAGATTCATGCCGTCTTTTTCGGAGAAGAATTTGGGAAGCCTCGGAAAGATAGCAAAGGGGATTGGGTATATCCAACCCTAGTACAGAACACCGTGGCAGCCCGAAAAATTCTATCGGCTAATCCAGGCCCGGAGGGGATCCGGTTGGGAATCAAATTACTCAACAAGGGACTGGAGCAGCAAAAGGTCGTCATGTCCGGAAGTCAAAAGCTGGTCTATGATTCCAACCAGTGTTGCATAGACCCGGCATGGGCTGATGTAAGACCCCGGCGTGTTCCGGAGCAGCATCACCGTTCCGATCGCCGGGAGGACAATTACTCAAGAACCGGATCTTTAGGGCAGCACCACAAAGCTGCCCGTGACTGGCGTAACGTTAACCTAGTTGCAGACCAAGAAACAATTGTTGTACTAAATCCGAGGAACCCGCCCCAGCGAGAGTCAAAACACCGCAGGGATGATGATAAAGAGAAACGTTGGGAGGAGGACCGACAAAGAATGCCACCACCTAGACATGCAAGCCGTCCGGATGATAGACGAAGGAACGATGGACACCGTGCCGAGACAAGCTTGCAGGGGGCACGTCACAATGAAGACCCTCCCCGGAACCAAAATAATGACGTTCCAGATGGAGGCTGGCGATCAGCCGGAAATAACCCAGCTGCTCCACCTTCTCCGCCAAGTAGCCATCACAACAGCCCCCAAGGAGGCAATGGAGGGCATCGTGGTGGAGGAGGTGGTGGCAGAAGCCAAAGTCCGGCTCAAGGGCACTGCAGCCATAGCCGACACTCGGGACGATCTCTATCCCCAAATGATGCAAGGCACATGATCAACTCCAACATAGAGGCGCGGCGCTATGAAAATGATGATATATATGTGGGCCCAAAGTGCTTCGGACCACGCATAAGAGCTACAAGATTCCCGGAAGGATTCACTATCTCAAGACATATCCAAGCCTACGACGGCATTGCTCTACCGAATACCTGGTTACAGGATTTCTTCCAAGCTTGCTACATCGCTAAAGGCGGAAACAACCTGGTCGCAACCCGATATCTCCCACTAATGTTGCAGAAGACAACACGATCATGGCTTATTGAACTTCCGGAGAACACCATCCACAACTGGTATGACATGCAAAGTGTGTTCTTTCGGAATTTCGAATGCACATACCGGAGGCCCTATACGGTCGGAGACCTACAGCGTTGCACCCAGAAAGCTGGAGAAACTTGCCGAGATTACCTCGGACGATGGATCGACACCAAGAACTCCTGTGAAGGAGTTAATGACCAAACTGCGATTGAAGCTTTCATTGCAGGTCTCCCAATTGGTCTACTGTGTCATCGCTTGAAGTGTGACAAGGTCACTGATTTGGGAGAGATGATAGAAATAGTGATCAAGTATGCAGATGCTGACAACGACGCAAAGGGATTACTCAACGCCCTAGTTGTGCCACAGTCGGCAAAACAACCAAAGCAACAAGCTCAGAAGCACAAAAATACCTCGGAAGAGAAACCTAAAGCGGAAACGGTAGTGGTTACTGCTACTTTCGGGTCTGGAGGACGAGGAGGACGCGGAGGAGGCCGCAGGCATGGCCGTGGGACTTCAAGAGTTCAAGGTAGAGGAGACCAGCAACCAGGCAAAACCTACACTTCGGCCGACATTGCATGTGTGCATCCATGTGTGCATCACTTAGATGCCAATGGGGGCTGGTCCCACACAAGCGCTGAGTGTCGTTTCAATGAAGACTTTAAAAGAGATGATACCGCTGGCTATAGAGCTAAGCAGAAGAACGGAAAGAAGAATCCCAAAAAAGTAAAGAGACCAAGGAAGATTCCGACATGGAGGAAGCCGATGCTTCAAATCCCAAGCCGGAAGGGAAGAAAAATTTTCCGACCAAGAAAGACACTTATGTCACCTTCCTCGGATCTCAACCAGCAAAGGTCAAGAAAGTAGTTCTACATGAGCTCAATACAACAGTTCCGGCTGTCCCCCAATTTTTGGACTGGTCGGAAGTGGCAATCACATTTGACCGCGCTGATCATCCGCCTAAGCTACACAGGCACTGATCATCCCCCAATTTTTGGACTGGTCGGAAGTGGCAATCACATTTAATCGTCAATCCACTTATTGACGGTTATGGTTTCTCCAAGACTCTCATGCACGATGGCAGCAGTATCAATATTCTATATGTCGAAACACTATGCCGGATGAAGATCTCGGAGACCCAGCTGAACCATAGCTCTGTGATCTTTCACGGGGTTGTCCCAGGAAGACAAGCTAATTCCCTAGGAGAAATCACTTTGGATGTTACCTTTGGAACTCCAAAGAACTATCATACGGAGGCACTTTCTTTTGAAGTCGTCCCGTTCAAGAGTGTGTACCACGCTATATTCGGACGTCCGGCTTACTGGGCCTTTATGGCTCGTCCATGTTACATTTACAATATGATGAAAATTCTAGGTCCCAATGGCGTGATCACCATCAGGGGAGACCCGAAGAAAGCGCGAGAGTGCAAGGATGGAAATGTTGCCTTTGCTGAAGCTGTGCTGCATGCCCAGGAGTACTAGGAGATCAAGAAGAGCATAGATCCGTCCGAGATGCCCGCAATGAAGAAGGAGGTGACAAAGCCGAATCCGGAGTTCAAGGCATCAGAAGAGACGAAGAAGACGCTGTTGAAGGATGATGACCCCTCCAAGATGACCCATATAGGCGTAGGCCTAGATAGCGCATAGGAAAGCGCGCTCGTCAAGTTCCTCAAAGAAAATCAAGATATCTTCACATGGCAGCCATCTGACTTGACCGGAGTACCAAGGGAACTTGCCGAGCACTCTTTACATGTAAATCCGAACGCTAAACCCATCAAACAGTCCTTACGATGTTTCGACAATGAAAAGCGTAAGGCAATAGCTAAGGAACTAGCATGGCTCGAGTTAGCCGGATTCATAGAAGAGGTCATCCACACTGAGTGGTCGGCCAATCCTGTAATGGTCCCTAAAAAGGACACCACTGATTTAAGGATGTGTGTTGATTATACTGCCTTGAACAAGGCTTGTCCAAAAGATCCGTTCACTCTACCTAGGATTGATCAAGTTATCGATTCTACGGCAGGCTCGGAACTCCTCTGTTTTCTCGACGCATATTCCAGTTATCACCAAATCCGGATGAAGGAATCTAACAAAGTCAAAACTTCATTCATAACCCCCTTCAGAACCTTCTGTTTTGTTACGATGCCTTTTGGGCTAAAGAACGCAGGAGCTACCTATCAGCGCACGATGCAGCGTTGC
Organism: Avena eriantha; assembly: GCA_910589775.1. Lineage (NCBI taxonomy): Eukaryota > Viridiplantae > Streptophyta > Magnoliopsida > Poales > Poaceae > Avena > Avena eriantha. The sequence goes on from OU342741.1 coordinate 391,874,209, forward strand.
CTCCACGACCAACTCGGATGCAATGTACATGCATACGTGGATGATATTGTGGTGATGTCCAAAAAGAAGGAAACACTGATTTCCGACTTAGAGGAAACGTTCACCAATCTACGAAAATACAACATCATGCTTAATCCGAAGAAATGCTTCTTTGGAATTCCAGCCGGAAAATTGTTAGGTTTCATCGTGTCTCAAAGAGGCATAGAGGTGAACCGAGACAAAATCGAGGCTATACTCAATATTTCCAAGCTAACTCGCCTGAAGGATGTACAAAGACTAACTGGTTGCATAGCTGCAGTCAGTTGGTTTGTAAGCCGGCTCGGTGAAAGATTCGCACCATTATACAAACTCCTAAAAAAGACCAAGGATTTTGTGTGGACCGACGAAGCTGAAGCTGCACTATAAGACCTGAAGTAAGTACTCTCATCTACTCCTATCCTTGCTGCGCCGAAACCACAGGAACCGATGTTGCTTTATCTTGCTGTGACAAACAAAGTTGTTAGTATCGTCATGGTGGTGGAGAGACCAGAGGAAAATCAGGAACACTGGGTGCAGCGTCTGACTTACTTTGTCAGCGAGGTCCTGACAAAATCAAAACAGCGGTATCCGCACTATCAAAAGCTGGCTTACGGTGTTTTCCTAGCATCTCGTAAGTTATGACACTATTTTCAGGAGCATCCAATTACCTTGGTGAGCACATCTCCCATGAGAGATATAATTAACAACAGTGACGCCACAGGACGCGTCGCCAAATGGGGCATAGAGCTTTCAGCTTTCGATATTGAGTACAAACCTCGGATAGCAATCAAATCCCAAATCCTTGCTGACTTTGTTGCTGATTGGACAGAGACGAAGGAGAATATGACCCTCCCTGAGTCGGAATATTGGACCCTATATTTTGATGGGTCTAAGGCTCGCGGGGGATGGCGTGGTGCTCAAATCACCCCAAGGTGATAAACTTATATGTGTGTTGCAGATCCACTTCACAGCGACAAATAATATTGTCGAGTATGAGGCACTGCTGCATGGAATCCGGATTGCTTAGGATATCGGCATCCGACGTTTGATGTGTTATGGAGATTTGGATCTTGTTGCTCAACAAGTGTCGGATATTTGTAATGCAACTAAACACATGGCAGGATATAAAGCTGTCGTGGATGATTTATCTAAATCGTTCGAAGGGTTCGAGGTTCAACACATCCCTCGAGCAGAAAACGAGGAAGCAGCTGCACTATCTCGGATAGTCTCCGCACAGAAAGAGGTCCCGGATGGCGCTTTTTTAGAGCACCTCGAAGTTCCCTCAATAAAGGGAGTGGATGAGGAATATCCGACCAAATCCAACTCACCTCTAATAGCAGTTCTGGCTGTAATTCCCAGCTAGACCCAACCCTACCTTGATTATCTGGTAGATTGAAAATTACCCGAAGACGAGGTTCTGAGCCGGCAGATCGTCCGACGAGCAAAAGCCTATACTGTAGTTAAAGGTGATCTCTATAAGAGGAGTGTTTCTGGGGTTTTTCAGCGCTGCGTATCTCCGGAAGGAGTGGAAATCCTAAGAGAAATCCACGAAGGCGAGTGTGGTCACCACGCTGCAGCCAAATCTTTAGTGGCAAAAGCCTTCAGACACAGTTTTTTCTGGCTTACAGCCAAGGCAGATGCCGAACGGCTGGTCAAGACATGCAAGGGCTGCCAAAAGTACACCAAACAAGCTCATGTTCCAGCTGATCAGCTGTGAACAATACCTATAACATGGCCTTTCGCGGTCTGGGGGCTTGACATGGTAGGATCATTTAAACGGGCTCCAAGTGGATTTACTCACCTCTTACTGATGGTGGATAAGTTCACAAAATGGATCGAGGCTAAACCCGTCACTAGTTCTGATGGAGCACCAGCCAAAATATTTGTCGAGGATGTTATAATCCGGTATGGTTATCCACATAGCATTATCACAGACAACGGGAGTAATTTCTCTAAGGTAGAATTGGCCAAATTCTGCAATGAACAATATGTCCGGCTTGACATTGCGTCAGTCGCACATCCACAAGCTAACGGACAAGTCAAAAGGGCAAATGGTTTAATCCTACAAGGCCTAAAACCGAGACTCGAAGCACCACTACGATGTGCTGCGGGGGCTTGGGCAAATGAATTACCCTCTGTAATATGGAGTTTACGAACAACTCCAAACAGGTCAACCGGATACACGCCTTTTTTTCTTGGTCTATGGCGCAGAAGCAGTTCTTCCTAGTGATCTAAATCACACTTCTCCTAGAGTGGCCACGTATATCGAAGAAGATGGCGAGATTTCTCGACAAAATGATCTCGACTTAGTCGAAGAAGTTCGTGTCGTTGCTGAAATGAGATCAACAACCTATCAGGAGAAGTTACGCAAGTATCATAGCCAGAGAGTCCGAAATAGATCTTTCAATAAAGGCGATTTGGTTCTCCGGCTTGTGCAACAAAGAAAGCACAAAGTTTCCCAGTATGGGAAGGGCTCTTTTTAGTTAGTCGAGTATTGCACAATGGTTTGTATTACTTAACTGACATGAGGCCAGTCAAAGAAAGACCTGCTACTAAGAAGAGAAAGAGAGCTGGAGGCAGTACAAATTCGGATGAGTTAGACAGGCCATGGAATATTGCTCAGCTACGTCCCTTTTATTCTTAGTTTATCCTTCTTTGTAATCTTACATATGTACATGTTTTGTGAGAAATAAAAGTCTTGGTTGCCTCAAGTTTTTTATGAGAAGTTTTTACCATTTTATTTCCAAATGATCATGTCATAGCCGAAAATCCAAGAATACTTGAAAGTACCTTATGCTCATGTTTGTTCTGGTTTAGATTTCCGATTCTAAAAATGCTACCTTCGGGTATAACTCTAAAGTTTCTAGTCTACACTTTGGTTATTTGTCTGATTACCGGATGCGGGTATTTTCCGAGTAGTGAATTGTTGGTACTAGAAGCTGACTTTGTTTCCGAGTTTAAACTGGTTTAGCAATTGAGCTCTGTTGCTCGACAAAGTTTCCGTGCAGAAGGTTTAGCCGGCTCACGAAAGGGACGAGGCGGAAAGCCAGATAAACGATAAGTATAGATGAAAAAGTATAAGTGCTTATGTAAACATTTCAGGCACACAAAAATTTAAAGGCAAAAGTGCTGAGTAGATTAAAATCTTAGCACTAGCAAAAATTATAATACTGCATATTTACAGACCCATAATGTTTCTCGGAATAATACATTTGTTTCTGGTAATCTATGGTGCAAGAGAAGAGATAGGCGTTGCTGGCTCGCTGGATGCATTGGGCTCGGTTTGGTAACGCTCTGAGATGTTCAAATCCGATATGGTTTGTTCATCGTCGGAGACTTCAGCTACTTCTTCTGGAGGCGGAGGTGGTGCATCCACGCGGGTGAAGAAGGCAGTTTCGTAGCTGGTTAAGTCAGCTACGTGACACCCATATCCGGCGTAGGAGTCCATGATGGCCTTGATATCCTGCTCCTGGCCGTCTTCATCCACCTTGCAGTACCCTCTAGTCACTTGCCATATCTCCATGTTTCCATGGTGGCTCATGACCATGGTGAGAGCGTTCTGCGCAGCGGATCGCGCGTAGGACATGTTCCAGTCCTGAACGAGTTGCAGCATATCCTTCGCCTTTTCTCGCACCTAAAAGTCCGACATGCTACGCATGTTCGGAACCTTGATAGCTTCGCCAATATCCTCAAGGGATTGGCGGAAGTCGTGAAGCAGATCACCGACTTGGGTAAGCCGGTGGGTGCGAGGCTCGGTGGAGGTGGAGTCCGTCAAGTTCAGAGAACCTATACACATAACACAAAAAAGTTAAGAAAAATCCGAAATCGAAAGAGTCGAAGAATATAGACAAGTCAGAAAGACGGAAACTTACCGAAGATGACATCGTGAACTTTGGTATTCTATTCTCGAAGACTCCGGAGTTCAGCCCGGAGCGCCTCGGAAAGATCCTTCTCTCTGCAAAGCTCGTTGTTGAGATCCGAGATTCTCTGATCTTGAGCCGCGATCTTACGTGTTGGGTCCACAGCATAGAAAACAAAAAATTTCCTACGATGAGAACTACACGCCAAGATCTATCTACTAGGTACATAGCAACGGGTGGACATACATCCAACGAGAACTTACCCTCGAAGACAACGAGTTTTGTTAACGAGTAGGAACTCGTGGTTGATGTAGTCGTACACTTGCCGATCTCAAGATCGTGAGGAAGTCCGAGCGCCGCAACTCAGCAGCACATCCGCACTCGCACACACGTTCAAGCCACCGGACAACCTCCACCTCCTCGCTCCAGCGATCCAGCAGAAGCAGCAACTCCTTCTAGAAGAAATGCCACCGGGAACATGTATCTCGCTAGTTCGAGACCACGGGGGAATAATTCTAGAGGGGGAGAGAGATCCTTCACAAGGAGGTGTGAGGAAGGAGGAAGAGGGGGGCCTTTTATAGGAGGAGGGGGGTACCCCCTTCCCCATGGCCGGCGCATGGGGGGTGACCCCTCACCTCCCCCATTCATGTGGTGGTAACCCCTCCACATTAAAATGCCTCTTGACATTCCCCTTTAAAGTCCCTACTTTAAATGCATTAAAATTCTCTAAGTTTAATGCTCTCTCATTTAATAAAACTATTTTATTAAATTTATTCAGAATTTTGTTAATTGCTTTAATTAACAAACATTCACATATAACCCCTTGCAATATTTCAATATCACATGCAGAACCACTTTCTGCAATTTCACCCGAAACAATTTCCGGTTTCTATCGAAACAATTCCTGCGCTTTGCAATTCTTTCATCTGAAACATATGTGCTCCAAAATGGTGTCCGGTAACTCTTAAGTGTGTTACCCTATGGTTCGCGAATAATGCAGACATGATTGAAACTCCTCTCAGATCAATAATCAGAAGCGGGACCTGGAGGTCCATACTGACTCCTACATATTCAACGATGACTTCTGTGATCGTGAGAACCTTTAACGCTTGTAATTTAATCCATTCGTCTCTTGATATAATACATGTCCAAGGTTCGATCATCGGTATCCAAATACCTAGATTTATCTCGTTACCGACATGCACTCTTTTCTCGTTCCCGTGATATAACATTCCAGTGATCACATCACTTGCTTGCAAGGTACCTTAATGTGATATCACCGAGAGGGCCCAGAGTATATCTATCCGTCATCGGGATTGCCAAATTCCACTCTTTATCCATGAGCCTCAACATAACACCTTCGTAGCACTAAACCCATCTCTATAGTCACCCCGTTACGGTGTGACGTTTGTTGTTATCAAGATACTCTTCCGGTGTTAGCAATTAACATGATCTCATGGTCTAAGGATAAAGATTACTTCGTATGATGTTATAGCAATGTAAACATAATGACTTGATCGTAATGCTATACTTTGGATGAATGTTCATCACATCATTTCACAAATGTTGTGACCTTGTTATTAACAACATCCAATGTCCATGATCACGAAACCTTGATCATCTTGTTGATCAACAAGCTAGTCTATAAGAGAGGCATAACTAGGAACCCTTTTTGTTTATTAAACACACATGTATTGAAGTTTCCGATCAATACAATTATAGCATGCAAAATAAACATCTATCATATATAAGGAATACATAATAACAACTTTATTATTGCCTCTTAGGGCATATTTCCTTCAGTCTCCCACTTGCACTAGAGACAATAATCTAGTTCACATAGTGATAAATCTAACACCCATGGAGTTCTGGTGTTTATCATGTTTTGCCCTAGGGAGAGCTTTAGTCAACGGATCTGCTACATTTAGGTCCGTGTGTACTTTACAAATCTTTATATCTCCATCCTTGACATGTTCGCGAATGGAGTGAAACCGGCGCTTAATATGCTTGGAATTCTTGTGAGACCTCGGTTCATTGGCGTTGGTTATGGCTCCATTGTTGTCACAATAGATCACCATCGGGTCCAATGCACTAGGAACCACACCTAGTTCCGTAATGAACTCTTTCATCCAAACCGCTTCCTGCGCCGCTTCTGAAGCAGCAACATATTCCGCCTCCGTCGTTGATCCAGCCACCACAGGTTGTTTGGAACTCCTCCAACTAACTGCTGCTCCGTTCAAGAGAAATACGTATCCGGATTGAGACTTATTGTCATTCAGATCGGTGTCAAAGCTAGCATCGAATAACACTTAGCGACTAGCTCTTCTTCCCCTCCGTATATAAGAAACATATCCCTAGTTCTTCTCAAGTACTTGAGGATGTTCTTGACCGCTAGCCAGTGTTCCGAACCTGGATCAGATTGGTACCTACTAGTCAAACTAATAGCATGTCCCACATCCGGTCTTGTACATAGCATGGCATACATTATAGAGCCTATGGCCGAGGCATAGGGGATCTTATCCATTATCTCTCTTTCTTCCGCCGTAGCTGGACTTTGAGTCTTACTCAATGTCTTGCCTTGCAATATAGGTAAGAACCCCTTCTTACTTCCGTCCATATTAAACTTCTTTAATATCTTCTGAAGGTATGTACTCTGCGATAGCCCAGTTAGGTGCCTTGATCTATCTCTATAGATTTTAATGCCTAATATATATGACTCTTCACCAAGGTCTTTCATTGAAAATTTGCTGTTTAGATAACTTTTAACACTGTTTAAAAGATCTATATCATTTCGAATAAATAATATGTCATCCACATATAATATCAGAAATGCCACATTGCTCCCACTCACTTTCTTGTAAATACAAGCCTCTCCATAAGTTTGGACAAATCCAAACTCTTTGATCACCTCATCATAGCGGAGATTCCAACTCCGGGATGCTTGATTCAGTCCATAGATGGATCGCTGAAGTTTGCATACCTTATTAGCATCCTTAGGATCGACAAAACCCTTAGGTTGTATCATATACAACTCTTCTTCAATATTACCATTGAGGAACGTAGTTTTGACATCCATCTGCCATATTTCATAATCAAAATATGCAGCAATTGCTAACATAATCCTAACCGACTTAAGCATCTCTACGGGGGAGAATGTCTCATCATAGTCAACTCCTTGAATTTGTCGAAACCCCTTTGTGACAAGTCAAGACTTATACATGGTCACATTACCATCATCATCAGTTTTTCTTTTGAAAATCCATTTATTCTCAACGGCCTTTTGATCGTGAGGTAAGTCCACCAAGGTCCAAACTTGGTTCTCATACATGGATTCCATCTCGGATTTCATGGCTTCTAGCCATTTGTTGGAATTTGATCTCATCGTCGCTTCTTCATACGTTGCAGGGTCATCCATTTCATCAACCATGAAATTCACAACAGGATTACCGTACAGTTCAGGAGCTGCATGTGTCCTACTTGACCTGCGAGGTTCGGTAGTGTCCTCTTTCGGAGTTTCATGATCAATATCATTAGCTCTCTCTTCATTAGGTGAAGTAAACTCCGAAACAGTTTCCGGTGCTGCGCTACTCGCCATTTCATGAAGAGAAGCTTCAATAACCTCTTCGAGTTCTACCTTCCGACTACTCACACCTTTCGCGAGAAACTCCTTCTCAAGAAAGGATCCATTCTTGGCAAAAAAAACCTTGCCCTCGGATCTGTGGTAGAAGGTATACCCAATCGTTTCCTTAGGGTATCCTATGAAGATGCATTTTTCTGCTTTGGGTTCGAGTTTATCCGGTTGAAGTTTCTTCACATAAACATCGCATCCCCAAACTTTAAAAAATGACAACTTAGGTTTGTTTCAAAACCATAATTCATACGGTGTCGTTTCAACGGATTTAGATGGTGCCCGATTTAAATTGAATGCAATTGTTTCTAGTGCATAACCCCAAAATGACAGTGGCAAGTCAGTCAGAGACATCATAGATCGAACCATATCCAATAAAGTACGATTACGACGTTCCGACACACCATTACGTTGTGGTGTTCCGGCAGGCGTCAGTTGTGAAAGTATTCCACACTCTTTCATGTGTGTGCTAAACTCGTCACTTAGATACTCACCTCCACGGTCAGACCGAAGAAATTTGATCTTTCTATTACGATGATTTTCCACTTCATTCTGAAATTCCTTGAACTTTTCAAAAGTTTCAGACTTGTGTTTCATCAAATAGATATACCCGTATCTGCTCAAATCATCCGTGAAAGTAACAAAATAACGATATCCATCTCGTGCCGACACACCCATTGGTCCACATACATCAGTATGTATGATTTCCATTAAATCTGTCGCCCGTTCCATTGAACCGGAAAACGACATTCTAGTCATCTTGCCCATAAGGCATGGCTCACATGTATCAAATGATTCAAAATCAAGTGATTCCAAAAGTCCATCAGAATGGAGTTTCTTCATGCGTTTAACGCCAATATGACCTAGACGGCAGTGCCACATATATGTAGATATATCATTATCAAGTTTAACCTTTTTAGCATTAACATTATGAATATGCGTAATATTACTATCGAGATCCAATAGAAATAAACCATTCAACACAGGTGCATGACCATAAAAGCTATCATTCTTATAAATCGAACAACCATTGTTTTCAGATTTAAAGGAATAACCACTTTGCATCAAACACGATCTGGATACAATGTTCATGCTCAGTGCAGGCACCAAATAACAATTATTTAGGTTTATAACTAATCCCGATGGCATATGGAGAGGTAGCGTCCCGACGGCGATCACATCAACTTTTGGTCCATTGCCGACCCGCATCATGACCTCATCCCTTGCTAGTTGTCGCTTGTTCCGCAGCCCCTGAACCGAGTTACATATATTAGCAACCGATCCCGTATCAAATACCTAGGTGCTACGGCGAGTACTAGTCAAGTACACATCAATAACATGTATATCATATATACCTTTGTGTGCCTTGTCGGACTTCTTGTCCGCCAAATACTTGGGGAAATTGCGCTTCCAATGGCCAGTCCCCTTGCAATAGTAACACTCGGTGTCATACTTAGGGCCATCTCGGGGTTTCTTTTCAGGTGTGGCAACAGATTTGCCAGCCTTCTTTCCCTTGTGCTTGCCTTTCTTATCCTTCTTGAAACCGGTGGTCCTATTGATCATCAACACTTGATGTTCTTTCCTAATCTCCACTTCCGTAGTCTTAAGCATTGACAGAAGCTCGGGAAGAGACTTCTTCATGCCCTGCATATTATAGTTCATCACGAAGCTCTTGTAGCTAGGTGGAATAGATTGGAGAACACGATGTATGCCTAAGTCAATGGGAATCGTTATTCCCAAGGACACAAGTTTATCGGCGTACCCATACATTTTGAGTACATGCTCACTAATAGAGCTGTTCTCCTCCATCATGCAGCTAAAGAACTTTTCAGTAGCATTATAGCTCTCTACGGCAGCATGGGTATCAAAAATCATTTTCAGTTCACCCATGGTATCAAAGGCATTGCCATTTTCGAAACGCTTTCGAAGTTCTAGCTCTTGCCCATACAGTATGCCGCAATGAACTAAGTTGTGGTCTTCTTGACGAGTCATATGACATTCTTTTCCTCGTCGGGGGCATCAGGAGCTGGTGGGGGGCCTAGCAGCGCCTCTAGCACATATTGCTTTTGCGCAGCAGTGAGGAGAATCCTCAAATTCATAGCCCAGTTGGTGAAGTTGCTACCATTCGCAGCATGTTTCTCTTTCTCCATGAACATATTGAAATTAAAAGCAGGTGGTGCCATCTACAACAGAATTTGTAAAGTTTATTTATACTAAGTTTATGATAGAGTGAGTTCAATTTATCCAAATTACTAATGAACTCCCACTCAAAAATGACATCCCTCGTGTCCTTTTGGTGATTACATGAACCAAATCCACTACACCAAGTCCGATCATCACGTGAGTTGATGTAGCTTCAAAGGCGAGCATCTGTATGGGCATCATATCAACTATATGACTCATGCTTAACCTTTCGGTCCGTGTTCCGAGGCCATGTCTGTACATGCTAGGCTCACCAAGTAAGAACTCTAGTATTCGCGTGTGTGAACTGTCTTACACCCGTTCCTATAAAAGCGTAGATTCGAATACACCCGATCATCACGTGATGTCTCGAAACATGATCCACAGAACGGTGCATACTTAAGGAAGAACACATTTTTATCTTGATATCTAAATGAGGGATCATCTTACAATGCTACAAAAAACGCTAAACTAGCAGTATAAGATGCTAACATCTAATGTGTAAAGTGAGATGATATGGTCCATGCATTTGATCTCTATCATTTGCATCGTGGTATGATATCTATCATTCCTTTGTGTGTAAGGCCAAGGTCTATGGAACTTACACATTGAGTGAGTTGTAAGAGTATCTATCATACATCTACTTACAACAATACCATATCAAGACACTAGCCCAGCAACGATCTAAACTAGACGCCTCTAATTTATCAAGTGCAAGTTTTACGTGGCTTAGGGATTTCGGAGATAGAACCGTTCTTACCTACAAACATGAACCACTACAAGGATAACCAAGTTATTAGCAACTCGTTGTAAATCAGATATTGACTATAGTAGGAGAGACAGACACCCGCCAGCCACTTATGCAAAATTAGTTGCATATTAGTCGTGGAACCGGTCTCATGTACGGCCGCTTCATCCCACTATGCCACCAATATCCAAAGGGTTAATTGGATAAACGCCACCGCAACTTTTAGCTATTTGAGAAACGCCACTAAATCTCTGATCTTCTGAAAAACACTACTACAATTTTCTATATGTTCCATAAATGCCATTATGCTCACTTATAAACACACATGCCACACAATATACAGTTGTAATTATGTGTACATACGTATACGCATACATAGCAGGCCTCATCCTAATCAGGTTTTGGGATATGGCAAAATGCAGCCTGGACCGATCCAGAGAGAGCAAAACATGTAGAGTAAGCATCAAACTGTGACAATAATTAGCATCGCAATTAAGTAGCGCAAGTAGTACTTCCTGTATTTCTTGGTCGAGTCGGTAAGTTAATATCCAATGGAGCTATGACATAGTGTCATAGCATGATTGGCTCTTTTATTACTTAGATCGTGTTTGATTAATAACCTGTAACTGTTTTCATATTCCTTAAAGTGCACATCCATGTGACGGACTTTGCTAGATTGAAAGTTGCTACCTATGCATGTGCGTATACGTGTACGTGACTGACAATGTGCTTTACATATTATTATGTAAACAAAAGTCAGTCGAGCTCAGACTACACGCATGTACCTAGGAAATACGGCTGTACATTATATATACATATTTTTTTGCTAGTCGCTCAGCCCAATTCACACTGATTCAGGTGGGCCCCACTATCTATGCGTATATATGATGAAAATACAAGTGTATATTGTGAGGTATATGAATTTAATGGAGCATAATGACGTATATGGAACGTATAAAGAATTATAATGGCGTTTTTCAAAAGACGGAAGTTGCAGTGGTGTTTCTCAAATAGCCAGAAATTGCAATGGTGTCTATCCAATTAACCCATATCCAAAATACATAGAAGATACAATAACATGATCATCATCGCCCATATATAAACATTTGTGTACTACCCGTGCAAAGCACCTACGCATAGATCAGGCTCTGATGCCACTGTTGGGTCCGCAGCATAGAAAACAAAAATTCCCTACGATGAGAACTACACGCCAAGATCTATCTACTAGGTACATAGCAACGGGTGGACATACATCCAACGAGAACTTACCCTCGAAGACAATGAGTTTTGTTAACGAGTAGGAACTCATGGTTGATGTAGTCGTACACTTGCCGATCTAAAGATCGTGAGGAAGTCCGAGCGCCGCAACTCAGCAGCGCATCCGTACTCGCACACACGTTCAAGCCACCAGACAACCTCCACCTCCTCGCTCCAGCGATCCAATAGAAGTAGCAACTCCTTCCAGACGAAATGCCACCGGGAACATGTATCTCGCTAATTCGAGACCATGGGGGAATAATTCTATAGGGGGAGAGAGATCCTTCACAAGGAGGTGTGAGGAAGAAGGAGGAAGAGGGGGGCCTTTTATAGGAGGAGGGGGTACCACCTTCCCCATGGCCGGCGCATGGGGGTGACCCCTCACCTCCCCCATTCATGTGGTGGTAACCCCTCCATATTAAAATGCCTCTTCCCATTCCCCTTTAAAGTCCCTACTTTAAATGCATTAAAATTCTCTAAGTTTAATGCTCTCTCATTTAATAAAACTATTTTATTAAATTTATTCAGAATTTTGTTAATTGCTTTAATTAACAAACATTCACATATAACCCCTTGCAATATTTCAATATCACATGCAGAACCACTTTCTGCAATTTCACCCGAAACAATTTCCGGTTTCTATCGAAACAATTCCTGCGCTTTGCAATTCTTTCATCTGAAACATATGTGCTCCAAAATGGTGTCCGGTAACTCTTAAGTGTGTCACCCTATGGTTCGCGAATAATGCAGACATGATTGAAACTCCTCTCAGATCAATAATCAGAAGCGGGACCTGGAGGTCCATACTGACTCCTACATATTCAACGATGACTTCTGTGATCGTGAGAACCTTTAACGCTTGTAATTTAATCCATTCGTCTCTTGATATAATACATGTCCAAGGTTCGATCATCGGTATCCAAATACCTAGATTTATCTCGTTACCGACATGCACTCTTTTCTCGTTCCCGTGATATAACATTCCAGTGATCACATCACTTGCTTGCAAGGTACCTTAATGTGATATCACCGAGAGGGCCCAGAGTATATCTATCCGTCATCGGGATTGCCAAATTCCACTCTTTATCCATGAGCCTCAACATAACACCTTCGTAGCACTAAACCCATCTCTATAGTCACCCCGTTACGGTGTGACGTTTGTTGTTATCAAGATACTCTTCCGGTGTTAGCAATTAACATGATCTCATGGTCTAAGGATAAAGATTACTTCGTATGATGTTATAGCAATGTAAACATAATGACTTGATCGTAATGCTATACTTCGGATGAATGTTCATCACATCATTTCACAAATGTTGTGACCTTGTTATTAACAACATCCAATGTCCATGATCACGAAACCTTGATCATCTTGTTGATCAACAAGCTAGTCTATAAGAGAGGCATAACTAGGAACCCTTTTTGTTTATTAAACACACATGTATTGACGTTTCCGATCAATACAATTATAGCATGCAAAATAAACATCTATCATATATAAGGAATACATAATAACAACTTTATCGTTGCCTCTCAGGGCATATTTCCTTCATTACGATCACGCTCGTTAGTAGCCATGGAGGAGGATTCGAGAACTTGAGCGATGCTCTTCTCATGATCCGCCTTGAGCTTATCCAGTTCTTGGCGAAGTTCTTTGTTCTCCACCACCAAGGTTTTGAGGTTCTCGGCCACTTCAATCATAGCGCAGGACTGTTTTATTAGTGTTGTAAGTAAAAAAGAACAACAGTTCAATAAAAATATTCGACTATGAAAACACAAAGACAAGGTTTGAGTCTCGGAATGTTTACCTTCGGCTTCATCCTTGGAGACCTTTAGCTCAGCATTTTCACATCGGAGAGTTTTGATCTCTCTCCGCATGTTGCAGATGTTCTTCAACAAATCCTGGTTATATGAATTAACTTTCTGTAAGTCAGAATATCCAGAGTCAGAAGTCTACTGAAGACTCGGGCTAATATTGTTACTAATATCAGCACGAGCCTTGGGGTTATACTAGTTCATTCTTTGGCATCCTAAGGAAGCATAAACCCGGATTGTATATCCTACTTCATGCTTGGGGGCTAGAGGATATGATATGAAATGCAATAAAGAAAATCATGTGTTGGAATGCCGACTTACATGATGTTCATGTGTGATATTTCTCAGACACATGTTCACCTCGGTGGTAACCTTCTCGGCGAGGGTGAGTGGAATAACCGGAGGTCGTGGAAGTACACCAGCTCTAAGTCCCTCGTCGCGAAGGCGAACTTGTTCAAGAAGGTCGGAGTACTTGATGTCTTCCGCCTCTTGTGCTTCTTCTTCGACAGAGAGATTTCTCTTCTCTAGGCATTGCTGGGCCAGAAGCTAGATTTCTTCTACAGATTTCCGAGACAAGCCAAATTTGGCAAGTCCCGGAATATTCAGGAAGTTTTCGGCAAAGGTCTCTGCCAAGGGATCATTACCCGAAGAGGGTTCACCCTTATCTAAACCTGAGCCACCCGTGGTGGCATCAGTCTGTGGTTCAAGGATCATTGGCCCCATTGAAGGAGCTGGATCTTCTACAACAACCGGCGATGGAGTAATCACTGGCATTGCAGAGGGTTGTGGGGTGGGAGTCGGAGGAGCTACGGCAGGAGAAGCTATATTCAGCTTCGTCTGCCACAAGGGCTTCGAAGAAGTTCCCTTCCCCTTACCCTTGATGAGCTGCTTAGCTCTAAGAATGTCACAGAATAAAAAACATTACATCTCGGAAGCAAAATTCGAGTAAGGAACAAAGGCGGAAGTTGTGTTGAAAGTTACCTCTTCACAACTGGCACCTCCTTTGTGCCAACGGCCACTGTCGGAGCCTTGCGCTTCATGGGCACAACGTCCAGCAGTGGGACCAGTTCAGCCTCCTGAGAAAACTCTGGAGGATATCCCTCGAGTGGAGCGAATTCCTACTCGGGGAGGTCGGCAAGCTGAAAAGAAAGAAGATATCTCAGTATTGTGAAATAACTTAAAGGGTAAAACACATAAAAGGGTTTATTATTGAAGCTTACCGGAACTACAGGGTCTTCCGTTGTATGCATTGAAGGGAATATGCCTGAGAGGCAATAATAAAGTGGTTATTATCTTATTCCATGTTTATGATAAATGTTTATTTTGCATGCTATAATTGTATTAATTGGAAACGTTAATACATGTGTGTTTAATAAACAAAATACAAAGTTGCTAGTAATGCCTCTCATATAAACTAGCTCGTTGATTAACAAGATGATCAAGGTTTCCTGATCATGGACATTTGATGTTGTTAAAAACAAGGTCACAACATTGGTGGAATGATGTGATGAACATTCATCTGAAGTATAGCATTATGATAAGAGTCATTATGTTTATGTTATAACATCATACGAAGTAATCTTAGTCCTTAGACCATGAGATCATGTTAATTGCTAACACCAGAAGAGTATCTTGATAACATCAAACGTCACACGGTAACATGGTGACTATAAAGGTGGGTTCAGTGCTACGAAGGTGTTATGTTGAGGCTCATGGATCAAGAGTGGGATTTGTCCATCCCGATGACAGATAGATATACTCTGGGCCCTCTCAGTGATATCACATTGAAATAGCTTGCAAGTAAGTGATGTGATCACTAGAATATTATATCATGGGAACGAGAAAAGAGTGCATGTCGGTAACGAGATCAAACTAGGTATTTGGATGCCGATGATCGAATCTCGGACTTGTAATATATCGCGAGACAAAGGGATTTAGTTACGACGTTAAATGTTCACACGATCACAAGAGTCATCATTGAATATGTGGGAGTCAGTATAGATCTCCAGGTCCCGCTGCTAATTATTGATCAGAGAGGGGTCTCGATCATGTCTGCATTATTCGCGAACCGTAGCGTGACACACTTAAGGGATACCGACACCATTTGGAGCAAATATGTTTCAGATAAAGATTTAAGAAAGCGCTGGAATTATCTCAATAGACATCAAAACTGTTTCGGGTGAAATTGCTGAAATTGGTTCTGCATGTAATATTGAAATGTTGCAGGGGGTTTTATGTGAATGTTTGTTAATTAAAGTAATTAACAAAATTCTGAATAAAAATAATAAAAGAGTTTTATTAAATGAGAGAGCATTAAATTTGGAGAAATTTAATGCATTTAAAGTGGAGACTTTAAAAGAGAATGTGAAGGGGCATTTTAATGTGGAGGGTTTACCACCACATTGATGGGGGAGGTGAAGGGACACCCTCCATGGGTGCAGGCCATGGGAGGGGTACCCTCCCCTCCACCTATAAAAGCCCCCCTCACACCCCTTCTTCCTCACACCTCCTCGTGAAGGATCTCTCTCCCCCTCTAGTATTATTCCCCCATGGTCTCGGATTAGCGAGATACATGTTCCCGGTGGCTTTATCTGGAAAGGAGTTGCTGCTTCCGCTGCTTTGCTGGAGCGAGGGATGGAGGTTGTCGGGGTACCGGACGTGTGTGTGATCACGGATGCACCGCTGCTTTGCGGTGCTGGACTTGCGGGAGCTGGATCTGATGGACGTGCTGGAGCCGAACCTGCTGGACTTCATCACGATCTTGAGATTGGCAAGCGTATGACTACATCATCCACGAGTTCCTACTCGTTAACAAAACTCGTTGTCTTTGAGGGTAATATCTCCATGGATGTATATCCACCCGTTGCTCTGTATCTAGTAGATAGATCTTGGCGTATAGTTCTCATCGTAGGAATTTTTTTGTTTTCTATGCTGCGAACCCAACAGTGGTATCAGAGCCTGATCTATGCATAGGTGCTTTGCAAGGGTAGAACACATAAGAGTATGTGGGCGATGATGATCATGTTATTGCTTCTTTCATGTATTTTGGATATTGGTGGCATAGTGGGATGAAGCGGCCCGGACTAACCTTACATGTCATCGCACATGAGACTGGTTCCACGACTGACATGCAACTAGTTTTGCATAAGTGGCTGGCGGGTGTCTGTTTCTCCTACTATAGTCAATATCTGATTTACAACGAGTTGCTAATAACTTAGTTATCATTGTTGTGGTTCCATGTTCGTAGGTAAGACCGGTTCTATCTTCGAAATCCCTAAGCCACATAAAAACTTGCAATTGATAAATTAGAGGCGTCTAGTTTAGATCGTTGCTAGGATAGTGTCATGATATGGTAATGTCGTATGTAGATGTATGATAGATACTCTTACAACACACCTAACGTGTGTAAGTTCCATAGACCTTGGCCTTACACATAAAGGAATGATATAGATCATACCATGATGCATGTGATAGAGATCAAATGCATGGACCATATCATCTCACTTTACACATTAGATGTTTGCATCTGATATCGCTAGTTTGGCATTTTAGTAGCATTTTAAGATGATCCCTCATTTAGATATCAAGAAAAAATGTGTTCTTCCTTAAGTATGCACCGTTCTATGGATCGTGTTTCGAGACATCACGTGATGATCGGGTGTACTCGACTCTACGCTTTCATACAATGGGTGTAAGACAGTTTTACACACGCGAGTACTAAGGTTCTTACTCGGCGAGCCTAGCATGTACAGACATGGCCTCGGAACACGGACCGAAAGGTTAAGCATGAGTCATATAGTTTATATGATGCCCATATTGATGTTCGCCTTTGAAGCTACACTGACTCACGTGATGATCGGAGTTGGTGTAGTGGATTTGGTTCATGTAATCACCAAAAAGGCACGAGGGATGTCGTTTTTGAGTGGGAGTTCATTTCTAATTTGGATTAGTCGAACTCAATTTGTCATAAACTAAACCAAAGTGAATTTGCATAATTTGTTGTAGTCATTGGCGTTTGTTCACTACCTTATGCTTAGTTTTAATTGAGATAATAGAACTATAGAATTATGGATATTTACTTTACGAACTGGTATCGTATTGTTCTGAATGTCAATTTAAAGTTTATAAGTCCTATTGCAAACTTTCAGCAAACTCTATTTATCCATGAAGTTTAATAAGTAGTATTAAATCAAGAGTAAGAATTCCAATGTTAGTATCTAAAGTATCATGTTTGCCTCCATGATTAAAAGTTGTTTTAATATCAAGATTATATAGGAGCAGAAAATCGTTTCAGAAACCATCATGTGTGAAAGATATTGTGATATCTGAAACAATGTTTTTGGTTGCATTATGATAGAGTATAATTTAGCAAAATACAAGTTCTCATATTGTATGAGAATTTGTGAAGGATGGAGATGCTAGGCATCCGAATCTCCCAAAAGGATTCAGGAACTAAAATTATACTTGTCATTCTTCCTTGTAGGCTATAGTAGCTTGATCTTGAAATTTGTCATGATAAGGATGAATAGAAGATTTACTACACTAAAAGATTACTAAAGAATGGATTTTTTTGAAAGAACGCCAAACACATGATGATGGTGATCCACTTCAAAGTGCAAGTCCAATGGTATTAGTATTTGACTATATACACTTTGTACTATGTGTCATGTGAATGACACCACTATTGGTGTTGATAGATTCTTTTAAAAGAAAAAGAATTGTTCAAAGAGAATCTATAAAATATTTGGCAGAAAAGAAAAGGTTGGAGATGTCCAACTTAGGTATATAGAAGATATACATGTTATGGTTGTATTCCTTGCTTGTTAAACAATGTGGTTCTGAGCTATTGGATACCGGTATTGGATACCGAATTGGTTGGTATGAAGTGTCATACAGGACAACGCAATTCATGAACTGCAATGGCCTAAGTAACTAGCAAGGAAATAAGTGATGATGTTCATCGAAAACAAATAAAGTGTTATTGTGTTTTTCGTTGTCGTCAAACCTAGCCTTCAAGATTTGTTTTAATAATTGTTATTTTGTTTCGGTATTACAACAATGGTTGTTCAAATAATTACTGTATTCCATAAAGGATGGATGAACTTTTACAAGTCTAGTAGGAGAAATCACATCCATAAACACTATTGCTAAAATGTCGCAAGACAAATGATTGAAAGATCACTTATGAAGTGACATCACTGTTTATATTATATTGGAAAGAAAACATGAAGAAACACCATGTTGATGGATTTTTGGAGTCTTTTATTTTGATCAATTGACGCTTGTGACACTTTCCTCGAGATAATTGAAACTCCGTCCATAGGCCAAAGAGGAACGGATGACTAACTTATTGGATATTATACATGTTGATGTATATAGTCCATTATATGTAGCCATATGCGATGAATCTTTTTGCTTCATAAGCTTTCTCCAGAAATTTAAGTGAATATATCTATATATTTACCTAATAAGGAAGAATTATGAAACATTTGAAAATTGTTCAAAGACTTTCAAGATGAAGTGAAAATCAGTGTAACAAGAATTTTTCAGAGTTTATGATTTGATCATAAAGGAAGATATTTGAGTTACATGTTTAGCAAAACACTTAAGATTTGAGGAATTGTTCCATGATTTGTGTTTCCCGATAAACCATAGGAGTATGGCATATTCGAGAGATGAAATCAAACCATGTTTGACATGGTAAGATCAAAGGTGTCATTTATAAAACTGCCATTATGTTTTAAGGATTGAAGCTTTAGAGACTACCGCCTTTACACTGAAAAGAGCACCATCCTGATCCGTTGAAATGACATCATATAAGTTATGGTTTGGGATAAATCCCGAATTGTCTTTTCTTAAATTTTGGTATGCTATGCATAAGTAAAATGTTTACAACCAAAGTCGGATAAGCACGTCTTTGTAGGTTATCCTAGAGAATTTGTTGGGAATTTCTCCATAACACCGAGGACAAAAGAGTTTGTTACTTGGAACGTCAAGTTTCTTGAGAAGGAATTTTTCGCGAAAAGTTAAGTGGGAGGACAATAGAACTTTGATAAGGTTGTTGAACCTTAGCTATATGTGCTAAGTAGCGTAGCGCCGGAAAGTGTCTCGATGGCGGCCAGAATGCTCATGGCTCCCGTGATTACAAAGATTGTGATCTTGGAGATTAGAGTTCCTATTGAACCGTGTGGGTCGGTAAGAATCAAATAGTGTGATTTGATAAGAAAGTCGTTATTGTTTTGACAATGATGAACCGACTACATGAAAAGAAGCGATGATGGGCCCTGACTCCATAAAATGACTAGAAGTCATAGAATCCGTGATAGTATCCATACACGAGAAATCAAGTTTCTAAACTTGGAAGACCCTCCGGAAAGGCGTGAAGCCTATCGGTCGTATTTGGATCTATAAAGAAATAGACATGGATGTTTAACATCTATGAAATAGTCGACATGTCGGAAAGAAGTTTACGACAATGTTCAAGGAGTTGACTATGACAAGATATGATCTTTCATAGCGATATTTAGTCTTGACGGATTATTGTAGCAACCACTACATATAATTTGGTATATGGTAGTTGAATAAACAAAACAAGGTTCTTCCAATAGAATGGTTACCTAGGACATGTACATGACACGGTCCGAAGGGTTTTGTTAATTCAAAGGGTGCTAAAAGGACATGCAAACTTCAATAGTTGAAGTAAGCATAGCGGAGTTGGAATCTTCACCATGATGAAACTTTTAAAAGAGTTTAAATTCATTGGAGATGATGAAGATGCTTGCATTTGCAAGAAATTAAGTGGGAGCGCTAAGACATATTTCTAATACATTATGTAGAGGACATATTGTTGATTGGAAATGATGTATCTTGTATTGACACAAGTTAAGAATTTCATTAAAATAAGATTTCGATGAAAGACTTGGGCAAAACCGGAATATTTGGCATCAATATCTATATGGATAGATTGAGGCGTTAATATTGTTGTGCTAGACATACATATATGAGATATTGAAAGGGTTCAATATGGAAACAACAAGAAAGGTTCTTGCTGCATGGAAAGGATTGTATCAAGATTCAAGTGTTTCAACACATGGAGAGTAAAATCACATGAAGATTTTGATCGATTATACCATGATATGTATATATCCAGAATGTCCTACGCTCTAAATGTTATGAGCACAAACCAGAATGATTCATAAGATGATCATTGGACAATAGTAAAGATATTCTTATGAGCTTTGGAAGAACTAAGAATATATCATGTATAAGTGACAAATAGTTAAAGGTAGTTCATTGTAAAGTGTTACATTGATACTAGTTTTGTCACAAGATACAAATTAAATTTATCTCAATTTAGACTATGGATGGAACAATGTAATGGAAAGGATGTTCCATGATGTATTTGGATAAGTTCCAAAGTTGAAACATTGTGACGGATACTACAACAAAAGGCTAAGTATATGACTGCTATAGTAGCAGCAAAGCAGGGCATTTGTGTTAAGTACTTTGTTATCAAACTAGGTGTGGTTCAAAGTGGGCTAATACTATGAAGATATATTGTATGACAATAATATCAACATATTTTAACCCGAACGAACTAAAGGTCTCACCAAAGCACCAAATTTATACAATGCCATCTCATTTGAGAATGAGTGATGCGTAGAGATGCAAATACATGCAAATACACACGGACCTGAAAGTGCCAGATCTGGAGATTATATTAACCACTAGCAAACACATATATTCAACACATAGGTGTTGTATATACAAAGTTTACAAACTAGATCATTGACTCTAGTGCAAGTGGGAGACCGAAGGGAATATGCCCGAGAGGCAATAATAAAGTGGTTATTATCTGATTCCATGTTTATGATAAATGCTTATTTTGCATGCTATAATTTTATTAATTGGAAACGTTAATACATGTGTGTTTAATAAACAAAATATAAAGTTCCTAGTAATGCCTCTCATATAAACTAGCTCGTTGATTAAAAAGATGATCAAGGTTTCCAGATCATGGACATTGGATGTTGTTAATAACGAGGTCACAACATTGGTGGAATGATGTGATGAACATTCATCTGAAGTATAGCATTACGATCAGAGTCATTATGTTTATATTGCTATAACATCATACGAAGTAATCTTAGTCCTTAGACCATGAGATCATGTTAATTGCTAACACCGGAAGAGTATCTTGATAACATCAAACATCACACTGTAACAGGGTGACTATAAAGGTGGGTTCAGTGCTACGAAGGTGTTATGTTGAGGCTCATGGATCAAGAGTGGGATTTGTCCATCCTGATGACGGATAGATATACTCTGGGCCCTCTCGGCGATATCACATTGAAATAGCTTGCAAGCAAGTGATGTGATCACTAGAATGTTATATCACGGGAACGAGAAAAGAGTGCATGTCGGTAACGAGATCAAACTAGGTATTTGGATGCCGATGATCGAATCTCGGACATGTAATATATCACGAGACAAAGGGATCTAGTTACGACGTTAAAGGTTCACACGATCACAAGAGTCATCGTTGAATATATGGGAGTCAGTACGGATCTCCAGGTCCCACCGCTGATTATTGATCGGAGAGGCGTCTCGATCCATAGGGTGACACACTTAAGGGATACTGACACCATTTGGAGCAAATATGTTTCAGATAAAGATTTAAGAAAGCGCTGGAATTATTTCAATAGACACCGAAACTGTTTTGGGTGAAATTGCTGAAATTGGTTCTGCATGTAATATTGAAATGTTGCAGGGGTTTTTATGTGAATGTTTTTTAATTAAAGTAATTAAAAAAATTCTGAATAAAAATAATCAAAGAGTTTTATTAAATGAGAGAGCATTAAATTTGGAGAAATTTAATGCATTTAAAGTGGAGACTTTAAAAGAGAATGTGAAGGGGCATTTTAATGTGGAGGGGTTACCACCACATGAATGGGGGAGGTGAAGGGACACCCTCCATGGGCGCCGGCCATGGGAGGGGTACCCTCCCCTCCTCCTATAAAAGTCCCCCTCACACCCCTTCTTCCTCACACCTCCTCATGAAGGATCTCTCTCCCCCTCTAGTATTATGCCCCCATGGTCTCGGATTAGCGAGATACATGTTCCCGGTAGCTTTATCTGGAAAGGAGTTGCTGCTTCCGCTGCTTTGCTGGAGCGAGGGATGGAGGTTGTCGGGGTACCAGACGTGTGTGCGATCACGGATGCACCGCTGCTTTGCGGTGCTGGACTTGCTGGAGCTGGATCTGATGGACGTGCTAGAGCCGGACCTACTAGACTTCATCACGATCTTGAGATCGGAAAGCGTACGACTACATCATCCACAAGTTCCTACTCGTTAACAAAACTCGTTGTCTTCAAGGGTAAGTTCTCCATGGATGTATATCCACCTGTTGCTCTGTATCTAGTAGATAGATCTTGGCGTATAGTTCTCATCGTAGGAAAATTTTTATTTTCTATGCTGCAAACCCAACATGCATATCCAGAGACAAGACCGGAGTCTTCCTTTCAATCCGCTCCTTGATCAGCCATTTGATCTGGCTTATGTAGTCTTGTGGCTTTAAAGCCTTAGGACTGATGCGGAGGGAATCATTATTTGACGCCGGGATGAGTGCATCAAACGGTCGCCGTGGTATTGGAGAGGCTGAATCCGGCATGCGACCCAGCATTGGACCAGGTCAGATCCTTTCAACCCCTTATGTTTTATCAGATATTCGATCCGCCTCTTAACGAGGATAAGATCGTCACTGAGAGCCAAAGGGGCCTCGTCCCAAGACGGTTGGGCCGTGGCGGCTCCATCGATGAAAGCCGACAAAGCGGTGGCTTTGCCGGGAGCAGGAATATCCCTATGATAGAAGAAAGTGGCTGGCCATTGTTTGACTGACTCACTGGTAGAAATACGAGGATAGCTACGCTCGTGTCTAACAGAAAGGCTAATAGTGCCGGTAATGTAAGGATTACCGGCAGTGATGGAGTTTCTACGAACATGAAATAGAAACGAAACAAAGTGAGACTCGGCCTAATGCCGAGATACCCCTCGCACAAAGCTGCATAAGAACTCATCTCTAAGATGGAGTTCGGGGGAAGATGGTGGAGCTGTACACCGTAATGATCAATCACCTCGGAAAAGAATTCCGAGGGAGGGAAAGACAAACCTTTGTCGAGGTGGGAGCCGAAGTGGACCCGCTTGCCGGCGCGTGGGTGGGGGATGGTTTCGCCGAAACCGCTTTGCCAGTCGCCGGCACGGAGGAGACATTCATTCTCCACGCCTTGGAGTTTCTCGTCGTCGAGGAGGCACGGGATCCAGACTCCCCGGTTGCTCTCCTTCTCTGCCGCAGCCGTCGCCGCTACCGCTGCCAAACCGGAAGAGGAAGAAGAAGCCATTTCTCCGGTGCGTCGATGACCTTGGATGGGCTAGTAAATCTGGGAGGCAGGAGAGCTCTGTGCGCTGGGGAGATGTGGAGGAGAAGGAACGGCAAAGGGAACAGGTGAAGAGAGGAGAACAAAAATCCTCACCCCTTATAACCACCTACTTGCGCCAAGATTCGTGCAAACGGCACTGCGTAAATGCCATGCGTCGTGGAAGGAACTGGGAAGGATCCACGCGATGATTACGTCGCCTCGATCTCCGCGTACGCATTGAAATGGTGCCTCAGTTCCGCGAACGGCGGACCCACCAACGGTCGTGCTGACAGGATGTTTGTCAGATGACGTGACTTGACCATGACCAGTGTTAGATGACGTCAATGACCAAGTTCCGGCTTAGTTTGAAAATCAAGCTGGGAAATCCGAGTAACGTGTTGATAGGTCCGACTTATTTTTAAAACCCGGATCGTATTTTTTGTTGTGAAGTTTCAGGAACCCTTCAAGATTCTGCAAGCCGAAGATCAAGCTAGACGATGATGAATCCGACTTTGGATCTTGGAGACTTCCAAGGGCTGCTGTTGGGGATATACTTTCCGGGTATCCTCATAGTTCCTCACTGACCAGTGATGTCTACGCACTTCTATTCTTGTAGATAGTTGTTGGGCCTCCAAGTGTAGAGGTTTGTAGAACAACATCAAGATTTCCCTTAAGTGGATTACCCAAGGTTTATCGAACTCGGGGAGGAAGTGGCAAAGGTATCCCCTCTCAAGCAACCTTGCAATCAAGATACAAGAAGTCTCTTGTGTCCCCAACACACTCAATACACTTGTCAGGTGTATAGGTGCACTAGTTCGGCGAAGAGATAGTGAAATAGAAGTGGTATGGATATAAGACAACGGTGCTAGAAAATAGCTTGATAGCGTGGAAAAGACTAAAGGCAGACTGAAATAAAGATAGAAGCAAGCAAACATGTAACAGATCTACTAGCAAAAGGTGTTTCAGTGCTTAGAAACAAGGCCTAGGGATCATACTTTCACTAGTGAACACTCTCATATAGATATATTCTTCTTTATGATACTACGCTTAGCTACTCTCCGGTTGCACACTCTAATCGATGGTAGGGCTATAACAGCTGTCGTGGTGGTGTCACAGCAGATGCCATGTATAGGCTAAAGGTGTGGACTAATACACGCTAGGGGAATCCAGGGAGGGATAATGAAGTGATTCTCCACACAAGGGCTTATATTGATTTACTTCCAAGGTTACAAGTGCTCCTAGAGCTATATTGGCGAGAGGAGGAAGAAGGAGCTCTCTTACTCTCACCCACAGATCACACCTGAAACCCTAGCCCAAAACTGAATCGCCCAGCCACCAACCCCTTCTACAGAAGCCCTAGCCCCCCTTTTATAGGGGAGGCTCGGTTTCTGCCTAGGGCATACGTGGAGGCATATTCCTAAGAATATGCCTCCTCCCAAGTGGTAAGCCGACCGGGGTCCTTTTTCCCCCGCGTCACACATTCTTTAGCTACGTGAGCCACTGCGGCGCCCTCGTCAGCTGACACGGGCGTCGTCACGCTTGTCGGACACGCCCCGGTGGTCCTGTCCTTGCTCGCTTCGCTCAGGCAGTGCGTACCGGGGCTCCGTTTGACCAGCGAGATTCCTTCCTTCTCCTAGAAGCTTGCTATGACCCGGATGATGGTTCATCCGGCCACACCCTTTCCTGCATACAGGTAAAACATACACTTCCGACTTACCGCTTAAGTCGGATGAGGCCTAGTTAGGCGAACGCCCTAGGTCCGGATTACCCCGTGATTCGGCCTGCCTTGAGGTGACCCGGCCAGCATCTGCTTTGGCCTTGCCGAACCTCGGCTAACTCGGCCTTTATACCCCGGCGTCACCCTACCCGGGGGTATCCCCCAACAACAGAACACCTCAAAGTTCATCTTTCCCATCTAGATAACCCCACACTGTCACCTTGACCACTAGATGGTTCCAACAAACACCACAATTTCATAAAGACATCCAACTCCAAATATAACTCATAACAAGTATTTGTAATCTCTAGCCTAAGTGCCACCATGGTGTGCACACTATCAACTTCACACACATGGGGAGAGCAGAGATCTATTAAAGCACTTGAGTAGCAAGGTAGATATATAGATTACAAGCTCATGATCTCAATAATATCATGCATAGAGAGAGAAATGAACACATAGCTACCGGTAGAACCCTTAGCCTCAAGAGAGAACTACTCCCTCCTCATCATGGGAATCAGCAATGGTGATGGAGATGGCGGTGGAGATCGATGGAGATAGATCCGGGGGCACTTCCCCGTCCTGGCAGGGTGCCGGAACAGAGACTTTCTGTCCCCCGAATCTCCCCTTCGGTGGCGGCAGCGCTGCGGAACTTTCCGTGGATTTCTGATTGACGATCTAGGGTTTTTGCCTCGGGGGAGATATATAGGCGAAAGAGGCAAGGTCCATGGTCGGCCAGGGGGCCCACACCATGCCCTGGTGCGGCCAAGGGGGACCCGCGCCTAGGGGTGGTGTTGCCACGCTTTGGCCCCTCTCCGACTCTCCCTCTTGCTCCGTGAGTCTTCCGAGAAAATAACAACTTTGGCTTTTGTCCGATCCAATTCCGAGATAATTCATTTTTTGACTTTCCTAGAACCAAAAACAGCAGAAAACAGGCAACTGGCACTGTGGCATCTTGTTAATAGGTTAGTCCAAGAAATCATATCAAAAGTACTCCAAAGTGTGGACAAAACATAAGAAATTAGATAAAACCAAGCATGGACAATCAAAAATTATAGATACATTTGCAATGTATCAACCAAGGTGGCCCACTTCGGGTTAGAGCTTTGCTTCACGGGCGGCCCAGTAAGGGAGAAGAGACGGAGTCCAGTCTGGCTACGGGAAGGCCCAGAAGACTTACCGACTTAGGCCCATAGTGTTACTTGTAGTTCAAGATGTACTCTGTAACCGACTCTTAATCATAGACGGATAGATCTCTCTTATAAACCCTAGGCCGGATATCTATATAAGCCGTCCTAGGGAGAGCCTATAGGGCACCCTCAATAGTCTACAATCTCAACTCGCACAGGCGAACCCTTGTAACCCATATTCTAGCTCTGCTGTATTACTAGATTGCTAGCAGGAGTAGGATCCGTCCAAAGCCGGCGGATTCGAACCTGGGTAAACTTGTGTGCTCACCGTCCCGGAACACCGTACATCTCACACCCCTCTCTTCCGGATGCCTCGAGGACTCCCTCATGGCATACTTGTCATCAATCCGACGACATGCGGCGCTAGACACTTCAGTCGTGCCATACGACAAACACTGATGCCCAAGGGGTTCAAGCTACCCTCAGACAACCCAAAGTTCGACGGCTTCCAGGAGCCGAAGATCTAGCTAGACAACCATAAATAGTTTGTAAAGTGCCATGGAATATCCAAAGAAGCAACCATGAAATGCCTGCACTTGCAACTACAAGGCGCCACGCGGGCCTGGCTAAACAGCCTCCCCTCCGGGTCAATCCGCGGCTGGGAGGGTTTGGTGTATAGTTTCATCCGAAACTTCAAGGGAAAATACAAGCAGCCAACCTCAATCGAAGAAATCCAAGCATGCTCCCAGAGGTCTGGCTAATCCCTCTGCTCGTACATCAAACAATGGTCCATCATCAAGAACTTTGTAGAGGATATTTCCGAGGAGCGAGCAATCGATGTGTTCAAGGCCGGCATACGGCGTTGAGAGCTCGAGGAGGAGCTCGGACACACCAAGCCTGATACCATTGACCACCTGATGGACAAAGCGAATCGTTTGGAGGACGGAAAATATGCCCTCCATAATAGTCGAGCACACTCTGATGACGAGGATGATCTAGGCCGTAGGCATGACTGCCGAGGAAAACGCAGGCATCGTGGTTACGAGGACCGTGGCGAAGTCGACATGGTCGCATCCGGATACACCTACAAGAGCAACGACGGCAACTGCAACAGTGGATATCATGGTGGCAACTACCGCGGCAGAAAAAATGGCCTAGGTGTGGTAGCGCCGTACTAATGATGGTGCTTCAAACGAGATGGCGCGACTATCAGGCCCTTGTAACATGCACTACTACATCGACAAGAAGGATGGCAAGAGGAAGTCAAGCTACCTCCTCAAATACTTCCATGAGTTCCAAAATCTTCAGGATGCTTATGTTCAACTTCAGCGCGAAGTGACAAGTCAAGGGTACGGAGCAGCCACAGGGCCCATAGTGTACGGAGCGCCACCACCACCACCCCTTCCCGCTAACACAGCACCACCACCAGCACCTCTAGTGGTGCACAACAATGGAGGCGAGCCATATCCCCCACCACGTGGAAGCATGATGATCCACAAGGGGCGTCCTTCCAACGGGATCTAGAAGACTAGGACTCGACAAGACAACATGGCGGTGTCATCACCCCTCGCAATTGCTGAGTACCTCAGTGGGTCTGAATCCTGCATCACATTCGGCAAGTACGACCACTCGTCAAATACCATGCCTAGGTGATGCAGCCCTGGTGCTTGAGGCCCAGATCGACGGGTACGAGATGAGTAGAGTCTTCATGGACAGAGGCAGCGACATCAACCTCATATTCACTAGCACCTTGCATGCCATGCGCATCCTACTATCCAGCCTGGAGGCATCCCACACCACCTTCCACGGCATTATACCGGGCAAAGGGGTCTACCCCTGCGCAAAATCCATCTCGACGTCATCTTCGGCATGCCCAAGAACTTCAGGAAGGAAAATCTCGAGTTCAAGGTGGTCGACTGGCCTTCCTAGTATCACGCATACTCGGTCGCGTGGCATTCGCACGATTCTTGGATGTACCGCACTATGCGTACCTCATGATGAATATGCTAGGACCAAACGACGTCATCATCATCCAAGAAAGCTTCACAAGGTCAGAAAACTGCGACAGGCAATTCAACAGAATCTCCCAATCTTTCGGCATGCAAGAGGAGATGGCAAGGCTCAAGGAGTCGATGGATAACAGTCTTCCTCCTTGGAGTAGGCAGAATGCACCTGATCAGTCTTTCGACTCCATGGTCAACACCAAGGAGGTTTAGCTTCACCCGACGGACCCAACCAAGACGACTCTCATTTCCAACAACCTGAGTTCCACATAGGAACTCACGCTCGTCGAATTCCTCTGTGAGTGCTAGGAAATCTTTGCCTGGTGTCCTGTAGACATGCCAGGAGTTCCCAAGGAATTCGTCAAGCGCGCACTCAACATGTACCTCGATGCAAGACAAATCAAGCAGTCGCTACGACGACTATCATAAGAAAAAGGCAAGGTTGTAGGCGTGGAAGTCAATAGACTCCTCAACGCCGATTTCATCCGCGATATCAAGGAAAGCACTTGGGTAGCTAACCCCGTGCTGGTGCCAAAGAAATCCACGGATATACAGCGGATGTGTGTAAACTTCACGTCCCTCATCAAGCATTGTCCAAAGGACCACTTCCCCTACCGCGGATCGATCAAATCATCGATTCAACCGCGGGATGTGAACGTATCTCCTTCCTTGACGCCTACTCAGGTTACAATTAGATCCAAATGTGGGTGGAGGACCAGGAAAAGACGGACTTCATCACACCATTTGGTGTCTACTTCTACAACACAATGCCCTTCGGGCTGAAAAATGTGGGAGACACCTATCAAAGGTGCATGTAGGCCTGCCTAAAAAATCAAATAGGCCGCAACATCCAAGTCTATGTCGGCGATATAGTGGTTAAGACAAAAGAAAGCACAACACTCATTGATAGATCTGATCGTGTGATGCCCCCCGTGGTGGTTGTCGGCCATGGTGGTGCTTTGGTCATGGGTCTTGGCTGTCGGGGAAGGGGCCCTAGGAATCTGTGTGACGCTGCTTCAGGGGTGGGCGGCGTTTGCAGGTGTCTCCCAACAGCTTACCACGGTCGCGCGCGGGTGACACGGTGGCGGCTCGGGTAGCACCCATCTCTCGCCGCTGCCTTGCCACAAGCTCGGCGGGGCGCGGTGTTCTCTGCTATGGATGGTCAGGTCTGGTCCGGGTTGGCAGGGTCAGGCCATGCGCACCCTTGCTGATATGGTAGTTGGGCTAGGTGTGCCGCGTGTGGCGATGAGCATGGTGTTGGTGACCATATGTCTTGGCTACTACGTCTCTGTGGGATGGCAATACTTGTTGCGGTGTTGTTGGCAGTGTTGTCCCTGCTCCCCTCCATGGTCTCATGGCATTGGCTGGCTCTGGGTTCTGGGTGGGACATCGGCAAAAACCATGCAAGGCCTCGGATGTTGTGGGTGATGATGACGTCTTCGATGCTGTGTTCCTTCTGGGAGGCGCCGCCATATGCCCATCCTTTCTCGCAGCTAGATCTCACCTCCGTGCTCAACTTGCGGGCCTCTCTGATGGGGCAAGGTTCTCTCCATGGTCTCTAGACATACCCTTCTGACCTTTGTTGAGCTTGTCGCCGCCTTTGTCTCCCTGGCTACTTTTACATGGTGTTCTGCCCGGTTTTGGCCGCCTCCTGGATACCCGGGGATGGTTCTCTTAGGCCAGTGTCTTGCCACGGGCAAAGCGGGTGGTTTCCTCCTTATGCCGTGGGCACATTGTGTTGTTGGATTAGCGTCAAGGCTGAGCCTTTAGGGGTGGTGGATGGGCTAGGGAAAAATCTCGGCAAGGCCTCGGTCGGTGCGGGTGACAGCGACGCCCTTGGGCGCCGCTCTCCTCCTTGGAGGCATCTCCATCAAGCCCTCCTCCTTCGGTTTCTCGAGGCATGTAGACAACTATGCTCTACTACTCATGGGGTCGCTTGGGCTAGGGAGATTTGTTGGGTTGGGTCAGTCTTGGAACCACGCCCTTGCAACAAAGGACTATGCTTCCATCTTGAAGCTCAAGCTTTATGCCTAGGTAGCTAGTGTAGTGTAGCTTACCTCTCTGCCTCTCCGTTTCTTCTTGGGTTGTCATGTAAGCTGGTAACCCCAGTAGTTCGTTGTTTTTATGTTGTTTGTTGCTTTCGTTGTAATCCTAGCTGGTTGATGGCTTTGTTAATTCAAAGTAGGGCTCTCAAGCCTTATGTTTAAAAAAGCGGTATGGCTGATCAGGCGGGATCAGTGAGTCATGAGCTCTCTAAGTTCCTAAAAAATCACGAACGAACAACATGGAACAAAGCGAATAGTCAAACAGAGAAAAAAAGTACCGAATCATAATATGGTCATGCCCATGTCTGCTTCACTTTAGTCGGCCAGGCGGTTGATGGCAACAAACATAGCCACTTTTTGTTGGGACTCCAAGTGTAGAGTGTTGTAGCAAGCTTCTTTTCCCCACAATCTAGGGTGACTCAAGGATTTATATCGAACTCTCGGGGAATTGCGTGGATATTTGTCTTCTCCTCTTCAAGCAACCTGTAAAGCAAAATAATTTATCTTGTGTCCCCAAATACACCAAGTGGTTGTCAAGCACAAGGTTTCGTATTAGTATTATGAAATAAAATATCAAACAAATTAAATAAAGAAAAGGAATACAAACTAGATGATATGGAAGATAGTAGAGTTGTTTTTGGTTTTTATGGGTGATTGCAAGTAGAGAAAGTATTTTTGTATTTTCGAAATAATAAATTTTAGAAATTATAAATGGTAGTAGATGCAAAGTAAAGGTGTTTCTTATGATAAAAATCAGACCGGGGTTCATGGGTTCACTTGTCTACTCTCTTTTTAAGTTGTAGTGATCACAAAACAATTCATCAATGATAAAGATTCATGGAATTCTATAAGTGCTTGATAAAAATAATTAATATGGGAATCACATTCTAATATTGAGATGGAATACATCTCTCTCTTATACTCCTCAAGAAAGGGAAATATCCATGCAATCTTGATTTAAGAACAAATCAGAGTATAACTTTAAGCAATATTATATGATATTTGAAATACAAATATGCTACCTTGATCTAACAAGGTTATCACGCTGTCACGTGATAACTATAGCACATGGTTTCATTTTATCCCTAGTGAGGTGATGAGTTCAAAATTGAAGCATATTTACCTTTTTTTTGCATAATTAAAGTAGGGATCTTTGTATTTCACCGCGTCTACACACACTATTTTGTTCTTGTTTCAACAGGATCCCAAATCATGGAGTCATATACGAACATATCAATTAGAACTGTCATATTGTGTAATTATATGACATTTCTAAGCGATATAAGTCATTTAATGAATTTACCTTCGCACCTAGAAGAATACCAAACAAGGAGAAGGCATCAGTACCGATAACAACCACTGGTATGTGCGGAGCCCACCTGTATCGTCCGCCTGTACCAGGTGCCATCGTCACCGCCTCGTCAAATACTTCCCCCTGGTGAAGACGAAAGGGAGATACAACATTCACAGCCACCAGAAACCACGAAAACCACATCCGAGAGGGATCTGAAGGAGGAACTTGGCTGGGGTAAAATCCCAGCTGCTTCACGGATCATTGGAGGACAACGCATCATCATCTTCATCATCAATCGTTGCATCTCCATTACCACCATTACCCCCATCTTTCATCTATTAGATCTCGTTGTAATTCTAGATTCAATTGTGGTTTGCATTAGATCTACCTCCATACTTTTATCCATTCATTTGATTATGATGATGTTGTTAATTGCTTCCATGAGTGAGTAGTTCCTCTGTTCTTGGGGAGATGGAGAAACCCTAGCACCATTATGAACTTCTAATAAAGATGACCAATTCTTGTGTCCATGTGACTTTCTTGTCTATGATATAATTATGATTTGTGTTTGATCTCTCTCTTTAGATGGTATGTGTAGGCGGCCGCATATCATTTGCCCTCGGGGACTAAAGGAAGGGAGAAATCCTTTGGACGTGTCTTGGAAGCATACCCGGAATGCCCCGTGACAGATTGGCACCGGCTCATAACCTACACGGTCAAAGGAGGATTAAAGAGGGACTCCCTAAGAAAATTACAATATCCACGGGGAAACCCTTAATTATGGTGGTTTGTATGGGTGACTGCTCTTAGACACCATAGTGGTTATTTAGAGGTGACCTCACTCTTGGCTCAACAAAGTGGCTTCCTACGAGCCTTGTAGTGAACATCTTATTATGGGGCTCTCTCCACACATATCATGACACTAGGAGTATGTTATCTGGATTACATATAACAATAGTACTATGCTAGTGGTGTATACTACATCCCCAAGAATGTTTTAGCCCTACTGAGTTCAACCGCACTTTCATACAAACTTGTTACTTGTTTTAATTACTTTTCTGCAAACAACCATAAACCTTTCAACCACCCTTTACTTGAGATCAAAGGCAGCTTATAAGTATCCTTTGGTAGATAGTAACGAGGGGCATAAAGACCTTTACCAATAGCTCTCTGTGAGTTCGATATCTTTACTTCGAAACTAGCTACAATTGATTTGTGCACTTGCAGTCATCATGAGGCAGCAAAATAAAGATAAAAACCAAAGTAGATCCTGAATATTATGTGTCACAATTCAATCTCCACCCCCATGCTACTCCATATAACACACACTTCTCCCCATACAAGTTGGATCAAAACAAGCAATGAAGAACGGGGTGCATGATATGCATCTATTAAAACATCTTACACAAAATAGATTCCAATCTCAAATATCAAATCATAGAACAAAGATCCACCACATAGGAATTACAAATATGACCATAATTATGTTGGGTAGCTCATATGGTACTAGATCTATGAAGAACAAGAGAGAAATAGATCAAGCTACTGCCACAAACGCAAAGCCTGGAGGTGGAATACTCCCTCTTCATCATGGTGATGAAGCTGGAGATGTTGGAGAGGGTGGAGATCTCCCCAGAGATGGCTCCAGCAGAGTTTGCCCCTCCAATCTTTGTCGGATCTAACTCTGTTTGGTGGTGTTTTCATCTCTGGTGGCTTCTGGTGTATCCCTCTTAGAGGATGCCCCGGGGGGGTACTTATATAGGGATTTTTAGGTCAAGAGAAATCTGTGGGCGAAAGAATCAAGGCGATCGGACGTTCAAGGACGGAGATGGCATAGGTGGCGTCCCACTAGTGCTATCTTGGGCCTCCTGGCCCTCCTAGTGAGATTACAGTGCTCTGAAGCTTCTCATGGATAAATATTGGCATTCCCAAAAGTGCAGGTCCATTTGACTTCGTATAGGTCCTGAAACATCAAAAACACCGAAAACTGGTTTTTTTGCCCTACAGGTGTAACACCCCAATTTTAAAAAACCCTGATTAGTTGTCCAGAATGCAAAAATCAGGGGGAACAAAAACTTTGTCTTGTTCAATGATGTAGTGCTTGTTTGTTGTTGTCTGTGCTTATGCATATGAGTGTATAGCATAGGATATACTCCTTACCTCAACATCAGTTGACAAAACCTATTTAACAAAACTATCCTGGCTCTTTTTACATATTCTCAAATGTTCTGGGATTTCAAAACCTGAGCTATGAGGCCTTTGCAAACCAAAACTATTTCAGTAGCTTCTATTAACAAAATTATGGAGAGCTATAAGATATAATCTCCCCATATTTTCACCATAGAATCTTCAACTACTCTTATCTCTAGGTTTTTCCAAAACCTTTATCTAAAGCTTTTGAAACCTACTCTTGGTAGAAATACCAAGTACTCTCACCTTATTCAACTCTCACCTTTCAAAATACCAATATTTACCCCAAGCTAGGCTTGGTAGTAACCCTAGTAGGAGTTTGAGTTGCTTGAAAGATGAATTGCCTTAATCTGTTGTCTAATGAATTGCCTTGATCTACTGTCTGACTTGTTTTCTTAGGAAGTAGTATGAGATACTATAGGATTGCATCCTCTAGGATCAAGATGTTACTAAGATACCAAACATTAAGCCAGATTACAAAGCTGGATCTGATCTCTATACACTAGGTGCTCATCAAAACCCTTAAATCAGATCGGTTTAGCACTAATCCTTCTAGAAGATTCCAAGTCAATGAAGACCAATATCAAGCATGAATCTATTCTACTCAATCTACCCTTCAACATCATCCACTTGATGATGCTTTGGAACCTTGCATCATCTCCAAATCATCCCCTCTTATGTTCTAGTCAAAAACTCTAGATCTGCCAAAAATGGCTAAGTCTAGAAAGCTACTATCAATGTCTTATCTTTGAGTCTCCCTCATTTCCAACCCTTGTGCATTTTTGGCAATGAAATTGAACCATCTTGGAGACAATCATAATAACTACCAAGCCCCACTCTTTCCCTTGGCTAGATCATCCTCCAACCCAGTTCTTCTTGATGGTTTTGCAGGCAAGAAAATAATCTTCTCGGCCAATCTTATCAAAGTGCCTAATTTGGAAGAAGCTCACACCTTCATGCCAAACTCAATGGACCAACTATTTGCATGGTCGTACCCTAATCATGAAGGTCTATCAATCCCTACTTCACTTGTTTCAATTGGATTCTTGTGCCTCTAAAACCCACATGGTTTTGGAGGCTACTTGATAATCTGCTATGGCACCATTAATTTATTCAAAGTTTGGTACCAATCCTCGGAAGGCTCAATCCTTATCAACCTCAAACTTCTGTACCATGGTGATCTACATCACTTGGTATATCCATCCATCTATCCCATGACCCAAGGTGAGCTCTGAGCTCCAACATCCAACCATGTTTTGATGGTATAGAAGTAATAGTGCCCAAGATCCTTTATCCCTTGTTTTCCTTCCAAATAAAGTTAAATCCTTAAAACCAAAGGTTGGAAATGATTGATACATCATTTGGACATCATCTAACTTGGATATAAAGATTTAGCCAATATTATCCATAAGTAATTTTGGCCCAAAACAATTAAATTCTTCTAATTAGCCAAAACCTCAAAACTCCTTCCATAAAGGAAAGTTTGGTTTTTTGCCAAAACACTTCTCCAACTTAGATCACATTTGAAGTCTAATTAGCATACCCTATCTTCCCACTTCAAAACTAAATATTTTTGAAGAGCTTTATTATTTCTTGTTGCCCATTTTCTTAAATGGCAGAGATGGCATAATGATTATTTGAAATACTTTTATTCTCCAATAAATCTTGGAAATATCTCCAATGTGTTAATTCATATTTGGGATCATATCAAGCCAAAATCCATTCTTGTCCAATTCAAAAATATACAATCTAAGGCTAAAAACCATTTCTGCACTATTTGAATACTTGACATAAAGAGGATCAAAATTCATCCAATAAATCCCAAATAATTCATAGAGGTTTACCTTGACCCTATACATCTACCAGTACCATTACCCTACCCTTCCAAGATCAAACTTCAAGAGTTGCTTCAATAAGCATCAAAAATGGCAAATCTTGGATAATTAACAACATTGGGTTAACACTCCCTCAAACCCTCACCAAACCACCACCCTTGATCACCATAGCACCACTACATCATCTGTGGTCGACTCTCTACTGTAGCAATCACCTCTCCCTTGTTTCTTGCCTTTGGAAGTGTGAGAGAGAGTGACATGGGTATACCCTGCAGGTACTCAAGCTTGGTATATACGGTCTAGGTACGATGGAAGCCCACAGCATTGCCACAGCCCAATGAATACTTCGAGTGGCCCATGGACTCTCGATTACTTGCGAGACGAGGAGAAGCTTAAAGATAGAAAGTTTAAAGGGAAAAACCTAACCTATAACCGACTCGACCTGCTACCCGAGACCTAGTCTATCTATATAAAGGCGGGAGGGGCGGCGATGAGGACACACGCGACCCTAGTTTCCACAACACCAGATTGCATCTGCGCACCATTGTAATCATCGATTCCTTCATTAATTCCAAGAGTAGACAAGCAGGAGTAGGGACCTCTACGAGGCCTGAACTTGGGTAAAACCTTGCGTCCCTGTGTGCTTGTTTGCTAGCCGATTGATGCTTCCAGTGCCCCCTCCTTCTCCAAAACCGAAGTCCATAACAATGGGCATTGAGTTAAACCCTCGTCAATTGGCGCCGTCTGTGGGAAATGGGAGTGCTGATGTCGCGGCTTCTTCAGCCCCATCAACTAAGATCTACAACTCTGCAACAGCGGAGATTCGCCAGCTCTTCGACGCGTTCGACTTCACCGTCCACATGCCAGCCACTCGCCCGGATTTCGAGTCCGTGGGCGATGAAATCAGTCTGGCAATCGGGAGCTTCTGCTTCTAGGTTGGTCAGATGGGCACGCTTCACATGCCTGACCAGCCAACAGAACCTGCGATTGCTCCAGCATCATGGTTCCCGCCACCAATCGGCACCCTCAGCGAGCTCAACACCTTAGCAACAGCTAAGAGCACAGACAGCGACAGCAGTCACGAATCCGATCTGGTTGACCTAGCAACTGAAGATGGAGCCTGCGGTTCCGGATCTGAAAGCTACAGGAGCAACAGCTTCCCCAACCACTTCATGTGCGTGTTCATCAACGCTGGCGAAACCAGTGCTAATCGCGAAAATGGTGGCAATGGGCCTGATCCACCCAACGGTAGCACATGGCAGGCCGCCCAATGGTGGCCCCACTAACGATGGCACTGGCACGCCCGTCAACAATGGAGGGGCAGTCGAGCCTCCAACCATGGTGAACGAACACACTGGTGAATGCGTTGTGATCAGGCTCAATGATCTCGAGTGGGCCCGCTGCCGAGAAGTTCTGCGAGGTAATCCTTTGCCCCCCTGCATGTCGCAAGAACTGCTGATGGGCTACCACTGGCTACTAAAGGAAGAGTACAGACGCAGTTACAAACGATCGCGCAGCTCGAAGCACGTAAAAAGGCGGCGGACGAGTCAAGTCTTCGACGGGTCGGGCTTTCCTCCCACGGAGGATCCTCCTCCAAGGGCAACGAGTATGTGGCCAACAAGAGGCGATCTCGAATGGCCCACCTCACCGAGCAGGAGGGCATAGAAGCTGTGAAAGTCCTCGACTTCAGCTCTATGACAGTCGACACACGGGGCAACATGGTCCAAAGATGCCGCAACCTGCGGTGACAGGGGCCACCATGTACCTCCTCAACAACCAGCCGCCGGCTGGGGACCCCCGAGCCGCCATGCACCGATCTACGATCGCGGGCTTGGGGTTAATCGAGGCCGCTCTGGACAAAGAGCCGACGCCGAAACCTAAGAAGGGCAAGGCCCTGGCGAGACTCTATTCCTCACCCTCGTCCAGCGACGACAGTCACAATCTATCTCGGCGTCACCGCTCACGGCGGCACGATCACAACTACGACGCGCGCGATGACCTCACGCAACGCAAAACCGACAAGTCAAGGGCACGACGTGCTCGTACGACCGATTTAGAAGAAGACGGGACTGAACTCTGCGGCGCCAGATGCTTCAGCAGAGCCATCAGGCAGAGGCAAATGCCTAAAGGATTCAAACTCCCGTCGGAAAACCCAAAGTTCGACGGCCTACAGGACCCGAAGATCTGGTTGGAAGACCACTTTTCCTCCGTCAAGCTACATGGCGGGAGTTGAAGCACGGCCATGCAATGCTTGCAGCTACAGCTGCAGGGCACCGCCCGCGCATGGCTCAACAATCTCCCACGCGGATCTATTCGCGGCTGGGAAGACCTGGCCTACAGCTTTGTGCGCAACTTCAAGGGCACTTACAAAAGGCCCGCATCAATCGAAGAACTGAGGAGCTGCCAGCAAAGGTCGGGCGAATCACTACGCTCATACATCCAAAGGTGGTCTATCATCAAGAACTCTGCAGAAAACATCTTGGAAGATCGCGCAATCGACGCATTCAACGGCGGGGTCCGCCGCATGGAACTCAGAGAGGCGCTGGTTCACTCGAAGCCCAAAACAATCGACCACCTGATGGAGATTGCGAATCAGTGGGTCGATGGAGAAGATTCGGTGAGAAACCGCACCTACTCCGACGACGATGAAGACCTCGGGCGCAGACGCGACCATCGAGGCAAGCGGCGACTACGATGACCGTGATGATGTCAACATGGTCGCAGCCAGCTACGCCGACAAATGCGATGACAGCCACAACAGTGGCTACCACAGTGATGGATATCGCGACTCCGGGAAAACCACACAAGTATGGCAACGCCGCACTCGCGAGGAAGCACCCATAGCATCCATTCAGGATAAGCTATCTAGGCCGTGCAACATGCACTTCTACATCGACAAGCATGACAGCAAAAAGAAATCTAGCCACATCCTCAAGGACTGACGCGAGTTCCTCAAACTCCATAAGGGTCTGGCTCGGATGAATTGCGACGCGGTCAACAGGGGCTATGGAACTGCCCTAGGTGCTATGGCACATGGAGCTCCTCCACCACCGCTTGGACCACCACCACTCGCAGTTGCGCCCGACTAGCATCACGGAGGCGAGCCATACCCACGGGCCGTGGGCAACATGATGATCCAAAAGGGACGCCCCTCAAATCGGATGCAGAAGGCTATCACTCGCCAAGTCAACTTGGTGATAAACTCCCCACCGTCCACAACTGAGTACCTCGGTGGAAGCGACTCATGCATCACCTTCGACAAGCGTGGCCATCCGCGCCAAGTTCCCCGTCCAGGTCACTGTCCCCTCGTACTCGAGGCGCAGATCAGAGGCTTCAACATGAGTCGCGTATTCATGGATGGTGGAAGTGGCATCAACCTCATGTTCGCAAGTACCTTGCGTGCAATGAGGATCCCTCTGACATGCCTTGAGGTCTCAGATACGACATTTCACGGCATCGTCCCAAGCAAAGGCATATATCCCGTGGGCAAAATCAACCTCAACGTCATCTTCGGCACGCCAAAAAACTTTCGGCGCGAGCGCATCGACTTTGAAGTCGTCGACTGGCCTTCACAGTACCACTGCATCCTTGGACGCATCACGTTCGCTAGGTTCATGGTAGTACCACACTATGCCTACCTGCAGATGAAAATGCCAAGTCCTAACGGCGTCATCACAGTCAATGGGAGCTTCGAAAGGTCCGACAGTTGTGATAGGGAATTTAACAGAATCTCCTAGTCCTTCGGCATGTAGGAGGAACTCGCAAGATTAAAAGAGTCGATGGACAACGGTCTGTCTCCCTTAAGCAGGCCAAGCTCACCCGACCTGTCCTTCGACTCATCGGTGCACACAAAGAAAGCCCAGGTCCACCCAACGGACCCAACCAAGACGGCCCTGATTGCCAACAACTTGAGTTTTGCATAGGAACTCGCGCTCGTCGAATTCCTCCGTGAGCATTGGGAAATCTTCGACTGGTGTCCTGCAGACATGCCAGGAGTTCCTAGGGAATTTGCCGAGCACGCATTCAACATAAATCCAGACACCAGGCCAGTCAAGAAGACAATAAGGCGACTGTCTAAACCACGAGAAAAAGCAGTCGGGATGGAGATCAACAGACTCCTCGAGGCAAACTTCATACGCGAGATCAAGGAAAGCACTTGGCTCGCCAATACAGTACTGGTGCCCAAAAAAGACATGGATATCCTGCGGATGTGCGTGGAGTTCACCTCCTTGAATAAGCACTGCCCAAAGGATCACTTCCCGCTGCCACGAATCAACCAAATCATCAACTCCACCGCGGGATGTGAACGCCTCTGCTTCCTCGATGCCTACTCAGGCTACAATCGGATTTGAATGCAGGAGGAAGACCAGGATAAGATGGTGTTTACAACGCCCTTTGGTGTGTTTTGTTACAACACAATGCCCTTTGGGCTCAAAAACGCAGGAGCCACCTATCAGCGGTGTATGCAAGCCTGCCTCAAGAGCCAACTTGGTCGCAATATACAAGTCTACGTTGACGACATCGTCATCAAAACCAAGGAGGAAGCCTCGCTAATCGATGATCTCCGCGAGACCTTCGCCAACCTCGACCGTTACCGGATCAAACTCAATCCGGAAAAATGCGCCTTCAGTGTGCTATCTGGGCAATTACTCGGGTATCTCATCTCTACGAGGGGGATCGAGGCGAACCTGAAGAAAATAAAAGCCATACTGGCCATGGAGAAGTCGAAGAATGTAAGAGGCGTCCAACAGCTGGTTGGACGAATCGCGGCGCTCAGTCGATTCATCAGTCGAATGGGCGAAAAGGCACTGCCTTTCTACCAACTTCTCTGCAAAGCGGACAAGTTCAAATGGACTGACAAGGCGCAAGAAGCATTCGAAGACCTCAAGCGCCTATTGTCCACCTCGCTAGTACTGGTAACCCCACACAAAAAGGAACCACTGCTGCTCTACATCTCTGCCACAAACTAGGTGGTCAGCACGGTGCTCGTGGTAGAACGTGCCGAAGAAAACAAAATCCATGGGGTGCAGCGCCCAGTCTACTACCTCAGCGAGGTGCTCACGCCAACAAAGCAGTGGTACCCGCACTACCAAAAACTGGCATATGGCGTCTTCATGACAGCCAGGCGACTGCGCCACTACTTCCAGGAGCACCCAATCGTGGTGGTCAATGACGCCCCGCTTGGACATATTCTCAACAACCCCGACGCCATCGGACGAGTCGCGCTTTGGGGAATCGAGTTGTCTCCATGAGACATTACATACGAGAAGCGCGACGCGATCAAGTCACAAGTACTCCCTGATTTCCTCGTGCACTGGATGGAGAACCAGCTCCCAGAAAAACCAGATATGTCCTATCTCTGGACAATGCACTTAGATGGGTCCAAGCGAAAGGACGGAGCTGGTGCAGGTGTCATACTGACATGCCGCAAGGAAACAAGCTGAAATACATTCTGCGAATGCAGTTCACTGCCTCCAACAATGAAGCTGAGTATGAGGCTTTGTTGCACGGGATGCGGATGGCGAAAGCCTGCGGCACGAAGAGACTCATCATCTATGGCGACTCCAAACTGGTTGTCAATCAAACAATGCACAAGTGCGACATGCTGAATGACAACATGATCGCCTACCACGACCTATACGACACACTCGAAGGGGAATTAGACGGCTGCAAACTATGGCACGTAGGCCACGAAAGCAACGAAGAAGCGGACGCACTCGCCAACATTGGCTCCACCTGCGCCCCATACCACCTGGGGTATTTCTCGAGTGCATCTGCGAACGCTCCATCAAGCCAAAGGCCGTAGAGAATAAAACAAGCGCAACAACAGACTCAGGGGCTACGCCACCCAATGAGCCAATGGCACTCGAGGACCTGGAGCTTGACACAGGACT
Organism: Avena eriantha; assembly: GCA_910589775.1. Lineage (NCBI taxonomy): Eukaryota > Viridiplantae > Streptophyta > Magnoliopsida > Poales > Poaceae > Avena > Avena eriantha. The sequence goes on from OU342741.1 coordinate 391,916,240, forward strand.
CGAGGGACCAATGGGTGTCATGATGATCGAGCCATCTTGGACTCAACCCTACATCACATATCTTCTCAGCAAGAGGCTACCGGACGATCCAACTGACGCACGGCACATCGCACGATGATCCAAGGTGTTCGCTGTTATCAACGGCGAATTGTACAAACGCGGCATAACAGGAGTGCTCCAACGGTGCGTCTCCAACAGAGATGGAAGGGCCGTACTCCTCGACATCCACGAAGGCACCTGCGGGCATCATGTCGGCAGTTGCGCCCTCATCGCCAAAGCCCTACGGGCTGGATTCTACTGGCCCACGGCCATGCGTGATGCCAAGGACATCGTCCAGCACTGCAATGCTTGTCAGCGATTCACGGATAAACCGCACGTGCCTGGCGCGGAACTATGGCCAATACCATTAGCTTAGCCCTTTGCGCAATGGGGACTCGACATGGTCGGCAAGATCCCAAGGTCCTCACGAGGAGGCTACATCTACCTCCTAATCGTAGTCGATAAATTCACCAAGTGGATAGAGGCCATGACAGTGACAAATCAATCAGGGAAGAGCATAGTCAAGTTCTTCGTATTCATCGTCTACCGTTTTGGCGTGCCACACAGTATCATTATGGACAACGGGACAAACTTCACCTCCAAGGAGTTCCACGAATTCTGCGAAAACCTGGGAATCAATATAAGCTACGCCTCGGTGTCCCACCCGCAGACCAACGGTCAAGTCGAAAAGGCCAACGGTCTCGTCTGTGGCGGAATCAAGAAGCGACTACTCCGGTCACTCGAACAAGCTTCTAGATGCTGGCCGGACGAGCTACAATCCGTCCTCTGGAGCCTGCGCACAACTCCCAATAGCGCCACGACATACACCCCGTTCTTCATGGTGCACGGTGCCGAAGCAGTGCTACCCGCCGAAGTACGCTACAAAGCACCGCGGCTGGTCGCATACAGCAAGAAGGAGTCAACTCTCGCACTCGAAGACTCCGTTGACCTCCTCGACGAGGCACGCGAAATCGCAGCGGAAAGATCAACGATCTACTAGCAAAATCTCCGCAATTACCACAGCAGACGGCTACGCCCTAGGTCCTTTGTAGAAGGAGATCTGGTCCTGCGACTAAAGCAATAAGGGCATCTCAAGCTCGAGTCCCCCTGGGAGGGACCATACGTGATTACAGAAGTAATCCCAGGTGGCGCCTATCGCATTAAAGATTTCGAGACAGGAGTCGCATACTCCAACCCCTGGAACGTCGCGCAGCTGCGGCGCTTCTACCCTTAGTCGTTTTCTTTCTTTACATTACAATTAAGGATTTTCAGCCAGGCTACTTAGCCATACATTGTACCTCGTATTGTTCTACGAATAAATAAAGCTAAGTGCCCCAAACTCCGTGTTTTTCTATTATTTTTCGCCATCTATTTACTCGGGGGCTGCGCCACCCTTTACACATCTGTTCTACGAACCAATCGCGATATCCTTAGTAGCTGACGCAATAATCAAACCCTTGACAAACACCAACCCAGCTGCAACGCACCTCGCAGGTGGGCAAGGTGCTGAGATAAACCTACGTCAGGCTAACGAAAAGGAATCACATAGTGCAACGCACTCACAAAACATATAAGTTAACAAGATCAATATAGAATCAATTACACTCAGCATATACGTATGAACTTTACAACACTGGTACACTTCTGTGCAGGATATAAGTTAAACTATTGCTGCAACAAAAGAGCGTTTGTCTGCTCCTCGAAGAAGTGGACAATCTCCTCAGCTAGACGATCCACCGACTGGTAATATGGAACCATATTCCAGGTCGAACCTACTGGCGGCGCCGGCAGTCCAGCAGCAATCGCTGCAACGTCTACATCAGGCCTATGCAATCGCACCAGCGACAGAGCAGCCTTGGCACCAGCCACTAACTATTGATGCACGCCTTGGCACCAGCCACTAACTGTTGAACCGCGCTCAAATCCTGAAATTTAGACAGGAGAACCAACAGGCTCGAAGGGACGGCGTCTAGGTGAAACATCGTCCGATAGATATTCCTCAGGCACGACTTCGCCTTCTTGAGGAAGTGGAGTACTCGAGAAGCACGATCCTGCAGGGTCGCAAGTGCAATCGCACGATCATGGTCCACCCAAAAATATCCACTCACCAGAAGCTGCTCCTAGGTCAGGTCGTTCATGCGAATGGCGATCCTGTCCTTTTCATCCTACGGATGACGGGCACTGACAACTACACCACATAAAAGGAAAGTGTGAAAGATAGACATCGCTGCGACTGACTAAAGGAAAAGATAAGAGGGTAGATGGCTAACACTTGATCTGCTCACTCAGCTGGGCCACCTCCTCCAATAGGTACTTCTCACGAGTAGAGGCTTTCTCCGCCTTCGACTTCCATACATCAGCGCTACCATTGAGGATGGGCAATTCATGCTCCAGCTATTTAATACGGTTGCGCAGTCACGCAAGCAAAGACAACTCCCCCACCATTAGAGAGAGACTTGGCCTAGGAAATTTAAATTTTGATCTTAAAGCCACAGCAGCTGCAGCACGCCTCACATGTCCCTATGGTCGTGTCCCTGACCCCACCTACCTCCCCTCTACACCACTGAGAGCCACCCTAGCTCTCCCTAGCCCTCTCCCCCTCCCCTCTTTTCTTTCACCCGAGGTAAAAAGGATGGAGCACCCAAAGCTCCCAGGGCAGAGAAACCGCCCCTCCTCTGGTTCCTGACCCATCACCTCGCCCTCCACCGTCCCTCTCCACCAACCTGCGCTCTACACCACCCCCACCATGTCCAAATGGACCAAGTCCATCTAATACTACCCAACCGAGATAAAGACACAGGTCGCCCAATACCTCCCCCGATGCCTCATTTACTCACCCTCCCTTCCCTTACACACCCCCGAACACCACTCCTCCTCCACCGCTTAGTCCTGGCCGGGAGAAGAGGGAGAACACCTCTCGGCCACCGTCAAGAAATGAGTGTAGTTCCCTCTCTCCTACTCCCCTCCTTCTGCATGCGACTTCCCTGATATACCTAGGCTTCTCTCAGGCTAACCCTGCCTTCATCTCTTCCTAGTGCAGCTCCTCTTGAAGCCACGGTGGAGCTCCGACGAGCCCTCCTCTGCCGACAACCACGAACGGACTCCCGCCACAGAACCAGATCTTCCCGCCCATCTCCGGAGTCGCCTTGACGCGATACATCGACCCCACCGCTCCCAGGCCGCTGGTGAACCCCCGGTAAGCCTCCCCGCGGCCCACCAGATTCTCCATAGGGTTCTGTGCGGTAGACCCTGCCCCAGCGGAGAAGAGGACCTCGCGGCCGTAGATCGTCTCTAGATCTAACGGCCAGCGAGGCACCATACCCCTTTGGCCACCCCTCCCACTGACCGGTGGGGCCACCCCGTCGGGATTTGAATCCTTCCTGCCCATTGTGACACGCTAGTGAGCCCGCTGCAGAGCAAATCCGGCCCATTTCCCTCTAGATCTGGCCTGCGACGACCCCCCTTGTTATTTCAATACCTATCCATTGATATAAATTTGTATATTGATATCATACAGGACCAAGCCTTAGTTCCAAACCCCTTTATTAAGTTGTTTTAGCAAATAAATCCTAAAGGAAATTCCCCAAAGGCAATATAAGTAATTCCAATTGCTACTATCTCAATCTATCAAAACCTACTGAAGTGATTAGGTTGTTGAATGTTTGTTTGATGTATTTAAATGAGGCTTGTATGACTTGTGTTGATTGTGGCTCTGTTTGCTTGTATGTATCCTCCATAACGATGCTAGATGTGATTATATCGGAGACCAGAAGAAGATGGTTATTTATATGGGTTATTATGGCATTCTAAGAAGAAGTCCAGGGACATAAATTGCCAGATTACTGAACTCAGGCAAGCCACCTTCTTGCTCATAAGCCTTGTCCTACTGTTTTACTTATGCATATTTTATCTACTGTTTATGAAAATTGCACAGTTTAACTATATGTTGATGTATAGATGGTAGTGTTTTGGCTCCTCCGAACTATTACACTTTTGTACTATTAAGTACAACCCCCTTGATGACACCTACTAGTCCCTAGTACGATAGTTGGTGTATAACACCATACCCCTTTGGAGACCCTGTTTTAGCCGAAGAAAAAATAGAGGATGGGAAGACCCGAGAAAAAGGTTTACAAAATGTTTATGGCAAAACGTTGGTGAGGTTTGACCTATCAAGAGAAGTTTGAGAAAATAAAAAGTTTTTTGTTTTACAAAATGCTGAAGGAAATATGGAGGAAAAAGGTTTACGAAAACGCACCTGGTTCTTTGCAGTTTTGCTAGAACAATTAACCCGTGCAACCACATTACTCTGGAATGGGACAGGGCTAGACTTGATGTTTGTTTACTCTGGTATAAGCTACCTACAACTACTACAGGGGATTTAAAAATCCTGGAGGGTGGGCCTTCTCCTGTAAAGGTCCATGTGAGACATCGACCTAGAGAAGGAACGAAGGGTCTATGGGCCTCCACGCGTTACTATGAGCCCCTCATTGAAAGCGCACAGTTTGTGCAGTGGAAAAAGCGCTCCGGTTGGCTTGGGAACTATATAGGGTGTCCCGGTGTTGAGGGGAAAACACTCATAGGGTAGGCAATTATATTGGAGTGGGCATCCGAAGAGTCTTAACCGGTTACTCGACCCACGATCGGTGTAGATCAGGGTAGGGTACCCAGATGGTGTGGGTAAAGTGTACAACCTCTGCAGAGTGTAAATATATTCGAATAGCTGTGTGTTGGTTTTGTTGTAGAGCGATGCTGGTTTTGTTTTCAAAAAGGATTTCGGAAAAGCAATGGCTTTGGAAATATTTTGACTATGGGATGGTCGGAAAGGGTACATGTTTTGACCATGGGATGGTCGGAAAGGAAGGAAAGGAGTTTGGTCATGGGATGACCGGAAGGACGAAACAAATGGGTGACCCAATCCCAGTGTTTTCCAAAACTTCTCAAAAAGTTTTCCAAAAATGTTTTACAAAAAGTTCTCAACAAAGATGTGTAGATGCTATATCTACAGGAGAAACTATGTGAGAAAAGAACCTCTCTTGGAGCCCTCCTATTACCACAGCCATATTACATATCCTCTTGTTAGTATTATTATTTTAAGGTGGTTTGCGAGTACATTTAATGTACTCACTAGCATTGTCCCTGGCTATTAACTTGGTCAGATATCAAGAAGATGATGGAGTTAACGTCTATGCAAGCTAGGACGTTCTCCCAGTCAGTTGCCTGTAGGTTATGGCATGGCTCGGGCTCTACGCTTCATGAAGTTTCGCTGATGATTGACGATGTAGGCATAATGGAAATTATGGTATGGCAGGTATCTGTTTAAGTATTGGATGTTCACTTTGATACTTGTTAGTTATGCGCCACGACAGACTGATCATGGGATCGTGGTGTATGCATAATAGGAATTCTCGGAGGATTAATCCGGGGGCTCCCACAACAGGGTTATAACCAAAATAAGGGGGATCATTGGTAAATTCATAAAAATCAATGTAAAACAGGGATATAACATTATATATGATGAAAATATGTGGGAAAACATGTTAACAAACTACAAAGTTCATGTATGCATTTTACATGCATTAACATCCCCAAGCTTAACCTATGCTCGTCCTCGAGCATGAAGGTGATAAAACTAAACATGGACTTTGGAGTTTGTTACCTTATCTTCCTTCATTATCATGAAGAGTTCATAGGCTCAATTCCTTTCAATGAAACATAATATGTAAGTGTACTATCAAGTTGTATCTTTTACACATCTATAAATATGCTAAACAATAAGTGATAGTGTGATAAAACAAATGATGAACAAAATAAACTTTCAACCATAGTTTGATGAACCTATAGAATTAAAGACTCTTTTCATGATTGGCATTGGTGTTTCCATGCCTTTATTTTTGTGTTACTTCTTAGTTTCATGCCCTTGACTGGAAGACTCACTTCTTAGTTTTATGTCTTCCCTTAAGATGTTTTGCATCCCATACCAAAAGTAAGCATTGAATACATATGTTAATCCTCCATAAATAATTCATGTCAACAATACTAAAAAAGATGGGGTTCCCAGTATCTTTTTTATTTCACTTTGTTTTAAAGATTCATCTGGTTTATGTGCTAAAAATCTTACAAGTTGATTGTTTCATGCACCTAGCTTATGACCTTGCACTCCTCATGCTACTCAACTTAGGCCGGTCATTGTATACTCATGTTGGCCTATTGAAACCGCATCACTGAAGTACCTCTTGCCCCTGTGTAGCTATATGCCCCCTTTTTGGCATTTATTTATTTTCTTATTTATTCATTTATTCAGCATAAAAGATAATATAATTCCTTGGTTGTGTTCAAGGTGGGAAGGGGGCAATATCTCTACTCTAGAAGACAAGAAAAACAGATATATGAATCATATCAACAAGGATCATCATGTCGTAAGTTTCCACCATGTCATGCATGGCTTTGGCTAGCGGTTCAGGAGCGTTTTCTACCAACATGCCTACTCCAGTGTGCACACTTCATTTCACATTGTTGCAATCCATAGGTAGAACTTAAACATGATTAATATTCAACATTTAACATTGAAAGCTTTGTACCATGCCATTCATGGTTTAGCTAACAACTACTATTAAGATATAAAGCTCATAAATTTCCATAGTGGTATCACCCCAAACCTTACTTTCTTATGAGCTTTAAAATACATGAAAAAAGGTGTTTCTAAGAGTGTTTGGAGGATTAACATACATACTATACTTGAAAGTATCTTTTTCCACAAGTAGGTGGATATGCCTAGTCTAGTTTTAAGGGGCTTGGAACAAGTCTTAGCTTGTGTAGAAAAGGCTTGGCAAAAAGAGATCTAAAGAGCGTGCCATCTTATTTATAATGTCAACATTTATTTCTCACCTTGCTTATTAATGTTGAACATAAATATGCACAAGCAAAGGATACAATTTAATAGCCATAAAATAGATCATGCTTCATATAAAGTACTTGAGCTTAAGAACTAGACACAATATGAATTCCAGATTTTATTTTATCTCCCCTTTTCTTTTATTCCATGGCATTCTTTTTCTATCTCATTAAGCTGGAGTTTATTTTCAGTAGCTGATCCTAAGCTTTTATAATAATGGTGGTGGTGGTCTTTCTAATGCAAAACAAAAATAAAATGACAAAACATACGCTCCAAGTTTCTACGATAGTTCTATGTTGCTCAAAAAATAAAGTTTAGAGGTTTGCAAACCGAGGGTGGAGTTGGTCCAGTGGGGTGCCTTGGGCATCCCCAAGCTTATTGTTTTCACCATCCTTGGATTTCTCTTGGTGTGATGTTCCTCTATTCCCTGTCAAGAAACTTCAACACAAAACTTTTTCTCCCATATCTTTTCTGAGAGGTGACATTAGTGGCACAAGAATATAATAGTTGCTGCATATATATTAAAGACAAAATTCTTTATAAATTTTACACCAAGCATATAATTTTCCTACATATATATCCCTAGCATATAATATGACTCATACAAATTGAAAGTGCATGTGTTCCCCCATGTTTTGTTTTGGTAATATATGACAATCTTTATGGACTTATGTTTGCACTAAGTTTTACTTGTAGGATTTGTCCATAAGCAATGCTTGAACCATATGTTGGCTTTAAGGTTGGGAGAAGAAGAAATTAAAGAATATCAAGTGATGACCAAGGTGTTCAAGGAGAGATCCAAAGGTTGATCATGTGAGAGTTGAGCCTATGGCAAGTGTGTCTTAAAGAATAAAGTTGGAGTGATATCTCATATGTACCTACAAGACACCAACATAATGAAGAAAGAAGAAATGGTGTGCAAGTTCAAGATGAGCCATCTCGAAGAGATCATTTTCTTGAAGCTTTCCATCCTATGGTGATCATGGATATGGGAAGATGATATGCCCAAAAGAGAAGCTCTACAATAGTGGAGTATGGGGGAGCAATTTGCAAGTATTCACCAAGCTAGCGCAATCAAGAAAGGTGTTCCATCTTGAGGGGTAGAGGATCGTCATCATCAAGCTCAAGTGAAATATGCGCAAGACAAAGGTATTTTATTGATAGGGTTTCCTTCTTACCAGTCTTGTGGTGTTAGTTGGAGATACTGGTTTATAGGATAGATAACCGTACTATCAAGAGGGGCTCTCGAGTGAGTAACTTGATCATATCCTTTGGAGAGATCTCAAACCTTTGCATACTTGGCATCATATTTCTTGGTTGTTATTTGGATCTTATCCATGTCAGGTTCTAGAGCTTGTGGTAATATTAATAACAAGCTCTAGTTCATCGAAAACAGATTTCATATGCATTCTCTATTGCGTTTTCGATATTGGAGGTTTTACCTGTTTGTCTTTTAAGATAGGTAAAACCTTCCATTATTTGGTTCTTACTCATGTCATAATTTAGAGCTTGTTTTAATATTCATAACAAGCTCTAGTTTATAAAAAACGGATTTCATATGCATTCTCTACCACGTTTTTGATGTTGGAGGTTTTACCGGTTCATCTTTTTGAGAGATGTCAAACCTTTCGTCATTTGGTTCTATACTCCCTTGGTGTAATATGATGTTTTTCTGTATGATCTTTTAGAACTTATTATCCTCTTTAAAACTAGCCCAAGATCATCAAAATCGGAGTCCGAATGCAAAAGTTATGGTTGTTTTCGTATTGGTCTTTCTGCCAGTTTTTGTAAGACCGGAGATTCCGGACTAAATCTCCGGCCCATCTCCGGACCGCGTACTGAATGTCCCCCAGTTTGACCCCATTTTTCCTAGGTACACCAGAGACTCTGGTCCCAGTCCGGAGACTCCGGACCGGGCAATTCTTGGGCCTAACGGTTGGATTTCTAGAACCTATTTAAGGGGCCCTTCTTCCCCAATAGTTCCCTAACCTTTCTTGCAAGTTTTCTCCTCCATTGTTTACCTTCTTGAGTTTGCTATCCCTCAATCCCTCCTATGATTCTTGCATATTCTTGAGGGATTTTAAAGAGGATATTTAGATCTGCAATCCCACCAATCAATCTCTCCTCTAAGTGAGGGAGACAACTTGGGAACAAGATCTTGGAGTATTTTGTGGATTTCCTCCATTGTGCTTCCTCTATTATTCCCCCATAAGCTTTTGTAGCTTTGGTGGAATTTGGGAGAAAAGGACTTGAGCACTTCTTGTGTTCTTGCCATTGCATTTGGTGCATCGTTTTGGGTTCTCGATGAGGATTCAATTAGGCAAAAGGTGAGAAGCCTTTTACTCTTGGGTTCTTGGAACCCTAGATGGTTTGGTTGTATTGCAGGTTTGTAGATTACTTGGGGCCTCCAATTAAGTTGTGGATATTTCCCCAAGCTTGTTTGTTTGGAGCCTCCAATTGATTTGTGGAGAAGTGCCCCAACCTTGTGAAAGGTTACAGATTGCCACCGACAAGTGCACTGATAGTGGAAGTGTGGATCGATCCTGTTGGGGTGAGATTCACAAGAGAACAAGGGAGGCCTTTTGTGGCGTTGGTGGTTTTATACCACCCCCTCTCCAAACGAGACGTACTCCATTGTTGGGAGGAACTCGGTAAAACATCGTCGTCTCCGCGTGCCTCGGTTATCTCTATACCCAAGCTCTTACTTATGCACCTTACTTTGTGATAGCCTTCATGCCTGAAGTCTATATCTTGTTATCACTTAGTTGCTTGTCTTTCTTAGCATAAGTTGTTGGTGCACATAGGTGAACCCTAGTTGTTCTAGGTTTTGTGCTTGACAAAGTAAACGGTAGTTTGATTCCTCCTTTGTTAAGCCCATCTCATAAAAGTTTAAATCGCCTATTCACCCCCTCTAGGCGACATGTGTGTCCTTTTAATTGGTATTAGAGCCTGGTCTCTCATTTTAGGCTTCACCGCCTTAAGAGTAAAGATGTCGGCTAGGGGATTAGTGCATAATGAAATGTTCATATTCGATGGCACAAATTATGATATATGGAAAAATCGTATGCTTATTCATTTTCGGGACATGGACCCAAATTTGGAGCATATTGTAGATATAGGTTTTTGTCCTCCTATGGATTTCGAAAATCTATCTTGTGACGATGATAAAAACTTATATCTCGATGCTCAAGCTTCTAATGTGCTTGTTAATGCTTTGAGCTATGTAGTTACTTCTTCAATCATACTTTTTTGGAGCACTCATGAGTTCTCGACAACACTTCAAGATAAATATGATGTGTATAACATTATTAAGGATGATTGTATTGCTTCCACTTCCAGTCGAGATGAGTTCTCATCTTCTACCACTTCACCAACATGTGATTTTTCACAAGATAATGATATGGTGAGTGGTGATAGAAATTGCAATGTGGATATTAATCTTACTATTAGTCATCCTTCATCTCTATCTAGTTGCAATGGTCTATCATTGGACCCTAACACTTGTAGCACCCAAAACTCCTTATATGCTTGTGTTGGTAGTCCCTGCATATTATGTAGAAATGACATAAATCTTATGATGATATGCTTGTGTTGTCTTGTTTCCATGATAAAAATCCTTCTATTTCTTCTAGTGCTTGTGTGTCTAACCATGTAGAGGAAAATGAATATTCTATGGGCCAAGACAAGGTTTTGAATGGAGCGTCAAATAATTCATCATCATCCTCTCATGGTACCCACCTATTCCTTATGGCTAGGGATTCAATGGTAACTCCTACTTGGAAACCCAATACCTCTTGTGATGATGAGGATGAGGATAATGAGGAAGAAGAGTTGGATGTTGATGATTTATATGAAAGGGGTGAGATGGTTTATCATGCTCTTGTTAAGAATAATATTGCTTGCTCTAACTTTGTTGAAATCTTGGACCTCGCTATTAAGAGCAAAGAACATATTGATAAGTTAGAAGCACAAATTGAGGAGCATGAGAACACCATTGATAAAATGAGTAGCCTTGAGCGTGAGTATGCTAATCAAATTGCACATCTAAATGAAGCTCTTGAAGAGGAACAAACCACTAAGGAATCTCTTGAGGAGACTTTTGCTCAAGAGTTGCCTAGAGTGAAGGAATCTCATGATAGAGGTCCTAAGGTGGCTAGTGGTCTCAAAAGTCAAAATGATGAGCTTCAAGTTGCTTATGCTAAACTCCTTGAGGATTTTGAGCACCTCAAAAATGGCTCTAGGTTCATCAAGGGTGAGCTCATCAAACTCACCGAGTCACATGAGCAACTTAAAGCCTCTTACTCAAAAGAGCTTTCGAAGTTTCCCTCACCTCTTACAATTAATTATGATGTTTGTGCTACTAACTCTATTTCTTGTGAATCATCTATTTTGAAGGATAATGTTGGCTAAAGACTCAACTTGCTTTGCTAACTCGCAAGTATGGGATCTTGGAAGGACGTCATGGTAAGCTATCAATCTCTCATGAGGATCTTCTAGCATCCCATGCTAGGCTAAAGTTAGCTCATAGGCTAGCTATACAAAGGTAACATCTTGTGAGCCTCACGTGGACATTGGGACTACTTCTACTCCAAATGTCATATTTCCATGTGCTAGTCCTTGTATTTCATCCACTCATGCCATTTCTACATCTTGTGATGAATTACATTCTGTGCCTTGTTGCTCTAACAATGTAGCATCCACTTCCTCTAGTATTATTGTTCACACTAACCATGTAGAGGAAATTAAATAGCTCAAGGCTCAAGTCACTTATTTGAAGAATGACTTGAAAAAGGGTCATAAAGGGAAGACCACACTCAACAACATCTTGAATGTGCAAAAATACCCCAATGACAAGAGTGGGCTTGGCTTTAAATCCAATGTGAAGAACAAGTCCATTAACAAGAAGAAGTCCAAGAGCAACAATAAGAAGGGACAAGAACAAGTCAAAAATTCGGCCAAGATTGTTTGCTTCAAGTGCAAAATTGAAGGGCACCATGTTAGATCTTGCCCCTTGAAGAATAAGACTCTTGGTGAGATGCAAAAAGGGAAGCGGCCTCTAATTCAAGGTCATGGCCTACCTCAACTTAGAGAAATGCGACTTCCCAAGAAAATTCAAGCTAATGCTCCCATTATGGAGAAATCAAGTGAAAAGAATGGGAAGAGAAGAACTTGCTACTTATATCGTGAGAAGGGTCACATCTCTTACTCTTAAACTATTGGTAACTCCTCATCCAACCCAATCATGATTGATGATGTTTATTCTCTTAGGAAGGATGAGGTGTTGGAAATATGCCCTAGAGACAAATAGTTATCAGGACTGTTATCATATTTCGTATAGTTTATGATTAAGTTTTATATCATGCTATAATTGTATTGAGTGGAAACATCAATACATGTGTGATATATAAACAACCAGGGGTTCCCAGTGAAAATATAGTCACTAGTTCATTGGTCAACAGATGATCATGTTTCCTGATCATGTGGCATTTATGCCAGTTGGAAATAGAGTCAACTCATTCTGAGAATGAGATGATGAACCAATACCCAACCTAAACATCATGACCCGATCATGTCACGAAGTTCAAGTTATGATGATTAGAAATGGATCCTCGTAGACTATTCCTTATACCGTGAGGCTATATCAATCACTGTCTCCCGAGAGTGCTTAGATAGCATCAAGCGCCACTTGGTAATACAGTGGTTATAAAGGTGTCTTCGGGTACTCGGAGGAAACCGTAGAGGAAATATATGTCAAGAGCGGGATTTGTCCGTCCATATGATGGAAAGATACTCGACGACCCACTCGGAGAAGTTATATCCAATAGCTGCGCGGCGTGTGATTTGATCATAGGAATATCACTTGTCGGAACGAGTCAAGTAGCATTGTTCAGTAACGAGATTGAACACGACATGGTGATGTCATTGATCAGATCTCGGGCAATGCAAGTATCGAGAGACAAAGGGAATAAGATACGACTGTCCCGATTCAAACGACGAAAGATCTTCGTGCAATGCACAGGGGTCACATGGCCATCCAGGTCCCTCTGTCGATCATTGGTGCGGGAGTGTACCTGAACTGTGGGGTATCACACTTAAGGGCTTGATGATGCTTAGAGAGTGTTTATAGGATCGGTAGAATCTCCGAAGAATTGTAGAGAGAAAACCGGAAGGGTTTCGGTAAGTCCAGAGGATGTCCGGAGTGGAGGTGGAAGGTGTTCCATAGCCACGGAGGTTGAATAATATGTGAATGAATGTTAAATATAGATTTAATCATTTATTCATAATTATTTAATAAAGAGAAAAATCAATTTAAATGGTCAAAGGCTTAATGGGCCAATTCCCGGAGGGGAGAGGGCCCATTAGGAAAAGGCAAGAGGGGAGAAGGGCCAAGGGGTGGCCGGCGGCCCTATTGGGCCAGCCCCCACGTGGGGCCCATGGGGGGTGGCAGGTGGTGCCTCCCCCCACGTCCTCCTCTCCTTTAGTCCCACCCTAGGACTTTGAGGGAGGTAGTACCTCCCCTCCCCTATATATAGTAGGGGTATTTGGCCGAATAAAATACACCAATAATCAATAAAGGTCTTCTCACTTTTGGGAGGACCTCTAATTGATATTTTCTCTCTCCCTCTCTCTCTCTCTCGTGACCGTGGTCCCAAGTCTGGATTGCGCGAACGAGAGACATCTTCACCACGGAGCACCGTCGCGCTGCGGGATTTGGATCCGGGAGCTCTACTTCCCCAACTGCTGCTAGATCGAGGAAGCGGGAGTCATCGTCAGGCACCGAACGTGTGTAAATCCCCGCAAGGTCTTGAGGCACTCAAGTCGTTGGAGCCAAAGGAGCGCAAGGACTTCATCACGACCTTGAGGTCGGCTTCAGCTCGTGTACATCAACCACGCTCTCCTGAGCGTTGACAACACTTTTCGCTCTTCAAGTGTAAGTTCGCGAAAAGCCCCTCCCGTTACTGTATTACTAATAGATAGGTCCTGGCAGCATCAGGGTTTCAAGGGCGTAGGGTAAAATTTTATTCTTTTCATACGCGGAACCCCTTCAATGGTATCGGAGCTAGATCTATGCATAGTAATGCTAGTACGGGTAGAACACACGAGATGTAGCATGTGGGCGTTGATATTTTAGTTGTTACCCTCCCACATGTACTTGTGTATACCGTAGTAATGCTTGATGAAGCGGCCCCCAACCGACTTTACGCGCTCATTCGCGAGACTGGTCCACGCTTGACATACGGCTTGTACCGTATAAAGTGGCTTAGGGGGGTGTCTGTATCTCTCACATTAGTTGGTATACCATTTGCAACGGAGGGCCCCGAAAGGGGTGTAGTAGAGACAACTACTTGATAAACGTTGTGCTGAAAGTTCGTAGGTAAGAATGGTTCTTGTGCGAAAGCCCATTCAGCCACGTAAAACATGCAAAGATAAAGTAGAGGCATCTAACTTTGTTTTGCAGGGGGGCATTGCTTTGTGATATGGTTGTGGCAAAGGTAAAGTGATTACCTTTTGTTACGTAGTAGTAGATAGTCACGAAGGTGACAGACTACCATGCGGGAATGACACCGGTACCCTGGTGTCTATGGCGCCGGAACCCTGGCGCTAGAACCCAGTGACGACGGATGGAGATCACAACGTGAAGGACCATATGACATCGCATTTACATCCAATGTTATTGTTTGTATATCTTATTGTGTGCTAGTATTAGATACTCGATGGTAGCCTAATAAGATGATCCCTGTTAAAATTACCAACGATTGTGTTCCCCCTTAGTGTGCACCACCAAGAAAGTTCTTCGGTATGAGGCAGGCCGTGATGATCGGGTGTCAGACATATCTACGTTCGCATACAGTGGGTGTAAGCCATGTTGCACAGCGAATACACTAAGGTTGAGTTGGCGAGCCTAGCATGTACAGACATGGCCTCAGAACACGAATGGTCGAAAGATCGAGCACGAGTCGCATGAATGATGTGACCGACGTTTAGCGTCCACCCTTGAACCCACATTGATGGCCGTGATGATCAGGGGAGATGTGGCTGATAGGGGTCGTGTTATCACTGGGAACCCTTTTGGGGATAGGTGTTTCTGAGTGGAGTTATTATTAACTCATTTAATTATAAACTTAGTCTAAATTCCTTTTTGCAATTGTAAATGTAGAAAAGTTATCCTCGATGCCACCTTTCCTATTGACGATTGATTGGTTAGAAGGAGAGAAGCTCAGATTAGATGGATCAAACTTCTCCATATGGGTTGTGCGTCTCCACGTTCTCTGTAGCGAGAATGACGTGGTCGACTACATACTTGACGGGATGGATTTGGATCAGCCCATTGACCTAGAGACCCCAGAGCAGCGGAAAGAGTGCTATCTCCATCGGGAGATGGCCTCCTTCATTTTAGTTACAATGCGTTTCGGAATGGTGGACGAGCTGTGGCCTTTCATGGGTGATGTCAACCCTCGTACGGTTATGCTACAGGTTAGGACACATTCCGTGGAACAAGCACGCATATGGGAGCATGAGCTGATGGTAGACTTCCTCTCCATTAAGATGGAGGAGAACTCATCACTTGACGACCACTTGGAGCACATTCATGATGTGTATATGAGACATGCATACTTCCTGGATAGCTAGATGACGAGGTCTTTTGCAAATGGTGTTGTGCTGCGGTCACTGCCACCAAGCTACCAAGCACAAGTCAGGACTTGCATTATGAGAGGCGACGCGGAATCAATGGAATTCTACCGGTTCGTTACACATCTCAGGAAAGTGTTGGTTGAACCCGGTGTCGCTGGGGTCATCAATGACAAAGGTATATATTTGATATACAATTTTATAAATGTTATAATCTTGCAAACACATTTGCAGTGTTAAGTATATTTGATACTTGTTCTGTTTTGCTAAAAATGGGTCCTTCTGCATGAGAGGTGCTTGCTGGAGAGGAGGTGACGTTGCGTGTTGATGGAAAGCATGATGACGATGGCCGACGACACCCTCCCTCAACATTTATCATTTAGTTTATGTTTTAGGATGATTATTGTAATCGATAGATCATGAACCTCTTTAGTTTGTCTCACAATTTGTGAGACGGTTTTTCATATGAGTTTGTAACAAACAGTTGTTCTACTTTTATGAATGATTTCTATTTGTGTTCATATCTTGTTTGATTACTTGTGAATTATCCTTGTTGTTTGAAACTAATTGATAATGCATGAACATTTGTAAAATAATGAAATGCCTTAAAATACCCAACTTAATGATATTTCATTACTGAATGAAAACCATTGTTTAAATTCAAAGTTATAATGATAATATATGAAAGTCATTCGATTTCTTATCACATATAAATCATGCCTAAGATCGGAAAAATAACTTGAACACTGTGTATTACTTGAATACAAAGTGTTTAATGAATTGTTAAAAGTAAATACATATTCGGTGTATTGTGTTTTAACAAAATGGTAATTATCATTATATGATTGTTTGAATGTGTAAAGAAGTTTACCAACGGAAACATGAGTATGAAACTATTTGATTTGATCAAAGTGTCTCATCAACAAAGGGTATGAATATAAAAAGAATCTAATTACTGTGATTTGATCAATATTAATGAAATTCAACTTTATAAGAATGGCATAGGAGAAATTGTGAAATGCAAAGCATTCTGAAACGTCAAAATGCAAAGCATCAAAATGTGATATTAGATATCAAAATGGGTAAATAGATGGCACCAAATAAATCATGGTACTGTAGATGTAGAGACCATTAGTTAGAAATAGTTAGCACTCAATTAGAATATATAGTGAACCATTTGTTGTCGTAAAAGTTTTGGGGTTATTCGATATAACCAAAACAATAGAAAATAAGTCCTTGTAGAGTATTCATTGGAAACTTTGAATACGAAACCCATAGCTGAAACCAAAAGAGAAGAAAAACTTGTATTGCTTGGATTTTGGTGCATTCTTGAGAAAGTTCACTTTTAGTGATATTTCTCGATTATGGAGCAAATGGAAGATAGTGAAAAACACGATGAGGATTCAAACCCTACATCAGAGTGTTGAGAAGCGCAACAGAAAAAGTTCCTGAACGATTCTCTTCACAGAAGGAAAGAATCAATGATATTGATCATTGTGTCTTCCCACTAGTGTTTTCACTACATGAAGTAGGATTCAAAAATGTAATCCATATCTTGTACGGAAACTTTTGTGAATCATTTGTCATGATTATTGGAATATGACATACCTACGAACTACTAAGGAAATAATGGTAAACTAAAATTATGAGAAATCCTAGAAATAAAATTCACTTGAGATTAAAAAGCAATTCGTTGCTGAATCTCACAAGTAAAAGGAGTTACTTAAATTTTCCCAAATGACTGCAAAGCCATAATGGAAAAAGGGGTGAATGACAAAAGCACAATTTTTCAAGTATTGGACGAATTCAAATGAATTTGATTCAAGCGTGCTTAATGTCTAGAGGATTTAAAACTAGTAGTAGTACTAGTGTCTCATAGTAAATCTCTCACTTTGATATTTGATCAAAGGATTTTGAAGTTATTCAAAATAGTGAGTGGATATGCAATTTGCATAAAATTGAGTGGGAGCTATGAAAGTCTTCCTAAAAAAATATGTGATTGACATATTTTTGAGTGGGAGCTTATAGGAGTAACTCTTAACTGTGTTAAGAATGAAAGCGCAAATACTTATAAATAATGATTTATAAGATGTAGAAGTTGATAATAGGTTTATTATGATATTATGTAGTATTCCTTAAGGGATTCTGAAAGGGGTTTCAGAATATAAGTTAATTAAGGAATTGGTCCTCAATAACTCAAATTAGGAATAATATTAAGTTGAACATCATTGGTTAAAAGAAAGAAAAGGATAATTATCATCCACTATGTTGAGACATAGGTTCTATCTTAGTAAACCATGATGATAACTTAGCATAATATGTGATCCAAATAAGGAACGTTTAAAAGTGATTAAGTTCAAATCACAAAACGTTGAGCTGAGTTTGTCCGCAGTGTCTAATAGAGAACTGTAGACATGTTCTCCAAATCCATAAAGGATGACATATCTTAAAACATAAAGAGTTATGTTATAAGGGAATATGTTGCAAACTCCTGTAAATACTGATTAAAGTCAAGTAGGAAGCGAGGTGAACAAAACATCGAAAGTTGCACAGAGTGCACTCGAGTTTCGATGAATACATTTATAATAATAGATAAGGGTACCATCTAAAGTGTTGTATAATGTTATGGCAGGGCTAGTTCGCTTTTAACGTAGAATGATGTGTCCTAGGGCACAGTGCCCATGAGAAATCCCTCGAGGTTGATCTAAAGTCACTGTAGGCTCCTGGAATCAGGCCTCGTTCTGCTGCCATAGCGATGATGCATACACACAGATGTTATCATGTGATGATAAAGTATTGATGTCAATCAAGGTGACATTAGTAAGTTGCAAAGGATTTGGGACTGTAAAGTACAGGCCCAAGACTCAACCTCTTCCATGAGCAAGCATGTTCAGGGTGCCAGATATGGTGCCAATGATTAAGAACAAATGCAGCTAGTGTATTTGTACTCTAGTGCAAGTGGGAGACTGTTGGAAATATGCCCTAGAGACAAATAGTTTTAAGGACTGTTATCATATTTCGTATAGTTTATTAAGTTTTATATCATGCTATAACTGTATTGAGTGGAAACATCAATGCACGTGTGATATATAAACAACCAGGGGTTCCCAGTGAAACTCTAGTCACTGGTTCATTGGTCAATAAATGATCATGTTTCCTAATCATGTGGCATTTATGCCAGTTGGAAATGGAGTCAACTCATTCTGAGAATAAGATGATGAACCAATACCCAACCTAAACATCGTGACCCGATCATGTCACGAAGTTCAAGTTACGATGATTAGAAATGGATCCTCGTAGACTATTCCTTAGACCGTGAGGCTATATCAATCACTGTCTCCCGAGAGTGCTTAGATAGCATCAAGCGCCACTTGGTAATACAGTGGTTATAAAGGTGTGTTCAGGTACTCGGAGGAAACCGTAGAGGCAATATATGTCAAGAGCGGGATTTGTCCGTCCATGTGACGGAAAGATACTCGAGGGCCCACTCGGAGAAGTTATATCCAATAGATGTGCAGCGTGTGATTTGATCATAGGGATATCACTTGTCGGAACGAGTCAAGTAGCATTGTTCAGTAATGAGATTGAACACGACATGGTGATGTCATTGATCAGATCTCGGGCAATGCAAGTATAGAGAGACAAAGGGAATAAGATACGACTGTCGCGGTTCAAACGACGAAAGATCTTCGTGGAACGCACATGGGTCACATGACCATCCAGGTCCCTCTGTCGATCATTGGTGCGGGAGTGTCCTGGCCATGTATGGAGTGTTCCCGAACCATGGAATATCATGCTTAAGGGCTTGATGATGCTTAGAGAGTGTTTATAGGATCGGTAGAATCACCGAAGAATTGTAGAGAGAAAACCGGAAGGGTTTCGGTAAGTCCGGAGGATGTCCGAAGTGGAGGTGGAAGGTGTTCCATAGCCACAGAGGTTGAATAATATGTGAATGAATGTTAAATATTGATTTAATAATTTATTCATAATTATTTAATAAATAGAAAAATCAGTTTAAATGGTCAAAGGCTTAATGGGCCAATTCCCGGAGGGGAGAGGGCCCATTAGGGAAAGGCAAGAGGGGATAAGGGCCAAGGGGTGGCCGGCAGCCCTATTAGGCCGGCCCCCCACGCGGGGCCCATGGGGGGGTGGCCGACGGCGCCTCCCCCCACCTCCTCCTCTCCTTTAGTCCCACCCCGGGACTTTGAGGGAGGTAGTACCTCTCCTCCCCCTATATATAGTGGGGGTATTTGGCCAAATAAAATACACCAATAATCAATAAAGGTCTTCTCACTTTTGGGAGGATCTCTAATTGATATTTCTCTCCCTCTCTCTCTCTCGCGTGACCGTGGTCCCAAGTCTGGACTGCGCGAACGAGAGACATCTTCACCGCGGAGCGTCGTCGCGCTGCGGGATTCGGATTCAGGAGCTCTACTTCCGCAACTGCTGCTAGATCAGGAAAGCGGGAGTCATCGTCAGGCACCGGACGTGTGTAACTCCCCGCAAGGTGTCGCACTTGAGGCACTCAACTCGTTGGAGCCAAAGGAGCATAAGGACTTCATCACGACCTTGAGGTCGGCTTCGGCTCATCTACATCAACCACGCCTGAGCGTTGACAACACTTTTCGGTCTTCAAGGGTAAGTTCGTGAAAATCCCCTCCTGTTACTGTATTACTAATAGATAGGTCCTGGCAGCATAAGGGGTTCAGGGGCGTAGGTTAAAATTTTATTGTTTTCATACGCAGAACCCCTTCATGAGGGTGGCGATGTGTTTGCCAAATATGTTGGAGCTCAAAGTGGTGTCGATAAAAGAACCATTTGGGTTGTAAAGCCTATTGTGACTAACCTCTTAGGAACCAAATTGGTTAGGGACCATCAAGCTAAAACTTGATCAATAGGTGTGTGTTGGAGGGCATTGGAGGCTTGGCTACATCATGAAGAATTAAGGGGACTTCAATTATATTCTCTCAAGCCAAGTCATTTAGTTTATCATATCTCTATCATATATCCATTCCTCCTCATTGTGGTAACATGTTCTCAATTCATTTACATTGAAAGTTACTTGCCCCTTGTGCATGTGTTAGTTTTTTACCTTGCATATGTTTTGTATATGTTGTGTTTCCTACTTCCTTAACTTGAGAAAATCAAGTTTGTGTATGTTGGCTTGCACACCATGTATGTGTTTTTGTGTTTGAGCCTATTGCATCTTGTTTATATCTTAGTTGGCTCTTACGGGAGATTAATGGACTATCCTATTTTGGGGAAGTGTGATGTCCTTTGGGGCACCTCACAATCTTAAATGTGTGTACATGAGGAATGCCACTTAGAATTGATATTTCAAGATTATCTAGTCTCTACGTGGTATGTCATGTTCATGAGAAATTCAAATTCTATAATATCCATTAATGTTCTCTTGTTGTATTTTATTTGCCTCTTGTGAAAAGAAATGTTTTATCACATTATGGGGGAGTAATATACTTTGTGCATATTGCAAACCGAGAAAATGTGAATAGTTGAGGTTGTGCCACATAGAATTGATATTGGAAATTATCTAACTCCTATGTGGCATGTAAGCTCAAACAAGTCCTTTTCGGTATAATGTTTATTCCTTATCTTTTGGATCTTGTTCGCAAGAGATTTCCTTGGTATGAGTCATCATATATGAATTCTTATATCTAAGTTGGCAAGAATTTTGCCTCTAGTTATTCTAATCATTGCTTTGTGTGATTGGTTAACTAGTTGAAACCCTCAAGGATCTCTTTCATGTCTTGGTTTTTAATTCCTATATTTTGACATTTGCTTTCTATTTGTGAATATGATCTTGGATATATTTGCTATCTACCACCGGGAAATATTTGCAAGTCCCTTGTCCTTGGACAATTGGTACTATTACATGTGGTAGATATTATTGATCATTTTCACATTGGCTTTTTCTTTATTTTCCTTATATCTTACCAAGAAGTTTGTTGTGCTTTGTCTCCCATGTCTTCCTCGACTCTTGTGGATATTTATTTCTCTTGAAATTATTTAGTTCTCTAGTTGATGTAGATAGGGATGATGATCCCATGTGTGTGCATTTTGTATTCAAATGCAAAATCTTAAATAATGCACTAATCATGGGGGAGTTCTCCTATATTATTTAGAACACTCATTTTATGCTTCTTCATGACATGTTTTGATCCATACCATGTTTTATGCCTTTGGAAGATAAATCTTTTCTTTGGTACTTCTTGCCACCTTGAAAATGTTGAGAGTTTGGTTCTTCGGTTGGAACCATTTTCTTTCAATTGGTATTGTTTTGGAGTTAATTTTATCATTCCATGCTTTCTATTTAATCATTTGAATGAGATAAATCGTTGAGCATTTGTATTTGTCTATCCTTTTTGCTCTTTGACTTTTTCCTTGTTGACTTGTTTAACTTGGGGTCTATCATGTGTTGATTTGGTCCTTGATATAATTTGGACAACTGTTAGTCGTGTCACACTTTCATGTGCCTTCTTGTTTCTTGGTGTTTTGTTCAAACTATATCTCCTTTTGTCTCTTGAAAGTCTTGTGTATGCATATTTACTAAATGTATATATTATGGTAGGCTTGCTTTGTTTGATACAATATATAGGGGAAACTCCACCAGATCCTATTTTGACCAAGATGTGCATGAAATTCAATTTCATATCAATATGCACATGTTTTTGTGGAGTTTTTCCTATGTATTGTAGTGTATCTAACTACATTGGACACAACGAGTTTTGGGACCATTGTGTACTTGAATGTGTTTTAGGTACATTGGAGATACATCGGATGCTTGCCTCAATAATAAGAAGATGTGGGGACTAAATGATAATTGGAGGCAAGCTAGGATTATCAACAAACTCATATCTACTACATCGTACGAATGGTATCTCAGTAACAAGTATCCTTCTCATGCATACTTTCTAGCATCCAACCTTTGTGGTTGCATCATGGCATGATTTCCTTCAGTTGCTTTTATTGTGGTTCTTGCAAAATTGTATTGTATCATCCTTATTGTTATATGAGTAAGTTGAGATGAATGCATATTTTGGGGAGTATATAAAATTCATGTTTATGATTCACCAATCCCACATATGCCAATCTAGCAATTCTATTGCCAATCATTTCCTCAATTTCTCTCATGTGCAATATGGATGAATTTGCAAGGTTTATTTGTTCTTTATGATACTTGTTGTCTTTTCCAATGCATTCCAACTATCTCTTGTTCCCTTGTGATAGTTGTGATGTATTATTTGGTCTTTGAAGGTCATTGATGATCAATAATATAAATTTGAGCCCTTGGCCATGATTTCTAGCAAAAATCTTATTGGCATTATCTATGACTTTCGTTTGGATATCTTTTTCATTCTTGAGTATCCATTTTGTGTGTACATGTTTCTTTGTGGATGTATATCTTGGTGATTGTTGTCTACCTAGAAACTTATACACATGATTATGGCTAAATCTCTAGTTGATATCCTTTTGATTTGGAGTCTACACCTTGTGCTCCTTTTTATTCTTTGGTGGCTCCAAAAGTTTTTCCTTGAGTGCTTGACCTTTTCATTTGCATATTTTGGCACTTGTTGGTGTTAAGAAAGTTGATCTCTCGTAACTTTGTGTTGTTATGTAAGTTTGGGGGAGCAAGGATACCATGTTTATGCACTTTTTATTCAAAGAAATTATTATATTTGGTGCATAAACCTTGGGGACATTTCCTAATTTACCTAAGAACACGCGTTTGCTTTCTTGTTCTTGTTTGGTGTTTTGTTTGATTATAGGGAGTTAGTATTCCATAATTGTGCACTTTGTTGTGCATGAACCTTGGGGAGCTTCCTATTTTCATCTAAACACTCATTTGATATCATCATAATATCTTATCTCTTTCTCGTGATCATGGTTTAAATGATATATAGGGAACGGGGATGCCATGTTAAGCATATTGTATTCAAATGCAAATTATTATTTATGCACAAACCTTGGGGGAGTCTCATCATATTATTTAGATCACTCTCTTTCAAACCTCATCATAATATCTATCTTTCTTTTGGTATCTTCATTTTGTCAAGTGCTTCTTTTGATCTTTTGATTGCTTGCTTCATTCGTTGATGCTTCTTCACCATTTTATTTCTTTGCAATCTTTGGATCCTCGGGTTTGTTTGGTTTCCTCCTGGTATTCATCATTGGGTACGTGCATTTGATTCTACTCATATTATGAGAAATGCTCACCATATGGAGGAACTCTCACTAAATTGTCCTTCTAAAGTTTTTCACCCATTTCGGCAATCGATGCCAATGGGGGAGAAGTTTTAGAGGGTTTCAAGGAATTTGGTTGTGTGTTTTGAGTTTTGTACTTAAACACTTGCCTCGTGTGCTTTGAATCTTAGTGTGTTGCATGGCATCTTGAATATATGGAGAAAACTCCACCACCGGTAATGGTTGGCAATATATGCAATGAAATTCAAGTTCATCCACACATGCATAGATTGTGGGGGAGTTTTCTCTATATTGTGGTTATACTAACATCACATACTTGTGTTGTATTTAATGTTACCACAACGTTTTGTTTGGTTAATTCCTTATATAAACCATCTCAAAGGGATTGTCATCAATTACAAAAATGGGGGAGATTGTAAGTGCATGTGTGCCCCCATGTGTTGTTTTGGTAATTAATGACAATCTTTATGGACTTATGTTTGCACTGAGTTTTACTTGTACGATTTGTCCATAGGCAATGCTTGAACCATATGTTGGCTTCAAGGTTGGGAGAACAAGAAAGTTAAGAAGATCAAGTGATGACCAAGGTGTTCAAGGAGAGATCCAAAGGTTGATCATGTGAGAGTTGAGCCTATGGAAAGTGTATCTTGAAGAATAAAGTTGGAGTGACATCTCATATGTACCTTCAACACACTAACATAATGAAGTAAGAAATGATGTGCAAGTTCAACATGAGCCATCTCGAAGAGATCATTTGCTTGAAGCTTGCCATTCTATGGTGATCATGGATATGGGAAGATTATATGCCCAAAAGAGAAGCTCTACAGTAGTGGAGTATGGGGGAGCAATTTGCAAGTCTTCACCAAGCTAGCGCAATCAACAAAGGTGGTCCATCTTGAGGGGTGGACGATCTTCATCATCAAGCTCAAGTGGAATATGCGCAAGTCAAAGGTATGTTCTTGATAGGGTTTCCTTCTTACTGGTCTCGTGGTGTTAGTTGGAGAGACCGGTTTATAGGATACATAACCGTACTATCAAGAGGGGCTCTCGAGTGAGTAACTTGATCATTTCCTTCGGAGAGAGCTCAAATATTTGTATAATTGGCATCATATTTCTTGATTGTTATTTGGATCTTATCCATGTGAGGTTCTAGAGCTTGTGGTAATATTCATAACAAGCTCTAGTTCATCGAAAACAGATTTCATATGCATTCTCTATTGCGTTTTCGATATTGGAGGTTTTACCGGTTTGTATTTTAAGATAGGTAAAACCTTCCATTATTTGGTTCTTACTCATGTGAGGATTTAGAGCTTGTTTTAATATTCATAACAAGCTCTAGTTCATCTAAAGCGGATTTCATATGCATTCTCTATTGCATTTTTTATGTTGGAGGTTTTACCGGTTCGTCTTTTTGAGAGAGGTCAAAACTTTTGTCATTTGGCTCTATCCTACCTTGCCGTACTATGATGTTTTTCTGTATTACCTTGTAGAACTTATTGTCCTCTTTACAACGAGCCCAAGGTCATCAAAATCGGAGTCCGAATGCAAAAGTTATGGTTGTTTTCGTATTGGTCTTTCTGCTAGTTTTTGTAAGACTGGCGATTCCGGACTAAATCTCTGGCCCATCTCCGGACCGCATACTGAATGTCCCCCAGTTTGACCCCGTTTGGCCTAGGTAGAGCGGAGACTCCGGGCCCAAGTCCGGAGACTTCGGACCGGGCGATTCCTGGGCCTCACGGTTGGATTTCTAGGGTCCTATTTAAGGGGCCCTTCTTCCCCAATGATTCCCTAACCTTTCTTGCAAGTTTTCCCCTCCATTGTTTACCTTCTTGAGCTTGCTATCCCTCAATCCCTCCTATGATTCTTGCATATTCTTGAGGGATTTTAAAGAGGATATTTAGATCTGCAATCCCACCAATCAATCTCTCCTCTAAGTGAGGGAGACAACTTGGGAACAAGATCTTGGAGTATTTTGTGGATTTCCTCCATTGTGCTTCCTCTATTATTCCCCCATAAGCTTTTGTAGCTTTGGTGGAATTTGGGAGAAAAGGACTTGAGCACTTCTTGTGTTCTTGCCATTGCATTTGGTGCATCGTTTTGGGTTCTCGGTGAGGATTCAATTAGGCGAAAGGTGAGAAGCCTTTTACTCTTGGGTTCTTGGAACCCTAGACGGTTTGGTTGTATTGCAGGTTTGTAGATTACTTGGGGCCTCCAATTAAGTTGTGGATATTTCCCCAAGCTTGTTTGTTTGGAGCCTCCAATTTATTTGTGGAGAAGTGCCCCAACCTTGTGAAAGGTTACAGATTGCCACCGACAAGTGCACTGATAGTGGAAGTGTGGATCGATCCTGTTGGGGTGAGATTCACAAGAGAACAAGGGAGGCCTTTTGTGGCGTTGGTGGTTTTATACCACCCCCTCTCCAAACGAGACGTACTCCATTGGTGGGAGGAACTCGGTAAAACATCGTCGTCTCCGCGTGCCCCGATTATCTCTATACCCGAGCTCTTACTTATGCAACTTACTTTGTGATAGCCTTCGTGCTTGAAGTCTATATCTTGCTATCACTTAGTTGCTTGTCTTGCTTAGCATAAGTTATTGGTGCACATAGGTGAACCCTAGTTGTTTTAGGTTTTGTGCTTGACAAAGTAAACGCTAGTTTAATTCCTTCTTTGTTAAGCCCATCTCTTAAAAGTTTTAAACCACCTATTCACCCCTCCCTCTAGGCGACATCTGTGTCCTTTCACAAATCATTTTAAAACAATTGGGAATGATTAAAACAAAACCTGACAGAATCTGTCCAGATTTTCAGCAAAAAAAAGAATTTTGTTCATCCACTTAGACATGTCAGGAATTTTAGCCATTTTTTGTTCATACATAGGATGAAAAGTTGTAAATTCTGTATGAATCTGAGTACAATTGGAGTTATAGAAAAAATCAGAAATTCATGCACTAAAAACTGTTCTGCAGAAATTTTCTACTCCATTTGTTTAGCAACCTTTAAAACATCCAAAATGGGTTCCACTTGGTACTTTATTAAAAACTGCAGAAATAAAACCAAAACAAAACTCTCTTTCTATAGCAAGAGTTCAAAACTAAAATCCAAAATAAAAATAACCGGGTTGCCTCCCGCAAAGCGCTTTCTTTATAGCCATATAGCTAGGCTTTACTTACTTGGTTTAGGTGATGTGGAACTCATGGGATAGCTTGTGCTTCTTAGCTACCTCCTTATTCCTTGGAAAGTGTTCCATGCACTTCTTGTGACGAAATTGAAACTTCACATTTTCTTCTTTTGCATCAATGACTGCACCTATGGTTCTCAAGAAAGGTCTACCAAGTATTATAGGACTTGAGGTATTGCTCCCCATATCCATGACAATAAAATCAACAGGCACAAATGTCATATGTAATTTAACCATAATATCTTGAAATTTTCCAAGATCATGTTTAGTTGAATCATCAACAAGTAAAATATCTATTGAGCATTTTTCCATAGGTTTCAATTCAAGTAAATCATATAGATCCTTAGATAAAACTGAGACACTAGATCCTAAGTCTAGAATATCATGATGTGTCTCTTTTCCCATAGTTAGTAATACCTTGGGGGTCCATACATCCCTAAGCTTAGGTGGTATCATATCTTCTCTATTGTATCTTTCAATCTTTTCTTTTATAACATAATTTGCTAGGTGAGAACCAAATCCTGCTTGATGACCATTAAAGGATGGATCATTAAATTTTTGCAACAAGTTAATGAGTTCATGCAACCTACATTATCAAGATCAAATAGATGTTCTTTTGTTTCACTTAACATCTTGACTTCTTCTACTTGTTTATCATTTGTTGGTTCTTTTTCATTTTCAATCATAGTAGTTTCTTTATCATATTTTAATGGTTCTTCTACCACTTGGATCTTGAGTTGTGATACTAATGGTCCAAGAAAATTGGTATAATTCATTAATTCAATAACTTTCTTCCAAAGATGGTGTACTAGTTGTGATACTAATAGAATTCATACCTATGGTTGGTGGTCCTTGTAGTTTTCTTGCAGACATGCTTAACAAGGATGCTTGATTATCAGCGAGTTTTGATAGAGCTTTGTCTAAACCAGCCAATTGGTTTTGTAAGCCTTTAATATCAGAACTTATGGATCAAAGTGACTTATGAATTTATTTTATCATGGTGGCATGGTGAGCTACTTGTTCACTAAGATTTTTATTAGTCTCTTGTTGTTTCTCCAGTTCTCATTAGCTTGTGGAATGGTGGCAAGTTTCTATTTACTTTCATTAGCATTAGGATATGGAACAAAGGGACGGCTACCATAGTTGTTTGGAGCATAAGGTGGTACCATATGAGTTATTATAGTTGTTTCCATTCCCATTACTACCAAAGTTTCTCATGTAGTTGACATCTACACTTTCATTGGTATTTGTTACTAATTCTTGTAGAGGAATATTATCGGTAGTTTTCTTAGATATGTAGGCAAATATAGCATCAAGTTTACATCCTATGGAGTCTATTTCTTCAATGGAGTTAACTTTCTTAGTTTGGTTTGGTGTTCTTTCAGTATGCCATTGAATATGGTTGTGGAGCATGCTTTCTAGGATAGCTTGAGCTTCAGACACAGTTTTACTCATAAATTCACCCCGCAGCAGAATCTAGAATGCTTCTTGACATAATATTTAGGCCATTATAAAAAGAATGCAATATGGTCCATTCGTGGGCAAGATCTAAGCATGTTTTTAACTATCTCCGAAGTTGTTTCTACATGTTCATTATCATTTTGTCTAAAAGATAGGATACTATTTCTGTGTTGTAGGATCTTAACCGGTGGGTAGTATTTCTTAATGAAAGCCTCTTTTAAATCATCCAAGAGTTTATGCTAGCAGCAAGAAGTGATAATAACCATTGTTTAGCTCTTCCTCTTAGTGAAAATGGGAATAGTTTAAGTTTGACAATGTCATTTTACACATTTTTTAACTTTTGCATATCACAAATTTGACAAAAGTCATGCAAATGCATAGAAGCATCCTCACTAGAACTCCCCCCAAATTGTTCTCTAGTTATAAGATTCAAAAGACCAGGACTTACTTCAAAACTTTCAGCAGTAATTTCAGGAGTGGTAATGGTTCTAGCCATGAATTGGTCATTAGGGGTGTTTGTGTAGTCACAAAGCTTCGTTCCTCTTTCTCCCATGTTTTCAAAAAGGTAATACTAATTTTATGTGTTTCTGTGTTTTAAGGAAAAATTAAAAAGACTAAAAACAAGACAAAATAAAATACTTTAAAAATCTAAAACAAGAATAGCTCATAGTGGTGCAACCTCCCCAAGCTTGGGTTGTTGCACAAGTTGATGAATATGACGGCGTCCAAATATAATCTAGCAGCCGTCATGTGAGTTTAACCACATTGCAACCACTGTGATATGTCTCCACCAACTCCCCGGCAACGGTGCCAGAAAATAGTCTTGATGGCAACAAATGTAGCCACTTTTCGTTGGGACTCCAAGTGCATAGTGTTGTAGCAAGCTTCTTTTTCCCACAAGGGTGACTCAAGAGTTTATATCGAACTCTTGGGGAATTGTGTGGATATTTGTCTTCTCCTCTTCAAGTAACCTGTAAAGCAAAATAATTTGTCTTATGTCCCCAACTCCACCAAGTGGTTGTCAATCACAAGGTTTCGTATTAGTACTATGAAATAAAATATAAAACAAAGTAAATAAAGTAAAGGAATACAAACTAGATGATATGGAAGATAGTAGAGTTGTTTTTTGGGTTTTTATGGGTGATTGCAAGTAGAGAAATTATTTTTGTATTTTCGAAATAATAAATTGCAGAAATTATAAATGGTAGTAGATGCAAAGGAAAGGTGTTTCATATGATAAAAATCGGACCGGGGTTCGTGGGTTCACTTGCCTACTCTCTTTTTAAGTTGTAGTGATCACAAACAATTCATCAATGATAAATATTCATGAAAATTCTATAAGTGCTTGATAAAAAGAATTAATATGGGCATCACATTCTAATATTGAGATGGAATACATCTCTCTCTTATACTCCTCAAGAAAGGGAAATCTCCATTCAATCTTGTTTTAAGAATAAATCAGAGTATAGCTTTAAGCAATATTATATGATGTTTGAAATACGAATATGCTACCTTGATATAACAAGATGATCACACTATCACGTGATAACTATAGCACATGATTTCACTTTATCCCTAGCAAGGCGGCAAAATAAAGGTAAAAACCAAAATAGATCTTGAATATTATGTGCCACAATTCAATCTCCACCCCCATGCTACTCCATCAAACACAGAGTTCTCCCCATACAAGTTCTTGCATACAAGTTGGATCAAAACAAGCAATGAAGAATGGGGTGCATGATATTCATCTATTAAAACATCTTACACAAAATAGTTTCCAATCTCAAATATCAAATCATAGAACAAAGATCCACCACATAGGAATTAAAAATATGACCATAATCATGTTGGGAAGCTCATATGGTACTAGATCTATCAAGAATAAGAGAGAAATAGATCAATCTACTGCCACAAACCCATAACCCGGAGGTGGACTACTCCCTATTCATCATGGTGATGAAGCTGGAGATGTTGGAGAGGGTGGAGATCTCCCCAGAGATGGCTTCAACGGAGTTTCCCCCTCCAATCTTCGCCGGATCTGACTCTATTTGGTGGTGTTTTCGTCTCTAGTGGCTTGTGGTGTCTCCCTCTCGAAGGACGCTTGGGGGTCCTTATATCGTAATTTTTAGGTCAAGAGACTCTGTGGGCAAAAGAATCAACGTGATCGGACGGTCGAGGAGAGAGATAGCATAGGTGGCGCGCCCACCTGGGCTGGGCGCACCACCAGAGCTATCTTGGGCCTCCTCACCCTCCTGGTGAGATTCTAGTGCTCCAAAAGCTTCTCGTGGATAAATATTGGCATTCCCAAAAGTGTAGGTTCATTTGACTTCGTATAGGTTCTGAAACATCAAAAACATTGAAAATGGGTTTTTCTGCCCTACAAGGTTAAAACCAAAATAAAGGGGATCATTGGTAAATCCCAAAAAATCAATGCAAAATAGGGATATAACATTATATATGATGCATATAGGTGGGAAAATATGTTAACAAACTACAAAGTTCATATATGCATTTTACGTGCATCAACGGTGTATAGCACCTCCTCCCGAGAAACGATCCGGGAGCTCCTCCCTGACGCCCCCCGCTCCCATCTTCCCATTTGGCTTAAGGATCTAGATGTTGGGCCGTCGGCACTGCCGGTACATTAAATTTTTGGTGGCTTCCAGTGCTACAGAGTTGGCGGCTCGTTTAAATGAGTGGAACGAGCGACGAACTTTTTTAACAGGAAAGGGACCTGAAGGTCCCAGATCTGGCATTAATATAACAAAGTTGATATAATACAGTAGAGAGGACCTGAAAGAAAGATAAAATTACAAATATGTCCTCCCACATTGCAAAAAGGACCCTAGAAGAAAATGTAAAAAAGCAATTGGGTCCCTAAGCCATCCTTGCCCTCACCGACGATGCAATTACCACCATCGCTAGCCGCGTTCTTGCCTATAGGAAACAGTGGAAGGGCCTCCTGTCGTAGGTTGAAAGTGGGGGCGTTGGAAATTTCTGGCAGAGCCAAAAGAGGCTGGAGCACCACCCTAGCCACCTAGATGCTTGCTGGAGAAATTTGATTGAAGGGACCGTACACTACTACAGAATCGGGCTTTGTAGCATCCACCCGGAGTATGTTTTTTGGTAAAAAATTTGAACCACCTCCTAAACCCATTTCCGCAGGTGGTTTTTGTGAAAAAGCCTCCGCTAATAATTCACCTACCTCCAATAATACCTATTCGGAGGCGGTTCAAACAAATACACTACTCTAATAATTGGGGAGGTGGGCAAAATATCCATCCGCCCCTGAAAAATCGACTTATTAGTAGCGGTTCAAATTATGAGCCGTCTGTAAGCAGTGCGGCGAAGGCCCAAAGATTAGGCCGCCTCTAATAATTTATTGTCGGATGTGTTTTGAAAAACAAGCCCTTTGCGGAAGTTTTGAAACAAAAAAACCAAAACATCACTCCCGCCAAGTGGCAATTTCATTGGTTTATAAAACTTTTAGATGCAATTTCATCACATACTCAAGCATAGTCTAGTGGTGGTGAGGGGACTGATCCTCCTTTTCTACCCGCTGAAGTTCGAGTTCTCATGCCCACAATTTCAGTGTTGCAAAATTCTCTTTAAAAACTTAATTAGTGATCAAATAATAACTTTATGTGGCAAATCATTGGTGCAACCAATGAGTCCATTGAGTTGTCACATAAAGTTATTACTTGATTATTTCTGATTAAGTTTTTATTTTTAATTTACTAGATAATAAATCAATAGTAAAAAACTTTTTTGATAATTAATTTAATACATTAGATAAGAAATCAATAGTAAAATTTCAACATGGTTCATATATAACACATACTAGATCGTGTAGGCGCGCGTTGCCGCATCCGTCAATTAGGTAAATAGATTGTTAGGAAGTTCCACACTTAACCGAGTTATGCAAAAAAAAATTGATAAGTAAATAACATGGTACCTAATTACTTGTTTGGCTTTGTATTTATCTGAGATACATCTGCAAAATCTCCATAACAGTGTAATGTTAGGTAATCATAGAAATTTATTTGGATCAAAACCAAGAGAAATCATAAAAATTTATTTGGATCTGAACTAATATATTCGGCATAAGGTATCTTTTAAAGTATAATTTTAAGAAAATTTAATTACTGCTATGCACCATCCAATAAAAAGCCTTAAATGTTTCTAAATATGGGGACACACCGACCACTACCCAAAACTAACTCAAGTGGCTACTTGGTGGTGGTCGGGATCATAATATGACACCTCTAGTTTCATAGATATCATACAAAAAATATTCCATTCGTAAACATCAATGATCATTACAAATTCAGTGATCGCCTACTTGTTTTAAAACACGCATACTACAAAGAGTGACATCCTAAGATAAAAATGCAACATCTTTCTTCTATAGAAAGCCAAGCCCTTCTAATTCCTGCTCTAGGAACACCTTACTTAAATCAACAATATTGGCATGCTCATATGAGCAGATAATTTTAGCATCAAACCTGCAATAACTGGGTAGCAGATTGAACAAATATATAAGAGAAGACAATTAACACTATAGGAATAAATGCAAAAAATAAATAAAAAATAGTACATGTTGGTAGATGCAAGGAATAAAAACAAAACTCCATGCCACATCTTAGATATTCTCCCGAACTGATGTTTGAGATCCCTTATATGGTTCTTAGTGATCACGTAAACAAACAATAATAGTCACATGGATCGCTACTGTTTTTTTGAAAGATCCAACAAATACTTGCTTTCAATATATTAGCAAAAGGAAAGCTTTGTACAACAAATTGTACAATGGACCGGTGTCACCCAAATGAAGTTACGACCCGGTAGTGACAAGCCAACCACCCTTATGCATCGCTACTGTAGTGTAGAGCATAGAAAACTGACACTGGGATCAAATTTAAATATTTATTTTTGAACTATTTAGCACATGAAAGGAGCTATCTAACTGGGTACTGAAAACTGGTCAGTATACGATATGTAGTAGCGACAAAAAAACTACACAATAGTCCATAGCAATATATCTGAAAACAATGAATTATAAGAAACTTGTACTGTGTAGCTCCTTATATATACTTTCTCAAGTACAACTCATAATAATCAAAGACAGTACCTTTTGACTCTCCTCTAGAAAGAACTGATTCATAACTACAGACTAATTTTCTTACCATGCTAACCTGTAGGAGAAAATATAATTTTATAGGAACTAAAGCATATTGTAAACTAACTGACGAATTTTTACAAGCTAGTGGCAGCTACTCGGATTTTGTAAATAGACACAACCTGTCCTAAATCGGAAGTAGACGGTTGTACTATAAAAGAATGAGTTGGCAGCAAGTAATACATAATTGCTATTCTGTGTAACTACAGAGCAAACTAACAACATGCTTTCAGGATATATGGAAACACACAACAGCGCATCAGAGATCGACACAGCTCGAAAGAAACATTGTAGTGAAACACTGAAGAGCAACGAGAGTACCAACCAGCCTAGACGTCGGCCTGCGTCACACCACGGGTTAGCCGTGTGCGGAACTCCTCCATCTTACCCTTCATCTGCAAGAACACAAAACCAATCATCCACATGAAAAAACCATGGGAGAAGCATAGAATCTGGTAGGGCGTTCTGTGCAGGGCGCGGGGTTGATGAAGGCGAACAGCGGCACACCGAAGGACTACAAATCTCGCGTACAAAACAAGTTGGTTGATGCGTTGAACAAATCTCGCCGCCCCAAGGTGGATCCTTCCCCGCTGCACCACCACGTAAGGAGGAAGGCGCTGGTTGAACAACAAAGGTGCCGCCACTCCACCTTGAAGGACAGATGCGCCACACCGCTCGCCGAATCACCTCCCCTACAATGTCTCTTCCGGTCCTCAATCCCCAATTCCTCTGTCGATTGAATGGGTGTCGCTAACTGAGGCGAAAGGATAGATCATTACATGGGCTTTAGTGTGTTTTCGGGGCCCAGTTAACCACAACAGGCCGATTTTTGCTCCAGAGGCTCTTCCCCTAGGGATATTTTGTTCCATGCAGGATTGATGAAGATCGAACGGCCAGGAAGTGCGGGCAGGGACGGTCGGACGGTCCAGAATGCCCAGGACGTGAGGGAGCTCCCTTTTGTCCCAGTTTTAATATCCCTGATATGATCAACTTTCACACATGACGTTGGTTCATATATATAACACATAATTATGCTAAGTTGTTCAACATAAAAAAGTTATGCCTACTAGTCATCCAACATGAAATGCATGGCAGAGTCAACGACGGGCGCGGGAGCGATGATACCATTGGATTGGGCGAGGCGTTACCGCGCAAGCGACGTGGCCACTAGCGATGGACCGCGGAGAGGTGCTTGTCCATAGTCAGTAACCGCAGTGCGTACGGGGACAGCGACGTGGGAGCTCCCGGTCTCTCCGTCATGAGCCATGCTTCAGACAAATGCGAGCGGGGCCGTGCCACCCTTGGAGCGGACAAGGCGTTGTCACACAAGCGATCTGGACACCGGCGCCGGCGCCCATAGATGTGATGGGCAGTAGTCGGGAATGGCAGCGGGTACCTGAGCAGTGATGCGGGAGCTCCCGGTCTCACCATCGTGAGCCATTGCTCGGCCAAATGCGGGAGGGTCCAAGACACCATCGGAGGGACTGATGAGTTGCCGCGCATCCCACGCGGCCATCTGCGACGATGCCCGGATATGTGCTTTTCCGTAGCCAGGAATGGTTGTAGACACGGGAGTGGCCGCGGAGGAGCTCCCGACCTTGCCGTCATGGGTCATTGATCTCCCAAGCCAGGACAGGATTGAGATACGGTCGACACAGCCAAAGAGTTGTGGCGCGTCGCACGCGGGCTCCTGCTATGGCACACAGAACATAGGTACAACAACGAGCACGGGAGCAGCGGCGATGCGGGACCTCCCGGCATCGCCGTCGTGTGTTGTTGGTCACCCAATCCAGGACGGGGCCGACATCCCATCGGCGTGGCCAATGCGATAATGTGCGTCCCATGCGGGCTCCCGTTGTGGCGTGTAGTAGATAGGTATGCCAAACAATATGATCGGAGCGATGTCGGGCATGGGAGCGACGACGTGGGATCTCCCGGCCTCGTTGTTGTGAGCAGTTGGTCGGCCAAATCCAGGTGAGACCGAGCTACCTTCGGCGTGGGCGATGCGTGGCGGCGTCTCCTAGGCGGGTTCCGGCCATGGGGCACAGAATGGGGGAACGGCGGGGAGGTGTCGACGTGTGTCCCATGCCACCACCGGCAATGACGCACGGAGGCACGACACACCTCCCATTTGTACGGGCAGGTGAGTGGGGCGGCGCGATAGAAACATCGCCGCCTTCATGCGCCGAGAGGTATCAGCAAGGGTTTTTACTGTTGGACTGGGGAGAGATTTCTGACCATTTGAAGTCTGGAGGTGCCAAGTCAAAAAAAAAGAAGTCTGGAGGTGCCGGATATCCATTTTTATATCATCAGTCACAACTCAAATGATTACTTTTGAAATAAATTTCCCTGTTTTGTTGGTTGGCTATTTTCGAAGATATTGTCATTGCGTTGCTTCCACGTATTCAATCCCAGATCATCTGATTATTTACGAAGTTCATGTATTCGGGTGGTCCGGATATTTTAACATGGTACCCGAGTATGAGTTTTCTTGAGATATCCTTCAAATAACGCAAGCACAATACACTATATAAAGACACATATTTACAATCGAAAACACAGTACACACAACTAGAGATTAAGTTTAGGATAGTTTCTAGCATATACAAATAAAAGACAAGTTCAGGATAGTTTCTAGCATATATATAAACAAAATACAAGTTCTTGATCACCATAGTTTCTAGCTGATATAAACAAATGACATGATCATGGATTGCATACTCCTAAGTTAATATAGTTACCTGGGTTCACTCTTCTAGTGATGATGCTGACATCCATGGTGAGATAGTCAGGAGCGACTCCTATCTTGGCAAATATTAAGGAATTTTTAGATAATCTGGCTGGACAACAAATTTCAGATAACCCATCAATGAAACAGATGGCATATTCCTTGGTTTTATTGTAATATCCTTTAATACCACGACCCCCTCTCCAGTCCTCGGATGTACTGTACATTGCTATCCATTTCTTTGGGATTGCATTCCACTCCTTGTCCAAAAAATCAGAAGGCACCTCCTATAGAGAAAAAATATAATTAGACATCATATAAAAACAAAATTAAATACTTGAAAATTATTTTTCATATAGAGATATGAACAAAAAGGAAACTAACCAAAACGGGAACATCAGTTCTATCTAGCCTGTGGATATAGTACCGAGGGACCTTAGTGCCATCACGTAGAAATCTACATTGCTCATCCAGATTAATCTATCTACAGATTTCAACCATTTCACTTTTAGTTATGTCTTCAATATATGTGAAATAAGCTACTTCTAGCGCCGGCATGCAGCGCTCTTTGACCTCATAAAACACTAATCAAAGAAAAACAAAATGCTCATTGTCATATCAGAAAAATATGATAACACAACAAAAGAAAGTACATAAGTAATTAATTAACTTACTAGGTGACGAGGGTTTAACTCATCAATGCCCTGTTATGGACTTGGGTTTTGGAGAAGGAGGGAGCGCTGGAGACATCTATCGGCTAGCAAACAAGCACACAGGGGACTCGAATATTTACCCAGGTTCAGGCCTCGTAGGGATCCCTACTCATGCTTGTCTGCTCGTGGAGTTAACGAAGGAATCGAGGATTACAATGGTGCGCAGATGCAATCTGGCGAGGGTTGTGGAAACTAGGGTTGCGTGTGTCCTCCTCGCTGCCCCCTCCTAACCTTTATATAGATATGCTAGGTCTTGGGTAGCAGGTCGAGTCGGTTACAAGTTAGGTTTTTCCACTTTGAACTTTCTATCTTTAGCTTCTTCTTGTTCTTCAAGCAATTGAGAGTCCGTAGGTTACTCGAGTTCCTCATTTGGGCCCTAGCGAGACCGTGGGCCTCTACGTATTTAGGCCGTATATACCAAGCTCGAGTACCTATAGGGTATACCCATGTCAGTAGCCCCCGAGTGTCTAGTGGAATCGTAGATTCGACTGGAGACTTTATGAAGCCTTTCGAGTGCATGACTGAGTATATTTTTTGACTGCCATGTTTATGTCATAGGGATTGTTGATGTGCGTGTCTGATTTAACCGATGTATCGGTGTCAGTTAACTACCTTAGGGTAAAACAACGCCATCTACTCGAACTTGAGTCCCCGGACTCAAATCCGTAAAAGTGCTGGTGTAATTCGAGTCAAGCCATGGAGGTCTTACAGGAGTCGAATTCCAGTGTATGAGTGTGAGCTCTCGACGCGTCCGTCAAGGCATGTTCATCGTGCCTGTAGGCACGGTTATATTTTCTGCTAGTGCGCAGCAAATGCATTGTCAGGCCTTATTCAGGTCTTATCTTCACGCTGTAAGCGTGGCATCCGAATTTTTGTCATCGCGGAGACGATTCGGGTGACCCAGGAGATGCAGTCCCTTTGTAGGGAAAAGTCATGAGGCGGTGTTGCCATAAGCTTCAAGTGTGGATGTTATCAACACACAGTACTTTGTACAAATAATCATAGGGTGCGCGACCAGTGCTCCCTATGGGAGTAGCCCCCGAGTGCCTGGTTGAGTCGAAGACTCGGGCAGGGACTAAAGAACTTTTGTGACTGTTGTCGTCTTTTGTTTGCTTGTTTCAGTCGAATTTGCTTCTGGCGTTCCCTATGGGAGTAACCCATGTCCATAGTCGAACCGTGTTTCGAGTGGTTGGGTTTGCTTTGATTGTCCATGTTCCTACAAAAAGAAGAAGAACAAATCGTAGGGTGCGCGACTAGCGCTCCCTATGGGAGTAGCCCCCGAGTGCTTGGTGGAGTCGAAGACTCGAGCAAGGACTAAAGTAGTCGAAATCTGCTGCTGCGTAATTTTGGATGACGTTAGTGCTGACGATTCCATGACCTCAGTTGCTCGCGTGAGCGAGTTTGATGGGACGTGACGAGCGGTGGGTCCCATTTCCTGACTCTGATTTGACCGGGCGTGCGTAATCTTTATTTTAACTATGCCTCCTCGATTTCCACGCGTAATGGGAGTAGTGGGAGACAGTTCGCGCTTCAGGTCCTCCACGTGTCGAGCTCGATGAACGCCACGCGTCTGATAGAGTTTTTCTGAGACGTTGGATTGTGTCTTCCAGGGGGTTGAGTAGCAATGCGGCAACGGTAAATTTCACATCTACTTCTTTTCTGCCTTTGCCTCCATCGCCATGCCGCTGCTCCTCTGCTTCTTTGCGCTCCTTTCCTTTGCGGCGCTGGACCAGCTCCACGTTTTTCACAGCTACTTCCTCCTGTCACATCACCGCCGCGGAATGGGGAAGAAAAAGGGAGGTGATGCAGCCGATTCTACTGCTGCCATGGCTGCGACGAAGAAAAAAGGGCGGCTCCACTGCTGCGGGCACCAGCACCGCCACCGGTGGAAAGAAGAAAGGCACGGGCACTCGCGTCGCAAATGGCGCGTGGCGTGCATCTGTGATCAAGTCCTCGGAGCTTCGTCTTCTTCGCCAAGACGGAGTTTTGTCGTCCATAGTTGCTGACGAGGTAATCCCCTCTCCTCATGCCGGCTTTCGGGTGATGTTCTTAGCGTTCGTCATCCACGGCCTCTCGTTGCCCCTGCATCCTTTCTTCAGGGGACTTCTCTGTTTTTATGGGCTCCAGCTCCATCAGTTGTCCCCAATTCCATCCTCCACGTAGCTTGCTACATTACTCTCTACGAGTGCTGGCTCAGAATCAAGCCACACTTCGGCCTCTTCAAGCGCCTCTTCAAGTTGAAGCGCCAATCGGCGTCTGGCTCCGTAGTATATGATGTAGGCGGCTGCGGTATCCACGTCGATCCCTCTGCCACATACTTCGACATCAAACTCACGGCGTCCGTCCAAGGGTGGAGGGACAAGTGGTTCTACATCCGCGACTTGAAGGCCGACGGAGACCACTACGGACTCGCGCCCTTTGATCCTGCGACACCGTGCAAGAGGATGCGCTCCTGGAAGAACGTGATTATGCCCGGCGAGTCCGCAGAGACAGATGTGCTATACGAGCACGTCTGCGACCTTGAGAGTCGCATGGGCAAAGAGAAGGGAGGCTGCACCCTCACTCGCACATGGCTGCGCCGTCGCGTCCAGCCCCTGCAGGCCAGAGTCCACCCTATGTTCCAGTGGGCTGGCGCGGGAGATGTCACTCGCGTGTCTGCCGATGGCATGTCCGCGGGTGAGGTAGACAAAAGGGTGCGACTGGTCACTAAGTACACCGGCAAGAATGTGCTTCCCAATGAACCAGGCGTTCCTCCGTTCGATGCTGCGAACCCTCCTCCCGAGGTACAATTACGCTACGTAGTAGCTTTTTTTTATCGACTGATTCTTTGTTGTTTCTTGACTTTGTGCTGAATTTGTTTTCTATATGCAGGATTGGGCGGTGTCACCCTGTATACCCCCTCTTACTGAGGGGGTTATCCCTCGTGAAGCCTTGGAAGAGGACGAGTCGGAGTCGACCGTCCCATCTAATGTGGAGGAGGAAGCCCCCGAGTCGAGTGGTCCGGACACTCGCAAGCGTTCGCGCAGCGAGGATTCGGATGCGTCGTCTCCTTCGACTCCAGAAGGTGCAGGTGTTGGTGCAGAGTCGCCGATCCCTGCCGTTCCTGTGATTACCATGGCACCATCCTCTCGCAAGAAGATGCGACTGCCGAAGGAGTCGTCGTCAGAGTCAGGGGGGCCTTCCTTTGATTTTGACAATTTTGATTGGTAAGTATACGAGTCTTCCTTTTGGTTATTCCTTGGAGTTGCCTTTCCTTGATGTTGGTTTGGTTGCAGTCAGCAGGCGTCGTCATCTTCTGGCGACGTCCAATTTTTGAAATAATCTAGAGTCGCAACCTCCAGGGCCAAGAAAGAGGTTGAGCGTGCTCCTTGTCCTCCATTGGCGGCCCACTTCGGGCATAACTCATCAAGCTCTCCAAATGATGGGGAGCATCGGATGGGTGCCCGGATGACTGCTCATCAATCGACTTCGGAGTCATTGGAGGATCATGTAAGTGTAGTATCTCTTTTTTCTGATGTTGCAGTCGATTTTATCTATGTCATCTGCTGATCCTTTGTTGTTTTCCTTTTACGATAGCTCCTTGTGAAGGAAGCCGCTCACCTGGCGGAGTAGGTGCTCGCGATGGGTCGCCATCATGCAATGCTGGATACGCGCTATCGCATCGTGGAAAGTAAGTGCCTTTTACTTCTTCTTCTGCATCGTTGTTATGTAGTTGACTGATAGTCTATCCCTTTTGTTTTGTTTTGCAGCTGAACATAATGCCCTTCTTCGCAACGCTGCCACCATGGAAAAGACGCTCGCCGCGGCTGTGAAGAGCCGCGATGAGGCAATCGCGGCGCGTGACGAGGCGCAGAAGCGCGAAGAGGATCTGCGTGCCGCCATCACAGCTAGGGAGAAGTTGTTCGAAGAATAGCTTTTTCCGATTGCCAAGGCTCTCTCGGGTATTTGCTGGTCTGCAATTTTACCAACTACCTTTTTGTCGATTGCCTTCGATGTTGCTATTTGCTACTGATGTTGTGCCAATGCTTGATTCTTGTGTAGATGCCAGCGGTCTGAGCTTTGACGCACAGGCGCTCCGCCGTGATGACGCATTGGCGGGTGCTGTCTCGGCAGTCAAAGACCGCAGCGCTGCCGTGCAGGGTACGCTCGCCAAGGCTAAAGGCGTGCTCAGCCGGCTTCGGGAGGAGATGACACCCAAGGCTGAGCTGATCACAAATCTGGATGAGCTGGTGGAATCACTCGCCGGGGGCGTTCCTGCGAGCTTCAAGAACTCGCTTCGTGCGGCTGGTGCGTCAATGTCACTCGAGATGGTGCAAGCCCACGGAGTCGAAGTTGACCCTGCAGCAGTCTCAAGGGCGATCCATGTCAGCGCGGACGGCCAGCAAGTAGTCTTTGCCCCTTTCGTGACTGCTTGTGGCAAGTATGGGCCACAACTGATCAACACGGTTGCAAAGTACTCTGAGGAGCTACAGCGAGCCAAGAAGGCGGCGAAGGCTGCGGCGTTAGGGGCCGGCGGAAAGTCAGTGGCATCTGATACCGCCACGGACTCGATGAGGCCCCCAAAGACAAAGTCCAAGTAGAAGAAACCAGTTGCTCCTCAGTAGTCTTGTAATAGTTATATAGCTTATGTCTTCTGTCGAAAAACATGTCTTTTGGCGAGTGTATCTGCTGATACTTTTGCTGATCTTGAATGCACTCGAATCTTTTGTCTGTGCATTGCTTTAGTCTTCTTATTGCTTCTTGCTTGACTTGTGATAGGGCACATCAAATGAACCTCTGAGGGAACCTCAGGATTTGCCACCCCTTGATGATACTTTGGCGCCGCCGCGCTCAAGGGTGGATGAGCTGTCTTTGCTCTCGCGACTCCGTGATCGCGTGAAGCAATTGGAGCGTGAGTTACTCGTACTTCGCGGTAATGCGGATGTATGGAAATCAAAGGCAGAGAAGGCCACTGCTCGAGAACAATATCTGTTGGGGGAGGTGACGCAGCTGGGCGACCAATTTAAGTGTTAGCTTTCTTACTCTTATCTTTTTCCTTGTAGTCACTCGCAGTGGTTTGCTTTCTTCATACTTCCGCTTTTGCTTTGTATAGTTGTCAACGCGCGCCATCTGCAGGATGAGAAGGATCGAATTGCCATTCGCATGAATGACCTGACCCAAGAGCAACTTCAGGCGAGTGGGTACTTCTGGGTAGATCATGATCACGCAATCGCGTTGGCGACCCTGCAGGATCATGCATCGCGAGTGCTTCATTTTTTGAAGAAGTCGCAGTCATACTTGAAGAACATTTATCGGACTATGTTCTCGTTGGATGTCGTCCCGTCAAAAAATTGCATGACTTGAGTGCGGTCCGTGAGTGCGTACGACAACAGTTGGTGGCTGGTGCCAAGGCTGCTCTGTCACTAGTGCGACTGCATAGGCCTGATGTAGATGTTGCAGCGATTGCGGCTAGACCACCTGCGCCGCCAGCAGGTTCTGCTTGGAACATGGTGCCGCACTACTAGGCAGTGGATCGCCCAGCAGAGGAGATCGTCGACTTCTTTGAGGAGCAAACCAATGTTCTCTTGCTGCAATAGTAGTTTGGTTTGTGTCCTGCACATAATTGTACCAATGTTGTAAAGTTCGTATATATGTTGTGTATAACTGATTTTCAATGATGTATAAAAGAGCTTGTTAGCGTGTATGTTTTGTGAGTGCGTTGCACTATGCGACTCCTTTTTGTTAGCCCGGCTATGCACTTATCTCAATCCCTTGTCAACCTGTCAGGTGCGTTGCAACTGGGCTGATGTTTGTCAAGGGTTTCGATTGGTGTGTCAGCTACTCAGGATATCGCGTTTTAGTTTGTAGAACAGATGTGTACAGGGTGGCGCAGCCCCCGAGTGGATAATTTGCGAAAAATAAAGGAAAACACAGAGTCTTTGGGGCACTTAGCTTTCTTTATTCGCGGGATAGTACGAAGTACAATGTGCGGCTAAGTGGCCTTGGCTGAGGAGCCTTATTGCAATGTAAAAGTAAAAAGACGACTAAGGGTAGAAGCGTCGCAGCTACGCGACGTTCCAAGGGTTGGAGTATGCGACTCCTGTCTCTAAATCTTGAAGGCGATAGGCGCCACCTGGGATTACTTCTGTAATCACATACGGTCCCTTCCAGGGGGACTCGAGCTTGAGATGTCCTTGTTGCTTCAGTCGCAGGACCAGGTCGCCTTCGACGAAGGATCTGGGGCGTAGCCTCCTACTGTGGTAGTTGTGCAGGTTCTACTGGTAGATCATTGATCTTTCCGCTGCGATTTCCCTTGCCTTGTCAAGGAGGTCGATGGAGTCTTCGACTGCCAGAGTTGACTCATGCTCGTTGTAAGTGACCATGCGCAGTGCTTTGTATCGTACCTCGGCAGATAGCACCGCTTCAGCCCCGTGCACCATGAAG
The DNA here is from genome assembly GCA_910589775.1 of Avena eriantha. Taxonomy (NCBI): domain Eukaryota; kingdom Viridiplantae; phylum Streptophyta; class Magnoliopsida; order Poales; family Poaceae; genus Avena; species Avena eriantha. The sequence goes on from OU342741.1 coordinate 391,959,711, forward strand.
AACGGGGTGTACCCCGTAGCACTGTTTGGAGTTGTGCGTAGGCTCCAGAGTACTGATTGTAGTTCGTCTGGCCAGCAACCCGCGGCTTGTTCGAGTGGCCAGAGGAGTCGCTTCTTGATGACGCCGCAGACGAGCCCGTTAGCTTTTTCGACCTGACCGTTGGTCTGTGGATGTGCCACCGAGGCATAGCTGACGTTGATTCCCAGATTCTCGCAAAATTCTTGGAACTCCTTAGATGTGAAGTCCGTCCCATTGTCTGTGATGATGTTGTGTGGCACTCCGAAGTGGTAGACGATGGACTCGAAGAACTTGACTGCGTTGTGCCCTGATTGATTGGTCACTGGCATGGCTTCTATCCACTTGGTGAATTTGTCGACTACGACCAGGAGGTAGACGTAGCCTCCTCGTGAGGACCTTGGGAGTTTGCCGATCATGTCGAGTCCCCATTGTGCAAAGGGCCAGGCCAATGGAATTGGCCGGAGCTCTGCGCCAGGTGCGTGCGGCTTGTCCGCGAATTGCTGGAAAGCATTGCATTTTTGGACGATGTCCTTAGCGTCATGCATGGTCGTAGGCCAGTAGAATCCAGCTCGTATAGCTTTGGCAACAAGGGCGCGACTGCCGGCATGGTGCCCGCAGGTCCCTTCATGGATGTCGAGGAGAACAGCTCTTCCATCGGCCATGGAGACGCATCGCTGGAGTACTCCTGTGATGCTGCGCTTGTACAGTTCGCCGTTGATAACAGCGAATGCCTTGGATCGCCACGCGATGTGCCGTGCATCAGTCGGATCGTCTGGTAGCCTCTTGCTGAGAAGGTACGTGATTTACGGTTGAGTCCAGGATTGCTCGATCATCATGACGCTCATTGGTCCTTCCAGTCCTGTGTCCAGCTCCAAGTCGTCGAGTGCCATTGGCTCATTGGGCAGCGTAGCCCTTGAGTCCATTGTTGCGCTTGTTTTCTTGTCTCTGGCCTTTGGCTTGATGCAACGTTCGCAGATGCGCTCGAGAAATACCCCAGGTGGTATGGGGGCGCAGGTAGAGCCTATGTTGGTGAGTGTGTCCGCCTCTTCATTGCTTTCGCGTCCTATGCGCCGCAGCTCACAACCATCGAAATCCCCTTCGAGTGTGTCGTAGAGGTCGCGGTAGGCGATCATGTTGTCGTTCAGTGTGTAGCACTCATGCATTGTTTGATTGACGACCAGCTTGGAGTCGCCGTATATAATGAGCCTCTTGGCGCCGCAGGCTTTTGCCATCATCATCCCGTGTAGGAGGGCCTCGTATTCGGCTTCGTTGTTGGAGGCGGTGAACTACATTCGCAGGATATATTTCAGCTTGTCCCCCTGGGGAGATGTCAGTATGACACCTGCACCAGCTCCATCCTTCCGCTTGGATCCGCCGAAGTGCATTGTCTAGAGGTAGGACATATCTGGTTTTTCGGGGAGTTGGTTCTCCATCCAGTGCACGAGGAAGTCAGGGAGAACTTGTGACTTGATTGCGTCGCGCTTTTCGTATGTGATGTCACGTGGAGACAATTCGATTCCCCAAAGCACGACTCGCCTAGTGCCGACAGGGTTATTGAGGATATGCCCCAGCGGGGCGTCGTTGACCACCATGATTGGGTGTTCCTAGAAGTAATGGCGCAGTCGCCGGGCGGTCATGAAGACACTGTACGCCAGCTTCTGGTAGTGCGGGTACCGCTGTTTTGTTGGCGTGAGGACCTCGCTGAGGTAGTATACTGGGCGATGTACTCTGTGGACCTTGTTTTCCTCGGCTCGTTCGACTACGAGCATTGTGCTAACCACCTGGTTGGTGGCGGAGATGTATAGCAACAACGGTTCCCTTTCTCATGGGGTCACCAGTACTGGCGAAGTGGATAGCAGGCGCTTGAGGTCTTCGAATGCTTCCTGCGCCTCATTGGTCCACTCGAACTTGTCAGCTTTGCGGAGGAGTTGGTAGAAGGGCGGTGCCTTTTCACCAATCCGACTGATAAATCGACTGAGGGCCGTGATTTGCCCAGCCAGCTGCTAGACGCCCCTTATGTTTTTCGGCTTTTCCATGGCCAGTATGGCTTTTATTTTCTTCGGGTTTGCCTCGATTCCTCTCGCAGAGATGAGATACCCGAGTAGTTGCCCAGATGGTACGCCGAAGGCGCATTTGTCCGGATTGAGCTTGATCCGGTAGCGGTCGAGGTTGGCGAAGGTTTCGTGCAAATGGTCGATTAGTGAGGCTTCCTCTTTGGTCTTGATTACTATGTCGTCGACATAGACTTGAATGTTGCGGCCAAGCTGGTTCTTGAGGCAAGCCTGCATGCACCGTTGGTAGGTGGCTCCTGCGTTCTTTAGCCGGAAGGGCATTGTGTTGGGCATAACACACCACATGGCGTTGTAAATGATGTTTTTTCTTGATCTTCCTCCTTCATTTGAGTAGGCATCGAGGAAGCAGAGGAGCTCGCATCCCGCGGTGGAGTCAATGATCTGGTCGATTCGCGGTAACAGGAAGTGGTCCTTTGGGCAGTGCTTATTCAAAGAGGTGAAGTCCACGCACATCCGCAGGATATCCATGTCCTTTTTTGGTACTAACACTGTGTTGGCGAGCCAAGTGCTTTCCTTGATCTCGCGTATAAATTTGGCATCAAGGAGTCTGTTGATCTCCATTCCGACTGCCTTTGCCCTTGGTTCAGATAATCGCCGAATTCTTTGTTTGACTGGTTTTGCGTCTGGATTGACGTTGAGTGCGTGCTCGGCGAATTCCCTGGGAACTCCTGGCATCTCCGCTGGACACCAGGCGAAAATTTCCCAGTGCTCACGGAGGAATTCGAGGAGCGCGAGTTCCTATGCGGGAATCAAGTTGTTGGCGATGAGGGCCATCTTGGCAGGATCCGATGGGTGGACCTGAACTTTCTTTGTGTGCACCGATGAGTCGAAAGATAGATCGGGTGAACTTGGCTGGCTCGGGGGAGGCAGATTGTTGTCTGTCGACTCCTTTAGTCTCGCGAGTTCTTCCTGCATGCCAAAGGATTGGGAAATTTTGTTAAATTCCCTGTCACAACTATCGGATCTCTCGAAGCTCCTGTTGACTGTGATGACGCCATTAGGACCTAGCATTTTCATATGCAGGTAAGTGTTTTGTGGCACCGCCATGAACCTAGCGAACGCGACATGTCCGAGGATGCAGTGGTACTGTGAGGGCCAGTCGACGACCTCAAAGTCGATGCGCTCGCACTGAAAGTTTTTCGGCGTGCCGAAGATGACGTCGAGGTTGATTTTGCCAAGGGGACACACGCCCTTGCCTGGAACGATGTCGTGGAATGTTGTGTCCGAGGCTTCTAAGAAAGTTAGAGGGATCCTCATTGCTCGCAAGGTACTCGCGAATAAAAGGTTGATGCCGCTTCCGCCGTCCATGAAGACGCGGCTCATGTCGAAGCCTCCAATTTGTGCCTCAAGTATGAGGGGACAATGGCCTGGGCGAGGTACTTGAGTCGGATGGTCGCGCTTGTCGAATGTGATACAGGACTCGCTTCCGCTGAGGTACTCAGTGGTGGATGGTGGCGAGTTTGTGGCCAAGTTGACTTGGCGAGTGATGGCCTTCTGCACCCTATTCGAGGGGCGTCCCTTTTGGATCATCATGGTACCCATGGCCCATGGGTATGGTTCGCCTCCCTGGTGCTGGTCCGGCGCAGCTGTATTTGGGGGCATTCCAGGTGGTGGTGGTGGAGCGCCATATGCCACGGCGCCTCGAGCGGCTCCGTAGCCCCTTTCGACTGTGTTGCGATTCATCTGAACCAATCCCTCATGTAGTTTGAGGAACTCGCGGTAGTCCTTGAGGAGGTGGCTGGACTTCTTCTTTCCGTCATGCTTGTCGATGTAGAAGTGCACAGTGCATGGCCCGGACAGTTTGTCTTCAATGGATGTTGCAGGTGCCTCATCACGATTGCGGCGCTGCCACACTTGCGTGGTTTTTCCGGAGTCGCGGTATCCACCGCTACGGTAGCCGTTGTTGCGGTTGTCGTCGCGTCTGTCGCCGTAGCCGGCTGTGACCATGTTGACGTCGTCTCGGTCATCGGAGATGCGCATGCGGCGTTTGCTTCAGCGATCGCGTCGGCGCTCGAGCTCTGCCTCGTCGTCGGAGTGAGCGCGATTTTTCACCGAATCTTCTCCATCTGCCCAGTGATTCGCGATTTCCATTAGGTGGTCGATGGTTTTGGGCTTTGAGCGGCCCAGCTCCTCCTTGAGTTCTATGCGACGCACGCCACCGTTGAATGCGTCAATCGTGCGATCCTCCGAGATGTTCTCTGCAGAGTTCTTGATGATGGACCACCTTTGGATGTAGGAGCGTAGCGATTCGCCCGATCTTTGCTGGCAGCATCTCAGCTCTTCGATTGATGCGGGCCATTTGTATGTGCCCTTGAAGTTGCGCGAATATGTAAACCAGCTCTTCCCAACTGCGAATGAATCCGCGTGGGAGGTTGTTGAGACATGCTCGGGAGGTGTCTTGCAGCTATAGCTGTAAGCATTGCATGGTCGTGCTTCGACTTCCACCATGGAGCCTGACGGAGGAGATGTGGTCCTCCAGCCAGATCTTTGGGTCCTGTAGGCCGTCAAACTTCGGGTTCTCTAACGGGAGTTTAAACCCCTTGGGCATTCTCTTTTGCCTGATGGCCCTGCTGAAGCATCTGGCGCCACAGAGCTCCACGTCTTCGTCTTCTGAGTCAATCGACCGAGCATGTCGCGCCCTTGATTTGTCGATCTTGTGCTGCGTGAGGTCATCGCGCGCATCATAGTCGTGGTCGTGTCGCCGTGAGCGGCGACGTCGAGACAGGTCGTGACTGTCGTCACTGGATGAGGGCGAGGAGTAGCCTTTTGCTAGCGCTTTGCTTTTTTCGGCTCTGGTGTTGGCTCCTTGTCGAGGGCGGCCTCGATTAGTCCCAAGCCCGCGATCGTAGATCGGTGCATGGCGGCTCGGGTATCTCCAGCTGGCGGCTGGTTGTTGAGGAGGTACATGGTGGCTGCTGTCACCGCAGCCTGTGGCGTCTTGGGGACCACATTGCCCCGTGTATCGACTGTCATACAGCTGAAGTCGAGGACCTTTTTAGCTTCTATGCGTTCTTTCTCGGTGAGATGGGCCATCCAGGATCGCCTCTTGTTTGCGATGTACTTGTTGCCCTTTGAGGTGGATCCTCCATGGGAGGAGAGCCCAGCACGACGAAGGCTCGACTGGTCTGCCGCCTTTTTGTGCGCCTCGAGTTGCGTGATTGTTTGTACTTAGTTCTTGAATTCCTCCTTCAGGAGCCAATGGTAGCCCATTAGCAGTTCTTGCAGAGATCCGAAGGGTAGAGGGTTGCCTCGTAAGGCATCGCGGCAGTGAGCCCACTCTTGTTCGTTGAGCCTGATCACGACGTGTTCGCCGGTTTGCTCGTTTATTATAGTTGGAGGTTCGATTGCTCCTCCGTTGTTAACGGGGTTGCAATTGCCGCCGTTGCCACCGTTGCCTCCGTTGCCGCCGTTAGGCGGGTCGGTTTCGTTGCCACGGTTGCCCGTGTTGTCGCGGTTGGCGGAGGTGTCGCCTGTGTTGATGATGGCACACATGAAGTGGTTGGGGAAGCTGCTGCTCCTGCAACTTTCAGATCCGGAACCGTAGGCTCCATCTTCAGTTGCCAGATCGCTCAGATCGGATTCGCGACTGCTATCACTGAGCGTATTCTCGACTATTGTCGAAGCATTGAGCTCGCTGAGGGTGCCGATTGGTGGAGGGAACCACGACGCTGGAGCAATCGATGGTACCATCGGCTGGTCAGGCATGCGAAGTGTGCCCATCTGACCAACTTGGAAGCGGAAGCTCTCGATCGCCAAGCTGATTATGTCGCCCACGGACTCGAAAGCCGGGCGAGTGGCCGGCGTGTGGATGGTGAAGTCGAACGCGCCGAAGAGCTGGCGAATCTCCGCTATTGCGGAGTTGTAGATCGCGGTTGATGGGGCCGAAGAAGCCGCAACATCAGCACTCCCAATTCCCACAGACGGCGCCAATTGACGAGGGTTTAACTCATCAATGCCCATTGTTATGGACTTGGGTTTTGGAGAAGGAGGGAGCGCTAGAGACATCTATCGGCTAGCAAACAAGCACACAGGGGACTCGAAGATTTACCCAGGTCCAGGCCTCGTAGAGGTCCCTACTCCTACTTGTCTGCTCGTGGAATTAACGAAGGAATCGAGGATTACAATGGTGTGTAGATGCAATCTGGCGAGGGTTCTGGAAACTAGGGTTGCGTGTGTCCTCCTCGCCGCCCCCTCCTAGCCTTTATATAGATAGGCTAGGTCTCGGGTAGCAGGTCGAGTCAGTTACAAGTTAGGTTTTTCCCCTTTGAACTTTCTATCTTTAGCTTCTTCTTGTTCTTCAAGCAATCGAGAGTCCGTAGGTTACTCGAGTTCCTCATTTGGGCCCTAGCGAGACCGTGGGCCTCTATGTATTCAAGTCGTATATACCAAGCTCGAGTACCTATAGGGTATACCCATGTCACTAGGTAACCAGGACCAAGGTTTGATCTCACCATCACCTCACAACACTTCAATATTGAACACCCTTTATTCTGGGTCAAAGGTGAATATGACAATATCATTTTTACATAACAAATAAGCATGCGTTAGAGCTTTCCACCCCGGCCCGGTGAGAAAATCTCTGTCGTCGGAGAGCCTATCCACCCATAGATAGTGAGTACTTCCATCTAGAGATTTGTAATGGGGATTGGGCACTCCAGTATCCTTAGCAATCATAATATTGCCAGGTACCAATTTAGCAAGTCATGCTCTAAAGCTGCAAGGCACAACCTACATTTAAACAATATAAATTCCACACATAAACAATTAGGGACATCTAGAAGAGAGAAAAAGAAGAACATAACAATAAAATTACAAAATCATGATCATACAATAGATTTGGCATCCGAATTCTTGAGGAAGGACACTACGAAATCTAGTCCACCCTAGTTAGTGGGATCACATATGGGAAAGTAGTGACTGCATACATTACATGGGTTCTCCATTCCTGATGTATCATAATATTTTAATAAAATTCTGAATAAAATCGTCTAATAGCATAACATTTTAAGCTGAAACTTAACATAGATCAATCAACAAAATATAATACTTGTCAAGTTGCACGACATCTCCATCAAATTCTGAATAAAATCATCTAATAGCAATAGCATAACATTTTTGTCTGAAAGTGAACAGATCAATCAGACTAGAATATCATACTTATCAGATTGCACAAAATCTTCATCAAATTCTGAATAAAATTATCTAATAGCACAATATTTTTATCTGAAACTGAATATAGATCAATCAGACTAGAATATAATACTTATCAACTTGCACGACAACTTCCATCAAATTCTGAATAAAATCATCTACTGTCAGTCTGCCACAACATCAAATTCATCTATTATCCCTGCTGTGCCCAAGGATGCTCCAACCAATGCTATCAACGATCGGCTTAGTAATATCAAACAACCTGGTAAATGATGAAGAAATGTAATGCCGATGACCAAGAACACTACAAAATAATTAGAAAGGACCGGAGCCCATACCTGTAAACGCAATACGAAATGGACAGCCAGTGAGGGCGCAGCTACTCCGCACTGAACGGTCGGCAACCACAGTGTGCTTCTCCGCCTTGAATCGCTGCCGGCCTTTTTAGAATCAAGCTGTCGTTCACTAGAACCGTCAAACGCAACGGGTTTTTTTCCAGTTACTGTTCTTCTCTCGGGGCATGCGAAGGAGTTGCCTCTTCATTTTCCACGGGCGGAGAGATTAAGATATAGATAAATACCATGCGAAGGAGCCAGCCGGATCCGCGCGAGGCCAGGCCGCATCATCATCGACATTGAGCCGGCAGCCACACCGGCTCCGTTTGCGAGCGCGCAAGAGACATGGGGATGTATGGGATTCCCTTGCGGAGCCCGGGCTGCAAAGGAAGGGTGCCACAGTCCTGTAGGTGCTCCCTCTTAACCGTCTTGGCGTGTGATCTAGCAGGAGGCCGTTCCTCCTAGGGTGTAAGTGGAATCCTCTCAAAATCCCACTTCTAATTCATTTGCCAAAATCTAATTTAATTTTTTACTCAAAATTTACACTAGATTTTGACAAATGAACTAGAAGTGGGATTTAGGCGGGATCCCATCTGACAGCCTAGTTCCTCCTCGTAGCGGAGATCCGGGCACCTAGGTGGCCGGCGTACCGTTTCTCCCTCCGGATAATGGAGCCGGCGCCGCTCGTGCAAGATCGATAGGTAGCAGCGGGATGGGGATTGGAAGTATGTGTCCTCGGCCAGATTGGAGACAAAACGAAACATAGCGAACAAACGGGTTTTTCCTAAGCGGTGGCAGTAGACTAATATCTCCAAAGATTAGGGGCAAAATTGTCCAAAACGGACCAAACAAAAGAAATAGTTCTACTTTTATTAGTAGGTAGGTATAGATCCATGCCTCGGCGAGGCAAAGGTCCTCAAGCGTCGTTCACTTGATGCGGGGCTCCGCCGTCCTCGCCTTTTTCTTGCCCTTGGCCTTCGCCGCACCCAAGGCGCCCTCTTCGGCTTGCGTCTGGTCGGCGTCAGCCTCGGCCTCGGCTAAGGTGTCCTCTTCACCGAACTCCTGGTACTCGAGGCCATGTTTGGCGGCGGTCCGGGACTGCTCTTCATTGAAGAAGCCGACCGCTGCGGAACCGGAGGCGATCTTGTCCGACATGTAGGCGTCGCCCGCCATTCTGCCGAATACGTTGCAGGCATCCTGTTCGCCGAAGTTGTTGGGTGAGGAGCTGCTGCCGGTGAATGGAAGAGGACCCAGACGCCAATGATGAGCCGTACGTCGGAGAGCTGGTGTATGGGACGTTGATGTCGATGTTAAAGGCCAGAGGACGAGGTGTGGGGCAGGGGAAGAGCACGTTCGGGTTGAACCCGCTGTCAAACTCGAGGGAGGACGAGAACCTCTATCGTGGGTTCGCCTGACTCTCCTGGAACATGGCCGGCGAGATCGGGGAGAACCCGACCGGAGACCCGACGCTCGGCTGGCTCCCCCAGTGCGCGGCGTACTGCGAGGCGGCCATCGGCATCGGGCGTGACATCGCCTTACACGCGGCGCGCTCCGGAGCCTCACACGCTCCCTTCATCTCCGACCTCGCCGTCCTATCCTTACGGCTCTCTGTTTCGATCTTCCTTCGCCGGCACTCCTGCACCCACTCGGCGTCCGTGTAGCCGTCTGGCCTCGGCGTCGGCTTCCTCGGCCTCCTCGGTTTCTTCTCCTTTGGCACGCCGGCGGCGGATCGAGGTTTCACGAAACCCTTGGGCGGCATGGTGGGCGGGAGCTCGGGAAACTGGCGGGAGATGTGACGAGGTATGGAGAAGAAAGGCGGAAACTCGGCCTTCAGTCGCCGACAGGGTTAGCTCACCCGTTTTTTTCGCTGTGTCCAGTGTTCCTAAGCGGTTCTCAACGTTCCAGGTTCGGTCTAGGACCGCTGGATGAATGTTGGATTAAATCCAGACTAATTCGGCGTCCCGAGAATGTCTCGTTGGAACGCAAGTGGAGATGCTGTTAGACTCACGTGCAAACCGAACCACGTCGTATGTTGATCGAATCGAAGGAAGAATAGAATCAACGTGCACTAACAGGCTGAGCCCACTACAGACTTCCTTTAGCGAAACGGGGCGCGCTTTAGGGAGTTGTTTCCAAACGATCCACGGCCGGTTAGTAGAAGTTCGACTCGGATGTGGCCTAACGGTGGCTTATTTATTGGCCCGACCGGTCCACACGTCCCCTCCACCCGAGACGATCATCGAAGGAAAGGATCAAAGCCAGCGCTGGATCGCTCGCTGCATCATCGCATGGCCGACCGCCGCTTCCTTTTCGCAGAAGACGGGGCGGAGGAAATCCCCCTACCGAGACCGAAACCACCACCCCCAGCCAGGGAGATCCCTCCTGGCGTGCCGCCGGCTGACGGTGAGGACCCACCGGAGGTTCGTCTCTCTGATCCCTTCCTCTCTGATCTCATTCATTCATTCATCCTAACTGAATCCTGGGTTACATGAATGCGGCAGGGGTGGACTCCGGCCCATATGGAGTGTCCGGAATTCCTGGGCGGCCCTATGTCCACCGTGCTCCTCTACAGCGGGCCAAGCCCTCCAAGTCAGCACAACTAGCCAGCAGACCCAAGCACCGATGACGTCCGGGCCGAGCAGCTTCGTGCTGGTCGCCGGTGGTCCCCCCAAGTCGAGGGAGCGACGAGGGTGGTGCGCCTCTCCGGGATGCTCTTGTCGCTGTCGCTGGACGAGCTCCGAGACGACGAGTCCTACTACCAGGAACTGTTGGAGGAAATCAGTGATGAGGCTCGCATGTTCGGGGACCTGGTGAAGGTGGTGATCCCGCGGCCTGGCCCTGATCCCGTGGTTGTCGCCGGAGTCGGGAAGGTGTTCCTGGAGTACGCCTGCCTTGAGCACTCGATCCATTTTTGGGAGGATATGAATGGCAGGTGGTTTGCCACATGGCAGATTACCCTGAGGACATGGAGACTACAGCTTCGAGGACGGACGCTAGTATTTTTTTAATCTATCTATAACTAATGGATTGTTTCTTTGGATCCAACATTTTTCCAGACCCTTTTACCCTACTGTTTCGAATATACTACCCACCGTGCCACCTCTTCTGAGTAAACCTGAACGGTTCCTTAAAAAAAAAAAGACACGACCTCGAGTGTCCCGGGACAGGAGCCTTCACTGCATACCAGATCAAGTCCAGCGACCAGGTCAAGACTGGAGCCTCCACTATATACCAGATCAAACGTCCAGCAACCAGGTCAAGCGATTGACGGACGAGCTCCATGGAAGGCCAACTTTGAGGTTCGAGCTCCGTGGTGGCGCAATATAGACAGCTCCATGATGGATTTCGGAGAGAGAAAGAGCTGAGAGCTGCGAGATATTTTCACGGAGAACAGGAGAAGTAACGGAGAGAGAAGAATCACGGCCGCTAGCAAAAATGCAGAGGGAAGGGAGATGAGACTGTGGAGCCCAAACCCACCGCTGTTTGCTTTGGAGTTTGGTGGTGCATGAAAAGAATCAAATCAGTCTACTCTTACGCTGGAATTTCTCTTAGCACGGGTGTATGGGCCTAGCCCGGTAAATCATAACCCAAATCTGTGTACGTTATTTTTTTACTCCTAAAAACTAGCATTGCTCCAGCACAATAGTACATGAATCGTGCATGTGCTCCAGGAGCAGTTTTACACCATCTTTTAGTCCCACATTGAAATATTACTAGGAAAACTACTGCCTTAAATAGAACTTCTATCTCACGGTAGATAAGGAACTCGCCTACTTTCAGGACGCAGCACATGATGGTAACGGAAAACTAGCAAAACTCAGCGGCTCTAGAGAATATGTGGGCATGAGCTAATGTGTTCCTCGGGAATCAACAAGAAGAATCGAAATCTGATGCTTGCTTGAATTAGAGGGGATGTCGGGACGGTGGAGGAGCGCGGGCGTGTCCAGCTGCGCTCGTTGTCAGCCTATTGATGAGCCATTGCGGGGATAGAGAGAACGCGGCCGTGTAGAGGAGGTGGCCAACAGCCAGTTCTGGGAGCGCCCTCCAGTGCGGCTCCACCGACGGCGCAAGTTTCAGACCAACCTCCGGGTGGAAGCCACGGCGGGACGGCGCAGGTGAGCGCTGCAAGGCCGCTGCCACACCCTCCATGGGGGCCGGATTGGAAATTCCCAATCGAGTCTGTCTTGAATCTCTCCCAATCATAGACGTCATCCTCAGGTGTTCTGATTTGCATATTTGACCTTAAATCAAGCCTTAGCCACATTTCTCAGACAGCCACCGTGTGCGTACGTGTGTGGCTTTGGAAACGTGCTCCCTGTCTGGCATCCAGCCATCCTGATCGTACAAGAGTCACCGTGTGACTCCAGCCCAAGCCTGCATTCTGCAGCACGCTCGTAGATGCATTTCGGGGCAAGTTCGGAAATTATTCAGATGGTCTCGGCGGTAGATGAACAAGGGAACTTTGCTCTTGCTCGCTGTGTACTGCGGATTTCAAGAAAGCTTAGTTAGTAGGTGATTTTGGGGGAGTCGAGTAGATGCATTTGGCGCAAGTTCGGTGATTGTTTGTCCTATATTTACATGATTTTTTTTTCGTTTTGCTAATTCTCAGACACCTAAGAATTAGTTAAATCTCAGTCACCTAATATACCGTCGAATCATTTGCGTTACGATCTGTGCAAATAAAGGTGTCTTCGCTGTTGTCTTGGCTGTGTCCGGGCGTTGTTTTGATTTTGTCTGGGCTGTGTCCCGCGCGCGCTATGCCTGTGTGTGCGGGCTTTTGAGTTTTGTGTGGGCTCACTGATTCCATGCTCTTTTTTTTTGACGTGACCGGTTTCATGCTTTTGGAACTGGACAAACTATCACCAAAGGTCACACTCCACTGTTTTTACACTCCTCCCAGCGGTAAAAAAATAACCCCGGCCACCTGCCACACCGTGGTGATCCGGCGATACTGGCCACACGTCGCTGCGTGGGTCGGCCTGCAGGCAAAAAAAAACACATGCATATTATGTGTAGATGCCCCATTACAGTTCAGGAGAAAAATAATTACTTGGATTATTAGGACGATTTTAACGGGGAGACTGAGAGATGGCCACGGTTGTGTGTTTTTTTCCTGAATTTTTGTTTCTTTTTCTGCCTTTTTTTTGCCGGCAGCTAGTTGTAATTTTCTTTCAGGTGAAATTGAGATTAGCTTAAGAGTTTCTGTCGGTGGTTCATTTTTCTTCCAATCGATTTGTAATTTTCAGTTTTTTTCTTTATTGGTTTTTTTTATTGTTCCTCTCTAGATTTTACAGTTGTAACTGTTTTATTGCTAGGACGACATAAGACTACAAATTTTTCACTAGGCTGATCATAGTGCATATTAACTTAGATTAGTAACATGTATTCCCTTCGCTTTTATAATATAATATGTTTTTAGCTTTGTCACAGTAATGTATCTAGACCTCTTTTTAATGTATAGATTTGAAGTGAACCGACACAGTAAAAGTGGTCTAGAGACACTCTTTTTTAGAAGCAAATTGTAACTTCATTGTAACTGAGCCCTTTTATAAACTTGTTGGGCTAGTTTCCTTGTCGAGCCAGCTATAACTTGGTTACTACTTTTTAAACCAGATGCAACATAGTTGAAAGTGAGTTGCTATTTGCCTGTAACTGGGCCCCGTCGAGAGGTCAATTGCTTGCTTGTAATTGGGGCTCTATCGAGGGGCCAATTGCAACTTGCTTGTAACTACGCCCGTCGAGGGCCAGTGCAACTTTCTTATAACTGAGGCCTCGTTGTTTGGGCCAGTTGCAACTTACTTGTAACTAAACCTCGTCGAAGACCATTTTTTGTAACTTGCTTACCTATCGAGGGCCGCAATTGGGCACCCGTCGAGGGCATGTTGCAACTTGATTGCAACTGGGGGCCCATCGAGGGCTAGTTACAACTTGTAACTGAGCCTCGTCTAAGGCTATATTTTTCCAAATTGCTTACCTGTAGAAGGCCAGTTGCAACTTGCTTGAAACTAAGGCCCCGTCGAGGGGCCATTTTGCAACTTGATTGCAACTGGGCTCCTGTAACACCCTCAAATCGGCTCTATGCAAGTTTTAGCCCTTTCCGCCAAACCCGCATAGAAATGATTCAAGGACGCCCACCAGGCACTTTCGTGCGGGTGGAAAACGAAGTAATACCATTACACAACAGTCCTCGATGGGACCCACAGAACAGTTATATATACAACAGCGACTCAGCGAGTCAAGAATACAGATATCCAATACAAAGACTCAAATCACCTTGAAAACGATAGAGCGTCCGACTACGGACAAGATGCAAATAGGGCTAAGAGCCCTGAAGAATAACCAATGGCGTCCATAACCCTGCCCAGGCCAAGCCGGAAGGGTAACCCTGCTAACGACGGCGATCTCAAACCTGCCAAACACAAAAGGGGTGCCGACAAAGGGCACAGGAAAAGGAGGAGCGTCAGTACTGAGGCCAGTACACGGCGAGGCTAGAATTCAGCGGCTCTCGCCTACATAGGTATGGTGGACTGAAGCGGTAGCGCAGCGGCACTAAACAATCTATAGAGACTTGATACAACTGGCGGCTATTAGAGAGGGGTAAGAAAGACCTATTCGGATCCAACCTGAGCCTAACACCAAACAAACCCATCCTGGTATTTCCCCCTCGAGACCAAACGAGGAAGTCGGACCAAGGAACTCACGCAGTTGGCAATTTTACTCATTCCGTTTTAGTTGCAGCACTTACTATTCAGATATAGATAGCATGAGTCATCCTGATAGCATAAGTAGTGGGTAATTTTAATTAATCAATCCGTGGCAGTTGGAACATTTACTAGTCAGATATAAGTGTCCTGAGGAATCCCAAACCCAGCAATTGTTGGCACTTTTATCACATTCCATTGGAGTTGTAATACTTACTAGGCAGGTACAGCATGTCACGAAACAACCCAGCTCCACCAGTTGTTGGCATTTTTAATATCCATTCCGTTATAGTTGCATCTTTTTACTAGTCACATATTAAGTCAAATTTATAGCACTACTTTAGTTATGCTTGTCTATGATCGAGATACTGTGCTCCAAGTCGTCCATAACCGCGGACACGGCTTTCAGAAAGTTTCTGCAGGGGTGCACAAATAGCAACACACACTCGATCAACCTCGGAAAACCAACTCAAAACCCAACGAGGCATTCACGACAAAGCGATCACAGGATTCAGAAATATTTCAGGGGGCCACCCCACTAAGCTACCCGCAACGAAGTTGGCCGGCTCCGGAACGGACCAAGGGTTTGCGTCAATGGCTGTAAACGACTGGGAACCCGAAAGTGTGACTGGGCTTGTCGATACCGCGAAAACACTCCGTGATCCTAAACAGTACAGGTGCTCCACGCACAATCTTAAATAAAGCGGTAAAGCATGGCATAAGTACAGGATAGTAATAAACCCCCAATCTACTTTGTGGCCCCAAGAAATAGAAATGAATCAAGCTCTGGCTCAGGGGGGTCCATAAGGCCTCCCGGATGTGGATAGTGCGAAAAATCAAGGAACAGGTATCAAGTACTCGGGGTCCTACGGGACACAAGTGAGCGTGAAAGAACCAAATAACATCTATTGCCCACCGATGCCTCTGCATTAGTTATATCTGGCATTTTAATAGTTGTAATTAAAGTCATGATCATCTCCACCATAAACATCTGCCAGCAATAAACATCTGCCAGCATTCCAACAACTGGGGTACTCGACAACACGAGATCACACCTGAGCACGCAATTACGACTCGCAGGGCCAGCTATCTACCAAACACAGGTAATAGGAGGTGTCCAAGGCAATATAGAGGCTGCACGGAATATAAATGGGGTACGGAAACTAAAGCATCGCGACACGGATAGCAATAGATCAACAGGAGGAAATAAAGACTATAAATGCAAAATAGGTAGAAAAGGGGAGAATGCTCGCCTGGGAAAATGCTGCCGAAGGTTCATATCCGAAGAACTTGTCGATACTCGCATCCACTCATCGGTCTAATCCGCGAAGAAGCAAAGCACTAAAAGAAACACCGGATGCACTATTTAATATTACGGCAGAAGATTCGGCATGATTATGAGATGATGCAAATACGGTGCAAATGGACAGTATTAAGCGGAACCGGGGTCCCGACAATTAATTCATCGGTTCAAGTTATTTAGAACCCCTCAATTTAAATGTTGTATGAAAAGGAAGACACGGGGCAACGGTTCGCTACTCAAATTCAAATGGAGTCAATATAAGACTAGAAAAGCCCTCATATAGACTCCATATTTAATTATGATGTGAATCGGCATAATGCCCCCAAACGCACATGATGCGATGCGAATATGAACCATTTAATGTGCAACAATTGATAATGTTATTGTTATAAAAATAATGGGGTCTCGGATAGGGAATCACATTAGGGTGCGGCGAACTTGGGTTCCGGGGTTCGACGGTCTCGACGGAATCGTTCTCGGACATCGGAAGTAGATCTTGTCGCATCTGGGAAGAAGGACTTGGCGTTCCGAGATGAAGCGCTTGTCGTTCCGTGGCGATCTTGGCGGTCCTTGAGTCCGAGAAGAGGATCTTGTCGTTCGTGATCGGGGATTCTCCGGGTACGAGAAGGCGACCCGGAATGACATACGTGCTTGAACTTGACACAGAGGAGGCATTTGAACACTGACACGGTCAACATTATCTTCGACTTGAGTTCTTGCGGGCACATACTAACTGCGAACGGTCACAACAGCAGCACTACTACAACAATAAGCTGCATGGCAAGCTTGAGCATCTGGGTCGTCAATGAACAGCAGCAGGACCACAGGACCTGGTTCCTGAAGACGCGCGGGGCTGGGAGAAGGCGACCAGCGCGAGGCGGTGTAGGACCACAGCAGGCGGCGGTGGCTGGCGTCGGTGGAGGAAACCGAGGCGGCGGCGTTTCTCGTCAAGGCGCGGGAGGATGAGGTGGGGCCGGGCGGAGGGGAACCGGCGGCGGCGGGCGAGGGGGCCGGCGTGGGGCTCGCGGAGGAGGAGGAGGTCGCGGCGGCGGGGAGAGCGACGGAGCGCTAACCGGAGGCGGAGGCGAGGAGCGCCACAGGGAAGAGGCGAGAGGCGACGACCGGCGCGGGAGAAGGAACAGGGGCGGCGGGGCTCGGGGAAGTCGCTGGAGAGGTGGCGGCCGCGAGGAGAGGGAGGCGACGACGGCGAGGAGGGACTCGGTGGCGGACGCAGTTCAGCTCGGAAGAAAAGGCGAGAGGGGTTAGGGAAAGCGGGACGCGTGCGGGCGGTGGGATCGGCAGGTGGTGGGACCGGCGCGGGGATCGGGGCAGGGAAGAGCGCGGGGTGGGCTGGGTGTTTTTTGTCGGGGGTAGGTGGCGTCTATGGCGCGGGAGGTAGGCCAGGCGGGCATGGGGATGTGGGCAGGTGCTGCGGGAGGCGCGCCTGTCCATCCCGGGGTGGGGCCCGTGCGGAAAAGGAGGCAGGTGGAAGCGGGAGCTGGCGCGGGGTGGCCTGGGAAAAGGGGCCAGGTGGGGGGTCACGCGGGGGGGGGGGGGGGGTCGTGCGCCCAGGTGGCGGCGGGGTGGACTAGGTGGCTGTGATTGAGTGGGTGGAAGAAAGGGTCAGGGTGAGGTAGCGACATGGGATTGGAGGGGGTGAGGTGGAGGGGCTCGGTAGGAAAAATAGGGGTAGGATATTTGGTGGGAAAAGTTTTGGGTGTTTTCTGGGTAGGTAGGATTTTTTTATCTGGAGGTGGCCGGCTAGGCTTTCGGGCCTGGCTGGCTGCCTCCCAAAATAATTTAAATATTTTATTCATTTAAAACGGGGCTTTTGAAATCCGCTGGTAGACAAAACAAAATATTCCGAAGACCCGGGTTTTACTTTGAATGAAGGACGGGGCATTTAGAAAACAAAACCAGGCTTTTCGAAAATAGTTTTATGTAAACAAATGCCAGATGACATGATGATGCTCAAATGCAAGGTGGCATGATGACATGAGCATGCGGTCATGATGATGCAATGCACAAAAACAACGCGATTTTCTAGTAGTAGTTTTGGCGGGGCGCCACAATTTGACACCACTAACAATGGATCTCGCCCTCGAGATCCGCCTCATGGTACCGGGAAGAAGACCGGCGATCTGAAACTTTGCGCTTCATGTAGATCCTCGCGACATCACTAACAAGAGGTCATTATTCGTGATCGTCGAGAGAACACTCCGGGAACAAAAGGCGAAGATAGAGGTATCAACAAATAAAGCCACCTCTAACTTCCGTGGACGGAGTAAAATTGCTGTATTCACCGATTCAATGTACAAAGCGAATGATAAGAGTAGTGGTATGGTAGCTACTCCATCCCGCACTCAAAGCATTACTTTGCACATAAATAGGAGAATTATGCAACCAACTCTCAGAATACAGACTGAAGATCTCGACAAGCGAGGTTCGGAACAAAGGAGAAATGCAGACTCTGCATCGGATCTGGCGTAGATGATGTCGTCGCGTCGGAAAACACCGAAAAGCACAAGAAGGAACAGAGAAGTCCAACAGATGACTGATTCCTCAGATAGCACGAAGACCGGATGTAGAAGCACCGTTATCAAAGGAGTAAGCAAAACCCTTAAGGTGCGACGGAAACCCAACCACGAGAAATCCTGGACTAGAAGAAGGTAAGGGAGTAGAATCAAACACGCGGAGATAAGAGGAGAACAACAGAGGGGTAAGGAGTAAAAACAGACCTAATCAGATCTATCCAACCGATTATGCAAAAATAGTTTTGACACTCTACATCGTCCGTTAGCTAGGTTATCCTACAGGCTGGACCAGTGGGGTATCGCAACTGCTGAGCGCTGATACCACTCTGTAACACCCTCGAATCGGCTCTATGCAAGTTTTAGCCCTTTCCGCCAAACCCGCATAGAAACGATTCAAGGACGTCCACCAGGCACTTTCGTGCGGGTGGAAAACGAAGTAATACCAATACACAACAGCCCTCGATGGGACCCACAGAACAGTTATATATACAACAGTGACTCAGCGAGTCAACAATACAGATATCCAATACAAAGACTCAAATCATCTTGAAAACGATAGAGCGTCCGACTACGGACAAGATGCAAATGGGGCTAAGAGCCCTGAAGAATAACCAATGGCGTCCATAACCCTGCCCATGCCAAGCCGGAAGGGTAACCCTGCTAACGACGGCGATCTCAAACCTGCCAAACACAAAAAGGGTGCCGACAAAGGGCACAGGAAAAAGAGGAGCGTCAGTACTGAGGCCAGTACACGGCAAGGCTAGAATTCAGCGGCTCTCGCCTACATAGGTATGGTGGGCTGAAGCGGTAGCGCAGCGGCACTAAACAATCTATAGAGACTTGATACAACTGGCGGCTATTAGAGAGGGGTAAGAAAGACCTATTCGGATCCAACCTGAGCCTAACACCAAACAAACCCATCCTGGTATTTCCCCCTCGAGACCAAACGAGGAAGTCAGACCAAGGAACTCACGCAGTTGGCAATTTTACTCATTCCGTTTTAGTTGCAGCACTTACTATTCAGATATAGATAGCATGAGTCATCCTGATAGCATAAGTAGTGGGCAATTTTAATTAATCAATCCGTGGCAGTTGGAACATTTACTAGTCAGATATAAGTGTCCTGAGGAATCCCAAACCCAGCAATTGTTGGCACTTTTATCACATTCCATTGGAGTTGTAATACTTACTAGGCAGGTACAACATGTCACGAAACAACCCAGATCCACCAGTTGTTGGCATTTTTAATATCCATTCCGTTATAGTTGCATCTTTTTACTAGTCACATATTAAGTCAAATTTATAGCACTACTTTAGTTATGCTTGTCTATGATCGAGATACTGTGCTCCAAGTCGTCCATAACCGCGGACACGGCTTTCAGAAAGTTTCTGCAGGGGTGCACAAATAGCAACACACACTCGATCAACCTCGGAAAACCAACTCAAAACCCAACGAGGCATTCACGACAAAGCGATCACAGGATTCAGAAATATTTCAGGGGGCCACCCCACTAAGCTACCCGCAACGAAGTTGGCCGGCTCCGGAACGGACCTAGGGTTTGTGTCAATGGCTGTAAACGACTGGGAACCCGAAAGTGTGACTGGGCTTGTCGATACCGCGAAAACACTCCGCGATCCTAAACAGTACATGTGCTCCACGCACAATCTTAAATAAAGCGGTAAAGCATGGCATAAGTACAGGATAGTAATAAACCCCCAATCTACTTTGTGGCCCCAAGAAATAGAAATGAATCAAGCTCTGGCTCAGGAGGGTCCATAAGGCCTCCCGGATGTGGATAGTGCGAAAAATCAAGGAACAGGTATCAAGTACTCGGGGTCCTACGGGGAACAGGTATCAACTGAACCCCGTCGAAGGGTATTTTTTGCAAACCTGTCGAGGACCAGTTGCAACTTGATTACAACTGGGACCCATCGTGGGGCTAGTTGCAACTTTTTTGTAAGTGAGCCCCCATCAAGGGCCAGTTGCAAGTCGAGGAGCCAGTTGCAACTTGCTCGTAATTGAGCCCCTGTCAAAGGCCATATTTTCCAACCTGCTTACCTGTAGAAGGCCAATTGCAACTGGCTTGTAACTGCGCCCCCTTCGAGGGGTAGTTGCAACTTACTTGTAACTGAACGCCGTTGAAAGACATTTTTTGCAACTTGCTTATAACTGCGCCCCCACGAGGGGCCAGTTGCAACTTACTTGTAACTGAGCCACCGTCGAGGGGCCAGTTGCAACTTGTAACTGAGCCCCCGTAGAAGGCCATATTTTTTCAACTTGCTTACCTTGTAGAAGGCTGTTGCAACTTGCTTGAAACTGAGACCCCGTCGAGGAGTTGCAACTTGATTGCAACTGGGCACCCGTCGGGGGGTCATTTTGAAACTTGATTGCAGCTGTGCCTCCTTCGAGAGGAATTGCAACTTGATTGCAACTGGCCCCCCATCGAGGATCCAGTTGCAACTTGCTTATAACTGAGCCCCCATCGAGGTCCAGTTGCAACTTGATTGCAACTGAGCTCTCGTCGAGGGGCCAGTTGCAACTTACTTGTAACTGAACTCCGTCGAAAGACATTTTTTGCAAACCTGTCAAGGACCAGTTGTAACTTGATTGCAATTGGGCCCCCATCGAGGGGCCAGTAGCAACTTGCTTGTAACTGAGCCTCCGTCGAGGGCCAGTTACAACTTGATTGCAACTGGGCCCCCATCGAAGGGCCAGTTGCAAATTTCTTGTAATTGAGCCCCCGTCGAAGGTCATATTTTCCAACCTACTTACCTGTAGAAATGCAGTTGCAACTTGCTTGTAACTGCGCTCCCGTCGAAGGGCCAGTTGCAACTTACTTGTAACTGAACCTTGTTGAAATACATTTTTTGCAACTTGCTTACCTGTCGAGGACCAGTTGTAACTTGCTTGTAACTGCGCCCCCGTTGAGAGGGCCAGTTGCAACTTGCTTGTAACTGAGCCACCGTCGAGGGGCTAGTTACAACTTACTTGCAACCGGGCATGTCGAGGGGCCAGTTTTAACTTGCTTGTAATTGAGTCCCCGTCGAAGGCCATATTTTCCAACATACTTACCTGTAGAAGGCCAGTTGCAACTGGGTCCCCATCGAGGGGCCAGTTGCAACTTACTAGTAAATGAACCCCGTCGAAGGTTATATTTTCCAACATGCTTACCTGTAGAAGTCCAGTTGCAACTTGCTTGTAACCGCGCCCCCATCGAGGGCTCAGTTGATTGTAACTGGGGGCACCGTCGAGGGGCCAATTGCAACTTACTTGTAACTGAACTCCGTCGAAAGACATTTTTTGCAACTTGCTTACCTGTCGAGGGCCAGTTACAACTTGCTTGTATCTGTGCCCCCATCGAGGGGTCAGTTGCAACTTGCTCCGCTCCCCGCTCCATCCTCGCTCCGGTTACATCCTGAAGTCAGAATAAAGTCCTCCCCGCTCTATCCTCGCTCCGGTGGTGCGCCTAGCGCTTACGGAGGGCGCGTACCGTGTGTTCGACTGATCTCCTAGGATCTAGTCGTTTTTCGTGTTAATTTCAGCTCAGTCTCTTCCAATCTACTGATGTCATCATTGACGATGGTTACTGCTTTAGTGCGCTGGTTCTTTGGGATCTTAGCATGATGACTTCCCGTTTGTCTACTATAACAAGCTCTACTACGACATGCTTTGCCCGGCTCCGGTGATGGAGAGGCGAGGACGGCGGCGTGTCTTCGGCTCGTGCTAGTGTTTGTAGTTTTCGCTAGGTGGTCCATCGACCTACTTATAATTTTTATTATGTTTAGGCCTCTATGTACTACTGTTGATGATTATTTTTAGATCGGTGGAATTTTCGCAAAAAAAAGTTATCTATACATAGGACCCTAGCTTTGATTGTTCCTGATAGTAAACCGGGCAGCCCATGCACCATGCATGTGTCACGTAAGAAGCCGGGGCATCAATCAATACGGTAACACACGCAAGCAGCCGGTAGCCCAACTTCTTCACGGTAAAGCCCAGGCAAACAGGCTGACGCTAGTAACACGTACGAGACAGTTTGATAAAAAAAAAGGTAACACGAGACAGAAACAAGTATGACACGGTGATAACCGCCGTGACTGAGATTTATTGACTGAGACGTAGGCAGTCCTATTTTTTTCGTAGGCAGTCCTTTTTTTTTTTACCGAAACTCCAGCTCAACCTTCATCCATGCTACACATACGCATTTATTATTTTGTTAACATCAAATACCTTGCAGGGTTTTCTACAAATTATTCTCAAACTCTTTCCATAGTTGCGTATATATGGTAAAAAAATACAACAAAGAGGACTGCGTCATGGACAGGTGGACAGAGGAGACTGTGGTGACGCGCCTGACCATGTAATGCGTCATGGATGTGCTGATCTAGCTATTTTCTACTAATTGTTGTGGCTATACTTGTGCGTCTTCATGATATTGATTTTTTTCCGGTGCAATCGCACGGGTAGGTTTGCTAGTACCTAATAATAAAAGAAAGAGTATTTCTCTTTTCATCCGTCGAAGTGCGCTTTCGTCCATCGTCTTTGTGTCTTCTAAGTCGTACCTGTCATGTGTTCGTACATTAGTCAGATTGCTCTTGGCCTGCGGTACCTCCGTATACTGTACCATATACGTGTACAACTCTGAGCGAGGCAAAAAGAAATCAGGAGTCCTTACCGACCCAAAATTCAATCATGTCACGTACAGGAGATCGATTGGATTTAGGCTTTTCTAATTGCCGTTCAAAAAAAAACAGTGTGTGTCATAGCTCCCGGCCCACTGCTGTTTGCTATATATAGATGTGAGATTCCGTCGAGTACACACGTGCGATCGAGGAGACTAGATCGAAACGACGCACCTCGACTATGGGCTCCTGACCAGGCGGCACATCTAGCCTCCGCCGAACTCCTCATTGGCTCATACGACGCACCGATTCCTGGGAAGCCTGCGCACCCTTCCCAAGATTGCAAGAAGAGTAGAATCTCGACTGCAAACGACGGTTAGCCTTCCATTGTTTCCGTTTCTTGGAGAAACTCGGATCCTTGGTATCAATTTGAGGCCGTGAGAATCTGGAGCAACGCCGGCTAGATGAACTCGATGACATGCGTTTACCGTCGATTTTCTATATGACTCTAGCAGAAGCTTTGATCTCTGATCAACAGTTAGACAGGGCCTATTTCAGAGAGACATGTAGGTCACCCCTTTGGTTGCGGCAAATTTGGGAAGCTACACGCAGCAGCAGCACACCCGGCATAGGAGTCAATGACTCGTTACATAATCAAATACACCATACTGATTAGTTACCTTACAATGAATTCAGGAATCAGGTGGCAATCCGCTACCTCCAAGGCGTCGGTGAGGCATGTCCATGGTGGGCTAGATACATCAATAAAAAAAATCGGAGGCTGATTGTTTTTTCTTGATCCCTATCTTTCTACGTAGATCCGTTTTCTTTGGACGTGAGCTCGAT
Source organism: Avena eriantha (assembly GCA_910589775.1). Taxonomy (NCBI): domain Eukaryota; kingdom Viridiplantae; phylum Streptophyta; class Magnoliopsida; order Poales; family Poaceae; genus Avena; species Avena eriantha. The sequence goes on from OU342741.1 coordinate 391,983,294, forward strand.
TTTTTTTCCAAGATTTTCCCGTACAATATTTTCATGAATGAGATTTCATGGTTGATGTATTTTCTCACTGTGTACTGATATTCATGTTCAAGATGAATTGGAGATGGAGAAATCATTACTAAGAAAACAGGTCTAGGTATTCTCAGTTTTTTAATTGTAAATAAGATGTGAGCATATAGGATTCCACCGATATATTTTATGATATTTTTTGTTGCAAATCTTGAATATATTTTTTTGTAACAACATCGAATTTTACATTTGAACACACCTCGCAGTTTATCGCTATCATTGTTCAATCGAATTTTTATTGCTAGGAAGAAAATTTCATCTACACTTCAATTTCTTTATCCGAGTGCTTTCTAATTAATCGTCAAGAAATACTATCGAAATATTTGTGTTGTATCGACATTGTATCAAACATTGTGTTTGAGAAAGCGAAATACTTGGTAGTTGTAGAAAATTAATATAATATATGAGTGTGATATAAGGAGTGAGTTTTGCAAAAGTACTAAATTTTATATATGAAACACACCCCACAGTTTATCATTATCATTGTTGGATCGATTTTTGTTGTTGAAATTGCTTGGAAAGAAAATTTCTTTTGTAATAGTGCATGGGTATACTTGGGAGTCTTGATCAAAGCTTTTTCAAATTATCTATCTGACACCCATTATGTGGGCTCGTGAATATCATCATTAGTGCAGACGGTGCGGCATCGAGTGGCATGTCCTCGGATTTTTCTCTCCCGTTGCAACGTACGGGCACTTCTGCTAGTTAGTAATATATAGTGCCATATATAGAATAATGCATCTACCTTAGTATAGAAGCACATTGTAAGAAAAAGATGGTTATAAGTTTCTATCGCAGGCTTTGTTTATTTAACTGAATACAATCTTAATCGTCAGTCCTGAAAACATTTGAGTCTGGAAAGGAAATCGGTTACATTTCTATGCCAGTTACAAAGTACTAGCCGAGTTTGTTCTCACACTACAGACCTAAAACCTAATTTAGTCATGACAAGAATAAATATCCCCACACAATAGTTGCCGACGACATAACAGGGTGGCGTTGGTCGCCTGCTTCTAACTGCTGCCCACATACTGAAGCTTGGGTAGCAGCATGTTCCGCCCATTTCATGGGTATTTCCTTTGGATATAGGAGAGTTCATGCTCTTAACTGTTTGCGAGATATATAGGGTCCGACCGTCCGAGACAAGCAGGGGAAACAGAATCTAAAGTAGTCTTCAAACACTGCAAACTTGTTAGGGAACAACCCAGGAGATGCAAGAATGCTCTCTCCAATCCAAACACTGCGCTGAATTATAATAAATATCGATGATGTCAATGAATATCTAAAAGATGAATCTCCACACTCGCGCCCACACAAAACCAGGTAAACTAGACAAGACCCAGTGATGTAAAGCTTCATATAATTTTGATCACAAGATTCAAGGGCCAGTGAAGTTTTTGCCAAGACCTATATTAATGATACTAATGATGCAAGCGAAATCGATTTTGTTGACAAAATATTCTGCTACTGTTATGGTATTGCTAGAGAGAAGACGCAAGAGGGCCGACCGGGGGCCTTGTCCACGGCCAGTGGCAAGAGGGAAGGGATTTCCTTCTTAATTCTTGCTTGATTAGATTGATACATCTCCTCTCTTTATATAGAGAGGTTTACTTGACTCCCAAGCAAGGCTTACTTGACTCCTAAGCAAGTGACCCTTATCTCTAATTAACCCTAAGACTAATGGGCTATACTGCCAGCCTAGGTCCATGACGTACTCTAACACTGCATCCCACCTGGACATGTAGCTCGTCCTCGAGCTGCAACCTAACCAACTTATAACGATGACTCGACGCGACACAAACCTCACACTTAAAAACAAGCCTTTTACATCTCGGCTTGGTTTATTACTCTCAACCTGAAATGGGTTGGGACACTCTATTTTGGACCCCTTAACAAAAAGTGGACACCATCCGCACGACGTATGTGCACGTGTACAGCCACCTGGATCCCATGGACACCATCTGGACAAATGGAGTGCATATGTACGGCCACCTGGAAGAGGTCGCAAGAGCGATGAGCGGAGGCGCCCTCGCGGCGGCCAGCGACGGAATGCAGTGGTGTTACGTGGTGCACTCCTGTCGAGGAGGGGTGCGCCCTCCCAACCGCTGATGTCGCAGACGTTGAGGTCGCTGCACACGGGGAAAACAGGATGTCCGCCGCTCGTGGGGAAACCGCATGCCCAAGAGCCCCGACGCAGCGGACGAGATCGAGGTCCTTGGCGCAGCGAAGGGCAACTTGGAGGAGCGGCAGCTGTAGACCACGCGTCTCCCGCACACGCCGGCGCGCTAGGAGGCCGCGCACAGCAACCTGCAGCCTCACCGCCACCGACACGTGGCGGGTAGCGATCCAAGACGAAAGCGATGACGGCGAGGACGGGAACCAGACTTGGATCGGAACTCCCGCCAGCGCGGTCGTAGCTGGCCCGGGGCTGAGTGGCAGCGGCAGTTGCTGTAGCAGGGCCATGGCCACGACGGGGCCCGCAAGGGGCTGGGACGGCCACGACAACCAAGGCGGGGTGGTGGCAGCGATCGCGGCGGAGACTGCTAGATGCGGTGGCTGCCACAGTAGGAGCAGCGGCCTGGTGGTGGCGGCCGGTGGTGCGGCCGGCGGCGGCCCGTAGGGCCCGGCCAAGTAGAGGTGGATCTCCTGGACCGTGGTGGCAAGATCGCGGAGGGTTGCTGTGGCGCCCCGCAAAAATCACTACTAGAAAATCGCGGTGTTTTTGTGTTGCGCATCATCATGACTGCATGCTCCTGTCATCATGTCACCTTGCATTTGAGCATTGTCATGTCATCTTGCATTTGTTTGCATAAAACTATTTTCAAAAAGTCTAGTTTTGGTTTTCTAAATATCTCCGTCTTAATTTCAAAACAAAACTCCGATCTTTTCTGGGTCTTTTATTTGTCTAAAAACTATTGACAAAAGACTTTAAAATTAAAACAGATTAGAATAGATATTTAATCGGGGAAGGCCGCCGCCAGCCAGGCCCAAAAGCCCACCTAGCAGCAGCCTGCCACCCCGTTACCAAAACCCTAGTCCCCTTACCCCAACCTTCCCACCTATCAGCTACACCCGCCGCCACACCCCACGCGCGCGCGCGCCCGCCCAATTCTCCTCCACCTGCCGCGCACGCAGCCGCCCTGGCTCCACTCCCTCGCACTCAACGCACACCCGCACAGCCTCGTGACCCGCTCCCGTACCTGCCCCGCCCTGGCCCCACCAACCACCGACGCGGCCCGCCCATCTTCCTCTCGATCCCACCTACCCCGAGCGCCCCCATCGTCGTCACCATCGTCCCCTTCTCCTACCGCCTCCCTCCTCTCGGCCGCGCTCTTCGCTCGCGGAGCCGCCCTGGCCACCGCTGCTCGAACCCCGTCGGGCCCGCCGCCGTCCGTGCTCCTCCGTCCGCCGCCAGGAGTCCGAGGTCCTGCCTAGAGCCGCCGCTCGGCTCCTTCTCTGCAGCGTCGTCCTCGCCCTTGCCGTATCGGTCTCCGTAGTCGAGATCGAACGCCACAGGAGCCAATGCTCATCTGCTCCTCCGTGAGCGCCCGTCCCTGCCAGAGCTCGGTCCCGGCCCTCTCCCTCGCTGCAGAGCCACTGCCGGCTTCCCCGACCGGAGGCTGCAGACCTCTCCTCCCCGTGGCTCGTGCAGCCTCCGCCAAAGCCCGGCCCGCTTCGTCCTCCTCCGCAAGCGCCGCACCAGCGCCTCCCCGTCGACCTCCAAGGTTGTGTCCCGCCTGTGCCGGACCCGAGCATGCCACGTCGTCGCCCGAACTCATCTTCCCTTCCGCACAACGCCGCGCGCCCGCCCGGTTCCTCGATGCTCTGCCTTTTCCTCTAGAGCACCGCCTTTGGCCGCCCTCGCCGCGAGGAGTGCCGCGTCGCCTCTGCCCGTGCCCCTGCCAGCCTCGCCGGGCCCCTATTCCTAGGTGCCGCCACCACGTCCCTAGCTCGCCTGTTCTCCGCCCTGGAATAGGTGTGGTCGAGCATCACCACTCGCTGGTGCATTCTCCTCCCGCTCTGCTTCCGTCCCTGGGAGCGACATGGTACTGTGTTGAACCAGCACTCGTGTTGTGTTGGCTTGTGTTTGGTGTGAGGTGTTGACTCGGTGTTACCTAAATGAAATTGGTGGGTGCAGTGATGTGGTGCCACCGGAAGACACCAACGAAGAGACAGAGATCAAGATCTTCTTCATGAATTCTATGACCTGAAGATCGCCGAGAGGAAACGACCTCTAGGGCCGTTGCCCCACGGAAGTCTGAACCACTAAACGAAGATGGACCCGGGGAATTCCGAGGAGAGACGCAATGTCGCCTTCTTGGAACCGAAGACATGGTGCCCCTAGATCGTCTTCCTAGATCCGGTGGCCGAGATCCCGGTACGATAAGTACTCCTCCCCGGATCCGAAGCCCGCCAAGATCGCCACACGGAATGACAAGCGCTTCATCTCAGAGCACCAAGTCCTTCTTTCCGGATGCGCGACCGATCCCCATCGAACCTCGGATCCGAACCCCCCCTAATGTGTGCCCCTGATCCATTCTCCTATTTTTATAATATATGATACCAACTTGCTGCATTAAATCATCCATGATCACATACATATTCAGTGGGTTGGGGGCAATATGCCGATTCACCGCATGACTAAATATGGAGTGTTTATGCGGGATATCTTTGTCTTATTCCGGACTCCATTTAAATTGCCTAGCGAACCGATGCCATGATTCGCCTTGTTAATTCCACATTTAAATTGCGGGGTAGTTAAATAACTTGAACCGGGTAATTAATTGTCGGGACCCCGGTTCCACTTAATGTTGCCTAATTGCATCGCATTTGCATCATATCATAATCATGCCGGACCTTCTGCCGTAGTATTAAAAATTGCATCCGGTGTTCTTCTAGTGTTGCTTCTTCGCGGATTAGCCCGATGAGTGGATGCGAGTGTCGACAAGTTCTCTGGATATGAACCTTCGGTAGTGTTTTCCCAGGCGAGCATCTCTTCTCCTTCTACCTATTTTTCTTTTATAGTCTTTATTTCCTCCTGTTGATCTATTGCTACCCGTGTCGCGATGCTTTAGTTTCCGTATCCCAGTTATATCCCGTGCGGCCTCTATATTGCCTTGGACATCTCCTATTACCTGTGTTTGGTAGATAGCTGGCCTTGCGAGTCGTAGTCGCTTGCTCAGGTGTGATCTCGTGTTGTCAAGTACCACAGTTGTTGGAATGCTGGCAGATGTTAATGGTGGAGATGCTTACTGGTGGAGACGATCATGATTTTAAATACAACTATTAAAATGCTAGATATAACTAATGCAGAGGCATCGGTGGGCAATAGATGTTATTTGGTTCTTCCACGCTCACTTGTGTCCCGTAGGACCCCGAGTACTTGATACCTGTTCCTTGATTTTTCGCACTATCCACATCCGGGAGGCCTTATGGACCCCCCTGATCCAGAGCTTGATTCATTTCTATTTCTTGGGGCCACAAAGTAGTTTGGGGCTTAATTACTATTCTGTACCTATGCCATGCTTTACTGCTTTATTTAAGATTGTGTGTGGAGCACCTGTACTATTTTGGAACGTGGAATGTTTTCGCGGTATCAACAAGCCCAGTCACACTTTCGGGTTCCTAGTCGTTTACAACCATTGACACAAACCCTGGGTCCGTTCCGGAGCCGGCCAACTTCGTTGCGGGTAGCTTAGTGGGGTGGGCCCCTGAAATATTTTATGAATCCTGTGATCGCTTTGTCGTGAATGCCTCGTTGGGTTTTGAGTTGGTTTTTCCGAGGTTGATCGAGTGTGTGTTGCTATTTGTGGACCCCTGCAGGGTAAAACTTTCTGAAAGCCGTGTCCGCGGTTATGGACGACTTGAAGCACAGTATCTCGATCATAGACAAGCATAACTAAAGTAGTGCTATAAATTTGACTTAATATGTGACTAGTAATCAAGTATAACGGAATGGATATCAAAAAATGCCAACAACTGGTGGATCTGGGTTGTTTTGTGACATGCTATATGCCTAGTAAGTATTGCAACTCCAATGGAATGTGATAAAAGTGCCAACCACTGCTAGGTTTTGGGATTCCTCAGGACAATTATATCTGACTAGTAAATGTTCCAACCACCACAGAATGGTGATTAAAACTGCCCACTACTTATGCTATCAGGATGACTCCTAATATCTATATCCGATTAGTAATTGCTGCAACTATAACGAAATGAGTAAAATTGCCAACCGTGTCAGTTCCTCGGTCTGACTTCCTCGTTTGGTCTCGAGGGGGGAAATACCAGGATGGGTATGTTGGGTGTAGTCTCAGGTTGGATCTGAATAGGTCTTTCTTACCGCTCTCTAATAGCCGCCAGTGATACCGAGTCTCTATAGATTGTTTAGTGCCGCTGCGCTGCCGCTTTAGCCCACCATACCTATGTAGGCGAGAGCCGCCGAATTCTAGCCTCGCCGTGTACTGGCCTCAGTACTGACGCTCCTCTTTTTCCTTTGCCCTTTGTCGGCACCCCTTTTGTTTTAGCAGGTTTGAGATCGACGTCGTTAGCAGGGTTACCCTTCTGGCTTGGCCTGGGCAGGGTTATGGACGCCATTGGTTATTCTTCAGGGCTCTTAGCCCCATTTGCATCTTGTCCGTAGTCGGACGCTCTATCGTTTTCAAGGTGATTTGGATCTTTGTATTGTATATCTGTATTCTTGACTCAGGGAGTCGCTGTTGTATATATATCTGTTCTGTGGGTCCCATCGAGGACTATTGTGTAATGTTATTACTTCGTTTTCCACCCGCACGAAAGTGCCTGGTGGGCGTCCTTGAATCGTTTCTATGCGGGTTTGGCGGGAATCGCTAAAACTTGCATATGGCCGATTTGAGGGTGTTACAGTTGCGGTCATCTCCGCCGGGGAGAGAACGGCGGGGTCATCGGAGTGCGGCGGCGGCGGGTGGGAAGAACTCGGTGGAGGGCTAGACCTGATCGAACCCGGGAAAGCTAATACCAAGTGTTATGATATTGTTAGAGGGAGGACGCAAGAGGGCCGGCCGGGGGCCTTGCCCACGGCCGGTGGCAAGAGGGAAGGGATTTCCTTCTTAATTTTTGCTTGATTAGATTGATACATCTCCTCTCCTTATATAGAGAGGTTTACTTGACTCCCAAGCAAGGATTACTTGACCTCTAAGTAAGTGACCCTTATCTCTAATTAATCCTAAGACTAATGGGCTATACTACCAGCCCATGCCCATGACATACTCTAACAGCTACATTTTCAACAAAGTATCAGTGGAGTCTATCTTTAGGCTGAATAACGCAGTCAGGCTACCAGGCTGGTATAAGAGCAGATCAACGCTAAAGCTACAAAGAAATCAAGATCGGATCATTCTACCTAGATATCCCCGGAGCAACCAGCATCCCCATTGTCAGGAAAACCAATTGAGTCATTGAGTTGCCCAGCGTAGTTTTCTGGTCGTTCGTCTGTGGGAGGACTCCGGCAACAGCAATGTAACTAAACCTCCATCAGTAAAACCCTGTAGAAGAATGAGTTCGGATATCGAGTCAGCTATGTATCAGCAGCACACGAGGTACATAATATATTTCCATCAAGTAATGATGTAACGTGGATGAACATTTGAATGCTTATGTTATGTGAACTTGGGGTGTTCCCAAAGAAGTAAAAGACAGAATATATTTATTTCTATCAAGTAATATGGGTAGGAATCTAATTTGTTTCTGTTATGTAGAAAGTAGGAACCGGAAAATGCAGAGAGAGAAAATGAAAAATAGAGCTTTAGATACGGTGAATCCTGAGCGAACCAGTGATCCCAAAATCCACAACCTTCACAAAGAGATGAGAACACCATCAGCAAGTATGACCATACTTCTTTGATTCAATGAAACTGTTCTGCCCATGAGACAATGTTGGCTGAAACAAAGTTTCCTACGCTTAAACAAAAACAAACATCACTGAAAGGTAATCTAACTAAGGCAAATGTCAACGCCATTAGTCTCTCCTAGAATTCCGGTTATGCCATTACTTCACTGTTTATGAAAATGCTACTCCTCTGTTAGTTGTTCTTTTGTTTCTTGCCATAGAGAGGGCGTTACAGTAAGGTGAGAGCCCTTTGACCGGCCTGGCTGAGCTGAGAATAGATGAAAAGTCTTAAATGCCCTTGGCTATGTTGGAGATCTAGGTTTACTCCAATGTACACTGGACAAGTTCTAATTACTGAACTGAACTTAAACTGGATGCAGGTGCAGGCAACACCCCAATTCCAGTAACTCCAAATCTCTGGATTCTGATAGGTAGGCGTTTAAATGGAGAACACATTTCTAATTACTGAACCGAGCTTACACTGTCTTGACGCAGTAAAGTGTTCACATCGGATATTCATTATTCAGTGATGTTCTTAGCTTCTGCAGTTATCGGTTCTTAATGCCACTCAAATATTTTACCATCTCGAGGCTAATTAATCATCTGTTTTACATAGCAGCTGCCCCTGCTTTCCATGCTTTCTTTGGTGAAGTTTTCAAAACACATGGGTGTCACTCCTTAGCGTGGAAGCCACCAGAATTTGGGTTGAGCTATCAGCTACTCGATCCACCCCTAACTAACCGCACTGTACTCTGTTCTCCTCTACTCCTGTTAAATACTCCCGGTGATCTTCTTTAATAATTCATCTTAAGAGAATGTAGTATTGTTTGTAAGCAGCATGAGTCAAACCAAGCAAGCACTAAACTTTCATGTTTGGTGGTCGTCGACTCCGTGTCACCAAGCTGAACTTGTGCAGCGTACACTTCAATAGACCCCCCTTCTCTGACCCAGCCATGGCTATTTATGACTCCTCAACTCTTCTTAGCTTAGATTTGATCATAAAACCTCCTATCATCTAAAGGTATAATAGGGGCAAGCCCCAGCCAGCTCCATAGCCATTAGGCATTCTTGGCCCTTCGATCGAGCCCCAGAAACGAATTCGGACCATAGATTCACGTTTGGTCTTATTTTCACTTGTCGATTGCTCTACTGCGGGCACCCTGGGATGCACACCGGCGCGCTTGCCTACAACTGCTAGTTTCTATAAGAGAAGTCTAGCGGCGGACGCACGAGTATGTCGGGTATTCCCGGGCATATCGGAGCCCAGCCGATCAACCATGCTATATAGGAAAAATAGTTGATTGCAAAACTTCTCAGTTCATATGATTCCGTGTGTGCTGCCTAGTAATGAAGAATAAAATGATCTATCGCAAAAATTCTCAGCCCATGATCGAGTTGATCTCCATAGCCTATAGGATCTCAACTTCGGATTCCAAAATGCCGCATCGCCACCTGGTCGCCACCCCGCCTCGCGCCCTCGCCGAGCTAGTCGGGTATTCACGAGAAGTTTCGAGTAGTTGAACACCTTTTCGGCCGATAAGAACTGCAGTCGATCTCTACAGTGTAGGCACCACGTGCCGCGAAGTCTATGTACGCTGCAAGACACACAAGGTTTCTCGGACGCCAACAGCCCGGTACACCCATTACCGCAATGTCGTCGTGAGGTTGAACACCTTTCGTCCTTATCGTCGAGCCTACAACCACAATCTACTATAGGCTAATCTGCGCTTAGGTAATTATCCAATTAGGCAATTTTACAAAGATTCATTTTTCATCTTAGGATTAAATAGTTAAATAAAAATAAATTTTGAACACATATTTATAATTTCCGCATTCTTTATTGGTATTGGGACGAGATAATTGCTTCCAAGGCCTACAGAATGTTGTTGACCTCTCACATAAGCTTGTTGAAACAAATATGCATAAAATGTATGATACGGTTTACTTGCTTCTAAAATTGGTATTGGTTCAATCGGTGGCGACGGCAAATTTTGAAAGGGTGTTTATTGGAATAAGTTTAGTAGACACAAGGTTATAAAATAAGATACTTCCTCCGTCCAAAAATAACTGACTTGGTTTTGTCTAAAAACGAATGTATCTATACACTAAAATGTGTCTAGATACATTCGAATCTAGACAAACCCAAGTTAATTATTTCTGGACAGAGAGAGTAGATAATAGTCTCTTGGATGAGTGTCTATCACATAACTTGAGCGGGATATCTTCTTTGAGGTGGATGAAAATCAAATAATGAAGACTTTTTCATGTCCTTAAGGAAGTCATAGGCCAGACAACTCAAGCAAATAATATTATAAGTTTGTTTTATGCATATTTCAAACTAAAACCTATGTTTGAACTACTTATGCGGCAATTTGTGCAATTTTTAAAGTTAATCTTTCAATTAGATATTATATATTGCTTCTATACCGTTTTACAATACAAATTGTATAGTTATTTATTTAATTAGTAAATATATTTTATCAAAATATTGTCAAATGTTTTATGCGTCATACCCATCTGAAAGTGCATGTGTGCCCTGTGTGGTTTTGGTAATTAATGATAATCTCTATAAAATAATGTTTGAATTGAGTTTCACTTGTAGCATTTGTCCATTGGCATCGCTTGGGCCATGTGTTGGTTTCAAGATTGAAAATGAAGAAATGAAAAAGAAGCAATGTCTAAGAGCTTTGTGCCTATTGGAATCATGTAGAATAATAATAAGAAGAAGATCAAGAGTGTCTTGAAGAAGAAGGTTGAGTTCCTCATGGTTATCTTCAAGACATCATCCTAACAAAGTTAGAAGAAATGAAATGCAAGCTCAAGATGCGCCATCTCTAGAAGATCACATGCTTGAAGCTTGCCATCCTCGGTGATCATGGAGTGATGAAGACAAGTTCAGAGAACAGGTTTCTCCTGGTATTGAGAAGCAATTTGCAAGTCTTCATCAAGCGAGTGCGGGCAAATGCAATCAAGAAAGGTGTTCCATCTTGAAGAAGACAAGATTGTCTATATCAAGCTCAAGTGGAATGCTCAGGGCAAATATATGATCTTGACAGGTGTTCTACTTTACCAGCCCCTTGTAGTTGTTGGGAGACCGGGTTTAGGATAGATAGTCGTACTATCAAGAGGGGCTCTCGAGTGAGTAGCTCGTTCGTTTTCTCTATTGAGAGATCAAACCTTTTAATACATAGAACCATGTTTCTTGGTTGTTGTTTGGATCTTGTCCATGCGAGGATCTAGAGCTTGTGGTTATCTTCATAACAAGCTCTAGTTCATCAAAAACGGATTTCACTTGCATATCTTATTGCGTTTTTGATCTTACAGGTTTTCTGGCTCCACACCTTGAGAGGTATCCCACATATTCATATTTTATATTTTATCCCTTGGTGGTATCAAAATTTTGCACCTTTTATTGGATTCTACTCTTTATTATCTTTCCAACAAAATTGGTTTCATCCTAATTGGATTTTCCAAGCTCAATTTCTTGTGTTTTGGGTTTTGGAGGTTTTACCAATTCATCTCTTCTAGGGAGGGCATACCTTTCTCCATTTTATGTTTACCCTACCATATTAACTATGATGTTTCTTTGGATAATCTTGTAGACCTTGTTTTTCTCTTCAAAACAAGCTCAAGATCATCGAAATCGGAGTCCGGTGTTAAAAGTTATCGATCTTTTTGTACCATGTGTTCCATCTTTTTGCTTGGGCGGTAGTACCGGCCCAACTTCCGATCTACTTCCAACGAGAGTGTGTTTCCTCTCTATTTTTTGTGTTCCAATTTACCAGAACTTAATGGTCAGTTTTTCCTTCTCCTATTTTAAAGGGGGATTCTTTCCCAATGGTTCGACATCTTTGGAGCTCATTTTTTCCCACCATTGTTGACCTATTTGAGATTTCTTACTCCCTCTCCCTCCCATGTTTCTTGCATCTTTTTGAGGGAAAAGTGAGAGGAGATCCAGATCTACAACTCTACCAAATCATATCTCTTCTTAGTGAAGGGAATCTTAAGATTTAGATCTTGGAGGAAATTTGATGTTCTTCCTATCTTTTTCACCCAATAGCTTTTGTAGTTTTGGTGGAGTTTGAGAGTGAAGGACTTGCTGTTGAATTTGGTGCATAGACGTGAGTTCTCCTCGGAGATTTTGTGAGTTCAAGCTTTAGGGATTGTTTCTCTTGGGTTCTTGGAACCCTAGATGGTTGTGTGGTAGTGGTGTGATACCCTTGGGGCCTCCAGTTGACTTGTGTAGATTTCTCAAGGTCTAGGCCTTTGTGGTGATTCTTGGGAGCCCTCCAATTGAGTTGTGGAGATTGCCCAAGCTTGTATGGATTCGGTGACTGCCCTCAAGTGTTCCATAGTGGATCATGAGTAGGCCTTTATGGTGAGCTCATGGGAGAATATGGTGAGCCAGTTGTGGCGTCGGTGAGTTACGTGCCTTCACATTTTGGGGTGAGGCCTTGTATGGCGTTGGGTGAGCATCGAGTCACCACACCTAAAGGTGGGCCATTTGTGGAATTCGGAGAGCAATGCTCCATCACACCTCTCCAATGGAGACGTAGCTTCTTTGGATGTGAACTTCGGGATAAAAATCATCGTCTCCATGTCCAACGATTATCTCTCAACCGAGCCCTTTACTTATGCAATTTACATTGTGATAGCCATCGTGCTTGAAGTATTATATCTTTCTATCACCTTGTTGCTTGACATACTTAGCATATGTTGTCGGTGCACTTAGTTGAACCTAATGGTTTAAGGTTTTGTGATTTTATAAATTAAACGTTAGTTTTATTCCACATTTATTAGAGCCTAAACCCTAATTATTTTAAATGCCTATCACCCCTCTAGGCGTCATCCTTTGTCCTTTCAATTGGTATCAAAGCGAGGTGATGACTTTCATGATTGATCATTCCTCCAAGACTTAGCCGGACCAAGAGGCAGCGTAGAGGACAAAGTGATGTGGTCTTACCCATGATGTCTGCTCACTTGGTTGTCGCTGCTAGATTGCACGTGGTTGCTACTGCTGGATTGCATGGAGTTGCCTGCTGCTGCAATTGCGATGGCACCCACTCTGGTTGGCTGGTCTATGTCTTCTCTAACTTTCCGTTATGTGTTTGATCTAGCTAGATGCCTTGTCCATAATTTGCATGGAAATTAGTGTTCTTATTCCTAACATTATCTACATGTTAGCATATGTCTTTAGATACTGATTATGTGCTTAGCGGTTCCAAGATGGAGTGTCTATTTCTAAGCATTCTGATATCTAATTAGCTTTTCCCACCAATTCTTAGATTATCTGATCATATTTACCTAGCATCATAGAAACCAACGTTATTTTTTACCGCATGGGATTTTGTTGGTATCGGTCCAACTTCTATTAAGTTTTTCCTGCATCTAGTTCTTGGATTATTCAAATTGCATCGCGTTGCTAAATCAGGTCACTACGATTACAAAGTTTAAATTATTTGTATCAGGTTAATTCCATTCTTACTACTAGATTTGTCATCCACGTTTTTCATCTTGAAGATATCAATGTTGTCTTGAACTCTTGATACCCTGTAGGAATTCATAGGTAATGTTGTATTCTGTAGTTCTACTATGTTTTTTCACTACTTGTTAATTTCAAATTTAAGAAAAGTTATGTTTTATTATACCAGAGTTGTAAGGGTATGGTAGTGAAATTTATGAAAAAAGTCTTCAATTCCATAACGTAGCACCTATGATTAGGGGCGGGACCAGGATTTGACAGTGAGGGGGCGAAGATATTTATGATCATGTATAAGAATTTTTCTCTCGCAAAGGCTACAATAACATGTTATTTTGTGTTGGAAGAACCGTTTGCACATAAAACATAACAATACATGAAATACCTCGGCATAGAAGTGATATCTATATGTAACATTGTATCTTTTTTTTCAAAATGGGAAGCGGAATCCCGGCCTCTGGATCAAGCGATGCACACAACCTTTATTTATTATTAGAACCACATTGTTTGGAAAAGACCATTACAAAGATCATACAAACCGGAACCGCCAAAGAAAAACATTGAGCAAAAACGATAACCTCATCGCCAGCTTCCCAACGAGATCTATCAAACCCCTATCTACCTGTTTCGACCCCGCCCAATGGTCACCCACACTGTTGCCACTTGCCAAGAGAAGCTGTAGTGCCTTGGTGCGGTGGCACGAACTCAAGAGAAAGGATCCCTAGAACCGCACAACATATCCACAAAGCTGCGCCCACGCACACGCTTCGGATGTCGCCGCCTTCATAATCTTCACCTAACCCGCCGTCAGCATGTAGATCGATGTGCAGACTCTCTCCACACCAGCCACCGACACCACCTCGGTGCCAAGCAGCACCACCCCCCTGATGACCCACAAGTATAGGGGGTGTATCGTAGTATTTTCGATAAGTAAGAGTGTCGAACCCAACGAGGAGCAGAAGGTGTTGACGAGTGTCTTGGATCATGAATTCTCTATAAATACTTAACAAACATTTTTTAGGGGGTTTTGATAATGCAGATAAATAAAGTACGAGTAAATAAAAGACAATAATAATAAATGCAGCAAGTGGCCCAATCCTTTCTTTAGCAAAGGACAAGCCGGTTGTATTACTTAAGATGACCAAACGTTCCCGAGGACACATGGAAATATCATCAAGTGCTTTCGCTTCATATAGTTGATTAATCTTCTTCAGTTTGACAAGTGTTGTGTGGGTGAACCTGTGCTAATGTACTGACCTTCCTAGGACTAATACATACTTGTGATTATACCCCTTGCAAGCATCCGCAAGTACAATAAAGTAATTAAGATAGAAACATAACCACAACTTTAAACTCTGAGATCCTACACTCCCTTGTGCAAAGGTTTCCTAACGGGGGTTCTGGTTTCTGTCACTCCGGCAACCCCTACGATTAGTAGACAAATACACAATGCATACCCCTAGGCCCATAAAGATGAAGTATCATGTAGTCGACGTTCACATGATACCACTAGAAGAAATACACCACAACTTAATTATCAAACCATTGAATCTTTCTCAACACAATTCCACTACTAACAACATGACTTCTCCCATGTCCTCGAGAACTAAACGAACTACTCACAAGACATCATATGGATCAAGATCAGAGATGAAATAATGATGAGTAACAATATGAACATAAACGATAATTCAATGGTTCCACTCAATAGCATCAACTACAACAAGTAATCAACACCGGGAAAGTTTCCCCTAAGAACTATGCAAGATTCAACCCAATTGTTACAGCGGTATGGAGTGGTGATGATGGTACTGTTGGAGATGCTGATGGAGATGATGATGATGATCCCGATGAAGTCCAGCTTGATGATGGTGTTGATGGAGACGATCTCCCCTCTTCGGGGAGGAATTCCCCCAGCAGAATCTGTCTGTCGGAGAGATCTTTCTCTCTCTGTAGTTTTCCACCCTGCAGAGGCGACGTAACCTTTCTGTGGTCGCTCCCCAAGTCTTAAGGTTTCAGGAGGATAATATACGCCAAAGGGCAGAGCCAGAGGTGGGCCAGGTTGGCCACACCACCTGGTGGCGCGGCCAAGGGTGGCCCGCTCCAGGGGGTGGTGTGGGCCCCCTGTGGCCCATCTCCGCTCCCCCTTCTGGCTTCCTTCGTCTCTGGAAAATAGAAATTTCCATGTATTTTCTGGGATTTTCTAATCTTCGCGAATTTCACCTCCAAACTGTGCCCTTTCCATCAGAATCCTGACTTTAGCGGTCCATCCTCCAAAAGTCATCAACCATGCAAAAACAAATGAAATAACATAAGTATCATCTCTTAATATGAAATATATCAATGAATAATAGCAAATTATGATATATAATAGTGATGCAAAATGGACGTATCAACTCCCCCCCAAGCTTAGACTTCGCTTGTCCTCAAGCGAAAACTGAGCTTAATAAACATGACCTCTAGTTTATGGAGTGAAGTATCGATAAAAGAATACAGACAAGAAGCATCACATTCATCAATACACAAATCATAATAGAAAACAACTCACTATTATACAACTTAACTTGCAATAGGTAAAGGAAACACAATAAAGATACACAAAGTAAATCATAATTGGTAATGGCAAACTTTGCTCTTGGTCAAAGAATAGTTAACAATTTGCAGGAGTTCAAACATAATGGGGTTTTCAATGATAGCTTTCAAAGTAATATTCACTAAGATAAGAGCAGTGTGCAAAACAAGGAACATAAGAAACATGATTGAATAAATCATCATATGAATGATTGAAACGCAATAACTCAAAATACTTGCTGACATAGAAAGGAATAGGTTTACTGACTCAAATAAAAAAGTAAAAGATAAGCCCTTCACAGAGGGAAGCAGGGATTTCAAGTTTTATTAGCTTTCAGCTCTCATTGCCCCTATCATAAGCATCTTTAGGTGATTAAGGTTAAAGTGATCAAATATGAGGATATGCTTGACAAGTTATAAGTTGAAAATCTCATGCCCCTTGCTTACAAAGACCGTTCCTCATGCTACTTAACTTTAGTCACCGGTAAGTTTTTGTCATTGTAAGTACATGTGTATCATAGAGAACCGCCAACATGGTACCCCATCCCCGATGATACGGAAGATTCCCCATATCAAAATGACAAGGCAAGCAGACAATAAGCATCTCAGCAATCCCTTTATTTCCTATTTGCATAGGTTCTCTCTTCTCTTTTTTTTCTTTTTTCTCTTTTTTTTCCTTTTTTCTTTCCTATTTGCATAGGTCTCTCTTTTTTATAAAGGGGATGCTTCATAGATTGCTCAATATGGTTATGCTGCAGGTTTCCACCATGATTAGGCATGGCTTAGACCAGCCGCCTAGGCGTTTCTCTAACACATATACGAACTCCATGAGCCTTAAAGCTCCCCTTTTATTTCATACCGTCGGGATCCATAAGCAAAACAACATGATATCAACTAAATAAAGTGCAATGTTGAAAGCGTTCCCCATGACAACATGGTTCTGCTAATTCACAACTTACAAAACGCAAGCATATACGCAATATAGATGGGCACAATGGTTCAAGTTTATTAGGTGCAAGAAAGTAAAGTATGCCATCAAGTTCGTGAGAGCTTTAATCACTAATTTTCACACAACAAGTTTAATTCGGAAGGTAGACAAAAACATGAATTTACTTGGAATAGCAATAATGCTAATAGGTAGGTATGGTGGACACAAATGGCATAGGTTTTGGTTTAAGGATTGGATGCACGAGAAGCATTCCCTCTCAGTACAGGTTTTTGGCTAGCAAGGTTGGGTAGCAAGCATAAGAGTTGAAGGATACAAACAAACATATGAATGATAGAAACAAACATGCAATCTTCCTCGGAAGTCTTAACTAGAGAATACTAAGCTTATGAGCCAAACAAGAAAGAAAGATGATGGAATTATATATCTAAAAGTACTTTTCTCTTTCATTCAATTCTTGAATTGTGTTGCTACTGACCAAGCCAGGTTTGCCAAAACCAATTAAATTTATTTAATGATCCCAAAGTGATACCAATACTAACAACAAGAATCAATCATATAACAGAAATTGCAACCTAAAATAAGATGTGCAAAAAGTGAATGATAGAACTTCTCATTAATATTCCATAACGGCAATTCACACCAAGGGATACATAGATATCTAAGTAGAAGAGAGATACTTCCATAATGGAAACCATCCTATATAATAACTTCTCTATTCATGATATGACTCTACTAAAAAGGTAAAAAGAATATAAGATAATGATATGATACCGCGGCACTCCCCTAAGCTTGGAACAAACCAAGGGGACGCCAAAACCTGATGACGAATTACTCCTTCGGTGGTGGTGGTGCGATCATGATCGGAGTGAGAAAATCTTCTAGCATCTTGCAAAGCCTGTTATTCTCCTCTTGAAGTATATCCACATTTCTCCTCAGGACTCGGTACTTATTGCAGAACTCATCAGTTGCTCATAGAGCTTCCACCGCTGCAGGGCAGGAATTGGGGTCTAGAGTTGGAGGTATCAGCCCCTTCATGCCTGCTGACATGTTATTTACTTCCTCCTTGACGCTCCGGTCCATGTCTTCGCGCCTAACTGCGATCCTTTCTTCTTTCACCCATCCCACGAAAGTCTTCTGATCGAGATTGCGATGGAGATCGCGTCGGCGTCGCAACTCATAGTCCTCTGAAGACAAAATCTGGAACGACATCTGAACAGAACAGATCAAAACAAAAACACGACGAGAACATGATATACGAACCTCGGGGGATCCGGGGGATTATATATTGCAAGGTTTAACAACAAAAGGAAGGTACTAGGAGAAAGCGGGTCGGAGACGGGATCCGGGGCGGCCACACCCCTTGGTGGCGCGGCCAAGGGGCCCGCGCCACAGGGTGGTGTGAGCCACCCGGACTCCATTTCCGTCCCTCTTTCGACTCATTGCTTTCCAAGTTAGATAAAAACTGCAAAAATATAAATTGACAGATCTTTTGCAGACCTTTTCTTACCAGAACTGTTACCTATTCGAAAACCAACTCTACGGGTTTCTGAATTAGGTCTTTGATAAATTTTTCTGGAGTCACCACTTGAATAACATCAATATCTTCATCCTCAAAAACATATTGCTTGAGTCTTTTGACCATTCACCATCTTATTACACCATTTTCTCCTACAACTTGGAAATTTCCTTTACACAGAACTTCACACAATTCTCATTAGCAACATTAGTGCATATAAGATAATAAGCCTTTAGGTTCAATTTCAACCGAAATCCATCAAAACATAAGCTACTGAAACAACTCCTCTCGAAAGCCCAAAAGGAATTCAAAAAGGAAATTGATTTAAGAGGCAAATGCAGAAATGGCAAAAATCTGTCAAAATAGACCAGCAGGTAAAGATCAATTTTTTAGAAAATCTCCTGTTGCTCAAATCAAAAAGTGCAAAACTAACGAAAGTTAAATAATAACCTGGGGTATGCACACACAAAATTACAGATCAGTATGACATTCTGAGATTTTTAAATATTTTTTATAGTCAAGCACAAAAATCTATTTTGGGATAGCAACTTCCCCAAATCTTACTTCTCTCTCATTAGAGGTTGATCTTGACACAAAGACCAAACAAAAAGGATAAGGAGAGGTTATTACAGAATAATAACTCCCAAGACTCAAATAAACAAAAACAAACTGAAAGCAAAAATATATTGGGTTGTCTCCCAAAAAGCTATTTCTTTATAGCCATTAAGATAGGCATGATAATTTCAATGATGCTCACATAAGAATATGAATTGAAGTAAAAGAGAGCATCAAGAAGCAAATATACACAAGTTTAAGTGTAACCCACTTCCTATGCAAGGGAATTTTGTAAGAAAATAAGTTATTGAAACCATAGGCTACCAACATAGGAAGGCAAAACAAGTGCAACATAAAGACTTTCAGCATGAAACGAGGAAACTTAATATTATTGAGATACCTAAAAGCGCTTTTCCCTCTCTCATAGTAACTTTCAGCATCATGAGTAAATTTAACGATATAACTATCACATGAATCAGAGTAGCAATGATCACTTATTCTAATAGAAAACACCGAGACACTAGTTCTCCCAATGCTATTGTGAGCAGCAATATTAGAAGTATCCTTACAAAGGGTAATGTGTCCATCCTCTACATATTTAGTGACAAAGTCTTTCACATTTGCTACTGTAGGTTCAACATCTATTTGTTCATCAGGTTCAACAGCTTTATTTGTACTTTCATTAACCATACTAGCTATCATAGAATGTTCCTTTACCTTAACAGGGAAAGGTATTTTCTCGATGTAAGGTTCGGGTAAAATATGATTAGCAGTATAAACTTCAGTATTTCTAGCAGGGACACAATTAACCATATCTTTATATGGCTCATGATACTTGTTCCGTTTCTTTTTAGTAATTTCAATGTAAGAGGCAAAAGCCTTAAAAGAATTTGCAATACTTTGAGAATCAAGACCATAAGCATTACTAATATTATGAAAGTCACCAGTTCCCATAAAATATTTAATGCATTCATAATCATAATTTATAACTGACTTTCTTCCTTTATCATTCTCCCATGCTTCAACATTGTCTTGAATACGGTCCAGAAGATCCCATTTAGCTTCTTCTTCCATGCGTGTAAATGATCCAGCACAAGAAGCATCCAATAAATCCTTATCATGAAGAGAAAGCCTTGCATAAAAGGTATTGATAATAATATTGTTAGGGAGTTCATGAATATGACATTTGAGCATTAGTACCTTCAATCTCCCCCAAGCTTGAGATGTACTCTCTCCATCACGAGACCAAAAGTTGTATATTTGATTCCGATCTTTATGAATCCCACTAGGAGGATAAAATGTGGAATAGAAAAGAGGTACTATTTCCTCCCATTCAAAAGTTTGGCCATTCTTCAGCAGCTTATACCATTCCTCAGCTCTTTCTTTCAGTGATAATGAGAACAACTTCTTCTTGACTTGATCTGTTGTAATACTTGCACACTTGAACAACCCGCATAATTCGTGTATAAAGAGAAAATGATCACCGGGATGGACAGTTCCATCTCCAAAATAGTAATTATCCATAACATGATCAATAATTCTTGTAGGTATTTTAAAAGTATCATTTTCAGCGGGTGGTGGTTCATCTACTACCTAAGCTGTGGTAGTAGCATTACGAAATAAGAAACTAAGTGAATTATCCATATTGAAATAAAGTAACTAACATAAATAAACAGTACTCACAGTAGAAGTTTCCTTTACCAATTCCACTCTTCAATAGCGCTTCACTCCTCGGCAACGGCGTCAGAAAATAGTCTTGATGACCCACAAGTATAGGGGGTGTATCGCAGTATTTTCAATAAGTAAGAGTTTTGAACCCAACAAGGAGCAGAAAGTGTTGACAAGTGTCTTGGATCAGGAAATCTCTGTAAATACTTAGCAAACGGATTTTTAGGGGTTTTTGATAATGCAGATAAATAAAGTACGAGTAAATAAAAGACAATAATAATAAATGCGGCAAGTGGCCCAATCCTTTCTTTAGAAAAGGACAAGTCGGTTGTGTTACTTAATATGACCAAATGTTCGAGGACACATGGGAATATCATCAAGTGCTTTCGCTTCATATAGTTGATTAATCTTCTTTAGTTTGACAAGTGTTGTGTGGGTGAACCTGTGCTAATAGACTGACTTTCCTAGAACTAATACATACTTGTGATTATACCCCTTGCAAGCATCCGCAAGTACAACAAAGTAATTAAGATAGAAACCTAACCACAACTTTAAACTCTAAGATCCTACACTCCCTTGTGTAAAGGTTTCCTAACGGGGGTTCAGGTTTCTGTCACTCTGGCAACCCCTACGATTAGTAGCCAAATACACAATGCATTCCCCTAGGCCCATAAAGGTGAAGTATCATGTAGTCGACGTTCACATGACACCACTAGAAGAAATACACCACAACTTAATTATCAAACCATTGAATCTTTGTCAACACAATTCCACTACTAACAACATGACTTCTCCCATGTCCTCAAGAACTAAACGAACTACTCACAAGACATCATATGGATCAAGATCAGAGATGAAATAATGATGAGTAACAATCTAAACATAAACGATAATTCAATGGTTCCACTCAATAGCATCAACTACAACAAGTAATCAACACCGGGAAAGTTTCCCCTAAGAACTATGCAAGGTTCAACCCAATTGTTACAGCGGTATGGAGTGGTGATGATGGTGCTGGTAGAGATGATGATAGAGATGATGATGATGATGATCCCGATGAAGTCCAGCTTGATGATGGTGTTGATGGAGACGATCTCCCCTCTTCGGGGAGGAATTCCTCCGGCAGAATCTGTCTGCCGGAGAGATCTTTCTCTCTCTGTAGTTTTCCGCCCCGTAGAGGCGATGGAACCTTTCTGTGATCGCTCTCCGAGTCTTAAGGTTTCGGGAGGATAATATACGCCAAAGGGCAGAGCCAGAGGTGGGCCAGGTTGGCCACACCACCTGGTGGCGCGACCTAGGGTGGCCTGCGCCAGGGGTGGTGTGGGCCCCCTGTGGCCCATCTCCGCTCCCCCTTCTGGCTTCCTTCGTCTTCTGGAAAAATAGAATTTCCCATGTATTTTCTGGGATTTTCTGATCTTCGCGAATTTCGCCTCCAAACTGTGCCCTTTCTATCAGAATCCTGACTTCAGCGGTCCATCCTTCAAAAGTGATCAACCATGCAAAAACAGATGAAATAACATAAGTATCATCTCTTAATATGAAATATATCAATGAATAATAGCAAATTATGATATAGAATAGTGATGCAAAATGGACGTATCACCTCCGCGTGCTAGCCGCTCCACCCCTCCTGCCGCTTCCATCCAATGCTGCTCCACAGGCGATGCTCCCAAGGGAGAACGTGATACCACAGCGCGGCATCGCCATCGCCCAACCCGAAGATCTTAGGGTTCCCCCCGGGGTAGCCTGAGTTAGGTCGACGCAAGGTGCACAGCGATGCCTTCATCAAGGTAACATTGTATCTTGGGCAATACAAAATAGAAGATCAGTTTATATTGGATCAACTTTATCTCTACGAGTATAAAGCTTGGTATTAAAATTTCATTGCAGGTGACCTTCCTAGCATTTTTTCCAATTTAGCAATTAGACTACAGGTTATGCAAAAACGACTTGGTACCTTCGGTCTGAGTGAGGAAGATAGATTCATATACTATATGGCATGGCACGCCTATCGCCGATGTTGTGGCAGGATTAACCAAGGTAGGAACTGGCAAACTATAGGTCTGACTAGCATGACGCCATGGTGGCAGCCTTGCGTGTCATATGGTGACAGAATAGGAACGAGCGACAGCGGAAAGTCCAGACAGTTGATCTAAAGGATTGCAAATGGTTCTAGCTACTAGGTCAGTTACACAAACAAAGGATATGGGGCAGTTTACTACAATTGACTAATAAAAAGAACATGGTCTAAGTCTGGGCTTCATAGAGACTAGAGAGCACCACGACTAATCAATTAAATTTGGTTTTAGCATTAACTAATAAAGCCTATAAGACCATTAGTTTAGTACTATATTCATCACTTATGTATTGAGGAGGGCCAATGGTTAGGGGGGTCTAGCCCCTGCTCGCCCCCTTGGCTCCACCCCTGCCTATGATCTGTAACCCACTGAATCTTAGTGATGTATCTCTTTGAGTGAGAAGACAATGTGCCATGAAAAACAACATGTGAACCTCAAGTGTGACTTTGTGAGTCATTTAGGAAGAGTATGTAGTATATATTGTTTCATTTGCATTAATAAGATGTTCTGAATGTTCATCTTGATACACAAGTTTGTGATTTGTTATATAAAACACTTGAGAAGCATTCATAGGATGTTATTTAAATTGATTTTGTTTGAGACTGGTGACAAATCTATATTAGAACAAGGGAAAGTTTAGGATGGGGTGATGTTCTCTTCTCGGTTTTTGTAGTAAGCTAATACACTCAAACCTGTTTCCTAACTATTGATACTTAAAGTTTATTGATTAGCACAAGAAAATAATGCAAGCAATTAACTACTTCAATAGATCAATTTATGGAATTTAGTCAAGTTGGTATAAATCCAAAACATATTGAAGAGGAAAGCATACGATGAGAAATTTTCTTTGCAAGGTTACGTGGATCCTTTTATTTTATAACGTTTATTAAGATCAACATCTTTAAGAATATCTATATAAAGGATAAGAAAATTTTAAAATACATGCAAATTGTGATTTTTAAAATGGTTATAGGGGATTGTTTCACATATAAAACTTCTTTTGAATTACATCTTGCCCCCTTTACTTTTCTCAAATTAGCTCTTCATCTTAGTACAATTTCAGGTTCTATAGATCTTGTAGAAATAAATGAAACAACGTGTTTCTCGATATCTAATTATGACAAATTTTACGCTTTAGTAAGACGCTCCGCGAAAAACACTCTTAAGGAAGTTTTTGCATATGTTTCATGTTTTCTATAGCTATGTAAGCCCGACTCTTTTATTACGGAATGTAAGTCCAGTTTTTTAATTTATTAGATATGTTATCTTCCTTTGTCATATTATAGGTTTTCATATTGCACTGATACATTCCTTTTTAGGAGTGACATTTACACTCTGCTTCCTCTCTACAAGTTTTCGAATAACCTCATAAAAATAAATGTGAATGATATCAATTTGAGTCCCCAAATAGAATGAGGGTAGATTCTACCAAATGGTGGCGACTGCGAGGAATAAAAATGCGAGCCATAGATTTTTATGGCAAGTTTTCACAAACCACATTTTAATATGTGATCTTAAGGTATTTTTGTATCCGAGATTGTTTATCTTGACTTTCATCGTATTTTACGCCTTATATATCTTCAGTTTTCCCTAATATAAATGACAACCTATAAATCTGAATTGTATCCAATATTAGCATGCTAAATACCTTTTTGAGTGATGTCCAATACCAAGGATAGTTTTTTGTGAACTTAACTTTGTTTTTTTCTATTATTACTTCGTGTATTTAGAAAAAAAATACTATAATTATATTAAAAAATAGACGGGCGCGGCAACGTGCGCCATCATGATCTAGTTTTTATTAAAATATCACCATAGTACAACAAGAGCGCCAGGGGACGAGCACAAAGCAGCGGCTTGGGCTAGGGGTGGCATGCCATGCTAGATTTACATGAAGAGAGTAGAGGGAAGAGGGAGCAGAAGCACGCATCGCCACACCTCTAGACAATTGAAGCTCACTAAGATAACACAACATATATGCCTACCCAGCGCAAGAGCACGAACAACCCAGAGGCGCAGGTGTTCGAATATCATAGAGAGAATCCGACGCGTATAAAGGAGGTCCACATCAAACACCATGCTACTGCGTGATTCCCATACGGACCACAGGAATGCTAACACAACGGTATTGCGCGCATCCGGGTGCATGGGCGTAGGCCTATAGTGAGGCCCTCCACAAGGGTGAGGACATCAGCTCCATCGGGGAGATGGAGAGAGGGAGCAACCGTGTCCCACACAGGGTGGAGCCTGGGGCAGCAGACAAATAGATGAAGGATGTCTTCTCGGCAGCCGGGGCAGAAAGGCCAATCTAGGGAGGGGACGCAGCCAAAGCGGTGGAGCAATACACGGGTTTGGGTCTTCTGGAGGCGGAGTATCCAGAAGAAAACCTGCACTCGAAGGGGCGCAAAACATCTCCAATTGACATCCTGCACAGGAACAACACAACCCAAGGAGAGAAGAGCCCGGTACACATCTCCAGTGAAAAAGTCGGAAGACGCCCCGAGGGAGACGGTGCGCATATCCGGGGACAAAGATAGGGTGATCCTAGAGAGGGCAGCTCGCATGTACCGTATCTCCACCGCCACAATAGAAGTAACCATGTGGACATGGGAGATGTCGATGCCCCCACCCTCAAGAACATAGGCAATGGCAAAATGTGGGAGGCGATAGTGTAAGAAGGCCCTAGGGAGAGAAGTCGATAGGAGACCTAGAGGAGTCCAAGCATCGTGCTAGAGATAAATAGAGCGACCGCACCCCACGCGCACTCGTGTGATGGAGTGATACAGCGGGAGGAGGGACTCGAAACACTTCCAGGTAAGCGTGGATTTGTCAGGACGATCTCGCAGGTAGCTTCGGCGAGCCCACCGAGTCTATGGAGTGTCTCTCCCAAAAAGTAGACCATGAAGCACCTTGAGGAGCAGACATTTATTCTGCACAGCTAGGTCAACGATACCAAGGCCCCCTTTAGACCGCAAGCGATAAGCGTATTCCCAAGCAACCTGATAGTCCCTCTAGAACAAGTCTCCTTTGCTTTGCATAGCATATCACGTCTCGGCCTATCCATTTTCACGAGCGTACCCTAATGGGTAACACCGAGATGGCAAACAAAGAGAGTACTGAAGTGGTGAGCATCAGGCGCCCACCAATGGGGAGACGGGACGTCTGCCAACCGGGGATGCGTTCGTAGATTTGTTCGACTCAAGAGTCATGGCAGAGAGCTTGCAATCTGACAAAGACAACCCCATGTAAGTCTATGGGAACGACGAGATGGGGTAGCCAAGTGTGGCTGCAAGCTCGGATGCAAGCTCTTCCGAAACACCACCAACTGGAATAAAAGTGTTTTTATGGAAGTTGATATGAAGTCTAGTGGCACGAGAGAATAGGTCCAGGATTCCCCGCAGCTGGTGGACTTGGGAATGCTGAGTCACGGGGCACGGGAGGTCATCGACTAGGGGATGCCTTAGGCGATCTTCCCCTTCATCCTTGGCGATGAGACAAGGCATTACGTCAGCAATTGTTAGACAAAGGTACATGGAAAGAGGGTCACCCTGCCGCAACCCGTTTTGCCACGAATCCATTGTCCAGGCACACCATTAAGGAGAATCGAGGTTTGTCTAGTGGACAAAACAACAATGATCCAGGAGTGGAACATGGAACCAAACCCGCGCACGCCAAGAATAGCATCAAGGGAAAGCCCAATTAACTAAGTCGAAGGCCTTCTTGAAGTTGAGTTTGAGGACGACTAAAGGGGTTTTCCACACGCGGTAGCTTTGGACCATGTCCGCCGTGTAGAGAAAATTGCCAGTGATAGTTTGCCCTTTTACAAAGCCCGATTGCTCGAAGGAGATGAGTAGCTCGATGAAATGTTACAGATGGGTGGTGAGAATCCGGGTAGTCAGCTTCATAACAAAGTTCTGACGAGAGATAGGACGAAACCCATCGCTTGTAGGGACATCGTCCTTCTTCGGGATCAAGGTAATGTATGCAAGATTTATATAATCAAGGGGCGCCGCCAATTCATAGAAATACTGAACGAAGGCCATGAGATCCAAAGCCACCACGTCCCAGAAGGTACGAAAGAAGGTGGGTCCAAACCCATCCGTATAGGGGTTGTTGTCGGTGCGCATGGCCCATAGCGCATCTTTAACTTCTTTAATGTTGAAGGGGTTTTCAACCTCGTGGAGGCCTGGCACCGTTATCTTGATGGAATGGAGATCAAAACCCCAAATCGTGGAGGGGGTGAAGAACCCAGAAGATCTGAATAAAATCGGTGCAACAACCTCGCCTTATCATCATGGTTGAAGAGTGCTCGATCTCCATTGTGGATGACCTTGATTTGGTTTTTCTGTAAACGCGCCGATGCGCATGCATGGAAGAATTTCGCATTGTATTGCCCAAATCGGCCGAGGCGGTAAGAGAACCGTTGCATCCAATACTCATTGATTGCCAGAATATAATGTTATCATGTCCAACGAGATAAGGAAGGGAAAAATTGATA
The DNA here is from genome assembly GCA_910589775.1 of Avena eriantha. Classification (NCBI taxonomy): domain Eukaryota; kingdom Viridiplantae; phylum Streptophyta; class Magnoliopsida; order Poales; family Poaceae; genus Avena; species Avena eriantha. The sequence continues at coordinate 392,010,541 of OU342741.1, forward strand.
ATACCAAAATCAGGAGTAAATAATAGAGCTAGATTGTTTGGCTCAAACAACTATCCACGTCGTCCTGATTATTTTCGGCCGTGGGATAGACACCGAGAAGGACACGCAGTGATGTCGCAATAGAGCCTTGCTATCTAGGGAGGTATTGTAACATCCCAGCATTAGAGCTTAAAAATAGGCTGAGATGAGGTGTGTGCATTTCATTCATGCATAGAAAATCTGGATAATTTTCGCGCTTTTAAATAAAACTTGTCAAAGTGATTGAAGGTTCTCTTAAATTGGTGGAACTGTAGTAGATCATCAAGTTGACTGCGATATGTTTCAATATGATCTTTGCTAAAATCTTACCTTTGGGTAATATAATTTGATCTAAGGGTAGATCAAATGTAATAAAACTAAGTCACAACACACTACTTAACAAGGAGTACTTGATCTTCTAGGGATCATGACATGGTATTCCATACAACAACTCAAGGATGAATACTTAATATTCTAAAGATGATATCAAGGTATTATCTACCACAAATCCTGAATACCAAGTGACATGGATATACCCTATAGGTACTTGTGTTTGGTATATACGGTCTAAATACGACAGAAGCCCATGGCGTTGCCAAGGCCCAGTGGAGAATTCGAGTGGCCCACAGACTCTCGATTGCTTGCGAGACAAGAAGAAGCTCAAGATAGAAAGTTCAAAGGGAAAACCCTAATCTGTAACCGACTCGACCTGCTACCCGAGACCTAGCCTATCTATATAAAGGCTAGGAGGGGGCGGCGAGAAGGACACACGCAACCCTAGTTTCCACAACTCTTGCCAGATTGCATCTGCGCGCCCCTGTAAATCTTCGATTCCTTCGTTAATTCCAAGAGCTGACAAGCAGGAGTAGGGACCTCTACGAGGCCTGAACCTGGGTAAAACTTGTGTCCATGTGTGCTTGTTTGATAGCCGACTAATGCCTCCAGCGCTCCCTCCTTCTCCAAAACCCAAGTCCATAACAATGGGCATTCACGAGTTAAATCCTCGTCAATTGGCGCCGTCTATGGGAATTGGGAGTGCTGATGTTGCGACTTCTTTGGCCCCATCAACTGTGATCTACAACTCCGCAACAGCGGAAATTCGCCAGCTCTTCGGCGCATTCGACTTCACCGTCCACACGCCGACCACTCGCCCGGATTTTGAGTCCGTGGGCGACAGGATCAGCCTGGCAATCGGGAGCTTCCGCTTCCAAGTGGGCCAGCTAGGCACGCTTCGCATTCCTGACCAGATGATGACACCATCGATTGCTCCAGCATCGTGGTTCCCTCCGCCAATCGGCACCCTCAGCGAGCTCAACACCTCGGCAACAACTAGGAGCACGGATAGCGACAACAATCGTGAATCCGATTTGGGTGACCTAGCCACTAAAGATGGAGCCTACGGCTCCGGATCTGAAAGTTGTGGGAGCAACAACTTCCCTAACCACTTTATGTGCACCTTCATCAATGCTGGCGACACCACCGCCAATCGCGATAACGGTGGTAACGGATCTGGCACCAGGCCGCCAAACGGCGGCATACCCAACGGCGGCCCACCCAATGGCGGCATACCTAATGGCAACCCCACCAACGGCGGCAATGGCGCACCCGTCAACAATGCAGCGGGAGGAGAGCCACCAACCATTGTGAACGAAAGCACTCATTAGTGCATAGTGATCAGGCTCAACAACAACGAGTGGGCCCGCTATCAAGAAACCCTACGAGGCAATCCTCTGCCCTTCGGCTCCCCGCAGGAACTGCTGATGGGCTACCACTGGCTCCTGAAGGAAGAATACAAATGCCAGCTACATACAATCGAGCAACTCGAAGCGCGTAAAAAGGTGGGAGACGAGTCGAGCCTCAGACGAGCTGGGCTCTCCTCCCATGGAGGATCCTCCTCCAAAGGCAATGAGTACGTCGCCAACAAGAGGCGATCTCGACTGGCCCACCTCATCGAGCAAGAGCGCGCAGAAGCCACGAAAGTCCTCGACTTCAGCTCCATGACGGTGGATACATGGGGCAATGTGCTCCCGAAGACGCCACAAGCAGCAGTAACGGCAGCCACCATGTACCTCCTCAACAACCAGCCGCCAGCTGGAGATCCACGAGCTGCCATGCACCGATCTACGATCACGGGCTTGGGGCTAATCAAAGCCGCCCTCGACAAAGAGCCAACACCAGAGCCGAATAAGGGCAAGGCTCTGGCAAAATGCTATTCCTCACCCTCGTCCAGCGATGATAGCCATGACCTGTCTCGGCATCGCCGTTCACGATGGCACGATCGCGACTACGACGCGCGTGATGACATCACACAGCGCAAAGCCGACAATATGCACGCACGACGTGCTCGTTCGACTAACTCAGAGGACGAAGACGTGGACCTCTGCGGCGCCAGATGCTTCAGCAGAGCCATCATCCAGAAGCGAATGCCTAAGGGGTTCAAACTCCCATCGGAGAACCCAAAATTTGACAGTCTACAGGACCTGAAAATCTGGTTGGAGGACCACATCTCCTCCGTCAGGATCCACGGCGGGAGTCAAAGCACGGCCATGCAATGCCTGTAGCTACAGTTGTAGGGGGCCACTCACGCATGGCTCAACAACCTCCCGCGCGGATCCATTCGCAGCTGGGAAGAGCTGGTCTATAGCTTTGTCTGCAACTTCAAGGGCACTTACAAAAGGCCCGCATCAATCGAAGAATTAAGAGGTTACCAACAAAGATCTGGCGAGTCGCTGCGCTCATACATCCAGAGGTGGTCCATCATCAAGAACTCCATAGAAAACATCTCGGAGGATCGCGCGATTGACGCGTTCAACGGCAATGTTCGCCTCATAGAGCTTAGGGAGGAGTTGGGCCGCTCGAAGCCCAAAACAATTGACCACCTGATGGAAATCATGAATCGGTGGGCGGATGGAGAAGACTCGGTGAAAAACCACGTTCACTCCGACGACGACGCGGACCTCGAACGCAGGCGCGACTGCCGAAGCAAACATCGAATGCGCATCTACGATGACCGCGACGACGTCAATATGGTCACAGCCGGCTACACCGACAAACGCGACGACAACCGCAACAGCGGCTATCGCAGTGGTGGATACCGCAACCCCGGGAAAACCACGCAAGTATGGCAGCGCCACACTCGCAAAGAGGCACCCGCAACATCTATCAAGGACAAACTATTTGGGCTGTGCAACGTGCACTTCTACATCGACAAGCATGACGACAAGAAGAAATCCAGTCACCTCCTCAAGGACTGCCACGAGTTCCTCAAACTCCATGAGGGCCTGGCTCGGATGAATCGCGATGAAGTCAACATGGGTTATGGAGCCACCCCAGGCACTGTAGCACATGGAGATCCTCCACCACCGCCTAGATCACCACCCGCGGCTGCGCCAGTCCAGCACCACGGAGGCAAGTCGTACCCACGGGCCGTAGGCAACATGATGATCCAAAAAGGACGCCCCTCAAATCGCGTGCAGAAGGCCATCACTCGCCAAGTCAACTTGGTGACAAATTCTCCGCCCTCCACCACTGAGTACCTCAGTGGAAGCGACTCCTGCATCACCTTCGACAAGCGCGACCATCCACGCCAAGTCCCTCGTCCAGGCCACTGTCCCCTTGTACTCGAGGCACATATCGGAAGCTTCAACATGAGTCGCGTCTTCATGGATGGCAGAAGCGGCATTAACCTCATGTTCACGAGTACCTTGCGTGCAATGAGGATCCCTCTGACATGTCTGGAAGTCTCAGACACGACGTTCCACAGCATCGTCCCAGGCAAGGGCATATATCCCCTGGGCAAAATCAACCTCGACGTCATCTTCGGCACTCCGAAAACTTTCGGCGCGAACGCATCGACTTCGAAGTCGTCGACTGGCCTCCACAATACCAGTGCATCCTCGGACGTGTCACGTTCGCTAGGTTCATGGCAGTACCACACTACGCATACCTGCAGATGAAAATGCCAGGTCCAAATGGCGTCATTACAATCAACGGAAGCTTCGAAAGGTCCGACAGCTACGAGAGGGAATTCAACAAAATCTCCCAGTCCTTCGGCATGCAGGAAGAGCTCGCAAGATTGAAGGAGTCGACAGACAACAGTCTGCCTCCCCTAAGAAGGCCAAGTTCACCCGACCTGTATTTCGACTCGTCGGTGCACACGAAGAAAGTCCAGGTCCACCCAACGGACCAGGCCAAGACGACCCTCATCACCAACAACCCGAGTTCCGTATAGGAACTCGTGCTCGTCGAATTCCTACGTGAGCACTCGGAAATCTTCGCCTGGTGTCCAACGGACATGCCAGGGGTTCCCAGGGAATTCGCCGAGCACGCACTCAACGTAAATCTAGACGCAAGGCTAGTCAAGCAGACAATACGGTGACTGTTTGAACCAAGAGCAAAAGCAGTCGGAATGGAGATCAACAGACTCCTCGACGCAAACTTCATACGTGAGATCAAGGAAAGCACTTAGCTCGCTAATACAGTGCTGGTGCCCAAAAAAGACACGGATATCCCGCGGATGTGCGTGGACTTCACCTCCCTGAATAAGCACTGGCCCAAGGATCATTTCCTGCTGCCGCGAATCGACCAAATCATCGACTCCACCGCGGGATGCGAACGCCTTTACTTCCTCGACGCCTACTCAGGCTACAATCAGATTCAAATGAAGGAGGAAGATCAAGAGAAGACGGTGTTTACAACACCCTTTGGTGTGTTCTACTACAACACCATGCCCTTCGGTCTAAAAAACGCAGGAGCTACCTATCAGCGGTGCATGCAGGCCTGCCTCAAGAGCCAACTTGGTCGCAACATCCGAGTCTACGTTGACGACATCGTCATCAAGACCAAGGAAGAAGCTTCGTTAATCGACGACCTCCGCGAAACCTTCGCCAATGTCGACTGCTACTGGATCAAGCTCAATCCGGATAAATGTGCCTTCGGCGTGCCATCTGGGCAATTACTCGGATATCTCATCTCCGCGAGAGGGATCGAGGCAAACCCGAAGAAAATAAAACCAATACTGGCCATGGAGAAGCCAAAGAACATAAGAGGCGTTCAGCAGATGGCTGGGCGAATCGTGGCGCTCAGTCGATTCATCGGTCAAATGGGCGAAAAGGCACTGCCTTTCTACCAACTTCTCCGCAAAGCTGACAAGTTCGAGTGGACAGATGAGGCGCAAGCAGCATTCGAAGACCTTAAACGTCTACTATCCACCTCGCCAGTACTAGTGACTCCACACGAAAAAAGAGCCGTTGCTGCTTTGCATCTCCGCCACCAACTAGGTGGTCAGCACAGTGCTCGTGGTGGAACGAGCCGAAGAAAACAATGTCCATGGGGTACAACGCCCAGTCTACTACCTCAGCGAGGTGCTCACGCCGACAAAACAGCGGTACCCGCACTACCAGAAGCTGGCGTCCAACATCTTCATGACAGCCAGGCGACTGCGCCACTACTTCTTGGAGCACGCAATTGTGGAAGTCAACGACGCCCCGCTTGGGCATATCATCAACAACACTGATGCTACTGGACGAGTCGCGCTTTGGGGAATCGAGCTGTCTCCACGAGACATCACATATGAAAAGCGCGACGCGATCAAGTCGCAAGTCCTCCCTGATTTCCTCGTGCACTGGATGGAGAACCAGCTCCCCGAAAAGCCAGATATGTCCTATCTCTAGACAATGTACTTCGACGGGTCCAAACGAAAGGACGGGGCTGGCGCAGGTGTCATACTAACATCGCCCCAGGGAGACAAGCTGAAATACATTCTGCGAATGTAGTTCACGGCCTCCAACAATGAAGCTAAGTACGAAGCCTACTCCATGGGATGAGGATGGCGAAAGCCTGTGTAACACCCTCGAATCGGCCCTATGCAAGTTTTAGCGCTTCCCGCCAAACACGCATAGAAACGATTCAAGGACGCCCAGGAGGCACTTTCGTGCGGGTGGAAAAACGAAGTAATACCATTACACAACAGTCCTCGATGGGACCCATAGACCTGATATTTATACAACAGCGACTCGGCGAGTCAAGAATACAGATATACAATACAAAGATCCAAATCACCTTGAAAACGACACAACGTCTGAGTGCGGACAAGATGCAAATGGGGCTAAGAGCCCTGAAGAATAACCAATGGCGTCCATAACCCTGCCCAGGCCAAGCCGAAAGGGTAACCCTGCTAACGACGTCGATCTCAAAACCTGCTAAAACAAAAGGGGTGCCGACAAAGGGCAAAGGAAAAAGAGGAGCGTCAATACTGAGGCCAATACACGGCGAGGCTAGAATTCGGCGGCTCTCGCCTACATAGGTATGGTGGACTGAAGCGGCAGCGCAACAACACTAAACAACCTATAGAGACTCAGTAAAACTGACGGCTATTAGAGAGGGATAAGAAAGATCTATCCTGATCCAACCTGATAGTAACACCAAACATACCCATCCTGGTATTCCCCCTCGAGACCAAATGAGGAAGGCAAACCGAGGAACACACACCGTTGGCAGTTTTATTCATTCGATTATAGTTGAAGCACTTACTAGTCAGATATAGATAGCTTGAGTCATCCTGATAAGTAGTGGGCAGTTTTAATCACCATTCCATTGTAGTTGGGACATTACTAGTCAGATATAATTGTCCTGAGGAATCCCAAAACCCAGCAATTGTTGGCACTTTTATCACATTCCATTGGAGTTGCAATACTTACTAAGTAGGTACAGCATGTCACCAAACAACCCCAGATCCACCAGTTGTTGGCATTTTAATATCCATTCCGTGATAGTTGAATCTGATTACTAGTCATATATTAAGTCAAGTTTATAGCACTACTTTAGTTATGCTTGTCTATGATCGAGATACTGTGCTCCAAGTCGTCCATAACCGCTGACACGGCTTTCAGAAAGTTTACCCTGCAGGGGTACACAAATAGCAACACACACTCGATCAACCTCGGAAAAACCAACTCAAAACCCAACGAGGCATTCACGACAAAGCGATCACAGGATTCATAAATATTTCAGGGGGCCACCCCATTAAGCTACCCGCAATGAAGTTGGCCGACTCCGAGACGGACCCAAGGTTTACGCCAATGGCTGTAAACGACTGGGAACCCGAAAGTGTGATTGGGCTTGTCGATACCGCGAAAACACTCCGCAATCCTAAACAGTACATGTGCTCCACACACAATCTTAAATAAAGCAGTAAAGCATGGCGTAGGTACATGATAGTAATAAAGCCCCAAACTACTTGTTGGCCCCAAGAAATAGAAATGAATCAAGCTCTGGCTCAGGGGGGTCCATAAGGCCTCCCGGATGTGGATAGTGCGAAAAATCAAGGAACAGGTATCAAGTACTCGAGGTCCTATGGGACACAAGTGAGCGTGGAAGAACCAAATAACATCTATTGCCCACCGATGCCTCTGCATTAGTTATATCTAGCATTTTAATAGTTGTATTTAAAGTCATGATCGTCTCCACTAATAAGCATCTCCACCATAAACATCTGCCAGCATTCCAACAACTGTGGTACTTGACAACACGAGATCGCACCTGAGCATGCAACTACGACTCGCAAGGCCAGCTATCTACCAAACACAGGTAATGGGAGGTGTCCAAGGCAATATGGAGGCTGCACGGGATATATCTGGTACGGAACACTAAAGCATGGCGACACGGATAGCAATAGATCAACAGGAGGAAATAAAGACTATAAATGCAAAATAAGTAGAAGGGGAAGGGATGCTCGCCTGGGAAACACTGCCGAAGGATCATATCCGGAGAACTCGTTGATACTCGCATCAACTCATCGGCCTAATCCGCGAAGAAGCAAACACTAGAAGAAACACCGGATGCACTATTTAATACTACGGCAAAAGATCCAACATGATTATGATATGATGCAGATGCAGTGCAATTAGGCAGTATTATGCGGAACCGGGGTCTCGACAATTAATTACATGGTTCAAGTTATTTAACACTCCCGCAATTTAAATGTTGTATTAATAGGGCGAAACATGGCATCGGTTCGCTACACCAATTTAAATGGAGCCCGGAATAAGACAACAATATTCCGCATGAACACTCCATATTTAATTATGAGGTGAATCGGCATAATGGCCCCATACCCACAAACATGTATGCAAGCATGATCAATTTAATATGCAACAAGATATATGTCATTTATAGAAAAAATAGGGTGTCGAGAAAGGGGTTGTACATTAAGGTTCGAAGATCTTGGGGCTCGAGGGTCAGGGTCTGTAGGGTTCGACGGGGATCGATCTCGGCGGGAACGTTCTCGGACAACAGAGTAGATCTTGTCGCATCCGGGAAGAAGGACTTGGTTTGGCGTCGGGGCGGATTGGTTTCGTCCTGGTCGGTGTCGATCTTGTCGTCGCGAAGATCGTGTCGGGTCCGCGCCATTGAGTCGGTCTTGGCATCCGGGGTGAAGTACTTGTCGTTCCCGTGGCGATCTTGGCGGTCTTCCGGTTCGGGTCTTGGCGTTCGAGGGGAGAACTGGGCATCCTTGTAGGAGAACTTGTCGCATCCGTGTCGGAGAACTCGGTGGTTCCGAGAAGGCGACCTTGGCGTCCGGGTGCCAGCGTCGGCGGTCTTGCATGGTCCAACGGTTCTGTGCCGAAGATCTTCGGGTACGGCGGCGGAGTTCTCGGGGTTTCAGCTTTGGTGTAGATCTTGACAAGGTTGGTCTTGTGCGGCAATCAGAGGACTTCGGGCTCGGAAGGACGGATAGGCAAACAGGATATCACAAGGCCACAACCTAGCGATGAGGTTGGATTGAAGCCAACAGGACACGAACAGAAACATATGCATGCACAGGACATGGGAGCCGACAGGAACATGGCATCTGCAGGTGGCCTAGGCGCAGGGGAGGTGGGCTCGAGGCAAACAGGACCCGCGGTGGTTAGAGACAGGACAAAGGGCGGCGGTGCTCACGAGAGCAAGGAGAGGCAATGGCTGGATCTCGCTGTAGCGACAACAACGTGTGGCGGCGCACTAGGTGGAGGTCGGCGCGGCCAGAAGAGCTTGCTGCGGGGCGGCAGCGGATGCGAGGGTAGGAGGGAGGCCCCGCTCACAGAGCTTGCAGGTAGGCGCGAGGTACTGTGGCCACGGGGCATTCAACGACCGGCCACGAAAGGGTGCCGTCGGCTCGGGCAGAGCTGGCCGGTGGCAACGACCGGGAAGCGGGGCCAACGGGGGCCAGGCAGCGGTGACCTGGGAAGGAGGAGACCGGCCTAGGCCAAGCAGGACTCACGGTCGGAGCAACGTTGGCGACGAGGTCGGCCAGGGGCCGGGCCGGAGGCAAGAGGGAGGCGGTCGGAGTAAGGCCGACGGAGGGCGAGGTTGAACCTGGCCAGGAAGAGGGGAACACGGGCCGACGACACTCTGCAGGAAGGTCGAGGCGAGGTCAGCCAGAGAGGATGCCTGCGAGGTCGCTGACGAGGAGCGGGGCCGGCGGAGGCGTGCAGGGGACGCGACGGCGAGGTCGGGTCCGGGGTCGCCAAAGAGGAGCGCTCGAGAGACGGCAGGGCCGAGCGGCGCAGCGGTGGTTGGTGATGGGGCGGCGCTGCCAGGGTTTGCGGGAGAGGAGGGGTGGCGCACGGAGAGGACGAGTGCGGGAGGAGACCGGGGGGCAGATCTGCAGGGGAGGAGGCGAGGCGAGGTAGGGGATCGCACGGGGTATGTGGGATCGAATCGAGGGAGGGCGATCGCGTGCGTGTGCTGGCGTCTATGGGGTAGGGCCAGGGTGTGGGAGGTTGTTGGTAGGGGAACCAGGTGGGTGGGGCGCGGGCCAGGAGGCGTCGGGCTGCGTGCGGGGTGGGGGTTGGTGGCAACGTGCGTGCTAGGTGGCGGGGCAGGCTTGGGCCCGGGGCCAGGCTGGTGTGTGGGCAGGGAGTGGTCGGCTGGGTGTGTGGTGTGCGTGTGTTGCGCGGGGTGAGGTGGCGTTGGCGGGGTGAGGTGGCGGCTAGTGGTTGGTCGGGGTGAGGTGGAGGGAGGCTGGGTAGGATAGGATTGGGTAGAATTAGGAATTAGACAGGCTGGTTAGCAGGGTAATTTTGGGGGTGGCTGGCTGGGTCGGATCGGCCCGGTTTGGCTGCCCCCTAAAAATAATATAAAATTTTATTTGTTTAAAACGGGACGTTTGAAAACTGTTTGTAGACGAAACAAAATATTTCGGACAGCCCAGGGTTTTGATTTGAAATAAAGACGGGGCGTTTGAAAACAAAACCAGGCTTTTCAAAATAGTTTTAGACAAACCAATGCATGATGACATGACGATGCTCAAATGCAATGAGTCATGATGACATGAGCATGCGGTCATGATGATGCAATGCACAAAAACAACGTGATTTTCTAGTAGTGGTTTTAGCGGGATGCCACAGCCTGCGGCGCCAAGAGGCTCATCATCTACGGCGACTCCAAGCTGGTGGTGAACCACACGATGCACAAGTGCGACGCACTGAGCGACGACATGATCGCCTACCACGACCTCTACGACACATTCGAAGGGGATTTCGGCGGCTGTGAGCTGCGGCACGTAGGCCGTAAAAGCAACGAAGAGGCGGACACACTCGCCAACATTGGCTCCACCTGCGCCCCCATACCACCTGAAGTATTTCTCGAGCACATCTGCGAACGCTCCATCAAGCCAAAGGCCCCAGAGAAGAAAGCAGGCACATCAACAGACTCGGGCGCTACGCCACCCAACGAGCCAATGGCACTCGATGACCTGGAGCTGGATACAGGACTCGAAGGACCAATGGGCGTCATGATGATCGAGCCATCCTGGACACAACCCTACATCACATATCTACTCAGCAAGAGGCTGCCAGATGATCCGACTGATGCGCGGCACATCGCGTGACGATCCAAGGCATTCACTGTTATGAATAGCGAACTGTACAAGCGCAGCATTACAGGATGCTCCAACGGTGCATCTCCAACGGAGACGGAAGGGCCGTCCTCCTCGACATCCACGAAGGCACTTGCGGGCACCACGCTGGCAGTCCCGCCCTCGTCGCCAAAGCTCTACGAGCTGGATTCTACTGGCCTACGGCCATGCGCGATGCCAAGGACATCGTCCAGCGCTGCAACGCTTGCCAGCGATTCGCAGACAAACCTCACGCACCTAGCGCGGAACTCAGACCAATATCGTTGGCCTAGCCCTTCGCTCAATGGGGACTCGACATGGTCGGCAAGCTCCCCAGGTCCTCACGAGGAGGTTACGTCTACCTCTTAGTCATAGTCAACAAATTCACCAAGTGGATAGAGGCCATGTCGGTGACAAATCAATCAGGGGCCAGCGCCGTCAAGTTCTTCGAGTCCATTGTCTACCGCTTCGGAGTGCCACGTAGCATCATCACAGACAACGGGATGAACTTCACCTCTAAGTAATTCCAGGAATTCTATGAAAACCTGGGAATCAACATAAGCTACGCCTCAGTGGCTCACCCGCAGACCAACGGTCAAGTCGAAAAGGCCAACGGCCTCGTTTGCGGCGGAATCAAGAAACGGCTCCTCCGACTACTCGAACAAGCTGCTAGATGCTGGCCAGACAAGCTGGAATCCGTACTCTAGAGCCTACGCACAACTCCAAACAGTGCCATGGGATACACTCCATTCTTAATGGTGCACGGTGCTGAAGCGGTGCTACCCGCAGAAGTGCGCTTCAAATCCCCGTGGGTGGTCGCATACAGCAAGAAGGAGTCCACTCTCGCACTCGAAGACTCCGTCGACCTCCTCGATGAGGCACGAGAAATCGCAGCAGAGAGATCAATGATCTACCAGCAAAATATCCGCAACTACCACAGTAGAAGGCTACGCCCCAGATCCTTCATCAAAGGAGACCTGGTCCTGCGACTGAAGAAACATGGGCATCTCAAGCTCGAGTCCCCTTGGGAAGGACCTTACGTGATTACAGAAATAATCCTAGGTGGCGCCTATCGCCTGAAAAATTTCGAGACAGGAGTCACATACTCCAACCCCTGGAACATCACGCAGCTGTGTCGCTTCTACCCTTAGTCATTTTTACATTTACAAATAAGGCTATTCAGCCATGCTACTTAGCCACACATTGTACCTCGTACTATTCTGTGAATAAATAAAGCTAAGTGTCCCAAAACTCTGCGTTTCCATTATTTTCTCACAATCTTATCACTCGGGCGCTGCGCCACCCTTTACACACATGTTCTACGAACTCACCGTGATATCCTGAGTAGCTGATGCACTAATCGAACCCTTGACAAACACCAACCCAGCTGCAACGCACCTGACAGGTTGGCAAGGTGCTGAGATAAACACACGTCAGGCTAACGAAAAGGAATCACATAGTGCAACGCACTCGAAAAATATAAAAGCTAGCAAGCTGTGCACATATCAATGAGCATTCATTACATCCAGCATATTCATATAAACTTTACAACACTTGTACAATTACGTGCAGGGTACAAGTCATAGTACTGCTGCAACAGGAGAATGTTCGTTTGATCCTCAAAGAAGTCGACAATATCTTCCGCTGAGCCATCAACCGCTTGGTAGTGTGGAACCATGTCCCAGGTCATACCCTCTGGCGGAGGTGGCAGCCCAGTGGCAATAGCCGCAACGTCTACATCCGGCCTATGCAGTCGCACCAGCGACAACGCAGCCTTAGCACCAGCTACTAATTGCTGTCGTACGCACTCGCGAACTGTACTCAGATCCTGGAATTTCGCTAGAAGAGCCGACAGGCTTGAAGGGACGACGTCCAGCGGAAACATCGTCTGATAGATATGCCTAAGGCACGATTGCACCTTCTTCAAAAAGTGAAGTACTCGAGAAGAACGATCCTGCAGAGTCGTCAAGGCGACTGCACGATCGTGGTCAACCTAGAAATACCCACTCGCCTATAGCTGCTCTTGGGTCAAGCCATTCATCTGAATGGCAATTCGGTCCTTCTCATCCCATGGATGATGAGCACTAACAACTACACGAAGCAAAAAGGCAAAGTATGAAGACAAGGCATCGCCGTGGCTGACTAAAAGAAAAGATAAGAAGGCAGAAAGCTAACATTTGAACTGCTCACTCAGCTGCGCCACCTCCTCCAAGAGATATTGCTCGTGAGCGGTAGCCTTCTCCGCCTTCGACTTCCATACATCCGTGCTACCGCGGAGGATGGGCAACTCACACTCTAGTTGCTTAATGCAATCGCGCAGTCGCGAAAGCAAAGACAACTCATCCACCTTCGAGCGCGGCTGCCCCAAAGTTTCATCGGTGGGTGGAGGATCACGAGGATCCCTCGAAGGACCGACAAACCAAGCAAGAGCGAATAAGGGACCAAGCAACCCATGGATAAAAGGCTCGAATGCATTCAAGCACGACACAAGTATCAACAGAGACATTTCGACAAAAGCATGTTTTCAACAAAGAAAGTCAAACTACAACTCTTACAAGATAGCTACTAAGGAGCAACCTACTTCTTCGACTTGGACTTCGACTTCAGGGGCCTCATAGCATCCGTGGCAGTCTCAGACGCCACAGACTTTCTGGTGCCGGTCCCTGACGCCATAGTCTTCGCTGCCTTCTTCACTCGCTGCAGCTCCTCGGAGTATTTTACGACTGTGCTGATGAGTTGCGGCTCGTACTTACCGCAGACAGTTGCAAAGGGAGCAAACACTACCTATTGACCATCTGCGCCGACGGGCATTGCCTTGGAGATCGCATAAGGGTCCACCTCCATGCCATGGGCTTGCACCATCGCGAGTGCCATGGTGACGCCGACCGCCCGTTGAGAATTCCTGAAGTTCGCTGGAATACCTCTAGTGAGGGACTCCATCAGATCCTCCAAGTTGTCAATAAGTTCAGCCTTGGGAGTCGGCTCCTCGCGAATGCGACTGAGCACACCCTTGGCCTTAGTCAACGTCCCTTGAAGGGAAGCGCTGCGATCCTCGACTGCCACGACGGCGCCTGCCAACGCATCATCATGACGAAGGGCCTGGTAGTCAAACCTCAGACTGCTGGCATCTACATACAACAAAGTGTCAGCGCAAAAACACAATGTCAAAGAAAGAAACAATGAAAATCCAGCTGAAAGAATACCTGAGAGAGACTTGACAATCGAGAAGAGTTGTTCTTCGAACAACTTTTCCCTCTCAGCAGTGGAGGTGCGCAAATCCTCTTCGCGCTTCCGTGACTCATCCAGTGTAGTGACTGCTTCATCGCGACTCTTCACCACCGTGACAAGTGCCTTTTCAAGAGAAGCAGCATTACGAAGAAGTTCGTTGTGCTCAGCTGCAAAACACAGGATGTATCATCAATCGAATCCATAAACTTTGCAAGGACAAAGACGAAGCCAATACTAACTTTCGACAACACGATGGCGATTGTCCAGCATCGCATGCTGTCGACCCATTACAAGGACCTGCTCTGCTAAGCGAGCAGCTTCCTTCACGATGAGCTGCCTCAGAAGAACAAAGGATCAGCAGATAGCACGGATTACAAATTTGAATGCACAATAAAAAGAAGCTTACGTGCTCCTCCAGAGACTCCAAAGATGACTGCCGCATAGTTGTCCGGGAAACCATCTGGTGTTCCCCAGCATCCGGGGAACTCGATGAATTGTGCCCGGAGTGGGCCGCCAATGGAGGAGAAGCAGATCGTTCAACCACTTCCTTGGCCTTGCAGTCCGCGACTCCGGATTCCTTCACAAATTGGATGTCGCCAGAAGACGATGACACCGCTTGACTATAAAACACACCCAGCAAAAAACTTCAAGGAAAGCAGCTCCAAAAGAAACCAAGACAAAAGTCGTGGACCTACCAGTCAAATTTATCAAAGTCGAAGATTTGCTCCTCCGACTCCTCCGACTCCTTTGGCAGCCGCATCTTCTTACGGGCAGGAGGTGCCACGGAGCATACAAGAACGACGGGTATGGGCTCCCCCGCAGCAACGCAGGGCCTTCTGGCATCGTCGGTGACGAGGCATCCAAGTCCTTTCTACGGGAAAGCTTGCGAGTGTCCGGGTCGCTGTACTCGGGGGCTCCCTCCTCTTCAATTGGAACGGTCGACTCCAACTCGTCCTCTTCATGCACTTCACGAGGAATAACCCCCTCAGGACAAGGGGAAAATTTGGAGACACCTTCCAGTCCTGCATTCAGAAGATACAACATTATATATGCAAGCATCATAAAGGCAATCGAAAAACAGAAACTACTTCACGGTACATTTCTACCTCGGGAGAGGGTTAGAGGCGTCAAAAGGAGGCACAACTGGTTCACCCAGGAGATCCTCCTTGTCGGTGTATTTGGTCACCAGTTGCACCCTCTTACCAACTTCACTCGAGGAAATGCCCTCGGCGGACACGCGAGTGGCATCATCAGCACCAGTCCAGCGGAACATAGGATGCACTCTGGCTTGCAGAGACTGGATGCGATGGCGCAACCATGTGCGAATGAGGGCAGCGCCACCTTCTTCCTTGCCTATGCGGCTTTCGAGGTCACAGACACGCTCGTATAGCACTTCTATATCTGCGAACTCGCCGGGCATGATGATGTTCTTCCAGGATCTCCTCCTCTTGCAAGTTGCCGCGGGGGGTAGAAGGGCGCAAGTCCATAGTGCTCTTCGTCGGCCTTCTGGTCACGGATGTAGAACCACTTGTCCCTCCAACCTTGGACGGATGCGGTGAGGTTGATGGCAAAGTAGGTGACGGAAGAGTCGACATGGATTCCATAGCCTCCTACGTCATAGACTACAGAGCCAAACGCTGACTGGCGTTTCAACTTAAAAAGCCTCTTAAAGAGGCCAAAGTGCGGCTCTATTCTGAGCCAGCACTCGCAAAGCGTAATGAAGCAGGAGATGTGGAGAATAGAATTTGGGGATAGTTGATGCAGCTGGAGCCCGTAGAAACAAAGGAGGCCCCTAAAGAAAGGGTGCAGGGGCAGAGAAAGACCTCGGATGATGGACGCAAGGAACATCACCCGGAAACCAAGGGGAGGACACGAAATTACCTCCTCACCGGGGACTCGCGAGTCATCTTCCGCAGACAGAAGAACTCCATCTCAATGATGAAGTTGTAGCTCGGCGGGCCTGATGATGGACACACGCCAAGCGTCGTTGGTGGCGCGGGTGCCCGCACCGTTCTTCTTCCCAGCGCTAGCGGCACTGGTGCCCACAGTGGCGGAACCGCCCTTCTTTTTGGTGGCGGCAATGTTAGTCGCGGACCCAGCGGCGGCGCCTCCCTTCTTCTTGCCCATCTTCTGATGGTGGTGAGAATGGAGGAAGTAGTTGGGGAAGATACGAAGTTGGTCCAATGCCTGATGGCTCAGTGTTGATGTAGAGCTCTTTGGGAACCCCAAGAGGAAGGTATGATGAGCACAGTAGCAAGTTTCCCTCAGTTATGAAACCAAGGTTTAATTGAACCAGTAGGAGAAAGGAAACACCCCAAAGGTGTTGCTAGCTGAGCCTTGGCAGGGCGCACTACCAGTGCTAGTAGCAACGTGGAGACCTGCACAACACAACTACAGAACTTTGTCCCCAACTTGCGATGAGGTTGTCAATCTCACCGTGTTTTGCAGAAAACAAAGGATTAAACGTATCGAATGGAAGAAAGTAATAGTTTGCAGAAAGTAAACACAAGGCAGTAAACAGTTTGTAGATTGTATGTAAAAGAAAGGACCGGGATCCATAGTTCACTAGAGGTGGCTCTCCTTGATAAACAAATTACAGCGGGGCAATTGACAAACATCGAGAAAGTAATACATGCATATACTAATCATCTTGACTCCTTTGGAAATTGATTGGGCATTACAACATTATACATAGACCGCCATCCAACTGCATCTATGACTAATAATCCACCTGCAGGTTATCATTCGAACCCCCTCTAGTATTAAGTTGCAAGCAACAGATTATTGCTTTACGAACTGTGTGTAAAGTAAATAATACGATTGTTCTATGAACAAAGGATTGTTCTTTTCTCCCTAGTAGCAACAGCACATCTAGTAACTTAGAGATTTCTGTCACTTCCCCAGATTACCAGAGGCATGAACCCACTATCGAGCATAAATACTAACTCTTGGAGTTGCTAGCATCTACTTGGCCAAGATAGCTACTAACAACGGAAAGCATGCAAGATCACAAATAACAAAGACATGATAGAATCAATAATCAATCTGAAATAGCATCTCAATATCCATCGGATCCCCGCAAACACAACTTGCAGAATTACAAATAGATGATCTTGATCATGAACGGAGCTCACAAGATCTAGACATGAAAGCACAAAGGAGGAGAACCGGCCATCTAGCTACTACATGGAATCGTAGTCCAAGGATGAACTACTCACACATCACACCAGAGGCTTGCATGGTGATGAAGAAGGCCTCCAGGGTGAATTCCCCTCTCCGGTAGGGTGCCGGGAAGAGCTTCAGATCCCTCCCGATCTAGGGATGGAGATGACGGCGGCTACAGACTCTTTCGTGGATTTTTGATCGGGAACTTAGGGTTTTTGTCCCGAGGGCAATTTATAGGCGGAAGGAGAGGCTGAGGGGGTGCCGAGAGTGGCCACACCACCCCCTGGCGCGGGCCAGGCCTAGCCGCGCGGCCAGGTGGTGTGGTGGGTCCCTGGCCCTTCTCCATCTTGTATTCTGGCACTTGATCCCTTTTGGAAAAATAGGCACTTTGGCTTTTGTCACGTCCAATTCTGAGAATATTCATTTTCTGACTTTCCTGGAACCAAAAACAGCAGAAAACAGGTAGCTGGCACTGTGGCTCTTGTTAATAGGTTAGTCCAAGAAATCATATGAAAAGTACTCAAAAGGGTGGACAAAACACAAGAAAGTGGATAAAACCAAGCATGGAACATCAAAAATTATAGATACATTTGCAATGTATCAACATCCCCAAGCTTAACTCCTGCTCGTCCTCGAGTAGGTAAGTGATAAAAAGAAAGAATATTTTTTGAGGTGACAGGCACCATCAAAGACTTGATCAAAGTATTTGTAAAACATTCAAAGCTAGGATCATAGTACTTCAATCATAACATGAAAGACAAAGTTCTAGCAATAAGACAAAGAAACTATGATGCAACATGAAAAGGCACAAACAAAAGATTCATGAATAACAATGCTTTGCAAGGCGTTTGTTTGTTTCACATAAAGAAAACATAGCATAATAGTATTCAGCTTGTCCCTCATAGAGTAGAAAATATAAATGCATAGGACACCTTCAAAGTTCATAAGAGTGACTAGATACAAATAGTTTAAAACAAGCAATATCAAGTTATGCATCAATCAACTAGTCTTGGGACAATTCACATAGAACTAAGAATGGCCACTATGCTCTCAAAGTAGGTGCATAAAGGTAGAAGGTGGAGACTCAATATAATGGTGGAAGAAAGGCCTTCATAAAAGGAAGTAGGGATTCAAGTCTCATAAAGAGCTTCCAAAAATTATGGTACTTATACCTTTCAGCTCTCATTGCCCCTATCATAAGCATCTTGAAGGTGATTAAGGTTAAAGTGACACAACTAAGAGGATATGCTTGACAAGTTATAAACTGAAATCTCATGCCCCTTACTTACGAAGACCGATCCTCATGCTACTCAACTTTAGTCACGAGTAAGCTCTTGTCATTGTAAGTATATGTGTATCATTAAGAACCGCCAACGGGGTACCCCTTTCACATGATACGGGAGCTTTCCCATAATCAAAATGACAAGGCAAGCAGACAATGAGCATCTCAGCGATCTTTTTATTTGCTATTTGCCTAGGTTTTTATTGAGGATGCTTCATAGAGTGCTCATTATGGTGATGCTGCAAGTTTCCACCATGATTAGGCATGGCTTAGGCTAGCGGCCCATGTGTTTCTCTAACACACATACAAACTCCATGATCTTACAAGTTCCACATTTATTTCACACCGCCGGGATCCGTAAGCAAAAGAACATAATATCAACGGGGTACAAAGTACAAGTGCAATGTTGAAAGCGTTCCCCATGAAACATGGTTTTGCTAACTTCAACTTATAAAGCGCAAGCATATACGCAACAAAGAAGGACCCAATGGTTCAAGTTTATTAGAGGCAAAAAAGTAAAGTGTGCCATCAAGTTCGTGAGAGCTTTAATCACTAGTTTTCTCATAACAAGTTTAATTTGGAAGGTAAACAAAAGCATGAATATACTTGGAATAGCATAAGCTAGTAGGTAGGTATGGTGGACTCTTTGGAATAACTTGGTTTAGGGAGTTGGATGCATGAGTAGAACTCATACTTGGTTGTGGAGGCTAGCAAAAGACTAGGAGCGACAAACTAAGAGAGCAATAATGGCCATAATCATGCAGAGCGACAAAACATCATTGATCAAAGAATAAAGTGATACTACAAGTTGAAAACTAAAGGATCATAAAGGCTATGGTGACCTGAGATAGTCATAACATGGTGTGAGCATATGCCAAGTCAACCCAAATAAAGCATCAAAGGAGAATACCACTATACTATGCTTTAATATGCTAAAACAAAGCATGATTCATCCAAGGCACATTAAGAAATCTCAATTGTTTATAACAAGTCATGCTACAACAAAGAATACTAAGCATAAAGCCAAAACAATATCAAGCATGGCATGACACAGCATAGGCCACAGTCAAAAACGAGCTCTTTTTACCACATAAGCATGAACTTTCCTACTCTTTTCCAAACCAAACCAAACTATTTGCAAACCAATATATGAAAGAGGGGGTCCAACCAATTTATTCAGAAAACTAAGAAAACCAAAGAAAACGAAAAACCAAAACGAAAACAAAAAAGAAGACGCTCCAAGAACAACACAACTATGCATGAAACAATAAAAATGAAGCGTTTGGAAGAAACCTGGGATTTTTATTGATGAAGAAGGGGATGCCTTGGGCTCCCAATGAGCTCTAGGTCGATCGTACCTTCCTCTTGGGGTTCCCAATGAGCTCTATGTCGATCATCGAGTACATCAAGACTTTTTCTGGCGCCGTTGCCGGGGAGTCAAGGACATCTTCACAAGGGGAGTCCCTCATAACCAATCTCTTTATTTTGTTGTTTTTGTTTTGCTTAGTTTTCTTTTTGCTTTGTTTTCTTGTTTTGTTCTTCAAAAAATTCAAAAACACAAAAAAATTAGTTTTGCAAGTTTGCTTTCTTATTTGAAAACCAAAAAAATGACTACTCTTGAAAACACTAAGTTGTGTGACTTCACTAGCACCAACAACAATGATTTTATGAGCACACCCATTGCTCCACCTGTGGCTGAAAATACTTTCTTTGAGATAAAACCCGCTTTGCTCAATCTTGTTATGAGAGAACAATTTTCTGGTATTGGTAATGAAGATGCTGCTTCCCATCTAAATAACTTTGTTGAACTTTGTGAGATCCAAAAGCATAGGGATATAGATGGTGAGATGCAAAAGCATAGGGTCTGTGGCCTATTTGGCCTCTGATACGTACTTGAAAAATTGCAGATAAACATTTCCTCAAAATTGATCCAGCAGTTAATGCTTCCGGGCGGCAAATTGTTTAGCCATACCCTTGCTGGCCCCTCCAACATCTGGGGTACGTATCTCACAGCCCATCTCAAGTTGCCTGTAGCAATTTTCACAGCTGTAGCATAGTTTATCAACCAATCCTCCGGCTTAGTACTGCCGTCATACGTCTTTGTGCCTCTGGGTAACTGGAAGTTGGGTACCGGTGGCTCCTTCATGATCCGGGACCCAAAACACACAGGACCCGGAGGACCTTGACACTCAATCTGTTCCGACCTATACAGTCGATCTAGTTTCAACCTGGCATCATCAGGCATCAAATCTCTACTTCCCAATCTTGACCCTATCACATGATAGTCCGGCCTTGGGTATCCCGCGTTCACCATTTCCGAATCTCCATCATTGTACCGGTATTGCTCTCGTGGAGCACCTTTCTGTTGTATACCTCGGCCGGCACTTTGCTCTCGCCTCGGTATATTCCGCTGCTGCGGTTGTCCCGCCGAGTTACGCTGTCCGGCATTGCCATTTACAACGTTTCCTTGACCGGCATTGCCTTGGTCGCGGTTACCTCGGCCAGCTTCACCTCGGCTCACACTTCGTCGATCGTCATTTCTCTATACTTCTTTTTCTTTCCCTGCCCGTGTCGGGTCATACGGGACAATCTGTTTGTTTCTCCTGACCGAGGTTACTACCTCTTCTCTCCTAGGACCACCATGTGGAGACGATGCGGCTCCAGCAAATTTCTCCGGGTTACCTACCCCCGAATGAACGATCTTGGAGGCCCCAGCTCTCTCCGGGTTACCCTGAGCAGTTCCTCATTTTGCCTGTTCGCGAGCCGAACCAACTCATTGACCCTATCTTGCTGTCTCTGACGTGTTTCGCCCGTCAGACCCTCTAACTCGGATGCAGCTGCATCGCTGCTCTAAGGTTCTTTGCCGGGGTACTATACCTCGGCAGCCCCACGGACAAACGGTTCTCTGACTCCTCAATCCTAGTGTCACCCTCTTTGTTCATTTCACTCATGAGGTTTCTCCCCTTCACTTTTACAGCATCAACTTTGTTTCCCTTTGCGTACTCACGTAGCGTCATGTTCAATGACTGCTGAGCCGCAGCTATCTTTTTCGCACCCTCTAGAATTTTTTGCCTAGTTTCCTCTAGCTCGGCCTGTGCCTGAGCCGGATCTACTACTGCCGCTACATGATTTGCCAAGCTATCCATCGCTTCCCGCAACACATTCTCCGGCCTCTCTAGCGGAGGACCTCTACCTTTTCTTGGTGCCTTGGGTGTTACCTCCGGATCTGGTGCCGGATCCTTGCTTGTTCCAGCGCCAGGCGCAGTCATCATCACCTCAGCACGGTCCGGGGAGCGAGTGATACGCGCCCCGTGAACCACGCTAAGGGGCGGCTCGCCCGCCTCGACGACGTGCCGCGGATGAACGCATGATACATCCACAGCGACGTAGACCTTGTGCGCGCCGAGCTTGACGAAGAGGCCGTTGCACGGAATAGGACGCGTGCCAAAGAAGCCAGCGTTGTCGCTGAAGAAATCCAGCACTCCAAAGCGCTGGACGAGCCCGGAGACGATGCGTTCGCCGGTGCCGATGAGGTTTCCCGTCCGGATCTTCACCCCTGCTAGTGCCGCTTGCCCCACGGTGGGCGCCAACTGTCATGGTGGTGTCACGGCAGATGCCATGGATAGGCTAAAGGTGGGGACTAATTGCACTAGGGGAATCCAGGGAGGGATAGTGAGGTGATTCCTCACACAGAAGGTTTATATTTAATTCACTTCCAAGGTTTACAAGTGCTCCTAGAGCTGTATTGGGGAGAGGAGGAAGAAGGGACTCTCTTACTCTCTCCACTGGCTAACCCGTACAAGACCAACCAGAGATCAACTCGTAGAACCTAAAATACATCAACCAACCCCTTCTACAGAGGCCCTAGCCCTCCTTATATAGGGGTGGCTAGGTCTCCACTTAGGGCATACGTGGAGGCATATTCCAGGGAATATGCCTCCTCCCAAAATAGTAAGCCGACCGGGTTGCTTTTCCCCTGCCTCACCCCTACAGAGGCTACGTGAGCCTCTGCGGCGCCTGCATCAGCCGACATTGGCGTCGTCACCTCTGTCGACCACGCCTCGGTGGTCCTGCCTCTGTCCGCTTCGCTCATGCAGTGCGTACCGAGGCTACTTTTGACCAGCGAGATTCCTTCCTTCTCCTAGAAGCCAGATATGACCCGGATCATAGTTGACCCGGCCACACCCGTTCCTGCATACAAGTTAAATTCCTCTATCCGACTTACAACTTAAGTCGGTCGAGGCTTAGTTAGGTGGACATCCCCTGGTCCGGGTTACTCCAAGATTCGGCCTGCCTTGAGGTGACCCGGCTAGCATCCGCTTTGGCCTTGCCGAACCTCGGCTAACTCGGCCTTTATACCCCGGCGTGACCCTACCCGGGGGTATCCCCCAACAGGAAACCTCCTCCTTGAGTGATAAAATTGATATTATTATGTCTATGCTAGTTAATGGGAAAGCCCATATTGGTCCAAATATGTTCCTTTAGCCTCTTTGGTTGCTCAAGAAGAGCAAGTTGATGTGAACTTCATAAGAAATAACAATTTTGGCAACAATGCTTATAGGAACAATTTTGGTAACAACAATTATAAGCCATATCCTCCCAACAATGGTAATGCTTATGGAAATTCTTACAACAATAATAAGAGTGCTCCCTCTGAACTTGAAGTTATGCTTAAAGATTTTATTAGTTAACAAACTGCTTTCAATAAAACTATTGAGGAAAAACTCTCTAATGCTAAAAGAAATATAGCAACTTTGGCTGAAGCTCAATCTACCTTGAATAAAATGGCTGCTAAACCTGAAACTAATGAGAATCCCTTTGCAGCTACTAATGCCATACAAGTAAGAATTGATGAAAATGTTAGACTATTAGCTGATTTACATGCTAAGTATGAAAGAGAAGATGAAATTGCTAGAAACATTAGTGTTTCTACTATCACCACCACTAGTGTTGAGGCTAGTAATAGTCCTACTACTTTAGATGATAAAGTTGATTTTGATCTTGATGATTGCAACATCTCTGAAGTTACTTAGTTCCTACAAAAGCTTGCTAAAAGTCCTAATGCTAGTGCTATGAACATGGCTTTTACAAAACACATTACTGATGCTCTCATAAAGATTAAAGAAGAAAAGATGAAACATAAAACTTCTATTCCTATAAAACAAGAGGATGGTTGGGAACCCATCATTAATATGAAAGTGAATGACTTTGATTTCAAAGCTTTGTGTGATCTTGATAGTAGTGTTTCTATTATGCCTAGAAGGATTTATGATATGCTTGATTTGCCTCCTCTTGAAGATTATTATTTGAATGTCCCTCTTGATGATAATGCTAAAACGAAACTCATGGGGAGTCTTAATGATGTTCTTATTATGGTTAACGATTCCTATGTCCCCGTTGATTTCTATGTTTTGGATGTTGAATACAATGCTTCTTGTCCTATTACTTTGGGAAGACCTTTTCTTAGAACTGTTGGTGCCATCATTGATATGAAAGAAGGCACCATTAAATATCAACTCCCACTCAAGAAAGGTATAGAACACTTCCCTAAAAAGAGAGAAAAGATTTCTTTTGCTTCTCCTATGAAAACAAAATTTGTTTTTAATGCTTCTTCATTTGAGAACACTTGATTCTTTCTTTGCTTCTTATGCCTAACATAAAGGCATTAAAGAAAAGTACTTATTGGGAGATAACCCAAAAGTTTTAGATGAGTCATGGAAGTTATTACCTCTGTAATAACCTCTCCTTATCCTTTTTATTTGCTTTTTGTGCCAAGAGTAACCTCTAATGAGAGTGAAGTAATGATTGGGAAAGTTGCTGTCCCGAAACAGATTTTTGTGCTTCACCGTAAAAATTCGTGAGAGAGCTCTGTATGTTGGATTGAGCTGTAATTGTTTTTTCTTCTTCCCAAGGTTGTTATCTAACTTTCGTTAGTTCATCACTTTTTGATTTGAGAAACAGAAGGTCTTCGAAAAAATTCGTCTTTACCCGCTGGTCTGTTTTGACAGATTTCTGCCATTTTTCTACATTTGCTTCTTTTTGGTTCCTTCTTGAGTTCTTTTGGGGAATTGAGCTTTTTGAGGGAAGTGCTACAGTATCTAGTGTTCGAAATGGAAGTTTATTTGGTGTTAGAATAGAACCTTGAGACTTATTTATCTTAAGTGGACTAATGTTGCTAATGAGATTGTGTGAAGTTTTGTACGAAGGAGAATTTTCAGGTGTATGGAAGGAATGAGTAATGAGATGAAGGATGGATTAAAGCTCAATCTTGGGGATGCCACGCGTGTCACCCCAAGAAACATCCAAGAAGTACAAGCGTCAAAGCTTGGGGATGCCCAAGGCATCCCCTTCTTCATCAATAAAAATCCCAGGTTTCTTCCAAACGCTTCATTTTTATTGTTTCATGCACAGTTGTGTTTTTCTTGGAGCGTCTTCTTTTTCGTTTTTGTTTTAGTTTTTTAGCTTGGTTTTCTTAGTTTTCTGAACAAATTGGTTGGACCCCCTCTTTCATACTTTTGGTTTGCGAATAGTTTGGTTTGGTTTGGAAAAGAGTAGGAAAGTTCATACTTATGTGGTAAAAAGAGCTCGTTCTTGACTGTGGCTATGCTTTGTCATGCCATGCTTGATATTGTTTTGGCTTTATGCTTAGTATTCTTTGCTGTAGCATGACTTGTTATAAACGATTGAGATTGCTTAATGTGCCTTGGATGAATCATGCGTTGTTTTAGCATATTAAAGCATAGTATAGTGGTATTCTCCTTTGATGCTTTATTTGGGTTGACTTGGCGCATGCTCACACCATGTTATGACTATCTCAAGTCACCATAGCCTTTATGATCCTTTAGTTTTCAACTTGTAGTATCACTTTATTCTTTGATCAATGATGTTTTGTTGCTCTGCATGATTATGGCCATTATTGCTCTCTTAGTTTGTCGCTCCCAGTCTTTTGCTAGCCTCCACAACAAAGTATGAGTTCCACTCATGCATCCAACTCCCTAAACCAAGTTATTCCAAAGAGTCCACCATACCTACCTACTAGCTTATGCTATTCCAAGTACATTCATGCTTTCGTTTACCTTCCACTTGTTATGAGAAAACTAGTGATTAAAGCTCTCACAAACTTGATGGCACACTTTACTTTACTTGCCCTTAATAAACTTGAACCATTGTGTCTTCTATGTTGTATATGCTTGCACTTATTTGTTGGGAATTAGCAGAACCATGCTTTCATGGGGAACGCTTTCAACATTGCACTTGGTACTTGTACCTAGTTGATATCATGCTCTTTTGTATATGGATGTCGTCGGTGTGAAATGAAAGGGGAGCTTGTAAGTCCATGGAGTTATGTATATGTGTTAGAGAAACGCCCGGGCCGCTGGTCTAATCCATGCTGACATGGTGGAAACCTACAGCGTAACCATAATGAGCTGTCTATGAAGCATTCTTCTTATAAAAAAAGTGTCCTATGTTGAGAAAAAAAGAGAAAGAGAAAAGAAAAAAAAGAGATACTATGAAAAGAGGAAAGAGATAAAAAAAGCACCATATTCCCATGGTAAATAAGAAGAATGTTGAGATGCTCGTTGTCTGCTTGCCTTGTCATTTTGATATGGGGATTCTTCCGTATCATCAGGCAAGGGGTACCCCGTTGGCGGTTCTCAATGATACACATGTACTTACGATGACAAGAACTTACCGGTGACTAAACTTGAGTAGCATGAGGAGCGGCCCTCATATACAAGGGACATGAGATTTCTGACTTATACTTCGTCAAGCATGTACACCATAGTTTGTTCACTTTAACCTTAATCACTTCAAGATGCTTATGATAGGGGGCAATGAGAGCTGAAAGCTACAACTACCATAATTTTTGGAAGCTCTTTATGAGACTTGAATCTCTACTTCCTTTTACAAAAGGCCTTTCTTCCACCATTATTTTGAGTCTCCACCTTCTACATTTATGCACCTACTTTGAGAGCTTAGTGGCCATTCTTAGTTCTATGTGCATTGTCCCAAGACTAGTTGATTGATGCATACTTTGATATTTCTTGTTTTAAACTATTGTATCTAGTCACTCTTATGAACTTTGAAGGTGTACTATGCATTTATATTTGCTACTCTACTGAGGGACAAGCTGAATACCATTATGCTATGTTTTCTTTATGTGAAACAAACAAACGTCTTGCAAAGCATTGTTATTCATGAATCTTTTGTTTGTGCCTTTTCATGTTGCATAATAGTTCCTTTGCTTATTGCTAGAACTTTGTCTTTCATGTTATGATTGAAGTACTATGATCCCAGCTTTGAATGCTTTGCAAATACCTTGATCAAGTCTTTGATGGTGCATGTCACCTCAAAAATTATTCTTTCTTTTTATCACTTACCTAATTGAGGACGAGCAGGAGTTAAGCTTGGGGATGTTGATACATTGCAAATGTATCTATAATATTTTGATGTTCCATGCTTGGTTTTATCCACTTACTTGTCTTTTGTTCCAACTTTGGAGTACTTTTCATATGATTTCTTGGACTAACCTATTAACAAGAGCCACAGTGCCCGCTGCCTGTTTTCTGCTGTTTTTGGTTCCAGGAAAGTCAGAAAATGAATATTTTCATAATTGGATGGGACAAAAGCCAAAGTGCCTATTTTTCGGAAGGGATCAAGTGCCAGAATACGAGACGGAGAAGGGCCAGGGAGCCACCACACCACCTGGCCGCGCGGCTAGGCCTGGCCCGCGCCAGGGGGTGGTGTGGCCACTCTCGGCACCCCCTCAGCCTCTCCTTCCGCCTATAAATTGCCCTCGGGACGAAAACCCTAAGTACCCGATAAAAAATCCACGAAAGAGTTTGTAGCCGCCGTCATCTCCATCCCTAGATCGGAAGGGATCTGAAGCTCTTCCTGGCACCCTGCCGGAGAGGGGAATTCACCCTGGAGGCCTTCTTCATCACCATGCAAGCCTCCAGTGTGATGTGTGAGTAGTTCATCCTTGGACTACGGATCCATGTAGTAGCTAGATGGCTGGTTCTCCTCCTGTGCTTTCATGTTTAGATCTTGTGAGCTCCGTTCATGATAAAGATCATCTATTTGTAATTCATACATGTTGTGTTTGCGGGGATCTGATGGATATTGAGATGCTATTTCAGATTGATTATTGATTCTATCATGTCTTTGTATTTGAGATCTTGCATGCTTTCCGTTGTTAGTAGCTATCTTGGCCAAGTAGATGCTAGCAACTCCAAGAGTTAGTATTTATGCTCGATAGTGGGTTCATGCCTCTGGTAATCTGGGGAAGTGACAGAAATCTCTAAGGTACTAGATGTGCTGTTGCTACTAGGGAGAAAACAACAATCCTTTGTTCATAGAACAATTGTATTGTTTACTTTACACGTATTTCGTAAAGCAATAATTTGTTGCTTGCAACTTAATACTAGAGGGGGTTCAGATGATAACCTGAAGGTGGATTATTAGTCATAGATGCAGTTGGATGGCGGTCTATGTATTATGTTGTTATGCCCAATCAAGTCTCAGAGGAGTCAAGATGATTAGTATATGCATGTATTGCTTTCTCGGTGTTTGTCAATTGCCCCGCTGTAATTTGTTCACCCAACATTTTATCTATCTTAAGGAGAGCCACCTCTAGTGAACTATGGATTCCGGTCCTTTACCTTACATACAATCTACAATCTTTAACTGTTTTGTGTTTACTTTTTGCAAACTTTTACTTCTTTCCATTCGATACGTTTAATCCTTTGTTTTCTGCAAAACACGGTGAGATTGATAACCTCATCGCAAGTTGGGGACAAAGTTCTGTGGTTGTGTTGTGCAGGTCTCCACGTTGCTACTCGCACCGGTAGTGCGCCCTGCGCTCAGCCTCAGCCTTGGCAGGGCGCACTACCGTTGCTAGTAGCAACGTGGAGACATGCACAACACAACCACAGAACTTTGTCCCCAACTTGCGATGAGGTTGTCAATCTCACCGTGTTTTGCAGAAAACAAAGGATTAAACGTATCGAATGGAAGGAAGAAATAGTTTGCAGAAAGTAAACACAAGGCAGTAAACTGTTTGTAGATTGTATGTAAAAGAAAGGACCGGGATCCATAGTTCACTAGAGGTGGCTCTCCTTGATAGATAACATGTTGGGTGAACAATTTACAGCGGCGCAATTGACAAACATCGAGAAATCAATACATGCATATACTAATCATCTTGACTCCTTTGGAACTTGATTGGGCATTACAACATTATACGTAGACCGCCATCCAACTGCATCGATGACTAATAATCCACCTTCAGGTTATCATCCGAACCCCCTCTAGTATTAAGTTGCAAGCAACAGATTATTTCTTTATGAACTGCGTGTAAAGTAAACAATATGCTTGTTCTATGAACAAAGGATTGTTTTTTCTCCCTAGTAGCAACAGCACATCTAGTACCTTAGAGATTTCTGTCACTTCCCTAGATTACTAGAGGCATGAACCCACTATCGAGCATAAATACTAACTCTTGGAGTTGCTAGCATCTACTTGGCCAAGATACCTAGTAACAACGGAAAGCATGCAAGATCACAAATAACAAAGACATGATACAATCAATAATCAATCTGAAATAGCATCTCAATATCCATCGGATCCCCGCAAACACAACATGCAGAATTACAAATAGATGATCTTGATCATGAACGGAGCTCATAAGATCTAGACATGAAAGCACAAAGGAGGAGAACCAGCCATCTAGCTACTACATGGATCCGTAGTCCAAGGATGAGCTACTCACGCATCACACTTGAGGCTTGCATGGTGATGAAGAACGCCTCCAGGGTGAATTCCCCTCTCCGGCAGGGTGCCTGGAAGAGCTTCAGATCCCTCCCGATCTAGGGATGGAGATGACGGCGGCTACGGACTCTTTCGTGGAGGAGCAGATAAGACCGTCGTGTCATCATGTACCTCCCCATACCAATCTCATCTCCTCTCTCGCCCTCTGGAGCAAACCCCCTTTCCCACCAAAACCCTAGATCAGACGGGAGCTCCGCCATTGCCATGGGAGCCTCCACTGGTTTAGGTGAGCGCACCATAGGGCTCACCTCTATCTCCTTGTTCACCTCTGACCAGTTTCGCAAGTAGGCGCGCAACATGCGGCGCGAAATCGGGTTCGGCATCCCGTTGGCCACCATAGCCATTGTCGTCGATTCGCCGCCATCGGACCTCTCCATGCCTCGCCGTCCTCACCACCATCACTAGGGTGAGCTTTTGCATCTCCTTGTGCCCTCCACTCGCTCCCTCTCACTCTGCAACGCCTTGCCGTCATGCTCCATCGTCGGTCGTCGTATGTGGTTGTCACCGGAGTAGCTTCGGTGACCTATAACGGGCGGTGACACCACCCTAGATTAGCCTTGCTCCTCTCTGTCGAGCGCGTACCTTCGTTTGGCCCTGCGAGCTCCCAATCATTGAGTTCGTCCTCGACTGGGAGGGAATCCCCTTTGATGACGTCACCATGACGTCATGGTGATGCCATATATGATTTACCTTTTTATTTTTTAAGTAATAATTTATGTGTTCAATAAAAGTCCACTTTGCTGACATGGCCACCGACATGGAATAGGCCCCACCAGTTAGTGGCTGGGGCTAGGAATAACCCCGATGAGAAAAGCCACCCCACCTCATGCTGACATCAGCATTATCTCATAAACCAATTTAATATTTATTTTTAATTCTAGAAAATGAATAAATCTTATTAAATCAATATCTTTTGTTTTATAATTCAGAAATATGTATATAATATATCAAAATGCTCCGAAAAATAAACTCTGTAATACAAACCTATTATCATATTTAATTTTCCAACTTAAATAAGATAATTATTATTAGTAGTAAATAACCTATTAGGGATAAATCTTACATATATATATTCTATTATTTAAAATTCATACAATTAAGTACAACATATCAAAATTCTTAGAAAAACAAAATATACATTTATAAACTTATTTTGTACATTTTTGTGATACTTAACTAAGTATTTATTATTTATTTAGTATTTATAAAGTGATAAAACTTATATCTTATTAATTAAAAATCATACAAATACATATAATATATCCAAAATGATCATAAAAATAAAATCTATACTATAGTTTTCATAATTGAAGTAAAATAAAATGTAAAGGTCTAATAAAGCTTATTTAAACACTTGTCTTTTATTTTAATTCATTAAACATATATAAAGCTTTACTATTGCCTTTATCATTATTTATTTAAAATATAAAAATGTAATAACAAGTTCCATTGATATTTAAGTGAAGTCAAGATAGGTCTAACCATTTTAAGTTGTACTTACTAAAACTACCATTTAAAAGTTAAGTAAATCTTACTCTCCAAAAAGATTTTATTAATTGTAAAATCATCAAGATTTGAGTACCAATTCTTTTACAAGTTTGGGAATCCACTTAAAAAGTTAAACAAAGTTTTTAAGTATTTAACATGATGTCATTCCCATGTTTATAAAAATATGTATTAAATTATATAATAAGTAAATGAGTTCATTCACTTATAGTATTCAGAAAACACTACTCCAATAAGGACAATAATGCCCTTATTTCGCCTTTAGAAAGCATTATGAAATAAAACAACACATAATGTCATCTTGTATTCAATACATATAAGTCCCCACTTACTAGAATAATAGTTACTCAAAGATACTAAATGTTTTCTTCTTAAATAGTTAACTGGAAACTCTAAAAGTATAACTTCAAGATTGAAATGCATTCATTTGGAAAGGTAACCTTTTCCTCAAAGGTAACTCTTTTAAAGAAAATGAAAATGAACTATATCTTTTGTCTTTAACTCTCTAAGTTATACTAGAAAACTTGAATAGCATCAACTCTGAATTATTTGTCAACTCCTTGGGTGCTATGCCATTGTGTGTTACTTCATTGTACTTATAAATTGTTTCACACACACTCACAAACCTTAATAAGAAGCACACGTGTGAAACTGATATAAAAGTGCAACATATTCCTAAGAACTCATCATCAGTTTCCAAACCCTAGATCAGATACGATTATCCCGGGGTTTCGCATTTATCAAACTACATTACATTACTTATGCATAATTGCATCTTGATTCTTTAAACATTTGTCCTTACCAGACCAATGATATTGTTTACAGAATTTGGATCTTCTAGTATCTTGAAGACCGTGAGTGCATAATCTTGCAATCACAAAAGGCAAGTTCACAACTTGCTTGTGTCCTTTGGTTATTTTCTATCAAATGCTTGTAACTCAAAGTTGTCATCACCTGCATTTCAAAAAGGTCAGAAAACACTATTTTCATAATAATCTATTGATACAGTTCCAGTAGTAAAGGAACATAATATCTAGGACTTAACAACCAATGTCGACAGTGATTCTAGCGTCGTATATTACGCGTTAACCATGAGATTTGGAAACGGATGGAGAAGTTAGTTGTATCTTCTTCCTCTCACATGCATCCGGATGTGCAGGTCGTGGCTGTTATCCTCGTAGCGTTCATTAATTGGTAATTCGTAGAGGATATGCAGCATATGGGTGGGAACCCTCAACGTCCCACGATAGTTCTAGCATCTAAAAGGTCTGTACCAACCATTGCCGTAATTCAAGATGTGGGCATGGCCTACACCAAGGGGACATGCGGGGTCGCGAAGGGGGGCAGTGATTGGCTTGGATCTTAGACTGGGCCCCATACCAAGGAAGTATGGACAAGCTCTAGACTTGGATGTGCAACAAGGCTAAGGTCTCTCATGGGTAAAGTCACGCACCTCTGTAGAGTGTAAGAACTGTGACATGTTACTCCCTGTTTCGGGAAGGAGCTACGAACGTGGTAGGAAATGAACCCCACGAAGGTTCTGGTCGACCTATGAAGGTTGTCGGACATAGTTTTCAGAATAAAAGCAACCTTTGAAGAAATGTTTACGAAAACCTGCATTGCCTATGACCTATGGTCTGTGGCTGTAGAGATAGTGCATCAAACACTCATTTTTAGTGAACTTGCTGAGTACGCTTGTACTCAACCGTACCTTCTTAATCCTTGCTAGGTTCTAAGCCGTTGAAGACGACCTCGACATCAACTTATGCTCAAGAAACCATCATTGACAGCTCAAGTTCTTCAATGAAGTCAATGGAGTCAACATATACATCAGCTGAAGCGAAGACGAAGTCTCTGATTAGATAGAAATAGATACTCTAGCCATAAAACCTACTTATGTAGAGCAATGCAATAGCAGCATTTGCAAGCCAGATAGTTTAGATGCTAGCCTTATTAGCCAGATAGCTCTGAGTTGTTATTTCTAGTTCTTCTTTGTAAGAAATTTCTTTCTCCCTCTTTAACCTAGAGTGTTCTCTGGATCTTCTGTAAAGAGTTGAGTTGTAATCTATAGTCATGTCTTAGACCTGCTATGTTTCTGTTGTACCACTCTAAGGGATGTAATACTAGTGAACGGTGTTTCATTGGTGTTATGTCAACAATTATAGTGTACTACATCATGCAGTGGTATGCTGGGTCACCACAGCTGGTATCAGAGCATATGCTTTGACCTTAGGATTAAAACCCTTTTAGGAAGATCTATAGGTTGGATAGTGACTGTAGGAGCCATCTTATCTAAACCAAGACTTGTGATGGATATCCACTTGAGGATAAAATTGTCACACTTAAGTTGGATGTTTTGTCATCTTTCTTAAGGATTAGTTATCTATCTTCTCTAGAGAAATGTTATTCTAGAGTAGCTCTAAATAGGTATAACACCACTAAGATATCCTAAGTAAGTTAAAATATCAAAGAAAATTATGACTCAGATTAGAATATCATATGGAGTAGTTTAAATGGTGTAGTTTATCCATAGAATCCATGAAAGGTAGAAAAATATTATCATTAGATGGTAATGATATGCTACATGATGAAGACCATTAGAACGTGTATAGATGTAATGGGAAGTAAATCATGTGGGATTCACTTGAGAATTTTACGTGATGAAGTAGGATTTCGTTTAGAATCAACAATAGTAAGATACAAGAAGAGTTATCATGGTGAGATTAGCTCTGAGACCATGATAAGTGTGTAATTAGGACTAGTATTTAGCTAATAATCTTGTAACAACAATAAGTAAAGAACAGTAAAGGTCTATGATAAAAGTCATAGGTATTATAATATTATGATAATTGTTGGATTAAGGTAGTAACTATAATGTTGTTAGTAGTTTTGAGAGATCATGTGAGGATAGTTTCCGATAGAATAGAAAATTAGTAGTCTTTAGTAGTCCCGAAAGAAAGATAAGAGGTTAGTTAGAAGCAAAGTGAGGCCACTTTGCTCAAAATTATACTATTGCAACTGAGGAATTTGGGTAAATATTAAGACAAAGAGTAGTTTAACCCTAAGTGCTAAGTATCACAAAGTAAACCTATACTTGGAGGTGTCATATATTACATAGCTAGGCCTGGATTCTAGAGATGTTTTATCAAATACTATATTGCGGGCTTAGAATAATGTGTGATATATGTACCACATTTGGATTTTTGGTTTTTTCTTAGATCTTCTTGATTAACTAGATCTGTACATGAAGTTTGACTTGATGTGCAAATGCATGTTGCATCAGCAAGTTATTACTTGATGTTATAGATCTAGATAGAAAAGGGAATTCATGTAAGGGAGTGACGAGTTTCGAAGATCAAGATGAAGACTTGCAGGAAGAAGGAAACCAAATGTAAGGAGTATCAACACTATTTTGAAGGATGTATCAATCTCAACTCATTTTGAGGTGGTAATAAGAAGGATTATTAATGCAGCAAAGGTGTGGAGCAGCATGATGGAATGAATTTAAGTTCACTCAAGATAGGTGATGTTGCTCAGAAGCTAATGAAGTAGTTGTCCTAAGATCATGGAAGTAACATGATGACCCACAAGTATAGGGGTGTATCGCAGTATTTTCGAGGGAAGTGAAACCCAGTTTATTGATTCAACACAAGGGGAGCCAAAGAATATTTATAAGCCTTAACAACTGAGTTGTCAATTCAGCTGCACCTGGAAACAATCTTGCTCACAGCAGTTTATCAGTAGCAACAGTTTTGTAGTAGGAATAGCAAAGTAACAGCAATAGTAAAGCAAAGACAGTAGTAATAAAAGCAGTAAACAGTGGGATTCGAGTGCGGTAGGCATAGGGATCGATGGACGGGCGTTGCATGGACAAGACAATTCACATAGCAATTAGAACATAGGGCAATTGCAGATAAATAAGATAAAGCATCCAAGTACTAGACAATCCTAGGCATGTGTTCCATATATAGTCATACGTGCTCGCAATGAGAACTTGCACAACATCTTTTGTCCTGCCAGCCCGTTTGCAGCGGGGCCTCTAGGGAACTACTGGCAATTAAGGTGCTCCTTTTAATAGAGCACCGGAGCAAAGCATTAACACTCCGTGAACACATGTGATGCTCACATCAAAGCCATTCCCTTCTGGTTATCCCGATTTCTGTCACTTCAGGGCCATAGGTTCCGGATAACAACATGTGTATACAACTTGCAGATAAGACCATAAACAATACTATCATAATGAATCAATAACATGTTCAGATCTGAAATCATGGCACTCGGGCCCTAGTGACAAGCATTAAGCACAAAAAGTCGCAACAAAGTCATAAAGTACTAATAAAAGATACTAGGCACCATGCCCTAACAATCCGATGCCATTACATGAACGATCTCATCCAATCCCTACCATCCCCATAGCCTACAGTGGGGGATTACTCACTCATAGATGGGGGAAACATGGATGGTCGATGGAGAAGCGATGGTGATGATGATGGCGATGATCTCCTCCAATTCCCCGTCCCGGCAGGGTGCCAGAACGGAGTTTCTGGTGCTGTTTCGTGGAATCTGGTGGTGGCAGCAGAGCGGAACTAATTCTGGAAAAACGTCGAACCCCCCAAAGTTTTTAGGTCAGAAGGCTCCTTATAGGTGAAGAGAGAGGCCGAGGGGGTGCCTGGGGGGCCCACACCACCCCCTGGCACAGCCTGGCCTGGCCCGCGCCACCAGGTGGTGTGGCCACCCCCTGGCTCTTCTCCGTCTCGTATTCTGGCTCCTGGAGTCTTCGGGTGAAATAGGATTTTTGGCATATTTTCCGGGATTTTTCCTGATAGTTGGTTTTCTGCACAAAAAGTAGACACCAAGGCAATTCTGCTGAAAACTGCGTCAGTCCACATTAGTTGCATCCAAATCACACAAGTTTAGAGGAGAAACAATAGCAAAAGTGTTCGGGAAAGTAGATACGTTTTGGACGTATCAACTCCCCCAAGCTTAGCTTATTGCTTGTCCTCAAGCAATTCAGTTGAAAACTGAGTGCGATAAAAGAACTTTCACGAACACATTTGCTTCATATGATGTAAATATTCTCAGCAATGTGATCAACTACTTGGACAATTCATAATAAAGAGTATGCAACCAAGTCTACTTAATAGTCTTTGCAATCTATGAAGAGATTCCAACTCAAGAATAATAAGTAGCATGAAACACGAACATAAGCAACATTACAATGCTCATAAAAAGGTATGATAGAGTGGTATCTCGCTTGCCTTTGATTATGAATATCAAGGCACCTCTGAAGTTCAAGTGATGACTAGAAGTAAAGATATCAAGGATACAAGCATCAAAGTCATAACACAAATAATCAAGTAATGGAACAAACACAAAGAATGAAAACTATGCTCTCAAGAAGGTGCTCAAAGAATATGTGGAGACTCAACAAGTAGAAGAAAAGATTTTGAATAATTTGAAAGGCTTCCAAATGCTGAAAGTATGGTACTTGTTAGCTTTGAGCTCTCATTGCCCCTATCATAAGCATCTTTAAATGGTTAAGGTTAAAGTGACACAACTAAGAGGATATGCTTGACAAGTTATAAATCGAAGTCTCATGCCCCTTACTTATGAAGACTGATCCTCATGCTACTCAACTTCAGTCACAAGTAAGCTCTTGTCATTGTAAGTATATACGTATCATAGAGAACCGCCAACGGGGTACCCCTTGCACATGACACGGGAGCTATCCCATAATCAAAATAACAAGGCAAGCAGACAATGAGCATCTCGGCGATCTTTTTATTTACTATGTGCATAGATTTTTATTGAGGATGCTTCATAAAATGCTCATTATGGTTATGTTGCAAGTTTCCACCATGATTAGGCATGGCTTAGGCTAGCGGCCCAGGCGTTTCTCTAACATACATACAAACTCCATGATCTTACAAGTTCCACTTTTATTTCACACCGCCGGGATCCATAAGCAAAAGAACATGATGTCAACTAGGTACAAAGTACCTATGAAGTGTTGAAAGCAGTCCCCGTGATACATGGTTCTGCTAACTTCAACTCATAAAGCGCAAGCATATGCGCAACAAAGAAGGACACAATGGTTCAGGTTTATTTAGTGGAAGAAAATAAAGTGTGCCATCAAGTTCGTGAGAGCTTTACTAACTAACTTTCTCATAACAAGCAAACATTTTATTCGGAAGAAAACAAGGCATATTGAATATGCACGGAGGTAGCAAATGATGCTAATGGGTAGGTATGGTGGACACTTTGGAAATATTTGGTTTAGGGAGTTGGGAACTTGAGTGAAACACTTTGTGGAAGTGAAGGCTAGCAATAGTAAGGGAGCGACAAACGAGAGAGCAATAGCTGTCATTATATGCTTGCAACAAAACAGGACTACTCATGGCATGAAAGTGATTCAAGATCTTCAAGGCAAAATAATTCATCAAGGCTTAACTGATTATCACAGTCCTGTGCATGCGTGAGCATGTGCCAAGTCAATCAAATGAAACATTCAGAGGAAGATACCACGGTGTCATATCAATTTATGAATAGAGCAATGCAAGCAAACAATCATAAGACATGCTACAAACTATTAGTGAGATGGAGCTAATCATAAGAAAGCAAGAACTATTAAGCATCCAAAGAAAACATACACTCTACATGAACGGACTAAGCATGCCCACAGTGATGAGTATATGTACAAAAATGAAAACAAATAGAGTTTGTTACCAGCCTCTTACCACGCCTCAAGTTGTCATTGATCCTCATTATTGCTCTTCACTTGTGTGGCTTGAATAATAATATGAAACCAATATCCACTGAGGACTGCCGAACCCTGAAGCAAACTCACAAAAACCAAAGAAGAACGACAAATCTTTTTGGTGTTTTCGATTTTTAAACAAGAACCAAAAGGGAAAAACAAACAAAGCAAAATCTTTTTGGGTTTTTCGAATAGTTTAAACAAAGCAAAAAGGGAAAAATCAAACCAAGGCAAAAAGAAGAAGCAAACCAAAGAGAAACAACAAAAATATTTTTGGTCTTTTTGTGTTTTTAGAAAGCAAAAGCAAAGAAGAACGAAAACTAAAAAGAGAATGAAAACATGAATATACAAATTACCGACGCAACATGATATGGAGATGAGTGTGGTGTCGGCGTACCTCCCCCCAAGCTTAGGCTTTTGGCCTAAGTTAGTATCAATCCATGTACGAATAGGGGTTCCAAGCGGGTGGATCTTGGTAAGAATGGTCGTAGCTGGGCCCATGAGAAGAGGAAGCTCCCCAATCATAAGCGGGTTGCTGATATGAAGACTCTCCCTCATTCGAGGGCTGGTCTGAATCATCCGTGACCTCCCTCCTAGTGTCCTGGTCCTGTTGGGAGAGCTCTCCCAAGTACGTGTCAAGCTCATCCTCAGTGAGGGACCATCCTTTCCTGTTATCAAGGTTAAACAAAACAGGTGCAGGCAAAAGAACAACACGCTCGGACTTGCTCTTTCTCCAACCAGCTTTGAGAAAGGTTATTTCATAAGATAACTCATTCAAACTAGCCCACGAGGTAATAAATTTATGTTGTATCATGGAATTAAAATCAAGCCTCTCTATGGGAAACTGTAGGTCTAGATGATGAGGCACTAAACCATGCAATGCTAGCAAACGAGAAGCAATGAGGCCTCCACAAATTCCACCTTTCTCACGGTTAGCAGCAAGACGGAAAGCTATAAAAGCACCCAAGTTGTAAGACCTATCTCGTCTAAGAGCAGTAGAGATAAATGCTAAATCAAATGAAGATAACTTATTGGCGGTTTTCCTAGCAAGAACACACTTGGCAATAAAGTAGGCAAAGTAGCGAATGGAGGGAAGATGAATGTTACGGATTTTTCCACTCTCCTTCGAGAAGCTACTCCCTTGACAAATTTCTACATATAAATCCATGAGTGGTTCTGATCTCTCTTTAATCTTCCTACATGATCCCCATTGAGGTACCTTAATAGCTGCACAAAAATCATCAAGATAAAGGTTGACAGCAATATTGTAAATTTTGTAATGGACCATGGGGTTAGGCAAAGAGTGACTAAATTGGAAATCCTGCACCACAGACATGGTTAGCTTCACAAATTGACAAGGTTCATCTTCCAAAAAATGCTCTAACCCTGCATTAGAAACCAAAGTGTGGAAATCTTGTAGAATTCCTGCAGCTCTCATGAACTCAGGGCATGGATAAATAGAGGGAAAAACTTCCTCCTCCCGGTGTACCTTCATGACCTCAGGCACCCAAAGCTCATGTTGGCTTAGGTGGTGTTCACTCATCTTCTATTCTAAAATTTAAACACCTATTAAACAAGTGATTGCAAAGTAAATATAATGAAGGATTCTACTCATAGGGACTTGCAAGAGGCCTAAACATGCATCAAAACTATATCTCTAAGCATCAAACAAGCTTACAAGCTCTCATAACCAGTCACCTACAGTAGCAAAATACTCAACATATAATCCACTAAACACAAATCTACTTGGACAAGGGGAGGAGTCACATACCTAGGAACAAATGCTCCAAATTTCAGCAAGAAAGATGGGCTGAGCAAGGAGAACGAAAAAAACGAGAGCAAGCATAGCAAGAACGCTATTTTGAGATATGAATTGGAGCTTACTCGGGAGAGAGAAGAAAGTGGCAGGCGAGAGAGTTAGTGGGGGCCAGGGGTGGCCCACACCAGGGCATGGCGCCACCCAAGGCTGGCCATGCCACCATGCGGTGTGCCTGCCTGGTGGGCCCCCCTGGTACCTCCCAGGTACTCATCTGCCCCTTTTTTCACGTAAAAAATTAATATGAATTTTCTGGAATTTTTCGAGACACTTTATTTTTGGGCATTTTCAGGCATAGAAGAATGATTTTTCTGACAAACAGATTTTTTTTGAAACATGATGCAAGGAAAAAAACAAGGCTAGAACTACAGAAGTTCTAGCATGCAAGCAACTAACAACACAAAGAAAACTAAACGAAAGCAAAAACTAAAATGCAAAGGATAGAAATAAACGGAGACAATCATAATGAAAACATTGTTTTGTTCAATGGAATCCTTTTGTTAGCAAGGTTGATCAAGTATTTCTACCAAAACAATTGCATATGAGACAAAACTTTGTACTCCACTAATGATTATGTTACCTTAACCTTGATAGCAATGGTCCCAATCATAATAGTTTCAAATTTTTCTCTTGGTATGGGACAATATATTTCTCCAACTTGAATGCCTTCAACATGTTCAATTGAATTCAAACCATAAGTCCTTTCAATCTTCTTGGGCAAATAGACAGTATGTTCCTTGTCATTAACATTGAAGGTCACCTTTCCTTGATTACAATTAATAACAGCTCCTGCAGTATTAAGAAAAGGTCTCCCAAGAATAATAGACATATTATCATCTTCAGGCATTTCAAGCACAACAAAATCAGTTAATATCAAGCAATTATGAGCCACTTGAACAGGTACATCCTCACATATACCCACAGGAATAGTGGTAGATTTATCAGCCATTTGCAAAGATATATCAGTTGGTATTAATTTTTCAAGTTGAAGCCTCTTATAGAGAGACAAAGGCATAACACTAACTCCAGCTCCCAAATCACACAAAGCAATTCTAACATAACTATTCTTAATAGAGCAAGGGATAGTTGGAATCCCTGGGTCTCCAAGTTTCTTAGGAACCTTACCATTGAAGGAATAATTAGCAAGCAAAGTAGAAATTTCTTCATTAGGGATTTTCCTTTTATTCGAGACAATGTCCTTCATATACTTTGAGTAAGGAGGCAATTTAATAGCATCAGTCAAAGGAATTTGCAAGAATAAAGGCTTCATCCACTCACAAAACTTATTATAGTGTTCATCTTCCTTTGACTTGTGCTTCTTATCAGGGAAAGGCATAGGTTTTTGGACCCAAGGTTCTCTTTCACTACCATGTTTCTTAGCAATAAAATCTTCTTTGGTGTATTTAGTATTCTTAGTGTGGTTTTCAGGTTCTTCTTCAACTTTTTCTTCATTAGGAACAACATTTTCTTCATTGCCACTTTCAATTTCAGCATCAGAGATAGATATACTATTAGGATCTATAGCAGGTTCAGAGGGTTCTACAACAGTTTTATGTTTCTTTTTCCTTTTCTTACGAGTAGAACCACTATTTTCAGCTTGTTGAGAATCCTGCTCAATTCTTTTGGGATGCCCCTCAGGATATAGAGGATCCTGGGTAGCAGCACCAGTTCTAGTTCTAATTTCATAAGCATGTTTTTCTTTAGCATCATTAACTAGCAAGTCGTTTTGCTCTTTAACAAGTTGATCTATTTGAGTTTGAACCATTTGAAAGTGTTTAACAATCATTTTAACATCATTAGAGGTTCTTTCTACAATATCTTTCAACTCAACAATAGCTCTAGTGTTTTCCATTAGATGATTTTGCACCCTTTTATTTAAGTTATCTTGCTTAACAATAAAGATATCAAATTCTTCTAAGCATTGATCAGGAGGTTTCGAGTAAGGGATATCACCTTCATCAAAGTGTTGGAGAGAGTGTACCTCAATAGCGGATGAGTAGGGAATAGGCTTACATAATTCTTCTATAGGAGGTAAATTCTTGACATCTGCAGCTTTAATTCCCTTCTCCTTAAGACATTTCTTAGCTTCCTTCATCACTTCATCATTTAATTCAGTAACTCCCCTCTTCTTTGATGTTGGAATAGGCATAGGAATAGATGGTTCAGGTACAATTACTTCAGGTATAACTTGTTTAGGAGGAGTCCAATCTTCATAATTCTTGCTTATTTTAGCCATTAATTCCTCAGCTTCCTGTGGAGTCTTATTCCTGAAAACACAATCAGCACAACTATCTAGGTATGTCCTAGATTCCTTGGTTAGTCCATTATAAAATATATCAAGAAGATCATTCTTAGGTAAAGGACTTCCAGCCTGTGCATGAATCAAAGCACAAAACCTTGCCCAAGATTCGGGCAATACCTCTTTTTCTCCCTGTTTAAAATCAAAAAGTTCCTACAAAATAGCATGTCTAGCACTAGGAGGAAAATATTTCTGTAGGAAAGTACTAATCAAGCACTCAGGGTTATCAATAGATCCAGGAGGTAAATTACTAAACCAAGTTTTAGCTTCTCCTTTTAGTGAAAAGGGAAAAATCTTAGCAACAAAGTAAGTACGCATCTTAATATCATCAGAAAACAAGCCACTCATGGTAGAAAGTTCATTCATATGTGCTACCTCACTTTCATTCTTAGTCCCACAAAAGGTTCTTTCTCGATAATAGCTATGTAAGATAGATCGAGAGAGAAATCATAATCTTCATCTGTAATGTTTATGGGAGAAGCAGTAAACTTAGCATCAGGAGATAATTTGGGTCTAATAGTACGCCTCTCAAGGAGACTCTTAGCAGCACTCCTATCATGGGTGTTCTTACATTCTTTAATAAACTCATCGGTCATCTCAACATAACCATCTTCAATATCATAACTCTCACTAGACTCAGGTGAGCTAACAGGTGTGGTAGTGTCTTCATTAGGAGTTTCGGTAT
The DNA here is from genome assembly GCA_910589775.1 of Avena eriantha. NCBI lineage: Eukaryota > Viridiplantae > Streptophyta > Magnoliopsida > Poales > Poaceae > Avena > Avena eriantha. Next base: position 392,053,003 of record OU342741.1, read on the forward strand.
TTCCAGCTATAGTTCTAGCAATTGTAGCATCTAGGAAAGGACCTAATGAACCACTCTTATCGAGCACAGTAGAAGCAGCACCATAAGCATCAGAAGTTTCAGATTCAGCAGAAGTAGTAGTGTGTGTAGCATGTGTATGTGGTGGTGTAAGGAACTTACTCAAAACAGACGGTGAATCAAGAGCAGCAGAGGTGTTCAGAACCGTACCTCTTCTTGTAGTGGACGGTAAAATAGGAACCTTGCCATCACGAGACTTACCCATGATGGATGGATAGCAGCGAACAATAGAGAATCCAAGTGAACTTGATAAATAAAGCTATGCTCCCCGGCAACGGCCCCAGAAATAGTCTTGATGACCCGCAAGTATAGGGGGTGTATCGCGGTATTTTCGAGGGAAGTGAAACCCAATTTATTGATTCGACACAAGGGGAGCCAAAGAATATTTATAAGCCTTAACAACTGAGTTGTCAATTCAGCTGCACCTGGAAACAATCTTGCTCACAGCAGTTTATCAGTAGCAACAGTTTTGTAGTAGGAGTAGCAAAGTAACAGCAGTAGTAAAGCAAAGACAGTAGTAACAAAAGCAGTAAACAGTGGGATTCGAGTGCGGTAGGCATAGGAATGGATGGACGGGCGTTGCATGGACAAGACAATTCACATAGCAATCAGAACATAGGGCAATTGCAGATAAATAAGATAAAGCATCCAAGTACTAGACAATCCTAGGCATGTGTTCCATATATAGTCATACATGCTCGCCATGAGAACTTGCACAACATCTTTTGTCCTGCTAGCCCGTTTGCAGCGGGGCCTCTAGGGAACTACTGGCAATTAAGGTGATCCTTTTAATAGAGCACCGGAGCAAAGCATTAACACTCCGTGAACACATGTGATGCTCACATCAAAGCCATTCCCTTCCGGTTATCCCGATTTCTGTCACTTCAGGGCCATAGGTTCCAGATAACAACGTGTGTATACAACTTGCAGATAAGACCATAAACAATACTATCATAATGAATCAATAACATGTTCAGATCTGAAATCATGGCACTCGGGCCCTAGTGACAAGCATTAAGCACAAAAAGTCGCAACAAAGTCATAAAGCACTAATAAAAGATACTAGGCACCATGCCCTAACAATATGATGCCATTACATGAACGATCTCATCCAATCCCTACCATCCCCATAGCCTACAGCAGGGGATTACTCACTCATAGATGGGGGAAACATGGATGGTCGATGGAGAAGCGATGGTGATGATGATGGCGATGATCTCCTCCAATTCCCCGTCCCGGCAGGGTGCTAGAACGGAGTTTCTGGTGCTGTTTCGTGGAATCTGGTGGTGGCGGCGGAGCGGAACTCCTTCTAGAAAAACGTCGACCCCCCTGAAGTTTTTAGGTCAGAAGGCTCCTTATAGGCGAAGAGAGAGGCCGAGGGGGTGCCTGGGGGGCCCACACCACCCCCTGGGGCGGCCTGGCCTAGCCCGCGCCACCAGGTGATGTGGATACCCCCTGGCTCTTCTTCGTCTCGTATTCTGGCTCCTGGAGTCTTCGGGTGAAATAGGATTTTTGGCATATTTTCCGGGATTTTTCCTGATAGTTGGTTTTGTGCACAAAAAGTAGACACCAAGGAAATTCTGCTGAAAACAGCATCAGTCCGCATTAGTTGCATCAAAATCACACAAGTTTAGAGGAGAAACAATAGCAAAAGTTTTCGGGAAAGTAGATACGTTTTGGACGTATCATAACATGAAAGGGTGCAAACAAGAAGTCTTGGAACAAGGGTGGTATTCAAGCTCTAACAACTTAGAGAGAATGCTAGTAGTAAGTCCAGAACCTATAGGGTAATTCATACACCTAGAAGGATCTATAGCTGGTATCCATAGTTGGTATCCTAGCGGTTTAGCTGATTAGGTCATGTTTGTATAATTTAAGCAGTATAAAACTTGGCCTAAGTTAAGAAAGACATAAAGAAGTATAAAATTAAAAGCGAACGACTTTCGAGACATTTCGTGAAATCGGGGTTATCCGTAAGTTAAGAGTAAGGCAAGTAACGTTGGAAGATTCATTTTGGAGATCCACAATTGTGTGGGTGTACCGCAAATTCTTTTGTGAGACCTTATATAGGTAAAGTATAAGCTAGATAGATACCAATATCCTTACTATTGAGCTAATGGGTATTATACATGCAGATTAGAGACCATTAGGAAACCCCAAGGGGGAGAGTAAACAATAAACACTGAAGTGTTGTTGTTTGACCTTCCGACTAAAGGCGGGAGAAGAAGTACTAAACGCCGATAAAATTAAGCCTTATTTTTCATCAGGTTATAAGAAGTCATCATTATAAAGTATTTTCGATAGTATATCTGGATGAATGATTGAAGTGGACATAAAAGCTTAAACTAGTGGACTAGTTATAAAGGGGAAATAGCAGGTAAGTGGTCCTTAAGAAGGAGGAGAGCCTACTAAAATAGTCTAGTGTAAAGTAGTAGGAAAGCCTGATCGGAATGGATGAAATGTGACCAAAACCAATCCTAAGTAGGACTGTGAAGACACAACCCAAGGGATTGTAGTAGAAGGAGTTATGCTACATATTGGAAACGACAGTTGGAAGTTGCCAAGTATGAAGTGAATTAAAGGAAAAATATCTAGATAGGGGATACCCTAATTATCCCCGAATGTAATGACAAAGAGTTTGAGAAATGTCGTGATCAATACAAGTCGACACCTCATTCCAAAATGTAAGAGAGTACGAACTTCGGGGACGAAGTTTATTTTAAGGGGGAGAGTCTGTAACATCCCAGCATTAGAGATTAGAAATAAGCTGAGATGAGGTGTGTGCATTGCATTCATGCATAGAAAATCTGGATAATTGTTGCGCTTTTAAATAAAACTTGTCAAAGTGATTGAAGCTTCTCTTAACTTGGTGGAACTGAAGTAGATCATCATGTTGACTGCGATAAGTTTCAATATGATCTCTGCTAAAACCTTACCTTTGGGTAATATAGTTTGATCTAAGGGTAGATCAAATGTAATAAAACTAAGTCACAACACACTACTCAACAAGGAGTACTTTATCTTCTAGGGATCATGACATGGTATTCCATACAACAACTCAAGGATGAATACTTAATATTCTAAAGATGATATCAAGGTATTATCTACCACAAACCCTGAATACCAAGTTAAGTATATAACTTAAGTAAAGAAACCCCATAACTAAATCTTGAAACACTTGTTTGCCATAGTTATTCCTACCATGGGTATCATGGTAGTTCTTAAACATTAACTCTTATCACAAATAGAGTAGAAAGGGAAGTCAAGCCAAGACCATCCATCACATACCCTTAGTGTCATGTTAATAGATGACAATCCTATTTAACCAAGTCCTAGTGTCAATTGATCATCAATATTGAGTGATCAATTCCTGACCCAGAACTTATTGACTCTTAGCTTTGACCTAGTATGTTAACCTTCTAGATATATTAAGTAAATTAATAAGAAGAAGGAACTAGATATGGTAGAGTGTTCCATCATCAATGGAATGTGATCCTTAGTGGAGATCAAACCATATGATGTTGGAGGAGTTAACTCACTCATGATTTAACTAGAAGAGGTATCTAAACCTAAGAGTTAAACTAGTACTTGAGGAGCCATGAGAAAGCTAGTAGTATTAGTGTATCAAATAATAATCTTGATTAAGCCAAGTGGGTATAAACTTCAAGTAAGTTTCCTTAACAAGATAAGTCTTATAGAGAGACTAATACAAGCCTACTACTTAGTTGATGATAGCTCTTGATCAGACAATTATAAGCCTAAGCTTAGCATGATCAAAGGATGGTGGTCATTATTCTCAAGTCATTTGAGAATAGATGACCAGCTGATAAAGTAGAGTGTGAGTATACCAAATTAGGCAAGCCTTATTAAGCTGAATCATATAGCTTGATCATGAGAAGTCAAGCTAGAATATGATGAAGTATATAGTATGAGTTGTATGGAGTACTTGGAGGCCTAGTAGTTTAACCAACATAATACAAGGACAAACTTGTATTATGGAGAGTAGTACCATACCCATTCCAAAGGATTGATATCACATGTATAGAGAGAATTGGAATCTGGCAAGCCTTGGAAGTAGTTGCAAGAGGTATATAAAGGAATCAATGGAGGGAGTTAGAAGTAACTAGATTGATGGATTCCTCAAGGGTAGTTAAGAAGTGCAAGTTAGGTAGTAAAGGAAGAGTGTTAGGAGAATGGAATAATGAAGTTATAACTATCTAGATGAATGACTTCCTTAAGGGTAGTTTATGAATGGAAGTTGTATATATATACTAGGAGAAGAACGAATGAGTATTGTTGGAGTGGCATGACCATGTCATCATATGATGATGGATATGGTGGAGTCAGATGATTGTCTTATTTAGGAAGATGTGGTCTTTGCGAATAAGATAAGAGAGGTAAATAGAGTATATTTAGGAAAGGAATTCCTTATCTAAAGATAAGATTAGTGAGGTATTGTCGGGGGGATTATCCCCGGGTACCCCAAAGAAGCACTCAAGACGGATAAAAAAGGAAAAAACAGATAAAGATAAAAGAAAACTGGAGCTCCTCGGCGTCCTGGGCCGACTAGAATCTCCCAGCCGGCCTGCATCACCATTTCCGGCTGGGCCTCCCCCAAGCCGGCCCGATAGCGCCCCCCGGCTGAGCCCTCCTTTCGGCTGGGCCCCCCGCCCCAGTTGGCCTGCTCCACGCCGCCTCCAGTTCCTTCCGGCTGGGCTGACCCAGCCGGCCCACTCCCGCGACCCTACTCCGGCTCCCCCTCTCCCGCATCCCGGCTCCACCCTCCACCTTCCCGGCTAACCCCGCCCGGGCTAGGCCTCCCATGCCTAGCCCCGCCCGGTTGGGCCGCTTGGTTCCTGTCCGGCTGAGCCACCAGGCGCCGGGGACAGCCGGATCGGCTAGAAGCCCCCAGGCTGGCTCGATCGGTGGACAGAGGCTACGATCACTACATGCTGCCGCCCTAGTCGGTCGCCACTCCTTCGATCAAGACCCAGTTGCTACTACTCGACCAGCTGGTCTGCATTGAATCCCAACGAACGTACAGCCAGAAGAGAAGACATCGACAAGACCAAGACCATGCTACTTTATCAGATGATGTAGTCAACGGTATGGCACCATGCACTGTACTTGTACCTTGTACACTGTAGCCTACCTCATGCATGACATAGCAAATAGTCTAGTTAGGCCAGCGGGTCCCACCGTGTCCCTTGGGCCACCTTTATAAGGAAAGGGAGGGACTCTCTCACGCTCAGGCACACAGCCACCCATCGATCACTTCACACACTCTTGTGCTAGGTAGCTCACTCTCACTCTCTGCTAGCTAGCTCGCTCACTCGGACAGGCATAGACAGATACAGACATAGGTTGGTCATACCGCATTTAAGGCAGTATCTAGCACATACAGCTCGAGGAGCACTTGTAGTTCGTGTATTCCACATAGTTAGATCCGGCAGGAGTAGGGGCTTTACCTCACCACGAGGGCCCCGAACCTGGGTACTTCTTGCGTCTCGCTACGCTCGCTTGTATCCAATCTCGCATGCGGACGCCGTCGATAGCTTCCCTGCTAGTCCCCACACCTCTATCTAACCTCCTCAGGTACTGCCGTTCCCAATACAACGACAAAAGATAGCTTCGGCCGGAGTTCCGTTCCGCATGGGACCACTTCGTCTTCATCGGCACCGACGCCGCTCGAGTTGCTCGGGGCTCGCCGCCTCCGCGCCGTCGTCACCGACACCGCTCCATCAAGTTTCTCGGGGGCTCGGCGGCCGCCGCGCCGTTGTCGCCTTCGCCTCGCCGCGTCTCCCGGGGGCTCGTAGCCGCCTTCGCGTCGTCACCGGCTTCGCCGTGACTTCGCGTCGTCATCGCCTTCGCCCTCGCCAAGGTTCCTGGGGGCTCGCCGCCGCCGTCGTCTCGCCGAGGGGCTCGTCCGCGCCTCTGCTGCGCCTCCCCGCGTACGGCAAGCCGGCAGCGCTCCCGCGCATGCGCAAGGCGGCAGGCAAGCAGCGGCATGCCCGGCACCGCCCAGCACCATCGCCACCGTGGCCGTGCGCGCGCCCGCACCTGCACGTCACGCCACCTACAGCAGGGCCGCGCCGCCGCCGGGCTCCTTCCCGTCGAGCTCCTCCGCCCGCAGGGCCCCCATCTACAGCGCTGTGCGAGCGCAGCGTCACCACGTACGCCGCACCTCCGTCCGCGCTAGGTCTACCCTGCATCGCCGCACCACCGCCGCCCGTCGCGGTTGGCTGCACCTCCCGCGTGTACGCGGCGACCGCCGGCCGGTGACCCCGCGCCGCTCCTTCCCCGCCACCACGAAATCCTCCTCGCGGCCGCGCCCGTCCGCCGAGGCAGCAGCAGCCGCTCACGCTCGAGCTCCCCTCCGCCCGCCGCCGCCCGCAGCAGGCTCCACTGCGAGCGCCGCCCCCTGTGGCTCCCCGCATTCGCCCGTGCACGCTCGCCCAGAGCCACCAGGTTTCGTCGCGCGCGCGCCCGCCGCACCCCCGGCGCCACCCCTCCCCGCGAGCCCCTTCTGTACCGTCGGTGAGGGCCTCGCTGTGCCGCTGCTGCGCCAGCTCGCGGCCACGCCCCGTCCCTGTCAATCGGCTGTGCAGAGGAAAGAAAGAAAAAAGAGAGAGAAAAGGAGATGGGACCGGCTGGGGGTAATCCGGTTGGCTGTGGCCGGTTGAGAGAAAAAGAAACGAGAGAAAAAAAAAGAGAACGTGATGGAGAAAAGGAAAGAGAAAAAGGTCGAGCCGGCTTGGTGTGGAATGGGGCACGTTCGGTTAGGAAGATGGTGGGGCCGGGTGTGGTGTTGGCCGGTTAGCAAGAGAGAAAAAAGTAACCAAGGAAAAAAGAAAAGACTGGCAGTGGTTAGTCGTTTTTGGATGATCCGGTTGGGACCATCCGGTTGAAAAAAGAGCAAGGAAAAGATAAGAAAAAAGGAAGTGAGGAAAAAATAGAGAGGAAAAAGAAAATAAGGAGGGATCCGGCTAAGGAAGTGGTCGGCTAAAAATAAAAAGAGAGTATATCCGGCTAGAAAAAGTAAGAGAAAAAAAGGGGCAAGAAAAATCCGGCTACATCCGTCCGACTACCCGTTCTGTCTGTCCGATTCGGCCGGTTCGGACCCGTTATTGCTGAGTCAGACCGACTCCGCACCATTTCGTCCCATTTGGTTACCGGTTCGGCCGGCTGGACCCCGCTCCGGCTGGGCCAGGCCGGCTCGGCCATCCCGGCGCGTTTGGTTGCCTGGCCGGCTAGGGACCGAATCCGGCTACGCCGCGTTTGGTTGCCTGTCCGGCTAGAGCCAGGCTATCCGGCTGGAACGCCAGTCGGACCGTTTCAGCAGCCGCAACGCCTGCAGAATTGCGCCTTCGACCCTGCTATACCGACAGCTACAATGTGAGTGTTTTTCCGACCTCGAGCAACCCTCGAGGTCTCGCCAGATGTTGTTTCCCTTCCTGCTTTCAGTTTTCCGGCGCCGGCAACCCCTACCTGGGGCTCGCCGGTTGGCCCGACCTGCTAAACCCGTAAACCGACTGAGTAGTGTGCGATGGTGTCAGAGGCCCACTCTTCGTCTCAGCTACAGACAGCAACCGGGCTGTCCGGCTAGCAAGAACAAAAGCCCGAGGCATCCCACATGAAAAACAGCGAAGGGTGTGACAGATCGGACATTCCGGCCTTGTGCCTAGTTGGTATTTTTTGGCTGCTCAGCCCCTAGTACCGTGTGCTATGTACTGTCAGCTCCCCCTTCGGTTCCGGCTCCAGACCGCAACCCGGCTGGCCGGCAAGGACATAGCGTAAAGAACAGAGCGCACGGGAAAGTGACTAAGTGTTCAGAGAAGCACGAGCTAGTTTTTGAAAAAATAAAACCGGTATCCGGTCGTTAGCATGTGTACTATATATTGATGTACTGACAATCAATTATGTTTGTTTGTTTTGGCACGACTGCACCGAGTCGGATTTTAAGGGCATTTGAAGATTCAAAGCACCTGGCGTCGCCAGCTACTTCGAATCTCGGGGGCTACACCCACCGGGTGCGCTGGCGTGCCCCCGGTGTAATCAAGTGCTCCGTTCTGGCTGAAGGCGTTCAGCCGGATAGCAAGATCGAGGTGTCGAAAAGAGAAAGAGATACAAGATTCGCAACACCTGCCTCCATCAGCTACTCCGAATCTCGAGGGCTACACCCCGCGGGTGTGCTCGCGCGCCCCCGTGGTGGTTGTGTTGCTTCCCGGGCTGAAGGTGTCCAGCCGGACGCTGTTCAAGAAGTTCATCTACAATGACAACGGCAAGTTTTTGTGGAGCTCGTGCGAATTTCCCCCTCCGGGTGAAATCAGCGCGTGCTCAGGGGCTAGTGTCGGGGGGATTATCCCCGGGTACCCCAAAGAAGCACTCAAGACGGATAAAAAAGGAAAAAAACAGATAAAGATAAAAGAAAACTGGAGCTCCTCGGCGTCCTGGGCCGACTAGGATCTCCCAGCCGGCCTGCATCACCATTTCCGCCCGGGCCTCCCCCAAGCCGGCCCGACAGCGCCCCCCGGCTGAGCCCTCCTTCCGGCTAGGCCCCCCGCCCCAGTCGGCCTGCTCCACGCCGCCTCCAGTTCCTTCTGGCTGGGCCGACCCAGCCGGCCCACTCCCGCGACCCTACTCCGGCTCCCCCTCTCCCGCACCCCGGCTCCGCCCTTCACCTTCCCGGCTAACCCCGCCCAGGCTGGGCCTCCCCTGCCTCGCCCCACCCGGTTGGGCCTCTTGGTTCCTGTCCTGCTGGGCCACCAGGCGCCGGGGACAACCGGATCGGCCAGAAGCCCCCATGCTGGCTCGATCGGTGGACAGAGGCTACGATCGCTGCATGCTGCCGCCCTAGTCGGTCGCCACTCCTTCGATCAAGACCCAGCTGCTACTACTCGACCAGCTGGTCTGCATTGAATCCCAACGAACGTACAGCCAGAAGAGAAGACATCGACAAGACCAAGACCATGCTACTTTATCAGATGATGTTGTCAACAGTATGGCACCATGCACTGTACTTGTACCTTGTACACTGTAGCCTACCTCATGCATGACATAGCAAATAGTCTAGTTAGGCCAGCGGGTCCCACCGTGTCCCTTGCGCCACCTTTATAAGGCAATGGAGGGACTCTATCACGCTCAGGCACACAGCCACCCATTGATCACTCCACACACTCTTGTGCTAGCTAGCTCACTCTCACTCTCTGCTAGCTAGCTCGCTCACTCGGACAGGCATAGACAGATACAGACATAGGTTGGTCATACAGCATTTAAGGCAGTAGCTAGCACATACAGCTCGAGGAGCACTTGTAGTTCGTGTCCACATAGTCAGATCCGATAGGAGTAGGGGCTTTACCTCACCACGAGGGCCCCGAACCTGGGTACTTCTTGCGTCCCGCTACGCTCACTTGTATCCAATCTCGCCTACGGACACTGTCGATAGCTTCCCTGCTAGTCCCCACACCTCTAGCTAACCTCCTCAGGTACTGCCGTTCCCAATACAACGACAGGTATTAAGGTAGGGGTCATTGAGAACCCTTAACCAACAATATGTCAAGCCATGACAGAACCATGTCTACCTATTTGTCTAAAACTCTAGAATTAAGTTAGAAGTGGAACCAATTCCTATTTTCAAGATGTCAAAGAATAATATCTCTTGGACAAATACAGCTTCCAAGAGATAATTAGAGAACCAGATGAGTGTTTATGGATGAAAGTATTGTCTATTTTGTTATCTTAGATCCTAATAGAAACCTAGACCCATGAACCATCAAGACCACATTAAGAAGTAATATTTATAGCTCACTCTAAGTTGAGATATTACTATGGTCACAAAACATGATGGCAATTTCTTAGCCTTAATATTCCTCCATATCCGTAATTGAATATGAGTTATTAAATCCTCTCAGAACCCATAACACCTATATTTGAATAAACATTGGCATTCTCCACCAATGATTTCTATTGATTCATAATGATCTAACCAAGATTGTTCTGTGGTAATTCTAAACTCTACAAATCAAGTAGAATTGGATTTGGTAAAATCACCAAATAGGGACAATCATGAAACTTAAATCACCCTATCATGAACCACAAGAATTAATATCTTATAATGTATATCTAATTCCTTTATGAGGTTAAATATTAATAAGATTTTGTACACATAAATATCCATCTTAAACCATCACTATTACGTTCTTTTAGTGGAAGTGAAAGTCATTTTAAAAGATCTTATTATAAAGAGTAAATCTCTAAACCCTAATTCCTATTTATATTTCTAATAAAAATAAACCTTTATATAATCGTGATTAGTGTAAATACTAAAAGGAGAAGTCCAAGGATACAAATATATACAAGCGTTCAGTACATATTCACAAGGTATTACAAATTAAATTTAAACTTTAAGGAGATAAAGAAATGTAAAACAGAATAAAGAAAAGAATAAGAAACAGAAAAATAACCAGAATAAACCAACTCTGGCCCGAGGCCCAATTACCTCATTCTTATCTAATGCCCACAAGCAATAGCAACAACTCAAACTGGCCCAGCGACAGCAGCCCAACTTCCCTCCTTCTCTCGCTGACAGGTGGGACAGCAGATGGACTGCGGGCTGAGATTAAAAATGCACAAGGGGGTTTTCCGCAAAAAAGTGCGTCGTCGTCTTCCTCGCCTACTGGAAGCATCTTCGTGGCTGCACGGTCGCCGTCAATCCTCCATCGCGTTACGATAGTCGCCTCCATCATTGGGAGGATCAGATAAGACCGCCGCATCATCCTCTACCTCCCCATACCAATCTCATCTCCTCTCTCGCCCTCTAGAGCAAACCCCCTTTCCCACCGAAACCCTAGCTCGGATGGGAGCTCCACCGTCACCATGGGAGCCTCCCCTTGTTTAGGTGAGCGCACCACAGGGCTCACCTCTATCTTCTTGTTCATCTCCAACTAGTTTCGCAAGAAGATGCGCAACATGCGGCACGAAATCAGGTTCGGCATCCCATCGGCCACCACAGCCATTGTCGTTGATTCGCCGCCATCGGACCTCTCCATGCCTCAGCGTCTCACCATCATCACTAGGGTGAGCTTCTGCATCTCCCTATACCCTCCACTCGCTCCCTCTCACTCTACAACGCCTTACCGTCGTGCTCTGTCGTCGACCGCCGTATGTGGTTGTCACCGGAGTAGCTCCGGTGACCAATAACGGGCGGCGACACCACTCTAGATTCGCGTTGCTCCTCTCTATCGAGCGCGCACCTCTGTTTGGGCCCGCGAGCTCCCAATCATTGAGTCCGTCCTCGACTGGGAGGGAATCCCCATTGATGACGTCACCATGACGTCATGGTGATGCCATATATGATTTATCTTTTTATTTTTTAAGTAATAATTCCTGTGTTGAATAAAAGTCCACTTTTCTCACATGGCCATCGACGTGGAATAGGCATCACCAGTCAGTGGCTGGGGCTAGGAATAGCCCCGGTGAGAAAAGCCACCCCACCTCATGCTGACATCAGCATTATCTCATAAACCCATTTAATATTTATTTTTAATTCTAGAAAATGAATAAATCTTATTAAATCAATATTTTTGTTTCATAATTCAGAAAAATGTATATAAAATATCAAAATCCTCCAGAAAATAAACTCTATAATACAAACCTACTAACATATTTAATTTTCCAACTTAAGTAAGATAAATAGTAAATAACCTATTAGGGATAAATCTTAAATAAATATATTCTATTATTTAAAATTCATACAAATAAGTATAATATATCAAAATTCTTAGAAAAACAAAATATACATTTATAAACTTATTTTGTACATCTTTGTGATACTTTTCTGAGTATTTAATATTTATTCAGTATTAATAAAGTGATAAAACTTATAAAAATCATATCTTATTAATTTAAAAATCATAAAAATACATATAATATTCCAAAATGATCATAAAAATAAATTTTATACTTTAAAAATATCATTTTTAATAATTTAAGTAAAATAAAACGTAAAGGTCTAATAAAGCTTATTTAAACCCTTTTCTTTTATTTTAATTTATTAAAAATATATAAAGCTTTATTGTTGCCTTTATCATTATTTATTTAAAATATAAAAGTGTAATAACAAGTTCCATTGATATTTAAGTGAAGTCTAGATAGGTCTAACCATTTTAAGTTGTACTTACTAAAACTACCATTTAAAAGTTAAGTAAATCTTACTCTCCAAAAAGATTTTCTTAATTATAAAATCATCAAGATTTGAGTACCAATTCTTTTACAAGTTTGGGAGTCCACTTAAAAAGTTAAACAAAGTTTTTAAGTATTTAACATGATGTCATTCCCATGTTTATAAAAATAAGTATTAAATTCTATAATAAGTAAATGAGTTTGTTCACTTATAGTATTTAGAAAACACTACTCTAATAAGGACAATAATACCCTTATTTCACCTTTAGAAAGCATTATGAAATAAAACAACACATAATGTCATCTTGTATTCAATACATATAAGTCCCCACTTTCTAGAAGAATAGTTATTCAAAGATGCTAAATATTTTCTTCTTAAATAGTTTAGTTAACAGGAAACTCTAAAAGTATAACTTCAAGATTGAAATTCATTCATTTGGAAAGGTAACCTTTTACTCAAAGGTAGCTCTTTTAAAGAAAATACAAATGAACTATATCTTCTGTCTTTAACTATCTAAGTTATACTAGAAAACTTGAATATATTCAACTCTGAAATATTTGTCAACACCTTGGGTACTATGCCATTGTGTGTTACTTCATTGTACTTATAAATTGTTTCACACACACTCACAAACCTTAATAAGAATCACAAGTATGAAACTGGTATAAAAGTGCAACACATTCCTTGTTGGGGGGATACCCCGGGTAGGGTCACGCCGGGGTATAAAGGTCGAGTTAGCCGAGGTACGACAAGGTCAAAGCAAATGCTGGCCGAGTCACCTCAAGGCTGGCCAACTTACGGAGTAACCCGGACCGGAGGATGTCCACCTAACTGAGTCCCGGCTGACGTATGTCATAAGCCGGCAGGGTTTATGTAACTTGTATGCAGGTACCCGCGTGGCCGGATTAACCAGGCACGATCCGGGTTATATCAGGCTTGCAAGAGAAGGAAGGTATCTCGCTAGTCAAAAGGTGGTCACTATACGCTGGAGCATGAGCGGAGCGGACAGAGGGAAGGGCCACCGAGGCGTGGCCGACAAGGGTGACGCGCCTTGTGTCGGATAACGCTGGCGCCGTAGAGGCTTACGTAGCCTCTGCATGGCTTACGATGGCGAAAAGTGACCCGGTCGGTTTGCTATTTTGGGAAGAGGCATATTCCCAAGAATATGCCTCCACGTATGCCCTAATTGGAGACCTAGCTTCCCCTTTATAAGGAGCGCTAGGGCCTCTATAGAAGGGGCTGGCATTTGAGTAGTTGGTTCCTGGTAGAGAGTTAGTGGTGAGAGTAAGAGAGCTTCTTCTTCCTCCTCTCCCCAATACAGCTCAAGAAGCATTTGTAAACCTTGTGAAGCTAGTGAATACAAAGCTTCCGTGTGTGTGGAATCACCACACTATCCCTCCCTAGATTTCTCTAGTGCATATTGGCCCCACCTTTAGCCTATCCATGGCATCTGCCGTGACACCACCACGACAGTTGGCGCCCACCGTGGGGCTAGCGCACCTAGCAGGAGTGAAGATCCAAACGGGAAACCTCATCGGCAACGGCGAGCGCATCGTCTCTGGGCTCGTTCAGCACTTTGGAGCATTGGACTACGTCACCGACAATGCTGGTTGTTTCGGCAAATGACCTCTTCCGTGCAACGGCCTCTTCGTCAAGCTTGGCGCTCACAAGATCTACGTCGTCGTCGATGTGTCGTGCATTCACCCATGGCACGTCGTCGAGGGAGGCGAGCCACCCCTTAGCGTGGCTCGCGGGGCGCATATCACACGCTCCCCTAACCGCGCCGAGGTGATGATGATAGCGCCCGGCGCTGGCGCGAGCAAGGATCCGGCACCAGATCCGGAGGTAACACCCAAGGCACCAAGGAAAAGTAGGGGTCATCCACTAGAGAGGCCAGAAAATGTGCTGCAGCAAGCAATAGATAGCTTGGCAAGTCCCATAGCACCTGTAGTAGATCCGGCTCAGGCACAGGCCGACTTAGAAGAAACTAGGCAGAAAATACTAGAGGGTGCGAAAAAGATAGCCACGGCTCAACAGTCGTTGAACATGACACTGCGCGAGTACGCAAGAGCAAATAAGGTAGATGATGTGAAAGTAAAGGGGAGAAACCTCATCAGTGAAATGAACAAGGAGGGTGATACTAGAGTCGAGGAATCAGAGAACATTCTGTCTGTGGGGTTGCCGAAGTACAGTACCCCGGCAAAGAACCTCAGAGCAGCGGATGCAGTTACGTCCGAGTTAGAGGGTTTGACGGGTGAAGCCCGGCAAAGACAGCAGGATAGGGTCAATGAGTTAGTTCGGATCGCTAACAGGCAAAATGAAGAGTTGCTCGGGGCTAATCCGGCAAGGGTTGGGGCTTCCAAAGTCGTTTATTCAACGATAGGTAACTTGTAGAAATCTGCTGGAGCTGCATCGTCCCCTCATGGTGGCCCAAGAAGAGAGGAAGTGGTGACCTCGGCGAGGAGAAACAAATAGATAGTCCCCTACGACCCGGCAAGGGCAGGGAAAGGAAAAGCAGTGCAGGGAAATGAAAATCGACGAAGTGTCAGCCGAGGTGAAGCTAGCCGAGGTAACCGCGACCAAGGCAATGCCGGTCAGGGAAACACTGTGAATAGCAATGCCGGACATCACAACTCGGCAGGTGCAGGGCAACCGCAGCAGGAATATACCACGGCAAGAGCGAAGTGCCGGCCAAGGTATGCAACAGAGAGGCGCTCCACAAGAGCAAGATAGATACAATGATGGTGATTCGGAAATGGTGAACGCAGGATACCCTAGGCCGGATTATCACGTGATAGGGTCAAGGTTGGGAAGCAGGAACTTGATGCCTGATGATGCCAGGTTAAAACTGGATCAGCTTTATAGGTCAAAGCAGATTGAGGGGCAAGGTCCTCCGGGTCCAACGTGCTTTGGTCCCCGGATCATGAAAGCCTCCAGTACCTAACTTCCAGTTACCCAGAGGCACGAAAACATATGACGGTAGCACAAAGCCGGAGGATTGGTTGATCAACTACGCGACGGCAGTAAAAATTGCTACAGGTAACTTGAGATGGGCTGTGAGATATGTACCTCAGATGCTGGAAGGGCCAGCAAGGGTATGGCTAAACAATTTACCACCCGGTAGTATCAACTATTGGATCGATTTTGAGGAAATGTTCGTCAGTAACTTCTCAAGCACGTATCAGAGGCCCAATAGGCCGCAGACCCTAGCAATGTGCAAGTAGAGACCAAATGAGACAAACCGGGAGTTCTTAACCCGTTGGTGCACAGTGCAAAACTCATGCTATGGCGTGATCGAATCATAGGCCATATCTTGGTTTGCGCAAGGGTGTAGATATGCAAGCATGCTATGGCAAAGGTTACAAAGGGATATGCCAACTACACTCATAGAGACAATCCGGATCGCTATTTCATATGCCTTGGGTGATCCGACTCAACCTAGGCTTGTGTCAAACGAGTCAAATGAGGAGTACTACCAGCGAGGTGGAGCCGGTCATCTCGGCGGAATGATTACCGGGGTAAGAGAAGAGATGATAGACCGGATTACAGGTACAGTTCACAACAAGTTGCAGCTGTAAATCAAGATCAACCCGGAGCAGGGAGTAATCAGCGTCAGAAAACTGGACGGCAACAGTGGACCCCAAGAAATGATGGCAAGAAAACTTGGACGTCCGAGCAAAATAGACAGTGGCAAGAAAAGAAGGACCGGCCGAGGTATACGTATGAGGCAATGCTAGATCAGCCGTGCAAATTTCACACGCTGAATCCGTGTAACCCGGCGGGTCACATGACTCGGCAATGTGAGTGGATGAGGAAGATAGAACAAAGTGGTTCGGGGAATGCTTAGGCACCTCGGAACGATCAACCTCGGCAGGAGTTACCCCGGTAGCAATTACTCTCTGGAGAGAACACGCAACAGTTAATGTTGCCACCACCTCCGCCGAGGTATGAAAACCATGAGAGAAGGGATGCAATGCATCAGGTGGAAAATCAGCATCAGCCAGATCAAAGATATCCCGGCAATGAGGGGAGAAATGAATACAAAGAGCATCACCAGAGTTACTGTGTGTTTACCACGGAGGAGATACATAGAAAGAGCTTGCAGCGCCGACATATGGAAGTGAATGCGGTAATGTCGGCGGTGACAAGGTATATGCCTTGGTCGGATTAGGAAATTACGTGGAGTATCAAGGACCATCCCAAGCTTATGCCTAGTCCTGGTTCGTATGCACTAGTGCTGGACCCAACGTTCATCGGGCCAAATATCAATGTAAGAATTTCTAAGGTGTTGATTGACAATGGCAACAACATCAATATTATGTACGTGGATACAATGCGCAAGTTGGGTATTGATGGCTCAATGCACGGCGCCCAGAAAAATGCTTGATGGCGGTGTTAATGTAGAGCTCATTGGGAACCCCAAGAGGAAGGTATGGTAAGCACAACAGCAAGTTTCCCTCAGTATGAAACCAAGGTTTAATCGAACCAGTAGGAGCAAGGAAACACCCCAAAGGTGTTATTAGCTGAGCTTTGGCAGGGCGCACTACCGGTGCTAGTAGCAACGTGGAGACCTGCACAACACAACCACGGAACTTTGTCCCCAACTTGCGATGAGGTTGTCAATCTCACCGTGTTTTGCGGTAAACAAAGGATTAAACGTATCGAATGGAAAGAAGTAAAAGTTTGTAGAAAGTAAACACAAAGAAGTAAACAGTTGTAGATTGTATGTAAAGAAAAGGACCGGGATCCATAGTTCACTAGAGGTGGCTCTCCTTAGATAGATAACATGCTGGGTGAACAAATTACAGCGGGGCAATTGACAAACACCGAGAAAGCAATACATTCATATACTAATCATCTTGACTCCTTTGAGACTTGATTGGGCATTACAACATTATACATAGACCGCCATCCAACTGCATCTATGACTAATAATCTACCTTCAGGTTATCATCCGAACACCCTCCAGTATTAAGTTGCAAGCAACAGATTATTGCTTTACAAACTACGTCTAAAGTAAACAATACGATTGTTCTATGAACAAAGGATTGTTGTTTTCTCCCTAGTAGCAACAACACATCTAGTACCTTAGAGATTTCTGTCACTTCCCCAAAGTACTAGAGGCATGAACCCACTATCGAGCATAAATACTAACTCTTGGAGTTGCTAGCATCTACTTGACCAAGATAGCTACTAACAACGGAAAGCATGCAAGATCACAAATAACAAAGTCATGATAGAACCAATAATCAATCTGAAATAGTATCTCAATATCCATCGGATCCCCAAAAACACAACATGTAGAATTACAAATAGATGATCTTGATCATGAACAGAGCTCACAAGATCTAAACATGAAAGCACAAAGGAGGAGAACCAGCCATCTAGCTACTACATGGATCCGTAGTCCAAGGATGAACTACTCACGCATCACACCGGAGGCTTGCATGGTGATGAAAAAGGCCTCCAGGGTGAATTCCCCTCTACGGCAGGGTGCTGGGAAGAGATTCAAATCCCTCCTGATCTAGGGATGGAGATGACAGTGGCTACAGACTCTTTCATGGATTTTTGATCGGACACTTAGGGTTTTCGTCCCGAGGGAAATATATAGGCGGAAGGAGAGGCCGAGGGGGTGCCGGGAGCGGCCACACCACCCCCTGGCGTGGGCCAGGCCTGGCCGCGTGGCCAGGTGGTGTGGTGGCTCCCTGGCCCTTCTCCGTCTCGTATTCTGGCACTTGCTGACATCCGGAAAAATAGGCACTTTGGCTTTTGTCCCGTCCAATTCCGATAATATTCATTTTCTGACTTTCCTGGAACCAAAAACAGCAGAAAACAGGCAGCTGGCACTGTGGCTCTTGTTATTCCAAGAAATCATATGAAAAGTACTCCAAAGTTGGAACAAAACACAAGAAAGTGGATAAAACCAAGCATGGAACATCAAAAATTATAGATACATTTGCAATATATCAGGTATCTCGGAGAACATGCTCCAGGCCACAAGAACAACTTTCCATGGCATTGTGCCAGGCATTTCTTGTGAACCCATTGGCAAGGTCCAGGTAGACGTGTTATTTGGCATAAGAGATAACTGCCGAACTGAAAATTTTGAGTTTGAGGTGGTGAACCTAGAAAGCGCATATCACGCGTTACTCGGCAGGCCTGCCCTGAACAAATTCATGGCAAGTTCTCACATCAGTTACCTGAAGATGAAGTTGCCCAGGCCAAATGGAGTAATTACCATAGCAGGAGATTTTTGACGTTCCATTGGGTGCGCGTCAGCCAGGTCTAACCTGGTCGAGTCACTCGTGATCGCACAAGTAAAGAGAAAGATCCAGGAAGTGGCAGCATTGGCTCAGTCCGCACAGCAATATATGACGACACTGAGTAACCCGCATGGAAGTGTCTCATTTCAAGCAACGAAAGATACAAAGAAAGTGCCTATTGATGATCTGTTCCCAGAGCGCACCGTAACGATTTGTGCCGGGTTAAATGACAAATAGGAAAGCGAGCTCGTCAACTTCCTCCGTGAGAATCGGGATATCTTTGCTTGGTCCACACAGGACTTGCAAGGTGTTCCGAGGGAGTTGGACGAGCACTCTTTGAATGTGAGACCCGGAGCAAAGCCGGTGAAGCAACCTCTCTGCTGCTTCGCCGAAGATAGGAGAAAAGTCATTGGAGATGATATAGCTTGGCTCCTAGTAGCTGGGTTTATCATGGAAATACTTTACCCAGATTGGCTATCTAATTCGGTGCTGGTGGAAAAGAAGAAAGATGATCCGAATGTGGCAGTGGTTTGGCATATGTGCATCGATTACACGAACCTGAATAAGGCGTGCCCAAAAGATCCATTCCCACTGCCAAGGATAGATCAGTCATAGATTCTACTACTGGGTGTGAATTGTTGTCATTCATAGATGCATATTCTGGTTTCCACCAGATACCTCTGAACCCAAATGATCAAATAAAGACTGTGTTTATCACCCTGTATGGGGCTTATCGCTATCGCACCATGCCTTTTGGTTTACGTAATGCAGGGGCAACGTACCAAAGATGTATGGAAAAATGTTTACACGACCAAATCGGCCGAAATGTGCAAGTATATGTGGATGATGTGGTTATAAAAACCAAGGAAAGCAAAACTCTCCTTGATGATATCAGGCAAACGTTCGCGAACCTAAGAAGGTTCCGAATGAAGCTTAACCCGGAAAGTGTACCTTCGGTGTCTCGGCTAGAAAATTACTCGGATTTCTTGTCTCCAGCCGAGGTATCGAAGCTAACCTAACTAAAATCCGAGCCATAGAGCGAATGGAACTGTCGAAGTGTCTTAACGATGTCTAGAAGTTCACTGGTTGTCTGGCATCTTTGAGTCGGTTTGTATGTCGGATGGGAGAAAAGGCATTGCCTCTCTATCAACTAATGAAAAAAGCGGACAAGTTCGTATGGACGCCGCAGGCCAATAAAGCCTTCATCCAGTTAAAGAAAATGTTAGCCACTGTGCCAGTGTTAGCCTCTCCACTATCAAAAGAGCCAATGTTGCTCTACATAGCCGCAACCAACCGAGTTGTAATGGAGTAGTAGTGGTAGAGCGCGACGAAGATGGTAAGTCAGTGCAAAGGCCAGTTTATTACTTGAGCAAGGTATTATCAGCATCGAAGCAAAACTATCCTCACTATCAGAAGATGGTGTATGGTGTGTATATGGCAGCGAACAAGCTAAAACACTACTTTGAAGAACACCCAATCAAAGTGATATGTGAAGCCCCCATATCTGAGATAATGAGTAACAAGGACGCAAGTGGTCGAATTGCAAAATGGGCAATTGAGCTAGCCCCTTATGCTCTGCAGTACGACAGGCGAGATGCGATCAAGTCTCAGGCTGTGGCCGATTTTTTTGTAGATTGGGCTGAAATGCAATATGAGTCACCGTTACCAGATCCAAACTACTGGAGAATGCATTTTGATGGATCAAAAACAAAAACCGGGTTAGGCGCCGGAGTTGTACTTACCTCACCAAAGAAGGACCAGTTGAAGTATGTGCTGCAGATCCATTTCGCAGCATCAAACAATGTCGCCGAGTATGAAGCACTTGTGCATGGGCTCAAGGTGGCAAAATAAATTGGAATACATTGGATCCAATGCTTTGGCAACTCGGATCTGGTAGTTCAACAAGTCCCGGGGCAATGGGATGCTTTGGATGCAAACATGGCATTGTACAGATTTCATGTGCAAAAGATATTAGGGTACTTCGAGGGATGCGAGTTTCACCATGTACCCCGGCTGGAAAACGAGGCTACCGACATATTGTCGAAGCTCGGATCAACCCGACAAGCAATTCCACTAGCTGTAGCACTAGAACACCTCAGAAAACCATCTATCAGGCCATCCCCAGAATCCGAGTCAATCTACATCCCGGCAGATCTGGAGTCCGGAGTTGTACCCATGGACATTGATGTGGGAAGTGCTCAGGAAACCCGGGGACTGCTGCGCAGAACCCGGGGACTGCGCAGCATGATCTGGCCGAGGTTATGTCGGTGGATCAAATGGAAATTGATGAGAATGTATTTTCGGTGCGAGCAATTCCTGAAGGATAGAACTTTGCCCAATGAAGAGGTGCTTTCCACGCAAATTCAGAGGCGCGCAAAAGCATACACAATTATCAACGCCGAACTATACAAGAGGAGTGTCACAAACATCCTCCAACGATGTGTTGACCCGGGAGAAGGGCTTGACATCCTCCGAGATATACATCAAGGGGAATGTGGGCATCACGCCTCATCCAGAGCTTTAGTAGCAAAAGCTTTGAGGCATGGGTTCTACTGGCCAAGTGCCTTGGAACAAGAAGAAGATCCAGTAAGAAATGCAATGGTTGTCAGAGGTATGCTACCAAGACGCACATGCCAATGTCAGAGCTCAAAACCATACTAATTACCTAGCCATTTGCCGTATGGTGTCTAGATATGGTTGGCCCGTTTAAACCGGCAAGAGGAAATATGACCCATATCTTGGTTATGGTGGACAAGTTTACGAAGTGGATTGAGGTAAAGCCGATAAGAAAATGTGATGGAGCTACAGCCGTGACATTCCTCAAAGATATCATTCTGAGATATGGCTATCCTCACAGTATCATAACAGATAATGGCACCAATTTTGCTGAAGGAGCATTTGCGCGATTCTGCCGAGATAAGAAGATTCGGCTGGACGTTGCCTCGGTAGCCCACCCCGCATCGAACGGACAAGTGGAGAGATCCAATGGATTAGTATTATCCGAGATAAAACCTCGGCTCATTGAGCCGCTGCAAAGATCAGCGGGGTGCTGGATAGAAGAACTACCAGCGGTACTGTGGAGTTTAAGAACAACTCCGAATCGATCAATAGGCTATACGCCATTTTTTCTGGTATATGGGGCAGAAGCTGTATTACCAGCCGACATAGAGCATGATTCGCCTAGGGTCACCCAATACACAGAAGCTGAAGTGCGAGAAGCCCGGCAAAATGATGTTGATCTGCTGGAAGAAGCGAGAGAATTGGCATTGTCCAGATCCGCCATATATCAGCAAAATCTCCGACGTTATCATAGCCGGAAAGTAAATCCCCGAGTCTTCCAGAAAGGTGACCTGGTACTCCGGTTGGTACAACGTACTGCTGGCATGCATAAGTTATCCCCCCCATGGGAAGGGCCATTCATTGTGAGCAAAGCATTGCACAATGACTCTTATTATCTCATCGACGCAAAACCACAGAAGAAGAACAAGGCGAACAGGTCCGGCGAGGAATCTAAGTGTCCATGGAATGTAGCTCTACTTCGTCCGTTCTACACTTAACAAAGAAGTGTGTGTATCCGAGTCTCTCATACATCGGTATGTATGTCGGCAATGAGTTTATCAATGAAATCTTGGCACCTCGAGCAGTAACTCGGGGACTGCCTTAATAATATTTGTTATCTTCTGCACTAGTAATTTATTTTTATGTCGGCTGGCTTAAGTTACTTCTGCCTAAGCCGGATTAGTAGTGTGTGAGCACCAAAAACTCAACTCTTCGATTTGCTGTTGTCCAACAAGATTTGGCTTCATGGCAAGTAAGAGAACAAGTTTGGAATTGCGTAGCACACGAAAGGCGACTAAGGAAAAGAACGTAATCGAGCCGACATTTGTTATTCGGACTAACTTTATGTTTACCTTGTTTTTATGATGTTGGATTATTTTAAGCTAGTACTGAAGTTTCTGAGTATTGTTAATTCAATTTTTGAAACTCGGACTCGTAAGTCACAAAACTGAATCAAGATAGACACGAGCCGAGCCAGAAAATTGGAGAAACAAAATGAAACTCGGGGACTACGCCCAAGTTAATCTGGCATGAGCAACTTAGTAGCAAAATATAATATGTGTGCTTAATACATCTGCACCCGACATACCGAGGATCTGATAAATTTCAAAGTGTTTTTCCACGCTCAAGGAGCGACAACAGGAGGAGGAAACTCAGCGCCAGCAGGTGGAACTCCGGCTTCAGCCGCATCCTCGTCTTCATTTTCTTCGATATCTGAAGCTTCATCCTCTTCCTCATCTTCTAAACCATCCTCGACGTATTCGTCGTCAACAGCACCAAGGAAACTTGGTCCTTCATTCCATTGATGGACGGGGGCAAACTGGACGAGGTTGTGGGTGCAAGCCTTGCGCCGGGCTACCCAATCCAGGTCATCCGACCACTTTGATTCGGTGCACAGGCATTCGAGAAGCTTTAGATCTAACTTTTCATACCATGTGAGAACAAAGTTGAGGACAGTTTCAGCTCCGGCGCGTGTAGCGGATTCCCTCTAGAGGTCAAGCTGGGTCTCGCAATCCATTAACTTGGTAATCAGAGCAGTGGACCCCTCCGGAGTATCTTCACCAGGCCAAAGGGCACGGAAGATCTGGACTGCTGCAGCTAGGATACCCGAACCATAGTTCTTCACAATCTCGATGTGAGAGGATAGGCTGACCAGCAAGTCCTCCATGTCATAGGGAATGTTTTCAGAGCTAGGACCAGTTGGGGTACCCCTCTGCTGGCGGAACTTGGCAACTGCAGCAACCGCAATAGCATCGCCCTCTTGGAATTTGCCTAAAAACAAAACAGGTGAAATAGGTAAAGGAGGTTGACCCAGAGAGATTCATGTCGGCTAAAGGAAAAGAACTTACGTGAGATATGACTATGGATCCAGGTCAGCTCTTTGGTGCAATCAGCACGCCTTTTCCGGAGCTGCTCAAGTTCAGCATTTGCCGAGTCAAGCTTGACATCGGCCTCCTTCAGCAGCTCTTGATCTTTGGCAAGTTGAAGGTTGAGACATTCTCGTTCCTCAGTGAAGTCTTAGCCAGCTTTATCCATCTCAGTCTTGTGGAGCGCCTTGAGCTTTTTCATTTCAGCCTTGAGCTTGGAAATTTCATCATCTTTGGCCTGGAGAATGGCAAGTTCGTCGTTCTTCTTCTTGAGCTCGGCCTGATGTTGCCCTGCTTGTTCGAGAAAATGCAGCATCATATCAGGCACGGGCACACTATCTTCAAGGGATGCTGCAACGGTGTGTTAACCAGGAAAAGCCAAGGCATAAATATCTGCCAAGCCAAGAAGAAAAGGAGATCAGCCAAACCGAGTTACCTTTTATCTCGTCCAAGTTTTTCCTCATAATGGTATTCTTGGCCTCCACTCCAGCTGCGCAATCCAAATGACAAATTAATCCGGTGGGGAAAGACAAAGAAAGATGGGGGAAAAGGCAAAGAGAAAACTTACCCCTTTTTTCAAACTCAGCAAGAAATACAGAATGTTTCGAGTGCAGCGCTTTGTGTGTGTCCAAGAGGCGCTGAAACTCAGCACTCCGACGATTGGTGGTGACCTGAGAAAAGCATAGTTGACTTAATTGTGTGCATATTCGAAGTGTACAAGATCCGGGCCAAGTAGACCTTAACTCGGCTCTAGGTGTGTGCATATTCGAAGTGTACAAAATCTGGGCCAAGTGGAACTTAACCCGGCTCTAGGTGTGTGCATATTCGAAGTGTACAAAATCTAGGCCAAGTGGAACTTAACCCGGCTCTAGGTGTGTGCATATTCGAAGTGTACAAAATACGGAGCAAGTGGAACTTAACCCGACTCTAGGTGTGTGCATATTCGAAGTGTACAAGATCCGGGCCAAGTGGAACTTAACCCGGCTCAAGGTGTGTGCATATTCGAAGTATACAAGATCCGGGCCAAGTGGAACCTAACCCGGCTCTAGGTGTGTGGATATCCAAAGTTACTAAGGAGCTACGCTAGTTCTCTAAAGGAGCATCCGCCCGAGTAACAAGTTACTCCCCCGGAGGCTCGGGACTAATGGATATATCTCTAAGAACTTGTGCATGCTAAAGAAAAGACAAAGTAGCGTACCTCCATCATCCGGCCAGCAAGATTGATAGCCTTGGCTGCTGTGTTCATTTGTGCGCTAAACTCGGCGGGCCCAAACTTCTCCGAAAAATCGTCATTGGGATCGATGAACTCCGCTTTGTTCCAGTTATTAACGTATTCGATTAGGGTCAGAGGATAGCGCTCTCCACTAAGCATGTGGGGCGCAATCAAACCCTTGGCATGGGCCTCCCTCCTTTCAATTTGGGCAGCAGCAGGGCTGGTGTGCAATGCAAGTTGCGTGCTTGCTAACCCGGGGGAGGCATCCTTCTTTGGCAGATTTTTCTTCGGAAGCATGGACACGAGCGTGTGCTGTCCAGCTTCAATGGAGGCTGCCCTGGCGGCGTCAGAACTTTTCTTGGCCTTGGGCTGCCGCTGAGAGGCTGAGGTTTGAGCTCCGGATTTGGATTTGGGCATAGCCTTGGTGCTAGCCGCGTTTTCTCGCCGAGTCTTGGAAGACTCGGACGAGGCGGAAGGAGTTGGTGCTGCTGCTGGTACTTGTGGTGTTGCGGTTGGTGGTGCTGGTGTTGGTGCTTGTGCTAGTGTTGGTCTTGGCGGTGGTGCTATTGGTACCACGGAGGTGCCAGGTTGCGGCTGAGCCGATGAGGAGCTGGGAGCATCCGCTGCCTTGGTAGAACCACTTCCCCCTGCTCCAAGGTTGCCCTCCTCTGGACGAGGTGGACTAGAACCCGGAGCAGCTACTAAAACCTCCTGAATGGGGCTCAGCGGGCGTGTATCATCGCCACGAGGGGGAGATGGGCTGTGCCAGAAGGAAGAGGAGATGCTGGAGCCGCTCTGAGGAACCTCCACCGCAGCCCTGCCGAATCAAACGACGAATAATAAGTTATAACAAAAGGAAGGCATGTAGATACAAAAGTACGAAGCAAAGAATTGGACAAACAGAAAAGTGACTTACTCATCAGAAGTCAAAGGCTCTCCGAGTCGTGGCCTTAGTCGGAGGTTTGGTGGCGGCCTTATCTGCGGACTTCTTTCGCCTCTTGGTTGTTTTAGAAGGTCCGGAAGAAGTAGCAGAAGCGGCAGCCCGTTTCTTAGACGCGGCTGGGACCAGCTCACCCGTGGCGAGAGGAGGATCTTCGTGGATCTGCCCAGCCTGGTTAGCTGAAGCCGGAAAGGCGTAAGAAATGGGTACATTGTCAAATGCTTCCATCACCTCAATGTCGGAATCATCTTCATCATCAGGCCAATCCCTTAAGGAAGAGAAGTTACCAGTGGGTCGCTTGGTTGCATCAGGGAACGGCAGGAACATCTCCTGATCCGGCTCCTCCTCGTCCGAGACAAGTCGATCCTTTGCCCATTTGAGGGAAGGCTCGGTGCCATCTTCGAGGTTTTGCTGAAGAAACAACTAATAAAGAAATACAAAAGGATCAAATAAACAACATACTCCGACATAGGATATAACTCGAAAAAAGATTGAATCACGAGATTTACCATAGGAGGAGGCTTGTCCCGGCAGTAATGCTCCAATCCCCACTACCAATCAGCGGAGAAGTCCTTGTCGGTCGTAAAAAGGGCCTTGACCCGGCGGAATATCTCGGTGTTGTTCAGTTCAAAGGAAGAAGTCTGGTTGGGGTCAAGTCGCCAGCTCATATGGCAAAGCTTGTGTGTGCGCTTCTGGAGAGGGGAGATCCGGCTGCGGACGAAAGTGATCATCGCGTCCTCGTTGTGTAGCGCCAAATCCTTCAGCTCCTTGAAACGCTTGTTGACTTGATTCGCCAAGACAGTGGGTTTCTTGGAAACCCGGTCCCACAAATCCGGATTAGGAGGACCCGGAGCATAGGGGCGCAGCCGGATCAGATCCTAATCAGTGCCATTTCTAACATAGAAGAAGGTTCAGGCCCAGCCCTTGCAGGAATCAAGCCCCGTGACCCGGGGAAAGACGGATTGTTTCCGGGGAGAAATAGAGGCAGCACCGAATTCTGTCAGATGTTTGTCCTCCGGGCCAATCAGTTTATTCGGAATCACGTTCCTTCGTAGACCAAAGAACCGGATCCAAAGCTCTTTGGTGGGCCACGGACTGACATATCCTTCTACAGTGGAGGCGAAGGAAGAAAGGGACGTGATGGCATTCGCCAGGAGATGGTGAGGTTGGAGTTCGTACATATTGAGGAAGTCATGGAAAAAATCGCTAACAGGCAGGCCGAAGCCGCGCTGAAACTGAGAGAGGAACATGATGAACTCACCCGAATTGGGTGAGGGAGAGAGCTCCTCGGAGGCGAGGCAGGCATCACGCCCTCGGGGATGCGGCGGGTGCGGTAGAGCCAGTCCAGGTCGTCCTGGCACACCCAGGAACCGGCCCAGGCACAGCGCTCCGTGTTTTCCGCCCCCTCCTCCAGCTCTTCTTTAGCGACGGCGAGCTCCTCTTCAGTCATATCTAGATCGCTGTCCTCACCGGCCCTATCGGAGGTGGGAGGCAGAGACTTGGACTGGCGCGGACCCGTGACGATGGAGCTGCGTGGGAGCGGCAGCGAGGCAGGTGCAAGAAAGCATGGTGCGGCAGCGGCGCTGCTGAGCAGAGGCGGCGACGGTGGCGCTATCGCTAGGAAGAAGAAGAGGTAGAGGGGCGCGAGAAGGAGAAAATGGCCAAGGGGCGCGCCCCTCCCCTATTTAACCACACCCCAGCGGGGGTAGTGGGATCGTGCAGTGCGTCGAGGCCACACAGTGTGGTCGTGTATCTGCCAGGTCAGCCAATCAGAGGCGAGCCACAGGAAGGGCCACAGGGCACAGGGGATCCCACAACGCAACGAGGTGATACAGTTAACGAGGAGGCGGTTGCGACGTGACGTGTGCAACAGTAACGCCTGACAATAAGTGTAGTAACTAGCACAGGCCCTTAAAATGAGGCAAGATAATGATTACCCTCCACGTGGGACGTGGGGAAGCGTACGAGAGAAGGAAGGATAACCCGGAAAATTAGAGGGTGACCCGGCCTGCGAGTGAAAACTCGGAATGTGCCAAGGGAAAGTTAGCCCATGAAATTCGGGCTAGGAGGTAACTCGGAAAAGGGAGCAAAAGGCTCGGTAAATTGAACCTGCCGTGGCCTTAGCGGCTGGAGCTGCTAAGACCGCACCAGCTTCGGAGACTAATGTTGGGGGGTGCCTCGGGTAGGGTCACGCCGGGGTATAAAGGCCGAGTTAGCCGAGGTACGGCAAGGTCAAAGCGAATGCTGGCCGAGTCACCTCAAGGCTGGCCGACTTACGGAGTAACCCAGACCGGAGGATGTCCACCTAACTGAGTCCCGGCTGACGTATGTCGTAAGCCGGCAGGGTTTATGTAACTTGTATGCAGGTACCCGCATGGCCGGATTAACCAGGCATGATCCGGGTTATATCAGGCTTGCAAGAGAAGGAAGGTATCTCGCTGGTCAAAAGGTGGTCACTGTACGCTGGAGCATGCATGGAGCGGACAGAGGGAAGGACCACTGAGGCATGGCCGACAAGGGTGACGCGCCTTGTGTCGGATGACGCTGGCGCCGCAGAGGCTTACGTAGCCTCTACATGGCTTACGATGGCGAAAAGTGACCCGGTCGGTTTGCTATTTTGGAGACCTAGCTTCCCCTTTATAAGGAGCGCTAGGGCCTCTGTAGAAGGGGCTGGCATTTGAGTAGTTGGTTCCTGGTAGAGAGGTAGTGGTGAGAGTAAGAGAGCTCCTTCTTCCTCCTCTCCCCAATACAGCTCAAGGAGCATTTGTAAACCTTGTGAAGCTAGTGAATACAAAGCTTCCGTGTGTGGAATCACCACACTATCCCTCCCTGGATTCCTCTAATGCATATTGGCCCCACCTTTAGCCTATCCATGGCATCTGCCGTGACACTACCACGACATTCCTAAGAACTCATCACTAGTTTCCAAACCCTAGATCAGATACGATTATCCCGGGGTTTCACGTTTATCAAACTACATTGCATTACTTATGCATAATTGCAACTTGGTTCTTTAAACATTTGTCCTTACCGGACCAATGATGTTGTTTACAGAATTTGGATCTTCTAGTATCTTAAAGACCGTGAGTGCATAATTTTGCAATCACAAAAGGCAAGTTCACAACTTGCTCATGTCCTTTGGTTATTTTCTATCTAATGCTTGTAACTCAAATGTTGTCATCACCTTCATTTTAAAAAGGTCAGAAAATACTATTTTCATAATAATATGATTATGGATTATTTACCAAATGGTAATAATCTATTGATACAGTTCTAGTGGTAAAGGAACATAATATCTAGGACTTCACAACCAATGTCGCCAGTGATTCTAGCGCCATATATTACGCGTTAACCATGAGATTTGGAATGAGACAGAGAATTCAGCTGTATCTTCTTCCTCTCCCATGCATCTAGATGTGCAGGTCATGGCTATTATCCTCGTAGCATGCATTAATTGGTAATTCGTAGAGGATATGCAACATATGGGTGGGAACCCTCAACATCCCATGATAGTTCTGGCATCTGAAGGGTCTATACTAACCATTGCCGTAATTCAAGATCTGGGCATGGCATCCACCAAGGGGACATGCGGGGTTGCGAAGGGGGCAGTGATTGGCTTGGATCTTAGACTGGGCCCCATACCAAGGAAGTATGGACAAGCTATAGACTTGGATGTGCAATAAGGCAAAGGTCTCTCATGGGTAAAGCAACGCACCTCTGTAGAGTGTAAGAACTGTGACATGTTACTCCCTGTTCCAGGAAGGAGCTACGAACGCGGCAGGAAAGGAACCCCACAAAGGTTATGGTCAACCTATGAAGGATGTCGGACATAGTTTTCAGAATAAAAGCAACCTTTGAAGAAATGTTTACGAAAACCTGCATTGCCTACGACCTATGGTCTGTGGCTGTAGAGATAGTGCACCAAACACTCGTTTTTAGTGAACTTGCTGAGTACGCTCGTACTCAACCGTACCTTCTTAACCCTTGCTAGGTTCTAAGCCATTGAAGATGACGTCAACATCAACTTATGCTCAAGAAACCATCATCAACAGCTCAAGTTCTTCAATGAAGTCAATGGAGTCAACATATACATCAGCTGAAGTGAAGACGAAGTCTCTGATTAGATAGAAATAGATACTCTAGCCATAAAACCTACTTCTGTAGAGCAATGCAATAGTAGCATTTGCAAGCTAGATAGTTTAGATGCTAGCCTTATTAGCCAGATAGCTCTAAGTTGTTATTTCTGGTTCTTCTTTGTAAGAAATTTCTTTCTCCCTCTTTAACCTAGAGTGTTCTCTGGATCTTCTATAAAGAGTCAAGTTGTAATCTATAGTCATATCTTGGACCTGCTGTGTTTCTGTTGTACCACTCTTAGGGATGTAATACTAGTGAACGGTGTTTCATTGGTGTTATGTCAACGACTATAGTGTACTACATCATGCAATGATATGTTGGGTCACCGCAGGCATGTTCCGCTACATGCTAGGGTGAAAGATTCCATACCGCAAACGGGTGTATCGCGCGCCATTGTACCCTACATTGCTGGACGGTGGGCCGTGGGTGCGACATGGGTCCGTCATCAGCGTACGCGGGTTGGAACTAGGCGATGATAGGAGTTCCCTGCGCGACAACGCTCCGTACCCGCCGGGTTGCGGGACCCACCGAAAGCTGACATGGCGGTGTGAGCCTATGCCAGGCGCAGTTTGTCGTGGTCGTGGGCCCTTTGAGAGCCGACGTGGTACCGTTATCCCATGTCGGACACGGTTTCTCACGGTCTTTCATGGACATAGGTCCTGCCATAGGCCTACGTGGCACCATAAACCCATGTCTGTTGTCAGAGTAGACCGTAGAAAACGCGTCTTCTCACGGTTGTAGAGCACAGGTAGTGGCATAAACCTTAGACGTCTGCGGGTTCTCTCGGCGAGATCGTACAGTGTGTCACGTTCGTAGTTGAGTGATACATTGCAAATGTATCTATAATTTTTTATGTTCCATGCTTAGTTTTATCCACTTTCTTGTGTTTTGTTCCAACTTTGGAGTACTGTTCATATGATTTCTTGGACTAACCTATTAACAAGAGCCACAGTGCCAGCTGCCTGTTTTCTGCTGTTTTTGGTTCCAGGAAAGTCAGAAAATGAATATTCTCGGAATTGGATGGGACAAAAGCCAAAGTGCCTATTTTTCTGCAAGTCATCAGATGCCAGAGTACGAGAGGGAGAGGGGCTAGGGGGCCACCACACCACCTGGCCGCGCGGCCCAGCCTGGCCCGTGCCAGGGGGTGGTGAGGCCACCCCTAGCACCCCCTCAGTCTCCCCTTCCGCCTATAAGATGCCCTCGGGACGAAAACCCTAAGGGCCCGATCAAAAATCCACGAAAGAGTCTGTAGCCGTCGTCATCTCCATCCCTTGATCGGGAGGGATCTGAAGCTCTTCCCGGCACCCTTCCGGAGAGGGGAATTCACCCTAGAGGCCTTCTTCATCACCATGCAAGCCTCCGGTGTGATGCGTGAGTAGTTCATCCTTGGACTACCGATCCATGTAGTAGCTAGATGGCTGGTTCTCCTCCTTTGTGCTTTCATGTCTAGATCTTGTGAGCTCCATTCATGATCAAGATCATCTATTTGTAATCATACATGTTGTGTTTGCGGGGATCCGATGGATATTGAGATGCTATTTCAGATTGATTATTGATTCTATCATGTCTTTGTTATTTGTGATCTTGCATGCTTTTCGTTGTTAGTAGCTATCTTGGCCAAGTAGATGCTAGCAACTCCAAGAGTTAGTATTTATGCTCGATAGTGGGTTCATGCCTCTGGTAATCTGGGGAAGTGACAGGAATCTCTAAAGTACTAGATGTGTTGTTGCTACTAGGGAGAAAACAATAATCCTTTGTTCATAGAACAATCGTATTGTTTACTTTACACGCAGTTCGTAAAGCAATAATCTGTTGCTTGTAACTTAATACTGGAAGTGGTTCGGATGATAACCTGAAGGTGGATTATTAGTCATAGATGCAGTTGGATGGCAGTCTATGTATAATGTTGTAATGCCTAATCAAGTTCCAAAGGAGTCAAGATGATTAGTATATGCATGTATTGCTTTCTCGATGTTTTTAATTGCCCCGCTGTAATTTGTTCACGCAGCATGTTATCTATCTTAAGGATAGCCACCTCTAGTGAACTATGGATCCCGGTCCTTGTCTTTTACATACAATCTATAAACTTTTTACTGTTTTGTGTTTACTTTCTGCAAACTTTTACTTCTTTCCATTCGATATGTTTTATCCTTTGTTTTCCGCAAAACACGGTGAGATTGACAACCTCAACGCAAGTTGGGGACAAAGTTCTGTGGTTGTGTTGTGCAGGTCTCTACGTTGCTACTAGCACCGGTAGTGCGCGCTGCCAAAGCTCAGCTAGTAACACCTTTGGGGTGTTTCCGTGCTCCTACTGGTTCGACTAAACCTTGGTTTCATAACTGAGAGAAACTTGCTGCTGTGCTCATCATACCTTCCTCTTGGGGTTCCCAACGAGCTCTACATCAACCACGCACCAGCACTTTTCTGGGCGCCATACATAGAGCCATCACTGAGCTGGCACCCTACATCGTAGTCGTCCGAGGGGTTTCGCTTCTAGGTCGTACTGTGGGGTCTATTCCTGCCACCCTAAGAATGTAGACATCCGTGAGTTCTCACTGACATCGGTCGAGGTGGCAGTGTGATCCTATTGCCGTGTGTGTCCTCTCACAAACGTCTGTCCAAGTTGCAACATGATCCTATCACCGTGTGCATGCTCTATCGTCGAGGTCGTCCACCGGGTATAGAACACCTTCCCTGATGCCATTCATTAGCTAGCTTCTCTCCTCTCTCCACCTGCGCAGTGCTTAGGTTCTTCTTCGTGATCAGCGGCATGTGCTGCTCCAGTGACCATACCTGGAGCTGGCACTGTGGCAGATCATGAGAGCGAGACGAAACAGGATGCGGTTTGTTTCTATAGCCACCTCTATTGTCCCTCCTTTCATCTCCGCGTTCGTCTGCAGGCATCGCTCCGATGACCACACCCAAAGCTGCCATTCTGGATGGTCGTGAGAGCGAGAGGAAGCATGACAAGGTGTGTCCTCTTCCTCTCTATATTCCAACCCTCCCACCACAAAACAATATCCATGCTACACTCCGTCTCATATGTTTGTTGTCCCACAAGCTGGCCCTGGCTTCCCCTACCACGGTACGGTCATAGGCTTGGGCTGGATCCTCTATGACCATCTATATCGTGTAAGGTGCAGCGGGCACGGACAACAAGAATCTTCTTCTTCCATCCTATGTTTCGTAAAACAAAAACCGTTTAAATCTCAAATGGTCGAACTCGATAAACATTGACAGCGAAAACGTTTAAAAATGATTATTTCGGTCTGAGAACCCATTTGTTGCGATCAAGCACGTCCAACATACTTGATCGAGCACATCCAGAATATCTGTTGAATACGATTACGTACAGACATGATGATCCATGGTCATTCGAATCTACAACGTTCAGAAGTAATGACATGTATGAGAGTCAGTTCAAGAATCTGCTATGGAAAACGAGAGACAATGAACGCGAGAGAAGAACACGTCGTATGACAAAACTTAAAAAATGTAGAAAAAAGGAAAAGCTAAGGGATATAAATAAATGCATACGTTGAATCCTATGTCGTGAGCTTCGTGTCAAAAATGTGGATGGACAGAAAACTTGACTAAAATGAGGGACCCTTGCATCGGTGACAAGGATATACGAAAACGGTACAAACGAGAGTATTAAATCAGTATGGTCAGAAAACAGGTAAAAAACGAATCGAATCACGTTGGGTGAAAATGTGAAAGAATGAGACAATTCAATTCAAAAAAATTAAAAAGTACGAATAGAATCAAAGATGTCTGAAGACGAATGGACACATTAGAAAATATACGACACGTGGCCTTTACCGTATAGTTCACACTTAGTATAGGCTTTCTAAGTCGCTCCTCTATAAAATAACCAGCCCGTCTGCAAGACATCCGTCGTGCTGCATAGGTTTGTCCACTCTGAGCAGAAAGATAATCTTCCTCTTAACTCCCATGGCATGGTTTGTCGTCCCGCCCGCTGCGGAGGAGGATCTATGCCCTGATATAGTCGATGAACTATGCATTTGGGCTATCTCAGGGATGAGGAGTCCCTTGGAAATGGCGCGTGTGTTCCTCAATGCGGGCTACAACTTTCTTCACTCATAGGCGCATCTGATGTATCATGTTTAGTTGCTGGTGCACAATGGCATGAACGTGCGCTTCGTCAACCCTCTAAATGCGCGTTTGATGTACGACCGCTGATATTATTGCGGCTACAAGATGGTCGTATTCACCAAGACAAATGTATTCACCAACTACGATCGCTTCTTTCTGACGGACCGCTATATTCACCTGCTAAGGTCCGTGGATCCTACAGACCAGAGCTGGACTGGAGCTGCGACCAGCGTTGAGGAACCCACGAGCGACCGTCGTCGTGCTGTCTGGAGCTATGTCCAGCGCTGAGGAGCCAATGAGCAAGTGAGACTTCTCGTCTACATTGTCGACGTGTTGTAATAGTACTATTTATTTTAGCTACATATCTAGGTAAGTATGCTCTTTCTCATCGATGTCTCTCTAATATCTTCATGCATATGCAATGTATTCATGCATGTTTATTTGAACTTGTTGGTTCTAGATTAATACTTGTATTGTGAAACATGTAGTATATATAAAAAATTAGTGTGTTATCTATGGGTTTCACTATAGCCGATGTATAGGTTCTACCTCGTAGTCTTATTGTCGTCGCTTAAAACTGCCTCTAGAACAAGCCTAAGTGTTATGATAGTATCTAGAAGCATGCCTGATTCGCCTCTAGGACGGTGCTCGTAACGCTGCGACGCTAATATCCCTGAAGGCTACAAGGATGCGGACACTGTGAAGGAAAGCGGTGTTGCATTAAACTTCTTGCATGTGCTCTTTGTTCTGCTCAGAAATTGTCGATGGCGCGGCTTTATATGTTTCGTTCATTTACCGTCCTGACTCCATTTTCACCCTATAACTCACTGCCGCCCACATGGGCTTACTTTAGACTACAGCCGCTTAGGACCTCTACGGGTATCCACTATAATGATCTTTTCCGTTAAATCGTCAAACCTTTTAGCCACTATCCAAGCCCCTGTGGTCTAGAGCATGGGCATTCAGCCTAACAATCGCACCCCACGGTGCGCAAAGTGAGGTCTACTATACATAATCAATGCTAAAGAGAAATATTCTTTCTGGTTCGGAAGCTATTCGTACGCAGATACACTAAGTTGACGTTGGTCGTTTAATAGTCAGACGTTCATTCTAACGGCCGCATCCTATGGAGCGCAGAGAGGAGTCTAGTATTAAATAAAGATGACGAACAAAACAAGATGGCGTGCATATTATCTATTACACAAACACACAGAGAAACATAATTTCTTTTTTGAATTCCTCAAATATGAGTACAAGTTATAAACAATATCTTCTTTCACGTTAGAAGATACACCTGTGATGTGAGTGTATCTTTGTGCACAATATCCTCACTGAACACGGCAGCAAGAAGATGAGGAATAACTATAACGACACGATGATGGCCTTCTTAGAAGGTTGGTCCACTGGCTCTGGCACCCAGACACATGCTCCTAGTTCTATAAGAAACAGCAAATCACGAGAATCATATAAGGTATGAGTATGGCATCATATCAAAATTAGACAAATAATTGATAACTAAACATTTAACTATGTGCTTTATTAGAATGACTCGGCAATTGTGAGGACACTTGAATTTTTATCCATGACAAATGTGGTGGAAAATATCTTTGTGGAATTGTGATCCAACAACTGAATGATCTTGCTATGCACCTGCATTTGGCGGGTAAGCAAAATAATAATATTTAGTTATACATAGCCAGCTTATATTCAAATGATTAATTAGAACATTCTAAGATTTTTACTATGTAGCTTGCCTAATGCCTCTAATTAAACCACTTCTTTTGGGTCCCATAACAAATCTGAACCATTCCAAGCCAACAAGCAAAAAGGTTGGGAGGAGACATGGCTACAAGCAACACAATTTCTAAGATAGTGACAGTAATTGTGTGGTTATTTTCCCATAAAACATGCATGAATGGTTCATCCTGGCATGTGTACTTTTTGAAGAACTTGTCAACAAAGACTATTAGCCCAAAAAATCATCTTAAAACCATCTACATTGCTAACATAGAACATTTGAGAACTTGATAAGGTCTTATGAATAAAATATTTTAAATTGAAGCCACCCCAGGTTAAGCCATCCAATGTATCTAGTAGTGCAAAAAATAAGGTACTTATCCACACAACAAAAACTTTTGGCTAGACTATTTCGTTGTCGGGCACTGGCTTGTCTGCAAAAAACTTTCCTGAAACTTTTTAAAACAAATAATTTACTAGGAAAATAGGATGACATATAACCTTGCGAAGAAGATAATTGTACCTACACCGCAACAGTGTGCGACCGCGTGGGGAAGATCTTGGTGATGTAGGCAGTGTTGTAACTGTGTTCCAAGAGCCCGATTTCTACTTGAAGCCTAGTACCTGACCACCACCACGTCGTATAAGTGGTCCACCACGATGTAGAGTGGTTATGAATGCTCGCTAGACACAAAGGAACAATTAATCTCAAAATCTACATTGATCAGATAAAGCATGGAATTGAACAAAGTACAAGTGCCCTTATAATCATATATCATGTTTTAGAATATGTGATGCAATATTAGGCCATGATGGACTGAACATACATTAGTTCCCAAATATGTACTTAACATCAACAGAAAAGCAACCGGCGAGGAATCACTACAAGAAAAGTTGGCTTTTACAACGAACAGTTTCTTGAAGGCCCATTTTTATGGTCAAAAAGTTTTCTTCGACGGATGGGTACCCGTGGTAAAATCATCATCACAAAAGAATCAACCACGGATTTTTCGCGACCATGATGGTTCGTGCCCTTCAACCACAGAATTTCGTGCCATCATAGATCTGTTTCGCTAACTCCACTGAATGCTAACATCATGCAAATTGCCACATGGCAAGAACCGTTAACGGTCAAAAAACTATGGTAGAAGCTAGGCTCACCCAAGGTCTGTTAATTATTAAGTGAGCCGGCTCATGAGACAAGCCCAATAAGAAGATGATCGTTACTGTTTTAGTCTGCTAGAGGCTTGCGCTGATTGAAGGGGTCCATTACTTTGTAGCCTAGATGCGGCTTGTTAACTTTCTGTTATGTTGCTATTTCAGCCTACATAAGGCCCAACTTAGTATAACACTATGTGGCCCATTAGGGGCATGCGCCACGTCGGTCCGGTACTGTTAAGCCCTACGCTAGTCCCATCACTGTTCTTAAATCCCGTCGTGGGTCGCCCACTATAAGTCCATTTATGAGAAGGTCTGTTACTATTCTAGCATTTTACTATTCGGGTCTGCCATCGTGGGCCACCCACTAACGGCCCTTTTGTGAGAAGGTTCGTTGTTGTTCTTACCTTCTACCATTCTGGCCTTTTACTATTTGGGTATGTTACTGTTCAAGCCTTTCATTATTCATGCCCATAAGGATGTTTGGCTTTTTGTTGTTTTGTGGCTTGCTATGATTCTGACATGTTATTGTTTCGGCCGTTTACTGTTCATGGATCCTGTTTGTGGTGCCCCTTCCGAACTTTTGCACGTGAGGCCAACTACTGTATCATCCTTTCTGAGGCCCATGCCAATCATCAGGATCAAAAAGATGCATTTGAACCATCAGTGAGCATCATTTATTATTCATCATCGATCTAATACAAAATGGGCCAATACCAAAACCCAATCGACACAGTTATGGTACTGCCTATCACTAGGTGGGGACATCATCAACTAAATGCCTACATAGTCTATGCGATTTACCAAGATATTACATTAGCTGCAAACTTCTTAAACTTATTACATATTGTCGACAAACTGAAGGGTGAGAAAATTCAGCATTTTAGTTGCCAATAGAGATTGAGCCCACGGATAGTAGAGCCCTCAATTTGTTTTCTCAATCTATCATTAGCATCTCCCTTTAAGTGTGACAACTATATTGGAAAACCAACTTGAGACACGATCTTGCATCACCCACTTTGGTGGTGATAGCAATCATTGCAGTCTGAAACTAAGTAATAACAAGTTAATACAACAAACAAGGCAAATAAACAACCATCTTCATTGTCAAAGAATTTGAAACTACTCAGTTGACTGATATAATATGAGTTGTAAATTGGAGTTTACTACAGGTCCATGGTTTAATTATATACCAATACGTCAAACAAAATAGGACAAGCAAGCATTAAATAAGTGTGCCTACAATGAGATGAGCAATCAAACAATATGTGTTTGGCTTAGAATTTCAGGAAATATAAATTAGTCATGTCATTTCAGCAAATATGGAAGCAGTTGTATAGTCTGGAGACGTTGGGTGACTCAATTTGTGGTGAACTACACAATAGGATGCAGTTAATGTCGAAGCTAAGAATGAACCCTATAGAAATTATAATGGCATCATACCCGAACTTGTAGAGCAGGAAATGCAAACCTCCCATGAACAACAGAGTAAATATAGTTATGTCATTTCTTAGGATGAATCAGGACCAGGTACGAAATATAAATGCATCGCTTGTCAACCTATAGAATAAGCTTTGCAAACCAACATGTTCATTGTTCTATGTTTGACCTCTATGTAAAGGAAGAGAAAAAATTAGTGTTGCAAATTTTGAAGAACCAAATGGCAACAACAAAATTATAAAAAAATAGTATGAAGAGTTTAAATGGGTAGTACAGGATAGCAAAAGGATGCCATGGAGGAAACACTAGCAGGAACTTAGCTCAGGACAAATTAGATAGAAATCAACAACTATGGAGCAGGAATGCAAACTAGTAGTAATATTTTCAAGTGACTTAGATTTTGCAAGAAACCACAATAGCAGTCAATTACCGTTGTACGTAGTAGCTAAGAACATGTGCATGAAAAAATAATAAAAATGTGCTTGACTTTAAAATTTGTAGAGTAGGTGATGCAAACCAACATGTCTAGTGACCTTGTATGTAGTACAAAGAACAAGTGTGCGCAGTGACTTGGTATATAGCACTATTAAAATGTAGTTCACTGCGACAGACTTGAACCTGCTATACTACTAGCAAAACAAAAACGAGTTGGAAATTTGGTTACCATGGTCGGAGGAGTGTGTAAGCATCATCTGTGTCCGTGTTGATGACATTGAGGTCACCCAAGGCCGAGGGTGCTGCTGTTGTGGTCGTTGTTGGTGTCGGGAAGTAGATCTGGGACGGACGATGTTGTCTTCAGCATGGTGGACGAGAGCGTCGATGAGGCAGATCCAGTGCAGTGAACAACGATGCCCGTGTAGCTGGTCTAGAGCGGTGGACATATAACTCACTGAACTAGATCCTGCTGGTGAACATCGGTGAAGCGCCTCTAGTATGGTTGGGTAGCTTTCGGCAGCAGGAAACAGCGTTGGGCGGTCGATGATGCCCTCGACACGATGAATGTAAGTGTAGCTCCATTGTAGAGGCAGTGAGAACCGGTGGACTAGATTCAGTGTGGTGGGCGTCAGTGAAGGGGCTCGGGTGCGGTGTACAAGACCGCAACTCAAGCGGCTTCGGCCGCCAGCCGGTGTGCGCAGTGGTCGTGGAGTTGAGAGCATAAGAGAGAAGTTTGGGATTTTTGAGAGGGCCAGTAGGAAATACTGCGGGAATCGGGACTGGTGACCAGAAATATAATTACGAACGTGTCCCAAGCTACCGACTTTAACATGTCCATTTGTCGTCTAAGAGCATCTCTAATGAAGCCTGTAAACAAGCCAAAAACTCACGAGCATCTGGTTGATCTAACGAAACCTGTAAAACGGGCCGGTCTATAAAACGATTTATAGTGGCCCGAAAACCCGACCGTGAGGCCGGTAATGTACTGTTCCAAGGGATGTTTACATGCCTAAATGATACTTCCTCCGCCGTCACATCCGCGGCGGTCGTCCGTATGTTGTCCCTCCAACCGTTAAATTGGCACTGCTTAGACAAAATTGACCGTCGGGCTCCAACGAAGCGGCCAGGCCACTGCAAGACTAGGTAGGCGCGAGCAGACGCAGGTCACATCGAGCTCAATGCGCAGAATGGCCAATGGCGAGCGGGCGCAAGGCCTGATTGGGGCGGCGCAGGGCACGCAGGGGCAAGCACGCACGCGCGAAGCTGGGTAGCATGTTACGCAATGGATCGATTCCATCCATTAGCTAGCTAGCTTGTTGGGTTGATCGATTTATCCTGGATTTCAAGCTAGTTAGCACAGCAGGACACACACTCGCAGCAGGGGCGACCGCACAGCATGGGGCAGCCGGGGCGGCGGGCGGAGCGGGGCCTTCTGGGGCGCGGCATGTGGTTGTCCAAGGGCGAGTTCGCGCGCAGGATGACGCGCAAGAGAAAGAAGAAAGTGGGGGAAAATAAAAATATGGTGGGTTCCACGAATGTAGTTTGGATTTACAGTGTTCAGTCTTTTCGTTTACATTTCAGACTGTAAAAGCGGTTTTCGTAAACTATAAATGTGTTTTACAGTTTGTATATTTATAGATATCGTTAGAATGGATAGAATGGGAATTTTAAAGCGTTCGAAAAGACAGGGTTTAAAATGTTTCGGGGTCGGCGGGAGATTTTGCTGCTTGATTGTGATTTTGAATTGCTAGCGTCCTACTAATAATAGAAAAATGATACTCCTTCGGTTGGAGATTTTTCCTCAAAGTTTTTGAAATGGAGCGGCACGAAATTCTTCAAGTTCGGTGGGTGATTTTGCCGCTCGATTGAGATTTTGAATTTGGCTAGTATCCATCTACTAATAATAGAAAAATGGTACTCCCCCGGTGGAAGATTTTGACTTAAAGTTTTTGAAACAAATGGGAACGAAATGGTTCAAGCTCAGTGGGTGATTTTGCCGCTCGGTTGTTGAATTTGTCTACCATCCATCTACTACTAATAAAAAAGGTACTCCCCCAGTGAGAGATTTTGCCTCAAAGTTTTTGAAAAAGAGGGGTGTGAAATGCTTTAAGGTCGGTGGGTGATTTTTCTGCTCGTTTGAGATTTTGGATTTGGCTAGTGTCCTTCTACTAATAATACAAAAATGGTACCCATGTTGAGAGATTTTGACTCAAAGTTTTTGAAACGGATAGGCGCGGAATACTTAAACCTCGGTGGATGATTTTGCCGCTCGATTGAGATTTTGAATTTGGCTAGCGCCCATCTACTAATAATAGAAAAATGGTACTTCCCAGGTGGAAGATTTTGACTCAAAGATTTTGAAACATATGAGCGTGAAATGCTTCAAGCTCGGTGGGCGATCTTGCCGCTCGATTGAGATTTTAAATTTGGCTAGCGCCCATCTACTAATAATAGAAAAATCGTACCCCCGGGTGGAAAATTTTGTCTCAAAGTTTTGAAACAAATGGGCAAGAAATGTTTCAAGTTTGGTGAGTGATTTTGCCGCTCGATTAAGATTTTGAATTTGGCTAGCATCCATCTATTAATAATAGGAAAATGCTACTCCTTGGTGGGAGATTTTGCCTCAATTTTATTTAAATGGATGGGTACAAAATGCTTCAAGCTCGGTGGATTTTGCCGCTCGATTGAGATATTGAATTTAGCTAGCGTCCATGTACTAATAGAAAAAAGGTATTAGACCATACGGTATGTGTCCAGGAATTCAAGGCCGAGAGGCACACCAACTTATCATCCATAACCATATTTTTGCACCGAAAATTGGATACCTTTGATTCCCATAGCGTAGGTGGTAAATTTTGCTACTTGAATAAGTTTTTTAATTTTGCTAGCGTCCAAGTAATAATAGAAAAATGGTATCCCTGGCGGGAGATTTTTCCTCAAAACGTTTGAAACGGAGGGACGCAAAATGCTTCGGGTCGGTGGGTAATTTTACCACTTGATTACGATTTTGAATTTGGTTAGTGGCCAAGTTATAATAGAAAAGAGGTCGTGTAGACCGCAGATCAGAAATTTAAGGCGAGAGTCACATCAACTGATCATCCATAATCTAAATTGGATGCCTCTGATTTAATTAGGGTAGGTGGTAGGTTTTGGCGCTCAACTGAGATTTTGAATTTGAAAGTTGTCCAAAGAATAATTTAAAAAATAGGTCGTTCTCCCTCTATTTTAGGAATCCAAATCGAGGAGAGTGATCATCTACCAAATGTACGGAAATGCAGATCTCTGATACAAGAATGTTTGTTTTACATAACAACAAACAAATGTCTGAAGTAGCTTTGATTCAAGAATGTTGTTTCATTTATCACAACACATGTCAAAATGGTGTGCAACCAAGGTCTACTTATGTGTCGGCACAGACTCTTCTATAGAAAACACTAACTAAATGGTAGTACTAATCTAGATCAGATAAAAAGCCTGCTACAAAACAAATACTACTTCATACTATCAAAACACAAACACCAGCTGCGAGTATATGTAGATCACATAAAACAAGGTTTCATCATGCATATAGTACTATATAGAGAGAACACCATTTTATCACATAAAACAAAGTTTTATCAAACATGCATAGGCCCCCAAAATGAACGGACAACTCTAACATTCTAGCCCCTGCCGCTATGACTGCAGCACAAGCAATGGTGTAATCACATTTCCATCAGCTACCAAAACAAACAAACATCAGACTGTAGCTCCAAATAACACAACCTGGGCTAACACATGCTTTCCCAAACAAGCCTTGCTTATTCATCCGAGTGTTATTTTCGTCTCCTTGATGTTACAGTCTGAATCAACTGGGTTGCTGACATGATTTCCTTTTTGTTTTTTTGATTTAGCACTCTGAATCATGTCGGTTGCTAAAGGAAATAAACAAAATGATCAGCAAAATCATAGTTTGTATAAAAATGCAAGGGTTACACATGAATGACT
The DNA here is from genome assembly GCA_910589775.1 of Avena eriantha. Taxonomy (NCBI): domain Eukaryota; kingdom Viridiplantae; phylum Streptophyta; class Magnoliopsida; order Poales; family Poaceae; genus Avena; species Avena eriantha. Next base: position 392,095,589 of record OU342741.1, read on the forward strand.
GCACTAACCAAGTGTCATTAAGTAGGAATGTAAAGTACACCAATGTTTAGGAGATCTAGACTTCATACACTTCATGCTCATTGAAATCTAATTCGAAAACGCCATTCTTTGCCCATATAACCACCATTTCTTTGTCCTCAAATCTGTAGAGTAACCTTACTAAATCTTTCCCACCATATGTCCATGAGTTTTCAAGGCCAATGAGAGTATCAAACCCAACCTTTATACGAGGCACCCAAGATTCCCATTTGCCTATTGATGATCTTGCACTGAACCATGACTTTAGAGTGAAGTCTCTTATAACCGTAAGGGTAACATCTCCCATATGCCCCTTAGCTATGAGAAGATTGTGTCTGGAAAATATCATGTGTGTCATGTGAGCACTCAGTATAACATAGTTTTGTTGTCACGTTGTAAAATGCAATTATATATCTAGACTTCACTGTTGGCCAGTAGAAAATGCCACCTATGAGAGTTGTCGGCTTGTGATCAACCTCAACCAGCATCTCAGTAGGTTCAATGCAGTCCTCCCATTCTACTAACTGTGATGAGTACCTCTAGACTAGTGCTTGGTTACCATCGGTAACTATCTAAACAACCTAAAAATTACTACAACAGTGTGAGGACAATTGCCCATGGTTTCTCGAACAGATAATTATGCCGATGTCATAATTACGTCTCGACCAAATTGGTGGTTCTGGTATTACTGTTTCACTTCCACTGATTGGCTCACGGGATATTTCATGTTACGACTCTTACGGATAATGAAGTAGCACCCTACCATTGCGACATCCGAGTACATATGGTTTGAAGGCTTTATGCACTTTCACTAGGTTATTCAGCTTCTACAAGATGGCTTGGTCAAGATCATGATTTGTTATGAATCGAGCATCTTGGGAGCTATTAGTGAAAATCCAAGTAGCGACATTCCTATGTTGTGTGTCGGTTAGCTTTTTAAAATCTTTGCTTCCCATGAAGTTCATCCAACATTTTTTGGCGACTGATGCCCTCAGTATGCAGGATGGGTGCGGAGGAACCCTAATAAGAATGTGACTGAATACATTGCCTGACAAGTCGTTGATTATTGCATATGTCCTTCCATTAAAAGTCGTGGGATAATGCAAATATCACAAAGCATCATCAGAATTAAGTAAACAGCACAATGCACAATGTACAATGAACAACCCTAAAATAACAATTAAGTAAAGACCACAATGCATCATCTAATTTGACAGGAAAATTTATCATCAAAATTTCTTAAACTGCACACATCCAAAAAATTAACTAAAAAGCATAATGTGTCATCAAAATACCTAAACAGCAAAATGCATTAACTAGAATAGTACGAAAGCACCGCAAAATGCTTCACCATGTCAGAACTGGATAAAGGGAATGAAGAACTTTTTTTAGAGTTCACCGGGGAAGACACAAAGGCCTCCACCTGAATTTTATCGATTTATCATAAAGAAAGGAAGAAAAAACGGATGCAGCTTCAGTGACTTGGTGAACCTAAGTCTAATGGTTACTTGCCCCAAGATCCACCTTCCATCTTAGATCCAACGTATGACAATAGCTCAGATTTTGAACTACAAAGTAAAACTATTCGAAAAAAAATGAATAAAAATCAGTAAATCATAGGTGTCTAGGTTTGAATCCTGTGAAAGTTTGATCCCATTCGGATCACTAGTTTGTGACAAAATAGCTTTTTATGTTTCTAGTACTAGTTTAACTTTTTATGTTTCAAGTACTAGTTTAAACTATTATCAACTACTTCTAGAAAAAAACCAGAGCAGAATACACAAAAGAGGGATGGAGACAACATCCAATGCAGAACTTACAAAGGGGTCTATGAGTTCTGAGAAGATGAAGGAGGCGCTGCCGACGAATGATGATCCATAGCCACTGATGCTAAATAAGCAAGACCACGAGTTGACACATTCTTACCATCCCATGCAGTCGTTGCTTTTATAGCAGTAGCCAACATAGCTGAATTTGTTCCAACAGCAGCCGACAAGGATTTCGACTACGCTTCCAGCGCTTTCCAAGAATCACTCAATACTGCCCAAGACTCTGATACAGTACAAGCATCGTCCTCCCCATCTGCTTCACATGTATCCACTGGTGCTGCTTCACCATTCACCTCCATTTTACAAGCATCCACCAACACAACAAAAGCATCCACCGACACGATTCCATTTTCTTGAAATGCCACCAACTTATTTGATTCGCAATCCCCAAAATTAATGTATTATATCCATCAGAAAGCCCGTAATCGCTAGAGGTTGGTGACGTACATACCAACGAATGGCGGCGCGGTGGTGTTTAATGGTGGAGCAGTGGGGAAGGTCTAGTCGAGGGAGGGCTTCCAGGCATAGAAGATGACGATATGGTGGATGGGCACACGACTGAGCTTACTCAAAACAGGCTTCGCCCCGCTATATTTTTTGTGTGAATCTAGCTATTTATTTATTTTTGAGGGGGAAGACCACGCTATATTTATATGGCAATTACATGACTAAGGATCCGCACCTTGTGTTTCCCGCCTACAGGCATCAAGTTTGTGCACTTATTCGTGTGATACAATGAATTGCTTGGTATAAAATGTTCTAGGTTGCAGAAGCCTACCATTCTATGACATTAAGTTCTAGAGTTCAAACATTGATCTGAAATTACACAATCTACAATTAAAAGTTTTGGTTTACTACTAGATACATGTACTTACAAATCACTCGCAACTGGCACTAACATCATCATTAATAGATCTCAAAAGGACAATTTTTGGAAGATAAAAAACCATAGCAAGTTCGAATAAGATGTCTGTTATTGCCAAATATCATCACATAAAACCTGGTCCAATATATATGTCATAATAGTACATCAAATATATAGATTCGTCAACACCACACACCAGCAGAGAAAAAATAACTAGTTTTAGTACCTGACTTAACAAATGTCATCCTCACAAGAGATCCCAAACTCTTCCAAAATGGAAGTAGCACGGTCACGCTGGTTTACAGATTTCCATATCTTTTTGCAGGATGAGGACTATATGGGCATGGAGAATATCGAATTTTTGTTAGGGTCTCATCTGCTTCTAGAGCCAATTTGAAAAGATTGTCAGCTCGCATTTCCACCTATTCCAAGATCCGGTTGTACATCTGGCCAATGTGTTTCAAGCATAGGATTAGCTCGTCGCCATCCACATCAGGTTACTTGGGAACTACGTTGTCAGCCATGAACTTTCAAAAATCAACATCAGCATCAAGAGAAATTGAAATTGATGTATTCAATATCTACTTAGTGCATGTGGCCATTTCTTATTTCAGGCGCCTAATATGTTCGTCCTAGTGTTTCTATTTCTATTGAAGGCGCAAAATCATGTGTCTATGAGCTTTGTATTTTTCTCTAAGAGGGCCAATTATAAAATCATGTGCCTTCTTAGCTGGCACATGAGCGGTCCTGACCTTAATAAGTGGCAAGAGATCAGAATGACTTCAATTCTGCAAATATGATGCAACAAAAATGATCAATATATTTTAGGGGATATTTAAAGTAATAAGTCACCCTTTATCGAAAAATGTTTTTGGGGACACAACATAGGTTTCTTAAATTCTAGCAAAGCAGCTGCATACATGATTAAGGCATGTCTTCATGCAATGCCTCCTCCATGGGTGGGACGTGAGCATGATGCTAAATTGAAATGCAATAAACCATTAAATTTTAGGAAAGAACACATCAACTTCGCAATACAAAGAAGGATATGTGCATTAATATGACACCGAGGATTGGGCATGTTCCCCTTTACCGAAAAATATAATTTAAAAAACTCAACAATGTAGGACACCAGTGAACAACAATCTATTTATGAACTATATGCAGCAAATTACCACTGCATTGTTTAGCAGAGAACCATTCTATGAAATAAAGCCAAGGCTCAAGCTTCCCATCCTCATAAGACTCTTCTTGGCAGTACATACTTCCCTATGCTCGTTGGACCTTGTAACTAATTCCATGGCTACATCCATGGTGATCCCAGCTTCCTTATATGGCATATAGATCTACTATTTCAAATAGCAATCACCTAAACAACTATCCGGATGGTTGTGGACTCACCAAAGATTGTGTTGATGTGATGGAAAGGTGGATGATGCTGGTCAAAGAAGGTGCACGATGGTGATAACCCCTAAGTGCAGGGGATCACCATAGTATAATTCGATAAGTATTTGAGTGTCAAATCCACGAGGAGCTGGAGGTAAACTATCTATAATCTAAAACCCTATAACCCACTTATGTGTCTGTGGAAGTTTTGGAAGTAAATACTATAGGTATACTATTGCAAATAAAGTGGAGCTAGTGAAGTAGGAGCAAGATTCTCAAGGGAGCAAGTAATTAGGCAAATCTCTATTTTATTCATTTGGTTGTCACAATTAGTGAGCACATGGATAATCTTTTTATTGTTTCTTCTAGAGAGGACACATAGATAGGTGTAGCCATATACATGAGCAAGTACACCCCTAGTGTTGATCCCAAGACTAATTAAGAGAAAACAATGAGAACTATTAAGACATAAATTCTAACCACTGCATTTAGATTTAAGGTCCCCATAGTTATACCTACCGTTAATTAACCATGAATTAATATAACATGCATATCTAAGACTTCGGATTCGGTTTCTGTCAAACTCCGGCTATCCCTCCTCCTATCATCATGCAACAGTGAAAACCTTATGCATCTCCAACATATGTGTGCACTCATACATTAGTACATAAGATCATCATAGAAGATAACATATACTTGTATGCAACCATCAACGAACTATTTCACAATTGTCATAACAATTCACTACTCAAACATCATCATAGAGACACAATAGATTATGGGAAAATAATAGGTTGCATCACACATCATGTTTGCCAAGAGATTACAGTAGAGGATGATGGAGAGTTGATATAGATGGTGATGTAGAGGTGTTTCTCCAAGGGGTAGAGATGGCCACAATGAGGAGAGGAGGTGGCGCACCGGCAGGGAGGCGTCGGCTGCCCTTGGGGGTAGTGGACCTTGGCCCCTTCTTCTTCCTTGGAGATGGTGCTTCTATGGAGGATCCCCTCCCCTCCTTGGCGTTTTCCAAGAGGAGGAAAATTCATGGCTTTTGATGGATGCCTCCAAAAGTAGGGTTTTCCTCAATATATAGAGGTGGAGATGCAATCTAGGCCATGAGATGGATGCCCCTTTGATACAATAGCTCTTGGGCACCTCTAGAACCTTCCTAGGACTCGTCTCTATCCTTTGGGAGCCCCTAGGGTAGTGAATTGGCTGAATCCATCAAGTATGGGAAGAGTTTGAGTCAATCACGTCACAAATTATCGAAATCCTGAAACTACTCATGTACTCCGTGGTGGGATCTAATTTGGTATTACAGAGTCTGATTGAGGAGAATTTTATGTCCAGACTCATAAGCGTAAAATTCCCCACAACTTTCATGTTTTGAATTATTTATTTGATGCTATCTTTAGTGACTTCAAAGGCAATCTTTGAAAAATGTTCTATAGGGACATATTTCAGGAAACTCTGAATTTCACCATAATGAGCGAGTTCCTTCCGTATTTGGGTATTTCCTACATAACAAAGTCTAAACCAAGAACTTGTGCATTTTTGCAACTATTAATAGGTTAATTCCAATAAATATAATAAAGTTGATAAAGGTTTTAGCACAATAAACTACAAAGTTTATGTATGCATTTTACATGCATCAGATGGGGAGGTGAACAAATGTGCAAAAAATGTAGCAATAATATGTATAGATAGAGATACTAGTAACACATAAACCAGATCAATTAGTAGTAACCAAAAAACTTTAGATAGGCTGTAAGTAGACTATCGACTACTCTCATTTTAGTTAACCTAGTGTAATTTAATGTGTGAGTACTATGAGATGAGGCATACTAGTAAACAAAAGGGGATCGCTTAAGTATTAGTGGAATCTACATCAGCCACCAAAAGCAACATGAGCGTGCTCAATATCTAGATTGCAGATCGTACTTGGTTAAGAACCTAATGCCGGATTGAGTAGCCTATTTACAATCGAGCGCGGTGAGTAGGAGACATCCACTAACTCCACAGCCATCTCCTCGGCATGCATCTGTTGGTTCTCCTTATCCCCTAATCAAACTCATCGTGGATCTCGAGTTGTAACCACAACGACATCATCGTGCGCTGCATCAAAAGTGAATGTGGTAGATCGACCCAATGGACGAACATGCAACACTCGCATTCATAGTTGCAACCCAAGAACCAGCGGCCAAAGTTTGTTCCCTCGAACGCAACGCGACGATGGGGCGCCAGCGCATAGTCCCACCGAAGCTGGAGATCCGTATCATTAACCATGTCGTACCACTCCATGTCGTACCACTCCACGTCTACCATCTATTCCGACATCTGAACCCAGGAAACATCATCGAACGATATGGGTAGAATAGAGAAAACCCCAAAAAGGAGATACCCCATATAATTAAGGAAGCTAAATGCAAGAAAAACTAATACAGTGACCTCTAGCATACCTACCCTAACCAGGCACCTTGCGCATCCAGATCCCTCGTCGTTCGTCAAACCGGCATGACTAAATCCGTCGACATTACTCGGAAAATGTGCACGCCTTCAAAGTCAAGCATTGAGGCTTCATGTAGAAGGAAGAGCTAGGGGAACCGGTGCTCTCATTCGCTAGCTACTATAGGATATAATTGGAACACTGATAAATTGGACCCACGGTAGTGATCCCATAGGCCCTGGACATTAGTGACCTAGTTTGACTTGCATTACAGGTACTTTTGGAAAATCGAGCAAAACTCAATAAATAAACCAAAGGCCTATTTTTTGCAAAAAAACCAGTACAAAACGTAGATGCATATACACACTCACCTCTATGAACGCATGCACGCACACCCTACCTCTATGAGCACCTCCTAAATATTGGGTCTTGAGACTGATCCAACGGGTCTTAAACTTGATGAAGTCACCATAGGCGCCTCGCTATCGACAACAACATCACTTTCCACTGAAGAATATTCCACCTTTTATGAGACACCGAAGTGCCAAAACCTAGGATTTGAACTCTGGTGGGCCAGGGGTACCATCGCTCTCATAACTGGCATACATGAGATTAGGAAACATTACTTGCTAAGCTCTTTATTGTTACTGACCTTAACGAGTAGCTCATGAAACTCTTTAACTCAATTTTTTTAGCTTGTTAACATTAATGAGAGAAACGGTTGCTTAGATAAGTTCGTTAAGATAACGAGCAGAGCTCAAACGACTCGAGCAGATGAGAGCTCATTAAACTCGCCGAGCTTCGAGCTTTATATCCAGCCCTAGATACCACCCCATTTCTTAGACAAATGTGGGCGTGTGTTTAAGGATGATTTTTTAGATTTGTGCAAGGTTTCTATCTAGTTTTGACCACCGAAATGACTTTATGTTGATTTAGCGCAAAAACCAACGAAAGATTCAATTTCTTGCTAAATAATTTAAATGTGACCCTATTTTAAACATTGAAATAAAATAATTAAAAATAAAAAAATGAAGGACTTTCGCATTTGATACACTTCATTAACAAGCTCTAGCAAAAGTGAGCAGTGAGATTTTTTTTGTTAAGCAAGTAGTACTAGTCGAAGAGTATGGCTCAACTCTTGGTGGAGAAGGAGCCAGACCCAACTCTTAATTAATTTCAACATCCTTTATGCTAAATATATGGACTTGGATATAATTTTCATTTTTTAGGTTCTTGATGTAACTTATACTTTTACCGACCGTGTTAACTGAAGCACCTCGCTCCTACGGGACCCATGCTAGTTAAAAGAAAATTTCACCACCCCATTTTTCATACAAAGTGGACCGTCTTTTCTTACAATTTCCATGTTCTTTAGTTGGATTTTTGAAACTTCCTAGCTAACTTATCACACTTAAATGACTATATGTCGATTTAACAAAATTAGGTCAACTATTCTTTTTGTAAATAAATTCTAAATAATATGGATCTAAATGCCATAAGACTAGTTTTTAGACATATATAGTGGACTAGCATGTTTCACTTATGATTCCTATGTCTTATGAGTTTTCAAGCTTCCTAACTAAGTCTGCCCACTTGGATGACTTTATGTCCATTTATCAAACATTTCTAGGTCAAATTTGAACTACAAGTAAGTTGTAGGTTCCTTTGAAAGTTTTACAAAACTTCTTTTGGAGGTACCCATCAAGTGGTCAATTAATATATCAGAAACCAGCGAGAGTTCTGACGACAGGTTCAACTTCTTCCTAAGATTATGCATCTTGACAATTTTAAACTCGTTTTGAAAGCAATCACAATAACAAAAAATAAAATAGAAAATATTTACGCATGACGTCCTATCATGTCGTGTGCACTACGTGACATGAAAACAGTAACCATGCATGGGATCTGACAAGTTTTGAAAAAACAGCTTCCCAATATTGTCCTATTACGTATATATATGTACTTTGTTGGGTTTCAACCCAAACGACCCAGGTCGTCATGGACATATTGACATCATTTTTTATGATATGATATTGTTCTCACACTAATTTGGTAGATGGGTGCATCTTGGCGTACTAAGCATTGTTTTCCATGGGAGTTTCCAACAATTAGGAAAAATACATTCAATTTTCCTAGTGATGACGACAATGCATTTTCTGTAATGAAAGTCTAAAGAATATGGTTCGGCATGCGATATGCCCATGTTTTTCTACATTGTGGATAATGCTTCCTATCTAACTATGCTCACTTAAATGACTTTATGTCGAGTTATCGAAGCTAGGTCAAATTAATTTGAAGTAGAAGTAAGTGGTAGAGATATTGCTATTGAAATAATACATGAGGACTTTGAAGGTACCCCACCAGGCAATCAATATATGAGAACGACCGAGAGTTTTGAAAGATTTAAATTCTTTGCTAATAATTTGCATGCCAACAAAGTTGACCCTCTTTTTAAAACAATAGAAGAAAATGAAGCAAAATTGATTAAATTTTCCTAGTGATGATAGTGATGTTTTTTTCTTTTGGTCCAAATAATATGGTTCAGAATGCCAAAGTCCCATGTTTTCTTTTGTTAAGCAAGTAGTACTACCAAGAATATGGCTCAACTGCTTGGTGGTGAAGGAGCCGGACCCAACTGCTTTTCCTAGCTTAATTTCAGAGTGCATGTGCTAAATGTATGGACTTGGATATTGACATAGGTATGATTACCCGGGTCCTTATGGTTAGCTATCCTGGTAACGAAAAGGCTCACAACCCACAAAGCCCAAGAAGAATCAAGGAAGGCCTAGGAAGCATCCGACGGAAGGCCTAGCTTGCCGGATAAGGAAAGAGTAGAAACCGACATTGTATTAGTGTTGTAAATGTAAGATTATAACCTATTTGTGTACGGCCTCGGGACCCAGCCTATTATATATAGGTTGGGAGGAGCTAACGGAGAGGTAGCGAAGAAAACCTTGAGCGACCTGTAATCGATTTGATCATAAGCAATCAAAGGACTTTGACTCCCTTGCTTGTCTAATCAGCCGACGAAATCCCCAGCATTCTCTTTTCCACGAAACCCTAAGTCCATAACCATGGGCATTGTCGAGGTTACCCCTTGTCAATTGACACCGTCCGTGGGGAATCTGGACACTGGAGTCATGGATTCGGCGGCCCCCTCTCCATCAAGCAACAATCCAATGGCAGCAGCACCACACTCGCCCACCCTTGTCTCGGTTCCTGTCGACTTCAATGGCGGATCTGATCATCATCAGAAGTTTTAACTTTCGCGTGGAGGAACGCGAAGAACTTGCCCTATCGGCCCCGATTTTATCGGGTCAGTCAGCCCCAACAGTAGCGCCCACGGTGGTACCTGAAACTTCTATCAGCTCATCTGAAGAAGCCGCACCCCAGCCAGTAGAAAGCGAAGAAAACTCCAGCAACTCAGCAGATCTAAGCGACCTGTCCAGTCTATATGATGGTATCTCCTTCAGGTTAGATGACCAGGTAACGCCACAACGTGGCTCAAGTCCAACAAACATCGAACATGAGGAAAGTGATGAAGACATCGACTTCAGAATCAGGATGGCTGAAATCTATCCAGAGCAAAACCTGCAGGATTTCATGGACAGTGTCTCTTGCGGGTCCAATAAAAATAGCAGAAACCCATACCTAACACATCACCAAGTATGCGTGATCATTTGTGAACCAACAACAACACCACACGACTCCAACGGTAACCTACTCCTTGGCCCTAACGATATTTTATCAGGTGATGGCGCAGAAAACCGCGAGAACGAAGGAGACCAACCCAACAACCGAGTCATACCAAGAAGATAAGAACCACGTGAAGGCAAACGGCAAACTCTTTGGCTATCTGCCGAAGCATGGCAAAAAGCAAGGGACGCAATATCAGGTGCAGTCCCGATGACAGCAGAAGCAACACGCGAGGACCTGATGGCCTACCAATATTTACTCCACCACAAGAAATGGGACTTGCTTAGGATGCAAAGGCAACTCGATGAAAGAAAAAGACTAGCCGACAAATATAGCCTACGACGGGCGCAGCTAAGCTCTCCCCGAGGATTAGGATGCATAACTAGAGGTGCGCCACCAAGGAGAGGAACTTCACAATTACAGAATATTCCCTAAGCGGAAAGAAACGAGATGGCCTGAAACCTTGATATATCGTTTATGTCGGTAGACCAAGAGGAACACATAAGAGCGAAAACAGCACATGTCGCAATCGTCGCCACCCAGACCTACCTAATCACAACTCAATCCGCACCCGCTGATCCTCGTGTGGCCCTTCATCGATCCTCTCTCTTGAACCTCGGTATGGTGCGAGCATATCTCGCACAAGGAGAACAAGGAGTCGCACGACAAATCGATAGATCCCCACATCGTCGTAGCAGCCCTCGACACATGGGGCACACCCGACGATCACGATCACCGCATCAGGTGCACTTTTCAAACTCCGAGCCACCAGATGATGCAATAAATGACATTACACAGCGCAGGATCGATAGGTCCAGGGAGGAGCGCAGTAGCCGAAGATATCACGATGGTGAAAGTGAGGATGAGTACCAATTATGCGGGGCCAGTTGCTTTACCCAATGGATTTGCAAAACCCTAGTACCCAAGTATTTTAAACTTCCTCACGATCGCCAAAAATACGTCTGTCTCCAGGAACACGAAGCTTGGTTGGCAGACTATTGATACATTGCAAATGTATCTATAATTTTTTACGTTCCATGCTTGGTTTTATCTACTTTCTTGTTTTTTGTCCATACTTTGGAGTACTTTTCATATGATTTCTTGGACAAACCTATTAACAAGAGCAACAGTGCCAGCTGCCTGTTTTCTGCTGTTTTTGGTTCCAGGAAAGTCAGAAAATGAATATTCTTGGAATTGGACGGGACAAAAGCCAAGTCAGTTTTTCACCGAGGGACACCCGGAGCCAGAATACGAGACGGAGAAGGGCCAGAGGGTGGCCACATCACCTGGCCGCGTGGCCAGGCCTGGCCCGTACCAGGGGGTGGTGTGGCCAGCCTAGGCACCCCCTCGGCCTCTCCTTCTGCCTATAAGTTGCCTCCGATACGGAAATCCTAAGTACCCGATCAAAAATCCACGAAAGAGTCTGTAGTCGCCGTCATCTCCATCCCTAGATCGGGAGGGATCTGAAGCTCTTCCTGGCACCCTGCCGAAGAGGGGAATTCACCCTGGAGGCCTTCTTCATCATCATGCAAGCCTCCGGTGTGATGCGTGAGTAGTTCATCTCTGGACTACGGGTCCATGTAGTAGCTAGATGGCTGGTTATCCTCCTTTGTGCTATCATGTTTAGATCTTGTGAGCTTCGTTCATGATCAAGATCATTTATTCGTAATTCTGCACGTTGTGTTTGCGGGGATCTGATGGATATTGAGATTCTATTTCAGATTGATTATTGATTCTATCATGTCTTTGTTATTTGTGATCTTGCATGCTTTCCGTTGTTAGTAGCTATCTTGGCCAAGTAAATGCTAGAAACTCCAAGAGTTAGTATTTATGCTCGATAGTGGGTTCATGCCTCTAATAATCTGGGGAAGTGACAGAAATCTCTAAGGTACTAGATGTGTTGTTGCTACTAGGGAGAAAACAACAATCCTTTGTTCATAGAACAATCGTATTATTTACTTTACACGTAATTAGTAATCCAATTATCTGTTGCTTGCAACTTAATACTGGAGGGGGTTCGATGATAACCTGAAGGTGGATTATTAGTCATAGATGCAGTTGGATGGCGGTCTATGTATAATGTTGTAATGCCCAATCGAATCTCAAAGGAGTCAAGATGAGTAGTATATGCTTGTATGCTTTCTCGATGTTTGTCAATTGCCCCGCTGTAATTTGTTCACCCAACATGTTATCTATCTTAAGGAGAGCCACCTCTAGTGAACTATGGACCCCGGTCCTTTCTTTTACTATCAATCTACAAACTGTTTACTGCTTTGTGTTTACTTTCTGCAAACTATTACTTCCTTCCATTCGATACGTTTAATCCTTTGTTTTCAGAAAAACCGGTGAGATTGACAACCTCATCGCAAGTTGGGGACAAAGTTATGTGGTTGTGTTGTGTAGGTCTCCACGTTGCTGCTGGCACCGGTAGTGCGCCCTACCAAAGTTCAACTAGCAACACCTTTGGGGTGTTTCCTTGCTCCTACTGATTCGATTAAACCTTGGTTTCATACTGAGGGAAAACTTGCTACTGTGCTCATCATACCTTCCTCTTGGGGTTCCCCAACGAGCTCGATATATTTTGGGCCATCAAGCTATTTTTCTGGCGCCGTTGCCGGGGAGTCAAGGACATCTTCACAAGGGGAGTCCCTCATAACCAATCTCTTTACTTTGTTATTTTTGTTTTGCTTAGTTTACTTTTGTTTTGTTTGCTTGTTTCTTTATCAAAAAGACAAAAAAATAGTTTTACAAGTTTGCTTTCTTTATTAAAAACACACAAAAATGACTACTCTGGAAAATACTAAGTTGTGTGACTTCACTAGCACCAACAACAATTATTTTATGAGCACACATATTGCTCCACCTGTTCCTGAAGCTACTTTCTTTGAGATAAAACCTGCTTTACTCAATCTTGTTATGAGAGAACAATTTTCTAGTATTGGTAATGAAGATGGTGTTGCCCATCTAAATAACTTTGTTGAACTTTGTGATATGCAAAAGCATAGGAATATAGATGGAGATATTATTAAGCTTAAATTATTTCCTTTCTCTTTGAGAGGAAAAGCTAAAGAATGGTTAAATTCCCTAACTAGGAATAGTATTTGATGGGGATATGCCAAAGGGGGTAGGCCCAGCAGGACGTTCCGATTGGGACGAAGGGCCTGTGAGTGCGCTTGGAGGACATCGATTGGACTACGGCAGAAGGAGAAGCCCAGCGACTGGAGATTGGAGGCCCAGGAGCGTAACAGAAGCCTAGTCGAATTAGGTCAAAACCTCCGAATACTTATCTTGTTCGGTGTAAACCCTAGCGAGGTGCCTCATATATAAACCTCCCTAGGGTATCCTAAGGACTCACGTTCCATCATACACCCCCTCAAGCGACTTGCTTCTTAGCCGCCAAGCTCGCCACCCCTGTAACTCGCTCTCCAATAATCTAATCTAGCAGGAGTAGGTCTTTACGCCCCGGGGGGCCGAACCTGGGTAAACCCATGTGCATCCGCCCCCATCTCGCACCGCAGATGGCCGCCAACTCTTCCTCATGAAACACTCAATCGCTACCAGTGGCAGCAACTGCCGTGGCCATTTCCACAACAGTGGCGCCCACCGTGGGGCATAGCAGGACTGGCCTAAGTTCTGCGGCGAGACCCTACTCGTCGATCGATCGGCCGCTTGCCACCGGTCGCATGATCACCATCGGCGGGATCTTACAGATCCTGCCCAGCAGCTACATCCCGGCATCACGGCCGATCACTCACGGCATAGTGATGCCGGTCGGCTCCATCAACCTCTTCGTTGGCTTCACCGGCGCGGTCGACCCAGCCGCAACGGTGATCGTCGGCGGGTCGCCGCCGCATCGCGATCTTCTCTCGGAGGAGCAGGTCCACTCCATCAGGAGCCTCGTCACCGAGTATGACTCGGCCGCCAGCGACGTGGCCGAGACTAACGCCGCCACCAACGACGACGCCCTAAACGACGACGCCAACTCCGCGACCTCTGCCTCGGTTGACGGATCCATCACCGCCGCATCACGTGAAGACTCCATCAAGCACGTCTCCAACCCCGAGGACTTCGAGGACCCCTCCATCCTGGGGATTTTCCACTCCGATTCCGGCTCGGAGTCCCCCGAGGATTTTCGCGCCAGATCCAATCGCTTCAATGTGATCTACATGGCGGGCAGCACGGCCGCCCCGCCAGATCCATTCACCACGCCGATCCCGCCGACTGCGATGGTCACGGAGGTGGAGGAAGCCCGCCTGCAGCTCGCGGAGGCACAACGCAATGAACTCACCGAGTGCGAGAAATACCGCCTCGAACGGGAAATGGCGCGGGAGTTATCGCTCTACCACTAGCGCCGCATCAGGACCCGCTTGAACTCCAACGTTCAGGGCCGCGTCCTGAACTTCAACAACGAAAGCGACCCCGCACGCACCACCGAGCGCGAATACTGCGAAAGCGCGTCGCCAGGCGGAAGCAACCCCATGAGACCACCACTTGGTGCACCAGCAACCGGAGCCCCTCCACCACGCATGGGCCGCGCGCCCCCGCCGGACCAACCATGGATCATCATCTCGCCTCAAGCCCATGACGCCAATGGGCTACCATTATACTCCACCCCGATGGACAACGTCGTCGCGACCGACGCCGCGATCGCCAATCTCGACGTCCAAGGCGATGGCGCACTACAGATCCAGTATGCCAAGGCCCTACTCGTCACGGCCGTCAAGCAACAAGCTGCGGGAGTCGACCCGCGGGGGCGGATGTACTCCCGCTCATCAACAAGCAAGGCGGTATCAAGAGGCCACCCCACCGTGGCCAACGCATTAGTTTGCCCACCACCGCAGCCCCTGGCGAACCAACCACAGGCCGCCAATCCCGCGATGTCAACCAATGAGCTGCGACCGGCGAATAACACGGTCGTCGCCAACGGGCAGCCCCTCGATGCCCGAACGAACATCATCAACAACCAGGCGTGGCGGTCGCGCCAGCCTAACGACCCGAGGCACACCCTCACCAACCGCGGCGACCCGGAACCAAGAGGCTCGCTCAGTCGAGTCGGGCAGCAATGCTTCGGGCCCATGATTCACGGGGAAAAATACCCCGCCAACTTCAAGGCCCCCAAGGAGATCGAAAAGTACGACCTGACGTACGATCCCGTTGTCTGGCTAGACACATACCTCATGGCAATGGGAATCGCAGGCCACACCGACCTGCTCGCCGCTCGCTGCCTCCCCCTGATGATGGAGGGTGCGACCCGACAATGGATCAACACGCTCCCCGCCGACAGCATCGATTCCTGGGAAGAAATGCGAGACGCCTTCGTTAGGCACTTCGAGGGCTCCTACACCCGCGCCACCACCATAGAGGATCTGGAGCGATGCATCTAGGGACAACACGAGTCGACTCGCCGCTGGATCCAAAGATGGCAAGAAGTGTGGATCAACGCCTCCGGCATCCACCCAGACACGTCCATACATTGCTTCAAAAAACACATGCCGGTATGAACCCCTAGTTGCTAAGATCAAGAGGGTCTACCGGATGCTCGACAACATCCCCGACCTCCTCGAGATCGCCAAGCCCTACGCGGAGGAGGACCCCAACCAAGACTCCGATGACGAGTCGGGAGGAAGACGCCGCACCAGCATCCACGACAACGGGCGCCTATGCGACATGCGCTATAGCAACACCCACATCACCGGCAAGCGCCGCACGGATGGGCGAGTCGACTTCGTCACAAACGCCAGCTACGGCCAGCGTGACTCCAAGAACTATTGCCACGACGGAGGAAACTACAACGACAGCGGAAACTACCGCTCCAACAACACAGCAAGGCTGAAATTCGACCCTACTGCCCTGCTCAATCAGCCCTGCATCTACCACAGCTGGGAGGGAAAACCCGCCACCCACACCACCGCTGATTGCCACTCTCTCAAAGAGATTGAGAAGGCGAGGCGAGCAAGGGAGGACCCCAATAACAACCCACCTCGGGACAACGGGAACGGCGGCGGCTTCGGCACCGCCGTCGACTCGTTACACACCTTCACCGGACTCAGCACCAAACGCGAGAAGAAGGTGCTCGCCCACGCGGTCGCCGTCAACGCGGTGACACAGGTCGACATCCCCCGCTTCCTCAACTGGTTTGAGCAGGGCAGCACCTGGAGTCGCCAGGACCATGTGCCAAGGATCGAATACCTAGGGCGAGTCACCCTGGTAGTCAGGCCCAAGGTGGCCGACTACTGGCTGCCCAAGACACTGATGGACGGTGGGAGTTCCATCAACATCCTGTACCTGGACACGTTCAAGAGGCTCCAGCTCCCAGAAACAGCCATTGAGCCAACCCTAACGACCTTCCAT
This sequence comes from Avena eriantha, assembly GCA_910589775.1. NCBI lineage: Eukaryota > Viridiplantae > Streptophyta > Magnoliopsida > Poales > Poaceae > Avena > Avena eriantha. The sequence continues at coordinate 392,112,180 of OU342741.1, forward strand.
AGTATCGTCCCCGTCGGAAGGCGTACCCAATAGGGAAAGTGACGCTGCCAGTCACCTTCGGCACTCCGGCAAACTACCACACAGAGAGGATCGTATTCGAGCCGGTGAACTTCCGCAGCCCCTATCACTGCGTCCTGGGTCGCCAGGCATTCGCAAAGTTCATGGCGACCCCGCACTACGCCTACAACATGATGAAGCTCCCCGGGCCAAGCGGCATCATCACCATCCACGGTGACCCCGACATGGCCGTGGATTGCGAGGACAAAGGCGCCGAGCTCGCCGACGCCGTCATCGCCACGGAAACCGACCACGCGGAGGAGCTCGTGAAATACGCGGGCAACATCAACAAGGTAAACCCCACCATCCTGAAAAAACCAACCGCCACGAACTCCACGTTCGAGGCGACCACGCACGCCCGCACCGTCGAGCTCGTCCCAGGCAACTCCAGCCAGACGGTCACCATCGGGGCGCACATGAGCCCCGCATAGGAAAGCGCGCTCATCGGGTTCCTCCGTGAGAACCACGGCATCTTCGCATGGAAGCCATCTGACATGCCAGGTGTCCCGAGGGAACTCGTTGAGCACAAACTCAACGCCGAACCCAAAGTGCGACCAGTAAAGTAGTCGCTACGGCCCTTCAATGAAGAGCGCCGTCGAGCAATCGCCGAGGAAGTTCAGTGCCTGCTAGCCGCAGGCTTCATCCGGCCAATCAAATACTCCAAGTGGCTGGCAAACCCAGTCCTGGTTCTAAAAAAGAACAACACATGGAGAATGTGTATCGACTACACCAACCTCAATAGCGCCTGCCCGAAGGAGGAGTTCGTCCTACTGCGCATCTATCAGATCATGGACTCGACCACGGATCGGAGTCACTGTGTTTCCTTGACGCTTACTCTGGTTATAACCAGATCAAGATGGCGGTTCAGGACGAGGAGAAGATGGCGTTCATTACGCCATTCGACGCCTTCTGCTACATGGCCATGATGTTCGGCCTCAAGAACGTAGGCGCCACATACGACGTGGTGGTAAAATCCACCCGCTAGGACGACCTACTCGCCGACCTAGCCGAAACCTTCACAAACCTGCGGAGGTACAACATCAAGCTGAACCCCGGAAAATGCACCTTCGGCGTCCCCACCGAATAGCTCCTGGATATGTAGTCTCCAAGCGAGGCATCGAAGCCAACCCCACCAAGATCGACACCATCGCGTGACTCGGGAAACCTGAGTGCCTGCGCGACGTCCAAAAGTTGGCAAGGCGAGTCGCGGCCCTCAGTCGCTTCATCCCCCGACTAGGCGAGAAGGCAATGCCCCTCTACCACCTAATGCGTAAGAACCCCATGTTCCAATGGGACGCGGAGGCCGACGACGCACTCAAAGCGCTCAAAAAAGTGCTACTCGCGGCTCCACTTGACAAAGAGCCAATGCTCGTCTATGTCGCGGCCTCTACTCGAGTCGTCAGCGCCGTAATGGTCGTCGAACGACCCGAAGAGGGCAAGGAGCGCCTCATACATCGCCCTGTCTACTACATCAGTGAAGTCCTGATGGATTCACGACAGCGCTACCCACAATACCAAAAACTGGTGTACGCAGTATTCCGAGCACAGCGGCGACTCCCACACTACTTCCAGGAGCACCCAATCATGGTAGTCTCCTCCGCGCCCCTGCAAGACATCATACGCAATCGTGAGGCGACTGGGCGAGTCGCCAAGTGGGCCGTCGAAATCGGCGTCCACAACATCAAATACGAGCCCCCCGCAAAGCGATCAAGTCACAAGCCCTGGCTGATTTCCTTGCATACTGGGAAGAAGCACAACAGCCAGAGAAGCTCCCGTACCTCCACTACTGGTCGCTCCATTTTGGCGGCTCCAAGAACGCCGACGGCGTAGGGGCTGGGGTCATACTGACCTCTCCCAAAGGAGACAAGCTCCGTTACGTGCTCCACCTCAACTTCAAGCCCTGCACCAACAACATGGCAGAATACGAGGCCCTCCTTCACGGCATGAGAGCTGCCAAGGAGATGAATGTCAACCGCCTACGATGTTATGGTGACTCCGACCTAGTCGCCGGGCAAGTTGCCGGGACGTGCGAAGCTGTCTCCCCAACAATGATCGCGTACCGCCAAGCTCTCGACCAGTTGGGAGGACACTTCGACGGCTACTCCATCGAGTGGATCGATAGGCGCAAAAACGAGGAGGCAGACGCCCTCCCCTGCATCGGATCGACCCGACAAGCACCACCAGTAGGCGTCTTCCTCGACATCATCCACAAACCATTGGTCAGCCCACCAAAAGAGATTGACGTCAGGATACCACTGCAACCAGAACCGGCCTTAGTCGCCATGGTTGTGGAACCTAGTGACTGGATAGCACCATACGTCGCCTTCTTGGAGCACAAAATCCTACCAAGCAATGAGACGGAGGCGCGAATGATCGTGCGCCGCTGCAAATCCTTTGTCATCATCAACGGCGAGCTCCACAGACGCAGCGTGACCGGCGTGTTCCAGCGCTGCGTACATCCAGAAGAAGGCCGCAAGATCCTCCAGGACATTCACGCCGGCGACTGCGGCCATCACGCCGGCGCCAAGTCGCTAGTCGCCAAGGCCATGCGGCACGGTTTCTACTGGCTCACCGCACACGCTGACGCCACCAACATCGTCCAACGATGCGTTGGGTGCCAGAAGTACGCCCACCAGACGCACCTCCCTGGCTCGGCACTCAAGACCATCCCCATCACATGGCCATTCACCGTATGGGGCATGGACATGGTGGGCCTGTTCAAGAAGGCCCTGTCTGGCTTCACTCACCTCCTGGTCGCTGTCGACAAGTTCACCAAATGGGTCGAGTCCAAGCCAATAAAAAAGTGCGACGGCAAGACGGCCACCAAGTTCTTATGCGAGCTCATCTACCGGTACGGCTACCGGCACAGCATCATAACAGACAACGGCACCAACTTCGCCAAGGGGGCCATGGCGGAATTTTGTGAAGAACATGGCATACGACTCGACCTCGCATCAGTCGCCCACCCGGAGTCAAATGGCCAAGCAGAACGCACCAACCAGAGCGTCCTCCACGGGCTCAAGCCGCGACTCCAGGTGCCCCTCGAGCGCACCCCAGGATGCTGGGTCGACGAGCTCCCTTCTGTGATATGGGGGATCCGCACCTCCGTCAATCGCTCCACCGGGTTCACGCCCTTCTTCATGGTGTATGGCGCCGAGGCCGTAATGCCAACTGATCTGGAGCACGACTCACCTCGAGTCGCCAACTACGTCGAGGCGACCAACGAGGTTGCCCGCCAAGACAGCATCGATCAACTCGACGAGGCACGCGACCTGGCTTGCTCCCGCACCACCATATACCAGCAAGGACTCCGCCACTACCACAGCCGCCAAGTGCAAACTCGCACCTTCCAGGAAGGCGACCTGGTCCTACAACTGACCCAAGACAAGAAAGGCATGTACAAACTCTCTCCACCATGGGAAGGGCCATTCGCCATAGGCCGGGTCCTTGGTAATGACGCCTACTATCTCATCGACATACGAGGTGACGGCCAGCTCGAGGTCGGGAGGCCATGGAATGTAAACCTCCTCAGAAAGTTCTATACTTAGAACCTCACACTGTACTCTACTGACACATATAATGAAATTCATCCGGATCGCACAAATTGTGTCCACTTCCCATATTCTTGTGCCACTCTCACTCGTACATATTAGCAATACGCTACTTACAGAAGTCAACCTCTGGTCGAGCGACCGGCACGGCTAAGTAATGCGGCACAAGGGCACCGGAAATATTTCGGCCTTGGGTCATCCACGAAAACGCCAACCCGGAGCCGCCATTGGAGTCGCCTAGCCCGACTGGCCCACCGGGCCAAGACAACCGGTACACGCTTCTCACAGCGACCTGTCCCTCCCATCCTCATGCAAAGTGACTCGAACGGTTAAGTACCACACACGGGGACTCCGCAAAACGGGAACCACCACGCGGCTCGGGAACACACCAAGTATGAGAGTTGCCTTGGACTCGCCAAGCGACTGGCTCCCCAGGCCAGGGGAGGAGACGCGTTACAAACAACGCATTCACAACATACAACAGGAACATGACCAATATGGTCGAGCACCATGCTCGGGGACTCGCCTACAAATCAGTTCTACCCGCGCTCGGGGACTCGCAACTCAGAAGACACGAGAGATAAAACAGTGCACAACCAAAACAATACACAAAAGTATACAATCGAGTTATACCCCATTAAAGGGCAGACGCGCTCGGGGACTCGCTCAACCAAACACGAACACACCACACAATTCTAGTCGCAATACGAGTCGATTGACTCCCCTTGGCATACATTGCAAAGTACATTACAGCAGTTGCCACTTGGCATACATCACAAATTGCACAATTACATTGTTTATTCCATAGGACCTGATGAAGAAGCAGCGCCACCCCCCTTGACACGAGCAAAAGGCTGCCACAGGTTCGTCGGGTACGTCGTCAGCGACTTCAACAACGACGACCGGAAGGGCTGCTCCGATTTCATATCACGATGCTCCGGCTCGGGGTCGCCAGGTGCCAACACCGTCTCCTGGTACGGCAGCAGATCCCCCATAGCCAAGACCCGGTCGGCATAAGGGGCGGCCTTTGTGGTCAGCTTCAGCACCTCTGACATCTCCACCGTGCCGATCGCCGATGGGTAGCCACTCGTCACGTCGTTAAGGTCGAAGTCATCGGGGAAGTGGGCGAGACCTAAGCTCAATGATGTGGTAGCCCCATGCCTGAACGATGAGCGCGCCATCCACTCCACAACGGCAGGCACCTCCTCCAGATAGCGCCACACCTCCATAAGCCCCCCAGGAATAACTTCGGTGGGGGACATGCCTTGAAGAGCCGCTTGGACGCACAACGCCGAAGCCGTGGCCGCGTTCACCACGGCAGTCACGCACTACGAAGCATTGTAGGTCTGCACCACCGGATCGCTTTGGCCTATCACAGCTGCAAAATCAGGCGTCAATGAAACTATTAAACTCCCCAATCAGGGACTCGACAAACGGGTCAGGCCAAGACGAAGACTCACCAAGGAGCTTATGGCAGTTCTCCGTGACATGCTTCTCCAAGGCGGTTTGCTCGTTGTGCAGCCCCACGATGATGGAATCCTTGGCTTTGCGTTCTTCCTCGGACGCAGCAATCGCAGCCTTTGCTCGCTCCTCTGAAGAAACCGAGGCCGCTTTCGCCTCCTCCAAGTCTTGGACCAGGGAGGCTATTCTTCCATTCGCCGCGTCCAGCTCGGCGACTAGAACATACCCATCATGGGCCTTGGAAATCGCAGCCAGGAAACCATCTGAAAGAGAAGCCATCAGCATGTTGTACACCACTAGTTCACACCCGACAGAGGAAAAGAAAGAAAAACAGATACTCACCAATAGATTCCTAAAGCCGCTGGTTCGCCTCTTGTGCTTCGCGCAGATCACGCTCCAAGCGCTCTCTCGCGGCCTGCCGATCGGTCGACTCCCTTTGCAATCCCTGCAAACAAACAACACATCTTAGAATTTGACAAAACAAAAACCCAGTTCCCAGCCGCCGAAATTCAGCGACCAAGAACTCGGGGACTGGAGAGTAGAAAGAAGCTCAATTCCTAGCCGCCGAAATTCAGCGACTAGGAATTCGGGGACTGGAGAGGAGAAAGAAGTTCAGTTCCCAGCCGCTGAAATTCAGCGACTAGGAACTCAGGGACTAGAGAAGAGAAAGAAGTTCAGTTCCCAGCCACTGAAATTCAGCGACTAGGAACTCGGGGACTGGACATACCTGAATAGCGGCGCCGAGCATCTTGTGAAGTTCTCCAACGTCAGTCGACAGGATCATGAAGGAAGTACGCCCATGATGGGACCCAATGTCTGCATCCATGATCTCTGGACTCTGCGGAGACTGGGTGTCCGCCACGCCTGGAAATCCCCTAGCCATGAAGCGCGCGAACGTCGCCGACGCTCTGGTAGGGGCACTGGTCATCGGGGCCGGTGCTTCTAGCACGGACGCAGCCAAGACTGGTTCCGATCGCACCGCCACCACTTCTTCGGCGACTGACACGACATCGGGCTCCACGGCGCCGTCCTTGGCTGCGACGTCATCGGCGCCCCCCTTCTGCTTCTTCGTGCCTCCCATGGTCGCCACATCTCCGGCGGCCTTTCACTTCTTGGGGAGGTCGCCCTCTCCCATGGGGACGGCCGGTGGAATCTTAGCCACCAAAGGACAGCCAATCTTCTTGGCCCCCGACCTGCACGAGTTCCCACAATCAATATATTGACAATACAAAAAGAGCGATGCGAATCGGGATGAAGAACCAATACTCACTTAGCGACTGGGAGGACGCGAAGCCTGGTGCTGATGTGGGCAGGCTTGTCCAACTCGAGAGCCAGCTTGCGAGTGAGCCCCCTCTCGAAGACGTCTGAAGCCCACGACAACGCGGGCTTCCTCGACGATGAGCCGCAGTCGCTGGGACCTCCGGCTCTGAAGACGCGGCTACCCTTGACGGCTACGGTGACTTGGACGTCATCGCCTCAGCCGCTTCTCGGCTTGGAACCCCCGAGACTGTCGGTGCAATCGCCGCTAGGGGAACCTCTACCACTACCTCGGTGTCCTCGCCCTCCAACCCCTTTGTCGGGATCGCATCCTTCGGGGCCTTGTGCGAGACTTCGGGGGAACCTTCATCGTCAGAGTCATCATCCGACTCGAACACCACCGCCAATTTGGACGGTGACATTGGCCTCTTCGCTGGTGACTTGGGCTTGCGTGCGGGCTTCGACGGCGTAGCAGTACGCCGGGACGTGTGCTCCTGCGCGACCTCATCGCCTCCGTTGTGTCCGTCCAGGCTGCGGCTTGCCTCGAACTCACGTTGTTTCTGCATGCGGGTCTCGCGAGCCACATGCGCTGGGGGAGGAACCTCCTCCTCCCCATCGTTGTCAGAAGAGCCTCCCTCAGAGTCTTCCTCCAGCTCCTGGGGAACCTCTTCATCGAGCGGAGGGAGCCAGCCTTCCAACACCTGAAAAAGCTGAGAACCACCATGAGTAAAACACCAAACGCGTCGACTGAGAACTGAGGAACGGACATAGCGATTAGGAAGAAAACTTACTGTGGGGGCTTCATTCTTCACAGGAGTATACGGGGCGAGCCTGACCGCCACGCTGGTGAACTCTGCATCAGTGATCTTTTTTAGGGCGGCCTTGTAGTCTTCGGCCTCCCATGATTCCTTGCTGGTTCGGGAGGGGTCGTGCTTCCCGCTGTATTCATACATCCAGTGCGGCCGAGCCGCCAGCGGAACCAGACGCCGCCTGAGCCAGCAGTTGTAGAGGTTGATCGGAATCAACCCTTGGTCCTTCAGCTTCTGGATCTGGTCCATCATTTCCGTGACGGCCATCCGCTGGTCTTCGGGAAGCTTCTTCGGCGCCAACCGGCGAGGCTCGCTCCTCTCGGTGACGAACTCGGGAAGTGCCTCCTCGCTGGAGGGAGTGGATTCCTTTACGTAGAACTAGCTCTTCTTCCACTCGCTGGCGGCCTTCTTCGGTAGGAGGAGCTTGACGAAATTGGCCTTTGGCTTCAATTGGAATGTGACGCCGCCTGTGGCCAATATCAAACCACCGGACGCCTCGCGCCCGATGCGGCCGTGGAAGAGCTCCAACCAAAGCAGGAAGTATGGTCTGCAGCCGAGATAGCATTCGCAAAAGGCGACGAAGATCGCCAGCTGCTCAATGATGTGCGGACAGAGATCCGATGGCTTGATCGCGTAATACGTGCAGAAGCGGTGGAAGAAGAGTGATGTGGGGAATCCTAGACCCCTCTCAAGATGGCTGGGGAAGCAGATGAATTCGACGGGTCGCGGCTTCGACTCGGTCTCGGAGGAGGGGGAACCCGCCAGTTCCCCTTGCGGAGGACTCTGGCGTCCTCGAAGGACTTCAGCTGGGTTGTGGTGCACTTGGACTTTCCCCATGAGCCTTTGCGAGGTGCCATCGGGTTGGATGCGTAGTAGCACGGTGCAGAAAAGACAAGTCGGAAGGTTGAAGGAAGGGAAATTGGAGACATGAAGAACAAATGAGGAAGAATGAAGAATGCGGAGAAGATCTGCAGAGCTGAATCATCACTCCCCTTATATGGGAACGCCACCCGCCAAAATCGGGGTAGCCGTTACTCACGGTAATTGCGTCGAAGTTACCGCTGGAAATTCCAACGGATAGTTTGACCAGATTTGACGGTCCAACTCCTTCACTTCACCCGCTACCCGCCAGTCTTTTCCACTCGCCGAAGCGACGACTTGGCAGTAGTGACATTCATTGGGATAGTGATTGGAAACATGGGGAAATTCTCCTTGGTTCTAATGGAGTCCATTGCCGACTCGACTGGACGCCCAAATTGGGCTCGCCTATTCCGAACACCAAAGGGACGCCTGCTCCTGCATCAATGATGGCCTCGGGGACTACTGATGGGGATATGCCAAAGGGGGTATGCCTAGCAGGACGTTTCGATTGGGCCGAAGGGCCTGTGAGTGCGCCTGGAGGACAGCGACTAGACTACGACGGAAGTAGAGGCCTAGTGACTGGAGATTGGAGGCCCAGGAGCGTAACAGAAGCCCAGTTGAATTAGGTCAAAACCTCCGAATCCTTATCTTGTTCGGTGTAAACCCTAGCGAGGTGCCTCATATATAAACCTCCCTAGGGTATAATAGGACTCACGTTCCATCATACACCCCCTCAAGCGACTCGCTGCTTAGCCGCCGATCTCGCCACCCCTATAACTCGCTCTCCAATAATCTAATCTAGCAGGAGTAGGTCTTTACCCTCCGGGGGGCCGAACCTGGGTAAACCCATGTGCATCCGCCCCCATCTCGCACCACAGATGGCCGCCAACTCTTCCTCACGAAGCCCTCAATCGTTGCCAGTGGCAGCGACTGCCGTGGCCATTTCCAAGACATTATTGATTCTTGGACTAAATGCAAAGATGATTTCATTGGAAAATACTATCCTCCTGCTAAGATTATATCTATGAGAAGTGAAATAATGAAGTTTAAACAATCTGATAATGAACATGTTGCTCAAGCTTGGGAAAGAATGAAATCTTTGGTAAAGAATTGTCCCACTCAGGGACTGACTGCTTGGATTATTATCCAAACCTTTTATGCAGGATTGAACTATTCTTCAAGAAATCTATTGGATGCTGTTGCTGGAGGTACCTTTATGACCATTACTTTGGGTGCTTCGATAAAGCTTCTGGATAATATGATGGTTAACTATTCTGAATGACATACTGAGAGAGCTCCACAAGGTAAGAAGGTAAATTATGTTGAGGAAACCTCCTCCTTGAGTGATAAGATTGATGTTATTATGTCTATGATTGTTAATGGGAAAGCCCATATTGATCCAAATAATGTTCCCTTAGCCTCTTTGGTTGCTCAAGAAGAGCAAGTTGATGTGAACTTTATAAGAAATAACAGTTTTAGCAACAATGCCTACAGGAATAATTTTGGTAACAACAATTATAAGCCTTATCCTCCCAACAATGGTAATGCTTATGGAAATTCCTACAACAACAATAGGAGTGATCCCTCTGAACTTGAAGTTATGCTCAAAGATTTTATTAGTAAACAAACTACTTTCAATAAAACTGTTGAGAAAACTCTCTAATGCTGAAAGAAATATAGCATCACTGGCTGAAGCTCAAACTTCTTTGAATAAAATGGCTGCTAAACCTGAAACTAATGACAATCCCTTTGCAGCTACTAATGCCATACAAGTAAGAATTGATGAAAATGTTAGACTATTAGCTGAATTGCATGCTAAGTGGGAAAGAGAAGATGAAATTGCTAGAAACATTAGTGTTTCTACTATCACTACCACTAGTGTTGAGGCTAGTAATAGTTCTACTACTTTAGATGATAATTATGATTTTGATCTTGATGGTTGCAATATCTCTGAAGTTATTAAGTTCCTACAAAAGCTTGCTAAAAGTCCTAATGCTAGTGCTATGAACATGGCTTTTACAAAACACATTACTGATGCTCTCATAAAGATTAAAGAAGAAAAGATGAAACATAAAGCTTCTATTCCTATAAAACAAGAAGATGGTTGGGAAACCATCATTAATATGAAAGTGAATGATTTCGATTTCAAAGCTTTATGTGATCTTGATAGTAGTGTTTCTATTATGCCTAGAAGGATTTATGATATGCTTGATTTGCCACCACTTGAAGATTGTTATTTGAATGTCCCACTTGATGATAATGTTAAAAAGAAACTCATGGGGAGTATTAATGATGTTCTTATTATGGTTAACAATGCATATGTTCCTGTTGTTTCTATGTTTTAGATGTTGAATGCAATGCTTCTTATCCTATTACTTTGGGAATACCTTTTCTTAAAACTGTTGGTGCCATTATTGATATGAAAGAAGGCACCATTAAATATCAACTCCCACTCAAGAAAGGTATAGAACACTTCCCTAAGAAGAGAGAGAAGATTTATTTTGCCTCTCCTATGAAAACAAAATTTTCTCTTAATGCTTCTTCATTTGAGAATACTTGATTCTTTTCTTGCTTCTTATGCCTAACTTAAAGGCGTTAAAGAAAAGTATGTATTGGGAGATAACCCAAAAGTTTTAGATGAGTCTTGGAAGTTATTACCTATGTAATAACCGCTCATTATCCTTTTTATTTACTTTTTGTGCCAAGAGTAACCTCTAATGAGAGAGAAGTAATGATTGGGAAAGTTGCTGTCCCAAAATAGATTTCTGTGCTTCACCGTAAACATTCATGTAAAATCTCTATACGTCCTTTTGAGGCGTGAATTTGTGTGCTTCTGCCCCAGGTTGTTATCTAACTTTCGTTAGTTCAACACTTTTTGATTTGAGCAACAGAAGGTCTTCGAAAAAATTCGTCTTTACCTGCTGGTCTGTTTTGACAGATTTCTGCCATTTTCTGCATTTGCTTCTTGTTGGTTCCTCTTTGAGTTCTTCTGGGGAATTGAGCTTTTTGAGGGAATTGCTACATTAGCTTGTGTTTTAATGGAAGTTTTATTGGTATTGGAACTGAACCCAAAGACTTATTATCTTGAGTGCACTAATGTTGCTAATAAAGATTGTGTGAAGTTTTGTATGAAGGAAAAATTTCAGGTGTATGGAAGGAATGAGTAATGAGATGATGGATGGACTAAAGCTCAAGCTTGGGGATGCCGCGTGTCACCCCAAGAAATATCCAAGAAGTAAAAGCGTCAAAGCTTGTGGATGCCCAAGGCATCCCCCTCTTCATCAATAAAAATCCCAGGTTTCTTCCAAACGCTTCATTTTTATTGTTTCATGCACAGTTGTGTTGTTCTTGGAGCGTCTTCTTTTTGTTTTCGTTTTGGTTTTTCGTTTTCTTGGTTTTCTTCCTTTGCTGAATAAATTGCTTGGACCCCCTCTTTCATTGCATTGGTTTTCATATAGTTTGGTTTGGATTGGAAAAGAGTAGGAAAGTTCATGCTTAAGTGGTAAAGAGAGCTTGTTTTTGACTGTGGCCTATGCTTTGTCATGCCATGCTTGATATTGTTTTGGATTTAGGCTTAGTATTCTTTGCTGTAGCATTACTTGTTATAAACAATTGAGATTGCTTAATGTGCCTTGGAAGGATCATGCGTTGTTTTAGCATATTAAAGCATAGTATTGCGGTATTCTCCTTTGATTCTTTATTTGGGTTGACTTGGCGCATGCTCACACCATGTTATGACTATACCAGGTCACCATAAGACTTTATGATCCTTTACTTTTCAACTTGTAGTATCGCTTTATGCTTTGATCAATGATGTTCTATCGCTCTGCATGATTATGGCCATTATTGCTCTCTTAGTTTGTCGCTCCCAGTCTCTTGCTAGCCTTCACAACCAAGTATGAGTTCCACTCATGCATCCAACTCCTTAAACCAATTTATTCCAAAGAGTCCACCATACCTACCTACTAGCATATGCTATTCTAAGTATATTCATGCTTTTGTTTACCTTCCAAATTAAACTTGTTATGAAAAAACTAGTGATTAAAGCTCTCACGAACTTGATGGCACACTTTACTTTTTTTGCCCTTAATAAACTTGAACCATTGTGTCGTCTATGTTGTATATGCTTGCACTTATTTGTTGGGGATTAGCAGAACCATGCTGTCATGGGGAAGGCTTTCAACATTGCACTTGTACTTTGTACCTAGTTGATATCATGCTCTTTTGTCTATGGATGTCCTCGGTGTAAAATGAAAGGGGAGCTTGTAAGTCCATGGAGTTATGTATATGTGTTAGAGAAACGCCTGGGCTGCTGGTCTAATCCATGCTGACATGGTGGAAACCTGCAGCATAACCATAATGAGCTGTCTATGAAGCATTCTTCTTATAAAAAAAGAGTCAGATATTGAGAAAAAAAAGAGAGAAAAGAGATATATGAAAAGAGGAAAGAGAGAAAAAAGCACCATATTCCCATGGTAAATAAGAAGATTGCTGAGATGCTCGTTATCTGCTTGCCTTGTCATTTTGATATGGGGATTCTTCCGTATCATCGGGCAAGGGGTACCCCGTTGGCGGTTCTCTATGATACACATGTACTTACGATGATAAGAACTTACTGGTGACTAAACTTGAGTAGCATGAGGAGCGGCCCTCGTATTCAAGGGACATGAGATTTCCAACTTATACTTCATCAAGCATATACACCATAGTTTGTTCACTTTAACTTTAATCACTTCAAGATGCTTATGATAGGGTCAATGAGAGCTGAAAGCTATTAAGTACCATAATTTTTGAAAGCTCTTTATGAGACTTGAATACCTACTTCCTTCTATAAAGGCCTTTCTTCCACTTTTATATTGAGTCTCCACCTTCTATCTTTATGCACCTACTTTGAGAGCATAGTGGCCATTCTTAGTTCTATGTGCATTGTCCCAAGACTTGTTGATTGATGCATAGCTTTGATATTGCTTGTTTTAAACTATTTGTATCTAGTCACTCTTATGAACTTTGAAGGTGTCCTGTGCATTTCTGTTTGCTACTCTATGAGGGACAAGCTGAATGCCACTATGCTATGTTTTCTTTATGTGAAACAAACGTCTTACAAAGCATTGTTATTCATTAATCTTTTGTTTGTGCCTTTTCATGTTGCAACATAGTTTCTTTGTCTTATTGCTAGAACTTTGTCTTTCATGTTATGATTGAAGTACTATGATCCCAGCTTTGAATGTTTTACAAATACTTTGATCAAGTTTACGATGGTGCATGTCACCTCAAAAATTATTCTTTCTTTTTATCACTTACCTACTCGAGGACGAGCAGGAGTTAAGCTTAGGGATGTTGATACATTGCAAATGTATTTATAATTTTTGATGTTCCATGCTTGGTTTTATCTACTTTCTTGTGTTTTGTCCACACTTTGGAGTACTTTTCATATGATTTCTTGGACTAACCTATTAACAAGAGCCACAGTGCCAGCTGCCTGTTTTCTGCTGTTTTTGGTTCCAGGAAAGTCAGAAAATGAATATTGTTGGAATTGGACGGGACAAAAGCCAAGTCAGTTTTTCACCGAGGGACACCCGGAGCCAGAATACGAGACGGAGAAGGGCCAGAGGGCTGCCACACCACCTGGCTGCGCAGTCAGGCCTAGCCCGCGCCAGGGGGTGGTGTGGCCAGCCTAGGCACCCCCTCGGCCTCTCCTTCCGCCTATAAGTTGCCTCTGATATGGAAACCCTAAGTACCCGATCAAAAATCCACGAAAGAGTCTATAGCCGTCGTCATCTCCATCCCTAGATCGGGAGGGATCTGAAGCTCTTCCTGGCACCCTGTTGGAGAGGGGAATTCACCCTGGAGGCCTTCTTCATCATCATGCAAGCCTCCGGTGTGATGCGTGAGTAGTTCATCTCTGGACTACGGGTCCATGTAGTAGCTAGATGGCTGGTTATCCTCCTTTGTGCTATCATGTTTAGATCTTGTGAGCTCCGTTCATGATCAAGATCATTTATTTGTAATTCTGCATGTTGTGTTTGCGGGGATCCGATGGATATTGAGATGCTATTTCAGATTGATTATTGATTCTATCATGTCTTTGTTTTTTGTGATGTTGCATGCTTTCTATTGTTAGTAGCTATCTTAGCCAAGTAGATGCTAGCAACTGCAAGAGTTAGTATTTATGTTCGATAGTGGGTTCATGCCTCTAATAATCTGGGGAAGTGACAGAAATCTCTAAGGTACTAGATGTGATGTTGCTACTAGGGAGAAAACAACAATCTTTTGTTCATAGAACAATTGTATTATTTACTTTACACGCAATTCGTAATGCAATTATCCGTTGCTTGCAACTTAATACTGGAGGGGGTTCGGATGATAACCTGAAGGTGGATTATTAGTCATAGATGCAGTTGGATGGCAGTCTATGTATAATGTTGTAATGCCCAATCGAATCTCAAAGGAGTCAAGATGAGTAGTATATGCTTGTATGCTTTCTGAATGTTTGTCAATTGCCCCGCTGTAATTTGTTCACCCAGCATGTTATCTATCTTAAGGAGAGCCACCTCTAGTGAACTATGGACCCCGGTCCTTTCTTTTACTATCAATCTACAAACTGTTTACTGCTTTGTGTTTACTTTCTGCAAACAATTACTTCCTTCCATTCGATATGTTTAATCCTTTGTTTTCAGCAAAACCGGTGAGATTGACAACCTCATCGCAAGTTAGGGACAGAGTTCTATGGTTGTGTTGTGCAGGTCTCCACGTTGCTACTAGCACCGGTAGTGCGCCCTGCCAAAGTTCAGCTAGCAACACCTTTTGGGTGTTTCCTTGCTCCTACTGGTTCGATTAAACCTTGGTTTCATACTGAGGGAAAACTTGCTGCTGTGCTCATCATATCTTCCTCTTGGGGTTCCCCAACGAGCTCGATATATTTTGGGCCATCAACTATCTGGGAACCATCAAACTACATGGAGGCTCCAAGGCTACCGTAATGCAAAGCATGCAGTTACACTTGAGCGGCGCCACACAGTCATGGCTCAGGCAGTTATCCGAAGAGTCCATCAACAGCTGGAATGACCTTGAAGATAAGTTCATCCGAAACTTCACATCCACGTTCAAGCGACGCGCATCATTGGAGAAGTTATAGGCGTGCAAGCAGAAACCCGGAGAGTCGATACAGGCATTTATCCAGCGAACATCATCAAGAATTCAGCCAAAACTATATCTGATGAGAGGGCAATCAATGCATTCAATGGTAGCCTCCGCCAAAGAGAGTTCATTGAGGAACTAGGGCAAGTCAAGCCCAAAAAAATCTTGCAACTAATAGACATGGAAAATCTCTAGGCGGATGGCAAGGATGCAGAATAACAAGCGAGGGCGCTCACCAAAGAATATTAGGACATGCGCAATAACGATAGGAGGAGACAAAGCAACGACAGATATGGCGGGCCGAGCCACGTCACGGCCGGTTTTTCAGGGGAGAACACCCGAACAAACGGCGACCATAGCGGCGGATACCGCACCAACAGAGAAGATGCTGGCGGAAGTCAATCCGCACAATGGTACCAGCCAAGGGCTCGGGAGCCCCCAATGTCTCCGCTACAGATGTTGGAAGGGATCCCCCAATGTCTCCGCTACAGATGTTGGAAGGACCCTGTAAAATATGCATTTCTTTGTCAACTCCACAAGAAGGAGGTGATCGAACCATCTCATGAAGGACTCCGCACTTCCCTAGAAATGCAGAAGGTATGCAAATCAAAGGCATCCGAGGCAGCGAACCAAGGTGACGCCACCACACCGAGAACTCTGGCTCTTGGTGCACCACTGCCACCTCCAGTACAACCACAAGCATGACAACCGCAACCCACAACAAACAAAAACCAGGAAGACGAAAATCCAAGGTCTAGTGGCGCAATGTCTATGATCCAGAAAGGGCGCCCATCCAATAGGGCCCAAAAGCTGATCACACGACACGTTAACATGGCAGAGACAACGCTACCACCCACACCCTAATGCCTTCATTGGTCAGAGTAAGAAATAATATTTAGCAGAGCCGATCACCCACTTCAGTCCCACGACCAGGTCATTCGACTCTAATTGTAGAAGCCCAAATTGGCAGATTCAACATGAGTAAAGTTTTCTTGAATGCAGGAAGCAGCATCAATCTAATCTACGCCAAGATCCTGCGAGCAATGAATTGGTCCTTAGCAAACCTGGCACCCACGGATACAACCTTCCACGGAATATTCCTAGGCAAAGCCAAAATTCCCCTAGGCAAAGTTCATCTTGACGTAGTCTTCGGATCAAGGAACAATTTTAGGTGTGAAAAACTCGAGTTCGAAGTCATGGATTGGCCATCGCAGTACCACAAGATCCTAGGACGCCCAGCTTTCACTAGATTTATGGTAGCACCTCACTACGCATATCTGGTATTAAAAATGCCAGCATCCAATGGAATCATAACCGTGAGAGGAACTTTCACTCGCTCGAATAATTGCGACCTGGAATTCAACAAAAATATCAGAATCTTCTAGGATGGAGATAGAATTCACCCAACCAAAAATTGCAGATATAGAGATACTACCCGAAGGACACGTCCCCATTGACCAAACCCCAAAAAACCAGGTCTACCGCATGAAGCCAAAGGCGATCTATCCGGCCTCCAACATTGGTCCCGCATAGGAAAGCGCGCTCGTCAGTTCTCCCCATGAGAATTGGGAGATTTTTTCAGAGTCATTCAACATACAGGAAATCTCCAAGGAACCCGACAAGCACCTATTCGAACTACATCCAATCGCCAAAATACGATCCAACTGACAGGTCATGGAACCAACAACCATGTGCAGAGCCCAAAAAAAGCGCCACGTAAAGATTTTTTCCGACGTAGTTATCCCGACGCCTTTTTTTGCCGCGCTAGCATGAGCGCGTCGACTAGGCGTGTGCTTTGGCGTTTATAAGCGTCAGGGCACACTATATATGCTGGAGTGTTCCTTGCTCTAGTTGATATAAAACATGGGTCATCTTCACACGGATCGCTCATGCTGTCCGTTATCTTCAACTGATAGTGATGTGGGACGCTTCCCATACTTCATTGTAATAATGAGCCTTACACTCATATTTGTTCATCAACATGTTGAAAGTCGGCTTGAGTTCTCTACGTTAGTGCTCACTATGTTCAACTTCCATCAGCTAACTTCTGAGCTTTTAGGCTTGATGAACCTAGTTGGTGACTCTTGCCGTGCCTCGTCCCAAAATTGAAGTGGCATGGATGCATTAGCAAGAAGTGCAAGACCAACCTCAATAGTGTGACGATGCTTTCGCTCAGCAGAATCATTCTGTTGATGAGCATGGATACATGAAACACGGTGGGAGATTTCCTGGACTTAAACATGAGAGTTAAATTTAACATATTC
This sequence comes from Avena eriantha, assembly GCA_910589775.1. Taxonomy (NCBI): domain Eukaryota; kingdom Viridiplantae; phylum Streptophyta; class Magnoliopsida; order Poales; family Poaceae; genus Avena; species Avena eriantha. The sequence continues at coordinate 392,129,577 of OU342741.1, forward strand.
TCCTCCCAATCAGATTGAATTGTAATTTTTTTTATCAAACTTACGTTCAACAAGCTTTTGGAAACTAAAGGCATCAAGAGCATCAAACTTTTCCTTAAGCAGGTATATCCAAGTAAACTTATTATAATCATCAATAAAGCCTACATAATAATCCTGATGACTAACAGAAGTAGGTGCATAACCCCATACATCAGAAAATACTAGTTGAAGGGGGAATTTTAGATACGCTGGTGGAGATAGGATAGGGGAGTTTATGACTCTTAGCACGCTGACATGAATCACATACTAACTCAATACTATAATCTCTAACATGGAGAATTTATTCTTGCTAATAGTTTGCCTAATAGTAAGAGAAGAGGGATGGCCAAGTGGACTATGTCATTGCACATAGGATGGTTTGACAGCAACAAAGGCATGCTTTAGAGACGGGGAGAACTCCATGGATGACATAAGTGGATAAAGGCTGCCAACTCATCTCTCTCTATGAATGATTTTACGTGTGACCTGATCCTTTATCAAAAATAAGGAAGGATGAAACTCGATAAAGATGATTATCATAAGTGAATCGATGAATAGAGAGCAATTTTTTGGATGAAGTGGATACATGCAAGATATTTTGAAGATGGAAATTTTGAGTGGGTTTCTAAAATATTGAGTGACCAATATGGCAAATATTCATACCTTGCCAGTTGGCTATGTTAACCTTGTTGTATCCCTATAGGTGTCTCAAACCATCAGGTTATTGAGCTTTCTAGTGATGTTGTATGTATCTCTGACATCAGAGTACCAATTAGTGTCCATACATAATAGGAACTATTTACCTATTTGTCACAATAGGAATCATCATCATCATCTTCTTCTTCTTCAAAGCGCCACCAACAAACTTTAGTGTCGTGACCTTCCTTGTTGCCGATGGCACGTAACGTCGACCCATGGTTTGGTGCGACGACGACCACGTCATGTCCACGCCCCATCCTAGATAAGCGTGGCCACCCCCACGGTCTTGTTGCTGTTGTGGACAACCATCATGGCGGTTGTCACAATGGTCATCACGACGATCATCCCGACGATCACCATGGTCACCACGTGGTTTGACAGAGTTGTTGTCCTTTTTGGAGAAGCGAGGGCGACGTTGAAGAGAGGCAACATTAGCCGAGGTCTTGAACTCGCCGGTATGAGCACCATGATGCATCTCCTGGTGTTGATCATATGCGTGAAGCTAGGAGTAGAGCATGTCAAGGAAGATCGACGTGGTCACCACGCCGAGGGCAGCCACAAGCGCGTCATAGCCAGCTCCAAGGCCAACGAGGATGTATGAGACAGTCTCTTTGACAGCGAGAGGGCGACCAACAACAACTAGTTCATCGACAAGACCTTGCATCTTGGCGAGGTAGGCTGACGTGGAGATGCACTAATTTATTTTGGTGTCCGCGAGAGCGATCAGCAAGTTGGTGACCTTGGCCTAGCTCTAGGAGGTAAACATCTCTTAGATGGCCTGCCAGACTCTAGCCGAGTGCTCGATCCGATGCACATGAGGGAGGATCTTCTGAGCAAGCCATTGGAGCAGATATCCAAGGACGACATGGTACTTAGACAACCAGGCGGTGTACGCCGGATTAGGCGCCATCTTTGCTGGCTTGGATGTGGCAGTATCCTCCTATTCAACGACTCAGCTTTTTCGGAGTGGCGTGGGTGCCGTCTAGAAGGCTGACGAGTTGGGCTCCATGGATTGGCGATTGGACTTGTGACCGCTAGAGGGGGTAATTCCCGCGCCTCAATTTGTTAGCTGCAACGATCCGAGGTTTATGGTTGGGCTGCTTGAGGAAGCCATGGCGCTAAGGTTGTCGGGTTGGATGGACGGTAGCGAAAGGTGTTGAAGGGATTTGGTGGCAGGGTTGTGTGGCGATGGGTGGGTACGGTTTTTTTTTCGATCGGGGGATCGCTTGCGGAGAGGGCAACTCTCGATACCAAGTCAAAATGACGATAGGTTCAAGGGTTCCTAATCAGATATAGATCTGATACCCATTCTTTGTATTTATAGGAGGGGTGCACTTGGCGGTGCCATCATAAATACATATATACGGTTACAAACGGAAGCCTACACCCATACAAAAACTATCTCTAACACATGCCTTCTTCCTCTTGCTTCTTCTGTAACTTCCTGAGTTTCTGCACGGGTTCGTCTTCGCGCTGCTTCGTAGCATGTCAATTTCCTCCTAGCACCTTGCCTTCATTCCCTCAAAGAGCTATAGTTGATCCTTTGAAAGCTCATGAAAGAGTATGATATTTGCCGGAGTAATCTTGATGAGTTTTGCGATCTAACCATTGGCCATGATAATCTGATCTAAGAAAGATTTCTCCAATAAAGTCGCAAAAAAGTGTGTTCAACTCCGAAGTCACATTATAGTAACACATCACTGTGTATCCACATGATCAAAGGACACCGCAATGCGTCCGCATGAGGCCGATCTTACAACGTGCTATGGAAGACAGCAAGCTGGCGTGTTTCTAGGCCAGAAACCCCGGTTCCTCGGGAGGGAACCCGCCTGAGTTCTTGGCGACTATTGATTGAGTTTAAGTTAGTCTTATCTCAGTTGTCGATTCTACGAGTCGCGGAAGAAAACATATGCATTGAAGGTCTAGTTAATTAATGAGAAGAAAATAGACATACAATTTTAGATAATCTCTCTGTCCTAAATTCGTATATATCTATACATGTTTTACTTTATAGATACATTTAAATCTAGACGAGATGGAGCCGGTAGTATTCCCTCCATTTTAAATTCCCGTGTATATTTGATGTGATCAAAGTCAAACTTTGTAATAGCTTATACTCTCTTGTTTCTGAAAAGGATGTTGTAGATTTTTTTAAAATCAATCGTATTTAGACATTGTTTAGTATATAGTTACAAATTTACACAAATTTGTGAGATATTCCTTTTTGGACGGAGAGAGAGTACATAGAAAAATATATAAACATAGGATTAGAGCTGCCCGAAATACTCACTCTCGTTTTCCTTCTCTCATTCAAATCACATCAAGCCTATCGGACCAACAGCAAACCAAAGGGAGAAAATAAGCAGGAGAAAAACGAAACGAGAGAGTCAGAGAGCGAGTGAGAGAGAGAGAGCCAGGAGGGAGGGAGAGAGTCCAGGAGGGAGGGAGAGAGTCAAGAGGAACAACTACAATATCGAGACCGAGACGGAACGGAGAACGGCACCAGCAACACAGACAGAGCCCGACCAAACACAGCAGCCAGCAAGCCTCAAACCTCGCATCACCACCTCCACCCCCGTGGCAGCAGCAAGCCACCACCAGCCGCCGCCGCCGCAGCAGCAGCAGCAGCTGCGCGCCACTCGAATCTCCCTGCTGCTGCAAGAGAAGCACGTCCCCGCGGCAGCGCGCCTCAGCAGTCCGAGCAGCAGCGGCGCGGGGTGCTCGGCTGGAGATCGCTTCCTGCAACAACCCCTGCCTCCTCTCCTCCTCCGTGCCCGGGGGAGCGCGCGCGCGCGCCAGCCAAGGTGAGAGCTCACTGTCCCCGGCCCAATCCCCCCCGTCTCGATCCGCGCCCACGCGCGCCGCGACCGGCAATGACGGGACGCGTCGCATGGCGCCCAATGGCGGCGTTTGACTCGCCGGCGAGGCTCGTGGTTGGTGATTCGGGCATCGGGGAGTTCGAATTCGGGGGCAAAATTCCTAGCTCCCTGTGGGAATTGGGGTGGTCCGTGTTGGATCAAAGGGGCGAGCTGGGATTTAGTTTGAGTGGCGCACTGGCGCGGTGGCGCAGGTCTCGTCGTCCGGTGGAGGTCTGATGCGGGTTCTTTGCTTGCTGGATATTTCCTTCCTTTGTGCGTGGAGGTGAGCTTGGAAGTTTGAATTTGGTGCGAAACCCTAGCTTTCTTTACCATTTGGATTGAGGCCTGGCGGATTGGATGAGAGGAGCTCGACTTCGTCTGAGCTGGTGAAATAGAGTGAATAGTGTTTGGTCACTCAGTCGGTGCCCTGTGGTGTGGGTTCTCTGATTTGGTGGAGTTTGAATTGATTGCTTCAGCGCAAAGACCACATTTCACTCATTTGTTGGAGTTAGGAGAAACTGGGTTGGAGTCAAAGGAGACCTTGATGCATCTGCTTTAAAGAGTTCCTTTTGTGGTTTTGTGGGCATAAGCTTATGTTATGTTGCTCAGGCGGCAGGTGATACTGGTTTGAGTTCCCGGATTGTTGTTCGAGTCTCCAGATTCTTAATCTGAAGGCGTAGTGTTACTCTACAAGTGCAGTGTGCATAAAGCGCCATGGTCAGATCAGGGAAATTTGCTTCTGTATTATTCTGGTTTAAGTCTTGTTTGGAAGAAGTTACTCTCTTTTTTCGTTTGTAGCCGACCCACGTACAATTTCAGTGTAACCAGTAGTAACACAATTCTGTTTCCTTCCAGTTGATGATTTAACAGTGTTGAGCTCATGATGCACAAAACTGGTGAAAATGTCTTTTGTCTTGTATTATTTAACACAGTTTCTTGGGTGAAGCTCATCAGTTGTGCGTACTTTGTCTGTTTTAAGATCTTTTTTGATGTTTTACCGAAATCCAAAACATAACAAGTCCATTCTGCTACTATGTTAAATCATTTTTTGTGCTTTTAAGATGCACATTAAATTTGTTTCATCCACGTTTGTACATGTACTGTTTGTGCGTGCTAGTGGGATGTGTGTGAATAGGTGGGGCAGGGAGGGGGCATCAAGGTAAAGTTCTACGCTGATTCACTATTCTTGGATAATCGCATGGTCTACTGACATTTTTTTCTTTTCTTATTACTCTATGCTGTTCTTGTTAATTTGTCCTAACCAGTAACACAGTTCTGTTTCCCTCCAGTTGATTAACAGTCTTGAGCTCTCGATGCACAAAACTGGCAAAAAATGTCTTTTGTCCTGTTCTTCTCATAAATCTTAGTCTTTTGGGTGAAGCTCATCAATTGTGCGTACTTTGTCTGTTTCAAGCTCTTATTTGTGATGTTTTACCGAAATCCAAAACATAACAATTCCATTTTGTTACTATGTTAAATCATTTTTTGTCTTTTTAAGATGCACATTAAAGTTCTACGCTGATTCACCATTCTTGGATAATTGCATGGCCCATTGACATTTTCTTCATGCTTTTTCTACACTCATGCTTGTTATAGTCCTAACTCAGATACTTGTTCAATGCAGTAATTGTTTGTGAGAGGGCTGCATATCAAAGAGGGATTGGAGGAAGACTACAATATTCTCTGAATATCTTCTTGTAGTTATACTTTCTGGTCCAATTGTATTTACATGGAATTTCCTTCCTAAGAGATGCCGTCATCTAAGCCACCATCAGTACCACCGGCACCAAGCCTGCAACTATTACCACCATCTGCGGTACGACAGAACAGTCGTATCGACCTTTGTGAGATCAAGTCCAAGATTGTTAAGAAGATTGGCCCCGATCGAGCAAAGAAGTACTTTCAACATCTGGAAAGGTTCTTGTCATCAAAATTGAGCAAAAATGAGTTCGATAAGCTCTGTCTTGTGGCACTTGACCGTGAGAACCTCCCATTGCACAACCATCTCATCCGGTCTGTTCTCCTCAATGCCTGTGCAGCAAGTGGGCCACCAGCTATTAATGCGTCTAGGATAGCTGGGGATGTCACCTGTTCAGAACATACACTGGTCCCCCCTATCTGGAACGGTGACGCTTTAAGCAAGCATGTGAAAGACAAACAATCATTGGGCAGAAGTGTAAACGCATTACCACAACATTCATCACTGAGTCATGGTGAGACTATTAGTAGGGAGAATGGTGCTCCACATTTGATTGGTCTGAGGAGACATAGACAGGTTCAGCAAACTGAGCATGTGGAGCCACTTACCAAGCGATCATGTGTGGGTAAGGCACTATTAAATAATCAAGGCTCTCTACATAGCAATGGACCTTCTGCTATAGATGCTAGAGAAACCTTGGGAGAAGAAACTATACGTCTTCCAGTGCAAGCTCCAATTGGGATTCAGTTTGGTGCTGCTAATTTGACTCGAAAACCTTCAGCCCTTGCTTCTGTTAACGCAGATGATGATTCTGTTAGTTGTTATGACCATGCTGAACTATGTGATACTTTGTCACTGAGAAAGAAAATGGAAAAAAACGGCACAAGAGGAAGGATTGGAAGGGGTCTCATTAGAGTGTGCTGATTTGTTGAATAATGGAGTTGATATGTTCTTGAAGCAATTGATTGGATCTTGTGTTGAGCTTGTTGGAGCAAGATCTCAACATGGTAAACTAAGCCATGCTGCATTGAAGCAGCAGTTGTCCCGTAAGTTAATAAATGGTGTATCACTGCAAAATCATGCCCATGTGCAGGGTGGCATTATACCTCCAGGCACTTCTAACTCAATCTCAATGAAAGACTTAAAGGCAGTGTCGGAGCTAAACCCTCGTCTGCTTGGGGTTAACGCATCTGAGATTCTTGAGAAGATCAATTCACATGACTGATTGGGTCGAGGAAGTTGGGGTTTTCACATTTCAAGATTGTACCAACTTGATACTGTCTCTTGCTCCATGGCCATTGTATTCAGGTCATAACTTGCTCGCGGTTGGTGGAACCTGGAGAAGGCAGGCAGACTTTCTAGTTTGTACAGTATGCTGATAATGCTGTCTCTAATCTTCTGGGCAATATTTTGAAATACTCAAGCTTCCACGTATCTTCTAGAAGGCTACAGGCTGTGCAAGCAGACCCATCCATTATCTGCATCTAAGCACCAGTGAAAAGGCATAAATGCTTCACACAGAACTATGGTGCAGGGCTCCAAACGAATTGAGGAGCCATGACTCTGTAAGTGTTCTGCACTAGTATGTGCTTTTCACTTGTTACATTTGTAGCATAGATAGAAAAGTACCTGATCATTATTTGCACTCAATTTTGTTTCAGTGATGTTAGAAATAGAAACTATTTATCAGGAATATACATAAAACAGTTATAATGTTCTTGTCCGATAATATTCCTCTTACTTCGGAACTGATGGGAACTATGTTAAGGAATAAACCGACTTCTGTTTCTATCCAAGTATTGAGGCAGAGAAGTTGTACTCCCTCCGATCCTAAATAAGTGTCGCAGTTTTGAACTTGAGCTAGTTCAAAACTGCGACACTTATTTAGGATCAGAGGGAGTAACATAAAACAGTGGACCGCCATTTTGTTAGATCCCGTTATGTCTTGGTTGTAACGCCTGCTTTTGTTAGGTCTTGTATTCTTTTGTTCTATTCGGTGGAGTTTATTTTGTTTTGAGTGCTATATGATGTAGCTACCCTGATCTGGTTGCGCAGTTTGTACTTACCTGTTCTCCTTACTCGCATGAAGTTGTCATCTGTGCTTAACAGGTCATTTCATAAGTAAAAGAAATGCTGTTTGAGAATTAGAAATTAGCTGATGAAGAGCATTTAAATGAGGATAATTTGTCAAGATTAGGAGGTATCCACTTTAAAAGTGCACAATGCATAAATATTCCCTAATAGCAAAAATCGATAAAACGACACAAAACATTGTATGGCTTTCTGTTGGCACCATTAAAATGGAAACTATTGTAGTAGTGGGAAGGTAGAACATACCAAACTGTAGTTAACTAAGGTTGAAAGTGGGGACTTATCTATGCACATGCAATTTACTAAATATATACCAAATATTTGCGTATGTAGTAAATTTGTGAATCTTAATATTTATGTAGCTTCTTGCTTAACGAGTATGCAGCAAATACTGTAGATAATACAGTACAAGAGTATCTGCATCATCGTCTGATGGAAGTTGCAGTCACTGTCACTGCAATGTTTCGTTGATGCTTAGGTTTCTTACTGCTGCCTGACAGATTCATGTTTAGTTTGTTAGTTCAACCATTTCCTTCCATGGTTTGTTGTTGTCACAGGATGCATGTTAATATATAACAATATTTGTTCTCTAATTCTTGTCGTCAATGAACAATAACCCTTGCCCTTCAGTATTTTTATGAACTTATTATGATATGCATTTGTTTTGGTATAAAATTATTCTTCTGTTAATTGATTGCCACAAAAGAAAGCGTTCATTTCCACGTCATTCGTATTTGCATGAGTTTAAGTATCTTGTTTCAGCCTTAAATCACATTTTTGGTACTTTGGTATGCAGTTCTTATTATATGTTAAGTTAGACGAGTTCTTTGATGTGTTAAACATGTCACAGGCGTAACTGTAAGGGCCCTTAGGCCTGATCAAGGTGTTCTTTGATATGTTCTTGCTTTTGATAATGATAACGATGGCTCCTCTTATACGGCGGGGTAGAACACAAAATGTGGAAAGTGCTTAAAAAAGGAAGTATGAACGATAGGAAGTAACCATAATGAAACTAATTATCATCGTACCTAAATTTGTGGTGCTGCCAGATGGTTTCATTTGCTGCTGTTGTGGCTTAATTGGCTCTCCATGTAGGAAGTAACCACAATGAAACTAATTATCATCATACCTAAATTTGTGGTGCTGGCAGATGGTTTCATTTGCTGCTGTTGTGGCTTAATTGGCTCCCCGCTGTCAGCAGTCATCAAGTTGCAATGGTGGTTATAATTGCAGTCCTTGGTAGATCCATCGTTGACTGTCACCATGTCGAGGTCAGGTTGCGCAAGCAGATAACAGCACTTCCTCTTCTGTGTAGATGCTTTAGCATGGCTTGATGCCAAGGAATATATCGATGGCAGGAAAGATCTATGGAGTGATGGTAGTGTAAGAGACGCGATGAGGGTTGTAATCCTTTCTTTTAGAATCGCTGACTCCACATTGCCAATGCCACAGGCACACAATAGCTAGCAGAGTAATCAGGAGCCATGAGACAGCTGTGATCTTGCTTCCTTTGATAAAGCCACCTATTGTGTGACCAAAGGTCGCATTGCGGGCGGAAGAACCATTGATGGTGGGGGTGGTAACACCAAAACGAGTGGATGTTTATTTAAGCCATGGGGCCAATTCCATGGCCTGTAATTCCTTGAAGATCTGCTCTCCAAGGAAGCCTTTCCTATCGCTGCCACACTTGCGGTTAATTTGAGGACCTTTGCTACTCCCTCCGATCCAAATTAATGGACTCAGAGTGTCTAGATTCATGTATCTAGACAAATCTGAGTCCATTAATTTGGATCGGAGGGAGTAGTAAACTTGATCGCACTGTAATCAAGCCTCAGAATCATGGTAATGGAAAAGTGAGCAATACTAGATTGTGATCCCTCACATCTAGGCTCCTTGGGCTTATGATGTGGCCTCAAAATGAAAACATTAGTTTTTTCTTAAAATTGCGCCAACCCAGTCTCGAACTTCAAACCTCTTGGTAGTTATATTCATACTATATTTCCTGGATAACCAGTACATCCAAAAGCTTAAGCCACCAAGAAACAGTGGGCAAACAGTGTATACTAATGTAATGCACCCTAGTGCATTATAGTGTAAACAGTGCCATGATGGGTGGTGGCAAACTTCTCGACGAGGGATGAGAGTGACTTGTTCTTTCTGCCTTGGTTAATCAAATCAGGATACAAGCTCCTTTATTTATAGGGATACCGTCTCTAGTGACAGACATAAACAATGCGGAAATAGATAACTGTGGAACATGTAAATGGGAAATAGGTAACTAGGCAGGTTATCGTTCGCAACTCAAATTATGGCAGGCTTCTCTTTCTGCAGTGGACTAGTTGCTTCCACAGTTGAAGGCAGTGCTGCAGTTGAAACTTCAAGCGACCGTTCTTCACCACCATCATCTTCTTCGGCATTCTCCTGTATTCTTGTGTCCAACCAGGATTCCTTCATAGCTAGGGTTTGCCGAAAGGATAATAAGCATTGGAAGCCATGGTGAGTGACTCGGGTACCAAATGTAATGTTCCCTAGCACATTTCAGGGCAAACATTGCCGAGAGGATGGTAGGGGGTGGCAGCTTCATTAGTGTAGGCTAGAAGTGAAGATACACGGTTTCATTATTTCTTTCTGGAAATAATAGCAAGTGCTTCTTTATATAGAGGTGTTAGAATGTAAACGATAGAAATTGCATAGAAGAAATATGGAAGATGGCAACTAGCAAGAAGGATTTTGTGAAAATATTTGTCCTACAATCTGAGTTAATGCATCTGCCATACGCTCTGATTTACGGTTGTGGCACCTGGGTAGGGCCCTGTGCACATCACGTCACGCTTCGTAGCAGTGTCTGGGCAATGGCTACCCCAGCTACTCAGAATTCTTATTTTGACCTACTCCTATCCCTATTATCTATGGGTTTAGGTTTTGATTTTTTATTATTTTCTGTTTGTTGACGTTGAACACTTTCATACTAGTTAGCTTTTATCCTATCGTAATGTGCTCTTTCGAATCATTATGCCTTGAAGTTGGCACGTATATTTACAATCTTTAATCTGTTTTTTTTAGTTTTGCATGCTGATTCTCTTGATTTGCATCCAGTTTTGGAGGTATTGTTATATTGAATCTTGAAGTTGCAAAAGTTAGGATAGTATTATTGCCCTTCTGGGCACTTAGTCCTGTATTGTGATGGAAACTAGTGCTAGTATTAGTATTTGCAACTTTATCAGTAACTGAGACTAGCTATTTTAATATACTGCTGTTTTATTTATTTATATAATTGACTGCATATGCATCTGTTTGAAGATGGAACCTTTGTATGCATGTTGTCGCCCTACTTTATGTGATGTTCAGTATATATGGTTATATTCTGTGATTCTTTGGTGTCTGAGTAGGTAAAGAACTTGACTTGTGGTTTGGAGCCTAATATGTTTGCACTTATTCTTTGAAGCGTCTAGGAGCTCATGCTGATGGCACCAAATCTGTAAATGGGCTACCTCCAGGATCTGCCCAAGGCTTTCTACGGCAAATGACACGAAGATGGTACATAGCAAAATTTGATTGCTATTTCCTTCAAGCAGGTTGCCTCCGTCGCAAAAGAAGTGGTGGGCCTCTTTTCTCCAGGGTACAGATTATGTGGGTTTTTTGGTCAGTTTACTCTCCTGACCTGACAGGTGCTACAAAATTGCCATCTTGCAGCCCCTAATCGCAAACTGTACCTGTCTTGGAGCATTCACGTACAGAAGAAATGCAATAAGAGGGCTCTCCACCCAACAGTTAATACTGACTGCTGCGTAAGCATCCGTAGAGCTGTACAATCAATGTAACATGTATGATTGTTGTAAAAAAAAGAAAAAGCAATGTAACATGTGTAGCATCACTCAAGATATAGCTTCAGGAGGAAATCATTGGTGCAAAGCTTCATCACTGTAACATGTGCCTTCAGGCGGCTTTCAATACTCTGCAGAAGATTCAAGTTTCCGGAGGTTCTCTTTGGTTCTGCAGCTCTGAATTTTAGCTTTCTCAGCCTACTATTTTTTACTACAATTTTTTCGCTTCGATGATAGTAGTTGTGGAGGAACTGACGAGATATATATTTTTAGTATTGCATTTACATCGACGTCAGCTGTAAATCATTAGCCAGGTGTAGTGTAGTCGTAGAGTTGCAATTATTGAGGCTCCAGCTGTGGATAATGTTGGACTGCGGCCACCAGTTTCGATGCTGATGCGTCTTGATGGAATGGTTGAAAATGACACTGTTGTCGTTTTCCCTTATTACACTGACATAGTTCTTTTGCAAACTTCTTTTGAATTTGAATCCAATGGTATATGAATTTAATGGTACTCGCTCTGTCCAGAAATAAGAAATAACTGATTTGGGTTTGTCTAGATTTGAATGTATCTAGAAGCATTTGTGTATAGATACATTCGAATCTAGACAAACTCAACTTAGTTATTTCTGAATGGAGGGAGTATAAGTTTTATTGCATATATCTCATATTTATTTGGCAAAATTGGTGGTCATATACCTGGATGCAATTTTGGTGCCTGTTAAACTGAACTGGATGGAGTCTTCAGCTACTACCTTCAGCTGAATTGACCTCATAGTTAGTTCTTTTTTTTATGTGTACTATTTGTCTTTGCACGTGACAATAATCTGGAGTTACATCTAGGCAATCTGGCCTAAATACCCCTGCCCCTCACCATCCTGATTTTGGTAGCTTTTTTTTTTTGACAACTTGACAGTATTTGGTAGCGTAGTTAGCTAGATGATTGTTGCCTGGAGCAATTTCTTGCTTATATCTTCCAACATTTGTGATGTATTTGTAAGCTTGGTTTGCACATTAGGGAAGAGAGGAGATTCAGATTTGTCCATTTTATGATGCACCATCTTGCAGAATACTACTACATGATGACCATGAACATTCAGGAGGGAGCACTGAATTCTAGTTTTCAGACCTTCCTGTCAACAGACACCAAAACTTCATTCAACCCCACACCGCTAACAGCAACAGCAAGCGCACATCAATGATTACAGTTATCAAGTCAGAAACAGAAACTCAACACGTTGAATACAACGGACCAAGAAAACCATCGCATAAACACTCCTTGAAGGACATGACCGTCTCAAAGGCATATATTGATGGCAGGATACAGCTCGAGGCGGGCGGACATGATAAGATCAAAACAATTATGCTGGGCGCTACTCCTTGAAGGACATGACCGTCTCGAAGGCCCCTACCAAGGCCTTCACCCTGCTTTTCCTCTCCTCCAGGAGCTTGCTTTTGGCTTCCTCGATCACGTCGTTGCTCTTTGGATCATCCTTCCTCCATGACTGAGCAACTTCGGTTCTGTTCGCCTGCGCCGCTGCCTTTGTTTTAGCCTCTTCCGTTTCCGCTCGGTCCAGTTCATCACTACCCTTTGCGATGTCAGGTTTGCTTTGTCCGCTTGCATCAGCACCACGGCCTCCATTACAAAGCTCGCCGCCTGCTGCATCTTCTTTCCCTGAGTGCTCATTGACTTCCTCTACATTGTTGCCTTGTTGCCGAGAGCATGGTTCCTGCAGATGATGCCGAGTTGAACCAGAAGCAGCTATGTCGCTGGATTTCAGGTCGACCGGGTCAGGGAGCTCCTCACGAAACTGATCTTCAATGGACGGAGTTATTAGGCTCTCGGAATCCTCAAACTGCATTGATGGCTCATCGTCTTTCTCCTGCCTGCTTGCAGATGGCTCCACTGCCCTCTGAAGAGGAGCACCTTTCGGCCTTGAGCTTGCACTAGCACCACCATTTGCAGCTTCTCTTTTCTTTGCGACAGGCCCTGGTGCGCGTGCAGAGGGTACCGGCAGAGGCTTCCCACCTCTCACAGGCCCTGACGATGGCACCCTCTGGAGGCTCGGCTTTGGTGAAAGCTTATTCTTCAGCAAGGTAGAAGCTGACTTGGCCGCTGCCACTGTCTTGGCCATGTCCCTGAACGAACTGCTCAGTGGCACAGCTAAGGCAGGAGGCCGCTGTGAGTTGATGGTGACCTTTTCGGATTTTGCTCTAGACAGTGTAGGCTTCACGGCTGATCCAGAGGATGGCCTGCGTCCATGAATGGATGATGATCCCGAGCTGGGCATTATCCGTGACGAGTTGGAACGGCCAGCATGCGACAACGAGGGGCGGCTCATGTCCGGAGCGGCAGATGGAGCCTTGGCTGCCGCCGCAGCAGCAGCTGCAGCCGAAGGACCGAATTTGTGATCCGGGGAACTCAGCACTGACCTCCCCCGCCGTGCGCTGTAGCCAGAGGAGGACTCGCTGCTGCTGGAGGGCCTGAGATTGGGGGCCATCCTGGTGGCCCTGTCCCTGCTGGGGTTGAGAGGCTCCTTCTTGGATGTCGCCATTGGTATATCCCCTAGATCAGCTGCAGGAGACGTGGACACGGGTCAGTTGGGCTTGGAGCTGCCAATTCCATACGCTGGAATCAGTAACATGAACACACGCAGGATATTATGCCGAGTTATTGCACGAATATGATGAAGCAGACCAGATACCAAAATGTGCAGGGCTGATGTACTGAACAATCAAATTATGTGTTCTTGGTGAGACATCTAATCGTCGGCTCCAGCTAAAAGAGGAAAGAAACAAAAGAGGCGACAAAAAATAGACTTATCGCAGCGAATTCTCGGTTAAAGTAGTATTGATGGCGCAGGCTCCAACAACCCGTGATTCTTTCCTGGTTTCTTTCTATATACTCCGTACGAACATTTCAACAAATATTCTCTAAAAATACATGTAAACAACGGCCACCATCGACTAATTTAGAACATCCGTACAGGATGAGAAACGGCTGCCGCTAATGCCAAGAACTATATACGAGCATAATGTCGCCAAGAAACGTAAGAAAGCACAGTAGTACCAAACAAGAAATCTGTATCACAACAAAAACAAAAGAAAGTCTGCAAGATTTAACAACTGCCGACTCTCTTCTCCCATCATCTGTAAGCTACAATTATTCACTGCGACAGGAAGAGGGAGGACCGAAGAATGCATATCCGGAAACCCCGCTCAGCCATCCGTAACTTCATCGCAGACAGCAGCAGCCACGGGATAGCGAACAAGAAAGAGAATGAACGAATCGACCGCCATCACTACCAGGAACCAACCAGCGGCGTGCGGGAAGTGAGGGTGGTGGACAGTAGCTATCCCCCATGAGACATCATCATACCTGGAGGTTACCGCACGGTGCCGGTGGTGGGTCGATCTGGGGATCCTCCGGCTGGGCGAAGGGGGAGCTAATCTGGCCCAGATGCGGGGGCGAGGGCGAGGAGGAAGGGGGGGAGGAGAGGAAAGTTACCACCATGGCCGGGCCACATTTTATGCCGCGATTTGGACGGTAGCTGTGCGGGTGGGGTGGGGTTGGGGGGGGGGGGGGGGGGGGGGGGGGGGGGGGGGGGAGCGCAGCACGGGACGAAGGACCCCCCCGTTTGCCGTGTGTTTTCCTTAAAATAGCCTGGCGGAACTGCATAGGCAGCACTCGAGGAGTTTGTCTTGGGTTTTTCCCCTGAGGGCTCGTTTGGCAACAGTGTATCTATGAGTATTTGAGAGTAATTTTCTCAGTGTATTGAGATGATCATTTTTTTTAAGGAGCATATATCAATACCAGAGGATATCAATTACATCCAGCCTCTGCAACAACGCATTACCCTACATACAGATGCACACAGCCAAAAAAGAAAGAAGAATTACAAAAAAGAAAAATCCAGTTACAACGACTCATTCATTGAAACAGCAGTACTACCCCACCAAGACAACACCAGAAGTCCAGCTTCTCCAAAAACGACGGCTCCAACAAGGGAACAGTGCACAAACACCGTCATCGTCCGATCAAAGATCTAGGTTTTTACCCTGAAGAAAGTTCACGCTCTCAAAACAATACCTTCAATAAGACCATTGCCAGGCACAACCAATTAAGGCCAGACCCTGGGTTTTCACCCTGAAAGGTAGGACCATAAACCTCTCATGTGCAGTCGCCCCCACTTGCATACCACTGCTCCAATTCACAAGTCACCTAGCCAATTCCTCATCACCATCCAGACTCAAACCACCATTGTCAGTCCTCAGATCTCGGTCTCCATAACTTTCTCCGTCAACACCATGGAACGAGAACATGCCCCATGATAATAACATCCAATAGAGCTTCGAAGCGCACTCTTTGAAACCAAATGGTCAGAGTAAAATATGGGTGCACACGACCGAATCCAATCCAATCCAGCAAACTCACGGCATGAGCGCACTATAGAGTTCGCCGGCGGAGCCTTCCGGAACACGACACAAAAACCAGATCAATGGATACCAACATCCGGCAGATCTTCGTCTTGGCTTGAGAGGGATCCATGACCACCTCCTTTATTAAAACCGAGCCAGCAGCCCCCACGCCACCCGTCGGAAACTAGCAGGATCCGCCACACGATGGCAAGACCACCAGGCCGACCACTCCGACGGAGAAGGAGGTCACCACCACCACGTCTGGGGCAGATGCCTCAAGCGCCCTAGTGTCGCGAACAAGGCCCGGGTAACCTGGGCACTAGCGTCGAGGGCAACAGATGGGGGTAGATCGTGTCCTGCCAAGACCCGAATCCCCGCCGCTGCTTGCCGCCATCCGGGCCAAGGATCACCAGCTATCGCCCGCCACAACACCATCGCCGAACCAGCCGATGCGGACGCCGTTGCCTATTCCGCCAGATCGCGGGCAGGGACACCGCCACGCCGCCAGATCTTTGCCCGGCGACAATCCGGGCGGCGGCGGCGGGAGGAGAGATCAAGGGAGGAAGGACTAGGCTGGGAGGGGGGTCCGCCCGGCACGGCGCGACGCAGCCACGCGGGTGCGGGAGGGAGGGGTGATGGAGGGAGGGAGGGAGCTGAAGAAAGATCATCCATTGGGTGATCACCTAAAACACTTTGTTACACTACAATCCCTTTCTCACCAATACTCTTCATTGACTCATCTGTTTGGAGATTAAATTCTACATAGCCGGTAGAGCTAGCCTGCAGCACCAACAAACTACCTGACGTCCCGCCGCGTTGACAAGAGAAAAATGCGAGGTCCCCCGAGCGTTTCCGATTCACATCTACCCGTACGTGTTTTTTTGGGGTTCGTTTGGTTTCTTCCCAACTAAAACCGGGTTGCCAAACGGTCTGCTGAGTATTTCTAAAGTATTTTATTGGCATGTTAAAAAACACTAACATCCATGTCAAAACCGGCCTGCCAAACAAGGTCTAACGGGTCGATGCACACTGTCATATATCACAATTTTCTTGCATCGTCTATCTTGATCTAATGGTTAGATTGTGATGATGTATGTCATTCGTTATCTTGCGTACTCTTGCACGAATGATCTTCATAGATAACATAAGGATATTTTTTCAAAAATTCTACCGATCTATTAATAATCATCAATCGTAGTATAAAGATCTCCAAAAGTAATAAACATTACAATTAGGTCTTTGCACCATCTAGCGATGACTACAAACACTAGCGCGAGTTGAAGGCGTGCCGATGTTCTCGTCGCTCCATCACCAGACCAGGTAAAGCATGTCGTAGTAGTCATACGGGAAGTTGTCATACTGATTCTCCCCAAAAGAGTAGCGCACCACAACAGCAACCATCGTCAATGATGATAATCTTAGATCGAAAGATACTAACCTAAAATCACACCAACAAAAATAAAAACTGGCCGAGTCCTAGGAGATTTGCTAGACACACGACTCCGCGTCCTCCGCTAGCACTAGACACACCACTAGAGCTAGGATAGGATAGACAAAACCTTATTCCGACTTCATTATATAACCGCCAACTCACCATCCCAAAAACATATTGTAAAACAAAGGACGAAACCTCCCGCTGACAATTGGCCATGATCCGCCATGCCTCCAAGACCCTAAGGCCACCGAAGACAGAGCAGATCGGGTTGAAAGTCAAGCTTAGACATTGTCTCAATGGAAAAAATGCTTTATGTTATAAGATTTAAACATCACAACTGATGAGAAGAAAAATCTGATGACAATAGTAAGAAGCTCATAGAGAAGCTTAAGCTAACAACTAGAAGATAGAGGAAGCGATGATGAAGAAGGGTCAAGAAAGAAAAGAAGAGAATCCAAGGGTGTGATTAGTAGGTTGGGCTAACAGACAAATGCCCGTTGTTTGGTTGCCACTAGACTAGCCAGATGTGCACCCATACCGAGATGTGATCACCACATTCAGATACCATGAGGATACCAACACATTCATCAGCACACAAGCATACACATTCAGCACATTCATAACTAAATAGTGCTTAACTAAACATGCATAAGTAAGAAGGGTTCAACATTAGATACTTAACTAAGCAGGTACTTAAGATCAACACCAGGTGCATCCCATGCAACATGTCTACTAGTTAAGCTAGGGGTGCACTCACGTGGCACAAAAGAAGGGTTCAACTAAAACCTCCCAGCAAACTCCATCACCACTACTATTTACATAAGAATAGACGCGGCAAGATCACATGCCATGGCGTGTGTAGACAAAGATCCCCTCCAAGCTTGATGACTGTAAGTGTACAAATCAATTGTAGCTAGTTTCGAAGTAAAAGTATCGAACCCACAGAGAGCTATTTGGTTAAGATCTTTATGCCCCTCATTACTTCCCATCAAAGGATACTTGTAAGCTTCCTTTGATCTCAAGTAAAGGGTGTTTGAAAGGTTTTTGGTTGTGTGTAGAAAAATAATTAAAACGAGTAAAAGAAAGCAAGTAAAAGTGTTGTGTGAAAACGCGGTTGAACTCAATACGGCTAAATTTTTTTTAGGGATATATGATACACCACTAGCATGATATTATTATTATTAATTAAGATAACATACTTCTTGTGTCATGATATGTGTGGAGAGAGCTCCATAATAAGATGTTCAGTATAAGGCTCGTAGGAAGCCACTTTATTGAGCCAAGAGTGAGGTCACCTCTAAATAACCACTTGGATGTTTGAGAGCAATCACCCATACAAACCACCTCAATTAAGGGTTTCCCCGTGGATATCGTAATTAGCTTAGGGAGTACCTCTTTATCCTCCTATGACCGTGTAGGTTACAAGCCGACGCCAATTTGTCACGAAACTATTCCGGGCATGCTCCCAAACACGTCCAAGGGAATTCTCCCTCCCTTTAGTCCCGAGGGAAAATGATATGTGGCCGACTACACATACCATCTAGACAGAGATCAAACACAAATCATAAATCTATCATAGATCGCCCAGTCATACAGACACAAGAATAGATCATCTTTATTGCAAGTTCATAATAGGGCTAGGGTTTCTCCATCTCCCCAATAACAAAGGAACTACTCACACATGGAAGCAATCAACGACATCATCATAATTAAATGGATGGATAAAAGTATGGGGATAAATCTAGTGTAAACCACAATTGAATCTGGAATTACAATAAGATCTAATAGATGAAAGATGGGGGGTGATGATGGTGATGAGGATGTAGCGGTTGATGATGAAGGGGATGATGCGATGTCCTCCAATGATCCGTGAAGCAGCAGGATTTGCCCTCCGCCAAGTTCCTCCTTTAGATCCCTTTTAGATGTGGTTTTTCATGGTTTCTGGTGGCTGTGAATGTTGGATCTCCCTGCCGTATTTGCTAGGAGAAAGCATTTGACGAGGTGGACGCGTTGCCGCGTGGTACGGGCGGACGGTACGGGCGGGATCCGCCCATACCATTGGCCGTTATTGCGGCTGACGCTTTCCTCTCGCTTAGTAGTCTCCCAGGTGAGAAGGTAAACCAACAAAATGACTTTTATCACTTAAAATTATCACATTATAACATAATATGATAGTTCTAATTGATATGTTCATAATAGACTTAGTACTTTGGGATCCTGCTGAAACAAAGGAAAAAAGGTGCGCGCAAGCGCAGTGAAATATCATAATCCCTATTCTATTTATGCAAAAACAAAAGGTAAATATGCTTCAGTTTTGGACTCATCAACTCCCCCAAGCTAGACTCCTGCTCATCCCCAAGAAAGATTGTGTCTTATGGACAAGATCATCATGTTCATGAGGCACGAATCGTTACAATAAACAAGGCATAAATTGAAACAGGAATATAATATCAGATGTAAAGTTACTTCGAGGTTATTATCATACCCTTACACATCACATGACTTAGAGGCTTCCACACCCTTTTTAGTATCAATGAAGTGATAAGAAGCTTTCAATGATTCAACATATCATATAATCATAAAGTTAGACTGACTGAGCACTTTATTTCAGTAATAACGGTTCATGATCATTCTTTTTCTTATATCTTGTCTTTTTCTTGAGCTTATTTTGATAGTTGTTTATCTATTTCTCCTCTATTCTTTTTTTTATTTTCTCTTCTTTTTCTTTCGTTCTCTATTTTTTTAGTATGGCCACTTGATCATGCTCATTACTTTTATGGATTTTTAGAACTCGTGACTATAATATGCTACCAAAATTATTCTTCTCATAATTTAATCAATACTTTTATTAGTGTGGAAGTCCCTAAAATCATGACAGTTGTACAAGTATCATAACCTCAACCTAGTTCAATCATCTAATATAATAATCATGAATTAAAGGATAACTTCAAATATCATAAAGTCTCAAAACTCAACGAATATAAATCTTCTCTTGAACAAAAGGGAGCTCGAAGTTGATGCAAATAATGCAAATTCTGGAATTAAAACCTAACATGCGTGCGGGAAAATAAACATGCTAAAACTGTAAGATAAATTACAAGGTTCTCACAGATCCCCCAAACTTGGAATCAAGCTGGGTGGATCAAATAATCCCTTGCAATTATTTGATACCATGGTGTCCATCATGGTGAAGTAGTTTTGTTGGAGACTGCTGCGCGAAGCTTCTTGTTTGTCTCTTCTAGGGCGGATATCTAGTAGATAGATCTTGGTGTATAGTTTGGATCTACAGAAGTGTCTTCATTGCATATCCGCAGGAACTCGTGGATGATGTAGTTGTATGCTTGCCGATCTCAAGATCGTGATGAAGTCCAGCAGGTCCGGCTCCAGCACGTCCATCAGATCCAGCTCCAGCAAGTCCAGCACCACCAAGTCCAGCACCACAAAGCAGCGGTGCATCCGTGATCGCACACATGTTCGGTATCCCGACAACCTCCGTCCCTCGCTCCAGCAAAGCAGCGGAAGCAGCAACTCCTTTCTAGATAAAGCCACCGGGAACATGTATCTCGCTAATCTGAGACCATGGGGAAATAATACTAGAGGGGGAGAGAGATCCTTCACGAGGAGGTGTGAGGAAGAAGGAGTGAGAGGGGGGCCTTTTATAGGAGGAGGGGAGGGTACCCCTCCCATGGCCGGCGCCCATGGAGTGTGTCCCTTCACCTCCCCCATTCATGTGGTGGTAACCCCTCCACATTAAAATGCCCCTTCACATTCTCTTTTAAAATCTCCACTTTAAATGCATTAAATTTCTCTAAATTTAATGCTCTCTCATTTAATAAAACTCTTTTATTAATTTTATTAAGAATTTTGTTAATTACTTTAATTAACAAACATTCACATAAAACCCCCTGCAACATTTCAATATTACATGCAGAACAAATTTCAACAATTTCACCCGAAACAGTTTCGGTGTCTATCGAAATAATTCCAGTGCTTTCTTAAATCTTTATCTGAAACATATTTGCTCCAAATGGTGTCGGTATCCCTTAAGTGTGTCACCCTACGATTCGTGAATAATGCAGACATGGTCGAGACCCCTCTCCGATCAATAATCAGTAGCGGGACCTGGAGATCCGTACTGACTCCCACATATTCAACGATGACTCTTGTGATCGTGTGAACCTTTAACGTCGTAACTAAATCCCTTTGTCTCGCGATATATTACATGTCCAAGATTCGATCATTGGCATCCAAATACCTAGTTTGATCTCGTTACCAACATGCGCTCTTTTCTCGTTCCCATGATATAACATTCTAGTGATCACATCACTTGCTTGCAAGCTATTTCAATGTGATATCACCGAGAGGGCCCAGAGTATATCTATCCGTCATCGGGATGGACAAATCCCACTCTTGATCCATGAGCCTCAACATAACACCTTCGTAGCACTGAACCCACCTTTATAGTCACCCTATTACAGTGTGACGTTTGATGTTATCAAGATACTCTTCCAGTGTTAGCAATTAACATGATCTCATGGTCTAAGGACTAAGATTACTTCGTATGATGTTATAGCAATATAAACATAATGACTCTGATCATAATGTTATACTTCGGATGAATGTTCATCACATCATTCCACCAATGTTGTGACCTTGTTATTAACAACATCCAATGTCCATGATCAGAAAACCTTGATCATCTTGTTAATCAACGAGCTAGTTTATATGAGAGGCATTACTAGGAACTTTGTATTTTTTTATTGAACACAAATGTATTAACGTTTCCAATTAATACAATTATAGCATGCAAAATAAAAATTTATCATAAACATGGAATAAGATAATAACCACTTTATTATTGCCTCTTGGGCATATTCCCTTCACTTCGAGCTTAGGCCTTGAGATTCACGGTCATCGGCTTCAATGGAGGAGGTCTAAAAACTATCCCATGAAGGAGTCATGAGGTTTAGAGGATTGCCTTTGCCTTGAACTGGGTAGCACATCAAGTAGATTGATTCTGCTGATATTAGAGGGAGGAAGACCTCTAGGGAGGCTTATTAGGAGTCAGAGGCAGGAAAAAATTCATACTGTAAGGAAAAGGGTCGGCCAATAAAGAAAATCTAAAAAATATGGAAATAAATAAGTACAAAAGGAAGAAATTGCGATCATAACAACCACTCGATACGGGCGGATGCCCGTATGGCGCGCCCGTACCGGGTTGTTTCCAAAAATATGATGGAAATAAGTCGGTAAATAGCCAACCGACAAAGTGGTACGGGTGGGCTCTACCCATACTGCCCATCCGTACTGACTTTTACCGACTTTGTTTTTTTAATCAAACGCAATAAATAAGAACGAACAGGGAAACACAACATCGGTAACGACCACCCGTACGGGTGGACGCAGCCGCACTGCGCGGTCGTACCGATATATGAAAAAGTGAGTTGAGGTTACTGCCGCCTTAATGAGCAGTGGTACCCGTGTAGCCGGCCGTACCGCCCACCTTTACCGACCCCGGAAGACCGGCAGTGAACTCAAAAAAACGAAAGGAATATAGATATGAAAAAGGGAATAACAGAAAATCATCCAGAACAAATATGTTTTCAAGATTTCAAATGTCTTGCTCATCGAGAGGGAATGAGTTTATTCGGGTACCTTCTCCTTGTTTTAATTCTTGGATCAACCTTTTCTTTTTCCCTTTAAACAAGGTTGGTTGCAGAAAATTCCCAAAGCCATTGCAAAGAGAAATCAAAAATTCCTTTTAGGAATTGTAGTTCTCGAGGGTATGCATATGGATGACACTACCTTAGGTAGATCAACCTCCTCAGTGTCCATGGATGCCTCCTCCTGCTCTTCTTTCTTTTGGAGGATTTGCAAATCAAATTCTTGTAAAAGTAGAGTCCAACGAATCATTCTTGGGTTAACGTCAGTCCTTTCAAAAATCTCTTTTAAGACAACACGATCAGTATGCACTCTTACTTTAGAGTCAATAATATAAGATCTAAACTTGTCACAGGAGATAACCATAGAGAACAATTCTTTTTCTACCATACGGTAATTCTTTTGGGCCCCGTTTAGGGTGTGACCAGCATGATGAATGATATTATGATCATCACCATCATACTGGCAAAGAATTTGTCCCACAGATTCATTGCTAGCCTCATAGAATATATCAAAAGGTTTCTCCCAATTAGGTGGTTTTATAATGAGATCTTCAATAATGGCTTGTTTTAATATATTAAAAGCAGTGAGACCCTTTTCATCAAAATTAAAAACAACATCCTTTTGAAGAAGGTTAGTTAAAAGTCTAGCTGTTTTTGAGAAGTTCTTAATGAACCTTCTATAAAATCCAGCATGGCCTAAGAACTCCTTATACCTTTTACATCTCGTGGAGGTCGAAGCCTTTCTATTACTTCAATCTTTTATCAACTTCTATACCTTTACCTGAGATTTTTGACCAAGAACTATACCTTCTTGAACCATAAATGACATTTTTCCCTGTTAAAGACTAAGTTAATGTCTTCACATCTCTGCAAAACTTTATGAAGGTTATGGAACAATGATTAAAGTAAGTTCCATAAACAAAGAAGTCATCCATGAATACTTCCATAATACTTTCAACATAATCGGCAAATATAGAAGTGATACACCTTTGAAAGGTGGCAGGGGCATTGCAAAGACCAAAAGGCATCCGACGATAGGCGTATAAACCATAAGGACAAATAAATGTAGTTTTAAGTTGGTCATCAGGGTGAACAACAATTTGAGAAAAACCGGAATAACCGTCTAAGTATAAAAAATGAGAGTGCATAGCTAGCCTTTCTAAAGTTTGATCAATAAACGACAAAGGATAATGATCCTTTCTTGTTTCCTTATTAAGTTTTCTATAGTCAATACACATCCTATGACCAACAATGGTTCTAGTAGGTAACATATCATTATCTTCATTTTCAACAATGGTAAATCCACCTTTCTTAGGAACATAATGAACATGACTTACCCATTCACTTTCTTCCACATGAAAGATGATCCCTGCATCTAACAAACGTTTTATTTCCTTTCTTACCCGTTTTTTCATGTGAGGTTTGAGTCGCCTCTGAAAGTCTGCGATCGGTTGGGCTCCTTCTTCCACAAATATTCTATGAGTAGCCATCGAGGGACTAATCCCCTTCAAGTCACTCATTGAATACCCAAGAGCATTCCGATGCATCTGGAGAACCATCATTAAATTTTCCTCATCTTTCTCTCCAAGGTTAGAACTTATAATAACACGGAAATTATTAGTTTCATCAAGAAACCTATATTCTAACTCCTTGGGTAAAGTTTTGAGAGTAGAAGGTGGTGGTGCCTCGTCTCCTTTTCTTATAGGTTCTTCATATTTTTGATTTATCTCGGGGTCCACTTGAGGTGTGGAGTCATGATAATCGTCTATCTCCAATTTTTGTACGTCTTAAAAAATATTATTATTGTTGACTAAACTCCTTGCTAAATCATCATCAGGGGTCTGAATGACTACTAAAGCTAGATTAACGATATTACCTTCCTCTTCTTGTTCGTCCTCATAATTGTCTAAATCTTTGATAGCCGGCTTATGGTCAAATTTATAGAAGTGAAAGTTCATTTTCTCTTCACCAAACTTGAGGGACATAGTTTGTCTCTTGTAATCAATGCTTTCTCCTGCGGTGTTTAAGAAGGTTCTTTCGAAAATAATGGGACAATAAACATCAATAGGCATATCAATAAGAACAAAATCAATGGGGTATTTATATGGTCCAACATAGATTGGAACATCTCTAATTATTCCCATGGGAACTCAAAGTGTCTTATCTACAAGCATTATAGTCATGTCAGTATCCTCTAATTCAGCTGAGGTTAGTTTTCTTGGATTTTCAAATAAAAATTAAAGGGGGTTACGTTAACAGTTGTTCCTATGTTGTAGAGGCCATAATAAGAAGTTTCACAGAAAGTACAAGGAAGAATAGGTTTGCCAACTTGTTTAGCTTTTACCTTCCCTTCAACGAACTATGAAGCTTCGGTATCCAGCTCTATCATGTTGCAGTGTGCAAACATGGTTAAGATATCCTCCTTTGTTGGTTCCCCGGCCTCCTATATACTTACTTCTTTAGTTTTTCTTGTCTGTGCCTCCTCTTCCAACATCTTGAGGAATAGACTTTCCTCTTCGCGTTGATCTTCAAGCTGTTGAGCCATCATATGTTTTCTCGCCGTCCTTGGAAAAGGAAGGGGTTCAACATATGGGAGTGTTTCCCTTAATGGATCAACATGAGCTGTAGCTACTGGATCATCTTCTTCAACTGGCTCGAGTGGAGGAGTATAATGGAGCCAATCTTTCTTAGGAGCCTCAATATGTTTTGTAAAAGACTGAAAGATTTGCAAAATAATATCATCATCAAGTTGAAGTTCATCAACAGTTTCTTTTACTTTACCACATTCTTTATAAGCATTGAGACAATCGTATTCAATTTTGAGACCCCCTTCGCCACCTAAATCAAATCCCCATGTTTCTCTATTATGACGAATTCCTTCTAGGAGTTCCCAAGCTTTAGTTATAGTTAACTCCATAAAGGAGCCTCCGGAATTTGTGTCAAGCTCATGTTTAATTTCTTGATTAAGTCCCCCATAGAAAATATGTAAAACATACCATTCGGGCAAATCATGATGGGGACATTTATTAAGAAGGGACTTATACCTTTTGAAGGCCCTTACCAAGCCTTCACCTGGGCGGTTCTTGAAATTTGTGATTGCCCTTCTTGCTTCAGCAGTTTTTACCGTAGGAAGGAATCAAAATGCGAATTCTCCTTTGGTTTTTTCCCAGGTATCTATTTTCTCTACAGGGCAAATTATATACCAAGCTAAAGCAGTGTTGGTTAGAGATAGGCTAAACAATTTAAGTTTCAGTTCATCAGCAAAATAGCCACTCAATTTAAGTGTCCAACATAACTCGGTAAAATGCATTAAGTGAGTGTAAGGATCCTCATCGGGATCATCTCTTGCAATTTTTTTCTTTAATAATAACAATAAGGTGAGGGTTAACCTCATATTCTAGTTCGCTCTCACTAGGGAATTCTTTGATGAGTCCTTTATTGAACTTCCCGAGGTATTTAGTTGCATCGAGCTGATTCATCAGTCCGAGTGCAGACATGGTGCTTACGCGAAACTAGTAAACAACTTTAGTAAAACAATTAGTAGAATAAGAAACTAAGAACAAAGACCAAAATTGCTTAGCTCCCCGACAACAGCACCAGAAAATAGCTTGACAACTGTAAGTGCATAGATCAATTGTAGCTAGTTTCAAAGTAAAAGTATTGAACCCACAGAGAGTTGTTTGATAAAGATCTTTATGCCCCTCGTCACTTCCCACCAAAGGATACATGTAAGATGCCTTTGATCTCAAGTAAAGGGTGTTTGAAAGGTTTTTGGTTGTGTGCAGAAAAGTAATTAAAACGAGTAAAAAAAGCAAGTAACAATGTTGTGTGAAAACATGGTTGAACTCAATAGGGCTAAAACATTTTCAGGGTTGTAGGATACACCACTAGCATGATATTATTATTAATTAAGATAACATACTTCTTGTGTCATGATATGTGTGGAGAGAGCTCCATAATAAGATGTTCACTACAAGGCTCGTAGGAAGCCACTTTGTTGAGCCAAGAGTGAGGTCACCTCTAAATAACCACTGCGATGTTTGAGAGCAATCACCCATGGAAACCACCGCAATCAAGGGTTTCCCCGTGGATATCGTAATTAGCTTACGGAGTTCCTCTTTATTTTCCTTTGACCATGTAGGTTACAAGCCAGCGCCAATTTGTCACGAAGCTATTCTGGGCATGCTCCCAAACATGTTGAAAGGATTTCTCCCTCCCTTTAGTCCCAAGGGCAAATGATATCTGGCCGACTACACATACCATCTAAAGAGAGAGAAAGGGATCAAAAACAAATCATAAATCTATCATAGATAGGCCAGTCATATGGACACAAGAATAGATCATCTTTATTGCAAGTTCATAATAGTGCTAGGGTTTCTCCATCTCCCCAAGAACAAATGAACTACTCACACATGGAACCAATAAATGACATCATCATAATCAAATGGATGGATAAAAGTACCTGGATAAATCTAGTGCAAACCACAATTGAATCTGGAATTATAATAAGATCTAATAGATAAAAGATGGGGTGATGATGGATGAGGATGTAGCGGTTGATGATGAAGGAGATGATGTGATGTCCTTCAATGATCCCTGAAGCAGCAGTGATTTGCCCTCTGCCAAGTTCCTCCTTTAGGTCCCTTTCAGATGTTGTTTTTCGTGGTTTCTAGTGGCTGTGAATGTCGGATCTCCCTGTCGTCTTCGCCAGGAGAAAGTATTTCATGAGGCGGACGCATTGGCACGTGGTACGACTAGAAAGTACGGGTGGGCTCCGCCCATACCACTTGTCGTTATCACGGCTGACGCTTTACTCTCGCTTAGTATTCTCCTAGGTGCGAAGGTAAATCAGTAAAATGACTTTTATCACTTTAAAATATCATATTATAACATAATATGACAATTCCAATTGATATGTTCATAATATACTTAGTAGTTTGGGATCCTATTGGAACAAAGGCAAAAAGGTGCGCACAAGGGCAGTGAAATACCAAAATCCCTATTCTATTTATGCAAAAACAAAAGGTAAATATGATTCAATTTTGGACTCATTAGAGCACTTGGAGTGTCTGAACTTCTTCATTTTTAGGCCATCGTTGCTGAGCTTCAAGATGAGGATGTTGCCAGGAATCAGTTCTAGATTTATGGCCAATTCCAGTCACCCTCTCATGAAGAACAAGCAGCCTCCAAACCACTCTATCTACATGACGTGCTCACATAACTTACCAATACTGATCGGCAAAGTCGCTAGAGCATGGCGAGTGAGTCACTATGGGTGCAATCTTAGTGGGAAGGGAGAGAGCTGTGAGATCTATCTGCTTGTTCTGCATGTGAGCGGGTAGGAGGGAATATCGGCATGGGGTCAAATACCGACGGATGAGACATGGTTGCTACCTACGGCCATCGCATTGATCTTCGCCCCATGTTGAGACGCGTTTCTTGGTGGGATCTCAAATCAGCCAATCTGTAGGGGCGTCGATTGAACCCCTGCAACAGCCAGGGAGGTTGCTGATGGCTCTGAAATATATCCATCTACGTCCACATTTAAACTAGATATTATTCACAATTTTGATGAAATGTCTCTCTAAACCCTACCACTAATGCCTAATATTCAAAGGGGTATGCAATCCTTTCTTTCTATTTTTTCCTGTGCAGATGATGACGTTTTATGATGGGAATCACTACATTAAAGTCAAAGATACGAAATTTCCAATAACCAGAAGAAACTAGGAGTCGTCGATCGGAGGCAGACGCTTTAAGGACCAACTATACGACCGGAATAAAATTCCGGCCATATAGTTTCCATCGGCGCCGCTAGGTCAAACCGAACAACTTTCATGAAGGGACCCCTATATAAAGAGGTCTCGGGCGACGAGAAACAGCGCTCGCAGAAACCATCAGCCACCCCCCCAGATCTCCATCCACAACACCGACAAGCCGCCAGAGGAATAGACTTAGATCTAATCTCTCCACCACCATAGCCATATTCCACCACTTGTAATAGTAGATCTCTTCTCCGATTGGCGTCATTGTAAGACTATTTGCTATCAATCTCATGATTTCTACTACAATGTTTATGATCTTTGATCTCATCTCTATGTGTGAGTAATTCTCCTTGGGCTAAGGGCTTTGGCCTAGCCATGTAGCTTTTTGTGCATGTTATTGATCATAGATGGGATCATGTATTAGTTTGCATGACATGATTGATGACCCACAAGTATAGGGGGTATATCAGTATTTTCCATAAGTAAGAGTGTCGAACCCAATGAGGAGCAGAAGGTGCTGGCTAGTGGCTTGGAGCAGGAATTCTCTCTAAATACTTAGCAAACAGATTTTTAGGGTTTTTTGATAATGTAGGTAAATAAAGTACGAGTAAATAAAAGACAATAAGAATAAATGCAGCAAGTGGCCCAATCCTTTATTTAGCAAAGGACAAGCCAGTTGTATTACTTAAGATGACGAAACGTTCTCAAGGACACATGGGAATATCATCAAGTGCTTTTGCTTCGTATAGTTGATTAATCTTCTTTAGTTTGCTAAGTGTTGTGTGGGTGAACCTGTGCTAATGTACCGACCTTCCTAGGACTAATACATACTTGTGATTATACCCCTTATAGGCATCCGCAAGTAGAAGAAAGTAATTAAGATAGAAACCTAACCACAGCTTCAAACTCTAAGACCCTGATGTCCCTTGTGCAATGGTTTCCTAACGGGGGTTCAGGTTTCTGTCACTCCGGCAACCCCTAGGATTAGTAGCCAAATACACAATGCATTCACCTAGGCCCATATAGGTGAAGTGTCATGTAGTCAACGTTCACATGACACCACTAGAAGAAGTACACCACAACTTAAATATCAAACTATTGAATCCTTCTTAACACAATTCCACTACTAAGAATATGACTTCTCCCATGTCCTCAAGAACAAAACGAACTACTCACAAGACATCTTGTCGCATGGTACGACTAGAAAGTATGGGCGGGCTCCGCCCATACCACTAGTCGTTATCACGGCTGACGCTTTACTCTCGCTTAGTATTCTGCTAGGTGCGAAGGTAAATCAATAAAATGACTTTTATCACTTTAAAATATCATATTATAACAAAATATGACAGTTCCAATTGATATGTTCATAATATACTTAGTAGTTTGGGATCCTATTGAAACAAAGGAAAAAAGGTGCGCACAAGGGCAGTGAAATACCAAAATCCCTATTCTATTTAAGCAAAAAAAAAGGTAAATATGATTCAATTTTGGACTCATTAGAGCACTTGGTGTGTCTGAACTTCTTCATTTTTAGGCCATCGTTCCTGATCTTCAAGATGAGGATGTTGCCAGGAATCAGTTCTAGATTTATGGCCAATTCCAGTCACCCTCTCATGAAGAACACGCAGCCTCCAAACCACTCTATGTACATGACGTGCTCACATAACTTACCAATACTGATCGGCAAAGTCGCTAGAGCATGGCGAGTGAGTCAGTATGGGCGCAATCTTAGTGGGAAGGGAGAGAGCTGTGAGATCTATCTGCTTGTTCTACATGTGAGCGGGTAGGAGGGAATATCGGCATGGGGTTGAATCCCGACGGATGAGACATGGTTGCTACCTACGGCCATCGCGTTGATCTTCGCCCCATGTTGAGACGCGTTTCTTGGTGGGAGCTCAAATCAGCCAATCTGTAGGGGCGTCGATTGAACCCCTACAATAGCCAGGGAGGTTGCTGATGGCTCTGAAATATATCCATCTATGTCCACATTTAAACTAGATATTATTCACAATTTTGATGAAATGTCTCTCTAAACCCTACCACTAATGCCTAATATTCAAAGAGGTATGCAATCCCTTCTTTCTATTTTTTTCCTCCGTAGATAATGACGTTTTATGATGGGAATCACTACATTAAAGTCAAAGATATGAGATTTCCAATAACCATAAGAAACTAGGAGTCGTGGATCGGAGGCAGACGCTTTAACGGCCAACTATACGACCGGAATAAAATTCCGGCCATATAGTTTCCATTGGCGCCGCTAGGTCAAACCGAACAACTTTCGTGAAGGGACCCCTATATAAAGAGGCCTCGGACGACGAGAAACAGAGCTCGCAGAAACCATCAGCCACCCTCTAGATCTCCATCCACAACACTGACGAGCCGCCGGAGGAATAGACTTGGGTCTAATCTCTCCACCACCATAGCCATATTCCACCACTTGTAATAGTAGATCTCTTCTTAGATTGGCGACATTGTAAGACTATTTTCTATCAATCTCATGATTTCTACTACAATGTTTATGATCTTTGATCTCATCTCTATGTGTGAGTAATTCTCCTTGGGCTGAGGGCTTTGGCCTAGCCATGTAGCTTTTGTGCATGTTATTGATCATAGATGGGATCATGTATTAGTTTGCATGACATGATTGATGACCCACAATTATAGGCGGTGTATCACAGTATTTTCGATAAGTAAGAGTGTCGAACCCAATGAGGAGCAGAAGGTGCTGGCTAGTGGCTTGGAGCAGGAATTCTCTGTAAATTGTTAGCAAACGGATTTTTAGGGGTTTTTGATAATGCAGGTAAATAAAGTACGAGTAAATAAAAGACAATAAGAATAAATGCAGCAAGTGGACCAATCCTTTCTTTAGCAAAGGACAAGCCAGTTGTATTACTTAAGATGACCAAACGTTCTCGAGGACACATGGGAATATCATCAAGTGCTTTCGCTTCGTATAGTTGATTAATCTTCTTTAGTTTGCTAAGTGTTGTGTGGGTGAACCTATGCTAATGTACCGACCTTCCTAGGACTAATACATACTTGTGATTATACCCCTTACAAGCATCCGCAAGTACAAGAAAGTAATTAAGGTAGAAACCTAACCACAACTTTAAACTCTAAGACCCTGACGTCCCTTGTGCAATGGTTTCCTAATGGGGGTTCAGGTTTCTGTCACTCCGACAACCCCTATGATTAGTAGCCAAATACACAATGCATTCACCTAGGCCCATATAGGTGAAGTGTCATGTAGTCGACGTTCACATGACACCACTAGAAGAAGTACACCACAACTTAAATATCAAACTATTGAATCTTTCTCAACACAATTCCACTACTAACAACATGACTTCTCCCATGTCCTCAAGAACAAAACGAACTACTCACAAGACATCATATGGATCATGATCAGAGATGAAATAATGATATGTAACAATCTGAACATAAACAATAATTCAACGGTTCACTCAATAGCATCAACTATAAAGAGTAATCAACACCGGGAAAGTTTCCCCTAAGAACTATGCAAGATTCAACCCAATTGTTACGGCGGTATGGAGGTGATGATGATGGTGCTGGTGGAGATGATGGTGGTGATCATGATGATGATGATCCCGATGAAGTCCAGCTTGATGGTGGTGTTGATGGCGATGATCTCCCCTCTCCGGGAGGGAATTCCCCGGCAGAATTCTGTCTACCAGAGAGATCTTTCTCTCTCGGTGTTTTCCACCCCGCAGAGGCAGTGGAATCTTTCTGTGGTCGCTCCCCGAGTCTTAGGGTTTCGGGAGGATAATATACGCCAGAGGGGAGAGCCAGGGGTGGACCAGGGCGACCACACCACCTGGTGGAGCGACCTGGGGTGGCCCGCGCCAGGGAGTGGTGTGGGCCCCTGTGGCCCATCTCCACTCCCCCTTCTGGCTATCTTCGTCTTCTGGAAAAATAGGATTTTCCATGTATTTTCCTGGATTTTCTGATCTTCGCAAATTTCGCCTCCAAACAGCCCCTTTTCCATAAGAATCCTGACTACATCGGTCCATGCTCCAAAAGTCATCAACCATGCAAAAATAGATGAAATAACATAAGTATCAGCTTGTAATATGAAATATATCAATGAATAAAAGTAAATTATGATATAGAATAGTGATGCAAAATGGACGTATCAACTCCCCCCAAGCTTAGACTTCGCTTGTCCCCAAGCGATAGTAAGCTCAATAAACATGACCTCAGGTTTATGGACTGAAGAGTCGATAAAAGAATACGGACAAGAAGCATCACATTCATCAATACATAAGTCATAATAGAAGACAACTCACTATTATATAACTTAACTTTCAATAAGTAAAGGAAACACAATAAAGATACATAAAGTAAATCATAATTGGTAATGGAAAACTTATCTCTCGCTCAAAGAATAGTTGACAATTTGCTGGAGTTCACAAATAACTGATTTTCAATGATAGCTTTCAAAGTAATAAACACTAAGATAAGATAAAAGTGCAAAAAAAGGAACATAAGAAACATAATTGAATAAATCATCATATGAATGAATGAAACACAACAACTCAAAATACTTGCCGAGGTAGAAGAGAATGGGTTTACCAACTCAACTAAAAAGTAAAAGAAAGGCCCTTTGCAGAGGGAAGCAGGGATTTCAAGTTTCATAAAGAGCTTCCAAAAATTATGGTACTTATTAGCTTTTAGCTCTCATTGCCCCTATCATAAGCATCTTTAGGTGATTAAGGTTAAAGTGACACAACCAAGAGGATATGCTTGACAAGTTATAAGTTGAAATCTCATGCCCCTTACTTGCGAGTACAGAACCTCATGCTACTCAACTTCAGTCACAAGAAAGGCCTTGTCATTGTAAATACATATCTATCATAGAGAACCGCCAACGGGGTACCCCTTGCGCATGATACATGAGCTATCCCATAATCAAAATGACAAGGCAAGCAGACAATGAGCATCTCTGCGATCCTTTCATTTTCTATTTGCATAGGTTTTTATTGAGGATGCTTCATAGAGTGCTCATTATGGTTATGCTGCAAGTTTCCACCATGATTAGGCATGGCTTAGGCTAGCGGCCCAGGCATTTCTCTAACACACATACTAACTCCATGATCTTACAAGTTTCCCTTTTATTTCACACCGCCAGGATCCATAAGCAAAAGAATCATGATATCAACGAGATACAAAGTACCAATGCAATGTTGAAAGCGTTCCCCATGATACATGGTTCTGCTAACTTTAACTTATAAAGCGCAAGCATATACGCAAAAAAGATGGACACAATGGTTCAAGTTTATTAAATGCAAGAAATTAAAGTGTGCCATCAAGTTCATGAGATCTTTAATCACTAATTTTCACATAACAAATTTAATTTGGAAGGTAGATAAAAACATGACTTTACTTGGAATAGCAATAGTGCTAATAGGTAGGTATAGTGGACACAAATTGCATAGGTTTGGTTTAAGGATTGGATGCACGAGAAGAATTCCCTCTCGGTATAGGTTTTTGGCTAGCAAGGCTGGGTAGAAAGCATAAGAGTTGAAGGAAACAAACAAACATACAAGTGGTGAAAACAAACATGCAATCTTCCTTGGAAGCACAAAAGATCTTAACTAGAGAATACGAAACTTATGAGCAAACCAAGAAAGAAAGATGATGAAATTACATTTCTTTAGAGTACTTTTTATCTTTTTCGTTCAATTCTCAAAATAGTGTTGCTACTGACCGAGCCAGGTTTGCCAAAACCAACTAAATTAACTCAATGATCCCAAAGTGATACCAATACTAACAACAAGATCAATCATATAACCATGAACTGAAAACTAAAATAAGATATGCAAAAGAGTAAATGATAGAACTTCTCATTAATATTCCATAACGGCAACTCACACCAAAGGATACATAGATATCTAACGAGAGGGGCGGGGGGGACACTTCCATAATGCAAACCATCCTACATGATAACTTCTCTATTCATGATATGACTCTACTAACAAGGTAAAAAGATAGAAGATAGTGATGTGATACCACGACACTCCCCCAAGATTGGAACAAACCAAGGGGATGCCAAAACCTGATGATGAATTACTCCTTCGGTGGTGGTATTCTCCCGATGAGCTTTTTGATCAATTTCCCCAAGTCCTCAATCTCGAAGGTGAGAGTGCGAATCAACTCCGAGTTGTGCTCGATGCGGCTCATGATTGTGTCGGGTTGCGAATCCCAGCTTTTGCGATTCGTCCCCCACTCTACCTCCTTGAAGTCTTCTTTTCCTACATGGCTAGAATGAGGCAAATCCCAATTGGAGGGTAGTTTCTACTTGGGCATATTCTGGTATTGATGTTCATGGATAAGGGTATGGAAAGGATTCTTGGTGCGTGGAGGAAGTGACCATGGTGCCGAACAGTGATGAGGAGGCTTCCTCGAGTTGACATAATCCTGGTAGGGTTTGCCACCACTCCAATGTTTGCAACCGTAGTGCCGGTGTGCTTTTCCTCCTCTTCATCTTCACTCTTGATCTCCTTCTCCTGCCCGGGGTGTTGGAGTTCTTCCTCCATAGGCTCCTTTCCTGTATCCTTGATGGACACCATTGTGCTTCTAACTTTCAAGAATAGTTCCTGGCAGAAACAGATCGAAACGAAAACACGATGAGAACACGATATATGAACCTCGGGGGATCCGGGGGATTATATATTACTAAGTTTTACAACAAAAGGAAGGTACTGGGAGAAACGGGTCGGAGACGGAGTCCGAGGCGGCCACACCACCTGGTGGCACGGCCAGGGGTGGGCGCGCGCCACAGGGTGGTTGATGGCTCGTGAATGATGAGCTCGTTGGGGAACCCCAAGAGGAAGGTATGATGATCACAGAAGTAAGTTTCCCTCAGTTATGAAACCAAGGTTATCGAACCAGTAGGAGCAAGGAAACACCCCAAAGGTGTTCCTAGCTGAGCCTTGGCAGGGCACACTACCGGTGCTAGTAGCAACGTGGAGACCTGCACAACACAACCACATAACTTTGTCCCCAACTTGCGATGAGGTTGTCAATCTCACCGTGTTTTGCTGAAAACAAAGGATTAAACGTATCGAATGGAAAGAAGTAAAAGTTTGCAGAAAGTAAACACAAAATAGTAGACAGTTTATAGATTAAATGTAAAGATAAAGAACCGGGATCCATGGTTCACTAGAGGTGGCTCTCCTTAAGATAGATAACATGCTAGGTGAACAAATTATAGCGGGGCAATTGACAAACATCGAGAAAGCAATACATGCATATACTAATCATCTTGACTCCTTTGAGACTTGATTGGGCATTACAACATTAGACATAGACTGCCATCCAACTGCATCTATGACTAATAATCCACCTCCAGGTTATCATCCGAACCCCCTCTAGTATTAAGTTGCAAGCAACAGATTATTGCTTTACGAATTGCATGTAATGTAAACAATACGATTGTTCTATGAACAAAGGATTATTGTTTTCTCCCTAGTAGCAATAGCACATCTAGTACCCTAGACATTTCTGTCACTTCCCCAGATTACTAGAGGCATGAACCCACTATCGAGCATAAGTACTAACTCTTGGAGTTGCTAGCATCTACTTGACCAAGATAGCTACTAACAACGGAAAGCATGCAAGATCACAAATAACAAAGACATGATAGAATCAATAATCAATCTGAAATAGCATCTCAATATCCATCGGATCCCCGCAAACACAACATGTAGAATTACAAATAGATGATCTTGATCATGAACGGAGCTCACAAGATCTAGACATGATAGCACAAAGGAGGAGAACCAGCCATCTAGCTACTACATGGACCAGTAGTCCAGAGATGAACTACTCACGCATCACACCGGAGGCTTGCATGATGATGAAGAAGGCCTTCAGGGTGAATTCCCCTCTCCAGCAGGGTGCCGGGAAGAGCTTCAGATCCCTCCCGATCTAGGGATGCAGATGACGACAGCTACAGACTCTTTCTTGATCGGGTACTTAGGGTTTTGGTATCGGAGGCATCTTATAGGCGGAAGGAGAGGCTGAGGGGGTGCTGGGGTTGGCCAGACCACCCCATGGCGCGGGTCAGGCCTACCCGCGCAGCCAGGTGGTGTGGCCAGGCCCCAACCCCTCTATGTCTCGTATTCTGGCTCCAGATGTCTTCCAAAAAAATAGTGACTTTGGCTTTTGTCCCGTCCAATTCCGAGAATATTCATTTTCTGACTTTCCTGGAACCAAAAACAGCAGAAAACATGCAGCTGGCACTGTGGCTCTTGTTAATAGGTTAGTCTAAGAAATCATATGAAAAGTACTCCAATGTGTGGACAAAACACAAGAAAGTAGATAAAACCAAGCATGGAACATCAAAAATTATAGATACATTTGCAATGTATCAACATCCCCAAGCTTAACTCCTGCTCGTCCTCGAGTAGGTAAGTGATAAAAAGAAAGAATAATTTTTGAGGTGACATGCACCATCATAAACTTGATCAAAGTATTTGTAAAACATTCAAAGCTGGGATCATAGTACTTCAATCATAACATGAAAGACAAAGTTCTAGCAATAAGCAAAGAAACTATGTTGCAACATGAAAAGGCACAAACAAAAGATTCATGAATAACAATGTTTTGGAAGATGTTTGTTTGTTTCACATAAAGAAAACATAGCATAATAGCATTCAGCTTGTCCCTCATAGAGTAGCAAATATAAATGCATAGGACACCCACAAAGTTCATAAGAGTGACTAGATACAAATAGTTTAAAACAAGCAATATCAAGTTATGCATCAATCAACTAGTCTTGGGACAATGCACATAGAACTAAGAATGGCCACTATACTCTCAAAGTAGGTGCATAAAGGTAGAAGGTGGAGACTCAATATAATGGTGGAAGAAAGGCCTTCATAGAAGGAAGTAGGGATTCAAGTCTCATAAAGAGCTTCCAAAAATTATGGTACTTAATAGTTTTCAGCTCTCATTGCCCCTATCATAAGCATCTTTAAGTGATTAAGGTTAAAGTGAACAAACTATGTTGTACATGCTTGACGAAGTATAAGTTAGAAATCTCATGTCCCTTGAATACGACTCAAGTTTAGTCACCGGTAATTTCTTGTCATTGTAAGTACATGTGTATCATAGAGAACCGCCAACGGGGTACCCCTTGCCCGATGATACGGAAGAATCCCCATATCAAAATGACAAGGCAAGCAGACAACGAGCATCTCAGCAATCTTCTTATTTACCATGGGAATATGGTGCTTTTTTCTCTCTTTCCTCTTTTCATAATCTCATTTTTTTCTCTTTTTCTCTTTTTCTAAATATAGGACTCTTTTTTTATAAGAAGAATGCTTCATAGACATCTCATTATGGTTAGGCTGCAGGTTTCCACCATGTCAGCATGGATTAGACCAGCGGCCCAGGCGTTTCTCTAACACATATACATAACTCCATGGACTTACAAGCTCCCCTTTCATTTTACACCGACGACATCCATAGACAAAAGAGCATAATATCAACTAGGTACAAAGTACCCGTGCAATGTTGAAAGCGTTCCCCATGAAAGCATGGTTCTGCTAATCTCCAACAAATAACTGCAAGCATATACAACATAGACGACACAATGGTTCAAGTTTATTAAGGGCAAGAAAAGTAAAGTGTGCCATCAAGTTCGTGAGAGCTTTAATCACTAGTTTTCTCATAACAAGTTTAATTTGGAAGGTAAACAAAAGCATGAATATACTTGGAATAGCATAAGCTAGTAGGTAGGTATGGTGGACACTTTGGAATAACTTGGTTTAGGGATTTGGATGCATGAGTGGAACTCATACTTGATTGTGGAGGCTAGCAAAAGACTGGGAGCGACAAACTAAGAGAGCAATAATGGACATAATCATGCAGAGCGACAAAACATCATTGATCAAAGCATAAAGTGATACTACAAGTTGAAAACTAACGGATCATAAAGGCTATGGTGACTTGAGATAGTCATAACATGGTGTGAGCATGCGCCAAGTCAACCCAAATAAAGCATCAAAGGAGAATACCACTATACTATGCTTTAATATGCTAAAACAACGCATGATTCATCCAAGGCACATTAAGCAATCTCAATTGTTTATAACAAGTCATGCTACAGCAAAGAATACTAAGCATAAAGCCAAAACAATATCAAGCATGGCATGACAAAGAATATGCCACAGTCAAAACTAGCTCTCTTTACCACTTAAGCATGAGCTTTCCTACTCTTTTCCAAACCAAACCAAACTATTTGAAAACCAATGCATGAAAGAGGGGGTCCAACCAATTTATTCAGCAAACTAAGCAAACAAAGCAAACGAAAAACCAAAACAAAAACGAAAAAGAAGACGCTCCAAGAACAACACAACTGTGCATGAAACAATAAAAATGAAGTGTTTGGAAGAAACTTGGAATTTTTATTGATGAAGAAGGGGATGCCTTGGGCATCCCCAAGGTTTGACGCTTGTACTTGTTGGATATTTATTGGGGTGACACGCATGGCATCCCCAAGCTTGAGATTTACTCCATCCTTCATCTCATTACTCATTCCTTCCATACACCTGAAAATTTTCCTTTATACAAACCTTCACACAATCTTTATTAGCAACATTAGTGCACTCAAGATAATAAGTCTTTAGGTTCAGTTCTAACACCAATAAACTTCCTTTAAAACACTAGCTACGGTAGCACTTCTCTCAAAAATCTCAATTCCCCAAAAGAACTCAAAAAGGAACCAACAAGAAGCAAATGCAGAAAATGGCAGAAATCTATCAAAACAGACCAGCAGGTAAATACGAATTGTTTCGAAGACCTTCTGTTGCTCAAATCAAAAAGTGTTGAACTAACGGAAGTTAGATAACAACCTGGGGAAAAAGCACAAAAATTCACGCCTCAAAAGGACGTAAAGAGATTTTACACGAATTTTTTACGGTGAAGCACAGAAATCTATTTCGGGACAACAACTTTTCCAATCATTACTTCTCTCTCATTAGAGGTTACTCTTGGCACAAAAAGCAAATAAAAAGGATAAGGAGCGGTTATTACTGAAGTAATAACTTCCAAGAATCATCTAAAACTTTTGGGTTATCTCCCAATAAGTACTTTTGTTTAACGCCTTTAAGTTAGGCATAAGAAGCAAGAAAAAGAATCAAGTGTTCTCAAATGAAGAAGGATTAAGATTAATACCAGAAATATCTTCAACAAGGCAAGGTATATCATCCAAATATAGAGGATCCTCTCTCAATGCACTTAGGTTCACTATTTTCATCAAAAGGGTTTTCAAGAACAATCCAATCAAGATTCTATTCTATGGCTTTATGTATTGCTACCAGTTTAAAGGGTATTGGTATCTTAGTTTCCTCCCCATTAGGTTCAGTTTTGTTCATCTTTTCTCGTGTACCAACAATATCTACGCATGAGCCTAGCATATTGAAACGTTCAAAGACTTTTTTAGCTTCCTTGGCAACATCATAGAATTGCTTAAACAAAGTTTCTAGAATAAAATCCCTCTTTTCAGGGTCCTCAGTTTCTTTAAGTTTAAGAAACATTACTTGCATTAAGGGGTTGAGGTTAACAAACATAGCTTCCAACATGTGGACTAATGAAGCTACAGCAATCTCATAATTTGGAGCAAGTTCTACACGGTATCTATCCTCAATATCCTCATGTTTACTAACATGATTAAAGAATTCTTCAATATTATCTTTCCCAATTATAGAACCACTACCTATTGAAAGGTCTTTCAGGGTGAATTTAGGGATCAACATGGTGAGCTAAGGAAGAGGTAACAACTAAAGGAGACATAATTTTTGTGTGTTTTCAATAAAGAAAGCAAACTAGTAAAACTATTTTTTTGTGTGTTTTTGATAAAGAAACAAGCAAACAAAGCAAAAGTAAACTAAGCAAAACAAAAATAACAAAGTAAAGAGATTGGTTGTGAGGGACTCCCCTTGTGAAGATGTCCTTG
Source organism: Avena eriantha (assembly GCA_910589775.1). Classification (NCBI taxonomy): domain Eukaryota; kingdom Viridiplantae; phylum Streptophyta; class Magnoliopsida; order Poales; family Poaceae; genus Avena; species Avena eriantha. The sequence continues at coordinate 392,170,037 of OU342741.1, forward strand.
ACCCCCCGGCGACGGTGCCAGAAAATAGCTTGATGTCTATGCACTTCTATTCTTGTAGACAGTTGTTGGGCCTCCAAGTGCAGAGCTTTGTAGAACAGTAGCAAGTTTTCCCTTAAGTGGATTACCCAAGGTTTATCGAACTCATGGAGGAAGTGGTCAAAGGTATCCCCTCTCAAGCAACCCTGCAATCAAGATACAAGAAGTCTCTTGTGTCCCCAACACACCCAATACACTTGTCAGGTGTATAGGTGCACTAGTTTGGCGAAGAGATAGTGAAATATAAATGGTATGGATATAAGACAACGCTGATAGAAAATAACTTGATGGCGTGGAAGAAACTAAAGGCAAACTGAAATAAAAATGGAAGCAAGCAAGCAAGCATGTAATAGATCTAGTAGAAAACAGTGTTTCAATGCTTAGAAACAAGGCCTAGCGATCATAATTTCGCTAGTGAACACTCTCATATAAATATCTTCTCTTTATGATGGTAGGGCTATAACAACACACCTCAAAGTTCACTTTCCGCATCTAGATAACCCCACAATGTCACCTTGAGCTCTAGATGGTTCAAACAAACACCACAATTTCACAGAAACATCCAACTCCAAATATAACTCATAACAAGTATTTTTAATCTCTAGCCTAAGTGCCACCATGGTGTGCACACTGTCAACTTCACACACATGGGGAGAGCAGAGATCTATTAAAGCACTTGAGTAGCAAGGTAGATCTACTTGATTACAATGCTCATGATCACAATATGATCATGCATAGAGAGAGATGAACACATAGCTACCGGTAGAACCCTTAGCCTCGAGGAAGAACTACTCCCTCATCATCATGGGAATCAGCAACAGCGATGGAGATGGTGGTGGAGATCAATGGAGATGGCTCCGGGGGCACTTCCCCATCTCGGCAGGGTGTCAGAACAGAGACTTTCTGTCCCCTGAATCTCCCCTTCGGTGGCGGCGGCACTGCGGAACTTTTCGTGGTTGAAGGCTTGAATATTTAGGGTTTTTGCATCGGGAGGCATCTTATAGGTGAAGAGGCAAGGTCGGTGGGCGGCCAGGGGGCCCACACCACCTGGTGGCGTGGCTAGGGCTAGCCCGCGCCACCACATGGTGAGGCCGCCCTGTGGCCCCTCTCCGTCTCGTCTTCTGGCTCCGTGAGTCTTCCGATAAAATATCGACTTTGGCTTTTGTCCGGTCCAATTCCGAGAATATTCATTTTCTGACTTTTTGGAACCAAAAACAAAACAGGCAACTGGCACTATGGCATCTTGTTAATAGGTTAGTTCAAGAAAGTGTATAGAAAGTACTCCAAAGTGTGGACAAAACATAAGAAAGTAGATATAAAACAAGCATGGAACATCAAAAGTTATAGATACGTTTGCAACGTATCAACATCCCCAAGCTTAACTCCTGCTCGTCCTCGAGTAGGTAAGTGATAAAAAGAAATAATAATTTTTGAGGTGACATGCACCATCATAAACTTGATCAAAGTATTTGTGAAACATTGATAGCTGGGATCATAGTACTTCAATCATAACATGAAAGACAAAGTTCTAGCAATAAGACAAAGCAACTATGTTGCAACATGAAAAGGCACAAACAAAAGATTCATGAATAACAATGCTTTGCAAGACGCTTGTTTGTTTCACATAAAGTAAACATAGCATAGTGGCATTCAGCTTGTCCCTCATAGAGTAGCAAACATAAATGCATAGGACACCTTCAAAGTTTATAAGGGTGACTAGATACAAATAGTTTAAGAACAAGCAATATCAAGTTATGCATCAATCAACAAGTCTTGGGACAATGCACATAGAACTAAGAATGTCCACTATGCTCTCTCAATAGGTGCATAAAGATAGAAGGTGGAGACTCAACAAAAAAGTAAAACAAAGGCCTTCATAGAAGGAAGCAGGGATTCAAGTCTCATAAAGAGCTTCCAAAAATTATGGTACTTATTAGCTTTCAGCTCTCCTTGTCCCTATCATAAGCATCTTGAAGTGATTAAGGTTAAAGTGAGCAACTAAGAGGATATGCTTGACAATTTATAAGCCTAAATCTCATGCCCCTTACTTACGAAGCCCGAATCTCATGCTACTCAATTTAGTCACAAGTAAGCTCTTGTCATTGTAAGTACATATGTATCATAGAGAACCACCAACGGGGTATCCCTTGCACATGATACATGAGCTATCCCATAATCAAAATGACAAGGCAAACAGACAATGAGCATCTCAGCGATCTTTTTATTTGATAGGTTTTTATTGAGGATGCTTCATAGAGTGCTCATTATGGTTATGCTGCAAGTTTCCACCATGATTAGGCATGGATTAGGCTAGGGGCCTAGGCGTTTCTCTAACACACATAAAAACTCCATGATCTTACAAGTCCCCTTTTATTTCACACAGCCATGATCCACAAGCAAAAGAATCATGATATCAATGGGGTACAATGTACAAGTGCAATGTTGAAAGCGTTCCCCATGATACATGGTTCTACTAACTTCAACATATAAAGCGCAAGAATATATGCAACAAAGATGGACACAATGGGTCAAGTTTATTAATTGCAAGAAAGTAAAGTGTGCCATCAAGTTCGTGAGAGCTTTAATCACTAATTTTCACATAACAAGTTTAATTCGGAAGTTAGATAAAAACATGAATATACTTGGAATAGCAAATGCTAATAGGTAGGTATGGTGGACTCTTTGGAATAACTTGGTTTTAGGAGTTGGATGCATGAGTGGGACTCATACTTGATTACGGAGGCTAGCAAAAGACTAGGACCGACCAACTAAGAGAGCAATAATGGTCATAATCATGCAGGGCGACAAAATGTAACTACCTCAGCCCCTATGCTCTAAGTTCAAGCTTGGATGAATCGGAAGAGGTTAAAATAGTACAGCGGGGGCCCAGAGGACCGCCCACATGTAGACCCGTCGGCCGTCCTAACCACTTCCAAGACATGGGGACAAGAGCGAGCGGCGTAGGCAACAGGCGAAGAGATCAAATACATACACAAGTGAGTATGTATGCAAGCCACCATACAACAGTTTTCACAGCCATTCCATCTAAAAGAAATAGAAATATTGCAACGCCACACGGCAAGATGCAAATATCCTAGATAGAGATAATAGGTTAGGATAGCTCCTCATACATCAAACATCAGAGTATCAGGCGGAAGCGGAAAACAAGATCCGAGTACGGATAAGAAGCAAATCGGCATAAGATGCCACATAAATAAACACATCCGGCCCACAGATCTCACGGATCCCCATCCCCGGAATCTCTAGACCGCGTGATTGTTGCCAACATCATCTGTCTCCTCCACCCAGTATCCATGTTGCGAATACACCTGTTCATCTGAATCAAACAATTTATCGTGTGAGACCCTAGGGGTACTCAGCAAGTCTTTATGCCTCTAAAGGGGACATATACCTAGGGTGACGCAATTGCAGCAAAAGATAAAACTAACAAGCCTATAGATACTCGCTAACCATCCGCCTAACCAATGATAGACGGATGTCCGTTAATTAGTAACAACAGTTATAATAGTATAATTAACAGATCCATCCTCCTTCTCGCTTACCAACGAGAAAGCGGATGAACAACCCAACCGTTGGCAGTTTTATTAACCATTCCATGAGTATTGCACTATTTACTAGACAGGTATTTAGTCAAATTAAAAGCGGTACTTTAGTTATACTTGTCTATGATCGAGAAACTGTGCTCCAAGTCGTCCATAACCGCGGACACGGCTTTCAGAAAGATTTACCCTGCAGGGGTGCACAAATAGCAACACACACTCGATCAACCTCGGAAAAACCAACTCAAAACCCAACGAGGCATTCACGACAAAGCGATCACAGGATTCAGAAATATTTCAGGGGGCCACCCCATTAAGCTACCCGCAACGAAGTTGGCCGGCTCCGAGACGGACCCAAGGTTTGCGCCAATGGCTGTAAACGACTGGGAACCCGAAAGTGTGACTGGGCTTGTCGATACTGCGAAAACACTCCGCAATCCTCAACAGTACAGGTGCTCCACGTACAATCTTAAATAAAGCAGTAAAGCATGGCATAAGTACAGGATAGTAATAAAGCCCGAAACTACTTTGTGGCCCCAAGAAATAGAAATGAATCAAGCTCTACCTCAGGGGGGGTCCACAGCCTCCCGGATGTGGATAGTGTGAAAAATCAAGGAACAAGTATCAAGTACTCGGGGTCCTACGGGACATAGGTGAGCATTAAAACCAAATAGCATATATTGCCCACCAGTGCCTCTTTCATTAGTTATCCCATTACTACTCAGGTTAAGTTGTTTAGGTACCTCGTTATCCATCAGACACTCACATACCCTACACATCCTGTTCTACGACTCGCATGGCTCAAACAACTCCTGTAGTAATGGCTCATGGGATGGAGGAACAAGCTTCGGTGGGGTTTAAAAGTAAAGGCTATGCAGTACTTGGGATTCAATTTAATGCAATCGCGACTCAATGATGCAAGAATAAGATAGAGGCAATAGGTACTATATGTATGCAAGCATGTGGTAGTGCTTTCCTGGCAGCTCAGTGGAAGCGAGAGACGGATCTGGGTAGTACTCCTGGGATTCCTGATATTTCCCCTGCTCGGCGTCTATTCGAAGAAGAACCAAACAAACAAGGGCCAACATAAATAAGGTGCACAAGCATATGAATTAAAAATGCGACAAGAAAACAAGCATGCCATGATGAATGATGCACAATTTGCATGGCAATAATGTAGCATGGTATGGGTGAGGTGTGGGTTCAAGAATAAAGCATTTATTAAAGTTTTTGGTCACATTTTATCCCCAAATAAGTTGCTGTATACTTTATATTTATATGATGCATGCTGCAATCTAGAATATGGAACGCATAGTTAGAACGGACTCGTCGTGCTGATCGATTTAGACATATTATTTGTCGAATTTGGAGTTGTAGAATTAAAGTTATTAATTATTTAAGAAAAGGCATTTTTATTGCATTAAAAAAATTTCGAAATTTTAAAGTGCCCAAATAATATTTTGAAAGGCATATTTGAAATCCTCACATTTTTCTGATTCCAAAACATATATTATTTGTATTATTTGGATTTACAAACTAAAAGTTATTAAAAACAGAATTTAACTCATATTAAAGCATTTCTGAAATTGTTTTATATAAACATATATACACAGAAACTTTTCGTACCCAGGAGCAGCTAGCCCCAGTCACTGACTGGTGGGACCAGTGCTGACTGGGCGGAACTGCGCGCGCCAGGGCTTTTTGCAACGCGAGCTAAGCTAGCCGAGGCGACTGACAGGTGGGGCCAGCGGGCTCGCATGCCCACGTGCCAGCGGGGGAACCGGGCATAGCCACGTGGCACAGAGGGGACTGCGGGTTGAGGGACGAAGAACCTGGGTGCTTTTTCGTAAAAAGACACTACGACTGACAGGTGGGCCTGGAAGGAGCGTGGGTTGAGGATAACAAAACGGCGGTACCTTTTTGTTAAAAGACCACAGAGGCTGGCATGTGGGTCCGCAGGGACCGCGGGTTGCGCACGCAAAAAGGTGGGGGGGGGGGGTTATCTGCAAGATAGCCACTGCTACTGTTTGTCTTCTCGCGTTTGTCTGACAAACTGACGGACGACGTGCGCGGTGCCGAGGGGGATCGAACACGTGATCTCGTGCGCGCGCAGAGGGGCGGAAGCCACTGCGGTGGCTAAGGGGTTGGTGAGAGGATCTACGGCGCGGGGTAGATAGGGTTCTGCGGCGCAGCGACAAGCAGACGCACGCGCACGCGCCGCACAGAGGGCGTTCGATGCAACGACCGGCGTGACCGGGAAACGTCGGTGGCCGAGAGAAAGTCAGGGAGAGGCGGCGACTCACCGGGAGGCTATCGGTGGGGCTAGCTCGGCCGGGGAGACGGCGGATCGTCGGTGTAGCAGGCGTCCGGAGCTAGGGTTTTCGTCGTCGGCCTCGTCAGCGTGCAGCAGGTACAGGGCGCCCCCACCTCGCTTCCGTGCACCGGGATGACGTCGTGGAACTCGCTGAGCTTCCCCGACACCTCACACACCACGCCCGCCTGCTGGAGCTTGTGGTGGAAGCCGAAGCCGAGAAGATGTTGGTGATCGGCGACGGAGGGGAAGGGTAGATGGGGAGGAAGGTGCAGCGCAGGGCCTGGGGTATGATCTGGGACATGGTAGAGGAGAAAAGGGGAAAGGTTAGATGAGGACGGGGTGAGGGGTTGCACATGGGGGCTCGGTGGAGAGAAAAAGGTGGCTCGGGCACCTTTTCTCCCTCACGTGCTGGGCACGGCTAGGGCAGGGGTAGGGAGGCCAGGGGCTGCAGCTGGGCCAGGGGCGCAGGGTGGCTCGGGTATGGGGTCTACCTGGCAGGGAGAGAGGGAGAGGAGAGGAAGAGGGGAAGCTCGGCATGGAGCTAGGGTTGGGCTCGGCTAGGGTTAGAGAGGGAGGCTTGGGTGGGTCCTTGCTGGCAGAGAGAGGGAGAGGTGCTCCGCATGGTGAGGGAAAGGGTGTAGCCGAAGCTAGGAAGGTAGGGTTAGCTTGGCATGGGTGATTAGGGTTAGGGTTTAGCATGATCAAGCATGGGGTAGAGATGGTTAGAGTTTTAACATGATCCAAAGCAAGATCAAGCAAAGAGGTGAAAGGAGACGTGGTGAGGGTGAGATGGAAGTGAGTGATGAGGTAAGTGATGCACATGGCAAGGAGAGAACAAACAAGAAGGTGAGGGTTTAGAGAGAAAAGGGTGGAGCTCAACAAAAGAAGAACATTCAAACCAAACAAAGAAAACCAAAGGATCTCAAAATGGTGTTGACTTGCATGGCCCATGCATTATTAATAAATGCCATGCTCATTTTGTTAAAACAATAATAAGGTCTCATGGCATTTATTCACATGCATTCCAAAATATGGAGCTAAGGCCAAGCTAAAAGAATTGGAAAAGGATGTTCCATGTGGAGTAGATGGAGAAGGTCATATTTGAATATCATTAGGACTTGCTAGTGTGTATATTCCACTAGGGGCATTATATCCTCAACAATATCCCAACATGAGCAATTATTCCATACCAATCCATATGGAAGCTAGAAAAAGGGGTACCACTCACAAGGCATGCAAAGGTGGCTCCACATACCAATAATGTGAAAACAACATGATTCTAGTGTGAGGGCATGTGGAAAAATAGAAGTGGATCCATCCTAACCCACATGAGCTAGATTTAAATGCCAAAGGAAAAGTGTAAAAGCTCATGGATAATTAGGATGGTGGAATTATAAGGTGGTGACAAGGAAAAGGTGGTGGAGTTGAATAAAAGATATGCCCCCAACTCAACTTGGGCATCAAGCATTTATCAAGAACCAAATACAATATATCAAGAGCCAAATACAATTACTAATGCATATGAGAGAAGAACCAAATGAAAAAGGTTTTATATGATGCTCAAATGCAAGGTGGCATGATGACATGAGCATGATATAATTATGATGCAACAATTATATGTAGGAAGTAGCAATTATATTACTAGACCATGTAGCATTACATATGTTAGACAGATGGGATGCTACAGAAAACATCATTAATTAAAGCATAAAGTGATATTACAAGTCGAAAACTAAAGGATCATAAAGGCTATGGTGACTTGGGATAGTCATTACATCTTTAGACTTTTCTAGAAGCTGTTGTTGTAAGAGAATTCAGCATAAGGAAGACATTCTTCCCACTTCATGCCGAAAGAGATGACACAAGCACGGAGCATATCTTCCAGAATCTGATTGATCCTTTCAACTTGTCCTTGCGACTGAGGGTGGTAAGCTGTGCCGAAGTTCAATTTTGTTCCCAAAGCATTTTGGAAACTTCCCCAGAACTTGGAAGTGAAGATGCTTCCACGGTCTGCACTGATCTCAAGAGGAACCCCATATAGAGAGACAATTCTGTTGATATAGAGCTCAGCCAACTGAATTGCAAAAATTGTTTCCTTGACGGGAAAGAAGTGAGCCACTTTAGAAAGCCTGTCGATGACAACAAAGATTGCATTGTTGCCCTTCTGCGACCTTGGAAAACCAGTTATGAAGTCCATCTCTACCTTTCTCCCTTTTCCATTCCGGAGGCTTCAATGGCTGTAGAAGAACGGAAGGTTTCTGATGAACAGCTTTAACTCTGCGGCAGACATCACACTCCGAGACATAATTGGCACAACATTGTTTCAACCCAGGCCACCAATATTGTGTTTTCAAGTCCATGTACATCTTAGTGCTGCCAGGGTGGATAGAAAGAACAGAATCGTGCGCCTCCTTAAGAACTTGCTCTCTCAATCCCGGGTCATTCGGAACGAACATCCGGTGTTCAAAGAATAGAGCTCCTTGATCATCGACGTGGAAGGACTCATACCTCGGCAGCTGAATGTTGGAGATGATGTTTTTGGCGTAAGCATCACCTCGCTGATTAACACGAATCTTTTCTTCCAAGAGAGGGGTTTCCAGCAGATTCAGAAGATACCCTTGATCCACAATTTCAAGGTTGAGTTGGCGGAATTCCTCGCACAAGAGAGGCTGTTGTTCTTCCACCATGAGGTTGTTGACATAAGCTTTTCGGTTGAGAGCATCGGCCATGACATTAGCTTTGCCCGGAGTGTAGTTGATTGTGAGATCGAATTCATTAATTGCTTCAATCCACCTCCTCTGACGAAGGTTGAGATCAGGTTGTGTGAAGATGTATTTTAGACTCTTGTGATCAGAAAAGATCTCACAAGGTTGCCAAGCAAGTAATGCCTCCATACTTTCAAAGCAAAGACAACTTCTGTGAGTTCGAGGTCATGTGTAGGATAGTTGATGTCATGCGTCTTCAACTGTCGAGAGGCATAAGCAACAACTTGTTTTTCTTGCATAAGGACCGCACCCAATCCTTGCAATGAGGCGTCACAGAATATCTGGAAAGGTTTTGATGTATCTGGAGGAATCAAGACTGGTGTGGAAGTGAGCTTTTCTTTGAGTGTTTCAAAGCTTGCTTGACATGTAGGAGACCAAAGGTATTTCTTGCCTTTCTTGAGGAGTTCGGTAAGAGGCTTCGCAATCTTCGAGAAGTTCTGAACGAAGCGACGACAGTAACTAGCCAAACCAAGGAAACTCCGAACTTCTTTGACATTTTTGGGTGGAAGCCAGTCAACAATTGTCCGAACAGTTTCTGGGTTGACGGCAATGCCCTTGGCAGAGATGACGTGACCAAGGTAGGTGACTTCAGGCAGCCAGAACTCACACTTGGAGAACTTTGCATACATGCGGTTCTCACGAAGCTTGTTTAGGACACATCGAAGGTGTTCTTCATGTTCTTCCTTTGACTTAGAATAGACTAGGATGTCATCCAGATAGACCACAACGAACTTATCAAGATACTCCATGAAAACCGAGTTCATAAGCCTTGAGAAGGTGGCAGGTGCGTTGGTGAGACCGAAAGGCATGACCGTGTACTCATACAGGCCATAGCGGGTGGTGAAAGCTGTTTTGGGAACATCTTCCTTGCGGATCTTGATTTGATGATACCCACTTCTCAAATCAAGCTTATTGAATACCACAACTCCAGCTAGCTGATTGAAGAGATCATTAATCCACGGAAGGGGATATTTATTCTTGATGGTTTTAGCATTGAGCGCCCGATAGTCAACACAAAGTCTATCAGTCTTGTCTCGCTTCTTCACAAAGATGGTTGGGCTACCCCAAGAAGAAGTACTGTGCTGAATGAAACCCAACTTCTCTTGTTCATCAAGCTGACGTTTGAGTTCAGCCAACTCAGTAGGACCCATTTTATAAGGCCGCTTGGAGATAGGAGCGGTTCCAGGTTCAAGCTCAATCACAAACTCGACCTCTCGGTCAGGAGGCATACCTGGTAACTCTTCAGGAAAAACATCTGGGAACTCATAGACCACCAGAACACTCTGAATAGCTTCCATAGCATCATCATTCAGAGCCGCCAAAGAGAAAAGCTGAATTGCAGGAGTCAGACTTGGAGAATAGACTATATGGCCTTCATGAATTTTCAGAGAAACCGAGCGTTCAGCATAATCAATCACAGCTGCATTTGCTGTTAACTAATCCATGCCCAAGATAACATCAATGTCAGAATTGCCCAGAATAATTAAGGAAGCCGGGAACGAAGAACCACCAATCTCAATTTGATTGCCATGGCTGATTTTAGAAGATGCCATTGTTGCTCCAGGAGAAAGGACCATTAACCGTTTAGGGAGTGGATCCATAGATAACCCATTCTCATCAGTAAAACTTGTAGATACAAAAGAATGCGATGCACCAGAATCAAACAAAACTCGTGCAGGAACTGAGTTAACAGGAAGCATACCCATCACAACTCCAGGTGCATGCTCAGCTTGAGCGACGCTGACACAGTTGGCACGAGCAACCGTAGACCCGGGCTTGGTGTTGATGTTGAGAGCCCGAGGTGGAGGTGCACGAACCATAGAAGAACTTGCCGCAGGTCTTGGAGGTGGTGGAGGAAGAGCTTTGTTGTTCATTGGACAACTCCAGTGTTGATGCCCAGTGTTTCCATAGGTGTAACAGGCACCAGGTGGATGTGGAGCAGCGTAGCCAGGGACTCCGCCAGGCGCTCCAGGGTAGTTGTGGTTGTAGCCCCTAGGAGCCGCGGTGAAGGAGTTTGGTGGCCTTGCCGCGTAGCTTGACGGTCTTGGTGGAGCCGGGAGCAATGGTGGGGTGTTAGGAACCCACACGCGGCGCTTAGAAGGAGCTGTCATAGCTGAAGAGCTTGCTGCGTCGCGGCTGTGTTTCTTAGACTCCTCAAACACTTGCCTACTTGCTTCTTCCTGCAGAGCTGTATGCTGGAGTTCCAGAAAACACCCCGGCCTTGCATGAGTGATTGCATATTTGATAGATGCATTGAGCCCTTGCCTGAACCTCTTTTGCTTCTTCTTGTCATCAGAGATCTCATCGCCACCATACCGAGAAAGGTTCATGAAGTTTTTGATATAGGTATTGACATTGTCATTGCCCTGCTTGAGGTTGAGAAACACTTCCTTCATCCTTTCCATAAAAATTTCTGACAGATATTGCTCTTTGAAAGCCCCAGTGAACTGTTCCCAAGTAGGCTGAAAACCAGAGTGGTTTGCCTTCAGGTAATTTTCCCACCACAGAGCTGCATCTCCCTTCAGAAGGTGCGTGGCACATTTTACCCAATCTTGCTCTGGAACATCCGCAGTCATCAGCAACCTTGACATCTCCCGCAACCAATCATCAGCATCAAGTGGCTGATCAGACACCTCAAATTGGCGTGGGTTGAACTTCAGAAAACTCTTGATGTCTCCTCGCTTGGGAGGTGGAGGTAGCGGAACAAACTCATTCCTCCTGACACTTTCTTCAAATCGCTGCTGGTTCTGCTGCATTGCTCCCAAGGCATTAGCAATACTTGCCAACACAACCCCCAGTTTAGGTGGTATGTCCTCCTCAGAACGGCGTGGTGATGCCATCCTGTGATTGATATAAAACTCAAGTCAGTACCATAATGGAGAATAATAATAATCCAAAATAGTACCAAAATGGAATTAACCAAGATTTAAAGGATACAAATTACTAAGATGATATTAAAATATCAACAAAGTTCAAAGCACCTAGAAGATATTAAGCATATCGCACACGACTGAACAAGGAGTGTGGTACACAAGCTAACAAAGAAATTTTTTCCGCAAATTTCGGCATTAAAATACCACTATATGCGCAAAACCACTTAACAAATCAAGATTAGTAACTCTACCAATTCAATATACAAGAGCGAATGATAAAAGTAGTGGTATGGTCGCGACTCCATCCTGCACTCAAATCATTACTCCGCACATGAATAAGTAAAACACATATCCCAACTTCCTTCTTCCTAAGATGAACCTAAAGATTAGCAACTATGGAAACGAACACACCAAACAAGATAGCGTCGGATAACAAAGAGTAGGACAGATCGCACCGGTATACAACGAATTAGATACATCGTGTCGGTTTACAAAGGCCTGTCGGTATGGAATGTACCAATAGTTGATAACCAAAAGGCAGATAGTGATAACAAGTTCGATGCAACAGATAGACAAGGAATTCACGCACACACACACACAACCTATGGTACTATGGACCCTAGAACACGTGAATCCTAGTTTGAATTTTAGAAGAGGATTGAAAACGTTACACTTCCTTACCAGAAAAAGGGTGGGTGGGTGGGTAAGAAGAAAAATGGAAGCAGTCCTACTCTCACGTTTTGTTTTTTCCCTAGTATACATAGCTACCAAAATATTTGCTAGACTGACAACGACCATTTGGCTGAGACCCTGAAGGGCGGGATGGCTCTGATACCAATTGTAACTACCTCGGCCCCTACGCTCTAAGTTCAAGCATGGATGAATCGGAAGTGGTTAAAATAGTACAGCGGGGGCCCAGAGGACCGCCCACGTGTAGACCCGTCGGCCGTCCTAACCACTTCCAAGACATCAGGACAAGAGCGAGCGGCGTAGGCAACAGGCGAAGAGATCAAATACATACACAAGTGAGTATGTATGCAAGCTACCATACAACAGTTTTCAGAGTCATTCCATCTAAAAGAAATAGAAATTGCAACGCCATACGGCAAGATCCAAATATCCTAGATAGAGATAATAGGTTAGGATAGCTCCTCATACATCAAACATCAGAGTATCAGGCGGAAGCGGAAAACAAGATCCGAGTACGGATAAGAAGCAAATCGGCATAAGATGCCACATAAATAAACACATCCCGCCCACAGATCTCACGGATCCCCATCCACAGGTTAAGTTGTTTAGGTACCTCGTTATCCATCAGACACTCACATACCCTACACATCCTGTTCTATGACTCGCATGGCTCAAACAACTCCTGTAGTAATGGCGCATGGGATGGAGGAACAAGCTTCGGTGGGGTTTAAAAGTAAAGGCTATGCAGTACTTGGGATTCAATTTAATGCAATCGCGACTCAATGATGCAAGAATAAGATAGAGGCAATAGGTACTATATGTATGCAAGCATGTGGTAGTGCTTTCCTGGCAGCTCAGTTGAAGCGAGAGACGGATCTGGGTAGTACTCCTGGGATTCCTGATATTTCCCCTGCTCGGCATCTATTCGAAGAAGAACCAAACAAACAAGGGCCAACATAAATAAGGTGCACAAGCATATGAATTAAAAATGCGACAAGAAAACAAGCATGCCATGATGAATGATGCACAATTTGCATGGCAATAATGTAGCATGGCATGGGTGAGGTGTGGGTTCAAGAATAAAGCATTTATTAAAGTTTTTGGTCACATTTTATCCCCAAATAAGTTGCTGTATACTTTATATTTATACATATTATTTGTCGCGCTGATCGATTTAGACATATTATTTGTCGAATTTGGAGTTGTAGAATTAAAGTTATTAATTATTTAAGAAAAGGCATTTTTATTGCATTAAAAAAATTTCGAAATTTTAAAGTGCCCAAATAATATTTTGAAAGGCATATTTGAAATCCTCACATTTTTCTGATTCCAAAACATATATTATTTGTATTATTTGGATTTACAAATTAAAAGTTATTAAAAACAGAATTTAACTCATATTAAAACATTTCTGAAATTGTTTTATATAAACATATATACACAGAAACTTTTGGTACCCAGGAGCAGCTAGCCCCAGTCACTGACGGGTGGGACCAGTGCTGACTGGGCGGAGCTGCACGCGCCAGGGCTTTTTGCAACGCGAGCTAAGCTAGCCGAGGCAACTGACAGGTGGGGCCAGCGGGCTCGCATGCCCACGTGCCAGCGGGGGAACCGGGCATAGCCACGTGGCACAGAGGGGACTGCGGGTTGAGGGACGAAGAACCTGGGTGCTTTTTCGTAAAAAGACAGTACGACTGACAGGTGGGCCTGGAAGGAGCGTGGGTTAAGGATAACAAAACGGCGGTACCTTTTTGTTAAAAGACCACAGAGGCTGACATGTGGGTCCACAGGGACCGCGGGTTGCGCACGCAAAAAGTTGTGGGGGGGTTATCTGCAAGATAGCCACTGCTACTGTTTTTCTTCTTGCATTTGTCTGACGAACTGACGGACGACGCGCGCGGTGCCGAGGGGGATCGAACGCGCGATCTCGTGCGCGCGTAGAGGGGCTGAAGCCACTGCGGTTGCTAAGGGGTTGGTGAGAGGATCTGCGGCGCGCGGTAGATAGGGTTCTGCGGCACAGCGACAAGCAGACGCACGCGCACGCGCCGCACAAAGGGCGTTCGATGCAACGACCGGCGTGACCGGGAAACGACGGTGGCCGAGAGAAAGTCAGGGAGAGGCGGTGACTCACCAGGAGGCTATCAGTGGGGCTGGCTCGGCCAGGGAGACGGCGGATCGTCAGGGTAGCAGGCGGCCGGAGCTAGGGTTTTCGTCGTCGGCCTCGTCGGCGTGCAGCAGGTACGGGGCGCCTCCACCTCGCTTCCGTGCACCGAGACGACGTCATGGAACTCATTGAGCTTCCCCGACACCTCACACACCACGCCCGCCTGCTGGAGCTTGTGGTGGAAGCCGAAGCCGAGAAGATGTTGGTGATCGGCGATGGAGGGGAAGGGTAGATGGGGAGGAAGGTGCGGCGCAGGGCCTGGGGTATGATCTGGGACACGGCAGAGGAGAAAAGGGGAAAGGTTAGATGAGGACGGGGTGAGGGGTTGCACATGGGGGCTCGGTGGAGAGAAAAAGGTGGCTCGGGCACCTTTTCTCCCTCACGTGCTAGGCACGGCTAGGGCAGGGGTAGGGAGGCCAGGGGTGCAGCTGGGCCAGGGGCGCAGGGTGGTTCGGGTATGGGGTCTTCCTGGCAGGGAGAGAGGGAGAGGAGAGGAAGAGGGGAGGCTCGGCATGGAGCTAGGGTTGGGCTCGACTAGGGTTAGAGAGGGAGGCTAGGGTGGGTCCCTGCTGGCGGAGAGAGGGAGAGGTGCTCGGCATGGTGAGGGAAATGGTGTAGCTGAAGCTAGGAAGGTAGGGTTAGCTTGGCATGGGTGATTAGGGTTAGGGTTTAGCATGATCAAGCATGGGGTAGAGATGGTTAGAGTTTTAACATGATCCAAAGCAAGATCAAGCAAAGAGGTGAAAGGAGATGTGGTGAGGGTGAGATGGAAGTGAGTGATGAGGTAAGTGATGCACATGGCAAGGAGAGAACAAACAAGAAGGTGAGGGTTCAAAGAGAAAAGGGTGGAGCTCAACAAAAGAAGAACATTCAAACCAAACAAAGAAAACCAAAGGATCTCAAAATGGTGGTGACTTGCATGGCCCATGCATTATTAATAAATGCCATGCTCATTTTGTTAAAACAATAATAAGGTCTCATGGCATTTATTCACATGCATTCCAAAATATGGAGCTAAGGCCAAGCTAAAAGAATTGGAAAAGGATGTTCCATGTGGAGTAGATGGGGAAGGTCATATTTGAATATAATTAGGACTTGCTAGTGTGTATATTCCACTAGGGGCATTATATCCTCAACAATATCGCAACATGAGAAATTATTCCAAACCAATCCATATGGAAGCTAGAAAAAGGGGTACCACTCATAAATCATGCAAAGGTGGCTCCACATATCAATAATGTGAAAACAACATGATGCTAGTGTGAGGGCATGTGGAAAAATAGAAGTGGATCCATCCTAACCCACATGAGCTAGATTTAAATGCCAAAGGAAAAGTGTAAAAGCTCATGGATAATTAGGATGGTGGAATTATAAGGTGGTGACAAGGAAAAGGTGGTGGAGTTGAATAAAAGACATGCCCCCAACTCAACTTGGACATCAAGCATTTATCAAGAACCAAATACAATATATCAAGAGCCAAATACAATTACTAATGCATATGAGAGAAGAACCAAATGAAAAAGGTTTGATATGATGCTCAAATGCAAGGTGGCATGATGACATGAGCATGATATAATTATGATGCAACAATTATATGTAGGAAGTAGCAATTATATTACTAGACCATGTAGCATTACATATGTTAGACAGATGGGATGCTACAGAAAACATCATTAGTTAAAGCATAAAGTGATATTACAAGTCGAAAACTAAAGGATCATAAAGGCTATGGTGACTTGGGATAGTCATTACATGGTGTGAGCATGCGCCAAGTCAATCCAAATAAAGCATCAAAGGAGAACACCACAAAACTATGCTTTAATATGCTAAAACAATACATGATTCTTCCAAGGCACATTAAGCAATCTCAATTGTTTATAACAAGTCATGCTACAACAAAGATCACTAAGCATAAATCCAAAACAATATCAAGCATGGCATGAGAAAGCATAGGCCACAGTAAAACAAACTCCTTTTACCACTTAAGCATGAACTTTCCTACTCTTTTCCAATCCAAACCAAACTTAATTGAAAACTAATGCATGAAAGAGGGGGTCCAACCAATTTATTCAAGCAAACTAAGAAAATGAGCAAATGAAAAACCAAAACGAAAACGAAAAAGAAGATGCTCCAAGAACAACACAACTGTGCATGAAACAATAAAAATGAAGTGCTTGGAAGAAACCTGGGATTTTTATTGATGAAGAAGGGGATGCCTTGGGCATTCCCAAGATTTGACGCTTGTACTTCTTGGATATTTCTTGGGGTGAAACGCGTGGCACTCAAGATAATAAGTCTTTTGGTTCAGTTTCAACACAAGTAAAACTTCCATTAAAACACAAGCTACTGTAGTACTTCCCTCAAAAAGCTCAATTCCCGAAAAAGAACTCAAAAAGGAATCAACAAGCAGCAAATGCAAATAATGGCAGAAATCTGTCAAAACAGACCAACAGGTAAAAACCAATTTTTAGAAGAACTTCTGTTGCTCAAATCGAAAAGTGTTGATCTAACGAAAGTTAGATAACAACCTGGGGCAGAAGAACAAAAATTCACGCCTCCAAACAACATACAGAGATTTTACACGAATTTTTACGGTGAAGCACAGAAATCTGTTTCGGGACAGCAACTTTCCCAATCATTACTTCTCTCTCATTAGAGGTTACTCTTGGCACAAAAAGCAAATAAAAAGGATAAGGAGCAGTTATTACAGAGGTAATAACTTCCAAGACTCATCTAAAACTTTTGGGTTATCTGCCAATAAGTACTTTTCTTGAACGCCTTTAAGTTAGGCATGATAGTTTGAGAAGATGCTCACATAAGAAATATGAATTGAAGTAAAAGAGAGCATCAAGAAGCAAATTCAAAGCACATTTAAGTCTAACCCACTTCCTGTGCATAGGAATCCTGTAAAGAAACAAGTCATGAAAGCACAAAGCAACAAGCATAGGAAAGCAAAACAAGTGCAACTTCAATACTTTGAACATAAAGAGGGGAAACTTAATATTATTGAGATGCATAAAACCATGTTTCCCTCTCTCATAATAACTTTCAGCAGCATCATGAATAAAATTAACAATATCACTATCACATAAAACATTCTTATCATGAGCCACATTGATATAATAATTATTACTCTCCACATAAGCATAGTCATTCTTATTAATTGTAGTGGGAGAAAATTCAACAAAATAGCTATCATTATTATTCTCATCACCATAATCCTCAAATATAGGAGGCACATTGTAATCCTAATTAATTTTCTCCTCAATAGTAGGTGGACTGAAAATATCATATTCATCATTGTAATCATCATAAATTGGAGGCATAGTATCATCAAAGTAAATTTTCTCCTCTAAAGATGGGAGACTAAAAAGATAATTTTCATCAAAACTAGCTTCCCCAAGCTTAGAATATTCCATAGCATTAGCAATAATGGTGTCCAAAGAATTCATACTAACAACATTGCTATTAGAATGCAAATAAGGTTCCATAGGTTTTTTTAATTTTCTCTTCAAACACTTCATGTCCTAACTCAAGATAAATAGTATAAAGCTCTCTAATTTTGTTGTTGTTTTCCATTAAGCCTAACTACTGAAAATAAAAACAAGAAACAAAAAGATATAATTGCATAATCTAAAGAAAATAACTTCAAGCACTCACACCGGAGGATGTGAGTACCGTTTACCTTACCTCCCCGGCAACGGCGCCAGAAAATAGCTTTGATGGCTCGTGAATGATGAGCTCGTTGGGGAACCACAAAAGGAAGGTATGATGAGCACAGAAGTAAGTTTCCCATAGTTATGAAACCAAGGTTATCGAACCAGTAGGAGCAAGGAAACACCCCAAAGGTGTTGCTAGCTGAGCCTTGGCAGGGCGCACTACCGGTGCCAGTAGCAACGTGGAGACCTGCACAACACAACCACATAACTCTGTCCCCAACTTGCGATGAGGTTGTCAATCTCACCGGTTTTGCTGAAAACAAAGGATTAAACGTATCGAATGGAAGAAAGTAATAGTTTGTAGAAAGTAAACACAAAGCAGTAAACAGTTTGTAGATTGTATGTAAAAGAAAGGACAGAGGTCCATAGTTCACTAGAGGTGGCTCTCCTTAAGATAGATAACATGCTGGGTGAACAAATTACAGCAGGGCAATTGATAAACATCGAGAAAGCATACAAGCATATACTAATCATCTTGACTCCTTTGAGACTTGATTGGGAATTACAACATTATACATAGACCGCCATCCAACTGCATCTATGACTAATAATCCACCCTCAGGTTATCATCCGAACCCCCTCCAGTATTAAGTTGCAAGAAACAGATTATTGCTTTACGAATTGTGTGTAATGTAAACAATATGATTGTTCTATGAACAAAGGATTGTTGTTTTCTCCCTAGTAGCAATAGCATATCTAGTACCTTAGAGATTTCTGTCACTTCCCAAGATTACCAGAGGTATGAACCCACTATCGAGCATAAATACTAACTCTTGGAGTTGCTAGCATCTACTTGGCCAAGATAGCTACTAACAACGGAAAGCATGCAAGATCACAAATAACAAAGACATGATAAAATCAATAATCAATCTGAAATAGCATCTCAATATCCATCGGATCCCCGCAAACACAACATGCAGAATTACAAATAGATGATCTTGATCATGAACGGAGCTCACAAGATCTAGACATGATAACACAAAGGAGGAGAACCAGCCATCTAGCTACTACATGGACCCGTAGTCCAGAGATGAACTACTCACACATCACACCGGAGGCTTGCATGATGATGAAGAAGGCCTCCAGGGTGCATTCTCCTCTCTGGCAGGGTGCCAGGAAGAGATTCAGATCCCTCCCGATATAGGGATGGAGATGACGACGTGTAACATCCCAAAACTTCAATCGAAGGTTATTAAAATCTAAATCATCAAATTTGGGGTTAACAAAAACTTTTCCCAATTTAAAATGAAAGCATTCATATATGTGTGCATTTAAAATAGGAGTTGTTTGAATTGCCATGATTGAGTGATCCAATGCTTGTAAAATGTTTCTTAGGTGATTTAAACACCAGCTACATCATTCCCGAACTTTTCCTAAAGAAAATCAAATAAAAAAGAATTAAAATGGAGGAATGGTCATTTTGGCAATTTTAATCCACTACACTACTTTGAGTGTTCCTAGCACTCATTTCTTAACAGAAATAATTCTTGATCTTTGTACCCCTTTCTAGTACACATAATGAGGTACCAAGGCCCACCTTTTGATCTGCTAAAAACATTCTTTTACTTAGTTTAAATAGCATTGGAAAATTGAATCCAATGCATATGCATAGATCACTCCTATTTCAAAACCCCTCTATTTGAGCTCCACTTTCAAAACCCTTGTAACCAGACACTACCTAGCACTAGTGGAGATCACTCAAAAATTTTGAAACCAAAATTCAAAACTTTTTCTCTTTCGGCCATTTTGTCAAACACCTTGCTGGCAAGATCATTGTGGCCTAACTAATACTGTTTTGGGCTGATTTTGTCTAGCAATTTGGAAGTGCTTTGATCATCTTGTCCCCCCTCAAGCCTGACCAGACCCACACTAGCATCTCCCCTACCTCCTAGCTGCACTGCACAGCCATGCCGAGCCACCTCTCGCTGGCCGACCGTGCACTCACCGCAGCAGCCCTCTCCCGTCTCTCTCTCCATGTCTAGGAGGTAGCTCACACCTCACCACCACCCTCTGTCCCCTGCCCGAGCCCAGCCCTGCAGTGGACCACCGAGGATACCACGCGCCCAGTGCCACCGCACAATGCCGGTGCCGCCCCCAGAGCGCGCTCTGTCCCCGCTCGTGCAGACCACCCCTTGGCGGCAGCCCGCGCCCGCCGGTCCGCCACGACCTGGAGAACACCCCAGACACCCCCGCTGGCCGCCCAACGCTTCACAGCCACCGCTCGCCGTGGACACCGCCGCCTCTTCCGCTCAGAGCGCCACCTCACCCAGATCGCATGGCACCGCCCCTACGGCCGCATTCAATGCCTAGAGCACCGCCAGGTAACCGCACATCGATCGCCACCCGCAGCCATGCCTCTACCCCGCCGTAGCCATGTTGCCACCGTCGACTGCCCATCCCGCTCGGTCTCACCGTCGGGCCTATAAAAGGAGCCCTCCCCAGCCTCTTCTCTCCACACCATTCCACTCCCTCACCTCTCTGAACCTCACCCACCTCTAGCCGGAGCAAGGGGAGCAGCAGCTCGTCGGAATTGGAGCTGGAGCAGACGCCTCTGGAGGAGAAGGGCGCCTGCGACTTAGGGCACCCGAAGCTCCGCCGCAACCGCGCCTCGCCTCGCCTCGTCTTCCAGTTCATTTGCCCGCCTCGCCGTCGTCGCTGGAGTCCTGGTACATCCCCAGCAGACCCCCACCGAGCCGCTAGGGTTCGAGCTCGCCGGCGATCTGTTCGTCGTCGACGACGACCCTCAGCCGTAGATTCCCCTTCTAATCCTACGGTCCACAGCGCGCGTACCGTTTCGCGTGTTAAGTGCCGCTGACAAGCGGGACCCCCTGTCAGCTGAGCCCCGTGCCATGGAGCGCCACTGGGCCGGCCCAAGTCTTTTCCCGCGCTAGCCCACCCGTTCAAATCTGGATTTTTCTTTTTAGTTAAATCTAGTTTCTGTCTACTATTTTAAAATTCAATTCTGGGAGTTTTACAAATCCAAATTACATGAAACCAAATTTGCCTGAAAGGTATTAAGATCATCTATCCAAGCCCGTTGGATTTAATTCAATTAGAGTTATAGATCTCTCCTAATAAAAATAAGAAAACAGAAGCATTTGCAACTTGCAACATTTTTATGAAATCAACCAAGTTAGCTTTTGAGTTGATTCCAACTCTCAAAAATCACATTTCATCATATCTATCTAAATATGTAATAATATTAAGGTTTACATGCAGTGACTTTGGACTAGTACCAAAATAATGCTATATAGGCATTTCTTGTCACTTTAAATCATTAAATAATGAACTTAAATTAAAGTAATATTGATCCAACCTTTAAATCTCATTACCACATGTTAGGATATGTGGTGATGACATGTATCAACATGATCCTATATTTTAAGTGGTGAATATTAAATCTTAGTTAAATTTTCAATGAGTAGAAATTACTTTTCTAAAATAAAAAGGATAAAACCATTGAATTAAACTTGTGATCCTTGTGATGATAATAGATCATCAAATGTGTGTCTAAGAATGCTACTTATCCTAGTTAAGTACTGTTTGGTGATTGTATGCTCCGTATGTATTTATAGACGATAGTACCGACCAAGCTTTCGAGGAGGAGGAGTTCTACCAAGAAGAAGAAGAAAACTTCAACCACTGCACCAACCAAGGCAAGGCACCATTAACAATGCAATCTAACACTTGCAAGTTTAGTGTTTAACAGGCTAGGATCAACTAGATGGTTTAGCCAAGATGCCTTAGGCATACCTGGATCACACCCCTTTGACTATTAGTACCCCAAGTTCTATTTACAAGTTTTACCCCTCTTAGGTTATACAAAGTTCTTTACTTGTTTTGAAGGTAGCATAAAAAGTATAAAACTTGACCTATTTAGAACCCTTTAGATGTCATTCTATGGCATGAGATTAAACCCATCTTTTCCACCTTAGTGAACACTCTTAACTTAGTAGTTTAGAGTAGATCAAAAACTTGAGTCATTTTAGATGGGAACACTTGGTGAAAATGAATTATGAAAACCTTGGAATGATGAGTCATTCTATTGAGATGTTTTGACATGTGTTGAGAAACACAAATGGTGGATGATGATGAAAATGTTGAGGCATGAGCCTTAACCCTTTTATAAAACTGATGGTTGGATTCGGATGCGATACCATTCCAAATTTACCGTACAACCACATTACCTGAATTGGGTAAGGCTTAGTTGGAAATTTATATGCATTAGTATTAGTTCCCTCACGGGAGAGGTCTGAGCTGAGGCTACCTCTCATGATGTCCACCTATGCAGTGCCCAAGATGACTGATGGTCATGGTTGGGAGGCCATACATAGGAGAGGTGCTTATACTAGGGTGTGTAAAGGGAAGGTTATGTTTGATTATCTGCATACTAAGTATGATGATTCAGGGTTATCCCTGACAGATGTATCGAATATTGTGGTGAAAGTGTACCACCTCTGTAGAGTGTCAAACTATTCGAATAGCCGCGTCCGCCGTTATGGACAGTTGGAATGGCCATACTGTTTCATTGTCAGATGTTTTCTAAATACCTTGATATGAATGATGAATCTTGACTTGACCACAATAGGGTTGTGTTTATGACAGTAGTTCCCCCAACTTAAGTGATTCTAGAGTTTTACCTTAGCTTTCTTTGCTTCAGAACTCAGCTTAGGTTTCAAACTTAACTTTATAGTTAGACATAGAGTTAGCACTTTAACTTAGACTTATAATAATTGTTAGTGCTAGTTTGCGAGTACTTAAAGAATACTCATGGCTTTTGTCCCTGGCTATTATCATGGCCAGACTATGAAGGAGACTATCAAGATGATGGCCAGCAGGACGGCTATGATAACTAGGACTATCTGCCTTCGTCAGCATTACCTGTGCCCCTGAAGATGGACCCCACCGCTACGCTATCTTTTATTTTCCGCTGCTGGTTGTATTAAGACTAGATCATGAGATCCTTATTTGTGTAAGCCCTTATGTATGGTTTGTAATGGATGATGTACTGTGATATCCAATCCGTTATGTCTCACAAAAATGGTAATCCTGGGATTGTGAGGTATGGCATAACGGGCATCTGGGATTAAAAATCCGGGTGTTGACACGACGGCTACAGACTCTTTCGTGGATTTTTGATCGGGTACTTAGGGTTTTGGTATCGGAGGCATCTTATAGGCAGAAGGAGAGGCCGAGGGGGTGCTAGGGTTGGCCAGACCACCCCCTGGCATGGGCCAGGCCTGGCCGCGCGGCCAGGTGGTGTGGCCAGGCCCCAACCCCTCCCTGTCTCGTATTCTGGCTCCAGATGTGTTTCGGAGAAATAACCACTTTGGCTTTTGTCCCGTCTAATTCCGAGAATATTCATTTTCCGACTTTCCTATAACCAAAAACAGCATAAAATAGGCAGCTAGCACTGTGGCTCTTGTTAATAGGTTAGTCCAAGAAATCATATGAAAAGTACTCCAAAGTGTGGACAAAACACAAGAAAGTAGATAAAAACAAGCATGGAACATCAAAAATTATAGATACATTTGCAATGTATCAGTGGTGTGAGCCACCTAGGCTCCGTTTCTGTCCCTCTTTCGCTTCATAGCTTTCCGTGTTGGATAAAAACTGCAAAAATATAACTGGATAGATTTTTCACGGAACTTTTCTTACTAGAACTGTTACCTATTCGAAAACGGACTCTGCAGGTCTCTGAATTTGATCTTTGATAAATTTTTCTAGAGTTATAACTTGAATAGCATCAACATCTTCATTGTTAGAATCTCCAACCATATAGTGCTTGAGTCGCTACCCATTCACCACTTGTGTAGTGTTATCTTTTAAAGAAGAAAATTTTATTGCTCCTGAACGGTACACTTCTTCAATAACAAAAGGTCCTTCCCATTTTGACAGTAGTTTCCCTGCAAAAAATCTGAGACAAGATCTATACAATAGAACTTTCTCACAAACATGGAATTCTCTCTTAAGTATTCGCTTGTCATGCCATCTTTTAACTTTCGCCTTAAAGAGTCTAGCATTCTCATATGCTTCACTCCTCCATTCATCGAACGAACTTAAGTCAAATAATCTTTTTTCACCAGCTAGTTTACAATCTCTATTAAGTTCTTTAACTGCCCAATAAGCTTTGTGTTCTAATTCTAAGGGCAGGTGACAAGCTTTCCCATAAACCATCTTATAAGGAGACATCCCCATAGGGTTTTTATAGGCAGTCCTATAAGCCCATAAAGCATCATTCAACTTTTTAGCCCAATTTTTTCTAGATCTATTAACAGTCTTTTGCAAGATGGATTTAATTTCTCTATTTGATAATTCTACTTGTCCACTAGTTTGGGGATGATAAGCTGCAGCAATTCTATGATTAACATCATATTTAGAAAGTATCTTTCTAAAACCACCATGAATGAAATGAGAACCTCCATTAGTCATAAGATACCTAGGCACTCCAAACCTACGAAAGATAACATCCTTAAGCATTTTAGAGAGGTCTCCCGATCAGCACTCTTCGTAGGTATGGCTTCTACCCACTTAGTGACATAATCAACGACAACAAGAATATGGGTATAACCTTTTGAGGGAGGAAAAGGACCCATAAAGTGAAATCCCCAACCAAAGGGTTCAACAACTAGAGAGTAGTTCATAGGCATTTCATTGCGTCTAGAAATATTATCAACACACTGACACTCATCACAAGATAATTTTTTTCCTGCATCTTTAAAAAGGGTAGGCAAGTAGAAACCTGATTGTAACACCTTTTGCGCAGTTCTATCTCCTGCATGATATCCTCCATAGGCACTACCATGACATTTCTGCAATATCTCCCTTTGCTCATATTCTAGAACACATCTTTGCATAATGCCATCTAGTCCTTCTTTATATAAATGTGGGTCATCCCAAAAATAATGCCTCAAATTGTAAAAGAACTTCCTTCTTTGCTGAGCTATGAAAGTTGGAGGCAAATACTTGGAGACAATAAAGTTAGCATAATCAACATACCAAGGGCTCCCTTGTGAACTCACCCCTACTGCAACCAACTATTCACTTGGGAAACTATCATTAACATGCATAGGATCAAAAGAGATTTTTTCCAATCGGGATAAATTATCAGCTACAGGATTTTCAGCACCTTTCCTATCTACAATATGTAGGTCAAACTCCTGTAAGAGCAGCACCCATCTAATAATCCTAGGCTTAGCATCTTTCTTCGTCATAAGGTACTTAATAGCAGCATGATCAGTATGAATGGTAATTTTTGAGTCTACAATATAAGGTATAAACTTATCACAAGCAAAGACAACGGCTAGGAATTCATTTTCAGTAGTAGCATAATTCCTTTGAGCAGCGTCAAGAGTCTAACTAGCATAATGGATAACATTTAACTTTTTATCAATTCGTTGCCCAAGGACAACACCTACAACAAAATCACTAGCATCATACATTATTTCAAAGGGTAAACTCCAATCAGGTGGTTGAACGATAGGAGCTGTAGTTAAATCCTTCTTTAGAGTTTCAAAAGCTTCCTTACAATCATCATCAAAGAGAAATGGTACATCTTTTTGAAGAAGATTAGTGAGGGGTTTTGATATCTTAGAGAAATCTTTAATAATCCTTCTATGGAAACCAGCGTGACCAAGGATACTACGAATACTTTGATGTCTCTTGGACAGGGCATTTTCTCAATTGCCTCAACTTTAGCTCTATCAACTTCTATGCCTCTTTCAGAAACCTTATGTCCAAGTAAAATACCTTCATTCACCATGAAGTGGCATTTCTCCCAATTAAGAGAAAGATTAGTTTCTTCACATCTCTGCAAAACTTTATCGAGGTTGTTCAGACAATTATCAAAAGAAGTTCCATAGACGGAGAAGTCATCCATGAACACTTCCACAATTTCCTCACAAAAACCATCAAAGATAGCAGACATGCATCTTTGAAAAGTAGCGGGAGCATTACATAAACCAAAGGCATACGTCTATAAGCATAGGTTCCGTAAGGGCATATAAAAGTAGTTTTTTCTTGATCTTGTTGTTTAACAAAAATTTGAGAGAAACCAGAATATCCATCAAGAAAACAAGAATGGGTCTTTTTAGACAACCTTTCTAACATTTGATCAATAAAAGGAAGTGGGTAATGATCGTTCTTAGTAACTTTGTTAACTTTCCTGAAATCAATACACATCCTATAGCCTACTACTATTCTTTGGGGAATAAGCTCATCATTATCATTAGGGACGACGGTAATTCCCCCCTTTTTAGGGACACAATGAACATGAGTAACCCATTCACTATCAGCAATAGGGTAAATAATACCAGCATCAAGGAGTTTCAATACCTCATTTCTTACCACTTCCTTCATCTTCGGATTTAAACGCCGTTGGTTCTCTACTACAAGCTTTGCATCTGGTTCTATATTGATAGCATGCTGACATATAGTAGGAGAAATCCCTTTTAAATCATCCGGAGTATATCCCATAGCTCCTCAGTGTTACTTCAGTACCTCCAATAACCTTTCTTCTTCCTTCGCTGAAAGTTTAGAGCTAATAATAACATGATATATCTTATTATCATCAAGCATATTTAAGATCGTCAGGTAGAGATTTTAGATCGAAGACCGGATCCTTTTTAGGTGGCAACGTGGTACCCAAGTCTTCTACATGCAAGTTGTGCTTAATCATCTTAGGTTGATGACAGAGAATCTCGTCAATCTCATTTCTTTCTTCCATGAAGATTTCACTTTCATGATCTTCCATAAATTACTGCAAAGCATTGTTAGGAGAAAGAGAGATAGAAGCAAGTGGTTCAACTCTAAAATCCTCATTATGGATTTCATTTTCACAAGGTTCTTTAATTTCGAAAAATTAAACTCATAAGATTCCCCATCAAACTTAGTCAAGATTTTCTCCCTTTTGCAATCTATAATAGCTCCACAAGTACTCAAGAAAGGTCTACCAAAAATGATGGGATAAGTTTTACTAGCAGCTGAACCAAGTACTAGAAAATTAGCAGGATATTTAATCTTACCACAAAGAACTTCTACATCCCGCACAATACCAATTGGAGAGATGATCTCTCTATTAGTAAGGTGAATAACCACATCAATCTCTTCCAGTTCGCAGGGACTAATTTCATGCATAATTTCTTTGTAAAGCTCATAAGGAATAACACTTGAGCTTGCACCAATATCGCATAAACCATAATAGTAATGATCACCAATTCTAACAGAGAGCACATGGACACTAGCCTTTTTAGTTCTATTAGGATGTGAGACAATATTAGAAACATCTTCACAAAAGACTATGTGTCCATCTTCTACACTTTTAGTTACAAGGTCTTTCACAATTGCTACAATAGGTTCAATGTTTATTTGTTCATCAGGTTTTACAGTTCTATACTTTTATTGATTACACTAGTTATCATAGGATGATCCTTTACCTTACTCGGGAAGGGTATTTTCTCGATATAAGGTTCAGGTAGGATGTGATCAATAGTGCAAAATTCAGTACTCCCAACAGGAACACAGTCGACAATATCTTTATATGGTGCATGATACTTGTTCCATCCCTTTTGGAATTTCAATATAAGAAGCAAAAGCCTTAAAACAATTTGTAATAACTTTCAAGACCATAAGCATTACTAATATTTTGAAAGTCATCAGTTCCCATAAAAGATTCAATGCATTCATAATCATAATTTATACCTGACTTTATTCCTTTGTCATTCTCCCATGCTTCAGCATTATCTTGAATATGGTCCAGAAGATCCCAGTTAGCTTGTTCTTCCATGCGTGTGAATGATCATGCACAAGAGGCATCCAATAAATCCTTATCATGAAGAGAAAACCTTGCATAAAAGTTATTGATAATAATATTGTGAGGGAGCTCATGAATGGGACATTTGAGCATTAATAACTTCAATCTCCCCCAAGCTTGAGCTATACTCTCTCCATCAAGAGGCCAAAAGTTATATATTTGATTCCGATCTTTATGAATCTCACTAGGAGGATAAAACTTTGAATAAAAGAGAGGTACTATTTCCTGCCATTCAAGAGCTTGACCATTCTTCAGTAGCTTATACCATTCTTTAGCTATTCCTTTTCAGTGATAATGAGAATAACTTCTTCTTGACTTGATCTGTTGTAATACCTGCACACTTGAACAAACCGCATAATTCGTGTATAAAGAGCAAATGATCACCAGGATGGACAGTTCCATCTCCAACATAATAGTTATCCATAACATGATCAATAATTCTTGTAGATATTTTAAAAGTATCATTCTCAGTAGGCGGTGGTTCATCTACCACCTTAGAAGTGGTAGTAGCATTACGAAATAAGAAACTCAGCGAATTATCCATAATGAAAATAAAGCAAGTAATAGAAGTAAAAAATACTCACAGTAGAAGTTTCCTTTACCAGTTCCACTATCCAATAGCGCTTCACTCCCCGGCAACAGCGCCAGAAAATAGTCTTGATGACCCACAAGTATAGGGGGTGTATCGTAGTATTTTTGATAAGTAAGAGTGTACAAACCAACGAGGAGCAGAAGGTGCTGGCTAGTGGCTTGGAGCAGGAATTCTCTGTAAATACTTAACAAACGGATTTTTAGGGGTTTTTGATAATGCAGGTAAAGAAAGTACGAGTAAATAAAAGACAATAAGAATAAATGCAGCAAGTGGCCCAATCCTTTCTTCAGCAAAGGACAAGCCGGTTGTATTACTTAAGATGACCAAACGTTCTCGAGGACACATGGGAATATCATCAAGTGCTTTCGCTTCGTATAGTTGATTAATCTTCTTTAGTTTGGTAAGTGCTGTGTGGGTGAACCTGTGCTAATGTACCGACCTTCCTAGGACTAATACATACTTGTGATTATACCTCTTGCAAGCATCCACAAGTACAAGAAAGTAATTAAGGTAGAAACCTAACCACAACTTTAAACTCTAAGACCCTGACGTCCATTGTGTAATGGTTTCCTAACGGGGGTTCAGGTTTCTGTCACTCCGCAAACCCCTACAATTAGTAGCTAAATACACAATGTATTCCCCTAGGCCCATATAGGTGAAGTGTCATGTAGTCGACGTTCACATGACACCACTAGAAGAAGTACACCACAACTTAAATATCAAACTATTGAATCTTGCTCAACACAATTCCACTACTAACAACATGACTTCTCCCATTTCCTCAAGAACAAAACGAACTACTCACAAGACATCATATGGATCATGATCAGAGATGAAATAATGATATGTAACAACTGAACATAAACAATAATTCAACGGTTCACTGAATAGCATCAACTACAAAGATTAATCACGTAACATCCCAATTTCTACAACCCTGATTAGTTGTCCAGAATGCAAAAATCAGGGGGAACAAAAACTTTTTCCTGTTCATTGGTGCAGTGCTTGCCGGTTGTTTGTTTGTGCTTGTGCATATGAGTGTATACCATATGATACTCCTTACCTCACCATCAGTTGACAAAAGCTATTTAACAAAACTATCTTGGCTCATTTTACATATTATCAAATGTTCTAGCATTCCAAAACATGAGCCAAGCTGCTTATGTAACCAAAGCTATTTTTGTAGCCTCTATTGACAAAACTATGGAGAGATATATGACATAATCTCCTTCTATTTTCAAGACATAACCCTTTAATACTCTTATCTCCAGATTTAACAAAACCTTTTATGAACCATTTGAATTCTACTCTTGGTAGAGATACCAAGGACTCATCTTTTTCAAACTCCAACCCTTTCCACATTGCCCAACCTTACCTCAAGTCAGACTTGATGGTATCCCTAGTAGTAGTTAAATTGTTGGTAAGATGAGTTGCCTTGATCTGCTGTTTGAATCGTCTGCTTAGGAGATAGTATGAGGTACTCTAGGAGCTCATCACTAGGATCAATATGTCTACCAATCATCCCACCTTAAGCAAGATTACAAGAAGGACCTAATCCCTAGATATTAGGAGAGAATCTAAAACCCTTAACCAGAGCAACTCTGAAGTGATCCCTTATAGAAGTTTCCAAGTCAATGAAGACCAATATCAAGCATATATCCCTTCTACTCAATCTACTCCTCAATCACATCCACTTGATGATTCTTTGGTACCTTGCAACCCATCAAAATCATCTCCACCAACATGCGAGTCACAAACCCTAAATCTGCCAAATTTGGCTAAGTCTAGAAATCTGTTTCCAACATCACCTTTTTTAGGGCCTCCCTTTCTCAACCCTTGTGCATTTTTGGAAATGAATCTGAACCATCTTGTTAAACATCCTAAGGACTACCAAGGACCACTCTTTAACTTGGTTAGATCATCCGTTAACCCACTTGTTCTTGATGGTTTTGCAGGCAAGAAAATAACTTTTCCTGCAAATCTAGTCAACATGCCTACTTTGCTAGAAGCTCACACCATCATCCAACCTCCTATGGACCAACTCTTTGCATGGTTGTGTTCTACTCGTATAGTTATATCAATACCTACTTCACTTGTTCCAAGTGGACCCTTGTTCTGCTTAAATCCACAAGGTTTTGAAGGCTAGTTGATAATTTGCTTTGGCATGCTTATTTTATTCAAAGTTTGAAAGACTGTCTTGGTGAGCTCAAGCAGGATTAAGCTAAAATACCTACAGAATTGCAATCTACATCACTTGGTCTATCCAATCATCTACCCCATGCCCCAAGGCGAGATTTCAACTCCAAGTTACACCCATGTTTTGATGGTATGAAATTAACGTCACCCTAGATCTTTAATCTAAGGTATTTCACCAAAATCAACTTGGATTCTCCAATGCCAAGGTTGCAAATGCAGGCTACACCTTGTCTACATAATATACCTTGATCATCAAGATTTATCAACAATTATCCATATTTATTATGGACCAAAACTATTTAATTCCCTTAATAGGCAAAATCTCCAAAACTCCTCTCATAAAGGAAAGTTTGGTTTTTGCCAAAAACCTCCTCAACTTTTGGCTCAATTGAGTCCTATATAGCATACCCTATCATATTACTTCAAAAATAAATATTTTTGAAGAGCTTTATTATTATTTTTGCCCATTTTCTTAAATGGCTAAATAGGAATAATAAATGTTTTAAATACTTTTAATACCCAATAAATCTTGGGAAAATTCTCCTAAGTGTGTATTCACATTTGAGACCATCTCACATCAAAAACCAAGATTGTCCAATGTAAATTTATCAAATGATCTTCTAGAAACCACTTCTGCAGTTTTTGAATAAATGGATTTAAGTGGACTTAAAGTCCTCTGAAAAATCCCAAATAATTCCTAGTGTTATGCCTTGACCTCATCTACCCACCCATCTTGTACAATGCAAGTTTTTAGACTTTCTTCATAGCCCTCCATTTGGTCAAAATTGCCAAGGAGACAAATCCACACATCAAAAACCCCCAAAACCTTACCAACCTGGTCAAGCAAGCTTCCCCAGCACAACTCACACCCTTCTGGTCGTGTGCACTATAGCTGCACTGTAGCACACCCTCTCCCTTGTCTTCTAGCCCTTGTTGCTAGTAGGAGAGAGAAGGACAAGCACCACATGCCCTTGCATTCAAGCTTGCCACTACAACAACCATCTCTCTGACCTGCACACCACCAGAAACCACCTTCCCTCACCCACATCATCCTCCCTCTGGTTTCCACCTCCATACATGCCCTCTCCATGAAACAAGTCCACTCTAGACGACTTCCTCTTTGGTTAAAAAGGCCAGAGGCTCTCACCCTTGCCCCTGCTTCCTCATTTGCCTCCTATCCCTCTACCTCACCTCCCCCAGGAAACCCTCTTCCTCCCCTGCCCTGTCCTGCACGAGAGGAGAGAAGGAAGGCCATTGGGCCATTGCCAAACCCAAGCTCGAGGTCGCCTTCTCCCTGCTCTCCTCTTACTGCATGTGTGCAAATCATGCTCCTCATGACCTGATACATCTTCCCCTACCTCCTTTTCGTTACAGGGACACCGGAGCAGCTCACCGAGTGAGGTCACCGGGACTGAACTCCCTCGGCGAAGCCAGCTCTCCCGAGCCCCTGCCACGGTAATCCCCCATCCCTGCAGCTTCCTGGACCCTAGTATACTCTCTGACCCCCCGCTCATGTTACATGTAGACGCCCGGAGCACCCTCCGGCGAGCTCCTAAAGCCCATCGCGCCGTGGATGTGCACGACCTCATCTTTGCTCACAAACCACCACTCCCGCTTGTCGCCGTGACCGTCGCCGAGCTCCGTGTCGCCTCCGACCATCCTCGCCTCCTCCCGACGCCCCAGGTGAGCTCCCCGCCGCCGCCCGAGCCTCCCTAGGGTTTCCACCGCCGCGCTGTGTTCAGAGAAGGACGACGACAGCGAGCCATCAGATCCTCTTTGATCCAACGGCCCAGGCTCGCCGATACCCGTTCGGCCGCCAGATGTCACTGACCAGCGGGCCCCGCTGTCAGCACCTTTGAAACCCTCCTACCGCGCAGTGCCTCGCCCGGGTGGGCCGCATTTCTCCTGGACGGCCCAACTATCCCTAGATCCGAGCCCAGGAGCCATTGTCCCTTTCTTTTTATTAATTCCTTTTTACAGTTCTGCTTATTAGACTGATTGGTTTAATTCAAATGAAAAATGGAAAATTCTTCCAAATGCCCTGATCTAATTTTTACCAAGTACCCTAGTGTTTTGTGCAACATGAAGAGCAGAAAGTAACTAAAAATATTAATTAGGGTGCCTTTAGTGAATTAAATCCTTAGAGGTATACTTTTTCACTAATAAATTCTTTCTGTGAATTGTACAACTCCAATTGGAGTAAAACCAACTGCCTCTGATAAATATTAGAAGCATCTATCCTTGGACATTGGTCTCATGCCAAGGTGAATAGTAGTTTGACTAGAGTAAAAATAACAAAAACTATTAGTTTCTTCCTTAGATAAATTATCCAGGTCAAACCAACAAAGGTATTAACCTAAATCCAAGTCCCTGTGATGTGGTACACTAGGGACTATCCAAATCCTGGAGATCATGATTCTTTGAGCCTTGGATATTTATCTGTGAATTAAACTGTTCTGTGCATGGTTTATTCACCTCTCAATTCACTACAATAGCTATACATATTCAAAAAGGGCGATTCCAATTTCTACAGAAAGGTATTGCCAATAAATACACTGTGCCCTTGGAATCAAATTATAATCTACCGTAGATTAAATCTCGTGGAAAAGACAAAATGTCTACATAACTACCTTTGAAAATTTCTTGAGGGCATCTGGTAAATATTTTGACATATTTCCAAATCTCAGTGAACAAGTACATAAAACCCTACTGAACTATCAAAGGAAATAATTTTTGGAGCTCCAGAACTTTTCTGGTGAATTAACTCCTAAAACTAGAAGTTATTTCACTAGGAAAATCATAACTATTTAAAGAAAAGTGATAAAATAGTGAAACCACTTTTGTTGGTTTAATTTTATCAATACCTATTTGTTGGTATCATGTTTTTACAGTGGTATCATACAGAATATTTCTTGGTCCAAAACCCATCTCTTAGGTATTTCCTAGACTATAAATCCTAAGGGGGTTTCCTTTCATATTTCCTAGACAAAGCCAATCCTAGTAAACCCTTTCTTCCTAAGACCTAAGGATCTGTGAACTTGTATTGTTCATTGTTTGCTGTATGTATTGGTGCTTGAATCCCTGGTGTTGATTGTGGCTTGGTTTGATTGCATGTGTTGTCGGGACGACGATAGTTGCGATGAAATCGGAGAGCAGAAGAACTGTGTTTATTATTTGATATTAGTATTATGGGGTATATAAAGTCGAAGTCCAGGGACATTTATGCCATATTGCTTCTCATCAGGCAAGCCACCTTCTTGCTCATAAGCCTTGTCGTACTATTTTACTTATGCATGTTATATCAACTGCTTATTAAAAACTGCATTGTTTTGCTATATATTGTTGTGTATATATATATGGGGTAGTGGTTTGGCTCCTCCAACCCTTACTCAATGGTACTACTAAGTACAACCCTCTTGAGGATACCTATTTGCCCGTAGTGGAATAGATGGTGTATTGCACCATACCTCTTTGGAGACCTCGATTTAGCCGAAGCAAAGCTAGAGGATGGGAAGACCCCGGAAAAAGTTTTACCAAATGTTTTATGATAAAACCTTGGTGAGGTGCGACCTCTCAAGAGATGTTGAGAAAGAAAAAGGTTTTGTTTTACAAAAATGCTAGAGGAAAACCAGAGGAAAAAGGTTTACGAAAATGCACCTGGTTCTTTGCAGTTTAGCTATAACAACTTAACCCTGTGGAACCACATTACTCTGGAATGGGACAGGGCTAGATTTGATGGTTGTCTATTCCGGTATAAGCTGCCTCACAACTACTACAGGGGATCGGGGATCCCTGGAGGTTGGGCCTTCTCCGATATAGGTCCATTGACCTGGAGAAGGAATAAAGGGTCGGCAGGCCTCCACGCGTTACTATGAGCCCCTCATTGAAAGCGTGCGCGTGGGACGTGCAATAAGCGCTCCGGTTGGTCCTCGCCCGACGTCCCGGTGTTGAGGGGATTAACACTCATAGGGTAGGCACTTATATTGGAGTGGGCGGTTACTCGACCCATGATCGGTGAAGATCAGGGTAGAGTACCCGGATGGTGTGGGTAAAGTGTACAACCTCTGCAGAGTGTAAATCTATTCGAATAGCCGTGTCCGCGGTTAAGGACGGGTTGGACAAACTTCTATAGAGCGGTGTTGGTTTTGTTTTTCAAAAAGGATTTCGGAAAAGCAAAGGCTTTGAAAATGTTTTGACCATGGGATGGTCGGAAAGGATACCTGCTTTGACCATGGGATGGTTAGAGGGGTATGGAAGGAGTTTGGTCATGGGATGACCCTAAAGGAGAAGCAAATGGGTGACCCAGTCCTAATGTTTTCCAAAACTTTTCAAAACGATTTCCAAAATGGTGTACAAAAGTTTTCAACAAAGATATGTAGATGCTATATCTACAAGAGAAACTATTTAGAAAAGAACCCCTCTTGGAGCCCTCCTACTACCACAGCCATATTGCATATCCCCTTGTTATTACTAGTCTCTTAAGGTGGTTTGCGAGTACATTCAAAGTACTCACTGACATTTCCTCTGGCTATTAACTTGGCCAGATCTCCAGAAGAAGATGGCGTTGGCGACTATGTGAGCTAGGACGTTCTCCCAGTCAGTTGCCTATAGGTTAAGGCATGGCTTGGCCTCTGTGCTTGATGAAGTCCGCTGTGGATTATTGATGTAGCCATAACGGCATTTATGTAAGTCTTGTAATTCGACATATTCTCGGATGTCGTAATGATACTTGTCGGTTATGTGCCACGACTAAGTGATCATGGTATCGTGGTTGTATGCATAACAGGGATTCTCGGAGGATTAATCTGGGGCCCCCACAGACTTGGTATCAGAGCCATCCTGACTGTAGGAGAACCTTAGTTAGCATGGTCGCTAGACAGGAACCTTATTTTGAAAACTCTGGCTTTCGAAAACTAGTTTCTCAATGAGTTTCAAAAAGTTCTACTTCTTCTCTTACTCTAAGTAAATGCTTTCAAAAATGATTTCGTCTAACTCTCGTCCAAACTCAAACCTCCGGAGAATCTAGAACCCGGTGAAGGCAATGAGAACAAGATGAAGACAAGCAACTACCAGCAAACACAAGGAGACTACAATATCACTCTACCCGCGGAATCCTCACAATCAGAAGACCTCAAGTGTTGCACTATCAAGAAGCATCCAAGATACGACGACGACTTCATCTGCAACATAGTGACACCGACCTGAAGAAAGACGGTATCTAGGGTCAATAGTCCTAAGGAAAGGATTCCCCAACATCGCGAGTAGTTAACTCCTTAGTCCATAGCGTTGACCGTGTTTGCTTGCCTAGGTGCCACATGTGTTGTTTGATGTGTGATTGTTTGCCGAGGACATTGCGATTCCCTCGCTCTGTTCGCCTTGTTTGTATGTTCTGGTTTGCCTTGACCTCCCTAAAAATGTGACTCGAGGAGCGATAACCCACCTCGTAACTCAGGAAATCCCTGTGTTAGATGCCGGTAAAGAGACCCAGACTAACCTCGAGAGAATATGAGAGGAAAATCATTGCTAGAACCTGGGTTCGACATCGTCAAGTCCGAGTCAACTCGAAGATTTCACCTCAGCAGGACAACATACCTCGTCAACTTACCGCTCAAGACTCACCAATAGCACCCCACTCCCTTGTTCTTACATCTATTACAGCCAGAATTCCATTGGAACTGAAAGTCGATCACCGAAGGATCCTCAATAACCACCGGAAACCACTCGATAAGTCAACCAAGACAAGAAGTGAAGACCTAACCACACTAACCTTTAGTGTATCAGAGTTTCTGATCACCTCAGGAGACTACCTATTATAGTCGAACCTACCCAAACTAAAGGAATGATCCTCCCTAGAAGGTCAGAACCACCCCTAAAGTCAGATGATTAGGAAGCGTGAAGACAACGAGTCCACTCCACCATCAATCAGAAGCAACGCAAGAAATGCCAGTGAAGACCGCTTACCCGACGCTGACTGCTTCAACCTTGTCTAACTACTAGAAAAAAGAGTCGTAAACCGCCAATTTACCCTGAGCTAACCTCTTAAAGGCTGCATTAGGAAACCACCCTGCCAGGGTTGGTACAGTAGGTCGTCGCTTGAAGACCTCAGCTCAAGATTCAGGAAAGCTATATCCTTCCGCTAACCGCAAGTCAACCTTCCAAGACTGAAGATCCAAACCCATCCTGATGAATCTTAGTGAAGCTCTAAGGTGGAAAGACTACGTCTTTCCACTAAATCTCTAGAAGATCGTCTACCAGAAGGTACTTCAGAAAAGATCCCTGGATCAGGCATTTTCTCGCCAAATAGCAACTCACGAGTTGTCAGAAGGGAAACTAGTTGAAGATGCTACGAAGTCCTTCTGTCGTTTCAGCTGAAGACCCATCCGAAGGACCGTCGAACCACTAACCCCTAGGTCCTTCACGCTTAGAGGACGTGAGACTCCAATGACTTCCCCAGGCTCAGTATGAATAATAGTAGTATATAAGCCCCGCAGGCCATAGCTCCACGGACGCTTTCCGAAGACCTCGACTATAGGAAAAAGATGGACAACAATCTTCAGAACCACCACCAAGGAAGTCAAGAAGGAAGGAATGCGTTATCTCCAAATTAACCTAGTCAAATCCTAAGGGGGAAAGACTGCATCTTTTCCACCAAAATAGAGTAACGCTTCACTAAAGCAAACCCAGGAGTCCTGGCCCTAAAATCGTTAGTTAGGATACGCTACGACCCTAAGGAAGATCTGTGAATCCTTACAGAGAAGTAACCCCAACCGTAGATTCTACCCTCTGGCGAGCACTCCGGAAAGCTCAGCATCGAGATGGTCTGCCCAGTCTAAGCCCTCGAGATATAGAGTCCGAAAGGAAAAGACGGTCATCCCTCGCAATCAGGACTAGACTCTGCTCAACTCTCCGTGCATCCTAGAAGACTAAAGCTCAACTTCATCGACAGGGTAACCACTTTCAAAGACGGAGTCCGTAAGATAACACGCTTGAAACCAGTAGCGCTTACCTTAACTCAAAATCCCCTAACCCTACTCTCTGGAATCTCGGGACGAGATTCTTTTAAGGGGGAAAGATCTGTAACATCCCAATTTCTGCAACCCTGATTAGTTGTCCAGAATGCAAAAATCAGGGGGAACAAAAACTTCTTCCTGTTCATTGGTGCAGTGTTTGCTGGTCGTTTGTTTGTGCTTGTGTATATGAGTGTATACCATATGATACTCCTTACCTCACCATCAGTTGACAAAAGCTATTTAACAAAACTATCTTGGCTCATTTTACATATTATCAAATGTTTTGGCATTCCAAAACATGAGCCAAGCTGCTTATGTAACCAAAGCTATTTTTGTAGCCTCTATTGACAAAACTATGGAGAGATATATGACATAATCTCCTTCTATTTTCAAGACAGAACCCTCTAATACTCTTATCTCCAGATTTAACAAAACATTTTATGAACCATTTGAATTCTACTCTTGGTAGAGATACCAAGGACTCTCATATTTTTCAAACTCCAACCCTTTCCAAATTGCCCAACCTTACCTCAAGTCAGACTTGATGGTAACCCTAGTAGTAGTTAAATTGTTGGTAAGATGAGTTGCCTTGATCTGCTGTTTGAATTGTCTGCTTAGGAGATAGTATGAGCTACTCTAGGAGCTCATCACTAGGATCAATATGTCTACCAATCATCCCACCTTAAGAAAGATTACAAGCAGGACCTAATCCCTAGATATTAGGAGAGCATCTTAAACCCTTAACCAGATCAACTCTGAAGTGATCCCTTATAGTAGTTTCCAAGTCAATGAAAACCAATATCAAGCATAGATCCCTTCTACTCAATCTACTCCTCAACCACATCCACTTGATGATTCTTTGGTACCTTGCAACCCATCAAAATCATCTCCACCAACATGCTAGTCACAAACCCTAAATCTGCCAAATTTGGCCAAGTCTGGAAATCTGTTTCCAACATCACCTTTTTCAGGGCGTCCCTTTCTCAACCCTTGTGCATTTTTGGAAATGCATATGAACCATATTGTTAACCATCCTAAGGACTACCAAGGCCCACTCTTTCCCTTGGTTAGATCATCCTTTAACCCACTTGTTCTTGATGGTTTTGCAGGCAAGAAAATAACTTTTCCTGCAAATCTAGTCAACATGCCTACTTTGCTAGAAGCTCACACCATCATCCAACCTCCTATGGACCAAATCTTTGCATGGTTGTGTTCTAATCATATAGGTATATCAATACCTACTTCACTTGTCCCAAGTGTATCCTTGTGCTGCTTAAACCCACAAGGTTTTGAAGGCTAGTTGATAATTTGCTTTGGCAGGCTTATTTTATTCAAAGTTTGAAAGACTGTATTGGTGAGCTCAAGCAGGATCAAGCTCAAAACCCTACACCATTGCAATCTACATCACTTGGTATATCGAACCATCTACCCCATGCCCCAAGGGGATATTTGAACTCCAAGTTACACCCATGTTTTGATGGTATGAAATTAACATCACCCTAGATCTTTAATCTAAGGTATTTCACCAAAATCAACTTGGATTCTCCAATCCCAAGGTTGCAAATGCTTGCTACACCTTGTCTACATAATCTACCTTGATCATCAAGATTTATCAACAATTATCCATATTTATTATGGACCAAAACTATTTAATTCCCTTAATAGGCAAAATCTCCAAAACTCCTCTCATAAAGGAAAGTTTGGTTTTTTGCCAAAAACCTCCTCAACTTTTGGCTCAATTTAGTACTATATAGCATACCCTATCATATTACTTCAAAAATAAATTTCTTTTTGCCTATTTTCTTAAATGGATGAATAGGAATAATAAATGTTTTAAATACTTTTAATGCCCAATAAATCTTGGGAAAATACTCCTAAGTGTATATTCACATTTGAGACCATCTCACATCAAAAACCTAGCTGGTCCAATGTAAATTTATCAAATGATCTTCTAGAAACCACTTCTGCAGTTTTTGAATAAATGGATTTAAGTGGACTTAAAGTCCTCTGAAAAATCCCAAATAATTCCTAGAGTTGTGCCTTGACCTCATCTACCCGCCCGTACCATTTTCCCATCTTGTCCAATGCAAGTTTTTAGACTTTCTTCATAGCCCTCCATTTGGTCAAAATTGCCAAGGAGACAAATCCACAAATCAAAAACCCCCAAAACCTTACCAAACTGGTCAAGCGAGCTTTCCCAGCACAACTCACACCCTTCTGATCGTGTGCACTGTAGCTGCACTGTAGTACACCCTCTCCCTTGTCTTCTAGCCCTTGTTGCTAGTAGGAGAGAGAAGGACAAGAACCACATGCTCTTGCATTCAAGCTTGCCACCGCAGCAACCATCTCTCTGACCTGCATACCACCAGAAACCACCTCCCCTCGCCCACAACATCCTCCCTCTAGTTTCTACCTCCATCCATGCCCTCTCCATGAAACAAGTCCACTCTAGACGACTTCCTCTTTGGTTAAAAAGGCCAGAGGCTCTCACCCCTGCCCCTGCTTCCTCATTTGCCTCCTATCCCTCTACCTCACCTCCCCCAGGAAACCCTCTTCCTCCCCTGCCCTGTCCTGCACGAGAGGAGAGAAGGAAGGCCATTCGGCCATTGCCAAACCAAGCTCGAGGTCGCCTTCTCCCTGCTCTCCTCTTACTGCATGTGTGAAAATCATGCTCCTCATGACCTGATACATCTTCCCCTACCTCCTTTTTTGTTACAGGGACACCGGAGCAGCTCACCGAGTGAGGTCACCATGACTTAACTCCCTCGGCGAAGCCAGCTCTCTCGAGCCCCTGCCACGGTAATCCCCCATCCCTGCAGCTTCCTGGACCCTAGTATACTCTCTGACCCCCCGCTCATGTTACATGCAGACGCCCGGAGCACCCTCCGGTGAGCTCCCGAAGCCCACCGTGCTGTGGATGTGCATGACCTCATCTCTGCTCACAAACTGCCACTCCCGCCCATCGCCGTGACTGCCGTCGACCTCCGCGTCGCCTCTGACCATCCTCGCCTCCTCCCGACGCCCCAGGTGAGCTCCCTGCCACCACCCGAGCCTCCCTAGGGTTTCCACCACCGTGCTGCGTTTACAGAAGGATGACGACGGCGAGCCGTCAGATCCTCTTTGATCCAACGGCCCAGGCTCGCCGATACCCGTTCGGCCGCCAGATGTCACTGACCAGCGGGCCCCGCTGTCATCACCTTTGAAACCCTCCTCCCGCGCAGTGCCTCGCCTGGGCGGGCCGCATTTCCCCTGGACGGCCCAACTATCCCTAGATCCGAGCCCAATAGCCCTTGTCCCTTTCTTTTGATTAATTCCTTTTTACAGATCTGCTTATTAGACTGATTGGTTTAATTCAAATAAAAAATGGAAAATGCTTCCAAATGCCCCGATCTAATTTTTACCAAGTACCCTAGTTTTTGTGTAACATGCAGAGCAGAAAGTAACTAAAAATATTAATTAGGGTGCCTTTAGTGAATTAAATCCTCAGAGGTATACTTTTTCACTAGTAAATTCTTTCTGTGAATTGTACAACTCCAATTGGAGTAAAACCAACTGCCTCTGATAAATATTAGAAGCATCTATCCTTGGACATTATTGTCATGCCAAGGTGAATAGTATTTTGACCAGAGTAAAAATAACAAAAACTATTAGTTTCTGCCTTAGATAAATTCTCCAGGTCAAACCAACAAAGGTATTGACCTAAATCTAACTCCTTGTGATGTGGTACACTAGGGCCTATCCAATTCCAGGAGCTCATGATTATTTGAGCCTTGGATATTTATCTGTGAATTAAACTGTTCTGTGCATGGTTTATTCTCCTCTAAATTCACTACAGTAGCTATACAGCTCCAAAAACGGTGATTCCAATTTGTACAGAAAGGTATTGACAATAACTACACTGTGCCCTTGGAATCAAATTATAAGCTACTGTAGAATGAATCTGGTGGAAAATACAAAATATCTACAAAACTACCTTTGAGAATTTCCTGAGGGCATCTGGTAAATATTTTGACATATTTCCAACTCTCAGTGAACAAGTACATAAAACCCTACTAAACTATCCAGGGAAATAATTTTTGGAGCTCTAGAACTTTTCTGGTGAATTAACTCCTAAAACTAGAAGTGATTTCACTAGGAAAATCATAACTATTTAAAGAAAAGTGATAAAATAGTGAAACCACTTTTGGTGGTTTAATTTTATCAGTACCTATCTGTTGGTATCATGTTTTACAATGGTATCATACATAATATGTCTTGGTCCAAAACCCATCTCTTAGGTATTTCGTAGACTATAAATCCTAAGGGGGTTTCCTTTCATATTTCCCAGACAAAGCCAATCCTAGTAAACCCTTTCTTCCTAAGACCTAAGGATCTGTGAACTTGTATTGTTCATTGTTTGCTGTATGTATTGGTGCTTGAATGCCTGGTGTTGATTGTGGCTTGGTTTGATTGCATGTGTTGTCGGGACGACGATAGTTGCGATGAAATCAGAGAGCAGAAGAAGGGTGTTTATTATTTGATATTGGTATTCTGGGGTATATAAAGAAGAAGTCCAGGGAC
This sequence comes from Avena eriantha, assembly GCA_910589775.1. Taxonomy (NCBI): domain Eukaryota; kingdom Viridiplantae; phylum Streptophyta; class Magnoliopsida; order Poales; family Poaceae; genus Avena; species Avena eriantha. The sequence goes on from OU342741.1 coordinate 392,212,327, forward strand.
ATTTATGCCATATTGCTTCTCTTCAGGCAAGCCACCTTCTTTCTCATAAGCCTTGTCCTACTATTTTACTTATGAATGTTTTATCAACTGCTTATTAAAAACTGCATTGTTTTGCTATATATTGTTGTATATATATATGAGGTAGTGGTTTGGCTCCTCCAACCCTTACTCAATGGTACTACTAAGTACAACCCTCTTGAGGATACCTATTTGCCCGTAGTGGAATAGATGGTGTATTACACCATACCCCTTTGGAGACCTCGATTTAGCCGAAGCAAAGCTAGAGGATGGGAAGACCCCGGAAAAAGTTTTACAAAATGTTTTATGATAAAACCTTGGTGAGGTGGGACCTCTCAAGATATGTTGAGAAAGAAAAAGGTTTTGTTTTACAAAAATGCTGGAGGAAAACCGGAGGAAAAAGGTTTACAAAAACGCACCTGGTTCTTTGTAGTCTAGCTATAACAAGGTTTACAAAAACGCACCTGGTTCTTTGCAGTCTAGCTATAACAACTTAACCCTGTGCAACCACATTACTCTGGAATGGGACAGGGCTAGATTTGATGGTTGTCTATTCTGGTATAAGCTGCCTCGCAACTACTACAGGGGATCGGGGATCCTTGGAGGGTGGGCCTTCTCCGATATAGGTCCATTGACCTGGAGAAGGAATAAAGGGTCGGCATGCCTCCATGCGTTACTATGAGCCCCTCATTGAAAGCGTGCACGTGGGACGTGCAATAAGTTCTCCGGTTGGTCCTCGCCCGACGTCCCGGTGTTGAGGGGATTAACACTCATAGGGTAGGCACTTATATTGGAGTGGGCATCCGGAGAGGCTTGATCGGTTACTCGACCCACGATCGGTGAAGATAAGGGTAGAGTACCCGGATGGTGTGGGTAAAGTGTACAACCTCTACAGAGTGTAAATCTATTCGAATAGCTGTGTCCGCGGTTAAGGACGGGTTGGACAAACTTCTGTAGAGCGGTGCTGTTTTTGTTTTCAAAAAGGATTTCGGAAAAGCAAAGGATTTGAAAATGTTTTGACCATGGGATGGTCGGAAAGGATACCTGCTTTGACCGTGGGATGGTTAGAGGGGTATGGAAGGAGTTGGGTCATGGGATGACCCTAAAGGAGAACCAAATGGGTGACCCAGTCCTAATGTTTTCCAAAACTTTTCAAAACGATTTCCAAAATGGTGTACAAAAGTTTTCAACAAAGATATGTAGATGCTATATCTACAAGAGAAACTATTTAGAAAAGAACCCCTCTTGGAGCCCTCCTACTACCACAGCCATATTGCATATCCCCTTGTTATTACTAGTCTCTTAAGGTGGTTTGCGAGTACATTCAAAGTACTCACTTGCATTGTCTCTGGCTATTAACTTGGCCAGATCTCCAGAAGAAGATGGCGTTGGCGACTATGCGAGCTAGGACGTTCTCCCAGTCATTTGCCTGTAGGTTAAGCATGGCTTGGGCTCTGCGCTTGATGAAGTCCGCTGTGGATTATTGATGTAGCCATAACGACATTTATGTAAGTCTTGTAATTTGGTATATTCTCGGATGTTGTAATGATACTTGTCGGTTATGTGCCACGACTAACTGATCATGGGATCGTGGTTGTATGCATAACAGGGATTCTCGGAGGATTAATCCGGGGGCCCCATAGACTTGGTATCAGAGCCATCCTGACTGTAGGAGAACCTTAGTTAGCATGGTCGCTAGACAGGAACCTTATTTTGAAAACCCTGGCTTTCGAAAACTAGTTTCTCAATGAGTTTCAAAAAGTTCTACTTCTTCTCTTACTCTAAGTAAATGCTTTCGAAAATGATTTCGTCTAACACTCGTCCAAACTCAAACCTCCGGAGAATCTAGAACCCGGTGAAGGCAATGCGAACAATATGAAGACAAGCAACTACCAGCAAACACAAAGAGACTATAATATCGCTCTACCCGCGGAACCCTCACAATCAGAAGACCTCAAGTGTTGCACTATCAAGAAGCGTCCAAGATACGACGAAGACTTCATCTGCAAGATAGTGACACCGACCTGAATAAAGACGGTATCTCGGGTCAATAGTCCTAAGGATAGGATTCCCCAACATCGCGATCCTTGGTCCATAGCGTTGACCGTGTTTGCTTGCCTAGGTGCCACATGTGTTGTTTGATGTGTGATTGTTTGCCGAGGACATTGCGATTCCCTCGCTGTGTTCACCTTGTTTGTATGTTCTGGTTTGCCTTGACCTCCCTAGAAATGTGACTCGAGGAGCGATAACCCACCTAGTAACTCAGGAAATCCCTGTGTTAGATGCCGGTAAAGAGACCCAGACTAACCTCGAGAGAATATGAGAGGAAAATCATTGCTAGAACCTGGGTTCAACATCATCAAGTCCGAGTCAACTCGAAGATTTCACCTCAGCAGGACAACATACCTCGTCAACTTACCGCTCAAGACTCACCAATAGCACCCCACTCCCCTGTTCTTACATCTATTACAGCCAGAATTCCATTGGAAATGAAAGTCGATCACCGAAGGATCCTCAATAACCACCGGAAACCACTCGATAAGTCAACCAAGACAAGAAGTGAAGACCTAACCACACTAACCTTTAGTGTATCAGAGTTTCTGATCACCTCAGGAGACTACCTATTATAGTCGAACCTACCCAAACTAAAGGAATGATCCTCCCTAGAAGGTCAGAACCACCCTAAAGTCAGATGATTAGGAAGCGTGAAGACAACGAGGCCACTCCACCATCAATCAGAAGCAACGCAAGAAATGCAAGTGAAGACCGCTTACCCGACGCTGACTGCTTCAACCTTGTCTAACTACTAGCAAAAAGAATCATAAACCACCAATTTACCCTGAGCTAACCTATTAAAGGCTACATTAGGAAACCACCCTGCCAAGGTTGGTATAGTAGGTCGTCGCTTGAAGACCTCAGCTCAAGATTCAGGAAAGCTATATCCTTCCGCTAACCGCAAGTCAGCCTTCCAAGACTGAAGATCCAAACCCATCCTGATGAATCTTAGTGAAGCTCTAAGGTGGAAAGACTACGTCTTTCCACTAAATCTCTAGAAGATCGTCTACCAGAAGGTACTTCTGAAAAGATCCCCGGATCAGGCATTTTCTCGCCAAATAGCAACTCGCGAGTCGTCAGAAGGGAAACTAGTTGAATATGCTACGAAGTCCTTCTGCCGTTTCATCTGAAGACCCATCCGAAGGACCGTCGAACCACTAACCCCTAGGTCCTTCACGCTTAGAGGACGTGAGACTCTAATGACTTCCCCAGGCTCAGTATGAATAATAGTAGTATATAAGCCCCGCAGGCCATAGCTCCACGGACCCTTCTAACTATCTTCGTCTTCTGGAAAAATAGGATTTTCCATGTTTTCTCCCAGATTTTCTAATGTTCGCGAATTTTGCCTCCAAACAGCCCCTTTTCCATCAGAATCCTGACTGCAGCGGTCCATGCTCCAAAAGTCATCAACCATGCAAAAATAGATGAAATAACATAATTATCATCTCATAATATGAAATATATCAATGAATAACAGTAAATTATGATATAGAATAGTGATGCAAAATGGACATATCAATGGTGATTATTGTATCCTCTCTTGCCTCAATCTAAGAACTTGTCAGGTACCCAAAACCCCGAGTATTGAGCCAGGTATAGAGAGTATGAGTAATGACTAATCTGCAAGATGGGAACCCCAGTGATAGAAAGGGTAGTACGGCTGTATGTGAGGGATTTACTTGGGATTAACGGTGACATCACTATGCATATCATTATTTCTCTTTCTTATATGGATGAGACTAGTAGGTTATTGCTATAAGAGGTTGCGGAGGTAATCGCAATTATGGATGCACTACCCACATATAATTTATCTTGCTCTAACAATTAGATGCATACTTTATTTCTATCTTTTATTCCCATCAGATATTTTGCACAACTACAGGTGAAACCGAATGCCCTAGGCCCTCTCTCCATCATCGACAACAACAAAAAGACGCAAACTCTTGGTCCGGTAAAAACACAAAAGGAATTCTAAAACTCCCGAAGGTCCATTAAAGTAACTTCACTATGCTTCTGCTTCTCGAGGATTCGATAAACCTAGGTCTACTAGGGAAAACGAGCTATACTACATCCGTAATCCGGATCGAAGGTATCAACCCTTTTTCTAGCGCCGTTGTGGGGGAAGCGATAGCTACCCCGGTGAGGTTAGTAGGAACCTTGCTAGTTTTAATTCTTGTTTTTAATAGTTTGTTTGCTTTTTAGTCTTTATTTGAAAAACCAAAAAAATTAGTTAGTCTTTAAATTCTTGATTTTATTGTTATCATAAGTTTCTATTTAAGAAAACCCAAAAGAAGCTTGGGGAATTTGCCACTCCCAATAATGATTATTTGCGTACTTCTATTACTTACCCATCAATTGTTGCTGATGACTATGAAATTAAGCCCCATTACTTAAATTTGGTTCAACAAGATCAATTTGGAGGCTCTGCTGTTGAGGACGCATGTATGCACTTGAATAGTTTCACTGAAGTATGTGATATGATGCGCATAAAATATGTTGACCCTGGTGCGGTCAAATTGCGTTTATTTCCTTTCTCTCTTAGAGGAAGAGCAAAATAATGGTTGCTATCTTTGCCTAAAAATACTATTACATCATGGGTGGGATGTATTTCTTTATTTATGACTAAATTTTTCCCACCTGCAAAGACTATGCAACTAAGATCTAATATTACTGGTTTTAGACATGAAGAGCGTGAGCCACTAGCGCTTGCATGGGAGAGGATGAAACAATGCTTAAGAAACTGCCCCAGTCATGGGATGGAAGATTGGTTAATCCTCCATTTATTTTATAATACTCTTAATCCTGTGTCTAAGTCTATGCTTGATATTGCAGGTGGAGGAACATTTATGGGTAAACATATTACCGAAGCAAAGCAGCTGCTAGACAATATGCAAGACAACCATGCCTAATGGCATGTGGAAAGATCAAACACAAAGAAGGTGAACTCCGTCTCACCATAGGAAAATGAAGAACTCAATGCTAAGTTGGATGAGATCATATTAGCCGTAAAAGGCAAGGAAACCCAGGTAAGAGCTATTCCCGAAAATAATATTGAAGAAATAGACTTCTAGCTCATAATGATTATAACCCTGCTTGGAAGAAAAATTATAATCCTAATTTTCAGAAACATTATTCTAATCCTGTAGGTAACTCTAATAATAATATGGGAACTAGTAATGGTAGTCTCCAAGAAACACTTAAGTCTTTTATAGACTCACAAAATGAACAAAACAATATTCTTGTTAAAGTAATGGAGAACCATGATGCTATGCTTGGTAAATTATCTAACCAAGCTGTAAGTTTGAGGAATGATTTGCAGGCCCTCCAAGAAAGGACAAGGATTGTTGAGGCACAAATAGGTAAGATAACCGAGAGTCAAACTCTCATTCTAGTTAAATTTGTAGGTCAAGCTGAGCCAAATCCTGTTGAAGAACTCAAAATGATGAGGATCCAAAGAGAGAGCCTGAAGAGCTTGATTATAGTAATGCCCCTTCACCAAGCTACACCATCAAAGATCTTGTAAAAAGGATCAACGTCAAAATACCGGTAAGTGAAGGTAACGATGCAGCCATGTATCAACACTTTGTTGATCAAGTAGCAATTAAGGTACGCGAGCTTGAAGAGGAATACAAGAAAATCACTGAAAAATTACCTGTTAAACTAGATGATATATTTGAGCCCATGATTAAAATTAAGATTGGGACCAATGAGATAGCCGCACTTTGTGATTTAGGTGCAAGCGTCTCAACAATCCCACAAAGTCTTTTTAACAAGTTAAATCTTGGCTCTTTCGAAATTACCGAACTAAAACTACATCTTGCAGATTCTACCTATAAACAAGCTGTAGGAATTAAGGAAAACACTTTAGTTTACATTAAAGGCTGTCCTGGTCTAATTGACTTTGTTATTGTTGACATGCCTGAAGATGTTATGGCTCCTATCATACTAGGTCATCCTTTCTTAAGAACTATAAAGGCTTTAATTAATCTCCATGAAGGGAACATGAAGCTTCAATTTCCTTCGCGGAATCCTTTTGTTATCCATTTCCCCAGGAAAAAGAAAGCCAAACATGATGAGAAGGAGGCCATCACTTTGATGGCCAACTACTTTGGAGTGGGTGTTCCACTCATCTGGCCCAAGTTAGTAACATCAAGGTCAAGCTATTGACCATAAAAGAGCACTCCATGGGAGGCAACCCATGTTAAATAAAGGTTTGAGTTTAGTTTTAAGTTTTAGTTCAAGTTTATGTTTAATAAATAGTGCTAGAAAACTCCATTTGAGGAGAAGAAGTTCGTAGTACTTAAAATTCTGCTTTATACATGCTGTTGTTGGTCGATAATTTTAACTGTCAACTTTCTGTCAAAAACAAGGTATTTCGCTAAGTTTCTGTATAAGAAGTAATTCTGGAAGAAATGGTAATTTTTTGATGGACACAGAGAGTTTAATGACCAACTATGCGGTGGGAATAAAAATTCCGGCCAAATAGCTCAACTCGTATAGATATTTTTGCCATCGACAATTTTTCTTTCATATGTACTGACGGTCTAACGACCAACTATATGGCGGGAATAAAAATTCGGGTCATATAGATATCGGTGCTTTAGTACGAATTCTTTTCCACGTACTAACTGTTTAACGACCAACTATACGGCGGGAATAAAAATTCCGACCGTATAGCTCTGGTCATATAGATATCGATGCTTTTGTACAAATTCTTTCCCAGGTACAGACGGTTTGACGACCAACTATACGGTAGGAACATATAGTTCTGGTCGTATACCTGCGCCGCCAGGTGGAAACCCTAAAAAATTGACAGAAGGCCAACTATATGGCGGGAACGCATTGTTCTGGACATATAGTTGTGCCCGTATAGTTGCGTCCGACCACAAAAACGCACGGGAAGGTACCTCCAACTCCAAAAGTTCAATACTTTTTCTTTCTTCTACCTCCAAACTCTCTCAAAACCTCAAGAGATCTTCACCTCTACTCAATTTCGTTCGATTTCCTCGCACACAAATGATCTACGGCATGTTTCTCCTATGATTCTCCAATTACTTTTTGCAAATTCATTTTCAATCTATTGTCATTATCAATCTAGGATAAGACCTACTATGAACTAATTTCCATGATTCTCTTGCCTAGATTATTATTTAGAGAGGATTTTTAGTGTGTTATGATGAGGAATATGTTATACTTATTATTGTTGGATGAAAAAGTTTTATTTTTGTCTTACTTTATTGTTTTAGATGATGAACACAAGGAGCAAAACTCGTGCTCGTGCCACTGCTAGCGCTTCTCGGGCTTTCACTCAAGAATGCATGGGGATATCGTTCAGGAATGAGCTCCAACATGAACGCTTCAACAAGATCAAGAACCGCGAAGTGAACGCCACCAAGTGGGCTTGGCCCATTATATTGAACCAACTCGGTATTTCTGATGACATTAATTTACTACGCAATAGAGCTGGCCTGCAAAACTTTGTGTACAATGATGTGCCTACTTATTGTCGGTTAACCATTGAATTCCTTAGTTCGTTGCAAAGCACTGTTAAACTATGGCAAGGAGAGGACACGATTTCTTTTCCGACTTACGAACAACCACTACACTTTAACACTAGATGAATGGTGCGCATGTTTTAATTTCCCAAACAATGATGTTAATGCCTTACGCGCATCCTTTACTCGCTTAAATCCTTCCCCTGAATAATATTATAATGAAATGAGTTTCACTACTAGAGTAATCAAGGGGAAGAATATTCAACATCCTACAATTCACTATTTGTTCTATGTTATTTGCAGGAACGTAATGAGTTCACAAGACTCAATGAGGAGGACATCTTAGTCCTTGCAAAGGCTGCTTACGTCAACAAGAACTTGTTACTCAACTTGGGCGCAATTCTTGTGCGCTACTTGGAGCACCAATCCTACCAAATCCAAGGACCAATCACAGGTGGAGGCGTCATCACCGTGCTCGCCAATGATCTAGGCATCGACCTAGGTAATTTGCAACCTGTGCTAGGTGAGCAACGTGTTGGTTTCTCTACTTTCAAATATTGTGGAATGCTCACTAGGAGAGGTGGTGTTTATTACCTACATATTACTGGAGCTGGGCATATCTACCCCGCTCCTATGCCTAATGGTCTTTTCTCTATCGAGGAAGGTCGTTTGCTATATGACTTGCGGGTTGAGAAACACCAACCCGAGGAGGCGATTTCGGATGCGGATGAGGACCAAGAGGAGGAGCAAGAAGTTCCTCATTAAGAGGAGCAGCCATCAACCCGGTTCGCTACATACCAAGACTTCCAAGAACTTGGAGGGACTGTGGAGAGGATGCATAGCATATCTCTAAACCTCCAAGAATCAACTAGTAACCTCTCAACTCAGTTTGCGAACTGGAGTTCCGACTTTTTCCCGCCACCGCAATGATTTGAAGGGCTTGCAAAAGCCTAAGCTTGGGGAAGTTTCCTCATGTATCTTTATTTAGCATTCATTTGATTTTATTTATTTAGAGGTTGTGTTTTTAATTTGAGTTTATAAGCACTCGTGTTGGTTTTTCCAACACTTTATCTTTAGTTATTTCTAATTTCTTTCGAGATTTCCTAGCCGAGCTTTGCTGCCAATTTTCTATTCTTTAAGCTCCCTCTCTTAAAAACAACAAAAAGATTTCTTCATTTTTCTTTATTTTCCCTCTTTCTTTTTCTTTCCGCCTCGAGGTTCTCATGTATTTGCAGGAGAGTGATCGACTTCGAGTGTCCAAGAAACAAATAAAAAGGAAGAGAGAAGTGGGACCAAACATGAGAGGTATGCCTTATGACTCCCGACTTTTGAAGTTTGAGAAACCCATGCTAGTTAGTAGTAAATGTTGAGATATTATATTGGTGGAGTGAGTCTTTGTATTATAGTAAGATTTTTGTTTGTATGGGTATTTAGTTGGGTATGTTTTGTTCCAGCTCTCGTAATTAACCAAGTCGTGCCTAAAAATTGCTAAACACTTGTAATAAAAAAAGTCTCACAATTAAATGCTTGGGTGTTGTAGTGTTTAGTCTTGAAGGCTTATTTCTAGAGACACTCAACACCACTAAAAATGTTGATTAACTGGATAGCTCTCTTTAAAAGGATTTGTTCGATTGAATTAATGTTTAGCGGTTTTTGTGAGCATGCCAAAGTTTGACTTTTTAATCATAAGAATGATATCGCTTTACGTGTGTCAAACTTCATGGGATACCAACAACTCTGCTGACCTACGAACGATCTTCATGGAGGACACTCCTAGATTTTGGCTATGAGTTGATTAAACACAAGTAGAAGTAATGCTATACTGGGTAAGATTCTTGGCACTCCCGGGTAGCTGTGTTCATGATGGAATCACTCCTCTGGCTATTATGAGTAATCATTATGCAAAAGGAACAAAAACTTTAGTGATGCCACGAGTGTCGATCACAACCCGATAAACTAAAACATTTTTTTGGCATGCTCTCAATTACTCAAAAACTGAAATTATTCAAGGACAATGAATACGAAAGTAGTGCTTGAAAAGTCTTGATTTATTGATGTGGGAGAATTGAGATACTCTAGTGTATATGCTTTTCATGACAACTCTCACACTTTCAATTTACATGATTATACTTTATTGTTCAAAGGCAAGCCTATGATTTGATTACATGACATGGAATACAGTTTACTCATTTGAATCATCCATGTTAACAATAATTTTGCTACGCTATAAGGATGCATAAAACCCGTATGATATGCTTGCCATTACTCTATCTATGCTGAAGTTTTTCAGATTTATGAAGTGGAGGAAACATGAGACTATCAATCATGTGTAAGATCATCATCTCGTTATTTCAGTTTAAATGCTGAGTTCCTTTTTGATTTTGGTTTTCTTGCTCGGGGATGATCAAGTTTAAGCTTGGGGGGTTGATGGCTCAGAAATATAGCCATCTACGTCCACATTGAAACTGGAGATTATTCACAATTTTGATGAAATATCTCTCTAAACCATGCCACTAATGCCTAATATTCAAAGGGGTATGCAATCATTTCTTTCTATTTTTCCCTACGCAGATAATGACGTTTTATGATGGGAATCACTACATTAAAGTATACTAGGGAAACATTAGTGGCAGATAAAACGTCATTATCTACGTAGGAAAAAATAGAGAGAAATGATTGCATACCCCTATTAGGCATTAGTGGCAGGGTTTAGAGAGATATTTCATAAAAAATGTGAATAATATCCAGTTTAAATGTGGCTGTAGATGGCTATATTTCAGAGCCATCATCCTCCTCAAGCTTAAACTTGATCATCCCCAAGAAATAAAACCAAAATCAAAAAGGAACTCAACATTTTGATGGCTCAAAATGTAGAGCTCGTTGGGAACCCCAAGAGGAAGGTATGATGAGCACAACCGAAGTTTTCCCTCAGTTATGAAACCAAGGTTATCGAACCAGTAGGAGCAAGAAAACAAGCCCAAGATGTTGCTAACAACTTGAAATCCTGCACAACACAACCACAGAACTTTGCCCCAACTTACAATGATGTTGTCAATCTCACTGGTTTTGCTAAAAACAAAGGATTAAACATATAGTGTGGAAGATAGTAATTTCTTGCAGAAAGTAAATAGTAAACAGTAACAGTAGATGGTATATCAATGGTAAAAGAATAGACTGGGGTCCATAGTTCACTAGAGGTGATTCTCCTTAACATAAATAGCATGTTGGGTGAACAAATTACAGCGGGGCAATTGACAGATTCGAGAAAGCATACATTGCATATACTAGACATCTTGACTCCTATGAGATTTGATTGGGCATTACAACATAATACATAGACCGTAATCCAACTACATCTATGACTAATAATCCACCTTCTAGTTATCGTCCGAACCCTTCTAGTATTAATTGCAAGCATCAGATAATTGCATTAAGAAAAGTGTGTAAATTAAACAATACGATTGTCCCATGGACAAAGGATTGCTGTTTTCTCCCTAGTAGCAACATCACATCTACAACCTAGAGATTTCTGTCACTTCCCCAGATTACTAGAGGCATGAACCCACTATCGAGCATAAATACTCCCTCTTGGAGTTGCAAGCATCTACTTGGCCAAGATAGTTACAAACAACAGAGAGCATGCAACATCACAAATAACATAGACATGATAGAATTAATAATGAATCTGAAATAGCATCTCAAAATCCATCGGATCCCCGCAAACACAACATGTAGGACTACAAATAGATGATCTTGATCATGAACGGAACTCACAAGATCTAAACATGAGAGCACAAAGGAGGAGAACCAACCATCTAGCTACTACATGGACCCATAGTCCAAGGATGAACTACTCACACATCGCATCGGAGGCAGGCATGGTGATGAAGAAGGCCTCTAGGATGATCTCTCCCCTCCGGCAGGGTGTCGGGAAGAGCTTTAGATCCCTCCCGATCTAGGGATGGAGATGACGGTGGCTACAGACTCTTTCGTGGAATTTTGATCGGGTACTTAGGGTTTTCGTCTCGGGAGATTTTTATATGCGAAGGGGCAAGGTCAGTGGCATACCAGGGGGCCCACACCCCCTGGTGGCGCGCCCTAGGGTTAGTCACACCACCACCGGGTGTGGCCGCCCTGGTGCGCCACTTCGTCTCCCCTCCGTACTCCATGTTCCTTCTGGTAAAATATTGACTTCAACTTTTGTGCGGTCCAATCCGAGAATATTTCTTTACTAGCTTTTCTGAAACCAAAAATAGCAGAAAACAGGCAACTGGCACTGTAGCATCTTGTTAATAGGTTAGTTCTAGAAAATGTATAAAAATATCTCAAAGTGTGAACAAAACATAAGAAAGTAGATATAAAACAAGCATGGAACATCAAAAATTATAGATACGTATCAAGCATCCCCAAGCTTAACTCCTGCTCGTCCTCGAGTAGGTAAGTGACAAAAAGAATATTTTTAGGTGACATGCACCATCATAATCTTGATCAAGGTATTTGTAAAGCATTGAAAGCTGGGATCAAAATACTCTAAACATGAACATGAAAGATAGAGTTCTAACAATAAGACATAGCAACTATGTTGCAACATGAAGAGGTACAAACAAAAGATTCATGAATAACAATGCATTAAAAGACGTTTGTTTGTTTCACATATAGAAAACATAATAATAATGGTATTCAGCTTGTCCTTCATGGTATAGCAAAACACAAATGCACAAGACACCTTCAAAGTTCATAAGGGTGACTAGATACAAATAATTTTAAGAACAAGCAATATCACAGTTATGAATCAATCAATAAGTTTTGGAACAATGTACATTAAACTAAGAATGATCACTATGATCTCTCAATTGGTGCATAAAGATAGAAGATGGAGACTCAACATAAAAGTAAAAAGGAAGGCCCTTCATAAGAGGGAAGCAGGGATTTCAAGTCTCATAAAGAGCTTCCAAAAATTATGGTACTTATTAGCTTTCAGCTCTCATTGCCCCTATCATAAGCATCTTTAGGTGATTAAGGTTAAAGTGAACAAATATGAGGATATGCTTGCCAAGTTATAAGCCGAAAATCTCATGCCCCTTGCCTACAAGTCCCGAACCTCATGCTACTCAACTTTAGTCACAAGTAAGTTCTTGTCATTGTAAGTACAAGTGTATCATGGAGAACCGCCAACGAGGTACCCCTTGCCCCATGATACAGGAGCTATCCCATATCAAAAAGACAAGGCAACAGACAATGAGCATCGTAGCGATCTTTTTATTAGCTATTTGCATAGGTTTTTATTGAGGATGCTTCACAGAATGCTCACTATGGTTATGCTGCAAGTTTCCACCATGATTAGGCATGGCTTAGTGATGGCTCAGTGTCGGCGCCAGAAAAATGCTGGTGCGGTGTTGATGTAGAGCTCATTGGGACCCCCAAGCGGAAGGTATGATGAGCACAACAGCAAGTTTCCCTCAGTTATGAAACCTAGGTTTAATTGAACCAGTAGGAGCAAGGAAACACCCCAAAGGTGTTGCTAGCTGAGCCTTGGCAGGGCGCACTACCGGTGCTAGTAGCAACGTGGAGACCTGCACAACACAACCACATAACTTTGTCCCCAACTTGCGATGAGGTTGTCAATCTCATCGTGTTTTGCTAAAAACAAAGGATTAAACGTATCGAATGGAAAGAAGTAAAAGTTTGCAGAAAGTAAACACAAAATAGTAAACAGTTTATAGATTGTATGTAAAGAAAAAGAACTGGGATCCATAGTTCATTAGAGGTGGCTCTCCTTAAGATAGATAACATGTTGGGTGAACAAATTACAGCGGGGCAATTGAAAAACATCGAGAAAGCAATACATGCATATACTAATCATCTTGACTCCTTTGAGACTTGATTGGGAATTACAACATTATACATAGACCGCCATCCAACTGCATCTATGACTAATAATCCACCTTGAGGTTATCATCCGAACCCCCTCCAGTATTAAGTTGCAAGCAACAAATTATTGCTTTACGAACTGCGTGTAAAGTAAACAATACGATTGTTCTATGAACAAAGGATTGTTGTTTTCTCCCTAGTAGCAACAACACATCTAATACCTTAGAGATTTCTGTCACTTCCCCAGATTACCAGAGGCATGAACCCACTATCGAGCATAAATACTAACTCTTGGAGTTGCTAGCATCTACTTGGCCAAGATAGCTACTAACAACGGAAAGCATGCAAAATCACAAATAATAAAGACATCATAGAATCAATAATAAATCTGAAATAGCATCTCAATATCCATCGCATCCCCGCAAACACAACATGCAAGAATTACAAATAGATGATCTTGATCATGAACGGAGCTCACAAGAGCTAGACATGAAAGCACAAAGGAGGAGAACCAGCCATCTAGCTACTACATGGATCCGTAGTCCAAGCATGAACTATTCACGCATCACACCGGAGGCTTGCATGGTGATGAAGAAGGCCTCGAGGGTGAATTCCCCTCTCCGGTAGGGTGCCATGAAGAGCATCAGATCCCTCCCGATCTAGGGATGGAGATGACGGCGTCTACAGACTCCTTCATGGATTTTTTTATCGGGCACTTAGGGTTTTCGTCCCGAGGGAAATATATAGGCGAAAGGGGAGGCCGAGGGGGTGCCGGAGGCGGCCAGACCATCCCCTGGCGTGGACCAGGCTGGGCCACGCGGCCAGACCATCCCCTAGCGCGGGCCAGGCTAGGCCGCGTGGCCAGGTGGTGTGGTGGCCCCTCTTCGTCTCGTAAATTGGCATCTGATGACTTCTGGAAAAATAGGCACTTTGGCTTTTGTCCCGTCCAATTTCGAGAATATTTATTTTCTGACTTTCCTAGAACCAAAAACAACAGAAAACAGTCAGCTGACACTGTGGCTCTTATTAATAGGTTAGTCCAAGAAATCATATGAAAAGTACTCCAAAGTGTGGACAAAACACAAGAAAGTGGATAAAACCAAGCATGGGAAATCAAAAATTATAGATACCTTTGCAATGTATCGACATCCCCAAGCTTAACTCCTGCTCGTCCTCGAGTAGGTAAGTGATAAAAAGAAAGAATAATTTTTGAGGTGACATGCACCATCAAAGACTTGATCAAAGTATTTGTAAAACATTCAAAGATGGGATCATAGTACTTTAATCATAACATGAAAGACAAAGTTCTAGCAATAAGACAAATAAACTATGATGCAACATGAAAAGGCACAAACAAAAGATTCATTAATAACAATGCTTTGCAAGACGTTTGTTTGTTTCACATAAAGAAAACATAGCATAATAGTATTCAGCTTGTTCCTCATAGAGTAGCAAATATAAATGCATAGGACATCTTCAAAGTTCATAAGAGTGACTAGATACAAATAGTTTAAAACAAGCAATATCAAGTTATGCATCAATCAACTAGTGTTGGGACAATGCACATGGAACTACGAATGGACACTATCTCTCAAAGTAGGTGCATAAAGGTAGAAGGTGGAGACTCAATATAATGGTGGAAGAAAGGCCTTTATAAAAGGAAGTAGGGATTCAAGTCTCATAAAGAGCTTCCAAAAATTATGGTACTTATAGCTTTCAGCTCTCATTGCCCCTATCATAAGCATCTTGAAGGTGATTAAGGTTAAAGTGACACAACTAAGAGGATGTGCTTGACAAGTTATAAACCGAAATCTCATGCCCCTTACTTACGAAGACCGAACCTCATGCTACTCAACTTTAGTCACGAGTAAGATCTTGTCATTGTAAGTACATATGTATCATTAAGAACCGCCAAAGGGGTTCCCCTTGCACATGATACATGAGCTATCCCATAATCAAAATGACAAGGCAAGCAGACAATGAGCATCTCAGCGATCTTTTTATTTGCTATTTGCATAGGTTTTTATTGAGGATGCTTCATAGAGTGCTCATTATGGTGATGCTGCAAGTTTCCACCATGATTTGGCATGGCTTAGGCTAGCGGCCCAGGCGTTTCTCTAACACACATACAAACTCCATGATGTTATAAGTTCCACTTTTATTTCACACCGCCGGGATCCATAAGCAAAAGAACATGATATCAACGGGGTACAAAGTACAAGTGCAATGTTGAAAGCGTTCCCCATGAAACATGGTTCTGCTAATTTCAACTTATAAAGCGCAAGCATATACGCGACAAAGAAGGACCCAATGGTTCAAGTTTATTAGATGCAAAAAAGTAAAGTGTGCCATCAAGTTCGTGAGAGATTTAATCACTAGTTTTCTCATAACAAGTTTAATTTGGAAGGTAAACAAAAGCACGAATATACTTGGAATTAGCCACATGCTCATTAGGCCAAAGATTCATTATTTCCCAAGCTTGAGCAACATTCTCATTATCAAGTTGTTTAAACTTCATTATTTCACTTCTCATGGATATAATCTTAGTAGGAGGATAGTATTTTCCAATAGAATCATCTTTGCACTTAGTCCAAGAATCAATACTATTCCTAGTCAAGGAATTCAACCACTCTTTAGCTTTTCCTCTCAAAGAGAAAGGAAACAATTTCAGTTTAATAATATCACCATCTATATCCTTATGCTTTTACATCTCACAAAGTTCAACAAAGTTAGTTAGATGGGCAGCAGCATCTTCATTACCAATACCATAAAATTGTTCTCTCATAACAAGATTGAGTAAAGCAGGTTTTATCTCAAAGAAAGTATCTTCAAGCACAGGTGGAGCAATAGGTGTGCTCATAAAATCATTGTTGTTGGTGCTAGTGAAGTCACACAACTTAGTGTTTTCAAGGGTAGTCATTTTTTTGGGTTTTCAAATAAGAAAGCAAACTAGTAAAACTATTTTTTTGTGTTTTTATAAAGAAACAAGCAAACAAAGCAAAAAGAAACTAAGCAAAACAAAAATAACAAAGTAAAGAGATTGCTTATGAGGGACTCCCCTTGTGAAGATGTCCTTGACTCCCCGGCAACGGCGCCAGATGAACTACTCATGCATCACACTGGAGGCTTGCATGGTGATGAAGAAGGCCTCTAGGGTGAATTCCCCTCTGCGACAGGGTGCCGGGAAGAGCTTCAGATCCCTCCCGATCTAGGGATGGAGATGACGGCGGCTCAGACTCTTTCGTGGATTTTTTTGATCGGGCACTTAAGGTTTTCGTCCCGAGGGCAATATATAGGCGGAAGGGGAGACCGAGGGGGTGCCGGAGGCAACCAAACCACCCCCTGGTGCGGGCCAGGCTGGGCCGCGCGACCAGGTGGTGTGGTGGCCCCCTAGCCCCTCTCTGTCTCGTACTCTGGCATCTGATGTCTTCCAAAAAAATAGGCACTTTGGCTTTTGTCCCGTCCAATTCCGAGAATATTCGTTTTCTGACATTCCTAGTACCAAAAACAGCAGAAAACAGGCAGCTAGCACTGTGGCTTTTGTTAATAGGTTAGTCCAAGAAATCATATGAAAAGTACTCCAAAGTGTGGACAAAACACAAGAAAGTGGATAAAACCAAGCATGGGACATCAAAAATTATAGATACATTTGCAATGTATCACTTAGGCTAGCCGCGCATGCGTTTCTCTAACACATATACAAACTCCGTGAGCTTACAAGCTCCCCTTTTATTTCACACCGCCGGTATCCATAAACAAAAGAACATGATATCAACTGAATACATAGTGCAATGTTGAAAGCGTTCCCCATGACAACATGGTTCTGCTAATTCTCAACTTATAAAGTGCAAGCATATACGCAACATAGATGGACGCAATGGTTCAATTTTATTAAGTGAAAGAAAGTAAATGTGCCATCAAGTTCGTGAGAGATTTAATCACTAATTTTTACATAACAAGTTTAATTTGGAAGGTAGATAAAAGCATGAATATACTTGGAATAGTGTAAAACACCATGTCTAGGAATTTATAGTGGACTCTTTGGTATAACATGGTCTTCTTAGGGATTGGATGCATGAGTGGAGCCCATACTTGGTACATGTGGCGGCTAGCAACAGACTGGGAGCGACCAACTAAAAGAGCACTAATGACCATAATCATGCAAAACAACAAAACATTATTAATTAAAGCATAAAGTGATATTACAAGTCAAAAAACTAAATGATCATAGAGGCTAAGGTGACTGGTTCATGGTCTTAACATGGTGTAAGCATGTGCCAAGTCAACCCAAATAAAGCATCAAAGGAGAATACCACAATATTATGCTTTTGTATGCTAAAACAACACATGATTCTTTCAAGGCAAATTATGCAATATCAATTGTTTGGAACAAGTCATGCTACAGAAATAATTACTAAGTATAAAGTCAAAGAAATATCAAACATGACATGATAAAGTCTAGGCCACAGTTAAATCAAAACTCCTTCTATACCATTTATAAGTATGAAATTGCCTACTCTTTTCCAATCACCAATCAACTTATTTGAAATATTATATGAATGCAGGGGTCCAACCAATTTATTTAAGCAAACTAATCAAAAGAAAACTAAAAGCAAAACGAAGACGCTCCAAGAAAAACACAATTGTGCATGAAATAATAAAAATAAAGTGTTTTGGAAGAAAACCTGAGATTTTTATTGATGAAGAAGGGGATGCATTGGGCATCCCCAAGCTTTGACGCTTGTACCTCTTGAATATTTCTTGGGGTGACATGGGTGGCATCCCTAAGCTTGAGCTTTTGTCCATACTTCATCTTATCACATTATTCTTCCCCTACACTTGAAATTTTTCCTTCATACAAAACTTCACACAATCCTCATTAGCAACATTAGTGTATTCAAGATAATGGGTCCTTTGGTTTAGTTTCACAAGTAAAACTTCCATTAAAACACAAGCTATTGTAGCAAGTCCTTCTAAAAGCTCAAGTGATCAAATAGAACTCAAAGAGAAAGGGATTAAGAGGCAAATGCAAATAATGGCAGAAATCTGTCAAAATAGACCAGCAGGTAAAAACCAATTTTTTTGAAGAACTTCTGTTGCTCAAATAGAGAAGTGGTGAACTGACGAAAGTTAGATAAAAACCTGGGGCATTAGCACAATACATTACAACTTAATCCGATGTTCACAGATTTTTCACGATTTTTTACAGTGAAGCACAAAAATCTGTTTCAGAACAACAACTTTCCCAAGCCTTACTTCTCTCTCATTAGAGGTTATTCTTGGCACAAAAACCACACAAAAACTATAAGGAGAGGTTATGACAGAGGTAATAAATTCCAAGACTCAACAAAAGAAAAAATTACTAAATAGAAATTTGGGTTATCCCAATAGTGCTTTTCTTTAACGCCTTTGAGCTAGGCATAGGAAGCAAGATTCAAGTATTCTCAAATGAAGAAGCATTAAGACCAAATTTCTTGCCCCTACCTTTATTACCTTTATTCTTATCTTTAGGAAATGTAGGATCATTTGGTAGAGAAGCAAAATGCATGATGCCTTTTCCCTCACCTATTATTGCTCCAAGGAGTTTCTGTAGGGATCTTCCAAGTGTAATTTGTCCTTTTCCTACACATTCAATAATAAGATAATCAATAGACACCACTTTCCCTAGAATTTTTGTAAGCACCCCTTCAACTATTCCAATGGGTAATATTGTGGCATTATTGGTAAGAGATATTTCTTCTCCCTCAAAAAGTCCCAAAGATTCAAAGATTCATAGATATCTTTAGGCATAAGACATAATTCAGACATGATATCGCGACAAGCATAAAAAGTTTCATTATTTATAACAACTTTTACTGTAGGAAGCCATTTTGAAGATTCAGAATTTATTGGAACATATTCATGATGCTCTCTAAGCATGTTATATCATTCTTTTAAACTAGATGTGTTGGTCTCAAGAGTGTTTAATCTAGCAAGTATGTTTATAAAGGAGGAATCATATTTGCTAGGCAAGTTATATGTTGCAAATAACTTTTTTATAGCATTAAAAGCTTCATCCTCATTGCAATGGAGGAAATATCCTCCTACTACAACATCCAAAGCATATCTATCACAAAGAGCAAGGCCAAAGTAGAAACTGCTAAGAAACAAGCTTAGAGTCATTTTAGGTTTAGTTTTTTCATGTCAATCAGAGATTCTAGACCAAGTTCTTTGAAACTCTCTTCAATTCCTTGTTTGAAAGTAAAAATCATTTCCTCAGGTGACATAGTGACTGGAGCAATGCTAGACATAAAAGCAACTTGAAGTAAATGTTTTTTTGAGTTTTTTTGATAAAAGAAGCAAACCAATACAACTATTTTGTGTGTGTTTTTGATAGAAAGGAACAAGAAAACAAAGCAAAATAAACTAAGCAAACCAACAAACAAAGTAAAGAGATTGGTTGTGAAGGACTCCCCTCGTGAAGCTGTCCTTAACTCCCCGGCAACGGCGCCAGAAAAAGTGCTTGATGGCTGATAATGTACAACTCGTTGGGAACCCCAAGAGGAAGGTATGATGAGCACAACAACAAGTTTTCCCTCAGTTATGAAACCAAGGTTATCGAACCAGTAGGAGCAAGGAAACAACCCCAAGGTGTTGCTAACAACTTGAAATCCTGCACAACACAACCACAGAACTTTGCCCCAACTTATAATGAGGTTGTCAATCTCAATGGTTTTGTTGAAAACAAAGGATTAAACGTATAGTGTAGAAGATAGTAATTGCTTGCAGAAAGTAAATAGTAACAATAGATGGTATATCAATGGTAAAAGAATAGACTGGAGTCCATAGTTCACTAGAGGTGATTCTCCTTAAGACAAATAGTATATTGGGTGAACAAATTATAGCGGGGCAATTGACAGATTTGAGAAAGCATACAATGCATATACTAGACATCTTGACTCCTATGAGATTCGATTGGGCATTACAACATAATACATAGACCGTAATCCAACTGCATCTATGACTAATAATCCACCTTCTAGTTATTGTCCGAACCCTTCTAGTATTAATTGCAAGCAACAGATAATTGCATTAAGAAAAGTGTGTAAATTAAACAATACGATTGTCCCATGGACAAATGATTGCTGTTTTCTCCCTAGTAGCAACATCACATCTACAACCTAGAGATTTCTATCACTTCCCCAGATTACTAGAGGCATGAACCCACTATCGAGCATAAATACTCCCTCTTGGATTTGCAAGCATCTACTTGGCCAAGATAGTTACAAACAACAGAGAGCATGCAAGATCACAAATAACATAGACATGATAGAATCAATAATGAATCTGAAATAGCATATCAAAATCCATTGGATCCCCACAAACACAACATGTAGGATTACAAATAGATGATCTTGATCATGAACGGAGCTCATAAGATCTAAACATGAGAGCACAAAGGAGGAGAACCAACCATCTAGCTACTACATGGACCCGTAGTCCAAGGATGAACTACTCACACATCACACCGGAGGCAGGCATGGTGATGAAGAAGGCGTCCAGGATGATCTCTCCCCTCTGATAGGGTGCCGGGAAGAGCTTTAGATCGCTCCCGATCTAGGGATGGAGATGATGGAAGCTACAAACTCTTTCGTGGAATTTTGATCGGGTACTTAGGGTTTTCGTCTCGGGAGGCTTTTATAGGCGAAGGGGCAAGGTGGGTGGCGTACCAGGGGGCCCACACCCCTGGTGGCGCGCCCTAGGGTTGGCCGGGCCGCCACCAGGTGTGGCCTCCTTGGTGCGCCTCTTCGTCTCCCCTCCGGACTATGTGTTCCTTCTGGTAAAATATTGACTTCGGCTTTTGTCCGGTCCAATTCTGAGAATATTTCCTTACTAACTTTTCTGAAACCAAAAACAACAGAAAACAGGCAACTAGCATGGTGGCATCTTGTTAATAGGTTAGTTCCAGAAAATATATAAAAATACCTCAAAGTGTGACAACACATAAGAAAGTAGATAGAAAACAAGCATGGAACATCAAAAATTATAGATACGTTTACGACGTATCACATTTAAACTGAAATAAAGAGATGATGATATTACTCATGATTGGTAGTCTCATATTTCCTCCACTTCATAAATTTGAAAAACTTCAGCATAGATAGAGTAATGGCAAGCATATCATACAGTTTTTATGCATCCTTATAGCGTAGCAAAATTATTGTTAACATGGATGATTCAAATGAGTAAACGTTATTCCATGTCATGTAATCAACTCATAGGCTTGCCTTTGAACATAATGTATAATCATGTAAATTGAGAGTGTGAGAGTTGTCATGAAAAGCATATACACAAGAGTATCTGAATTCTCCCACATCAATAAATCAAGACTTTTCAAGCACTACTTTTATATCCATTGTCCTTCAAGAATTTAAGTTTTTGAGTAATTGAGAGCATGCCAAAAATTTGTTTTAGTTTATAGGGCTATGATGGACACTTGTGGCATCACTAAGGTTTTTGTTCCTTTTGTATAATGATTACTCATAATAGCTAGAGGAGTGATTCCATCATGAACACAGCTACTTGGGAGTGCCAATAATCTTACCCACTATAGCATTGCTGCTACATGTGTTTAATCAACTCATAGCCGAAATCCACGAGTTTCCTCCATGAAGATCTTTATTAGGCCAGTGGAGTTATTGGCATCCCATGAAGTTTGACACGCGTAAAGCCATATCATTCTTATGATTAACAAGTCAAACTTTGGCATGCTCGCAAAAACCGCTAAACATTAATTCAATCGAACAAATCCTTTTAGATATCAAGTCAATCAACATTTTTAGTGGTGTTGAGTGTCTCTAGAAATAATCCTTCAAGACTAAACACTACAACACCCAAGCCTTCAATTGTGAGACTTTTTCTTATTACAACTGTTTAGCAATTTTTAGGCAAGACTTGGTTAATTACGAGAGCTAGAACAAAATGTACCCAACAAAATACCCATGCAAACGAAAATCTTACTACAATAAAAAGACTCACTCCACTAGTATAATATCTCAACATTTACTACTAACTAGCATGGGTTTCTCAAACTTCAAAAGGGGGGAGTCATAAGGCATACTTCTCATGTTTGGTTCCACTTCTCTCTTCCTTATTTATTTGTTTCTTGGAAACTCGAAGTCGATCACTCTCCTGCAAATAGATGAGAACCTCGAGGCAAAAAGAAAAGAAAGAGGGAAAATAAAGAAAATGGAGAAATATTTTTGTTATTTTTTAGCGAGAGAATTTAAAGAATAGAAAATTGGCGGCAAAGCTCGGCTAGAAAATCTCGAAAGCAAATAGAAATAATAAAGATAAAGTGTTGGGGAAACCAACACGAGTGCTTATAAACTCGAATTAAAAATGTAACCACAAAATAAATAAAAGAAAATGAACGCCAAATAAAGATACATGAGGAAACTTCCCCAAGTAGGCTTTTGCAAGCCCGTCAAATCATTGTGGTGGCAGGAAAAAGTCGGAACTCCAGTTCAAAAATTGAGTTGAGAGGTTACTAGTTGATTCTCGGAGGTTCAGAGAGAGGCTATGCATCCTCTCCATAGTCCCTCCAAGTTCTTGGAAGTCTTGGTATGTAGCGAACCGGGTTGATGGCTAGTCCTCTTGATGAGGAACTTCTTGCTCCTCTTCTTGGTCCTCATCCTCATCCAGAATATCCTCCTCGGGTTGGCATTGCTCAACCTGCAAGTCATATAGAAATCGTCCTTCCCCGATAGAGAAAATACCATTAGGCATAGGAGTGGTGTAGATACGCCCAGCTCTGGGAATATGCAGGTAATAAACACCACCTCTCTTAGTGAGCATTGCACAACCTTTCAAAGTAAGAAACCAACATGTCGCTCACCTAGCACAGGTTGCAACTCACCTAGGTCGATGCCTAGGGCATTGGCGAGCACGGTGATGATGCCTCCACCTATGATTGGTCCTTGGATTTGGGAGGATTGGTGCTCCAAGTAGCGCACAAGGATTGCGCCCATGTTGAGTGACAAGTTGCAGTTGATGTAAGCAGCCTTTACGAGGACTAAGATGTCCTCCTCATTGAGTCTTGTGAACTCATTACATGCATGAAAGGTGTTAGCAATAACATAGAACAAATAGCGAACTGCAGGATGTTGAATATTCTTCCCCTTGCTTACTCTAGTAGTGAAGCTCATTCCATTATAATATTGTTCAGGGGAAGGAATTAAGCCAGTAAAGGATGCGCGTAAGGCATTAACATCATTGTTTGGGAAATTAAAACATGCGCACAATTCATCTAGTGTTGAAGTGTAGTTGTTGTTCATAAGTCGGAAAGAAATCGTGTCCTCTCCTTGCCATAGTTTAACAGTGCTTTGCAATGAACTTAAGAATTCAATGGTTAACCGGCGATAAGTAGGCAGATCATTGTACACAAAGTTTTGTAGGACAGCTCTATTGCAAAGTAAATTGAAGTCATGAGAAATACCGAGTTGGTTCAATAATTGGGCAAGCCCACTTGGTGGCCTTCACTTTGTGGTTCTTGATCTTGTTGAAGCACTCGCGTTGGAGCTCATTCCTGAACCGTATCCCCATGCGTTCTTGAGTGACAACCCGAGAAGCGCTAGCAGCGGCACGAGCACGAGTTTGGCTCCTTGTGTTCATCATCTAAAACAATAAAGGAAGACAAAAATAAAACCTTTTCATCCAACAATAATAAGTATAACATATTCCTCATCATAGCACAGTAAAGAATCCTCTCTAAATAATAATCTAGGCAAGAGAATCATGGCAATTAGTTCATAGTAGGTCTCACCCTAGATTGATAATGACAATAGATCGAAAATGAATTTGCAAAAAGTGATTGGAGGATCGGAGGAGAAACATACCATAGATCACTTGTGTGCGAGGAAAATCAAACGAAATTGAGTAGAGGTGAAGATCTCTTGAGGTTTTGAGAGAGTTTTGGAGTTGGAGGTACCTTCCCGTGCGATTTTGTGGTCATACGCAACTATACAGGTGCAACTATATGGCTGGAACATTGTGTTCCTGCCGTATAGTTGGCCGGCTGTCAAAATTTTAGGGTTTCTACCTGGCGGTGCAGCTATACGGCCGGAACTATTTGTTCCCGCCATATAGTTGGTTGTTAAACGGTCTGTCCTTGGAAAAGAATTTGTACGAAAGCATTGATATCTATATGACCGGAGCTATATGGCCAGAATTTTTATTCCCCCGTATAGTTGGTCGTTAAACAGTCAGTACTTTTGAAAGAAAAATTGTCGATGGCATAAATATCTATACGTCCGGAACTATACGGCAGGAATTTTTATTCCCACCATATAGTTGGTCATTAAACTCCCTGTGTCCATAAAAAATTCCGTTTCTTCGAGAATTACTTCTTATACTAAAACTTAGCAAAATACATTGTTTTTGACAGAAAGTTGATAGTTAAAATTATCGACCAACAACAACATGTATAAAGCAGAATTTTAAGTACTACCAAACTTATTCTCCTCAAATGGAGTTTTCTAGCACTCTTTATTAAACATAAACTTAAACTAAAACTTAAAACTTAACTCAAACCTTTATTTAACATGGGTTGCCTCCTATGGAGCGCTCTTTTATAGTCAATAGCTTGACCTTGATGTTACTCACTAGGGCCAGATGAGTGGAACACCCACTCCAAGTAGTTGGTCTTCAAAGTGTATGGCCTCCATCTCATCATGTTTGGCTTTCTTTTTCCTAGGGAAATGGATAACAAAAGGATCACGTGAAGGCAATTGCAGCTCCAGGTTCCCTTCATGGAGATTAATTAAAGCCTTTATAGTTCTTAAGAAAGGACGACCTAGCATAATAGGAGCAATAGCATCTTCAGGCATGTCAACAATAACAAAGTCAATTAGAGCAGGACAACCTTTAATGTAAACTAAAGTGTTGTCCTTAATTCCTATAGCTTGTTTATAAGTAGAATCTTTAAGATGTAGTTTTAGTTCGGTGATTTTGAAAGAGCCAAGATTTAATTTTTTAAAAAGACTCTTTGGGATTGTTGAGACGCTTGCACCTAGATCACAAAGTGCACCTATATCATTGGTCCCAATCTTAATTTTAATCATGGGCTCAAATATATCATCTAGTTTAATAGGTAATTTTTCAGCAATTTTCTTGTATTCCTCGTCAAGATCATGTACCTTTATCGCTACTTGATCAACGAAGTGTTGATACATGGCTTCATTGTTACCTTCACTTACCAGAATCTTAAGGTTGATCCTTTTTACGAGATCTTCAATGGTGTAGCTTAGTGGAGGGGGATTACTATAATCAAGCTCTTCAGGCTCCTCTCTTTGGATCCTCATCATTTTGAGTTCTTCAATAGGATTGGGCTCATATTTACCTGCAAATTTAGCTAGAATGAGAGTTTGACTCTCGATTATCTTACCTAGCCGTGCCTCAATAATCCTCGTCCTTTCTTGGAGGGCCTGCAAATCATTCCTCAAATTTACAGCTTGGTTAGATAATTTACCAAGCATAGCATCATGGTTCTCCGTTATTTTAACAAGAATATTGTTTTGTTCAGTTTGTGAGTCTATAAAAGACTTAAGTGTTTCTTGGAGACTACCATTACTAGTTCCCATATTATTATTAGAGTTACCTGCAGGATTAGAATAATGTTTCTGAAAATTAGGACTATAATTTTTCTTCCAAGTAGGGTTATAATTATTACGAGCTATGAAGTCTATTTCTTCAATATTAGTTTCGGGAATAGCTCTTACCTGGGTTTCCTTACCTTTTATGGTTAATATGAGCTCATCCAACTTAGCATTGAGTTCTTCATTTTCTTGTGGTGAGATGGAGTTCACCTTCTTCATGTTTGATCTTTCCACATGCCATTGGGCATGGTTGTGTTGCATGTTGTCTAGCAGCTGCTTTGCTTCGGTAATATGTTTACCCATAAACATTCCTCTAGCTGCAGTATCAGGCATAGACTTAGACACAAGATTAAGAGCATTATAAAATAAATGGAGGATTAACCAATCTTCCATCCCATGGCTAGGACAGTTTCCTACGCATTCTTTCATCCTCTCCCATGCAAGCGCTAGTGGCTCACGCTCTTCCTGTCTACAACCAGTAATGTTAGATCTTAATTGCATAGTCTTTGCAGGTAGGAAAAATTTAGTCATAAATAAAAAAGTACATCCCACCCATGATGTAATAGTATTTCTAGGCAAAGCTAGCAACCATTCTTTTGCTCTTCCTCTAAGAGAGAAAGGAAATACACGCAATTTGACCGCATCGGGGTCAACATCTTTTATGCGCATCATATCAAATATTTCAGTGAAAGTATTCAAGTGCATACCCGTGTCCTCAACAATAGAGCCTCTAAATTGATTCTGTTGAACCAAACTTAAGTAATGGGGCTTAATTTCATAGTCATCAGCAGCAATTGCTAGCTGAGTAATAGGAGTACGCAAACAATAATTATTGGGAGTGGCAAATTCCCCAAGCTTCTTTTCGGCCATATTTCCTATGTTTTTGGGTTTTCTTAAACATAAACTTATGACAATAATAAAAACAAGAATTTAAAGACAAACTATTTTTTTTGGTTTTTCAAATAAAGACAGAAAGCAAACTAACAAAATTAAAAAAACAAGAATTAAAACTAGCAAGGTTCCTACTAACCTCACTAGGTTAGCTATTGCTTCCCCGGCAATGGAGCTAGAAAAAGGGTTGATACCTTCGATCCGGATTACGGATGTAGTATAGCTCTTTTTCCCTAGTAGACCTAGGTTTATCGAAACCTCAGGAAGCAGAAGCATAGTGAAGTTACTTTAACGGACCTTCGGGAGTTTTAGAATTCCTTTTGTGTTTTTACTGGGCCAAGAGTTTGCGTCTTTTTGTTGTTGTCGATGATGGAGAGAGGGCCTAGGACGTTCAATTTCACCTATAGCTATGCAAAACATCTGATGGGAATAAAAGATAAAAATACAGTATGCATGTAATTGTTAGAGCAAGATAAATCATATGTGGGCAATGCATTCATAATTGCTATTGCCTCCGCAATCTCTTATAGTAATAACCACCTAGTCTCATCCATATAAGAAAGAGAACTAATGGTATGCATAGTGATGTCACCGTTAATCCCAAGTAAATCCCTCACATACAGCTGTACTACCATTTCTATCACTGGGGTTCCTAACCTGCGGATTAGTCATTACTCATACTCCCTATACCTGGCTCAATCCTCGGGGTCTTGGGTACCTGACAAGTCCTTAGATTGAGGCAAGAGAGGATACAATAATCATCATGTGATACAAACTAATACATGATCCCATCTATGATAAATAACATGCACAAAAAGCTACATGGCTAGGCCGAATCCCTTAGCCCAAGGAGAATTACTCACACATAGAGATGAGATCAAAGATCATACACATTATAGTAGAGATCATGGGATTGATAGCAAATAGTCTTACAATGTCGCTAATCGAAGAAGATATCTACTATTACAAGTGGTGGAATATGGCTATGGTGGTGGAGAGATTAGACCTAAGTCTATTCCTCCGGTGGCTCGTCGGTGTTGTGGATGGAAATCCGGGGGTGGCTGTTGGTTTTTGCGAGCGCCCGTTTCTTATCACCAGAGGCCTCTTTTTATAGGGGTCTCTTCATGAAAGTTGTTCTGTTTGACCTAGCAGCGTTGATGGCAACTATACGACCGGAATTATACGTCCCAAATTTTATTCCGGTCGTATAGTTGGTCGTTAAAGCGTCTGCCTTCGACCCATGCCTCCTGGTTTCTTCTGGTTGTTGGAAATCTTGTATCTTTGACTTTAATGCAGTGTTTCGCATCATAAAACGCCATTATCTACGCAGGAAAAAATAGAGAGAAATGATTGCGTACCCCTTTGAGTATTAGGCATTAGTGGCAGGATTTAGAGAGATTTCATAAAAAATGTGAATAATATCCAGTTTAAATGTGGACGTAGATGACTATATTTTAGAGCCATTAGTAGACTCAGTGGCTTGCTAGGGCGCGAGCTTGGTCACTAGAGGTGTGTGCGGAGGAGGCGATGCATCCATGGTCGTTTGTCGCTGATGGTATGTGAGGGGAAAATGAGAAGTGTGGTTAGTAGAACGGTGACGAGAGTGAGATGAGTGGGGCAGGGAGTTAAGGTTGCGTCTCCCACGATTTTCCACGCGTGCATCTGGTTGAGACATCGATGCAAACTTTCGCTCGCTAATGCCTGTCTCTAGGAAAATGGCTAAAATGGATGTTGCCGCTGGGCCTGGCCACGTGATTGCCACAACGCCAGCAACGCCCAACCTACCAGTGGGCCCAAAAATGCATCCAACAAGTCTGTTTCCAATGGATGCAAAGTACCAATCACACCCCAAAGGAATCTACTCTAGACAATCCTCCATCAATATAGTATCAGGCAGATGCAACTACGATTTGAGTCTCAAAATTTCGAGCAAAATTCTCCATAATTAAAAATGGATTCCAGTAGAAAGTTGTTCCAAATAAAATTGAGTTAGTGACAAGCTAAGTTACTCTCAAATGGAGACAGACTTACCGTCAATAATTCATTTATGACTATCCTACCAATATTTATGTTATCCTTACTTAAAATACACAAAGGGGTACAAGAACACTTGTACTTTCATTGGTCACGACTTTTCTAGCATAGTATGAAGGAAGAATGTATCCTATGTACAAATGGCGTGTTTGGTTGGTCGGGCTCAATTTTATCGGTTTTGAGAGTTCGACCGATTGATGCTGCATCCAATGAGATTAGTTTTGGGAAAAGATTGTCGTTTTGTTTGGCTTCCTGCATTTTGGTTTCGTACAATTTGGCCTAGTTGTTTGATTACACACATTTCTGCATTAATTCTCGGTTGGTGCAATTTGCAAGTGTTTGGTGCTTTGCTTTGCACCTTATCACATGGGTTATGGTCACCCATTTCACGTTGAGTGATCTTACCACCACATTTGGCATCAACACACACATTAGACCCAACACACATAGCACACACATTACACACATAAGGACATAACTAGTTCATACGTACTTAGTAGGTTTAGGACATCTGCAAGCCACAATCAAGGGTTTTTCTAGCACCCCTGATCAAAAGCACCATCATCAGGGGCATCCCATACTCCTACACTACCAGGGGTTTAACCTCTGATCAAAACCTATCTCAGTAGTTCACCATCATAGGTTCAGCACCACTAACTGCAACTACATACTTACATAGATAACTTACACAGAACTGAAAACTAGGCTGTCGTCTAGCCGTGGTCAGAGCACGTGTACTGCCTGGTGCTGGAGAAGCTGGCCTTGTAGATCGTCTTGTTCACGATGAATGCCTAAAGCTTTAACTCTAGGATGTTGTTGCACTCACTATAAGAAAATTTTCCTTCTGCAACGACTTGGTCCGACGGTCGTCGTAAAAGGCGCGTCTTCCATGACAAAATTCTCGGCTCAGCCGTGGCCAATAGAAAACTTTTTTTTCTAGTTTTGTGGCCCTCTTCTATGACGGATCTGCTAAAAACATGGAGGAAGCTCGACCAGCGTGTGGCAGAAGCAAGATTTTTGTTTCCTCGCGCGATGTTGACTCGCCGAAGTCTATTGAGGCGTGTGGGTCCCAGACATTAGTGTCTCTAGAGGACCATACTTTTCAGTCGCGCCTCCCTGATTTGATCTCGATAATGTTGCTCGATGCGTCTGCCGTTTAGTCAGACTGCTAGGTTCCACATGTCAGCCTCTCACTAGAAGGATCGTGTGTATGATGGAATTTTTTTCCTTCGCTCGCGCTACCCTATTCCAAAGTTGATAGCGCTGCTCGATGCATCTACCGTTTAATCAATCTTCTGGGACCCACATGTCATCCTCTCATTAGAAGAAACGTGTGTATGATAGAATTTTTTCATTCGCTGGCTACCCCATTCAGAAGTTGATAGCGCTGCTCGACGCATCTACCGTTTAACCAACCTCCTAAGCCCCACATGTCATCCTCTCATTAGAAGAAACGTGTGTATGATGGATTTTTTTCCCTTCGCTCGCGCTACCTTGTTCCGAACTTGATTGCACTGGTCGATACATCTACCGTTTAATCACGCTGCTGGGACCCACATGTCATCCTCTCATTAGAAGAAACGTGTGTATGATGGATTTTTTACCCTCTGTCGCGCCTTTGTGTTCCGAACTTGATAGCATTGCTTGCTGTATTAGCCTTTTATTTAGGATGGTGGGTCCCTTATGTCAGCCTCACATTAGAAGAATCGTGGGTATGATGGAATTTTTTCTTCTCTAGCGCTACAATGTTCTGAACTAGATAGCATTTCTCGACGAATCTGCCGTTCGCTCACGCAGCTGTGTCTCCCATTTCAGCCTCTCATTACAAGAAACGTGTACATGCTGAACTTTTTTCTCACTCGTGCCTCCCTGTTTCGAACTGGCAATATTGCTCGATACAACATTCGTATAAGGTCGCGCAGCTGGGTCTCACATATCAGCCTCTTTGTAAATGAAACATTGATTGCTCGATGCAACATCTGTATAAGGTCTCTACTGGGTCCAACATGTCAGCGTCTCTACAAATGCAACGTGTGTATGATGGACTCCGCTGTTTTGACCTTGGCAACGTTGTTGGGTCCCAGATGTCAGCCTTCTTTGTGTAAGAAACGTGTGTATGCTAGAAAAAATGTAAAAAACGACAAAGATTATACTATATATTATATATTTATATTGAAAAAACTAGGAATCTAACTCAAGACTTCAACAAATGGGAACCGCGTGTGCTTCCACTATGCTAGAACCATCTATGCCACTACTGGAAAATATTACATTTAGAAATGTTGAAATCACTTAAAATGAAAAGATAGCGACCCTGACGACTTGCCATAAAAAATGCTAAATGCTCTGTACAAATACACCATGGGTAGGAGAAACTTATCCTATACTTTATCAGAATGGCACGGAAATACTAAATTAAGATGATTTTGGGCGATACAAAAATTAACTTGGGCCCAATCTTGTGAACCAATGGGCTTCTTATCATGGGCTCCTTACCAAAACTTCTTCAGTGTGGGTCATGCTTAAAAACCAAGTAACAATGTGTTGAGGGTTGGTGGCCCACGGCCAACCTGAACCCGGAAGGATAAATTAGCAAGGTTTTGGGCCACAGTTGGGTAGAATGTAGTACTATTTTCTAATAACCTCGTCACTGAAAATTCAATGCACTCAATATGTCGGGGGTCGGCAGTCCACCTGACCCGGCAGGGTAAATTTGCAAGGTTTTGGGCCAGTGTTGGGTCAAATGTGCAATCTTTTCGCTAGGTCCTTAGTGAAATTCAATATAGTTCATACCCTATCCTCAAAAAAATGTAGTTGGTACCCTAAAAATATATACTCTGCTCATCACGAAAGGCTAATTAAGGGATTTTTTGAAACAAGAATATGGGATGTTTTTTGTTCGAAGTGGGGTTGAAATATTCGTTTTCATAGGGTGAGTAGTAAAAATATATTGTACTGAAGGTCGATGGTCCACCTGACCTGGCTATACCTATGCCGGATCCAAAAGAATGAAGTTGGAAATGGAGAAAAGTGATCGATATTGCTCCGTATTATACATAGCAAACATAACGA
Source organism: Avena eriantha (assembly GCA_910589775.1). Lineage (NCBI taxonomy): Eukaryota > Viridiplantae > Streptophyta > Magnoliopsida > Poales > Poaceae > Avena > Avena eriantha. Next base: position 392,244,398 of record OU342741.1, read on the forward strand.
GGAACTTGGGCAGCGTAGGATTCGAACATGAAAAGTACTAGAGGGAGTTTGACTGATTGACATAAAATCGTGTCATATCAAGTCTTACAACGCGCAATCGTCTTTTTAGCAAAGGATATATTTCGCGATGGTTTGGGTGGTTTTGAATTGGCCAAAGTGCCTAATCGATTTGATGTACTCAAAACCTTGTAATCATGCCATATAAACTATTGGTGATAGACACACGGTGGACTTGACTTGCCCAGCCGCAGACAGCTCGGGTAAGCACCAGCTTAAACTGATCACTCGAAGTTGTATGCTTCCATGCGATGAAATTAGTACATGCCGCAATTAGCGCCAACATGTGACATTGTCATCATGCAAAAAGGCTCAGAATTCGCACATTAGTTAATAGTTTTGAACACAATAATACAACCAGTTTGTACACTAGCACAGACAGTACAATCTCAGCACATCATATCTTGACTTGTTCATGTCACATCAGAGCTTGACTTGTTCATTTCACATACATAGGAATGAGCAAGGATACATACTGTATTAAACAAGTAATTTCACGGTAGCGCCAAAAATATGCCATGTATCAGAGACAATATGGGGTCTGCGTAAACATTTTTTCTTTTTTGGAAGGGTATGCATTAACTCTTTTTTTTAGATATCGACATAAACATTTGCGGCTATCATCCTAGGGCGTCTCGGCCTGCTTTGGCATACCGAGTCAAGATCAATTATGGCCCAATTAAGGCCTATTTCATGGCCCTATAAGAAGCAGTGAGCTACTTTTTCCTGTTCACTAAGAGGAAAGAAGGAATATTTCTCTCAAAACACAAAGCTGCATGAGGTGTGATGGTTCAAAAAAACCCTGCATGAGTCACGTATATACAAGCCAGTAACAGTACTGAAAACTATAGTACATAAATCACGCTATGAAATAAGCACCACTACATGGATTATACCGTGGAAGGCAATACTAAATACAAAAGCATGGCAAGGCTCATATAAACTGATTCAAGTTGGCCACTAAAACTAGTGTACTAACAGTCAACTGTTGAACCACGATGAAAAAAAGATGACACAACAATACACTAGAAAGATCCACAACTTAGTCTAGGGATGGCACAACGAGCCTACCACACCTAAACTAGGCCTAAACCAAATTGCCATCTGTCGCACATAGTTCCAACCATCTTTGGGAAGGGTGATAACTGCCACAAGCTCACCTTCAGTTGGCTGCAGGTGCAGCGTTTAATCTGAGCGAATTGTATTCTGCAAAAGCTCCTGTATGTTGTGTACACATAGTTTTTCCTCATGAATTGGAACAATGTGCCATCAACAGCCTTGCATCCGCGTTTCTTCATCATCTTTTCAATGATTGGATAATTGAGATTGAGAAACAGAGAGTTGTCCCCCAGGTTGTTAACCTGCCTCCAAACGATGGCCCCTGGAGGTCCAGCAGAGCTAGGATCCTCTTCAAAAATGTAGACATGAGAGGCATGATATAGGCGTAGGTTAGTCCTATTTTGAACATGAGGAATGATTTCACCCTCTTCGCCATGGGCAACCCCCATGCCATACGTTGTAATTATGATCATCAAGCATTCACTATCAGCCAATCGAGCGAGGAACCACATGCCAGACCGATCATTCAGAATAGGTGCTAGGATTACAAACGGAAGCTCCTTGTTTCCGGAAACATCCAAATTCGAGACAAAAAGTGCATTACTGGCATACATATTCTAACACCAACATTATTCATTGTTCATGCTAATAGTGTGAATAGGAAAATTCTGACAATAATATTACTCAATATATTAACAACATTAGGAATTGCATTTCTTACTCCGCTATTCTGAATATTTGGATTTCTTGCTTATCTTAGTTTCATAGTTGTTGTAAGTTTCAAAAGAGGAAGCGCCACTTTTTATTGATATAGAGGCATGTCCACTTGAATCCTATAGGATTAGATGCCTACAGTATTTTGGATCTAGTGGAGTTTGATTACACAGGAAAACCAAAGGAATTGTACAAAGAGGTTGGACTGGATGGAAATTTTCCTCCAAAATAGAGTGCAAAGGAATCCTTTGAAGGAATTCCTAAGGATTATACTCTTTTGAATCAAACAACATTTTATAGAAAAAAATCCGAAGGATCCAAATCCTACAAAAATCCTACACAATTCCTCTGAATCCCAAAGAAAAATCCAAAAAGGAAAGATTGGTGTCCTACAATCCGAGGAGGGCCTGAAAGTACAAACAGATAAAAAAACCCGGCTTCATTGTGTTGCGCTCACAATTGAGATGCTGGTTAATAATACCTTTCTTATTTTGACAATGAACAAACTTACTAGTGCAGGGACGCCGTCATACACTATATTTTTGAAGGCATATTACTGGTACTAATTCATTATTGGCAATGGTTCATTCATTTTTTAGGACATAAAGCGTGTGCTCATTCAGTCATATGATAGGTAAAACATAAACAAGGTAGTTAAAGAACAACTTCACTGAATCACTCACAATGTATCATCATGGAACTAGAATTACCTTCCGATGTGGGATCCCAGCCGTAGGTGCAGCCTTGACTTGCGACCGCAAAAATGAGGCCACCGTGTTCAATGGCATCATAGTACTATCATCTTCCATGACCTGAATGCTCCGGACATCTCCAAACTTAGCTATCGCCTTCTAGGTAGGCAATTTCAGCGTTGAACAACGCGAGGAGCTTATAGTCTGTGTAACCCCCAGCTTCTATGGGCACTCTGCAGATTATGATCTTCAATAGATCAAGAGATCCATCCCATGACTTATTGAACTTTTCTGCATGCCTGCGGATTCGCTAAATAAACATTTGAAATGTGAATGAGTTCAAAAATGACTACATGTGATTGGGGGAACCCTGGCTGGCTAGTAGCATTACAGGTTATATACTAGATGTGAGGCATCCTGAATGCCACAAGTATCCGTCGATGGAAGGCCGATTACTCGATAGGTGTAGATGTTTGCTAGACACCAAGCACCGTGCTGGTCCACGGCGGTGAGCCACTCGCCGTTCATGCCAACCTAGAATTTTTCATGCATGAAGGGCAGGATGGCGGTGCGCTGAGGATGGTCGAGGGGAACCACATCGTACACCGTGTCATGCAGAAAAAATACCCTCGTACCGTCATAGTGCTCGTCGAACCAATAAGCAGGCCGAGGCATCAGTAAGCAGGGTTCATTCCAATGGTGAAAAGTCCATTTTACCTTCGTTGTTGGCGATACGATCATACAGAAGCTTACAGCATGTGGCTAGCCTAATAGTGCCGGAAATGTCTAGACGCTGAACGATGAGGTCGACATCGTCCGTGCTAAGTTGATCCCACTTGCATCGCCCACTGAGCTTCGAATCGGCCATGATAGTCGGATGGATTTAGGCGGATGCCAAGTGCGGCTGGGGTTTTCTGCAAGAGGAGGGGAGCGTTAGGAATGGATGAGAAGAGAGAGCGTGGGGGAGATCATGGGCGGAGTGGGGACCGGGAAAGAAGATGGAGAGGCAAAGAAAAAACGAGGGAGGAGATTTTACTTGCTTTCTCTGTCTAGTCAACAGCAGCATCGAGGACACCGCCATCTAGACTTCACTGTATGTTAGACTAGCACGCCATGCAACTAGTAATTTGACAATACTCCTACTTACTACTATGTATCAGAGGTGCAATATTGTCTAGTCACATCAGTTTGACTAGAGGGTTTTCTTTTTACAGTTTTCATTTCAACTTAGTGTAGTATTTTCAACGGAAAATAGGAGGACGAACTACTACTAGTAGTAGTAGCCATGACATGGACACATGTACTTTCATCTTGTTCCCCTACATGCAGAACTCGTAGACAGAACTGAAAATATATACACCGGATATAATGCATAGTACGGGTGTGTCTGTGGTATTTTTGGCATGTTACATGTGTTCACATATGTTCTAGTACGAGGTACATGGAATTACACATGTACAACATGCAACCGCGCAGCAAAATGAGAGATGTGCACGGACACCAGATTTCGCTCAAGTCAGGTAACGTGCATGACTTTGTGTGGCTCTGATTCACTGACATGTGAGCCCTGGTTAGATTGGCCCCACCTCCAGTGAGAATATGCATGCACCATGCGCTTGGAGCCACTATGTACGTCCACGACGGAAATTACAATTGCAACTAGTTGCACCAGCAACAAGCTGTTGCATGTGGCACTTCCAAGTTTTTAGAAAATGTGCAATAAATCATGAACATATATCATATTTATATAGTTCATCTATAAATTTACATCCCAAAAATATTACTAGTACATGGCCTGGACACCACAAAATGAACAAATGAACACAATATATTGTTCGCTTAGGTTTTCTATTTTTCATTCACACAGGTCACATAAGATCTTATTGTGGGATCGAATATTGTAGATGCATAAGATACAACATAGCCAATGTTCCGAATTTATTTCACATTTTTTGAGAACTCGAAAGTGCAACAAATAATAAAGGGGTGTGGGCGCAATGAGTTGCAGAATATTCAACCTGCACTAACTAAAACTATGTCTTGCATACAGAAGGAGTTTGATCAAATTGCAGGCCTTGCACTACATTGCGGCGAAATGAGTGTTAGAGTACAGCAAGTTGAGGGCTAAGGCCATACGATACAAATAAGGCGAAGGAAATAATTCAAGATACGCAAATCCCTATTCCATATGATCTCCCTTGAACCATTAATTATGCCGGTTCCAATCCTTCGTGTTGGTCAAGCTTGGACAAACCACAACGGAGTCTGCCGCCAATTCTAGCCAATGTTTTTTAGGGAAATTCCAGCCAATGTTGGTTGAGAAACCAATAATGGCGTCTTGAGCATTCATACTGAAGCGGCATATTTCAGGATGAAGATTAAATCCACCAAGACTAACTGCTTGCGACGAGATGTATACACAGTTTCTCCTCGTTAGATCTCTAGGGCCAAGTCCTGCCATGCCAACTAGAATGGTAATTGGATAGTTCAATCCAAGGAAGATAGAAAATGCTCCAAGGTCTAAAACCCTCCGCGATTGCCTCGGTGGAAGTAACCTACTAGTGTCAATCGAGAACACATGGCAGCAAAACCCAGTAAAGTAGGTGTGAATATTGCGGCCGTGATGATAACCAACATTTTCAGCCACATGATAACCACCATAAGTAGTGTCATACCGCCTAGCACTAACACCCACAATATTGATCAGAATAAGGCTACTACCATTAGGAGATCTTGCTAACCACCACAGATCATGACTGTAATCATGATTACCGTCTAATTCAGGTGGCCCTGGAAGACGCATAGGACCTTGCAAGGAAAGCACATTCAGAGGTCAGCTGAGCAAAATTTGAATGATGATGCTTGAAAATTTAAGGATGGAAATTTTACCCCATGCCCGAGGATCCCATGCATAAACATTGCCAATCTGAGTTACATCATAGACAACTCCCTTGCTGATAATTGCATCGCAGTAGCTGAACATGATAAACTGGTTCTCAAGAACCTTCCAGATACCATGAGAACCATCAAGGAAGGCAATTACCATGTCGAAGATGGCTAGGACAGAGAAATCCTTATAGTTCCCAGTAGCTGTGGGAACTTGGCAAATGGCTATCTTCGGTAGATTAGTAGGCTGACCAGCCATGATAAACTTAAGTACCTCGGGTGTGGCCTCAAAATTGAAGATCGCTGGTAGAGGAATCCGGCGACGATTGAACACATTCACAAGCTCCCAGTTCCAGGCGAGGCCAACAGTGGCGATACAATCTCCATGGGCGCCTGTCCACTTCTTACCCTCACAATCTGGCATCACAACATCAGAGGAGGACCTGTCTAGCGGCATCAGCTCTCACAAGCTCCACCCGAACTTCTTATGTGGCTTCTGCTTGCCCCTGCCGCAATAGTAGCTGCCCTTGTAGAACTGCTTCATGCGATTGTTGCGGTAGAAGACATTGCACTCATGCGGTACCTCAGTTGGGTGACTGTGAAGAACACAGGGGAGACCAAACAGATGAGATTTAGATAGGGATGCACTGTGTTGCTGAGTAAAGATAACGTTTGCAGCATGCGACGAGGCTCGCGGTGGTGATGACGTTGCATCTGGCTGAGATTTCTTCAAGGGGCCATCAGAAAACAGCCTAGAAGTGTCACTGTCATCGATCAATTGGGCCATCGTGAGGAAGAGCTCGAGCAGGTGGGGGCGATGGCGTTTGGTTTTGATTTGGGGTTTTGGAGGAGAGAGCGAGTGGCAGCTGGCAGGGCGAGACGGAAAACAGTCTATCAAACTGGGCACCGAAGCTGATCCTAAAGCGGCATGGCGGCATTGGCGTGTGCCTGTACTGGTGTGCGAGTGGCAATGGCCATCGCCGATATGCTGGAGGTGAAGTGAGGATGGAGATCGAGGCAAAGAGAAATACAGAATGAAATAAAACCAAGTGTGCCTTCTTTCTTTCTGCTAAATCTACTGTTCCTATCGAACTGGACTACAGAGATGCTCCGAAAGGGGCATGGCGGCGTTGGCATATGCTAAAGGTGGGTGAGTGGGGATCATCAAGAAGATGGAGAGGAAGAGGACGAAGAGCAAAGTAAAATAGAATAAATCGATTGAAATCGTACCACCTACCGAGCGTGATTTTTCTCTCTTCTCTGTGTTTCCTGGTGAATATCGAGTAAATAGGTCAGGCCTTTCTAGGAGTAGTATAGCATAGCTAGCCTAGCATGGGATGGAGCTGTACTGTCCTCTCAAATAAATGGTCATGGCAGAGAGACGGTTTGGTGTATACTCAGAGCTCCTCTTGCCGCATGTAATAATCCTTGGATCTTCTACATTCATCATCTTGTGCAGGCACATTTGGGACAAGTACTACTGTACTACTACTGTAACTAATAAACACATAAAGGTTCCGTTGGTAATTAAGGAACCAAAGCTGGAATACTACTACTCTCGAACTCTTGTGTAGTACAACAACAAAATGCTCACAAAATGGACTACCAGTACCATCTGTACACCCACACGCTGCCACCTCAAATAAGCTTGCCTGCCACACCACCAATTTCCTCTCCCCTGTCGGCCTCTACACTCCCGTTACCAGACCCCAAATCAAACATCTCTTAGTTGAATAAATAAAAAAAGTCGACAATCTCTCAAAAAAATAAACCATCCACCAAAATAAATTCCATTGTCTAATGCTTCCCATTCATTATGAACGGACGATTGCAATTGCTCGAGCGCCGCGCAGGAGTAGTCGTCTGAGCTACTGTTTGTAGATCCGTGAAAGCACGCTCCTGGAAGCGGCAAAAGAATTTATTCTCTGTCAGTGACGGAAGAAGATCGACGATATACAGTACCAAGTCAACAAGTCAGTGGCTTTATCCGTCTGACCAGTGAGAGCCGACACAAGTGGTGAACAACTTGAAGCACAGCGGAACAAATGCCTTTAAGGCATATACAGTATGTACACCTTCGTTCTGTTTAGGATGGTCACATAGTGCTAAATAACTTAGACTAGTAACTTGCCCATGTACCGTCATAGTGGGTAACAACATGTGTGTAGTGTCACGCAAAGGCCTAATTTATTAGGTTCTACTCCCTCTATTTAGAAATATAAGACGTTTTAGCTTTGTGAATCGAATGTATCTAGACGTATTTTAGTGTATGGGTTTGTAGAAGTTCAGAGTGAACCTATACACTAAAAGGCATCTAGATACATTCGTTTCACAAAGCTAAAATGTCTTATATTTCTGAACGGAGGGAGTAGAATCATATAGTAATAGTCTTGGTATGTGTGATGTTATGGTAACTAGCTAAGTGATTACGTCACTTTCTTTTTTCATTAATTAACTGTAAAAAGACATTTAATCCGAGACAAGTATCTACGCTTACTTGTAGTTTAAGTTTGTTAAGATGCAAAATGTTAGTAAGAATTTGAAACTCTTGTCAAAACTGTCTGTGGTTTCTGATACGGAGTATATTAATTGATTGTCCCATGGGTGCCTCCAAAAGCTTTTTCTTAAAACTTTCAAAGCAACCTACAATTTACTTGAAGTTTAAATTTGACCTAATTTTGATGAATCTACATAGAGTCATTTAAGTGGCGGAGTTAGCTAGGAAGTTTGAAAACTCATAAAATATAGGAATCCTTAGTTCAACATGTTGGTCCACTATATATACTAGTAAGTTGCACGTGCCTTGCATGTGAGACTCACATAAGAGACGTATGACATACCATCACTATATACAATTATAATTGGTAAAGCACAAAAAATATAAATTTGATCAACATCTATAAAGTATGGGTGTATATTTGGTCCTTGTTCTTTGTATCATCATGTAGAAGTCAAAAATTATTAGCTACCTAACACATGAATTTTTTGATAACATGGTCTAGGGAAACTAGGGAGAAGATTCTACTATGATGGAGAAGTGTGTTTTGAGGTTTATGCATAACATTCATTATGCCGAAAACTATCAATATATTCTTCTAGATGCTAGAATGGAAAAGAAGATCCAACGGCTAGAAAAGCTAGAATTCATGAGTCTTGATCCGACGCTCAACATTCAAAGTTATCCATACACTATATAGTGGTTTGTAATGAAGACTATCAATAAAATCTTCAATATGCTAGAATGGAAAAGAAGATCTAGCGACTAGAAATGTTGGGATTCACGAGTCTTGATCCAACGGTTAATATTCAAAGTTGTTTGTACACTATATAGTGGTAAGATCATGTATAAGTCAATGATTATTATCTACTAGTAAGTGGCACGTGAGACTTAGATAGTATATATATGACATATCATCACTATATAAAATTATAATTGGTAAAGCACAAAAAATTATAAATTTGATCAACATCTATAAAGTATGGGTGTATATTTGGTCCTTGTACTTTGTATCATCATGTAGAAGTCAAAGATTATTAGTTACCTAACACACTAAATTTGTGATAACATGGTCTAGAGAAACAAGGGAGAAGATTCTTGTATGATGGAGAAGTGTGTTTTGAGGTTTGTGCATAGCATTCATTATATATGTCGAGACTATCAATATAATCTTCTAGATGCTAGAATAGAAAAGAAGATCCAACGGCTAGAAATGCTGGGATTCGCGAGTCTTGATCCAACGATCAACATTCAAAGTTATCCATAACTATATAGTGGTTAGTAATGAAGACTACCAATAAAATCTTCAATATGCTAGAATAAAAAAGAAGATCCAGCGACTAGAAATGTTGGGATTCACAAGTCTTGATCCGACGGCCAGTATTAAAAGTTGTTTGTATAGTATATAGTGGTAAGATCATGTAAAAGTCAACGATTATTAGCTACTAGTAAGTTGCATGTGAGACTTAGATAGTAGACATATGACATATCATCACTATATACAATTATAATTGGTAAAGGATAAAAAAATATAAATTTAATCAACATCTATAAAGTATGGGTGTATATTTGGTCCTTGTACTTTGTATCATCATGTAGAAGTAAAAGATTATTAGCTAACTAACACATGCAACTTTTGATAACACGTTCTAGAGAAACAAGGAGAAGCTTCTAGTATGATGGAGAAGTGTGTTTTGAGGTTTGTGCATAGCATTCATTATGTCGAAGACTATCAATAGAATTTTCTAGATGCTAGAATGGAAATAAAGATCCAACGGCTAGAAATGTTGGGATTCGCGAGTCTTGATCCAACGGTCAACATTTAAAGTTATTCGTACACTATATAGTGGTAAGATAAGATACTAGTAAGTTGCACGTGCCCTGCACGTGAGGCTCAGATAATAGACGTCTGGCATATCATCACTATATAATATTATAATAGGTAAAGTGGAAAAAATATAAATTTGATCAACATCTATAAAGTATGGGTGTATATTTGGTTATTGTACTTTGTATCATCATGTGTAGAAGTCAAAGATTATTAGCTACCTAACACTTGAAATTTTTGATAACATGGTCTAGAGAAACAATGTGGAGAAGATTCTAGTATGATGGAGAAGTGTGTTTTGAGAGGTTTATGCATAGTGCATTCATTGTGTTCAAGACTATCAATAGAATATTCTAGATGCTAGAATAGAAAAGAAGATCCATTGGCTAGAAACGTTTGGATTCACGAGTCTCGATCCAACAGTCAATATTCAAAGTTAATCGTATACTATCTAGTAGTAAGATGTCTAAAAACATGGCTTGTGGCATTTAGAGCCATACTCTTCAGACTGTCTTTAGAGAAAGGAACAATCTCGTCATCACTCAGAAAATTAAGAATGATATTTCCTGATATTTGGAAACTCACATGAACGATATTGTTTATTACAAGAAGATGCACCCGTCTACCTCCGAAAAGACAATTAATTCAAGAGAAATCTATCGCATTTACTTGTAGCACAAATTTGACCTAATTTCGTTAAATCGTCAAGATGCAAAATCTTAGCAAGAAGTTGAACTTATTGTAAAAACTATCAGTGGTGGTTTGTGATATATTAAATCAGCCCCCAATGGTTACCTCCAAAAAAAGTAAAACTTTCAATGCGACCTACAATTTACTTCTAGTTCAAAATTGACCTACTATCAATAAATTGACATAAAATCAATTTCAAGTGGGCAAAGTTAGCTATAGGAATAAGTTTGAAAACTCATAAAACATGAGAATCATAAGTACAACATGACGGTCTACTATATATGTCTGAAAGCTTGGCTTGTGGCATTCAGGTCCATATCCTTCAGACTTTGTTTATGAAAACAAAAAAGAATCTCATCATCACTCAGAAAATTGAGAATGTTCTTTTCTAATAGTTGGAAACTCACACCGACGGTATTGATTACTACAAGAAGATGCATCTATCTACCTCCAAAGAGATATTTAATTAAACAAAAATTTATTGCGCTTACTTGTAGCTCAAGTTTGGGCTAATTTTTCGTTAAATTGTCAAGATGCAAAATCTTAAGTAGAAAGGAGTTAAAAAACCTTTTGTCAAAACTCTCGGTTGGTTTATGATATATTAACTGAGCCCCCAATGGGTACACCTCCAAAAGTTTTTTGTAGTTCTTTAGAAGCAACCTACAATTTAGTTGTTGTAGTTCAAGTTTGACCAAATTTCGATAATATAGGCATGAAGTCATTCAAGTGGGTCAAAGTTAATTAGCTATATATGGAGTTTGAAAAGTCATAAAACATGGGAATCGTAAGTAAAACACGTTGGTCCACTTAATATGTCTAAAATCTTGGCTTATGGCATTGAGATCCATATTCTTTAGACTTTCTTTACAGAAAAGAACCATCTCGCCATCACTTGGAAAACTGAGGATTTTCTTTCCTCATAGTTAGAAACCCACACCGACGACATTGTTTACTAGAAGAGAATGCACCCATCTACCTACGGAAATACATTTAATTCAAGAGCAATCTATCGCGCTTACTTGTAGCTCAAGTTTGCCTAATATCATTAAATCGACAAGAAGTCACTGAAGCATGCAAAGTTTTCTAGGAAGCTTGAAAAATCCTAGTACTAAAAACTTGGGCATTACGTATAAGAAACCATTGGTCCAGTTTGTGTGATAATTGGGGTGGTTGCATTTTATTTTAACTATGGTAGGTCTCGTAGGAGAGAGGTGCTTGAGAGTTAACACGATCGATGGAAGCACAACTTACATCAAGGACCTCATAAAAAATAAAAATTACATCCAAGTCCATCCATTTAACACAATAACCCTAAAACTGAATAATGAAGTGTGTGTGATTTGAGGTTTGCGCATACTAGCATTCATCATGCTAAACACTATCAGTAGAATCTTTCTCGATGCTAAGGGAAAATAGAAGATCTAACGGTTAGCAATGTTTGGATTTGCTAGTCTTGATCCAGCGATCAATGTTCGAAGTTAATTCATACACTATACAATGGTGGTATGGTATTGTTAGAGATAAGACAAGATAAAGATAAGATAATAAGTACCGCGAATGGCCGATCTAATGGTTGGTCTCGTAGGAGCATGGTGCTTGAGAGTTAAGACGGTCGGTGGAAGTACAAGTTACATAAAGGACCTCATAAAAAATGAAAATTGCATCCAAGTCCATGCATGCATTTAGCACAAGGACCATGAAACTGAGCAATGAAGTGTGTTTTTTGAGGTTTGCGCATACTAGCATCCATTGTGCTAAAGACTGTCGATAGAATCTTTCTAGATGCTAAGAATGGAAAAGAAGATCCAACGGTTAGCAAAGTTTGGATTTGCCAATCTTGATCCAACGGTCAATGTTCAAAGTTTGGATTTACCAGTCTTGATCCAACGACCAATGTTTAAAACGGGTTCAAAATTGCCTTCCCTCCCATGTTTGGCCGATATTTTGAATAACCTTCCCTCCCGATGTTTGGGAAGCAAGTGAAATTTTCGAAAACAGGAAACGTTTGAATTTTTGTGCCGCCAAGGACCAAAGTGGTTTCCTTCCTATGTACTAATACTACTCCTCGTCCCTACTCCATACCAACACGTGGCTACCAAACATACCAGAGACACGGAGCCGTTGTACCAAGGCACACGTGCGCAGCGCCATGCTGTGGACGAGGGGAGAGATCAGCCGGACCGGTGTGATACCTTCGATCCGGATTACAAATGTAGTGTAGCTTCTTTTTCCCTAGTAGACCTAGGTTATCGAATCCTCGGGAAGCGAATGCATAGTGAAGTTACTTTAATGGACCATCGGGAGTTTTAGAATTCCTTTTGCGTTTTTACCGGAGAAATAGCTTGCATCATTTTGTTGTTGTCGATGATGGAGAGAGAGGGCCTAGGGCATTCGGTTTTACCTGTAGCTGTGCTAAACATCTAATGGAAATAAAAGATAGAATAAAGTATGTGTGTACTTGTTAGAGCAAGATAAATTATATGTGCACATTGCATCCATAATTTCTATTGCCTCTGCACCCGCTTATAGCAATAACCTACTAGTCTCATCCATAGAAGAAAGAGAACTAATAATATGCATAGTGATGTCCCCGTTAATCCCAAGAAAATCCCTGACATATAGTCGTACTACCCGTTCTCTCACTGGGGTTCCCAACCTGCAGACCAGTCATAACTCATACTCCCTATACCTGACTCAACCCTCGGGGTCTTGGGTACCTGACAAGTCCTTGTATGGAGGCAAGAGAGGATACAATAATCATCATGTCATACAAACTAATACATGATCCCATCTATGATAAATCACATGCACAATTGCTACATGGCTAGGTCGAAGCCCTTAGCCCAAGGACAACTACTCACACATAGAGATGAGATCTACAATCACAAACATTGTAATGAAAATCATAAGATTGATAGAAATAGTCTTACAATGTCACCAATCGGAGAAGAGATCTACTATTACAAGTGGTGGAATATGGCTATGGAGATGGAGAAGGGTTTGGAGATCTGGAGGCGGCTGGTGATCTGTGGCAGAGACTTTTTGGCGAGGCCTGGCTTGTTTTCTTGTCGCCCGAGGCTTCTTTATATAGGGGTCCCTTCACAAAACTTGTTCTGTTTGACCTAACGGTGGTGGCGCCAACTATACGACTGGAGCGATACGGTCGAAATTTTCGCTCCAGCCGTATAGTTGGTTGTTAGAGCGTCTGCCTCTGTTGTAAGGCTCCTGGTTTCTTCTGGTTGTTGGAAATCTCGTATCTTTGACTTTAATGTAGTGATTCCCTCCTTTAAACGACATTATCTATGCAGGAAAAATACAAAGAAAGGATTGCATACCCTTCTGAACATTAGCATTAGTGGTAGGGTTTAGAGAGATATTTCATCAAGAATATGATTAATATCCAGTTTAAATGTGGACGTAGATGGCTATATTTTAGAGCCATCACGGTGCGCGAGGGGAACCACCTTCATAACTTTGCTCTGACATGGAACCACCTTCAATTTCTCTTCCCTGCTGCCCTCTTCCCCTGCCAACGTTTTATTCTCTCAGCATTTACAACGCATGGACAGAGGTAATGACAAGCATATCATACGGGTTTCATGCATCCTTATAGCGCAACAAAATTGTTGTAAACATGGATGATTCAAACGAGTAAACTTTATGCCATGTCAAGTAATCAACTCATAGGCTTGCCTTTGATTAGTAAAGTATAATCATGTAAATTAAGAGTGTGAGAGTTGTCATGAAAAGCATAAATACTAGAGTATCTCAATTCTCCCACATCAATGAATCAAGACCTTGCAAGCACAACTTTTCTATTCATTGTCTTTCAAGAATTTCTGTTTTTAAGTAATTGAGAGCATTCCAAAGATTTTTATTAGTTTATCGGGCCATGATGGACACTCGTGGCATCACTAAGGTTTTTGTTCCTTTTGCATAATGATTACTCATAATAGCCAGAGGAGTGATTCCACCATGATTACAACTACCCGGGAGTGCCAAGAATATTACCCACTATAGCATTGCTGCTACAAGTGTTTAATCAACTCATAGCCGAAATCTAGGAGTTTCCTCCATGAAGATCATTCGCAGGCCAGCGGAGTTGTTGGCATCCCATGAAGTTTGACACACATAAAGCTATATCATTCTTTTGATTAACAAGTCAAACTTTGGCATGCTCACAAAAACCGCTAAACATTAATTCAATTGAACAAATCCTTTTAAAGAGAGTTATCAAGTCAATGAACATTTTAAGTGGTGTTGAGTGTCTCTAGTAATAAACCTTCAAGACTAAGCACTACAACACCCAAGCCTTCAATTGTGAGACTTTTTCTTATTACAATTGTTTAGCATTTTTTAGGCACGTCTTGGTTAATTACGAGAGCTGGAATAAAATGATCCCAATTAAATACCCATGCAAACGAAAAAATCTTACTATGACACAAAGACTCACTCCACCAATATAATATCTCAACATTTACTACTAACTAGCATGGGTTTCTCAAACTTCAAATGTGGGGAGACATAAGGCATACCTCTCATGTTTGGTACCAATTCTCTCTTCCGTTTTTATTTGTTTCTTGGAAACTCGAAGTCAACCACTCTCCTGCAAATATAGTAAGTTTCACGTGAGACTCAGATAGTAGACGTATGATATATCATCACTATATAAAATTATAATTGTTAAAGAACAAAAAATTATAAATTTGATCAACATCTATAAAGTATGGGCTTATGTTTGGTCCTTGTACTTTGTATCATCATGTAGAAGTAAAATATTATTAGCTACCTAACACATGAAATTTTTGATAACATGGTCTAGAGAAATAAGGGAGAAGATTCTACTATGATGGAGAAGTGTGTTTTTAGGTTTGTGCATATCATTCATTATGCCGAAGACAATCAATAGAATCTTCTAGATGCTAGAATGGAAAAGAAGACCCAACGGCTAGAAATGCTGGGATTCACGAATCTTGACCCAACGGTCAACATTCAAAGTTATCTGTACACTATATAGTGGTTTGTAATGAAGAGTATCAATAGAATCTTCAAGATGCTAGAATGGAAAATAAGATACAACGACTAGAAATGTTGGGATTCGTGAGTCTTGATCCAATGGTCAATATTCAAAGTTGTTTGTACACTATATAGTGGTAAGATCATGTAGAATTCAACGATTATTAGATACTAGAAAGTTGCACGTGAGACTCAGATAGTAGACATATGACATATCATCACTGTATACAATTATAACTTGTAAATTACAAAAAATTATAAATTTGATCAACATCTATAAAGTATGGGTGTATATTTGGTCCTAGTACTTTGTATCATCATGTAGAAGTCAAAGATTATTAGCTACCTAACACATGAAATTTTTGATAACATGGTCTAGAGAAACAAGGGAGAATATTCTAGTATGATGGAGAAGTGTGTTTTGAGGTTTGTGCATAGCATTCATTATGCCGAATACAATCAATAGAATCTTATAGATGCTAGAATGGAAAAGAAGATCGAACGACTAGAAATGCTGGGATTCGCGAATCTTGATCCAACGGTCAACATTCAAAGTTATCCGTACACTATAGTGGTAAGATAATATAAGTTAAGATAAGATAAGATAAGGTCATGTAGAAATCAACGATTATTAGCAACAAGGGAGAAGATTCTAGTATGATGGAGAAGTGTGTTTTGAGGTTTGTGCATCTCATTCATTATTTTCAAGACCATTAATAGAATCTTCTAGATGCTAGAATGGAAAAGAAGATCCAACTACTGGAAATGTTGGGATTCACGAGTCTTGATCTAACGGTGAATATTCAAAGTTATTCGTACACTATATAGTGGTAAGATATTTCTACTACTCTAGTGGAGCAGTTTTGAATTGGTTCCATAGCACCAATCCTGACCGTTGGGCTGTTGGATCCAATGGTTCAGAGAAGCTGGATTCATGTTGAATAATACCTAGAGCAAACTCGACCATCCATATTCTAGAACTATCATGTCACCACCCCCCAAAATTTCATAGCGCAGTAGGCTGTATTCTCTCTACTACTATAGTGGAGCAGTTTTGAATTGGATCCATTGCACCAATCATGACCGTTGGGCTGTTAGATGCAATGGTTCAAAGCAATTGGATTCGTGTTGAATAGTACTCCCTCCGCCAAAATATAAGGCGCCTAAGGATTAGTCAAATGTCAACATTTTTTAAGTTTGACCATGTTTATACACAAAATTTAAAAATTTATAATACTAAATTAATATCAATAGATTCACCATAAAGTATATTTTCTTAATATGTCCATTCAATATTGTAGATGAAGATATTTTTTCCTAAATATTTGGTCAAAGTTAGTAAGGTTTGACTTTTGACCAATCCTTAGGCGCCTTATATTTTGGGACAGAGGGAGTACAGACCTATAGCAAACTCCACCATGTTCTAGAACCATCATGTCACCACCCCCAAAATGCGTAAATTAAGTCTATTAATAATAACTATCTACACATATTGAGAATACAACCTACTGTGCTTTGAAATTTTGGGGTTGGTGAAATGATGGTTCGAGAACACGGTGGAGTTTGCTCTAGGTACTATTCAACACAAATCCAGCTGCTCTGAACCATTGGATCTTACATCCCAACGATTAGGATTGGTGCTACAGATCCAATTCAAAACTGATCCATTATAGTAGTACATAAAAAGCACACCTTAATAAGGCCTATTATTTGGCATCCGCTAAGGTTCACCTTATACAGAGTGGAAACTATAAAGTATATTTAAGCCTAAGGTGCACCTCAAGCTTGTGTGTTGACCATAGAGAATAGAAAAATCATTTCCCCTCTCTCCTTATTTCATGTGATCGTTTTCAAAAGGGGTTCAAAATTTTCAAGATGCAAAATCTTAGTAGCTAGAAGTCGATCAGTCTCAACTAATATATTAATTGACCACTTGATGGGTACCCCCAAAAGCTTTTTACATAAAACTTTCAAACCAACCTACAATTTATTGCTTGTAGTTCAAATTTGACCTTTTATTTCGATACATCGACATAAAGTCATTCAACAAGTGGACGGGGTCAGCTAGGAACCTTGAAAACTCATAAAACATGGGAATCGTCAGTAAAACACATTGCTCCACCTAGCTAATATGTCTAGAGGCTAAAGTTTGACTTAATTTCGTTAAATTGACAAGAAGTCTTCGAAGTGCGTGAAGTTAGCTAGGAATCCTAATACTAGAAACTTGGGTATTACGTATATGAAACCGTGGTCCATTTTGTGTGATAATTGGGGCGGTTAAATTTTCTTTTAACCTTGTTAGGTCTTGTAGGAGCGGGGTGCTTTAGAGTTAACACAGTCGGTGGAAGTACAAGTTACATCAAGGACCTCATAAATAATGAAAATTGCATCCAAGTCCATGCATTTAGCACGATGACCCTAAAACTGAGCAATGAAGTGCTGTGTTTTGAGGTTTGTGCATACTAGCGTTCATCATGCTAAAGACTATCAGTGAAATATTTCTAGATGCTAAGAATGGAAAAGAAGATGCAATGGTTAGCAATGTTTGGATTTGCCAGTCTTGATCCAACTATTAATATTCAAAGTTAATCTCTACACTATATGTAGTGGTATGGTATTGTAAGAGATAAGAGACAAGATAAAGATAAGAGAAGAAGTACTGCGAATGGACGATCTAATGGCAGGTCTCGTAAGAGAGAGGTGCTTGAGAGTTAACACGGTCGGTGGAAGTACAAGTTACATTAAGGACCTCATAAAAAATGAAAATTGCATCCAACAAGTCTATGCATTTAGCACAAGGACCCTTAAACCGAGTAATGAAGTACTATGTGTTTTGAAGTTTGTGCATACTAGTGTTCATCGTGCTAAAGACTATCAGTAGAATCTTTCTAGATGCTAAGAATTGAAAACAAGATCCAACAGTTAGCAATGTTTGGATTTGCCAGTCTTGATCCAACGGTCAATGTTCAAATAAGTTAATCCCTACACTATGTAGTGGTGGTATGCATGGTATTGTAAGAGATAAGAGACAAGATAAAGGTAAGATAAGAAGTGTAGCGAATGGCCGATCTAATGGTAGGTCTCATTGGAGCAAGGTGATTGAGACTTAACACGGTCGGTGGAAGTACAAATTACATCAAGAACCTCGTAAAAAAATGAAAATTACATCCAAGTCCATGCATTTTAGCACAAGGACCCTGACACTGAGTAATGAAGTATTGTGTGTTTTAAGGTTTGCACATACTAGCATTCATCATGCTAAAGACTACCAATAGAATCTTTATAGATGCGAAGAATGGAAAAAAAATATCCAATGGTTAGCAATGTTTGGATTTGCCAGTCTTAATTCGACGGTTAATATGTTCAAAGTTAATCCCTACACTATGTAGTGGTATGGTATTGTAAGAGATAAGAGACAAGATAAAAGATAACATAAGAAGTACTGCGAATGGACGATCCAATGGTAGGTCTCGTAAGAGCAAGGTGCTTGAGAGTTTACACGGTGGATAGAATTACAATTTACATCAAGGACCTCATAAAAAATGAAAATTGCATCCAAGTCCATGCAGTTATCACAAGGACCCTGAAACCGAGTAATGAAGTATTGTGGGTTTTGAGGTTTGCGCATACTAGTGTTCATCATGCTAAAGACTATCAATAGAATCTTTATAGATGCTAAGAATGGAAAAGAAGATCCAACGGTTAGCAATGTTTTGATTTGCCAGTCTTGAGATCCAACGGTTAATGTTTAAAATAAGTTAATCCCTACACTATGTAGTGGGTGTATATATGGTATTGTAAGAGATAAGAGATTAGATAAAAATAAGATAAGAAGTACTGCGAATGGTCGATCTAATGGTAGGTCCCGTAAGAGCGAGGTGCTCGAGCGGTCGGTGGAAGTATAAGTTACATCAAGGACCTCATAAAAATTAAAATTGCATCCAAGTCCATGCATGCATTTAGCACAAGGACCCTTAAACTGAGCAATGAAGTGTGTGTTTTGAGGTTTGCGCATACTAGCGTCCAATGTGCTAAAGACTATCGGTAGAATATTTCTAGATGCTAAGAATGGAAAAGAAGATCCAACGGTTAGCAAATTTTGGATTTGCTAGTCTTGATCGAATGGTCAATGTTCAAAGTTTGGATTTGCCATTCTTGATCCAACGGTCAATGTTCAAAATGGGTCAAAATTGCCTCTCCGCCTGATGTCTTGCCGATCTTTTGAATAACCTTCCCTCCCGATGTTTGGGAAGCAAATCAAAATTTTGAAAACTGGAAAAGTTTGAATTTTTGTGCCGCCAAGGACCAAAGTGGTTTCCTTCCTATGTACTACTACTACTCCTCGTCCATACTCCACACCAACGTGCGGCTGCCGAACACGCCGGAAACATAGAGCCGCCGTACCAAGGCACACGTGCGTAGCACAACACTGTGGATGAGGGGAGATAGATCAGCTGGACTGGTGCGCAAGGGGAAAGGGGAGGAGAGATAGGGCATAGGGAAGGAGAGATACAACATACGATTTGTTTAGCATGTACAGGTCCTGAAATTTACTACTAGTAGAGTGTAGTACACTGTAAGGCCACAAGAGTACCTCGTGTCGTGTCAGACCCATCATAACTTTGCTCTGACATGGAATTTCCTTCAACTTATCTTCGTTGCTGCCCTCTTCCCCTGCCAATGTTTTATTCTGTCACCATGTACAGCGCGTGGACAGAGGTGACCATATGTCCAAGCAAAGAAATATACTACTCCCGCATTGTGTAAACTAGTAAGTTGCACATGCCTTGCAAGTGAGACTTAGATAGTAGACGTATGATATATCATCACTATATAAAATTATAATTGGTAAAGTACAAAAAATTATAAATTTGGTCAACATCTATAAAGTATGGGTGTATATTTGGTCCATGTACTTTGTATCATCATGTAGAAGTCAAAGATTATTAGCTACCTAACACATGAAATTTTTATTAACATGGTCTAGAGAAACAAGGGAGAAGATTCTAGTATGATGGATAAGTGTGTTTTGAGGTTTGTGCATAGCATTCATTATGCCGAAGACTATCAATAGAATCTTCTAGATGCTAAAATGGAAAAGAAGATCCAACGGCTAGAAATGCTAGGATTCACGAGTCTTTATCCAACGGTCAACATTCAAAGTTATCCGTACACTATATAGTGGTTTGTAATGAAGACTATCAATAGAATCTTCAAGATGCTAGAATGCAAAAGAAGATCCAACGATTGGAACTGTTGTGATTCGTGAGTTTTGATCCAACAGTCAATGTTCAAAGTTGTTTATACACTATATAGTAGTAAGATCATGTAGAAGTTAACGATTATTCGCTACTAGTAAGTTGCATGTGAGACTCAGATAGTAGATGTATGACATATCATCACTATATAAAATTATAATTTTAAAGCAAAAAAATTATAAATTTGATCAACATCTATAAAGTATGGGTGTATATTTGGTCCTTGTACTTTGTATCATGATGTAGAAGTCAAAGATTGTTAGCTACCTAACACAAAAAAATTGTGGTAACATGGTCTAGAGAAACAAGGGAGAAGAGTCTAGTATGATGGAGAAGTGTGTTTTGAGGTTTGTGCATAGCATTCATTATATATGCCGACACTATCAATAGAATCTTCTAGATGCTAGAATGGAAAAAAGATCCAATGGCTAGAAATACTGGGATTTGCGAGTCTTGATCCAACGGTCAACATTCAAAGTTATTCGTACACTATATAGTGGTTTGTAATGAAGACTATCAATAGAATCTTCAAGATGCTAGAATGGAAAAGAAGATCCAATGACTAGAAATGTTTGGATTCGCTCGTCTTGATCCAACGGTTAATATTCAAAGTTGTTTGTACACTATATAGTGGTAAGATCATGTAGAAGTCAACGATTATTAGCTACTAGTAAGTTACACGTGAGACTCGGATAGTAGACGTATGACATATCATCACTATATAAAATTATAATTGGTAAAGAACAAAAAATTATAAATTTGATCAACATCTATAAAGTATGGGTGTATATTTGTTCATTGTACTTTGTATCATCATGTAGAAGTCAAATTTTTTTAGCTACATAACTCATGAAATTTGTGATAACATGGTCTAGAGAAACAAGGGAGAAGATTCTAGTATGATGGAGAAGTGTGTTTTGAGGTTTTTGCATAGCATTCATTATGTCGAAGACTATCAATAGAATCTTCTAGATGCTAGAATGAAAAAGAAGATCCAACGGCTAGAAATGCTGGGATTCGCGAGTCTTGATCCATCGATCCACATTTAAAGTTGTTCGTACACTATATAGTGGTTTGTAATGAAGACTATCAATATAATCTTCAAGATGCTAGAATGGAAAAGAGATCCAACGACTGTAAATGTTGGGATTCACGAGCTTGATCCAATGGTCAATATTCAAAGTTGTTTGTACACTATATAGTGGTAAGATCATGTAGAAGTCAACGATTATTATCTACTAGTAAGTTGCACGTGAGCCTTAGATAGTAGACGTATGACATATCATCACTATATAAAATTATAATTGGAAAACATAAAAAATTATAAATTTGATCAACATCTATAAATTATTGGTGTATATTTGGTCATTGTACTTTTTATCATCATGTAGAAGTCACAGATTATTAGCTACCTAACACATGAAATTTGTGATAAAATGGTCTAGAGAAACAAGGGAGAAGATTCTAGTATGATGGAGAAGTGTGTTTTGAGGTTTGTGCATAACATTCATTATATATGTCGAGACTATCAATAGAATCTTCTAGATGCTAGATTGGAAAAGAAGATCCAACGACTAGAAATGTTGTGATTCGCGAGGCTTGATCAAATAGTCAACGTTAAAAGTTATTTATACACTATATATGGTTTGTAATGAAGACTATGGATAGAATCTTCAAGATGCTAGAATGGAAAAGAAGATCCAACGACTAGAAATGTTGGGATTCACGAGTCTTGATCCAACGGTCAATCTTCAAAGTTGTTTGTACACTATATAGTGGTAAGATCATGTAGAACTCAATGATTATGAGCTACTAGTAAGTTTCATGTGAGACTCAGATAGTAGACGTATGACATATCATCACTATATACAATTATAATTGGTAAAGCACAAAAAATTATAAATTTGGTTAACATCTATAAAGTATGGGTGTATATTGGGTCCTTGTAATTTGTATCATCATGTGTAGAAGTCAAAGATTATTAGCTACCTAACACTTGAAATTTTTGGTAACATGGTCTAGAGAAACAAGGGAGAAGATTCTAGTATGATGGAGAAGTGTGTTTTGAGAGGTTTATGCATAGTGCATTCATTATGTTCAAGACTATCAATAGAATCTTCTAGATGCTAGAATGGAAAAGAAGATCCAATGGCTAGAAATGTTTGGATTCAGGAGTCTAGATCCAACAGTCAATATTCAAAGTTATTCGTACACTATATAGTGGTAAGATGTCTAAAAACATGGCTTGTGGCATTCAGATCCATACTCTTCAGTCTGTCTTTACAGAAAGGAACAATCTCGTCAGCACTCGAAAAATTAAGAATGATATTTCCTGATATTTCGAAACTCACATCGACGACATTGTTTACTACAAGAAGATGCACCCGTCTACCTCCGAAAAGACAATTAATTCAAGATCAATCTATCGCATTTACTTGTAGCTCAAGTTTGACCTAATTTCGTTAAATTGTCAAGATGCAAAATATTAGCAAGAAGTTGAACTTGTTGTAAAAACTATCAGTGGTGGTTTGTGATATATTAAATCATCCCCCAATGGTTACCTCCAAAAACATAAAACTTTCAATGCAACCTACAATTTACTTGTAGTTCAAAATTGACCTAATTTCAATAAATAGACATAAAATCACTTTCAAGTGGGCAAAGTTAGCTATAGAAATAAGTTTGAAAACTCATAAAAAATGGGAATCATAAGTAAAACATGACATTCCACTATATATGTCTAAAATCTTAGCTTGTGGCGTTTAGATCCATATCCTTCGGACTTTATTTACGAAAATGAACAATAATCTCATCATCACTCGGAAAATTGAGAATGTTCTTTCCTGATAGTTGGAAACTCACACCAACGGTACTGATTACTACAATAAGATGCATCCATATACCTTCAAATTGACATTTAATTAAAGACAAATATATTCTGCTTACTTGTATCTCAAGTTTGAGCTAATTTTTCGTTAAATTGTCAAGATGCAAAATATTAATTATAAAGGAGTTAAAAACCTATTGTCAAAACTCTCGGTTGGTTTATGATATATTAACTGAGCCCCCAATGGGTACACCTCCAAAAGTTTTTTGTAATTCTTTAGAAGCAACCTACAATTTAGTTGTTGTGGTTCAAGTTTGACCAAAATTTGATAAATATAGGAATGAAGTCATTCAAGTGGGTCAAAGTTAATTAGCTATATAGGGAGTTTGAAAACTCATAAAACCTAGGAATCGTAAGTAAAACACGGTGGTCCACTTAATATGTCTAAAAGCTTGGCTTATGGCATTGAGATCCATATTCTTCAGACTTTCTTTACAGAAAAGAACTATCTCGTCATCACTTGGAAAACTGGGGATTTTCTTGCCTCATAGTTATAAAATCACACCGACAACATTGTTTACTAGAAGAAGATGCACCCATCTACCGACGGAAATACATTTAATTCAAGAGAAATCTACCGCGCTTACTTTTAGCTCAAGTTAGAAATAATATCGTTAAATCGACAAGAAGTCACTGAAGTGTGCATAGTTTGCTAGGAACCTAGAAAAATCCTAGTACTAAAAACTTGGGCATTACGTATAAGAAACCATTGGTCCAGTTTGTGTGATAATTGGGGTGGTTGCATTTTATTTTAACTATGGTAGGTCTCATAGGATAGAGGTGCTTGGGAGTTAACACGATCGATGGAAGTACAACTTACATCAAGGACCTCATAAAAAATGAAAATTACATCCAGGTCCATCCATTTAACACAATGACCCTAAAACTGAATAATGAAGTGTGTGTGTCTTTTGGTTTGTGCATACTGGTGTTCATCATGCTAAAGACTATCAATAGAATCTTTCTCGATGCTAAGGGAAAATAGAAGATCTAATGGTTAGCAATGTTTCGATTTGCTAGTCTTGATCCAACATTCAATGTTTGAAGTTAATTCGTAAACTATACAATGGTGGTATGGTATTGTAAGACATAAAACAAGATAAAGATAAGATAAGAACTACCACGAATGGCTGATCTAATGGTTGGTCTCGTAGGAGCGAGGTGCTTGAGAGTTAAGACGGTCGGTGGAAGTACAAGTTACATAAAGGACCTCATAAAAAAAGAAAATTGCATCCAAGTCCATGCATGCATTTAGCACAAGGACTATGAAACTAAGCAATGAAGTGTGTGTTTTGAGGTTTGCGCATACTAGCTTCCGTTGTGCTAAAGACTATCGGTAGAATCTTGATGCTAAGAATGGAAAAGAAGATCCAACGGTTAGCAAAGTTTGGATTTACCAATCTTGATCTAATGGTCAATGTTCAAAGTTTAGATTTGCCAGTCTTGATCCAAGGGTCAATGTTCAAAACAGGTTCAAAATTTCCTTGCCTCCCGATGTTTGGCCGATCTTTTGAATAACCTTCCCTCCCGATGTTTGGGAAGCAAGTGAAATTTTTGAAAACCGGAAAAGTTCGAATTTTTGTGACGCCAAGGACCAAAGTAGTTTCAATCCTATGTACTACTACTCCTCGTCCCTACTCGACACCAACACGCGGCTGCCGAACATGCCAGAGACACTGAGCCACCATACCAAGGCACACGTGCACAGCGCCACGTTGTGGATGAGGGGAGAGATATCATCCAGACCGGTGCGTGAGGGGAAAGGGGAGGAGAGATGGAGCACATGGAAGAAGAGAGAAAACACACGATTTGTTTTACGTGCATATGTCCTGAAATTTACTACTAGTAGAGTGTACACTGTAAGGCTGTAGGAGTACCTCATGTCAGAAACACATCATAACTTTGCTCTGACATAGAACCACCTTCAACTTCTCTTTGTTGCTGCCCTCTTCCCCTGCCAACCTTTTATTCTCTCAGCATTTACAACGCGTGGACAAAGGTGACCATATGTCTAAGCAAAGAAATATACTACACCCGCATTGTGTAACTAGTAAGTTGCACGTGCCTTGCACGTGAGACTCAGATTGTAGATGTATGACATATCATCACTATATAAAATTATAATTAATAAAGCACAAAAAATTATAAATTTGATCAACATCTATAAAGTATGGGTGTATATTTGGTCCTTGTACTTTGTATCATCATGTAGAAGTCAAAGATTGTTAGCTACCTAACACATGAAATTTTTGATAACATGGTCTAGAGAAACAAGGGAGAAGACTCTAGTATGATGGAGTAGTGTGTTTTGAGGTTTGTGCATAGCATTCATTATGCCGAAGACTGTCAGTAGAATCTTCTAGATGCTAGAATGGGAAAGAAGATCCAACGGCTAGAAATGTTGGGATTCGCAAATCTTGATCCAACGGTCAACATTCAAAGTTCTCCGTACACTATATAGTGGTTTTTGATGCATACTATCAATACAATCTTCAAGATGCTAGAATGGAAAAGAAGATCCAACGACTCAAAATGTTGGGATTCGCGAGTCTTGATCCAAATGGTCAATATTCAAAGTTGTTTGTACACTATATAGTGGTAAGATCATGTAGAAGTTAATGATTATTAGCTACTAGTAAGTTGCATGTGAGATTCAGATAGTAGACGTATGCCATATCATCACTATATACAATTATAATTGGTAAAGCACAAAAAATTATAAATTTGATCAACCTCTATAAAGTATGGGTGTATATTTGTTCATTGTACTTTGTATCATCATGTAGAAGTCAAAGATTATTAGCTACCTAACACATGAAATTTTTGATAATCAATAATATTCTAGTATGATGGAGAAGTGTGTTTTGAGGTTTGTGCATAGCATTCATTATGCCGAAGACAATCAATAGAATCTTCTAGATGCTAGAATGGAAAAGAAGATCCAACTACTAGAAATGTTGGGATTCACGAGTCTTGATCTAACGGTGAATATTCAAAGTTATTCGTACACTATATAGTGGTAATATATTTCTACTACTCTAGTGGAGCAATTTTGAATTGGTTCCATAGCACCAATCCTGACCGTTGGGCTGTTGGATCCAATGGTTCAGAGAAGCTGGATTCATGTGGAATAATACCTAGAGCAAACTCCACCATGCATATTCTAGAACTATCATGTCACCACCCCCCAAAATTTCATAGCACAGTAGGCTGTATTCTCTCTACTACTATAGTGGAGCAGTTTTGAATTGGATCCATTGCACCAATCATGACCGTTGGGCTATTAGATGCAATGGTTCAAAGCAATTAGATTCGTGTTGAATAGTACTCCCTCCGCCAAAATATAAGGCGCCTAAGGATTAGTCAAATGTCAACATTTTTTAAGTTTGACCATGTTTATACACAAAATTTAAAAATTTATAATACTAAATTAATATCAATAGATTCACCATAAAGTATATTTTCTTAATATGTCCATTCAATATTGTAGATGTAGATATTTTTTCCTAAATATTTGGTCAAAGTTAGTAAGGTTTGAATTTTCACCAATCCTTAGGCGCCTTATATTTTGGGACGAAGGGAGTACAGACCTAGAGAAAACTCCACCATGTTCTAGAACCATCATGTCACCACCCACAAAATGCATAAATTAAGTATATTAATAATAACTATCTACACATATTGAGAATACAACCTACTGTGATTTCAAATTTTGGGGTTGGTGACATGATGGTTCTAGAATATGGTGGAGTTTGCTCTAGGTACTATTCAAGACGAATCCAGCTGCTCTGAACCATTGGATCTAACAGCCCAACAATTAGGATTGGTGCTTTGGATCCAATTCAAAACTGCTCCATTATAGTAGTAGATAAAAAGCACACCTTAATAAGGCCTACTATGTGGCATCCGGTAAGGTTCACTTATACATAGTGGAAACTATAAAGTATCTTTAAGCCTAAGGTGCACCTCAAGCTTGTGTGTTGACCATAAAGAATAGAAAAATCATTTCCCCTCTCTCCTTATTTCATGTGATCATTTTCAAAAGGGGTTCAAAATTTTCAAGATGTAGAATCTTAGTAGCTAGAAGTCGAACAGTTTCAACTGAATATATTCATTAACTGCCCAATGGGTACCCCCGAAAGCTTTTTACATAAATATTTCAAACCAACCTACAATTTATTGCTTGTAGTTCAAATTTGAACTTTTTTTCGATACATGAACATAAAGTCATTCAACAAGTGGGCGGGGTCAGCTAGGAACCTTGAAAACTCATAAAACATGGGAATCGTAAGTAAAACACATCCGTCCACCTAGCTAATATGCCGAGAAGCTTGGCTTATGGAATTGAGATCCATATTCTTTGGACTTTCTTTACGAAAAAGAATCATCGCGTCATCACACAAAAAACTGATAATTTTCTTTCCTGATAGTTGGAAACTCACACTGACGACATTGTTTACTACAAGAAGATGCACACATCTAACTCCGAAAAGACAATTAATTCAAGAGCAATCTATCACACTTACTTGTAGCTAAAGTTTGACTTAATTTTGTTAAATTGACAAGAAGTCTCCGAAGTGCGCGAAGTTAGCTAGGAATCCTAGTACTAAAAACTTTGGTATTACGTATAAGAAACTGTGGTCCAGTTTGTGTGATAATTGGGGGGGTTGCATTTTATTTTTACCTTGGTAGGTCTCGTAGGAGTGAGATGCTCGAGAGTTAACACGGTCGATGGAAGTACAAGTTACATCAAGGACCTCATAAAGACTGAAAATTGCATCCAAGTCCATGCATTTAGTACACTAGCATTCTGAACATCTACTACTATAATGGAGCAGTTTTGAATTGGATCCATAGCACCAATCGTGACCGTTGGGCTATTAGATCCAACGGTCTAGAGCAGTTGGATTCGTGTTGAACAGTACATAGAGCAAACTCCACCATGTTCTAGAATCATCATGTCCCCCTTACCCCCCCTAGCAAAAAAAATTGATAGCACAGTAGGTTGTATTTTCAATATGTGTAGATAGTTATTATTAATATGCTTAATGTATGCCTTTTTATCTAACAAGTTTATTGGTTAATAACAACTTACTATTGGTTAAATCACATTTCATACAGTATATACGAGTGTGGCACATGCCTGTGTGTGTGTGCGTGTGAAAACTTTGGCTTGTGGCATTTATTTAGATCAATATTCTTCGGACTTCCTTTACGGGAGAGAATGATCATGACATCACTCGGAAAATTGAGAATGTTCTTTCCTGGTAGTTGGAAACTCACACCGATCATATTGTTTACTACAAGAAGATGCACCCATCTACCTTTGAAAAGACATTTAATTCAAGAGCAGTCTATCACGCTTACTTGTAGCTCAAGTCTAACTTAATTTCATTAAATTGATGCAAAATCTTAGCAAGAAGTTGAACCGTACCTATATATCATCAAAACTCTTAGTGGTTTCCCATATATTAATTGACCCCCTCGCCCAATATATGGGTACCTCCAAGAGAGATATTTCGTCAAACTTTCAAAGCAACCTACAATTTAGTTGTGGTAGTTCAATTTGTACATAATAATTTCGATAAATCGGCATAAAATCAATCAAGTGGGTGAAGTTAGATAGGAAGTTTGAGAACTCGTAAAACATGGGAAATCGTAAGTACAACATGTTTGTCGATAATATATGTCTGAAAACTTGCCTCGTGTGTCATTCATTCTTCGGACTTGCTCTACGAGAAAGAACAATCTCGTCATCACACTCGGAAAATTGAGAATGTTCTTTCCTGACATAGTAGGAAACTCATCTGAAGGAATTGTTTACTACAACAAGATGCACCTATAGACCTCCGAAAAGACATTTAATTCAAGAGAAATCTATATCGCCCTTACTTTTAGCTCAAGTTTTACCTAATTTCGTTAATTGTCAAGATGCAAAATCTATCTTAGCAAGAAGTTAAACCTATTATCGTGCTGGTGGCACGGTGATGCCATGGATAGGCTAAAGATGGGGCCAATGTGTGCTAGGGGAATCCAGGGAGGGAGAACGTCGTGATTCCGCGCACATATATTCTTGTATTCTCTCTATGAATGGTGCTTACAAGTGCTCTTCAAGCTATTGGTGAGAAGGAGACTGTGTCTCCTACTCCCCACAAGCTAGCTCTAGAGTTCTATCTTAGACAGAGAAAATGATCGATCCCTCTCTATGGAGGCCCCGATGCTCCTTATATAGGGGAGCCCGGGTTACAAAATTAGGGCACACGTGGCGGCATATTCCATGTATATGCTCCTCGACTAAAGCTAGATGCTTCTTTATTCCCTTTAACGGCTCGTCCAGGCTTTGGATGTAACCCACTATGTGATCTTTGTCTTTAAGCATCACCAGACACGGGCTACGTCAGCCAACATTGCCCGCGTCATGCTGGTCGCCCATGACCTGCTGGTCCTCCTCTCTGCTTTGCTTAGCTCACGCTACAGCTAGCAAAGCCACCTTTTGACCAGCGGAAGATTCCTTCCTTCTCTTGGAAGCCTTATGATAGTCCGGCTAGCACATGGCTAACCCGGTTATGAGGGTACCTGCATAATAGACAGACAAACATGGCCGACATGTATTTTATGCCGGCCGGGCTAAGGCTAGGGAGATATTCCACGGGCCGGGTCACTACGTGGTTCGGCCTGCCCTGAGGTGACCCGGTCAACACTTGCTTTGACTGTGCTGTACCTCGGCTAACTCGGCCTTTATACACCGGCGTTGCCCTACCGGGGGTATCCCCCCAACATTAGTCCCCAAAGCTGGTGCGATCTTAGCAACTTTAGTTGTTAAGGCCACAACAGGTTCCCATATCCGGATCATTGCCTCTTTGGCCGAGTTACCCTCGTAATCCGGGGTTTTTCCTCTTGCAACACCTTGGCTCATTCCGAGTTATTCCTCGCTGGCCGGGTTTTTCGCTTGCTTATCCGGGTTACCTTTCCTTCCCTTGTACACTTCCCCACGTCCTACGTGGAGGGTAATCATCATTTCGTCTCATTTTAAGGGCCACGCGCATTTAATGTGCCAGTTACTGTTGCAATGTCAGGAATAACTGCTGCGCGTGTCCCTTCACAGCCGTGCCTCGTTAACTGGAACACCATGTCCCGTCATGGGATCTTCTGTTCCCTGTGGCCCTTGCTGTGGCCGTACTCTGATTGGCTGATTCGGCTATGTACACGCCCGTGGCGTGTGGCGTGGCAACCACAAAGGATCCCATTACACGCCCTCTCACGTGGTTAAGTAGGAGGCCTGGGGCAATCTTTGGGGAAGTTCCCCATTCCCTTTGCGCTTCCCAGCCTCCTTTCTCTCCCGCTGCAACTCCACCGCCACTGCTGCTTCTTCGCTGTTGGTGCGCTGCCGCGTCTTTGCTTAGCGGCTCTTCGCATCTGCGGCGCCGCCTCTGTTCAAGATCTCCACCAAGGTCCCTGCTGTTGCGACCTCGGATCGTTAAGGATCCTAAGTCCCTGTGATTAACATGCTAGTCCCTGGATCAATAGCTAGCACTTCACAGTCGATGAATATCATGTAAAACACAAGTCATTATTACACAAATAATCTAGAGTATAATTATTACAACTTGCGTAGCTTATAGCTACCTCAAATAAAACAGCGGAAACTAAATAAATCTTGAGTCCATCAACGCCTCAGGCTAGCTGCGTGAAGACCCGCGATCCCTGTCTTCATCTTTTCGGGGCAAGTAGTTGCATAGTGCCCTGTCTTGTTACACTTGAAGCATGTCACTTCACTCATATCCTTCCCATTGCCATTTCCATTGCAGTGCTTATGGCTGTTGTGGTTATGTCCTCCATGACGATGACCGTTGTGTTTGTGGCCATTGTGGTTGTGGGGTGGTGGTGACGAAGTGCATTGCTTCTGATATGGGGCAGAGTTGTGCTTGTGTGAGGTGGACTTTCTCTTCCGATTCTCTATACTCCTTTGCTTTGCTTCAACTACGACTGCCCTGTCCAGAAGTTCCTGATAGTTATCAAACTTCAGAGCCACAAGCTGAATAGATATTTCATCAATAAGTCCCCTTAAGAACTCCTCCTGTCTCTTGGCATTAGTGGACACATCATCAGGTGCATAACGTGCCTGCTTGTTGAAAAGGTCCCCATACTCGGAGACAGAGCGGTGCAGTTGTTTCAAGTCGTGGAACTCACGTCTCTTAAGTGACATGACTCCCACGGCTATGTGATGAGTACGGAAGGCTGCTTCAAACTGGTTCCAGGTGATAGCTTCAATATCGGGGTGGGTGACCTGGTAGTTATCCCACCATTCAGCAGCTGGTCCCTCAAGTTGGTGCGCGGCAAAGCGCACCCTATCAGCTCCAACAACTTGGACGGTGTCTAACTTCTTGTTGATGGTGCGGAGCCAGTCGTCTGCCACAATTGGCTCAGAACTACTTGATAAAGTTGGAGGGTTCAACCTCAAGAACCGAGTCAAGCGATCATGTTGTGGCGGTGGGGATGGTGGAGGCGGCGGGTTGTTGTTGTTGTTGTTGTTGTTGTTGTTGTTGTTGTTTTGCATGTTTTGAGTGAGGAGTTGGATCAACTGATTCTGGGAGTTCAGAAGTTGTGCTATCTCTAGGGGCATGTTGTTGTTGTTTCCACGGCTTGCCATCTGGAGGGTTTGGGAGGCAGGTTAAGAAATAGATAGAAATCCTAAGGAATAAACTCCTACCCTTATGTAAACAAGAAAGGCACACGAGAAAAGCAAGGCACACATAGCACAAAAATCCACACACTCAACCAAGTTTAACTAACCAATATAAGATTTTTGGTACTCATTACAATCGCGAATAACGTTTGACTATAGAACCTAAAGGTGGTCCAACTACTCTACTCATCATCCACTTATTCATCCTCAATGATGAAGCCTTCCTTTTCCAGCAGTGACTTGTATAGCTCCATGTCCCTCGTCGTGGCTTCAAGCTTCTCTTGAAGTTCCTTCATCACCTGTGGCTCTGGTGTTGCATCTTCGAGCCTTCCTTGAAGTTCCTTCACCTCTTGCAGCTCCTGGGTAGCAGCTTCCAGTTTCGCTCGGAGTTCCTTCTTCTCCTTCTATGGCTTCTTGATCAAACTTGACCCCATAGTCACGGGCGTGATCTTCTCCTCCAAGCTCCTCTTGGCTGCTCGCAGGTCCTTCAACATGGTGGCAAGGTTCTTGAACTCCATCTCGTTCTTTGCGAGCACTAGACTTTGTTCTCTAATCTTCTTGTTCTTATCTTGCACCCTCTTCTCTTGATTAGCGAACCTTTTGTCTTGGGCGGTGAGCTCCCCTCCTAGGGACTTGATCTTCTCTTCCAGCTCTTCGATCTTCTTGTCCTTCTCCTTGACTAGGGCACAAAGCTCGTCATTCCTCACGATCTCAAGGCAGCTCCCCTTCTAAAGGTCATTGATGTGGAACTCCAAGTCTTGATATTGGATTCTTCGACGCTTGCATGTCTTCCTTTCCTCCGGGGTTAACTCGATTGGAACTCCCTTCTCATCACGTCTTCCAAAGAGTTTGATGTAGTGGCCTTCAACCTCTTCATGGTGGCGTCCGCAAAGGCGTCCATTGATTTCCTACAAGGTGATGCTAAGTCCTTTCTCCTTGGAGTCGCTGGTGACGTTGAGCACAATGGCCTCTGTTTTGGGTTCTGTCTGACTGCGCCCTGGTTGGATGACTTCAATCGCCTAGCATCCTTCCTTGTGCATCTCCCTCAACTCGCTTCCCTTGATTGATGGCATGGGTAACTGCAGTGTCTTGATGATGTCCAGAAGGCATTCCCCGAAGCGCAGGCACTTGATGTCTTCGGCGGTGTCGTAGTAGAAGGCCGTCATCTTTTAGGTTAGGAGAGAGAAAATTAGGCACAAGGTGACAAGGAAGGGAAATACTAGAAGAGTACAAATAACTTAGAAGAATATAGAAAGCAAAAACACACATGGTAAAGGTGGTTTCCAATCCTAAGGTCACGTCCTACAGGCAACTTTGTGCTCTGATACCATCTGTTGCGACCTCGGATCGTTAAGGATCCTAAGTCTCTGTGATTAACATGCTAGTCCCTGGATCAATAGCTAGCACTTCACAGTCGATGAATATCATGTAAAACACAAGTCATTATTACACGAATAATCCAGAGTATAATTATTACAACTTGCATAGCTTATAGCTAGCTCAAATAAAACAGCGGAAACTAAATAAATCTTGAGTCCATCAACGCCTCAGGCTAGCTGCGTGAAGACCCGTGATCCCTACGCACCTTTCAATCTTCGGATTCTGCACATAAGACGTGCAGCCAACAAGTTGGGTCAATACTTTGAATGTATTGGCAAATTACACCAAGGAAAGAGTAATACTATCTCTACATGCAAGGCTGAGAGTAGGCTCTGGGGTTCACTTGCGTAAAGCCAATTTTATCAATGTAATGAGAAAAGAGGAAGAAAGTTTTCCTTACTTTGTAAACTTTGATAAATAGTATAGGGTCGAATGGAACACGTGGATATTACTCACCATGTGCCCGATCAACCTAGCACTTGTATATTACGCACCAAGTTCCCGAAATCCCACCCAATGGCGATATTACTCACACCCTGGGGTTTATAAAACGTAAGCTTGGAAAAGAGAGAGAGGAAGATCTTCCAGAGGCTCCATCCTTCAGATGCTCAATGTTGTTCTGTTTCCGTGAACACAGCTGATCGATCAGATTGCAATACTCTCGAGAGGTTGTGCACTTTCCCCACAATCCACGATCAAGTCCTTTTACAGACAAGACCATGGCGAAGCCTTCCCTTAGTAGCCCCTCTACCAGCTGGATCCAACCGTGCCAAGAACCTCCAAATGTTGGTACCCCGGTGAGGTTTCACGGGAAGTACTAAGCCAAGACAGAGCCCATATGTATTGTGGTTGCGCGGGAAGCTTCTGAATTTCTGAAACATGGCAGACTTCTTTGATTCCTGGGCGGCCGTCCTCCACCAAAATCCCACTCGTTGACCTGACAACCATTCCGCCCAGAAGGAAAACTTAATTTTATTTTGAAGGGGGTTTTGAGAAGAAAAGTTCGCTCGAGAGAGCTCTCGTACTTAGAAAATGTTTGAGTCTTTCGAACCCTCCCAACGACAGTTGATATACAACTATATAGCATAGCAAGCATAACTTACAAAAACAGGATAACCTATTGGGATGGAAATTTCTAAGCAAAGAGCTACTGATGGCATACTACAAAACCGCACTTGTAAAATAGTACTAAGAAAAATCTACCAAAATCCTACACATGCATACTACAGAATTTGAAGTGTAAAACATGCATAGTCAAAACTGGGACATTAATATGAACAAGTGGTGTAACTCGCCTTGATCCGAGCAGCAATCTACACAACAATACTCCTCAGCACACTCCGAGCAATCTAACGAAACAAACATGGATTCAATCACAAATGCACAAAACAAGTCACGAAGTCAAATACACATGCATGCAACATGGTAATATGCAAGGATGGATTTGATTTCGACCAAGGGTTTTAACCAGGTGTGTTGTTGAGTTGGGGATGTCATTAGAATTGATTCCCATAGATTTTAAGTATTTTGGGTTAAACCCTAATTTACCAAGCTCAAAACTAGATCTATAACTCCAATCTTCCTCGAGATAGATCTGAACACCCTAAGCAAGATATGACAATTTTCTACAGAAGGTATCGACGATACAAAGCCAACGCAACAAGAATCAACTAAAACGGAGCTACGAATAATTTTCTAGAATTAAAATACTCTAATCTAAACTTTTAATTGTACTGCAAGATTTCTGTGGCAAAACAGTAATATTATTGAAGATCTGTGTTCTACTTGAAAATATGAATCCAACGGTATATTATACGCAATTTTTGGACTAATATTCGAATTTCTATGAATTTTACGAGATTGGAGCTATTTCTGCCTATTTTAAAAGAAAAAGGAAAAAGGGTCAGAGACGCGCGACACGTGGCGGCTTGTGAGTGGGCCAGCGAGGCGCGCGTGACACGACGCGGTGGCGACGCGGCGTCTACGTGGCACTGCCACGCGGCGCGATGCGGTTGGCTGGGCCGGTTGACCGATTGGGGGCCGTCAGATCTAGATCTGACGGTTGGAGATGAAGGGGGCGGCCGACGACTTACCGAGGCGGCGGCGGCTGGTGGCGGCGGACCGCGGCGAGCGGCGGCGGGGTTCCGGCGATGACCGGCGGCGGCGGCAGTGCTCGGACGACGCGCAGCTCCTCCGCGCGGTCCCGTTCCCGAGGGCAGCGTCGGCCCTTCTTCCCCGAGGCGTCGACGGACGGCGGCCAGTGGCGGCGGACGGCGGCGGGGCTCCTGTGAGAAATCCGGCAGCGCTCGGTGGTGGTGGCGGCAGAAAAAGTTAGGGTTCTAGGAGAGCGTGCCGAGGGCTATTTAAAGGTGGAAAGACTTGGCGCGGAAGTCGCGGAGTTTGCTCCGGATTCGCCGGAGGCGGTTGTCTCTGAGGCGTCGGCGGCGGCGTAGCCGAGCCGGACTCGGAGGCGGTGACTGACGGGCGGGGCCCACCTGTCAGCGGGCGCTGGCGGGCTGCTGGGCCGGCCTGGGAGGCGGCTGCGCTGCGCGCCGCTCGCTCGCTGGCGCGCGCGGTAGATAGGCCCCCGGGCTGGCTCGGCCGGCCCGGTTAGGTTAGGTTTCGTGTTTTTTTAATTATTCTTTTATTAATTTCTGAATTGCTATTTGTTTGATAACTTTTGCAAACAGACTCCGAATTAGACGAAATTGGTCTCTAAATTTTTTTAAAAAGGAGAGGGTTAGAATAGAACTATAAAATAACCCTTTTGCAAAGATTTTGGTTGTTAAAAAGGTTAAAAAGCTTTTTACCCCTTTTGTCTATAATTGACTATAGGGTTTGAGAAAATACCTGATGCAAATTTTTGATACGTGATGCCATGATGCAACGATATGGTGCATGCTTCTAGTAACATCTGTAATTGCAAAATTTGGGATGTTACACCTACACCTCCAGGTTCCTCGCCTCCGGTTATGTTTACTCCGATTTTGTCCTCGAGGACCTTGATTTCGCCATGACAGAGGAAGAAGCCGCCGTGGTCGCGCAACAGGAGGAGGATGAAGAGGTCCGCAATCACGGCTACTGGAACGACACATTCGTTTGCGAGGACGATCTGAATTGGCTCTGTGCCACGCGCCGCATCCCCGCTGGTGTCGCCTGTCGCCTCGCCGTCGACAATATCTCTCCCTCTCCCAATCCAGGGGAGTAAGTTGTTTTTCTTTCTCATTTTCAGCGCGGCTTCGGCCTTCCTACCTCTGATTTCTTCTTCGATTTCATCTCTACATATCAACTGCAACCACACCATCTTCCTGCCAATGCCATCACTTCTCTATCCTCTTTTGCCTCTGGCATAGAGGGTACCTCGGCCTCTGGCCGACTAAGGAGCTAAGGATCAAGTTCTTCGGTCTCCAGAAGAATGTTGTTCCTGATCCAGAGCTTGATCCGAAAGAGAAGCGCCTGACCCAATGCGGTGGAGCCTCCATATCTCCCTGCAAGAGCTCCGCATTTCCCCGGGTCACCGGGCTCGAGTCTTGTAAAGGATGGGCCTGGACTTTCTTCTACGTCCAGAATACAACTTCCGAGGACTTGATCCGGCTCCTCCCCTTCAAGCTTGGTCCTCCAGATACCTCTCTTTGGGAGAGTGTCCTGAAGCGACCCACGGCTCTAGCAAATCTTATTGACGGCCGGATCAAGGAGCTGCTTAAGGAGAAACTTCAGGGGAAGGATATTATGATCACCTTCGTCCACAGCCGGGTCTCCCCCTTGCAGAAATGTGCCCACAAGATCTGCTACTTGAGAGGCCCCCACGATCCTCACCGGACTTCCTCCTTCGAGCTCGATAATTTGGCGGTTTACCACCAAGTTAAGTCCATTTTCAACATGGAGAAGGAATTCTTTGAAGATTGGGAATGGGGGCTTGGGCCCTTCACCCGGGATAACGCACCCCCAAAGGTAAACTCCCTTCTTACTATTTCCAGATCTTTCTATATGTCGGACTATTTTCTTAACTTTATCTATTGATGTCTCGTTCTCAGCGATTCCTCCCGCAGCCAATCGAGGATGGCGAGGTGCTGGCAAGCAAGTGGGTACCGGACCGCGTCGAGGGAGATGAGGTGGAGCCTGATCCGGAGACCTTTCTTCCCAGTTCTCATCTCTTACGCATATCTGGTTATGTTTGAATCTTCAGCTAACCCGACTGGTCAGGTCCACGAGGTTCCCCCCTTGCCACTGATGGTCCGGTCCCTACTTCTTCCCAAAAGCACGCGGCTGCCTCGGACGTAGCTTCGGAGGAGCCGCCACCCAAGAAGAGGCAGAAAAAGTCCGGGGGAAAACCTCGACTAAGCCGGCCGCCATGAGCATGGTCTGGAGGGCGCCCAAACCTCGGGCACCCCCAACCTCGGACGATTAAGTCTCTTTGCATTTGCACTTGGGGTTTTTTCCTTTCTGTGTTTGCCTTTGTCTCTTACGGGTTCTTTTTCTCTTTTTGACTTGGTGATTTTATTTTCTAGAGCTCCTAGGGTCATTCCCCAGAGTGGCTCTGGCATAGCGTCTCCAATCCAGAGCAGCCCTTCTCACCCCCGCGATGACAACACTCATCCGCTCAGCCCTATCCAAGAGGGCTCCGCGGTTGCGCCTGATCATAGCCCACCTCACCATGAGGAGGGTAATATCAGTGCGGGGGGTGGTGCGGCAGCTCAGGATACTGCCATGCCGGATCTTCCCAATTCCTCTTCTGCCGTGGCGCCAAGTATTGAGGTGCCAGTTTCATCGGCACCACCCCAAACAAGTTCTCCTTCAGCTCCATCAGCGGTATCAGCACCAGCACCAGCAGCACCAGCACCACCCGCAACAATACCAGCATCCGTAGCAACACGAGCACCAGCAGCATCAACACCAACACCAGCAGTAGCACCAGCAGCAGCAGCAGCCACCAAGCCTCCCAAGAGGAAAGCCCCGTCAACTCCCTTCGGATCAACTATGTCGATCGCGGATATCTTCCAACCAGTTCCTTAGGCTTCATCCGGATCAGAGTCCTTGGATCTTCTACCGCGTCCTCCGTCATCCGGCAAGCTCAAGAAAGCTGCCGGATCAGCCAAGGGCATCACCTTAGGGATTCCCGCTGCCGGATCAGAGGGTAGCTGGCAGTTGGTCCTACATACCAGCCCCGCTGCGGCTCAATCTGCTAGGCGAGAAGCCAACATCAAAGGCCTGGTGGCAAACTACTCTCCCAGCGGCAAAAGTTATAGTCCACTGCTCCTGGAGTATGTGCGTAACTAGAACAATGCTGAGTTCATCGACCCCAAGGATGATCTGCCGGAGAAGTTCGGCCCAGCCGAGTTCAGCGCGCAGATGAACTCTGCCACCAAGTCCATCTCTTTGGCTGGCCGGATGATGGAGGTAATTCTTTTCCTCCGCTGTGGTACTTTGTATAGATGAGGACCTGCAGATTTATCCCCTAGTCCCGGAGCCTCCGAGGGAGTAATTTGTTACTCAGTCGGATGCTCCTAGAGAATTTGGTTTCTGTCCTTAGCAATTTCAAATATTTACCTAGAGCCGGGTTAAGTTCCCTTGGCCCGGATCTTGGACATTTCAAATATCCACACACCTAGAGCCGGGTTAAGTTCCACTTGGCCTGGGTCTTGTAGACTTCGAATATCCACACACCTAGAGCCGGGTTAAGTTCCACTTGGCCCGGATCTTATAGACTTCGAATATCCACACACCTAAAAACCGGTTAAGTTCCAATTGGCCCGGATCTTGTAGACTTCGAATATCCACACACCTGGAGTCGGGTTAAGTTCCACTTGGCCTAGATCTTGTAGACTTCGAATATCCACACACCTAGAGCCGGGTTAAGTTCCACTTGGCCCGGATCTTGTAGACTTCCGATATCCACACATCTAGAGCCGGGTTAAGTTCCACTTGGCCCGGATCTTGTAGACTTCGAATTACTTTTTACTTTGGCTTTGATCTTGACATTGCCTTGTTTATTTCAGATTACCACTAACCGCCGATCTGCCGAGTTCCAGCACCTGCTGGACTCCTATAAAGACATTCGCGTGCGTTATGGCAAACTCCTGGAGGAGCACCAGAAGAAGGGTAATATTTCTTACTTAGACTTTTCCTTCTTCCATTGTCGTTTGTTCGAGTTATCTGTGATCCGTATTAATTTGTTACCCGAACCATGCAGCTGAGGTTGAAGCTAATAATATCATCATGCGGAAGAATCTGGCTGAGATCAAAGGTATCTTATCTTTGTCCACCCCATTATTGTGCGTTCTTTTCTTCATCCGGTGGATTTTTATACTCTGGCTCGGCCGGATTAATCCACTGTTGTAGTTGCTCTTGAAGACAACGTTCCTGTTCCTGATAAGATGACCCATTTCCTCGAACAAACATGGAAACATGAAGTTGAGCTAAAGAAAAAGGACGATGAGATAGCTCGACTGGGGCTCCAGGACTCGGAGATTACTCGGCTGAATGCCGAAATCCAGAGGCTCAAAGACCTCCACAAAACCGAGCTGGACAAGGCAGACCAGGAGTTTGCCGAGGAAAAAGAGCGTTTGACGACTCAAATTTCCAAGGATAAGGATCTATTGGAGGAAGCCGACGTAAAACTTACGTCGGTAACCTCCGAATATGAGAAACTCCAGGCCCACAGCGCCAATGTCCATTCCGAGCTTCAGCGACTCCTCTTCCAGATTGCTCGTGAGTTCTTTGCCCTTGCTTAACTTTCATTCCTCCGGGTTTGGTGCTTTTTTTCACTGTTTCCTCCGCTCTGTTCTCAGGCAAATTTCCAAAAGGTGATACTCCTGCTGCTGCTGCCATAACCCGGTCCCGTGAACAGCGTGTTATCCCTACCGGTCCTGATGTTGAGCCAATCCCGTATGATACGGAGGATCTGCTAGCGAGCTTCTCCACTCGCCTGGAGCTAGTGAAGAACTACGACGCAGACATTATACCAGCGGCAACATGGATGTTCGGCTCCCTCTGGCCCACTAAGCCCATTCCCAAAAGACATACGGCTTTGATAGCCAAATTGATGGAGTGCGAGCATCAGCTGAATCTGTGGCGTGATTCGGCTGCGGGAGCCGGGGCTGACATTGCCTTGCAGTTCTTCCTTTCATGGTACGAAGGAATTGATCTGGGGCTACTTACCCGCATGCGCACCGGATCCAAGTGGACCGAAGATCCGGCGTGGGTTGCGCACCGCAAGGCCAGTGCTAACAAACTTATTCAGTATTCCTTCTGCCATGCTTGGAATGATGGGCCGAGCTACCTCGATGTGTTCGATGATGAAGTTGCTTCTGAATATGAAAATGAAGGGAGTGAGGGTGAGGCCTCCGAGCTTGGCGATGAGGCCGAAGACCCGTAGGATGGCGAGGCCAATCCTGAGAATGAAGCTGAGGCTAGTGCCCCTACCCCAAATTCCAAAGTGCCTTCTTCTTCGGCTGCTGATTCGGCTGGTGCCCCTGCCCCTTAAAAACACTTGATCATATTTGTCAGATCCCCGGAATGCCGGGAAAAAAATGTATCGAAGTACTTTGGTTTGGTTGTGCTATAATTTACTATTTGGAACTAAGTTCTTAATGTTGGATTGTCGTGGGAAAAGTCCCCGAGTTTCGTTTTCTTATTCCCCCAATTCTAGACTCGGCTCGCGTCAACCTTGATTCAGTTTTTTGACTTACGAATCCGAGGTTCAAACAATTGACTTAACAATACTTGAAACTTTGAGATCAGCTCAAAATAATCCGGTGTTAGATAAATATAGTACATAAAGGGTTAGTCGAAATAACAAATGTCAGCTCGCTTAAGTTCTTTTCCTTAGTCGTTTTTCATGTGCTTTGCCATTCCAAACTAGTTCTCTTGCTTGCCATGAAGCCAATTCTTGTTGGACAACAACAAAGTCAAAGAGTTGGGTTTTTGGTGCTCACACATTACTAATCCGACTAAGATATAAGCGACTCAACCCAGCCAACATAAAAATATGAAAACGAGAAAGATAATGATTACGGCAGTCCCCGAGTCTCTGCTTGGGATGCCAAAATTTCGTTAATAAGCTCATTGACGACATACATACCGACATATGAGTAGCTCGGATACATTCACCTCTTTGTCAGGTGTGAAAAGGAAGAAGTAGTTCTATATTCCACGGTCGCTTAGATTCCTCTCCGGACCTGTCCGCCTTGTTCTTTTCCTCTGGTTGTGCATCAATAAGATAATAGGAACCATTGTGCAAGGATTTGCTTACAATGAAAGGTCCTTCCCATGGAGGGGATAGCTTATGCATGCTAGTAGTGTGCTGTATCAATCGGAGTACCAGGTCACCTTCCCGGAAGACTCGGGGGTTTACTTTCCGGCTATGATAGTGTCGCAGGTTTTGCTGATATATGGCGGATCTAGACAAGGCCAGTTCTCTCGCTTCTTCCAGCAGATCAACATCATTTTGCCGGGCCTCTCGCACTTCGTCTTTCGTGGATTGGGTGACTCTTGGCAAATCATGCTCTATGTCGGCCGGTAATACGGCTTCTGCCCCATATACCAGAAAAATGGCGTATAGCCCATTGATCGATTTGGAGTTGTCCTTAAGCTCCACAATACTGCTGGTAGTTCTTCTATCCAGCATCCCGCTAATCTTTGCAGCGGCTCTATGAGCCAGGGTTTATCCCAGACAAAACTAGTTCATTGGATCTTTCCACTTGCCCGTTCGATGCGAGGTGGGCTACTGAGGTGACATCTAGCCGGATCTTCTTTTCTCGGCAGAACCTCACAAATGCTCCTTCGGCGAAGTTAGTGTCATTATCTGTTATAATACTATGTGGATAGCCATATCTCAGGATTATATCCTTGAGGAATTTTGTAACACCCTCGAATCGGCCCTATGCAAGTTTTAGCGCTTCCCGCCAAACCCGCATAGAAACGATTCAAGGACGCCCACCAGGCACTTTCGTGCGGGTGGAAAACGAAGTAATACCATTACACATTAGTCCACGATGGAACCCACAGAACATATATATACAACAACGACTCCATGAGTCAAGAATACAGATATACAATACAAAGATCCAAATCACCTTGAAAACGATAGAGCGTCCGACCACGAACAATATGCAAATGGGGCTAAGAGCCCTGAAGAATAACCAATCGCATCCATAACCCTGCCCAGGCCAAGCCGGAAGGGTAACCCTCCTAATGACGTTGATCACAAACCTGCTAAAACAAAAGGGGTGCCGACAAAGGGCAAAGGAAAAAGCGGAGCGTCAGTACTGAGGCCAGTACATGGCGAGGCTAGAATTCGGCGGCTCTCGCCTACTTAGGTATGGTGGGCTGAAGCGGCAATGCTGTGGCACTAAACAACCTATAGAGACTCGATACAACTGGCGGTTATGAGAGAGGGATAAGAAAGACCTATCTGGATCCAACCTGAAGCTAACACCAAACAACCCATCCTGGTATTCCCCCCTTGAGACCAAACGAGGAAGTCGGACCAAGGAACTCACATAGTTGGCAATTTTACTCATTCCGTTATAGTTGCAGCAATTACTAATCAGATATAGATAGCATGAGTCATCCTGATAGCATAAGTAGTGGGCGGTTTTAATCACCAATCCGTTGTAGTTGGAACATTTACTAGTCATATATAATTGTCCTGAGGAATCCCAAAACCCAGCAATTATTGGCACTTTTATCACATTCCATTGGAGTTGAAATACTTACTAGGCAGGTATAGTATGACACAGATCACCACAGATCCACCAGTTGTTGGCATTTTTATTATCCATTCCATTGTAGTGAAGCTGATTACTAGTCACATATTAAGTCAAATTTATAACACTACTTTAGTTATGCTTGTCTATGATTGAGATACTGTGCTCCAAGTCGTCCATAACCGCGGACACGGCTTTTAGAAAGTTTTACCCTACAGGGGTGCACAAATAGCAACACACACTCGACAACCTCGGAAAAACCAACTCAAAACCCAACGAGGCATTCACGACAAAGTGATGACAGGATTCATAAAATATTTCAGGGGGGCACCCCACTAAGCTACCCGCAACGAAGTTGGCCGGCTCCGGAACAGACCCAGGGTTTGTGACAATGGCTGTAAACGACTAGGAACCCGAAAGTGTGACTGGGCTTGTCGATACCACGAAAACATTCCACGTTCCAAAACAGTACAGGTGCTCCACGCACAATCTTAAATAAAGCAGTAAAGCATGGCATAAGTGCAGAATAGTAATAAAGCCCCAAACTACTTGTGGACCAAAGAAATAGAAATGAATCAAGCTCTGGCTCAGGGGGGTCCATAAGGCCTCCCGGATATGGATAGTGCGAATAGTCAAGGAACAGGTATCAAGTACTCGGGGTCCTACGGGACACAAGTGAGCGTGGAAGAACCAAATAACATCTATTGCCCACCGATGCCTCTGCATTAGTTATATCTAGCATTTTAATAGTTGTATTTAAAGTCATGATCATCTCCACCATTAAGCATCTCCACCGTTAAGCATCTGCCAACCTTCCAACAACTGTGGTACTTGACAACACGAGATCGCACCTGAGCAAGCAACTACGACTCGCAAGGCCAGCTATCTACCAAACACAGGTAATAGGAGGTATCCAAGGCAATATAGAGGCTGCACGGGATATAACTAGTGTTCGGAAACTAAAGCATCACGACACAGATAGCAATAGATCAACAGGAAGAAATAAAGACTATAAATGCAAAATAGGTAGAAAGGGGGAGAATGCTTGCCTGGGAAAACACTGTCGAAGGATCATATCCGGAGAACTTGTCGACACTCGCAACATCTCATCGGCC
The DNA here is from genome assembly GCA_910589775.1 of Avena eriantha. Classification (NCBI taxonomy): domain Eukaryota; kingdom Viridiplantae; phylum Streptophyta; class Magnoliopsida; order Poales; family Poaceae; genus Avena; species Avena eriantha. Next base: position 392,288,870 of record OU342741.1, read on the forward strand.
TAATCCGCGAAGAAGCAAACACTAGAAGAAACACCGGATGCAATATTTAATACTACGGTAGAAGATCCGGCATGCTTATGATATGATGCATGGCACGACATAGATGTGGTGCAATTAGGCATTATTAAGCGGAACCGGGTCCCGACAATTAATTAAACGGTTCAAGTTATTTAACAACCCCGCAATTTAAATGTTGTGTTAACAAGACAAAACATGGCATCGGTTCACTACACAAATTTAAATGGAGTCCAGAATAAGCCAGAGATATCCCGCATATGGACTCCATATTTAATTATGAGGTGAATCGGCATAATGCCCCCAACCCACATGGTATGCATGTGAGATGAACAATTTAATATGCGGCAGGTTTTATATATAGCATTTATAAAATAGGGGCTCGGGAAAGGTTCACACATCTGGGTTCGGAAGATCTTGAGTTCCGAGGGTTCGGGGTTCGGTCTCAGGGTTCGACGGGGTCAGCAGGATCGGTCTCGGTCAACGGAAGTAGATCTTGTTGGATCCGTGGTCTTCGGGTCCAGGTAGAAGAGCTCGTCGTCCGGGGTCTCGGTCATCGAATTCGGGAAGAAGAGCTTGTTGGTCCCGGGTTCCATGTCGGCGTACTTGGCGTCCCGGGGATCTTCGGAACCCGTGAAGTAGATCTTGTCGCACAGTGTCCGGGATGAAGATCTTGGTGGGCCGGGGTCTTCGGGTTTGCGGACATCTTATCCGTGACGGAGGTCTTGGTTGCACCATGTACATCCTTCGAAAACCATCGGCATCGAGCCAGTCTTGTCAGTGTTCTCCGCGTTCATTTGTCTTGGGATCGGTACATACAACAACGAAACATGGCGAGGTAGACCTTCCTGCGCACCTGTTGGTAAAGGGACAGGGTCGAAACACTGAACCACGAGCACTAACGGAACACACATGCAGGTTGTAGGGGTAGACAAACCCACTAGCATCTGGACAAGGGGTTGAACGTGAAGCCCTTGCTTGCGTCTGAAGAGGAAAAACAACAAGGAGATGATACAGGGTGGCGCTCGACGTCGGGGTGGAGGACGGCGAACTCAGGTGCTGACGAGGTGGTCCGGCACCACACGGGGAGCGGCAGACGTCGAGGACGCGGCTAAGAGCCTCGCGGAGCTCGAGGCGGTCGGAGTTGCAGGGGACCATCGCGGGGTCGCGAGGAGGAGGCCGGCGACGCTGCACCATGTGAGGATGGGCGAAGAAGGCAGACTCGCTGGCGGCGGCGGATCCAGGCCGACGGTGGGCCAAAGCGGGGGTGCCATGGAGCGCAGAGGCAAGGATGGGCGGGGACACATGGCGGCGGCTCGAACGACGGCGAGTGGCAGCGTCTGCGGCCCCGGGAGGCGCTGGGGAGCTCGTGAGGGGCGGCGGTCTGCTCGGGGACAGGGGACGCAAAGGGGCGCCCGCACGGAGAGGAGGGGCCCGCGGAGGAGGTCGGGCCCGGGGCGGCGGTGGAGATCGGCCGACGATGTAGCGGTGAAGCAGGGGGCTCGATGGAGCGGTGACGGATATGAGGCTGGGGACGAGCGCGACGACGGCGCGACGCGGGACGGAGGAGGCAAAACGAGGCACCGGCGCGGCGCACAGAGGGGGTCAAGCTGGGGCCGCCCATGGCGACCGGCGGCAGGAGATGAGGCGCCGGGGGATGTGGTGGATGACGTAGGGGGCGAGGAAGCAGAGAGCAGTAGGGCTCTCTGCGGTGAGGCCAAGGTCGCTCACGGCGGCGAGCAGCGAGAGAGGTGGTCAGAGACAAGCTCGAGCAGGGGAGGGAGCCGCCTGCGCACCAGAGCAGAGGGAAACGAGCGGAGAGGCGACCGGGGATTGCGGGGAAACGACGAACGGCGGTTGGTGGGATCTGTGCGGGTTAGGATCGCGTGAGTGGGGTGGGGCTGGGAGAGAGAGGAGGGGTTGAGGCGCGCGCATGGGAGTGCGGCAGGTGGTGGACCAGGGTGAGGAGCGGGGCAGCGTGGCTCGCGGTGCACGGGAGGTGGAGCGTGTCGGGCGGTGGCGATCGGGTTTGACCCAGGTGGTGGGGCCGGGCGACGGGAGTGGCGATGTGTGCGTGCTAGTGCGTGTGGCTTTGCTTTCTGCGTCGCACGTGCGCGCGTGAGTTGCGGCGGCGGCGGGGTAGGTAGGTGTTAGGCAGACTAGGGTTTAGTTAGATGGGCCGGTAGAGGTGGTTTGGCCGGTTGGGCCTCTGGCCTGGCCGGCTGGACTGCCTCCCGGATAAAATAGTTTTTCTTTTGTTTAATTATTTGTTTTTATACAAAAGACTTTTACAAATAGTTTTTAGACAAACCAAATATCTAGGAAGACCTAGGGTTTGTATTTTGAAATGAGAGGGGATAATATAGAAAAACAAAATAGGATTTTTGGAAAATAGTTTTAGGCAAATAATATGCATGATGATGACGATGCTCAAATGCAATGTGGCATGATGACATGAGCATGCGGTCATGATGATGCAATGCACAAAAACACCGCGATTTTCTAGTAGTGGTTTTTAGCGGGGCACCACAATTCGACACCACTAACAATGGATCTCGCCCTCGAGATCCGCCTAATGGTACCGGGAAGAAGGTCGGCGATCTGAATCTTCTCGCTTCGTATAGATCCTCGCGACACCACTAACAAAGATTCTTGATCCACCTTGAAATCGGCGACACCACCAACAAGGTGTCGTTGTCCGTGATCGTCGAGAGAACACTCCGGGAACAAAGGGCGAAGGTAGAGGTATCAACAAATAAAGCCACCTCTAGCTTCCGTGGACGGAGTAAAATTGCTAGATCCACCGATTCAATGTACAAAGCGAATTATAAGAGTAGTGATATGGTCATGACTCCATCCCGCACTCAAAACATTACTGTGTACATGAATAGTTGAGTTATGCAATCAACTCTCAAAATCAGACTGAAGATCTCAACAAGCGGGGTTCGGAAACAAAGGAGTGATGCAGGCTCTGCATCGGATCTGGCGTAGATGATGGCGTCGTCTTGGAAACTCCAGAAGGCACAAAGATTGAACAACGAGAAGTCCAACAAAAGAAGGGTTCCTCAGATGGCGTGAAGTCCGGGTTGTAGAACACCGTTATCAAAGGAGGTAGCGAAACCCTAAAGGTACGACGGAAACCCAACCACGAGAAATCCTGGACTCGGAGTAAAGATAAGAGAGAAGATTCAAAACACGCAGAGGTAAGAGGAGAATAGCAGAGGGGTAAGGAGTAAAATCAGACCTAATCAGATCTATCCAACCGATTTTCCAAATAGTTTTGAAACTCTACTTCGGCCGTTAGCTAGGTTATCCTACAGTCTGGACTTGTGGGGTATCGTAACTACTGAGCTCTGATACCACTCTGTAACACCCTTGAATCGGCCCTATGCAAGTTTTAGCGCTTCCCACCAAACCCGCATAGAAACGATTCAAGGACGCCCACCAGGCACTTTCGTGCGGGTGGAAAACGAAGTAATACCATTACACATTAGTCCACGATGGAACCCACAGAACATATAAATACAACAATGACTCCATGAGTCAAGAATACAGATATACAATACAAAGATCCAAATCACCTTGAAAACGATAGAGCGTCCGACTACGAACAAGATGGAAATGGGGCTAAGAGCCCTGAAGAACAACCAATGGCGTCCATAACCCTACCCAGGCCAAGTCGGAAGGGTAACCCTGCTAACGACGTCGATCACAAACCTGCTAAAAAAAAGGGGTGCCGACAAAGGGCAAAGGAAAAACAGGAGCATCAGTACTAAGGCCAGTACATGGCGAGGCTAGAATTCGGCGGCTCCCACCTACTTAGGTATGGTGGGCTGAAGCGGCAGCGCAGCGGCACTAAACAACCTATAGAGACTCGATACAACTGGCGGTTATCAGAGATGGATAAGAAAGACCTATCTGGATCCAACCTGAAGCTAACACCAAACAACCCATCCTAGTATTTCGCCCTCGAGACCAAATAAGGAAGTCGGACCAAGGAACTCACACAGTTGGCAATTTTACTCATTCTGTTATAGTTGCAGCAATTACTAATCAGATATAGATAGCATGAGTCATCCTGATAGCATAAGTAGTGGGCAGTTTTAATCACCAATCCGTTGTAGTTGGAACATTTACTAGTCAGATAAATTGTCCTGAGGAATCCCAAAACCCAGCAATTGTTGGCACTTTTATGACATTCCATTGGATTTGCAATACTTACTAGGCAGGTATAGTATGACACAGATCACCACAGATCCACCAGTTGTTGGCATTTTTATTATCCATTCCATTGTAGTGAAGCTGATTACTAGTCACATATTAAGTCAAATTTATAACACTACTTTAGTTATGCTTGTCTATGATCGAGATACTGTGCTCCAAGTCGTCCATAACCGCGGACACGGCTTTTAGAAAGTTTTACCCTACAGCGGTGCACAAATAGCAACACACACTCGATCAACCTCGGAAAAACCAACTCAAAACCCAACGAGGCATTCACGACAAAATGATCACAGGATTCATAAAATATTTCAGGGGGCCACCCCACTAAGCTACCCGCAACAAAGTTGGCCGGCTCCAGAACGGACCCAGGGTTTGTGATAATGGTTGTAAACGACTAGGAACCCGAAAGTGTGACTAGGCTTGTCGATACCGCGAAAACATTCCACGTTCCAAAACAGTACAGGTGCTCCACGCACAATCTTAAATAAAGCAGTAAAGCATGGCATAAGTGCAGAATAGTAATAAAGCCCCAAACTACTTGTGGCCCCAAGAAATAGAAATGAATCAAGCTCTGGCTCAGGGGGGGTCCATAAGGCCTCCCGGATGTGCATAGTGCGAATAGTCAAGGAACAGGTATCAAGGACTCGGGGTCCTACAGGACACAAGTGAGCGTGGAAGAACCAAATAACATCTATAGCCCACCGATGCCTCTGCATTAGTTATATCTAGCATTTTAATAGTTGTATTTAAAGTCATGATCATCTCCACCATTAAGCATCTCCACCGTTAAGCATCTGCCAACCTTCCAACAACTGTGGTACTTGACAACACGAGATCGCACCTGAGCAAGCAACTACGACTCGCAAGGCCAGCTATCTACCAAACACAGGTAATAGGAGGCGTCCCAGGCAATTTAGAGGCTACACGGGATATAACTAGTGTTCAGAAACTAAAGCATCGCGACACAGATAGCAATAGATCAACAGGAGGAAATAAAGACTATAAATGCAAAATAGGTAGAAAGGGGGAGAATGCTCGCCTAGGAAAACACTGTCGAAGGATCATATCTGCAGAACTTGTCGACACTCGCAACATCTCATCGGCCTAATCCGCGAAGAAGCAAACACTAGAAGAAACATCGGATGCAATATTTAATACTACGGTAGAAGATCCGGCATGCTTATGATATGATGCATGGCACGGCACAGATGCGATGCAATTAGGCATTATTAAGCGGAACCGGCTCCCGACAATTAATTAAACGGTTCAAGTTATTTAACAACCCCGCAATTTAAATGTTGTGTTAACAAGACAAAACATGGCATCGGTTCACTACACAAATTTAAATGGAGTCCGGAATAAGACAGAGATATCCCGCATATGGACTCCATATTTAATTATGAGGTGAATCGGCATAATGCCGCCAACCCACATGCTATGCATGCGAGATGAACAATTTAATATGCGGCAGGTTTTATATATAGCATTTATAAAATAGGGGCTCGGGAAAGGTTCACACATCTGGGTTCGGAAGATCTTGAGTTCCGGGGGTTCAGGGTTTGGTCTCAGGGTTCGACGGGGTCAGCGGGATCGGTCTCGGTCAACGGGAGTAGATCTTGTCGGATCCGTGGTCTTCGGGTCCAGGTAGAAGAGCTCGTCGTCCGGGGTCTCGGTCATCGAATTCGGGAAGAAGAGCTTGTTGGTCCCGGGTTCCATGTCGGCGTACTTGGCGTCCCGGGGATCTTTGAAACCCGTGAAGTAGATCTAGTCGCACGGTGTCCGGGATGAAGATCTTGGTGGGCCGGGGTCTTCGGGTTTGCGGACATCTTATCCGTGACGGAGGTCTTGGTTGCACCATGTACATCGTTCGAAAACCATCGGCGTCGAGCCGGTCTTGTCAGTGTTCTCCGCGTTCATTTGTCTTGGCATCGGGACATACAACAACAAAACATGGCGAGGTAGACCTTCCTACGCACCTCTTGGTAAAGGGACATGGTCGAAACACTGAACTACGAGCACTAACAGAACACGCATGTAGGTTGCAGGGGTAGACAAACCCACTAGCATCTGGACAAGGGGTTAAACGTGAAGCCCTTGCTTGCGTCTGAAGAGGAAAAACAGCAAGGAGATGATACAGGATGGCGCTCGACGCCGGGGTGGAGGACGGTGAACTCAGGTGCTGACGAGGTGGTCCGGCACCACGCGGGGAGCAGCAGACATCGAGGGCGCGGCTAAGAGCCTCGCGGAGCTCGAGGCGGTCGAAGTGGCTGAGGACCATCGCGGGGTCGCGAGGAGGAGGCCGGCGACGCTGCACCATGCGAGGATGGGCGACGAAGGTAGACTCGCTGGCGGCGGCGGATCCAGGCCGACGGCGGGCCAAAGCAGGGGTGCCATGGAGCGCAGAGGCAAGGATGGGCGGGGACACACGGCGGCGGCTCGAACAACGGCGAGTGGCAGCGTCTGCGGCCCCGGGAGGCGCTGGGGAGCTCGTGAGGGGCGGCTGTCTGCTCGGGGACAAGGGACGCGAAGGGGTGCCCGCACGGAGAGGAGGGGCCCGCGGAGGAGGTCGGTCCCGGGGCGGCGGTGGAGATCGGCCGGCGATGCAGTGGTGAAGCAGGGGGCTCGACGGAGCGGTGACGGACAGGAGGCCGGGGACGAGCGCGACGGCGGCGCGACGCGGGACGGAGGAGGCACAGCGAGGCACCGGCGCGGCGCATAGAGGGGGTCGAGCTGGGGCCGCCCATGGCGACCGGCGGCCGGAGATGAGGCGCCCGGGGATGTGGTGGATAACGCAGGGGGCGAGGAAGCAGAGGGCAGCAGGGCTCTCTGCGGTGAGGCCAAGGTCGCTCACGGCGGCGAACAGTGAGAGGGGCGGTCAGAGACAAGCTCGAGCAGGGGAGGTAGCGGCCTGCGTACCAGAGCAGAGGGAAACAAGGGGAGAGGCGACCGGGGATTGCGGGAAACGACGAACGGGGGTTGGTGGGATCTGTGCGGGTTAGGATCGCGTGAGTGGGGTGGGGGTGGGAGAGAGAGGAGGGGTTGAGGCGCGCGCATGGGAGTGCGGCAGGTGGTGGACCAGGGTGAGGAGCGGGGCAGCGTGGCTCGCGGTGCACGGGAGGTGGAGCGTGTCGGGCGGTGGCGATCGGGTTTGACCCAGGTGGTGGGGCCGGGCGACGGGAGTGGCGATGTGTGCGTGCTAGTGCGTGTGGCTTTGCTTGCTGCGTCGCATGCGCGCGCGTGAGTTGCGGCGGCGGCGGGGTAGGTAGGTGTTAGGCAGACTAGGGTTTAGTTAGATGGGCCGGTAGTAGGTGGTTTGGCCGGTTGGCCCTCTGGCCTGGCCGGCTAGACTGCCTCCCGGATAAAATAGTTTTTCTTTTGTTTAATTATTTGTTTTTATACAAAAGACTTTTACAAATAGTTTTTAGACAAACCAAATATCTAGGAAGACCTAGGGTTTGTATTTTGAAATGAGAGGGGATAATATAGAAAAACAAAATAGGATTTTTGGAAAATAGTTTTAGGCAAATAATATGCATGATGATGACGATGCTCAAATGCAATGTGGCATGATGACATGAGCATGCGGTCATGATGATGCAATGCACAAAAACACCGCGATTTTCTAGTAGTGGTTTTTAGCGGGGCACCACAATTCGACACCACTAACAATGGATCTCGCCCTCGAGATCCGCCTCATGGTACCGGGAAGAAGGTCGGCGATCTGAATCTTCTCGCTTCATGTAGATCCTCGTGACACCACTAACAAAGATTCTTGATCCACCTTGAAATCGGCGACACCACCAACAAGGTGTCGTTGTCCGTGATCATCGAGAGAACACTCCAGGAACAAAGGGCGAAGGTAGAGGTATCAACAAATAAAGCCACCTCTAGCTTCCGTGGACGGAGTAAAATTGCTAGATCCACCGATTCAATGTACAAAGCGAATGATAAGAGTAATGATATGGTCATGACTCCATCCCGCACTCAAAACATTACTCTGTACATGAATAGTTGAATTATGCAATCAACTCTCAAAATCAGACTGAAGATCTCAACAAGCGGGGTTCGGAAACAAAGGAGTGGTGCAGGCTCTGCATCGGATCTGGGGTAGATGATGGCGTCGTCTTGGAAACTTCGGAAGGCACAAAGATTGAACAACGAGAAGTCCAACAAAATAAGGGTTCCTCAGATGGCGTGAAGTCCGGGTTGTAGAACACCGTTATCAAAGGAGGAAGCGAAACCCTGAAGGTACGACAGAAACCCAACCACGAGAAATCCTAGACTCGGATTAAAGATAAGAGAGAAGATTCAAAACACGCAGAGGTAAGAGGAGAATAGCAGAGGGGTAAGGAGTAAAATCAGACCTAATCAGATCTATCCAACCGATTTTCCAAATAGTTTTGAAACTCTACTTCGGCCGTTAGCTAGGTTATCCTACAGGCTGGACTTGTGGGGTATCGTAACTACTGAGCTCTGATACCACTCTGTAACACCCTCGAATCGGCCCTATGCAAGTTTTAGCGCTTCCCGCCAAACCCGCATAGAAACGATTCAAGGACGCCCACCAGGCACTTTCGTGCGGGTGGAAAACGAAGTAATACCATTACACATTAGTCCACGATGGAACCCACAGAACATATAAATACAACAATGACTCCATGAGTCAAGAATACAGATATACAATACAAAGATCCAAATCACCTTGAAAACGATAGAGCGTCCTACTACGAACAAGATGCAAATGGGGCTAAGAGCCCTGAAGAACAACCAATGGCGTCCATAACCCTACCCAGGCCAAGTCGGAAGGGTAACCCTGCTAACGACGTCGATCACAAACCTGCTAAAAAAAAGGGGTGCCGACAAAGGGCAAAGGAAAAACAGGAGCGTCAGTACTAAGGCCAGTACATGGCGAGGCTAGAATTTGACGGCTCCCGCCTTCTTAGGTATGGTGGGCTGAAGCGGCAGCGCAGCGGCACTAAACAACCTATAGAGACTCGATACAACTGGCGGTAATAAGAGATGGATAAGAAAGACCTATCCGGATCCAACCTGAAGCTAACACCAAACAACCCATCCTGGTATTTCCCCCTCGAGACCAAACGAGGAAGTCGGACCAAGGAACTCACACAGTTGGCAATTTTACTCATTCCATTATAGTTGCAGCAATTACTAATCAGATATAGATAGCATGAGTCATCCTGATAGCATAAGTAGTGGGCAGTTTTAATCACCAATCCGTTGTAGTTGGAACATTTACTAGTCAGATATAATTTTCCTGAGGAATCCCGAAACCCAGCAATTGTTGGCACTTTTATCACATTCCATTGGAGTTGCAATACTTACTAGGCAGGTATAGTATGACACAGATCACCACAGATCCACCAGTTGTTGGCATTTTTATTATCCATTCCATTGTAGTGAAGCTGATTACTAGTCACATATTAAGTCAAATTTATAACACTACTTTAGTTATGCTTGTCTATGATCGAGATACTATGCTCCAAGTCGTCCATAACCGCGGACACGGCTTTTAGAAAGTTTTACCCTACAGCGGTGCACAAATAGCAACACACACTCAATCAACCTCGGAAAAACCAACTCAAAACCCAACGAGGCATTCACGACAAAGCGATCACAGGATTCATAAAATATTTCAGGGGGCCACCCCACTAAGCTACCCGCAACAAAGTTGGCCGGCTCCAGAACAGACCCATGGTTTGTGACAATGGCTGTAAATGACTAGGAACCTGAAAGTGTGATTGGGCTTGTCGATACCGCGAAAACATTCCACGTTCCAAAACAGTACAGGTGCTCCACGCACAATCTTAAATAAAGCAGTAAAGCATGGCATAAGTGCAGAATAGTAATAAAGCCCCAAACTACTTGTGGCCCCAAGAAATAGAAATAAATCAAGCTCTGGCTCAGGGGGGGTCCATAAGGCCTCCCGGATGTGCATAGTGCGAATAGTCAAGGAACAGGTATCAAGGACTCGGGGTCCTACAGGACACAAGTGAGCGTGGAAGAACCAAATAACATCTATTGCCCACCGATGCCTCTGCATTAGTTATATCTAGCATTTTAATAGTTGTATTTAAAGTCATGATCATCTCCACCATTAAGCATCTCCACCGTTAAGCATATGCCAACCTTCCAACAATTGTGGTACTTGACAACACGAGATCGCACCTGAGAAAGCAACTACGAATCACAAGGCCAGCTATCTACCAAACACAGGTAATAGGAGGCGTCCAAGGCAATATAGAGGCTACACGGGATATAACTAGTGTTCGGAAACTAAAGCATCGCGACACAGATAGCATTAGATCAACAAGAGGAAATAAAGACTATAAATGCAAAATTGGTAGAAAGGGGGAGAATGCTCGCCTGGGAAAACACTGTCGAAGGATCATATCCAGAGAACTTGTCGACACTCGCAACATCTCATCGGCCTAATCCGCGAAGAAGCAAACACTAGAAGAAACATCGGATGCAATATTTAATACTACGGTAGAAGATCCGGCATGCTTATGATATGATGCATGACACGGCACAGATGCAGTGCAATTAGGCATTATTAAGCGGAACCGGCTCCCGACAATTAATTAAACGGTTCAAGTTATTTAACAACCCCGCAATTTAAATGTTGTGTTAACAAGACAAAACATGGCATCGGTTCACTACACAAATTTAAATGGAGTCCGGAATAAGACAAAGATATCCCGCATATGGACTCTATATTTAATTATGAGGTGAATCGACATAATGCCCCCAAAGCACATGATATGCATGAGAGATGAACAATTTAATATGCGGAAGGTTTTATATATAGCATTTATAAAATAGGGGCTCAGGAAAGGTTCAGACATCTGGGTTCGGAAGATCTTGAGTTTCGGGGGTTCGGGGTTCGGTCTCAGGGTTCGACGGGGTTAGCGGGATCGGTCTCGTTCAATGGAAGTAGATCTTGTCGCATCCGTGGTCTTTGGGTCCAGGTAGAAGAGCTCATCGTCCAGGGTCTCGGTCATTGAATTCGGGAAGAAGAGCTTGTTGGTCCCGGGTTCCATGTCGGCGTACTTGGCGTTCCGGAGATCTTCGGAACCCTTGAAGTAGATCTTGTCGCACGGTGTCCGGGACGAAGATCTTGGTGGGCCGGGGTCTTCGGGTTTGCGGACATCGTATCCGTGATGGAGGTCTTGGTTGCACCATGTACATCCTTCAAAAACCATCGACATCGAGCCGGTCTTGTCAGTGTTCTCCGCGTTCATTTCTCTTGGCATCGGGACAGACAACAACGAAACAGGGCGAGGTAGACCTTCCTGCGCACCTGTTGGTAAAGGGATAGGGTCGAAACACTGAACCACGAGCACTAACGGAACACACATGCAGGTTGCAGGGGTAGACAAACCCACTAGCATCTAGACAAGGGGTTGAACGTGAAGCCCTTGCTTGCGTCTGAAGAGGAAAAACAGCAAGGAGATGATACAAGGTGGCGCTCGACACCGGGGTGGAGGACGGCGAACTCAGGTGCTGACGAGGTGGTCCGACACCACGCGGGGAGCAGCAGACGTCGAGGACGTGGCTAAGAGCCTCGCGGAGCTCGAGGCGGTCGGAGTTGCAGAGGACCGCCGCGGGGTCGCGAGGAGGAGGCCGGCGACGCTGCACCATGCGAGGATGGGCGACGAAGGCAGACTCGCTGGCGGCGGCGGATCCGGGCCGACGGCGGGCCAAAGCGGGGGCGCCATGGAGCGCAGAGGCGAGGATGGGCGGGGACACACGGCGGCGGCTCGAACGACGGCGAGTGGCAGCGTCTGCGGCCCCGGGAAGCGCTGGGGAGCTCGTGAGGGGTGGCGGTCTGCTCGGGAACAGGGGACGCGAAGGGGAGCCCACACGGAGAGGAGGGGCCCGTGAAGGAGGTCGGGCCCGGGGCGGTGGTGGAGATCGTCCAGCGATGCAGCGGTGATGCAGGGGGCTCGACGGAGCGGTGACGGAAAGGAGGCCGGGGACGAGCGCGACGGCGGCTCGACGCGGGACGGAGGAGGCACAGCGAGGCACCGGGGGTCGAGCTGGGGCCGCCCATGGCGACCGGCAGCAGGAGATGAGGCGCCGGGGGATGTGGTGGATGATGCAGGGGGCGAGGAAGCAGAGGGCAGCAGGGCTCTCTGCGGTGAGGCCAAGGTCGCTCACGGCGGCGAGCAGCGAGAGAGGCGGTCAGAGACAAGCTCGAGCAGGGGAGGGAGCGGCCTGCGCACCCGAGTAGAGGGAAACGAGGGGAGAGGCGACCGGGGATTGCGGGGAAACGACGAACGGGGGTTGGTGGGATCTGTGCGGGTTAGGATCGCGTGAGTGGGGTGGGGGTGGGAGAGAGAGGAGGGGTTGAGGCGCGCGCATGGGAGTGCGGCAGGTGGTGGACCAGGGTGAGGAGCAGGGCAGCGTGGCTCGCGGTGCACGGGAGGTGGAGCGTGTCGGGCGGTGGCGATCGGGTTTGACCCAGGTGGTGGGGCCGGGCGACGGGAGTGGCGATGTGTGCGTGCTAGTGCGTGTGGCTTTGCTTGCTGCGTCGCACGCGCGCGCGTGAGTTGCGGCGGCGGCGGGGTAGGTAGGTGTTAGGCAGACTAGGGTTTAGTTAGATGGGCCGGTAGTAGGTGGTTTGGCCGGTTGGGCCTCTGGCCTGGCCGGCTGGACTGCCTCCCGGATAAAATAGTTTTTCTTTTGTTTAATTATTTGTTTTTATACAAAAGACTTTTACAAATAGTTTTTAGACAAACCAAATATCTAGGAAGACCTAGGGTTTGTATTTTGAAATGAGAGGGGATAATATAGATAAACAAAATAGGATTTTTGGAAAATAGTTTTAGGCAAATAATATGCATGATGATGACGATGCTCAAATGCAATGTGGCATGATGACATGAGCATGCGGTCATGATGATGCAATGCACAAAAACACCGCGATTTTCTAGTAGTGGTTTTTAGCGGGGCACCACAAATTTTACTATTGTTGCCCCATCACACTTCTTGATTGGCTTCACTTCAATCCACTTAGTAAATTTGTCCACCATTACTAGGATATGGGTCATTCCTCCTTTAGCCGGCTTAAATGGTCCTACCATATCTAGGCACCACACAGCAAATGGCCAAGTAATAGGAATAGTTTTGTGCTCCGACATTAGCAGGTGGGTTTTGGTGGCATATCTTTGACAACCATTGCTCTTCCTCACCAAATCCTCTACTTGCTACAAAGCACTTGGCCGATAAAATCCATGTCGAAAAGCTTTTGCCACTAATGCCCTTGAAGATGCCTGGTGACCACATTCTCCCTGGTGGATATCTCGGAGTATGTCAAGTCCTTCCTCCGGGTCAACACACCGCTGCAGCACTGTGGTCACACTTCTTTTGTATAATTCGGCGTTGATAATAGTAAAGGCCTTTGCTCTCCTCTGGATCTTCCTTGAGAGTATCTCATCATCCGGCAGGGTTCCTTCTTTCAGGAAATCAATTATTGGCTTGGCCCAAGCTAGTATTACCCGGACATGAAAGGGTTCCTCGTCAATTTCCATCGCATCCACCGACATAACTCCTGCCGGATCTGGCTGAATAGTCCCCGGGTTTACTCACACAGTCCCCGGGTTTATCAAAGCAGTCCCTGGGTTTGCTAAGGTGCTTCCCCAATCAATTTCCATTGGCGTAGCTTCTAACCCTGGGAGAGTCGGGATATAGATAGAATCAGATTCTAGCGATGGGGTAATAGATGGTTTTCTTAAGTGCTCCAAAGCAACATTCGGCGGGATTGCTTGCCGGGATGAGCCCAACTTGGACAGTGTGTCGGCTGCCTCATTTTCAATCCGAGGTATGTGGTGAAACTCACACCCCTCGAAGAATCCGCTTATCTGTTGAACATGGAATCTGTATTGGGCCATGTTAGCATCCAAAGCATCCCAGTTTCCAGACACCTGTTGCACCACCAAACCCGAATCTCCAAAGCATTGTATCCGACGTATCCCCACTTCTTTTGCTACCTTGAGGCCATGTACCAATGCTTCGTATTCCACAACATTATTCGAGGCACTGAAGTGGATTTGAAGGACCTATTTCAGTTGATCTTTCTTGGGCGAGGTAAGCATTACTCCGATGCCCAACCCATCTTTTAGTTTTGATCCATCGAAGTGCATTCGCCAATAATTGGAGTCCGGCTGAGGTGGCTCATATTGCATCTTAGCCCAGTCCACAAAGAAATCCTCCACAGCTTGCGATTTCATGGCATCTCTTCTATCAAACTGCGGTGCATATGGGGCTAATTCAATTGCCCATTTTTCTATCCGGCCACTTGCATCTTTATTATTCATAATCTCTGATATGGGTGCCTCCCATATCACTTTGATGGGATGTTCCTCAAAATAGTGTTTGAGTTTCTTTGCCGACATATACACGCCATATGCCATCTTTTGATAGTGGGGGTAATTCTGTTTTGAAGCAGATAATTCCTCGCTCAGATAATACACTAGTATTTGCACCGACTTTCTTTCCTCCTCGCGCTCCACTACAATTACTGCACTTACGACTCGGTTGGTCGTGGCTATATAGAGCAACATTGGCTCCTTGGTTAGTGGTGCTGCTAGGATTGGTGCAGTAGATAACATCTTTTTCAATTCTCGAAACAAAATGTCCGCATGTGGCGTCCATGTGAATTTGTCTGCCTTTTTCATTAACTGGTAGAGGGGCAAGGCCTTATGTCCCAACCGACATATGAACCGGCTTAACGATGCCAGGCAACCAGTGAACTTCTGCACATCGTTAAGGCATTTTGGCAGTTCCATTCTCTCTATGGCCCGGATCTTTGTCGGGTTAGCTTCGATACCTCGGCTAGATACTAGAAAACCGAGTAACTTTCCTGTGGGCACTCCAAAGGTGCACTTCTCCGGGTTAAGCTTCATTCGGAACCTTCTCAAGTTCGCGAATGTCTGTCGGATATCATCAAGGAGCATATTATTTTCCTTAGTTTTTATCACCACATAATCCACATAAACTTGCATGTTCCGACCTATTTGGTCATGTAAGAATTTTTGCATGCATCGTTGGTACGTTGCTCCTGCATTACGTAATCCAAATGGCATAGTGCGATAACAATAAGCCCCATACGTGGTAATAAACGCAGTCTTTATTTGATCATCCGGATTTAGGGGTATCTGGTGGAAACCAGAATGCGCATCAATGAATGACAATAGTTCACATCCAGCTGTTGAGTCTATGACTTGATCTATTCTAGGGAGTGGGAATGGATTTTTGGGACACACCTTATTCATGTTCATGTAATCAATGCACATGCGCCATACCACGATCACGTTCGGATCATCCTTCTTGTTTTCCACAAGCACCGGATTAGAGAGCCAGTCCGGATAGAGTGCTTCCATGATAAACTCGGCTGCTAGGAGCCTAGCTATCTCATCACCAATGACCTTCCTTCTGTCTTCAGCGAAACGCCGAAGAGGCTGCTTTAACGGCTTAGCCCCGGGTCTTACGCTTAATGAATGCTCGACCAACTCCCTCGGCACACCTTGCAGATCCTGAGTGGACCAAGCAAAGATATCCCGATTCTCATGGAGGAAGTTGACGAGCTCGCTTTCGTATTTGCTGCTTATCCCGACACCAATGGTTACGGTACGCTCTGGGAATTGATCATCGATTGGCACTTTCTTTGTATCCTTGGTTGCTTGGAATGACACGCTTCGGTGCGGGTTGGTCAGAGCCGGCATATGCTACTGCACGGATTGAGCCAATGCCGCTACTTCTAGTATCTTCCTTTTTTCTTGAGCTATCACGAGTGACTCGGCTAAGTTTGAACCGGCCGAGGCGCACTCGATTGAACGCCCGAAGTCCCTTGATACCGTTATCACTCCCCTAGGTCCGGGCAATTTCATCTTAAGGTAACTGATGTGAGTACTTGCCATGAACTTGTTCAGCACGGGCCTGCCGAGTAACGCGTGATAAGCGCTCTCCAGATTCACCACTTTGAACTCCAAATTTTCAGTCCATCAATTATCTCTTGTGCCGAATAATACGTCAACCTAGACCTTACCAATTGGCTCACAGGAAATACCGGGCACAATGCCATGAAAGGTGGTCCTCGTTGCTTGCAGCATGTTCTCTGTTATTCCCAACTTGTGCATGGTATCCTTATACATAATGTTGATGCTACTACCATTGTCAATCAGTACTTTGGAAAACCTCACATTGAGATTTGGCCTGATGAATGTCGGATCCATGACTAGTGCATAGGTCCCAGGGCTAGGCATGATCTTTGGGTGATCCTTAATACTCCATGTAATCTCCTGATCCGCCCAGGGCATATACCTCACTATTGCCGACATTACCGTGTTTACCTCCATATGCCAGCGCTGCAAGCTTTTCCGGTCAGTTTCTTCTGCGGTAAACTCACAGTAACTTTGATGATGCTCCATGTACTCATTTCGTCCCTCATTCACGTGGTAACCTTGACCTTGTTGTTGATTATTGTCTACTTGATGTACCACATCCCTCCTTTCGTGATTTTTGTACCTCGGTGGAGGTGGTGGCAACATCAGTTGCTGTACATTTCCCCCTGTTAGTAATGGTTGCTGTGGTGCCTCATTCCTAGGTGCTTCGTTCCGAGGTGCCTGAGCATTCCCCAAACTGCCCTGCTCTAACTTCCTCATCCATTCACATTGCCAGGTCGTGTGATTTGCCGGACTATTCAGACTTGGTGTATGGAACTTGCAAGGTTGATCCAACATAGACTCGAACGTATACCCCGGTCTATCTTTCCACTCTTTCCATTGCTTTTTCTGCTCTGGGGTCCAAGGCTTCTTCCCTTCGTTTTTCTGTTGCCAGTTTTGCCCTCTAGTTTTCTAGCGCTGGATGGCGCCGGCATTAGGCTGGTCCCAGTCTACTGCTGCCACCTACTATGAGTTATATCTGTAATCCGGACGCTCGTCCCTTCTCTTTCCTTGAAAATCATTTCTCCTCGATGACCCGGATCCATCTCGGTTGTAATACTCGTTTGCCTTGCTTGACATTAGTCGGGGTTGCGTTGGATCTACCAAGGCATACGAATCTGCGATCCGGATTGTCTCAGCCAAAGTGGTTGGCATATCTCGATGCAGCCTCTGCCACAACATGCTTCCATATCTGCACCCCTGGGCGAACCACGCAATAGCTTGTGATTCAATTACTCCCTCGCATGAGTTATGCACATTGCACCATCGAGTCAAGAAATCCCGGTCTGGCTCATTCTGTCTTTGCCGGCACAATGCCAAAGTCTGTGGCCTATTGGGCCTCTTGTAGGTGCTCGAAAAGTTGCTAACGAACAACTCCTCAAAATCTAGCCAACAGTTAACACTTCCTGGTGGCAAATTGTTCAGCCAAACTCTCGCTGGTCCTTCCAACATTTGTGGCACATACCTCACTGCCCATCTCAAATTTCCAGTTGCGATCTTGACCACCGTCGCGTAATCAATCAGCCAATCCTCTAGCCTAGTACTACCATCGTAGGTTCTGGTTCCTCTGGCCAGCTGAAAGTTTGGCACTAGTGGCTCCTTCATGATCCGGGACCCAAAGCATGCCGGACCAGGAGGACCTTGTACCTTGATTAGCTCCGACCTATAAATTCTATCCAGTTTCAGCCTTGCATCGTCTGACTGCAAGTTCCTGCTTCCCAGCCTTAACCCAATTATGTGGTGATCCGGTCTGGGATATCCGTCGTTGATCATAGCCGAATAACCATCATCGTATCTTTCCTGATCCGGACAAGCTTTTTGTTGTTGCGCTACTTGTCCTACACTTCCCTCTTGCCGAGGTGCACGCTGCTGCTGCTATCGAGGTACATTTTGCCCCGTTCCCGTGGGATCACGCTGTCCAGCATTGCCGTTGCCTTGGTCGCGGTTACCCCGGCCAGCCACACCTCGGCTGGTACTGTGCCGATCTTCATCAACTTGCACTACTTTGCCTTTTTTGTCCCTCGCTGGATCATACGGAACCATCTGTTTGTCCCTTCTCCTGGAGTTTACCACCTCCTCTCTCCTGGGATTGTGACCCGGAGATGATGCGGCTCCCCCAGATCTTGTCGGGCTATTTCTAGCCGAATGAACCACGTGTGACGCTCCTGGTGGTGTCGGGTTTGCCTTGTTCATTTCTTCATTTTGCTGGCAAGCGACCCTTAGCAAGCGGTTCACTCTCTCTTGTTGCCTTTGTCGGGCCTCTCCGGTTAGACCTTCTAACTCGGATGCTACCACATTTGCCGCCCTAAGGTTCTTGGCCGGGGTACTATACCTCTCCAGCCCTCTTGTTACTATCGTGGCCGTCTGACCCGGCCTAGGTTCGTATTCCTTGTCAATCTTAGTAAACAGGTTTCTACCTCGTATTTTCACTCCATCTATATGGTTCGCCTTTGCATATTCTCTTAAAGTAATGTTCAAGGACTGTTGCAGTTGCGCTACTTTCTTTGCCCCAGCTAACATCTTCCGCCTAGTTTCCTCTAACTCAGCTTGCGCTTGAGTTGGATCTACCACAGGTGCTATCGGCATTGCTAGGCTATCTATTGTCTACTGGAGAACATTCTCCGGCCTCTCTAATGGGGAGAACCTAGACCTGGTCTGCTTCGCCGTGACTTCCGGCTCTAGCGCCGGGCCCTTGCTTGCTTCCACGTTTGGCGCGGTTATCAGGACCTCAACGCTGCTGGCGGGGCGAGTGATACGCACACCACGAGCTACGCTGAGAGGTGGTTCACCTCCCTCGACTATGTGTCGTGGATGAACGCAGGACTCGTCCACGCCGACGTAGATCTTATGCGCGCCAAGTTTGATGAAGACGCCGTTGCATGAAGGGGGGTGCCTGCTGAAGCTCCATGCGTTGACCCTGACATAGTCTAGCGCTCCAAAGAGCTAAACCAGGCCAGAGACGACGCGCTTGCAGGTGCTAGAGATGCTTCCCGTCCGGATTTTCACCCATGCTAGCACCGCTAGCCCCACGGTGGGTGCCAACTGTCGTGGTGGTGGCACGGCAGATGCCATGGATAGGCTAAAGATGGGGCCAATGTGTGCTAGGGGAATCCAGGGAGGGAGAACATGGTGATTCCATGCACAGATATTCTTGTATTCTCTCAATCAATGGTGCTTACAAGTGCTCTTCAAGCTATTGGTGAGAAGGAGACTGTGTCTCTTACTCCCCACAAGCTAGCTCTAGAGTTCTATCTTCCACGAATATGCTCCTCGACTAAAGCTAGATGCTTCTTTATTCCCTTTAACGGCTCGTCCGGGCTTTGGACGTAACCCACTACGTGATCTTCGTCTTTAAGCGTCACTAGACATAGGCTACGTCAGCCGACATTGCCCATGTCATGCTGGTCACCCATGACCCGTTAGTGCTCCTGTCTGCTTTGCCTAGCTCACGCTACAGCTAGCAAAGCCTTCTTTTGACTAGTGGAAGATTCCTTCCTTCTCTTGAAAGCCTTATGATAGTCCGGCTAGCACATGGCTAACCCGGTTATGAGGGTACCTGCATAATAGACAGACAAACATGGCCGGCATGTACTTTATGCCGGCCGGGCTAAGTCTAGGGAGATATTCCATGGGCCGGGTCACCCCGTGGTTCGGCCTGCCTTGAGGTGACCCGGTTAGCACTTGCTTTGATCGTGCCATACCTCGGCTAACTCGGCCTTTATACCCCGGCGTTGCCCTACCCGGGGGTATCCCCCCAACACCTATTGTTAAAACTCTTGGTGTTTTGTGATATATTAATTGACCCCCCGATGGGTACCTCCAAAAGCTTTTTCGAAAAACTTTCAAAGAAACCTACAATTTTCTTAGACGCGAGGCTAGTAAATTTCTAAGCTACGTATAGTAAGGGCATATGTAGTCTCTAGAAGTAGCTATGAAAAGTACATTTGTTCCAGCGTTTAGAACTGAAGTGGGTCCACACAACCATGCTAAAAAGAAAAATAGACTGTTATTCACTGACTAGTGGGCCCTCCCAATTGATTCTCTTAGACATAAGTCTAGCACTAGAATCACCTCGAAGAATCTTTTTGTTAGCACTACCTACTCGACCATTAAGATATGTGTTTAAGACTTGACACTATGCTTGCTCTGATGTCTGGAGCCAATGGGCTCACTACCGTAGGGCCCCGTTTTTATTAGTGGTCTAGTTATATCCTATAGCAGCCAAGGAATGTTAGCTCTAACTCCTCTATTTCTTCCTTCTCGATGAAGCCTCGACGCTCGGCTTTAAAGTATGGTTACGAGGGCAGTAGGTGGCGATGTTCCCGTCGATAGTGAGATTCCTATGGTGACTTCGTCAAGCTCAAGCCCCCACCGGACAGTCTGAAGACACAATCTTTCAGAGGTGCTCATAGGGGTAGGATGTGTGTTCATGCGTTCATAGGGGTGAGTGTGTGTATGCATTTGTGAGCATGTGCATTTTGTAGTGGATTTTCGCAAAAATGAGAGAGATGGGCCTTCCGTTCATATTAAGTTTTGCTCGGTTTTCCCAAAGTAATTGTAATGGTCACTGGTGTCTAGGGTCTATGGGCTCACTACGGGGGGCACATTATTAGTGGTTCAATTACATCCCATAGCAGCCAACGAATGTGAGCTCCGACCCCGTAGCACTTCCTTCGCCACGAAGCCTCGCCACTCGACTTTGAAGCATGGTTATGAGGGTAGTGAGAGGCGATGTTCCTGTCAATATATAGTGAGGTGCCTACGGTAACTTCGTCAAGCTCAAGCCCCACGGGATCAGTCTCAAGATCTAGTCTTTCTGAAGTGCTCATAGGTGTAGGGTGTGCGTACCTGCATTCATAGGGGTGGGTGTGTGTATGCATTTGTGAGCGTCTCCATTTTGTAATGGCGTTTCGCAAAAAGAGAGGGGGGGCTTTGGTTTATTTATTTATTGAGTTTTGATCTATTTTCCAAAAGTATTCGATGTAATGCAAGTCAAACTAGGTGAGTGATGTTTGGGGGCCCACGGGCTCTCTAGCACGGGTCTCAATTATTAGTGGTCGAGTTAAATCCAATACAGAGTAGTAGCCATCAAATGTGAGGACCGGTTCCCCTACCTCTTCCTTCTCCATGAATCCTCTGCGCTAGGCTTTGAAGGCACTCTCTTTTTTGAGCAATGTCGGCAGATTCAGTCATGCCGGTCCGGCGAACGATGGGGGATCTTGATGCGCAAGGTGGCCGGGTTAGGGTAAGTATTTTCTCGAATTCAGCTTATGGGTTCTCTCCTTTTGGGGTTTTTCTCTATTATGCCCGTCTCGATCGATGATGTTTCCTAGTTTTATATGTTGGCACGGATGGTAGACGTGGAGTGGTACGACATCGTTACCGTTGCAGATCTCCGGCTCTAGTGCGACTGCGCCCTGGCGCCCCATCGCCACGTCACGTTCAAGGAAATGAACTTCAACCGTAGGTTCTTGGATTGCAACTACGAATGTGAGTGATGCATGTTCATCCACTGGGTAGATCTACCGCACTCACATTCGCTGCAGCATGCGATAATGTTGCTGTGGTTACAGCTCGAGATCCGCGATGACCCCGAAGAGGAGGAGCAGGAGCGCCATCAGATGCCTGCCGAGGAGATGGCTGCAGAGTTAACGGATGTCTCCAACTCACTACACTCAGTCGTAAATAGGATAGATGCTCTTAGGTTTGGGTAATTAGAGCTGGACATTAGGTTCTTAACCAAGTATGGTCTGCAATCTAGATATTTAGCATGCTCATGATGCTTTTGGTGGCTGGCTGTAGATTCCACTAATAATTAAGTAATCCCCTTTTGTTTACTAGTACTCACCATCTCATAGTACTACCACGTTAAATTACACTAGGTTAATTAATATGGGGGTAGTTGACAGTCTGCTTATAGCATGTCTAGAGTTTGTGGTTACTACTAATTGATCTGGTTTATGTGTTACTTCTATCTCTATCTATATACGAGTATCGCTACATGTTTTGCACATTTGTGCACCTCCCCCATCGTGCACCTTCTTTACCCAACAATGTCCACCTCTCCATCGCATCAGTGCAATCTCCGGTGAGTCCGCAACCATCTAGATAGTTGTTTAGGTGATTGTTATTTCAAATAGTAGATCTATATGCCACATTAGGAAGTTGGATCACCATGGATGTATCCATGGAATTAGTTATAAGGTCCACTGAAAATAGGTAAGTATATGCTGCCAAGAAGAGTCTTATGAGGATGGGAAGCTTTCCCCTGGCTTTATTTCACAGAACGGTCCTCTGTTGAACAATGCAGATGTAATTTGATGCATATCGTTCATAAACAGATTGTTGTTTACTGGTGTCCTGCATTGCTGAGTTCTTTAAATTATATTTTTCGTTAAAGGGGAACACGCCTAATCCTTGGCATCAGATTAATGCATGTATTCTTCTTTGCATTGCAAAGTTGATGTGTTCTTTCCTAAAATTTACTGGTTTTGCTGCATTTCATTTAGCATCATGCGCATGTCCCACCCATGGAGGAGGCGTTATCGAGTGACAAGTGTTTTTATGTATCCAACTGCTTTGCTGGAATTTCAGTAACCTATGCTTTGTCCCCAAAAACATTATTTTTACAAAGAGCGCTTTATTACTTAAAATGTCCCCTAAAATATACTGATCATTTTTGTTGCATCATTATTTACAGAAACAAAGTCATTCTGATATGTTGCCACTTACTAAGGCCAGGCCTGCTCATGTGCCAGCTAAGAAGGCAAACCCTGAAGTATGGCCCTTTTCATGTCGGTTCTGTTTCTCATGTTTGGGCAATATGCCTCTATGGTTCTTTGCCATTTGCGGTACCACTGTGGAGATTGCACGATGTGTGTAGCTGAATTTGGATTTTTTTTGTGAAACGAGAATTTGTTTTTTTAAATGAGAATCTGGTTTAATTTTGGATTTGTTATCTGCAGTTTCCACCTTACTCATATTGCTCATGGCGTAATGGTGTTGGTCACTACAAGGATTTGACAATTGCCTGTCTCCGAGATAAATACAAAGCTCATAGACACATGATTTCGTGCCTTCAAAAGAAAATGAAACACCAGGACGAACAGATTAGGCGCCTGAAGGAAGAAGTGTCCACATCCACTAAGCGGATAGCTGATTTGACTCTAGGATGGAATACATCAATTTCAGTTGCTCATGATGCCGCTGTTGATTTTCAAAAGTTCGTGCCTAACAACATAGTTCCCGAGTTTCCTGATGTGGATGGCGACGAGCTGATTGGCTAGGTATACGACCGGATCTTGGAACAGGTGGGAATGCGAGCCGACAATATTTTCAATTCGGCTCTAGAAGCAGAAGAGACCCTGATGGAAATTTGAGATTATCCACGCCCATATTGTCCTGATCCTGCAAAAGATGAGGAAATTTGTAAACCATATTGACTTCTCTACTTTCATTTTTGAAGGGTTTTGGTCTCTTGTGAGGATGACTGTTTGTTAAGTCAGGTACTATAACTTTTTTTTTGCTCTGTTGGTGTGTGGTGTCCACGAATCTATATATTTGATGTACTATTATGGCATATATGTTGGATCTGGCTTTATGTGACTATATTTGGCAACAATAGTCATCTTATTTGAACATGCTGTGGTCTTTTATATTTCAATTTTTTCTTATGAGATCTGTTAATGATGATGTTAATGCCAGTTGCGAGTGATTTGTTAGCATGTTTCTAGTAGTAAACCTAAACTTGTAGCTGTAGATTGTGGAATTTCAGGTCGATGTTTGAACTCCAGATCTTGATGTCATAGAAAGGGCAGGCTTCTACCACCTAGAATATTTTACCCAGCAATTCATTGTATCACACGAATAAGTGTACAAACTTGATGTCTGTAGGCGGGAAACTGAGCAACGCAAGTGCACAAACTTGTACCAGTCATGTGGTTGCTACTATTAATACAACGGGGGTTTCCCCTAAAAAAGAAGGGTTCGCAAGAAAATATAGTGGGGCAAAAGTAAGTTTCGAGTTCGAGGAAGCTCAGTCGTGTGCCCCTCGACCCCATCGTCATCTTCTCTACCTGGCCACCCTCCCTGGATCGGACCGTCCCCGCCGCTCCACCATTGAACACCATCGCACCGTCGTTCGTATGTATGTACGTCCCCAACCTCCAGCCATTACGGGCTTTCTAAAGGATATAATGCATTTATTTTTGGGCATTGCGAGCTAAATAAGCTGGTGGCGTTTACAGGAAATGGAATCAGCGTTGGAAGATGCATTTTCTATGCCGGCAGATGCTTGTAAAGCACAGGTGGATGCTGAAGCAGCACCGGTGGATACATGTGAAGCGGATGCGTAGGCCGATGCTTGTACCGCATCGGAGTCTTGGGCAGTGTTGAGTAATGCTTTGAAAGCGGTGGAGACGCAGTCAAAATCCTCATCGGCTGCTGCTAGAACAAATTCGACTATGTTGGCTGCCGCTGCCAAAGCAACGGCTGCGTGGGATGGTTGTGGCTCGTCATTCGTTGGCGGTGCCTGCTCCATCTGCTCAGAACTCGTCGACCCCATTGTAAGTTTTGTGTTGGATTTTGGCTCTCTGACTTCCTCCATCTTTTGTGTATTCTGCTCCGGGGTTTTTTCTGGACGCAGTGGATATTAGTTTAAACTAGTAGTACTGGGAACATAAAAATCTATTTAATCACAAACTAGTGATCCAAATGGGATGAAACTTTCACAGGATTCAAACCTAGGCACGGATGATTTACTGATTAGTTCAAAATCTGAGCTACTGTCATACGTTTGATCTAAGATGGAACGTGGATCCTGGGGCAAGTCACTGTGAGACTTGGATTCACCAAGTCACTGAAGATGCGTCCGTTTTTTCTCCCCTTCTTTATGATAAAACCAGAAAATTCATGTGAGGGCCTTTCTGTCCTCCCTCGTGACCTAAAAAAAAGTTCTTCATTCCCTTTCCCCAGTTCCGACATGCTGAAGCATTTTGCGGTGATTTCGTACTACTCTAGTTGATTCCTTGTGTTGTTTAGGTTTTTTGTTGATAGACTCTGCTTTTTAGGTGGTTTTTCAGATGCTGCAGTTTAGGAAATTTCGATGATAAATTTTCCTATCAAATTGTATGATGCATTGTGGTGTTTACTTAATTCTTTTTTTAGGGTTGTGCATTGTGCATTGTGCTGTTTAGTTAATTCTGATGATGCACTTGTGCTATTTGCATCATCCTACCAGCTTCAGTGGAAGAATATATGCAACAATCAACGACTTGCCAGGTGATGTATTTGGTCAGATTCTTGTAAGGCTTCCTCCGCACCCATCCTACATACTGAGGGCATCAGTCGCCCAAAAATGTTGGATGGACTTCATGGGAAGCAATGATTTCAAAAGGCTAACCCTGTGACACAACAGAGGAATACTATTACTTCAGGTTTTCACCAACAGCTCTAAGGACGCTCGATTCTTAATAGATCATAATCTTGACCAATCCATCTTCTAGGAGTTGAATAGGCTGGTGGAAGTACATAAACCTTACAAACCATATGTACTCGGATGTCACAATGGTAGGGTGCTACTTCATTATCCGCAAGTGTCTAACATGATAAAAGCCTAGGATCCAATCAGTGGAAGTGAAACAGTGATACCAGAACCACCAATTTGGCGGAGACGTGAGTATGATAGCGGCACAATTCTCTGTTCGAGAAATCATGGGAAATTGTCTTCACACTGTTGCAGCAATTTCTGGGTTGTTTGGATAGTAACCAATGGTAACCAAGAACTGGTGCAGAGGTACTCATCAGAGTTAGGAAAATGGCAGGACTGGATTGAACTTGCTGAGATGCTAGCTAAGATTGATCGCAGGCCGTCAACTCTCATAGGGGACATTTTGTACTGACCAACAATGAACTCCAGATATATAATTGCCTTCGATAACGTGACAACAAAACTGTGTTATATTGAGTGCCCCCATGAGACACATGATATTTCCAGACACAATTCTGTCATCGCTAAGGGACATGATATTTCCAGATGCAATTCTGACCAAAATGTTGCCCTTGCGATGATAAGAGACTTCACTCTAAACATGTGGTCTAGTGCAAGATCATCAACAGACAAATGGCAAGCTTGGGTGCCTCATGTAAAGGTTGAGTTGGATACTCTCCTTGGCCTTGAGAAATCATGGGCATATGGTGGGAAAGATGCAGTAAGGTTACTCTACACATTCGAGGATAGAGAAATGGTGGTTATATGGGCGAAGGAGGGAGTATTCGAATTAGATCTCAGGAGGATGGAGTCTAAGAAGTTTAGATCTCGTAAATGTTGGTGTACTTTACATCCCTATTATGACACCTGGTTAGTGCAGTCATTCATGTGCAACCCTTGCATTTTTGTACACCTATGATTTTGCTGATCATTTTGTTCATTTCCTTCAGCAACCGACATGATTCAGAGTGCTAAATCAAATAAACAAAAAGGAAGTCATGTCAGCAACACAGCTGATTCAGACATCAACATTAAGGAGATGAAAATAACACTCTGATGAACAAGCAAGGCTTGTTTGGGCAAGCATGTGGTTGCCCAGGTTGTGTTATTTGGAGCTGAAGTCTGATGTTTGTTTGTTTTGGTAGCTGATGGAATTGTGGCGGCACCTTTGTTTGTGCTGTAGTCACAGCGGTATGGGCTAGAATATTAGAGTTGTTTGTTCGTATTGGGGGCCTATGTGTGTCCGATAAAACATTGTTTTATATGATGAAATGGTGTTCTCTATATAGTAGTGTATGCATGATGAAATCTTGTTTTATGTGTTCTGTATATACTTTAGCTGGTGTTTGTGTTTTGATAGTAAGTTGTAGTAGGAGTATTTTTTTCGAAGAAGGCTTTTTATTTGATCTGAATTCGTACTACCATTTAGTTAGTGGTTCCTGTAGAAGAGTCTATGCCGACACCTAAAGAATTAGTAGACCTTGGTTGCACACCATTTTCACATGCTTGAATTAGAGCTACTTCAGAAATTTGTTTGTTGTTATCTTAAACAAACTTTCTTGTATCGGAGATCTGCATTTTCATACATGTGGTAGATAATCACTCTCCCTGACTTGGATCCCTGAAACAGAGGGAGAACGACCTATTTTTTTAATTATTCTTTGGACAATCTCTAAATTCAAAATTACTGTCGACCACCAAAAACTACCGCCTACCCCGTTTGAATCGGTGGCATCAGTTGATGTGAGTCTCACCTTAAATTCCTGACCAAATGGCGTTCGACCTACACATCCTTTTTTTCTAGTAATAAAAACTTGGTCGGCAGCCAAATTCAAAATCATAATCGAGCGGGAAAATAACCCACCGACCCCGAAGTATTTCGCACCCCTCTGTTTCGAACATTTTCAGGAAAAATCAGCCACCGAGGTAATACCATTTTTATATTATTACATGGACGCTAGCCAAATTTAAAATCTGAGTCAAGCAGCAAAATTTACCGCCTATGCTGTGTGAATGGAAGGTATCCAAGTTTTTGTGCAAATTTTTTTTATGGATGATCAGTTGATGTGACTCTTGGCCTTGAATTCCTGGACAGATAGCGTACGGTCTAATACCTTTTTTCTATTAGTAGATGGAGGCTAGCCAAATTCAAAATCTCAATCGAGCAGAAAAATCGCTCGCCTACCTTGAAGCATTTCCCGCCCCACCGTTTCAAAAACTTTGAGGCAAAATATCCCACCGAGCGGAGGAGTACCATTTTTCTATTATTATTATTAGATGGGCACTAGCCAAATTCAAATTCTCAATCGAGCAGCAAAACCACACACTGACCTGGAAGCATTTCACGCCCTTCCGTTTCAAAAACTTTAGAATTTAAAATTCCAAATCTACCAATTGTTCAGACAACAAATGGGCATGCTAAAGTCGGTAGCTCAGGGGCACGATCGTAATTATTTTTTCTGCTCACCTCTATGGTCCCGATTCCCCCAGTTTTTCCCGCCGGCCCTCCCAAAATTCCCAAGCTCC
This sequence comes from Avena eriantha, assembly GCA_910589775.1. Taxonomy (NCBI): domain Eukaryota; kingdom Viridiplantae; phylum Streptophyta; class Magnoliopsida; order Poales; family Poaceae; genus Avena; species Avena eriantha. Next base: position 392,317,088 of record OU342741.1, read on the forward strand.
TATGTCCCCTCCACGACCACCGCGCGCAGCATCTTGAGCTACGGTCTCATGCACCACCGCGCAGCCGCTTCACCGACACTCACCCACCAGATCTAGGAGCTGTGGTGTCATTCACAACACTGATGGCGTCATCGACCGCCCAAGCTCTGCTTCCTCGCTGCCAAAAGCTACCCAACCATACCCGATCCGCTTCATCGGTGTCCACCGGGCTTGATCTAGTTCAAAGAGTTCCATGTCCACTTCTCCAGACCAGCTGCATGGCCATCACTGTTCACTGCACCGGATATGCCTCAACGACGCTCTCGTCCACAGCGTTCAAGTCGGCATCGATCGCCCAAGATCTGCTTCCCCGATGCCAACAGCAACCGCAACCGCAACACCCTCAGTGACCTGGATGTCACACGCACGGTACCGATGATGCTCAGATGCCTCCCCGACCAAGGTTAACCAAATCTCCAACCCATTTTTTTGTCAGCAATATAACAGGTTCAAGCCTGTCATAGTGAACTGCATTTTTGTAATCGTGCTAGTAAATCAAGTCACTAGGCACGCCTGTTCTTCGTGCTAGTACATGCAAGGTCATTAGACATGTTGGTTTGCATTCGCTTCTCTACAAATTTCAAGTCATGCACATGTATGTTATTTTGTCGTGCACATGTTCTTAGCTACTCCAAGCAACAGTAATTGCCTGCTACCGTGTAATTCTTGCAAAATCTATAGTCGGTGGAAAATATTAGTGTTGATTCCCTGCTCTGCAGTTGCTGAATCTATCTAGTTCATCCTGAGATTAGTTCTTGCTATTATTTCCTCCTTGTCATCGTTCTAGTATCTTGTAGTAGCCGTTTAAACTCTTCGTACTAATTCGATTATAATTTTGTTGTTGCCATAATGCCATCTAGTTCTTCAAAAGTTGCATCACTAACTATTTCCTTTTTCTTGCATAGAGCTCAAAATGGAACAATGAACATGTTGTTTTGCATAGCCTATTCTACAGGTTCACAAGGGATGCCATTACTTCCTTATCTGGTGTTGGTTCATCCTGAGTAACATCATAACCGTCCTCTACTATGTAGTTCACTCGTGGTTTGCATTACTGCTCTAGAATTTCTCTTATGATGCCATTATAATTTCTATCTAGTTGATTTTTAGCTATGGAAGTAACTACATGCCATTGTGTAGCTCCTGTGATATCAGTCAAATGAGTAGTTTGTCTTGTTTGATGTATTAACTTGTTATTACTTAGTTTTGGACTACAATTATTGCTAGCCCCACCAAAGAGGAGGCTGCAAGATCATGTCTCCTCCAATGTAGCTGTCACACTCAATGGAAGATGCAGGTGATCGATTGAGAAAGCAAATTGAGGACTCTGCTATCAACTTGATTGTCAACTGAAATGCTTATTTTTTGTCCCTTGAGTTGATAATATGTAATAATTTTAAGAAGTTTGCAGCTGATGTAATATCTAGATAACTCGCATAGGCCATGTAGGCATTTAGTTGACGCCGTCCACACTTTGTGGTAGTCGTTACGGTAACTACGCCGGGCAGGTCGATTAGGGAACAATATTGTGCTTTGTTATTGGCCCATTGTGTATTCGGCCGATGACGAACAGTAAAAAATGCTGGATTATTATACACGTTTTATGATATTGGCATGGGCTTCAGAAATGATGAAACTGTAAAAGGCCGTAAACATAACGGGCCGACTCGCATGTGGTAACATGCCGTAACAGTAACATGACATAACAGTAACAGGCCTAAAAGGCCGTAAAAGTAATAGGTTGTAATAGTAACAGGCCGTGACAGTAACAGGCCGTAACAGTGGCAGGCCAGAACAGAAACAACCCATTATAGTAATAGCAAAAAACTACAAAAATCACAGAACAGTAACATGCCAAAACAGTAGTGGGCCTCAACAGTAAAGGACCGCAAATAGTAAAATGCTAGAACAGTGGCGAGCCTGAACAGTACGGGCCAAGAAATTTCTGGACGAGAATAGTAACAGGCCGACAAATTTACTAGGCTAGAACAGTAAAGGGCCGTTTGTGGGCCTGAACAGCTAAAGACTAGAATAGTAAAAGGCCTAAACAGTAACATGCCAGAACAGTAACGGACCATCTCAGAGAAGGACCGTCAGTAGGCGGTCGATGATGGGTTACGATAACAGTGATGGGCTGACCATAGGTCTTATGTTTATAGGAGCGACTTGGCGCAGGCTGCTAATGGGTCACACTGTGTTGGACCAACATGGGCCTTCTGTAGGCCAAAACAGAATCGGGCCTGAAAGTTCGCGGGCCACTGCTGGCTGCATTTTTGGGCCCATTTCAAATAGTGCAGGACAAAACAGTAATGGGCCATTTTCTTATTGGGCTCCCTTGATGGGCCGACCCAGTTAGTATTTAGAAGGACTTGGTTGGGCCTGGCTTCTGCCACGGTTTCTATGACCGTTAACGGCTGTAACCAGCCGCTAATGGCGGCTGCCACGTGGCAGTTTGCATGACGTCAACAGTCAGCACGGCTGGCTGGTGACTGCAAGTGCACATGTCATTTGTAGCGAGTTTCGAAATAAAGATATCGATAGAGTAGGAGTCTGAAGTCTGATAATTCTTGAAATAAATATTGCGATAGAAATGCTAGATAAAGTTCTAAGTAACAAGATAAAATGCGAGTATTGTGTAAAAAAGGTGTTTTTTGGTTTTGGGTATAAAAGCAATAATAAAGTAAAGCAAAGTAACTTAATACAGAAAGTAAGTATTGCATATGTAAAGAAGATTGGAACTGCAGTAGGGAAAAGGCGTTCTCAGGGAGTAGTGGATACACCACTAGTATTGTAAAGATCTAAGATAAAGATTATTATCATGAACATTCTCAACTATGTATGTGTGGGAGGAACTCCGTATGTGGACGAATAGGCAACAACCGCTGCTCACATCATCCTCATAACCACAGCAGTCAGCAATCGACATCAATCAAATTACTGCGCTATTAAGGGACGTAATCCCGTAGGATGTTTCCCATGGCATGGATAGTGTTCCGTGAGTTTCCTCGATTTCCCAAGTTGATACATAAGGATTGCAAATAGCTTAATAGTCATTGTAAGTGCTAGCACGCCTCCGTCTACTAACAAGTAGTTCCCTCCATCAAGTCCCCACGAGAGGCAAATATTGAAAGGTCGTCTTCTCTCAACTTCAAGATGTAGAGAATCTAATACATGGTCACAGCGATGAATATCATAATAGGCTTTATATTATTTCAATCTCATACTAGGGTTTCTCCATCTCATTAAGAACTAATGATCTACTCAGACATGGAGGAAATCAACATCATGGCAATGATATTGGAAACAATCATAGATGAATAGTACTTGTATAAATCCACAACGAGTATAGGAATTACAACAAGATCTAGACAATATGTAGATGGGATGGATCGAGATGGTGGTGATGCAGCGGTGAGGTCTATGCGATTTCTAGACAAGATGTAGATGGGATGGAATTACAACAAGATCTAGACAAGATGTAGATGCCTCCTAGATCTGCGCAGGGCGAAGATGGATCCATTGTGGATGAGTTTCCCCTCCAGATGCCTTCAAGAGGTGAGCTTTATGCGATTTCTAGGTGTTCTGTATGTCATCTCCTCGAACCAATTGCACGGGGTGAAACTATTTGACGAGGCGGAGGTGGCGCCAACTATACAGCCGAAGCTATCCGGGCAAAATAAATGCTCCCGCCATATAGTTGGTCGTTATGCTCTCTGCCTCCTTTGTTCGCTTCTCGTTTTCTTATGGTATTATTAATATTTCCCAAATAATCGATTTACATTATTTTTTATTCCTTTTCTCCACAGTACAACTTCTTCAATAATTGTATCCATTGGATCCATCATCTGTCCTGATCCTGGTGAAAACAGACATAAAATGTGTGTGTGAGCACCGTAAAATACCAAGATCCTACATCTACTATGCAAAATAACAATGTAAAACATGATGCAAATATGCACTCATCAACTTCCCCAAGCTTAGACTCTTGCTCGTTCCGAGCAAGTTTTTAGCTTAATGGATGTGATCCTCATATTCATGAAGCTGAGTCGATAAAATAAATGAGGCAATTGCAGCATGTGTTTATCATGTTTGATACAGGGGAATAAGTTCATGAATAGTACCTTACTCGAACCATCTGAATAGTATTGGAAGGCTTCCACACCTTAGTTATCAATAGTTCATAAAAGATGAATCTCAACATAATGTAAAAGAATCCGGTTCGACCGAATGAGTTAACGAGGTAGTCCCAAGTGTTTTAGGATCAACGTATTCACTTAGGATTGAAAATCTCAAAAGTGTCTCTTTGTCATACTACAATATAGTGGTATATGCCTATTTGCTCTTTGCACATTCACTCTTTTTCTTCTTTCTCTTTCTTTTATTTTGCATATATGCTCACACTTTTGTTTCAAGTGTTGTGCAAAGGAGCTAGCCATATATTCCACTTCATGTAGGAATTCAAAGTTCAACAATCTCAATTATCAAATTCCAACTGTATCTGAAGCATTCTTATGCCTTGAGATTCTACCACGACATGTTCTCACTCTATTTGGATAGCACTTTCATTTTCCTTTGTCCAAGGTTTTCTTTTTCAACTTAATTGTATAGATAATTTTTCTTTGTGAATCAAACCGTCAACTTACAGCATATTAACCAAATTATCTTTATGTGTTCCATTAATACCAATGGTGTGGAAGACTTCTATTGCTATCATCAAGTACAAGTAAAATCATACTCAAGCCATTCATATATCAATAAAGCAAACACAAACTCAATATTGCTCCATATATAATAATAAACTCGGAATTTCATAAGAGGGATCGACTATTCCTGAAGGGAATTCTAATGCTGCAAACTTTATTTCTAGTTTGAACTAATGCAAGAATAATAATAAAAACTTATAAGATAGATTACAAGGTCTTAAAGATCTCCCCAAGCTTGGAATCAAGCTAGGCGGGATCAAATAATCCCTTGCGATTATTTGATACTGTGATTGTGGTAGATCACTGGGGCGCCATGGCATGTAACACCGCAATGCGTAACTTCTTGTTGGTCTCCTCTAGAGTAGTTATGCGGCTGTAGAACCTGCGCATATCAGATTTCAGAGTATCCACTCTATCTGCAAGCTTGGTCACCAATGGAAGGAGGTCTTCCTTCTTCTCCATCTCATTGAGACGGTGATGCACTTCGACATGATGGCGCAGCTCCTGCTTCTGATATATCTCTAGTGCCTGCACGCGATCCTTGGTCCTAGGGACAGCTTCTTCTTCCTCATCCATAATTGATGGATCGGGGAAGTGGAAACCGTACCTCCACTCTTCTTGAGGTTTAACCTTCATACGAGCACCAATGGTTGGCCTCGAGAGTGGAATCTCCCTTCCTTACTAGCACCTGCACCAATATTAGATAATTCCTTATGCTTGTGTAGCCTTGGATCTTTGGTGATGAACTTGACCGTCTCCACATGCCCTTTTCCATGTGGCTTGCAATCTTCTCTCTCTTGTTGAGCTTTCTTCATTGTCGCCCAATTGATCTCGGGTGGATCATAGATGTCGCGGCGGATGTAGACGTCAACTACGTCATCATCGGAATCATTGTTGAAGTAGCTTGGCTCACGTACTCTTTGTACTTCGGGCTAAACCTCTCCACCTCCTCGTCATCGTCCTCCATGAACGGGCTGCTAGAGCGGTCCTTGGAAGGAGCAATGAGCCCCATGGGTTTACCACGGCCTGGGGCGGGATAACGCATTGCTAGATTGGTTTCTGTTGATTGCGATTAGAGAGATAGACAATGACAGTATATAAGAGGGGTTAGAGGTCGGTAAAACTCGCGAGAAACACCAAATTGTCGTCCTAGAAAAGAATCCAAACGGAACAGAAAAAGAAATCATGGATTTGGAAGTAACCTGCCGTGTAACGACCAACTATATGGGCGCGGCTCATATAGGTCTGGTCGTATAGTTCGTTCCGGGCAGATATTTCCAAATATCTCGAGTCCAGGTTGATTAAATCACGACTCGGAATCGATAATAATGTTTTTTTAGATAAAAGAAAGATCGAACGAAAAAGTGTCTGAGAATTTAATGACCACCTACGGCCGGAATTTTTTCTCCGGTCGTATAGTTGCGACCGTATAGTTTCAAACACCAAAATCAAAAGTGCTTGGGAGTTTAACAACCAACTATATGGCCAGAATTTTTTGCTCCGGTCATTTAGTTGCGACCGTGTAGATATAGGAACCAAAAAGCAAAACTATCTAAGAGTTCAATGACCAACTATACAGCCGGAATTTTCGCTCCGGTCATATAATTGCGACTGTATAGGCTCAGATATCGAAAACAATTTCACAAAGATGATACAGAGAGTTTAATGAACAACTATATGGCTAGAATTTTTGCTTCAGTCGTATAGTTGAGACCGTATAGGCTCAGATATCGAAAACAATTTCACAAAGATGATACAGAGAGTTTAACGACCAACTATACGGCGGGAGCCCCCGCTCCGGTCGTATAGCTCCGCCCGTATAGTTGGTAAAACCCCTCTAAAACTTCAGAAAAACACAAGGAATTCGAAAACAGAATTTTCAAGAGTAAAAATTGTGAAAATAAATCACTTATTTGAGTAAGAACACTTACCTTGTACTTACCACTCGTTTAATCGGGGATGAAAAGTTCCTCCCACAGCAAGGACTCCTTCGCTTTTGGAGGAATTGACTTTAGTTCATCAAATAATTCCCATAAACAAAAATCGCCAGGACTAAAGTTCCTCTCAATAAGATTAGTGTCTTCCTGGGCAAGTATGGACACTACATCTAACATCTTTATTTCTTGCCTCTACATAATCTGCAACTCAAATTCTTGTAGTGAAAGAATCCAACAGATCAGTCTTGGCTTATGTTCTTTCCTCTCAAGGAGTTCTTTTAAGCCATCACGATCTGTGTGAACTCTTACCTTTGCATCAACTATATAAGAAATACATTTATCGCAAGAGAAAAGTATAGCAAACAGATCCTTTTCTTCCTTAGGGTAATTCTTTTGAGCACCATTGAGAGTTCTACTAGCATGATGTATAATATTAAATCTACGACCAATATGTTGTCCAAGAGTTACTCCTGCAACATCATCGCTAGCTTCACATATTAAGTCATAGGTTGTATCCCAGATAGGTGGTTTAATGATGGGAGCACGAGTTAAAGCATTTTTAAGTTTATCTAAGGCTTCAAGACATTTATCATCAAAATTAAATCTCATTCCCTTTTGCAAGAGGTTAGTCAAAGGTTTAGATATCCTAGAGAAATTTCTAATGAACCTTCTGTAAAACATGACCAAGAAAACTCCTTATACCTTTAATGTCCCTAGGTGGTGGTAGTCTCTCTATTTCTTCAACCTTAGCTCTATCCACTTCAATTCCCTTACCTGATACTTTGTGTCCAGGGACTATACCTTCTTTGACCATAAAGTGGCACTTCTCCCAGTTTAGCACAAGATTAATTTGTTCACAATGCTGCAAAACTTTGTTGAGATTATCCAAGGAACTAGTAAATGAAGTTCCATAGATAGAAAAGTCATTAATAAATACTTCCATTATAAGTTCTATGAAATCAGCAAAAATAGTAGTCATACATCGTTGAAAAGTAGCTGTAGCATTACATAGACCAAAAGTCATACATCGGTAAGCATGTAAACCGTAAGGACTTATGAAAGTTGTTTTAAGTTGGTCATCCGGATGAATAGCTATTTGAGAAAAACCAGAGTATCCGTCCAAGTAACAAAAATGAGTATGGTTTGCTAACCTTTCTAAAGTTTGATCTATGACCGGTAATGGATAGTGATCTTTCCTAGTTTCTTTATTTAATTTTCTAAAGTCTATGCACATCTTGTGCCCAACAATAGTTCTAGTAGGTATTAGTTCATTGTTTTCATTAGGAACAACAGTAAAACCTCCCTTCTTAGGGACACAATGAACATGACTTACCCAATCACTCTCTTTAACAGGATAAATTACACCTGCGTCAAGTAGGCGTACAATTTATTTTCTTACCACTTCTTTCATTTCAGGCTTCAATCTTCTAGTAAATTCCATAACTGGTTTTGCACCTTCTTCCATGAATATTCGATGGATGGCTATCATGGGAGTAATGCCCTTCAAGTCATCCATTGAGTACCCAAAGGCTTGGTGATGCTCCTTGTTCTCTTGAAAGTTTAGAACTAATAATAGGAAATTTATTGGTATCATCTAAAAATTGTTTTTGGGATTATCTGGTAGAGTCTTCAACTCTGAGGGTGGTAGTTCCTTGTCCCCTCTCTTTTCTGGCTCTTCAAAAGCCTCATCAGTTGGAGGTCCCAAAATAGGAAGTGAATCGAATTCATCTTCTAGTTCTTCTAGGGACTTGTCCTCCATAATTATTTCTTCATAATTTGGATCTTCATTTATTTCTTCTTCTTGATTACCAAAGAAAAGAGCTGCCATTTCCTCAATGGTTCTATCTTCCTCTTCTTCTTGTATTTGTGGAGGCATGTCTTTAAATTAGGAAAAATGGAATTTGTTTCCCATTCCCCCAAGCTTAAGAGACATAATCTCCTTCTTGAAATTAACATAGGCACCTATATCACCAAAAAAGGTTCTTCCAAATATAATAGGGAAAAAAGTGTCTGCTGGCATATTAACAACTACAAAATCGATAGGAAAGTTTTTGTTGCCAATTGTGATAGTTGCATTTTCAACTACTCCCGCTAGAATTCTAAGATTTTTATTAGCTAACATAATTTTTATATCAGTATTCTCAATTGTAGTTGGTTCTATTTCTTATTTTATTTCTAGGTAGAAATCATAAGATATAACATTAACTTCGGTGCCAAGATCACATAAACCGTAATGGGAGATTTCTTTAAATATGCAGGGAAGAATAGGCTTACCCACATCTTTTACCTTTGTTTTACCTTCAACCAATATGGAAGTCTCTACATCAAGTTCAACTATGTTATAGTGTGAGTACATAGCCATAATTGCTTCCTTGGTTACCTCTTCATCTTTGTTTTCCTTCAGATGTTCCACAACTTCTGGCACACTTTCCTCTTCCCTCTTTTCCTGTACTGCTTTAACCTGTTCATATTCAAAAAATATGCTTTTGTGCAGTGTTAGGGAAAGGCACTTCATATATTGGTTCTATGGAGGCAAGTGTTGCTTTATCTTCTCTTTTCTTTTCTGGCTCGGGTGGTGGGTGATACTTGACTGGAACCTCCTTTGGAGCTTTAATATGTTCTGTAAAAGCTTTAACAACTTGCAACACAAGATCTGAATCCAAATAAAGTTCTTTAGACAATTCTTTCATGTGGCCGTTTTTATTAGTCATGAATACAATCATGCTCTATTTCTACACCTCCTTCACTTCCTAGACCAAAATTCCATGAAACTCTATGATCACGAATTCTATTAAGTAAAGCCCAAGCTTTAGGTATAGGAAGATTCATAAAGGCTCCTTCCGTGAAAGAGTCTAGTTCAATTTTATTAGGTTCAATTAAACCGCCATAAAAGATATGTAGTAAATACCATTCAGGCAAATCATGATGAGGACATAGTCGTAGTAAATATTTAAATCTAATATAATCTCTTACTAGTCCTTCATTAGAACCATTATTCCAAGTCATTATAAGACGCTTGATTCCAAAAGATTTTGATAATGAATAATATTTTGATAGAAATTCACAAGCTAAATTATCCCAAGTAGTAGTGGCTTCGGGGGTAGAGATCTATACCATGAGAGAGTTGTACTTGTCAAAGTAGTAGAGGAAAAGTGCCACATATATCTCTAAAACATGCAATATGCTCATATGGATCGGGATCTTCTTCATTTCCAGTAAATTGCTTCTTATGTAGAATACTAAGTAGTAGAGGATTTATTTCAAACCCCCTTGTCTTCTCATTGGAGTTGTCTCTTTTATAAATATCATAGGGCTTCCCAAAGTGGTTGAGTGGGTTAGCACTAGTCATATGCTCAAGCTCCATCATGTTGGTGGAAACCTGTAACTCAAAACAAAATTTAGCAAGACAAAAATAAATAAGCAAAAACTAAAAGACCTACACCTCTTAGCTCCCTGGCAACGGCGCCAAAAAATAGCTTGATGACTACAAGTGCACAGATTGTTTGTAGCTAGTTTCGAAATAAAGATATCGATCCCACAGGGAGCAGGAGTCCGAAGTCTAATAATTCTTGAAATAAATATTGCGATAGAAATGCTAGATAAAGTTCTAAGTAACAAGATAAAATGCGAGTATTGTGTAAAAATGTGTTTTTGGATTTTGGGTATAAAAGCAATAATAAAGTAAAGCAAAGTAACTTAATACAGAAAGTAAGTAGCGTGTATGTAAAGAAGATTGTAACTGCAGTAGGGAAAAGGCGTTCTCAGGGAGTAGCAGATACAGCACTAGTATTGTAAAGATCTAAGATAAAGATTATTATCATGAACATTATCAACTATGTATGTGTGGGAGGAACTCCGCATGTGGACGAATAGGCAACAACCGTTGCTCACATCATCCTCATAACCACTGCAGTCAGCAATCGACATCAATCAAATTACTGTGCTATTAAGGGACGTAATCCCGTAGGATGTTTCCCATGGCATGGATAGTGTTCCGTGAGTTTCCTCGATTTCCCAAGTTGATATGTAAGGATTGCTAATAGTTTTATAGTCACCATAAGTGCTAGCACGCCTCCATCTACCAACAAGTAGTTCCCTCCATAAAGTCACCACGAGAGGCAAATATTGAGAGGTCGACTTCTCTCAACATCAAGATGTAGAGAATCTAACACATGGTCACAGCGATGAATATCATAATAGACTTTATCTTATTTCAATCTCATATTAGGGTTTCTCCGTCTCCCCAAGAACTAATGATCTACTCAGGCATGGAGGCAATCAACATCATGGCAATGATAATGGAAACAATCATAGATGAATAGTACTTGTATAAATCCACAATGAGTATAGGAACTACAACAAGATCTAGACAAGATGTAGATGGGATGGATGGAGATGGTGGTGATGGAGGAGTGGATGATGAAGATCGATGCCTTAGCCTCCCAGATCTACAAGGGGCGAAGATGGATCCCTTGTGGATGAGTTCCCCTTCTAGATGCCTTTAGGAGGTGAGGTTTATGCGATTTCTGGTGTTTTGTATGTCGTCTCCTTGAACCAATTGCACAGGGTGAAACTATTTGACGAGGCGGAGGCGGCGCCAACTATACAGCCGGAGCAATACGAGCGGAAGAAATGCTCCCGCCGTATAGTTGGTCATTATGCTCTCCGCCTCCTTTGTTCACTTCTGGTTTTCTTCTGGTATTATTAATATTTCCCAAATAAGCGATTTACGTTGTTTTTGACTCCTTTTCTCCATAGTACAACTGTTTCAATAAATGTATCCATTGGATCCATCATCTGTCCTGATCCTGGTGAAAACAGACATAAAATGTGCGCGTGAGCATCGTAAAATACCAATATCCTACATCTACAATGGAAAATAATAATGTAAAACATGATGCAAATATGCACTCATCAACTTCCCCAAGCTTAGACTCTTGCTCGTCCCAAGAAAGTTTTTAGCTTAATGGATGTGATCCTCATATTCATGAAGCTGAGTTGATAAAATAAATGAGGCAATTGCAGCATGTGTTTATCATGTTCGATATAGGGGAATAAGTTCATGAATAGTACCTTACTCGAACCATATGAATAGTATTAGAAAGCTTCCACACCTTAGTTATCAATAGTTCATAAAAGATGAATCTCAACATAATGTAAAAGAATCCGGTTCGACCGAATGAGTTAACGAGGTAGTCCCAAGTGTTTTAGGATCAACGTATTCACTTGGGATTGAAAATCTCAAAAGTGTCTCTTTGTCATACTACAATATAGTGGTATATGCCTATTTGCTCTTTGCACATTCACTCTTTTTCTTCTTTCTCTTTCTTTTATTTTGCATATATGCTCACACTTTTGTTTCAAGTGTTGTGCAAAGGAGCTAGCCATATATTCCACTTCATGTAGGAATTCAAAGTTCAACAATCTCAATTATCAAATTCCAACTGTATCTGAAGCATTCTTATGACTTGAGATTCTACCACGACATGTTCTCACTCTATTTGGATAGCACTTTCATTTTCCTTTGTCCAAGGTTTTCTTTTTCAACTTAATTGTATAGATAATTTTTCTTTGTGAATCAAACCGTAAACTTACAGCATATTGACCAAATTATCTTTATGTGTTCCATTAATACCAATGGTGTGGAAGACTTCTATTGCTATCATCAAGTACAAGTAAAATCATACTCAAGCCATTCATATATAATAAAGCAAACATAAACTCAATATTGCTCCATATATAATAATAAACTCGGAATTTCATAAGAGGGATCGACTCTTTCTAAAGGGAATTCTAATGATGCAAACTTTATTTCTAGTTTGAACTAATGCAAGAGTAATAATAAAAACTTATAAGATAGATTACAAGGTCTTAAAGATCTCCTCAATCTTGGAATCAAGCCAGGCGGGATCAAATAATCCCTTGCGATTATTTGATAACGTGATTGTTGTAGATCACTGGGGCTCCATGGCATGTAACACCACAGTGCGTACCTTCTTGGTTGTCTCCTCTAGAGTAGTTATGCGGCTGTAGCACCTACGTAGATCAGATTGCAGAGTATGCACTCTATCTGTGAGCTTGGTCACGAATGGAAGGAGGTCTTCCTTCTTCTCCATCTCATTGAGACGGTGACAGACTTCGACGCGATGGAGCATCTCCTGCTTCTGATATATCTCTAGTGCCTGCACGAGATCCTTGGTCCTGGGGACAGCTTCTTCTTCCTCATCCATAATTGATGGATCGGGGAAGTGGAAACTGTACCTCCACTCTTCTTGAGGTTTAACCTTCATACAAGCACCAATGGTTGGCCTCGAGAGTGGAACCTCCCCTTCCTTACTAGCACCTGCACCAATATTAGAACCTTGGCAGGAAGCGAAATGAGATAAAAGAAGCACAACTACACTTTCCCAAATCGGGCAACGCACATGAATAAAAGTACACATGAAACTACAAATGCACATGAACAGGTTGTGCATTCTATACTTCACTAAATCAGGAAATATACATGAATAAAAGCACAGCTGAACTTTTACAATGCTCATGAACTAGTAGTTGGCACTAAACTTTTCCAAATTCAGTAAATAGCAACATGCACATTGAAAGGATCGTATGGTCACCTAGAGAGGGGGTGAATAGGTGCTACTTAAAATTTTACTTCTTTTCCAAATTAGGGTTTGACACAAAGGTAAATTCTCTAGATATGCAACTAGGGTGAATTTACCTATATGTCACACAAGCACAACTAACTAAGCAAGAACAAGATAAAGTAAGGTGTGGTAAAGGATAGAAGTAACTGAAGTGAAGCTCGCGGGGACACAAGGTTTGTTTCCCACAGTTCCTTCCTTTTGATGGGAAGTACATCTGCATTTGGAGAGGGGGTGGTATCAAACCACCAACGCCACGAGAGGCCTCCCTTGTTCTCCGGAGAATCTCACCCCAAAGGGACCGATTCACGCTTCCACTATATTGGCACCTTCAAGGTGGTAGTATGCACCCTTAAAAAAGTTTGAGGCACACATCCACAACATAATTGGAGGCTCCCGAATCCAAGCAAGTTGTCACAACAATCAAAGACAAGCTTGTAAGAACCAAAACAAGGCTTAGGGTTTCCAATGAAACACTAGAGCAAGGGGCCCTCAAGTGAATGAGGGGGAAATGAAGATCTCTCTTGGTGAAGCTGTAGATCAAGGGCTCCTCCTCCGATTCCCAAAGATCATCAACTTTGGATGGTTGGATGAAGATATCTTGGAGTTTTTGTGGCTCTAATGGTGTGGTCTTTCTTTTCTGGAATGAGCAGCTTAAGGTAGAAGATGAGGTCCCCTATTTATAGACCTCATAGCTGCTGACATGGGTATACCCCAAAGGTACTCGAGCTTGGCATATACGGTCCAGATACGGCAGAATCCCACGACATTGCCAAGGCCCAATGCAGGATTTGGGTGACCCACGGACTCTTCGATTGCTTGCAGCGCAAGATGAAGCTTAAGATAGAAAGTTCAAAGGGGCGAACCATAATCTGTAACCGACTCGACCTGCTACCCAAGACCCAGCCTATCTATATAAAGGCTGGGAGGGGCGGCGAGGAGGACAATCACAACCCTAGTTTCACCGCCATTGCCAGATTGCATCTACGCACCCCTGTAATCTTCGATTCTTTCGTTAATTCCAAGAGCAGACAAGCAGGAGTAGGGACCTCTATGAGGCCTGAACCTGGGTAAACCTTGCGTCCCTGTGTGCTTTGTTGCTAGTCGACTGATGCCTCTAGCGCTCCCTCCTTCTCCAAAACCCAAGTCCATAACAATGGGCATTGGCGAGTTAAACCATCGTCAATTGGCGCCGTCTGTGGGAATTGGGAGTGATGATGTTGTGGCTTCTTTGGCCCCATCAACCGCGATCTACAACTCTCCAACAGTGGAGATTCGCCAACTCTTCTGCGGTTTCGACTTCACCGTCCACACGCCGGCCACTCGCCTGGCTTTCAAGTCCGTAGGCGATGGGATCAACCTGGCAATTGGGAGCCTCCACTTCCAGGACAGTCAACTGGGCACGCTATGCATGCCTGACCAGCCGATGGCACCCGTGATTTCTCCAGGATCGTGGTTCCCTCCACCAATCGGGACCCTCAGCAAGCTCAACGCCCTGACATCGGCTGGGAGCACAGACAACAACAGCAGTCACGGATCCGATCTGGATGATCTAGCCACAGAAGATGGAGCCTATGGCTGTGGATCTGAAAGTTGCGGGAGCAACAGCTTCCCCAATCACTTCATGTGCGCTGTCATCAACGTGGGCAATACCACCACCAATCGCGAAAACACCGGCTCCGGCACCGGGCCGCCAATGGCGATATACCGAATGGTGGCCCTACCAATGGTGCACCCATCAACGGCGCACCCATCAAAAACGGGACTGACCGGAACCCGAGCCTCACGGCGAATGAGCGCACTGAGGAACGCGTGCTGATCAAGCTCAACGACAACGAGTGGGCCCGCTGTCGAGAAGCTCTGCGGGGTAATCCTTTACCCCCGAACTCATCGCAGGACATGCTGATGGGCTACCATTGGCTACTCAAGGACGAGTTCAAGCTCCAACAGCAAGTAATCGCGCAACTCGAGGCGCGTAGAAAGGCGACAAATGAATCAAGTCTTCGGCGAGCTGGGCTCTCCTCCCACGGAGGATCCTCCTCCAAAGGCAACAAGTACATGGCCAATAAAAGGCGATTTCGACTGGCCCACCTCACTAAGCAAGAACACGTGGAAGCCGTGAATGTCCTCGACTTCAGCTCCATGATGGTGGATACACGGGGCAACATGCTCCCGAAGACACCACACGCTGCGGTGACAACGGCCACCATGTACCTCCTCAACAACCAGCCACCGGCTGGAGACCTGTGAGCTGCCATGCACCGATCTACGATCGCGGGCCTGGGACTAATCGAGGCCGCCGTCGACAAAGAACCAACACCAGAGCCAAAGAAAAGCAAGGCGCTGGATAAATACTACTACTTGTACTCCTCCAGTGACGATAGTCATGATCTGTCACGACGATGTCGCTCATGGCGGCACGATCGCAATTACGACGCACGTGATGACATCACACAATGCAAGGTCGACAAGATGTGATCAAGGTGTGCTCGTTCGACTGACTCGGACAAAGACGAGACTGAACTCTCCGGCGCCAGATGCTTTAGTAGGGCCATCAGGCAGAAGCGAATGCCTAAGGGGTTCAAACTCCTGTCGGAGAACCCAAAATTTGACGGCCTGCGGGACCCGAAAATCTGGTTGGTGGACCACATCTCCTCCGTCAGGCTGCACGTCGGGAGTCGAAGTACGGCCATGCAATGCCTATAGCTACAGCTGCAGGGCGCTGCTCGTGCATGGGTCAACAACCTCCCGCGCGGATCCATTCACAGCTGGAAAGAGCTGGTATATAGCTTCGTGCGCAAATTCAAGGGCACTTACAAAAGGCCCGCATCAATCGAAGAACTAAGAAGCTGCCAGCAAAGGTCTGGCGAGTCGTTGTGCTCGTACATCCAAAGGTGGTCCATCATCAAGAACTCCGCAGAAAACATCTCGGAGGACCGTGCAATCGACGCGTTCAATGGCGGCGTTTGCCGTATAGAGCTCAGGGAGGATCTAGGCCGCTTGAAGCCCAAAACAATCAACCACCTGATGGAAATCCAGCCTCCTTCTCAAGGACTACTGCGAGTTTCTCAAACTCGACGAGGTCCTAGCACGGATGAATCGCGATGCGATCAACAGGGGCTACGGAGCTGCCCCAGGCCCTGTGGCACATGGAGCTCCTCCACCACCGCCCAGATCACCACCACCCGCGGCCGTGCCAGTCCAGCACCATGGAGGCGAACCATACCCACGAGCCGTAGGCAACATGATGATCCAAAAAGGGCGTCCCTCAAATCGAGTGCAGAAGGTCATCACTCGCCAAGTCAACTTGGCGATCAACTCCCCACCTTTCACCACTGAGTACCTCAGTGGAAGTGACTCTTGCATCACCTTCGACAAGCGCGACCATCCGCGTCAAGTCCCTCGTCCAGACCACTGTCCCATCATACTTGAGGCGCAGATCGGAGGCTTCGATATGAGTCGCGTCTTCATGGATGGCGGGAGCGGCATCAACCTCATGTTCGCGAGTACCTTGCGTGCGATGAGGATCCCTCTGACTTGTCTGGAAGTCTCAGACACGACGTTCCACGGCATCATCCCAGGCAAGGGCATATATTCCCTAGGCAAAATCAACCTCAATGTCATCTTCGGCATGCCGCAAAACTTTCAGCGAGAGAGCATCGACTTTGAAGTCATCGACTTTGAAGTCATCGACTGACCCTCACAATACCACTGTATCCTCGGACGTGTCGCGTTCGCTAGGTTCATTGCGGTGCTGCACTGCGCCTACCAGAAGATGAAAATGCTAGGACCAAACAGCGTCATCACAATCAATGGAAGCTTCGAGAGGTCTGACAGCTGCGACAGGGAATTCAACAGAATCTCCCAGTCCTTAAGCATGCAGGAGGAACTCACAAGATTGAAGGAGTCGATAGACAACAGTCTACCTCCCCTAAGCAGGCCAAGTTCACCTGACCTATCATTCGACTCGTCGGTGCACACGAAGAAAGTCTAGGTCCACCCAACGGACCCGACCAAGACGGCCCTCATCACCAACAACTTGATTTCCGCATAGGAACTCGCGCTCATCGAATTCCTCCGTGAGCACTGGGAAATCTTCGCCTGGTGTCCAGCGGACATGCTAGGGGTTCCCAAGGAATTCGTCGAGCACTCACTCAACGTGAATCTAGACACAAGGCCAGTGAAGCAGACAATATGGCGACTGTCCGAACCAAGAGCAAAAGCAGTCGGAATGGAGATCAATAGACTCCTCGACGCAAATTTCATATGCGAGATCAAGGAAAGCACCTGGCTCACTAACACAGTTCTCGTGCCTAAAAAGACATGGATATCCTACGGATGTGCGTGGACTTCACCTCTTTGAATAAGCACTGCCCAAAGGATCACTTCCCATTGCCGCAGATCGATCAAATAATTGACTCCACTGCGGGATGCGAGCGCCTCTGCTTCCTCGATGCCTACTCAGGCTATAACTAGATTCGAATGAAGGAGAAAGACCAGGAGAAAACGGCGTTTACAATGCCCTTCGATGTGTTCTGCTATAACACAATGCCTTTCAGGCTAAAAATGCAGGAGCCACCTATCAGCGGTGCATGCAGGCTTGCCTCGAGAACCAACTTGGTCACAATATCCAAGTCTACGTTGACGACATCATCATAAAAACCAAGGAGGAAGCTTCGCTAATCATCGATCTCCGTGAAACCTTCGCTAATTTTGACCGCTATCGGATCAAGCTCAATCCGGACAAATGTGCCTTTGGCGTGCCATCTGGGAAATTACTCGGGTATCTCATCTCTGCGAGAGGGATCGAGGCAAACCCGAAGAAAATAAAAGCCATACTGGCCATGGAGAAATCGAAGAATGTAAAAGGCGTCCAGCAGCTAGCTGGATGAATCAGGGCGCTCAGTCGATTCATCAGTCGAATGGGTGAAAAGGCACTGCCCTTCTACCAACACCTCCACAAAGCTAACAAGTTCGAGTGGACAGACGAAGCACAAGAAGCATTCGAAGACCTCAAGCGTCTACTATCCACTTCGCCAGTACTAGTGACGCCTCGCGAAAAGGAGCCACTACTGCTCTACATCTCCGCCACCAACCAGGTGGTCAGCACTGTGCTCGTGGTGGAGCATGCCGAAGAAAATAAAGTCCACGGGGTTCAACGCCCAGTATACTAGGTGCTCACACAACAAAGCAGCAGTACTCGCACTACCAGAAGCTGGCCTATGGCGTCTTCATGACAGCCAGGCGACTGCGCCACTACTTCTAGGAGCACCCAATCGTGGTGGTAAACGACGCCCCCCTCGGGCATATACTCAATAATCCTGACGCTACCGGACGAGTCGCGCTCTGGGGAATCGAGTTGTCTCCACGAGACATCACATACGAGAAGCGTGACGTGATCAAGTCGCAAGTTCTCCCGGCATCTCAAGCTCGAGTCCCCTTGGGAAGTACCTTATGTGATTACAGAAGTAATCCAGGTGGCGCCTATCGCCTTAAAGATTTCGAGATCGGAGTCGCATACTCCAACCCCTGGAACATCGCGCAGCTGCGTTGTTTCTACCCCTAGTCATTTTTACATTACGAATAAGCCAATTCAGTTAGGCTATTTATCCACACATTGTACCTCGTACTATTCTGCGAATAAATAAAGCTAAGTGCCCCAAAACTCTGTGTTTTTCCTTATTTTCTCGCAATTTCATCACTCGGGGGCTGCACCACCCTTCACATCTTTGTTCTACGAACAAGTCGCAGTATCCTGAGTAGCTGACACATTACCAATCGAACCCTTGATAAACACCAACCAAGGCCCAACACACCTGACAGGTTGGCAAGGTGTTGAGATAAACACAAGTTAGGCTAACGAAAAGGAACTGCAGAGTACAACACACTCGAACAATATATAAGCTAGCAAGCACTTCACAAATCAATGGGTATTACATACACCCAATACAATCATACGAACTTTACAACACTTATACAATTATGTGCAGGATACAAATCACGCTACTGCTGCAAGAGAAGAACGTTCGTTTGCTCCTCAAAGAAGTCGACGATGTCCTCCGTTGGCCGATCAACCGCCTAATAGTGCGGAACCATGTTCCAGGTCATTCCTTCTGGTGGAGGCGGCGACCCAGCGGCAACATACGCAACATCTACGTCTAGCCTATGCAGTCGCACCAGCGACAATGCAGCTTTAGCACCAGCTACCAACTGCTACCGTACGCACTCGCGGACCGCCCTCGTATCTTGGAACTTTGCCAGAAGAGCCATCAAGCTTGAAGGCACCACATCGAGAGGAAAATTTGCCTCGTAAATATGCCTAAGGCACAACTGCGCCTTCTTCAAGCATTGGAGCACTCGAGAAGAACGATCCTACAGGGTCGCCAAGGCAATTGCACGGTCGTGGTCCACCCAAAAGTACCCACTCGCCTGTAGCTGCTCCTGAGTCAGGTTGTTCATTCGAACGGCCACCCGGTCCTTCTCATCCTGCGGATGACGAGCGCTAACAACTACACCAAGCAAGCAGCAAAGTGTAAGGATAAGGCATTGCCGCGATGGACTAAAAGAAAAGATGAGAAGGCAGAAAGCTAACATTTAAATTGCTCATTCAACTACGCCACTTCTTCCAAGAGATACTTCTCGTGGGCGGTGGACTTCTCAGCTTTCGACTACCAAACATCCGTGTTACCATGGACGATGGGCAACTCACGCTCCAACTGCTTAATGCGGTCGTGCAGTCGCGAGAGCAACGACAGTTCCTCCACCTTTGAACGCGGTTGCGCTGTGGTTTCATTGGTGGGAGGAGAGTCACGAGGATCACTCGAAGGATCACTCGACGTACCCTATCATAATCAAGCAAGAAGAAAATAAGGACCCAAAAGACATTGATAAAATCATGCATGCATTCAAGCACAACAAAGTCTAGACATGGACACTCCCACAAAAGCACAGTTCTGACAGAAGGCAACTACGACTATTACAAATTGGCAACTAAGGAGCAATCCGCTTCTTCGACTTGGACTTTGACTTTAGGGGCCTCATCGAATCCATGGTAGCCTCTGATGCCACAGACTTTCTGGTGCCAGCCCCTAATGCTGCAGTCTTCCCGCCTTCTTCGCTCATTTCAGCTCTGCGGAATATTTTGTGTCTGTATCGATGAGCTGCGACCCATACTTACCACAGCCAGTAGCGAAGGGAGAAAACACTACATGTTGGCCATCCGTGTAGACGGGCATAGCCTTAGAGATTGAGGCGGGGTCCAGCTCCACACAATGGGCTTGCACCATCGCGAGTGCCATGGTGGCACCGATAGACCGCTGGGAGTTCCTGAAGTCCATGGGAATACCTCCAGCGAGAGATTCCACCAGGCCATCAAGATTGTCGATTAGCCCGGCCTTGGAAGTTAAGTCTTCACGGATGTGACTGAGCACACCCTTAGCCTTCCCCAACGTCTCCTGGAGGGAGGCAGCACGGTCCTCGACTGCAGAAACATCGTCAGCAAGGGCATCCTCGCGGCGCAAAGCTTGGGTGTCGAAGTCGAGGCCAGCAACATCTGAAGGGCACGGAGGTGTCAGCACAAGAGAAAGATCACCAAGATGATAAAAATGGCACAAGTACCTGAGAGAGCCTTCACAGTAGAAAAAAGTTGTTCTGCGGATAGCTTCTCACTCTCAGAAGCAGCAGCGCGAAGGTCTCCCTCACGCTTTCACGATCCCTCCAAGGCGGTGCTTGCTTCATCACGATTCTTCACCACCGTGGCAAGCCCCTTCTCGAGGGACGTAACACGGCGGAGAAGTTCATTATGCTCAACTACAAAAGATAGGGCATATCAACATTGGAGCTAACAAATTTTCATGAAGGCAGAGATAAAGTCAAAAGCTCACCTTCGACTACACGATGGAGATTGTCCAGCAGGGCATGCTGTCTACCCATAGCAAGGACTTGCTCTGCAAGACGCGCAGCTTCCTTCAAAATAAGCTATAGCAAAGAAAACGAAGACTTAGTGGCAACCTAAATTGCAAATTCGACTGTCAAAAAGCAAAAAAGACACTCACATGTTCCTCCATGGACTCCGAGGATGTCTATCGAGCAGGCGTCCGGGCAACCATCTGGTGTTCCCCAGCATGTGGGGAACTCGAAGAATTGGCACCGGAGTGGGCCACCACTGGAGGAGAAGGAGACCGTTCAGCCACCTCCTTGGCCTTGGAGTCTACGACTCTGGACTCTTTCACAAATTCGACATCATCAGAAGACATCGACGCCACTTGACTACAAAACATGTCAAGCACCACTTCAGAAAGACAACTTCAAAGAACAAGCAATGCAAACTCACGGAAATTAAGACTTACTAGTCAAATTTGTCAAAATCAAAGGTGTCATCCGATGACTCCTTCGGTAGCGGCAGCTTCTTCCGGGCAGGAGGAGCCATCGTGCGCATAGGCATGGCGGGAATCGGCTCCTCAGCAGCAGGAGGAGAACCCTCCGGTGTCGTCGGAGAAGAGGCGTCATAACCCTCGATGTGAGAAAGCTTGCGAGTGTCGTGTCCATTGGACTTGGGGGCTTCCTCCTCTTCTTCAACTGGGATGGTCGAATCCGACTCGTCCTCTTCCACCGCTTCATGCGGGATGACCCCTTCAGGAAGAGGAGGAAGGTTGGAGGCCACGCTCCAGTCCTGCAAACAAAAGATACATCATTATATATCAAGTACTTGGTAGCAATCGACAAAGTAAACTACTTCGCAGAAAACTCTACCTCAGGCGGACGATTAGTGGCATCGAAAGGGGGCACGACTGGTTCACCCGGGAGATCCTCGCGTACGTGGTCACCAATCGTAACCTCCTATCTACCTCACCCGAAGAAATGCACTCCGTGGAAATGCGAGTGACATCGTCAGCACCAGCCCAGCGGTACATCGGGTGGACTCTAGCTTGAAGAGGATGGATGCAGCGGCGCAACCATGTGCGAATGAGAGCGGCACCGCCCTCTTCTTTGCCTATGCGGCCTTCAAGGTCATAAACACGCTGATATAGCACCTTCATTTCCTTGGACTCGCCAGGCATCACGACGTTCTTCCAGGAACGCCTCCTCTTGCAAGTTGCCACGGGATCAAAGGGCGCGAGTCCGAAGTGATCTCCATCGGCCTTCTGGTCGTGGATGTAGAACCACCTGTCTCTCCACCCTTGGACGGACGCGGTGAGCTTGATATCAAAATAGGTAGCGGAAGAGTCGACCTGGATCCCGCAGCCTCCTACATCATAGACTACCGAACCCGAACCCGACTAACGCTTAAGCTTAAAAAGCTTCTTGAAGAGACCAAAGTGTGGCTCGACTCCGAACCAGCACTTGCACAAAGTAATGAAGCAGGCAATGTAGAGAATGGAACTTGGGGACAGCTGGTGCAGCTGGAGCCCATAGAAACAAAGAAGGTCCCTACCAAAAGGATGTAGGGGGAGAGAAAGACCTCGAATGATGAATGCAAGGAACATCACTCAGAAACCCG
The DNA here is from genome assembly GCA_910589775.1 of Avena eriantha. Taxonomy (NCBI): domain Eukaryota; kingdom Viridiplantae; phylum Streptophyta; class Magnoliopsida; order Poales; family Poaceae; genus Avena; species Avena eriantha. The sequence continues at coordinate 392,339,910 of OU342741.1, forward strand.
AAGGAGGACGCGGGATTACCTCATCACCAGGCACCCGCGAATCATCTTCCGCGGATGGAAGAGCTCCATCTTGACGATGCAGGTGCAGCTCAGAAGGCTTGATGATGGACACATGCTAGGCGCCGTTGGTGACGTGGGTACCCGCGCCCTTCTTATTCCTAGCACCGGCGGTGCTGGTGCCCACGGTGGTGGTGTCGCCCTTCTTCTTGGTAGCAGCAATGTTGGTCATAGATCCAGCGGTGGCGCCTCCCTTCTTCTTGCCCATATTTCGATGGCGATGCGAGCAGAGAAAGTAACTAGGGAACACACGGAGTTGGTCCAGTGCTGCGAAGAGGAAGTGTGCAAGGAAGTAGAGAGAATAGCAATGGGGAAGGAGGCACAAGCAACAAGAGAGATGGGGAAAATTACCACAGATGCGCTGCTACTTAACCTCCTCGTAGATGTCATCCAACGGCCAGCAAAAACCCTACTGAACATGTGGCGCACATCACCATCGACATGTGGCGAAGATAAACCACAAACCGTCCCCACCACTACTCCCATTACGCGTGGAAATCGAGGAGACGCAGTTAAAATAGAAGATTACGCATGCCCAGTTAAATCAAAGTCAGGAAGTGGGACCCACCGCTCGTCATGTCCCGTCAAAACCGCTCACGCGGGTAACTGATGTCTACGCACTTCTATTCTTGTAGATAGTTGTTGGGCCTCCAAGTGCAGAGGTTTGTAGAATAGCAGCAAGTTTCCCTTAAATGGATTACCCAAGGTTTATCGAACTCAGGGAGGAAGTGGTCAAATGTATCCCTCTCAAGCAACCCTGCAATCAAGATACAAGAAGTCTCATGTGTCCCCAACACACCCAATAAACTTGTCAGGTGTATAGGTGCACTTGTTCGGCGAAGAGATAGTGAAATACAAGTGGTATGGATAATTATAAGTGGTAACGGTACCAGAAAATAGCTTTGATGGCGCGTGGTTGATGGGTAGGAAGAGTCTAAAGGCAATCTAAAATAAAGATGGAAGCAAGTAAACATGTAACATATCTAGTTGCAAACGGTGTTTCAAGGCTTAGAAACAAGGCCTAGGGATCATACTTTCGCTAGTGAACACTCTCATATAAATATCTTCTTTTTATGATACTACTCTAAACTACTCTCCGGTTGGAGACTCTAATCCACGGTAGGGCTATAATAGCACATCTCAAAGTTCGCTTTCCCCATCTAGATAACCCCTCACTATCGCCTTGAGCGCTAGATGGTTCCAACAAACACGACAATTTCATAGAGACATCCAACTCCAAATATAACTCATAACAAGTATTTGTAATCTCTAGCCTAAGTTCCACCATGGTGTGCACACTGTTACTTTCACATACATGCGGAGAGCAGAGATCTATTAAAGCACTTGAGTAGCAAGGTAGATCTACTTGATTACAAACTCATGATCACAATATGATCATGCATAGAGAGAGAGATGAACACATAGCTACCGGTAGAACCCTTAGCATCGAGGAAGATCTACTCCCTCCTCATCATGGGAATCAGCAACGGTGATGGAGATGGCGGTGGAGATCGATGGAGATGGCTCCGGGGGCACTTCCCCGTCCCGACAGGGTGCCAGAACAGAGACTTCTGTCCCCGGAATCTCCCCTTCGGTGGCAGCGGCGCTGCGGAACTTTTCGTGGCTGGAGGCTGGATGATTTAGGGTTTTTTCATCGGGAGGCTTCTTATAGGCGAAGAGGCAAGGTCGGTGGGTGGACCAGGGGCCCACACCACCTGGTGGCGGGACCAAGGCTAGCCCACGCCACAACATGGTGTGGCCAGCCCCTGGCCCCTCTCCGTATCATCTTCTGGCTCCATTAGTCTTTTGGTAAAATATCGACTTTGGCTTTTGTCCAGTCAAATTCCGAGAATATTCATTTTCTGACTTTTCTGGAACCAAAAACAGCAGAAAACAGGCAACTGGCACTTTGGCATCTTGTTAATAGGTTAGTCCCGTGTATAAAAATACTCCAAAGTGTGGATAAAACATAAGAAAGTAGATATAAAACAAGCATGGAACATCAAAAATTATAGATCCATTAGCAACGTATCAACATCCCCAAGCTTAACTCCTGCTCGTCCTCGAGTAGGTAAGTGATAAAAAGAAAGAATAATTTTTGAGGTGACATGCACCATCATAAACTTGATCAAAGTATTTGTAAAACATTGAAAGTTGGGATCATAGTACTTCAACATAGCATGAAAGATAAAGTTCTAACAATAAGAAATAGCAACTATGTTGTAACATGAAAAGATACAAACAAAAGATTCATGAATAACAATGCTTTGCAAGCGTTTGTTTGTTTCACATATAGAAAACATAGCATAGTGGCATTCAGCTTGTCCCTCATGGAGTAGCAAAACATAAATGCATAGGATACCTTCAAAGCTCATAAGGGTGACTAGATACAAATAGTTTAAGAACAAGCAATATCAAAGTTATGCATCAATCAACAAGTCTTGGGACAATGCACATTATACTAAGAATGGCCACTATGCTCTCTTAATAGGTGCATAAAGATAGAAGATGGAGACTCAACATAAAAGTAAAAGAAAGGCCTTCATAGAAGGAAGCATGGATTCAAGTCTCATAAAGAGCTTCCAACAATTATGGTACTTATTAGCTTTCAGCTCTCATTTCCCCTATCATAAGCATCTTTAGGTGATTAAGGTTAAAGTGACACAACTAAGAGGATATGCTTGACAAGTTATAAGCCGAAATCTCATGTCCCTTACTTTCGAAGACCGAACCTCATGCTACTCAACTTCAGTCACAAGTAAGCTCCTGTCATTGTAAGTACATATGTATCATAGAGAACCACCAACAGGGTACCCCTAGCACATGATACAAGAGCTATCCCATAATCAAAATGACAAGGTAAGCAGACAATGAGAATCTCAGTGGTCTTTTTATTTGCTACTTGCATAGGTTTTTATTGAGGATGCTTCATAGAGTGCTCATTATGGTTATGCTGCAAGTTTCCACCATGATTAGGCATGGCTTAGGCTAGCGGCCCAGGCGTTTCTCTAACACACATACAAACTCCATGATCTTACAAGTTCCCCTTTTATTTCACACCGCCGGGATCCATAAGCAAAAGAACATGATATCAACGGGGTACAATGTACAAGTGCAATGTTGAAAGCGTTCGCCATGATACATGGTTCTGCTAACTTCAACTTATAAAGCGCAAGCATATACGCAACAAACATGGACGCAATGGTTCAAGTTTATTAAATGCAAGAAAGTAAAGTGTGCCATCAAGTTCGTGAGAGCTTTAATCACTAATTTTCACATAACAAGTTTAATTTGGAAGATAGATAAAAACATGAATATACTTGGAATAGCAAATGCTAATAGGTAGGTATGGTGGACTCTTTGGAATAACTTGGTTTTATTTGGAGTTTGATGCATGAGTGGAACTCATACTTGGTATGGAGGCTAGAAAAAGACTGGGAGCGACCAACTAAGAGAGCAATAATGGCCATAATCATGCAAAGCGACAAAACATCATTAATTAAAGCATAAAGTGATATTACAAGTCGAAAACTAAATGATCTTAGAGGCTATGGTGACTTGGGATAGTCATAACATGGTGTGAGCATGCGCCAAGTCAACCCAAATAAAGCATCAAAGGAGAATACCACAATACTATGCTTTTGATATGCTAAAACAACGCATGATTCTTTCAAGGCACATTAAGCAATCTCAATTGTTTATAACATGTCATGCTACAGCAAAAATCACTAAGCATAAAGCCAAAACAATATCAAGCATGACATGACAAAGCCTAGGCCCCAGTCAAAAACAAGCTCCTTTTATACCACTTATAAGCATGAACTTTCCTACTCTTTTCCAATCCAAACCAACTTATTTGAAAGAACTCGCAAAGATAATAATAAATAAAGATCAGTGAGCTTGTCTCACAAATCCAAAAGGAAGAACTAAAAAGTTCTAAGCTGAAAGCACAAGAAAACTAAGGCTAAACACAGTCCTAGCAAAAGAGAACACTCACAAAACAATAAGAGTGAAAACTAGAGTGTTCTAAACAATGAAAGTAGAGTGTGTATCTCTCCAAAAGAAGTGATGGGATCTAACAAACTTATTGCAGCAAACAAAGCAAAAGTAAAGTAAAAACAAAAGAAAAGACGCTCCAAGAACAACACAACTATGCATGAAACAATAAAAATGAAGCGTTTGGAAGAAACCTGAGATTTTTATTGATGAAGAAGGGGATGCCTTGGGCATCCCCAAGATTTGACGCTTGTACTTATTGGATATTTCTTGGGGTGACATGTGTGGCATCCCCAAGCTTGAGATTTAGTCCATTCTTCATCTCATTACTCATTCCTTCCATACACCTTAAATTTTTTCTTCATACAAAACTTCACACAATCTTTATTAGCAACATTAGTGCACTCAAGATAATAAGTCTTTGGGTTCAGATCCAACACCAATAAAACTTCTATTAAAACACAAGCTACTGTAGCACTTCCCTCAAAAAGCTCAATTCCCCAAAATGAACTCAAAAAGGAATCAACAAGAAGCAAATGCAAATAATGGCAGAAATCTGTCAAAACAGACCACCAGGTAAAAACCAATTTTTTTCGAAGACCTTCTGTTGCTCAAATCGAAAAGTGTTGAACTAACCAAAGTTAGATATCAACCTGGGGCAGAAGCACAAAATTTCATGCCTCAAAACGACGTACAGATTTTACACGAATTTTATAGCGAAGCACAAAAATCTGTTTCGGGACAGCATCTTTCCCAAGCATTACTTCTTTCTCATTAGAGGTTACTCTTGGCACAAAAAGCAAATAAAAAGGATAAGGAGCGGTTATTACAGAGGTAATAACTTCCAAGACTCATCTAAAACTTTTGGGTTATCTCCCAGTAAGTACTTTTCTTTAACGCCTTTAAGTTAGCCATGATAGTTTGAGAAGATGCTCACATAAGAAATATGAATTGAAGTAAAAGAGAGCATCAAGAAGCAAATTCAAAGCACCTTTAAGTCTAACCCACTTCCTATGCATAGGAATCTTGTAAAGAAACAAGTCATGAAAGCACAAAGCAACAAGCATAGTAAAGCAAAACAAGTGCAACTTCAAGACTTTCAACATAAAGAGGGGAAATTTAATATTATTGAGATGCATAAAACCATGTTTCCCTCTCTCATAATAACTTTCAGTAGCATAATGAATAAAATTATCAATATAACTATCACATAAAACATTCTTATCATGATCCACATGCACAAAATGATTAATACTCTCCACATAAGCATAGTCATTCTTATTAATCATAGTGGGAGCAAATTCAACAAAATAGCTATCATTATTATTATCATCACCATAGTCATCAAATATAGGAGGCATATTGTAATCATAATTAATTTTCTCCTCAATAGTAGGTGGACTGAAAATATCATATTCATCATTGTAATCATCATACATTGGAGGCATAGTAGCATCAAAGTAAATTTTCTCCTCCATGCTTGGGGGACTAAAAAGATCATTTTCATAAAAACTAGCTTCCCCAAGCTTAGACTTTTCCATAGCATTAGCAGTAATGGTGTTTAAAGAATTCATACTAATAACATTGCTATTAGCACGCAAATAAAGTTCCATAGGTTTTTTAATTTTCTCTTCAAACACTTCATGTCCTAACTCAAGATAAATACTATAAAGAACTCTAATTTCGTTGTTGTTTTCCATTAAGCCTAAGTAGTGAAAATAAAAACAAGAAACAAAAAGACATAATTGCAGAATCTAAAGGAAATAACTTCGAGAACTCACACACCAGCTATAGTACTAGAAGATAGCTTAGTAGCCAGAGGATGTGAGTACCTTTTACCTTACCTCCTCGGCAACGGCGCTAGAAAATAGCTTGATGTCTATGCACTTGTATTCTTGGAGATAGTTGTTGGGCCTCCAAGTGCAGAGGTTTGTAGAACAGCAGCAAGTTTCCCTTAAGTGGATTACCCAAGGTTTATCGAACTCAGGGAGGAAGTGGTCAAATGTATCCCTCTCAAGCAACCCTGTAATCAAGATACAAGATGTCTCTTGTGTCCCCAACTCACCCAATACACTTGTCAGGTGTATAGGTGCACTAGTTCAGCAAAGAGATTGTGAAATACAAGTGGTATGGATAATTATAAGTGGTAAAGGTGCCAGAAAATAGCTTTGATGGCGTGTGGTTGATGGGTAGGAAGAGTCTAAAGGCAATCTGAAATAAAGATGGAAGAAAGCAAACATGTAACAGATCTAGTTGCAAACAGTGTTTCAAGGCTTAGAAACAAGGCCTAGGGATCATACTTTCACTAGTGAACACTCTCATATAAATATCTTCTTTTTATGATACTACTCTAAACTACTCTCTGGTTGGAGACTCTAATCCATGGTAGGGCTATAACAGCACACCTCAAAGTTCGCTTTTCCCATCTAGGTAACCCCACACTGTCACCTTGAGCGCTAGATGGTTCCAACAAACACCACAATTTCATAGAGACATCCAACTCCAAATATAACTCATAACAAGTATTTGTAATCTCTAGCCTAAGTGCCACCATGGTGTGCACACTATTACTTTCACACACATGGGGAGAGGAGAGATCTATTAAAGCACTTGAGTAGAAAGGTAGATCTACTTGATTACAAAGCTCATGATCACAATATGATCATGTATAGAGAGAGAGATGAACACATAGCTACAGGTAGAACCCTTAGCCTCGAGGAAGATCTACTCCCTCCTCATCATGGGAATCAGCAACGGTGATGGAGATGGCGGTGGAGATCGATGGAGATGGCTCCGGGGGCACTTCCCCGTCCCGGCAGGGTGCCGGAACAGAGACTTCTGTCCCCCGATCTCCCCTTCGGTGGCAGCGGTGCTGCTGAACTTTTCGTGGCTGGAGGCTAGACGATTTAGGGTTTTTGCATCGGGCGGCTTCTTATAGGCGAAGAGGCAAGGTCGGTGGGTGGACCAGGGGCCCACACCACCTGGTGGCGCGGCCAAGGCTAGCCCGTGCCACCACATTGGTGTGGCCAGCCCCTGGCCCCTCTCTGTCTCGTCTTCTGGCTCCGTGAGTCTTCCGGTAAAATATCGACTTTGGCTTTTGTCCCGTCCAATTCCGAGAATATTCATTTTCTGACTTTTCTAGAACCAAAAATAATAGAAAACAGGCAACTGGCACTGTGGCATCTTGTTAATAGGTTAGTCCCAGAAAGTGTATAAAAATACTCCAAAGTGTGGACAAAACATAAGAAAGTAGATATAAAACAAGCATGGATCATCAAAAATTATAGATACGTTAGCAACGTATCAGCAACTGATGTCATCAACTCAACCAGAAGAAGATTTCAACTACTTTAGTCCTTGCCCGAGTCTTCGACTCAACTAAGCACTCGGGGGCAACTCCCATAGGGAGCGCTGGTCGCGCACCCTACTATTATTTTTATGCAAGTGTATGAGCATTCAAGACAAACCCATCACTCGAATCAACGATTCGATTGTGAATTACAGGTTACTCCCATAGGGAGCGCCGGAAGCATATTCGACTGAAACAAGCAATAAAAGACGATAGCAGTCGCACAAAGATTTTTAGTCCCCACTTGAGTCTATGACTCGAGTAGGCACTCGGGGGCTACTCCCATAGGGAGCGCTGGTCGTGCACCCTACAATTATTTTTCCTTGTACATTGTGCTGTGTGTCGATAAAATCCACACTCGAATGCCATGGCGACTCCGCCTCATATTTTCCCTGCAAATAGACTGCGTCTCCGGGGCCACCCGAATCATCTCCGTGTTGATAAAAATTCGGATGTCGCGCTTACAACGTGAAGATAAGACCTGAATAAGGCCTGGAAATGCATCTGTCGCGCACTACCAGAAATATATCCGTGTCTACAGGTACGATAAACATGCCTTGACGGATGCGTCGAGTGCTCACACTTATACACTGGAATTTGACACATGTAAGACCTCCGCGGCCTGAGTTGAATTACGCCAGCACTTTTTCGAATTCGAGTCCGGGGACTCGAGTTTAAGTAGATTGCGTTGTTTTGCCCTAAGGCAATTAACTGATACTGATACATCGGGTAAATCAGGAACGTATATCAACAATCCCTATGACACAGACAGAACACTCAAAAATATACTCGGTCATGCACTCGAAAGACTTCATAAAGTCTCCAGTCGAATCTATGATTCCACTAGACACTCGGGGGCTACTGACATGCGTATACCCTACAGGTACTCGAGCTTGGCATATACGGTCTAGATACAGTAGAAGCCCATGGCATTGCCAAGGCCCAATGCGGGATTCGGGTGACCCATGGACTCTTCGATTGCTGGCAGCGCAAGATGAAGCTAAAGATAGAAAGTTCAAAGGGGCAAACCCTAATCTATAACCGACTCGACCTGCTACCCGGGACCTAGCCTATCTATATAAAGGCTGGGAGGTGGTGGCGAGGAGGACAATCACAACCCTAGTTTCACCGCCATCGCCAGATTGCTTCTGCGCACCCCTGTAATCTTCAATTCTTTCGTTAATTCCAAGAGCAGACAAGCAGGAGTAGGGACCTCTACGAGGCCTGAACCTGGGTAAACCTTGCGTCCCTGTGTGCTTGTTTGCTAGCCGACTGATGCCTCTGGCACTCCCTCCTTCTCCCTGGGTAAACTCCGGACCAGGGACACCAGAGACTCCGGTGTTTCCACATCGGAAACTCTAGTCCGAGAATCCACATCGGAGATTCCGGCCAACCTCTGGTCCACCTCTAGACCCCGTGATAGAATGACTTTGGGTTGTTTCTTGATTCCACTCCGGGGACTTTTGGGGAAACTACGGACCACACCGGAGACTCCGGTGTTTGCACACAAGAGACTTTGGTATGGAAAGCTCAGTATTGGCCAGGGAATTTCCCACACTATTTTGGCATTTTCTCTTTTCAATAGATTGACCTGTAGACATTAGCACACTGTAAAATGAACCTTATGTTGATAACGAACACCAAAACAGATTAGGGTAATAAATGTCCTTTCAATCTCCCCCTTTTTGGTGTTCGATGACAACAAGCGGTTTTGCATGGAAATTTTAAGAAGGGACATAGCTATGCTCCCCCTGACGATGTGCAGCAAGATAATCAAGTAATACATGCAAGTCAGGTAGTAAATACTAAGCATGGGAAGGTTTAACTATTATAATAAGGGAACAGGCATAGATAGTTCATATGAACCAAATAAAGTCTCACAAGAACCAAATGAAAGCAAATGTTCAAATATAAAGAGATGACACACCCCAACCCATGCAAATCCCGATGCTCCTAATGGACAACTTCTCCCCCTTTGGCACCGAAACGCCGAAAAGGGAAAAAGGCCAAGCTATCATCCCAAATAAGATCACTTGGAGTCATGGTCGTGGTCATCTTCCTCATCCTCATCCTCATCATAATCGTCATCAGCAGAAGTCTGTGGGCCTTTGCCATGAGGGCGAGAAGAGGAATTGCCCTGAGGTGCAAAACCAAAAGTGACCTCTGAGAAAGTCTACCAATCAACCAAGCTGGCATTCATAGCATTCCAAGCCCCAAAGGAAAGTGTGTGATCTAACTCTACAGACGGTTCATCTCCATGCTCATCGTTGTATTTGGACTCCCCTTCCTCTTCTTCCTCTCCTTGAGCCTTGATGTCCTTGAGGAGCTTCTCCATCCTGTGGTTGCTCTTGTAGGACTCATTTTGTCCCGTGCGAATGTCCATGCTCATGTAGCACAAAGTCTTCTCCCAGAAAGATGCCTTCTTGACTTGGCCTTGCTACGACCACGACGAGAACTAGAGCCACCTATGAATCTAGAGTGAGGGAGATAGCATGGGGGTAAGCACATATGTCCCAGAGATGAACACAAGACCCTCAGAACTTTGCAGGAGATGCTAGAAGCAATCTACACTAGAGTCTCTGGTATGAAACACTAGAATCTCCGGTCTGGACTAGAGTTTCCGGTCAGACAGATCAGAGTCTCCGGCATGGGCCGGAGTCTCTGGATTAACGGACCGGAGTCTCCAGTCTAGAGAATTTGGTTTGCACAGGGAAACTGCGGGAGGACTCGATTCTAGCAGATCGGGCAAGGGAATGAGACTAATGTGAGGAAATGCATGCAGACATGTTGTTCCAGTGGGCAAAATCATTACAAAACTCAAAATAAACGAAGGGGATGAACCCTAGGTTCATGGTGCGAAGAAAGGTACCAGATCTGTCCATTGGAGAGATTCCACCGGAGGGGAATGTCCCAGGGATGGAGAGGGTGGAGTTTGCAGCGACACGGTAGATCCCGGTGGCAAAAAGGCCTCCGGGTAGCGGTTTTGGAGGAGGAGGAGGAGACGGGTGTGAGAGTGGGAGTCGGGGTGGAAGATAGAGTCTGTGTGACTCTTTCACCCCGGCTCCCTTAAGTCACAAGCATAAACCGCCCCATACCAGAGACTCTGGTCCGATATACCGGACTCCAGTGTTTGCACATAGGAAACTCCGGTCCTCTTCGACCAAAAACCAACAAGATTCAAATTTTGGGGACATATATGGGATGGAATGTGTTTAGGGGAGAGAGTAAGGCCTGGGTTTAGAGTCCAAACTATGAAGAACCAAATAGGCAATGAAATCCAAATTAAATGATTAGTGAAACTCCAAAACAAGTAGAGTCAAGAACCAACCCTCCATAATGAAGGGACCATTGGCCGAGGCCACCATGTAAGAGTATGAGGCATGAAACCGCGAAGAATTATCCTTGGGTTCATAGCCTCTACTTATCAATGAAGCTCACATATCACAAAATGATATTAAGATAATTGATTTTCTTAATTTTGGCATTATGGTGGGAGGGATAGCCTAATGGATTAGGACCGCACTCCCCCTATGTCCATGCCTGCACCTAAACCACATAATGATCAAGTAATAGGTGTGTATGCAAGATGATCAAGTCAAGCTTATTGAATCTATGATATTTAGCTCATTCCTCAAATAGCAAAAATCTTGCTTCATCAAATGGCTTCGTGAATATATCTGCAAGTTGGTCTTTGGTTGATACATAAGATAGCTCAATATCTCCTCGGGCAACATGATATCTAATGAAATTATGACAGATCTCAATATGCTTTGTTCTTGTATAACCCATCGGATTGTAGGCAATCTTGATAGAACATTCATTGTCACATAAAAGAGGCACTTTGTCACAACGGACACCATATTCCTTTAAAGTTTGCCTCATCCATAACAATTGAGTGCAAGCACTAGCTGCAGCCACATACTCAGCCTCGGCGGTGGAGAGAGATATAAAGTTTTTCTTCTTAGAAGACCAACACACCAAGGACCTACCAAGGAATCGGCAAGACCTGGAGGTTGATTTTCTATCATCCTTACCACCAGCCCAATCCGAATCAGTGTATCCACAAAGAGAGAATTTTGAACCCCTAGGATACCATATACCATAGTTTTGGGTATGAACCAAATATCGAAAGATTCTTTTGACTGCCATCAAGTGGCTTTCTTTAGGAGCCACTTGATATCTTGCACATACTCGTACATTTAACACAATATTGGGTCTAGATGCACATAGGTAAAGCAAAGAACCAATCATGGATCGGTATACCTTTTGATCAACATCTTTACCATTTGGGTTAAGCTCGAGATGAGTCTTGGTTGCCATGGGAGTAGGAGCTCCATTTAGTTCCTTCATGTTGAACCACTTAAGCATGTCTTGGGTATATTTGGCTTGATTAAAAAGGTTCCTCCTCTTATTTGCTTGATCTCAAAACCAAGAAATACCCTTAACTCCCCTATCATAGACATCATGAACCTGTCAGTCATAAGCTTCGATAATTCATCATTAAAAGCTTTGTTATATTAGCCAAAGATAATATCATCAACATATATTTGGAAAACAAAAAGCTCCCCATTAACCTTCTTAGTAAAAAGAGTGGGATCAATTTTCCCAACCTCAAATCCATGGTCTAACAGCAACTCTCTAAGGTGATCATACCAAGTACATGGAGTTTGTTTAAGTCCATAGAGCACCTTATCAAGTTTGTAGATATGGTTTGGGAAGTTGGGATCCTCAAAAATCGGGGGTTGCTTAACATAAACCAACTCATGCAATGGACCGTTTAGAAAAGCACTTTCCACATCCATTTGTTGTAATTTAAAATTATGATGTGCGGCATATGCAAGAAGGATACAGATAGACTCAAGGCGAGCCACGGGAGCATAAGTCTGTCCATAATCGATGCCTTCAATTTGAGAGAACCCTTGTGCTACCAATCTTGCCTTGTTCCTCACAACAATACCATGTTCATCTTGCTTGTTCTTGAATATCCATTTAGTGCCAATAACATTGCGGCACTTTTTGGTCTTTTCTACTAACTTCCATAATTTGTTTCTCTCGAAGTTGTTGAGCTCTTTGTGCATTGCTTCTAGCCAATCTAAATCTTCAAGAGCTTACCACACTCTCTTTGGCTCCACCATGGATATATGAGCTTGATGCTCACCAAAGTGCTTCAATTGAGCTTGAGTGGACATTCCACTCCCTAGATCACCAAGAACATTCTCAAAAGTGTGCTCTCTTATTTCTAACATTCTGTACACTCTAGCTTTGTGACGAGTTTCGATCTCCTTGTTGTTCCTTGCAGGAGTTTCTTCATCATTCTGGTCCTCGTCTTGACCATTAACTTGACCTTGATCAATAATGGGTTTAGCTTCATCAACATGAGGTATAGGTTGATCTTGGTCTTGATTAGGCAAGCTACATGAAAGGCTTTGAGTGGATCTAGTAGCTGACTGATAAATCTACCTTGAGCAACTGACTGTGTGGGGCTGGACACACCAGTCTATGGAGAGAGTGGTAAATTTAGCCTAGTGCATTCAGCCCGATCATCATGGAGAGGGTTCTCGTCTTGTCTTTGGCTTGGGTCATCATTACCCTTAATAATAGGAGCTTGTTGAAGTTGTGAAGATGAGGGCTCCACTTCAGTAGAGCATAGTTCTTCTCGATCTGCCACAAGGGGTTCCTCAACAGGGCAGATGAATCATGCACCCATTCTTCTTATGGCATCTTGAGTTATTTCATCATCTATATCACAAACATCAACACACCCCACTTGGGGGCATCATATTCTTCGAAAACCACACTACAAGATTCTATGACAATTCAAGAGAGTTTATCATAGGTTCTATAAGTGTGGAAATCGAGACCATAGCCAACAAAAATACCCTCTAAAGCTTTGGAATCAAATTTGGACAAACGAACACCTTTTATGAGATAGAAACAATTAAAACCAAACACCCAAAAGTATGAAATGTTGGGCTTATTATCGGTAAGTATTTCATATGGCGCCTTGATCAACTCTTTGTGGAGGTAGAGCCGGTTTGATGCATAGCATGCGGTGGAGACTGCCTCTGCCCAAAAATTGTATGGAGAATTAAACTCCGCCAACATGGACCTTGCCATATCCACTAAAGTCCGATTCTTCCTCTCAGCTACACCATTTTGTTGAGGGGTATATGTAGTGGAATATTGATGTTTTATCCCCTCATCACTGAGAAAACCATTTAATGTGTAGTTCTTGAACTCGGTGCCATTGTCACTTCTTATTGTTAGCACAGGCACATTGTATTGATGTTGAACGATATTGACGAAGTTGATGAAGTATTGTTGGGTCTCACTCTTCAACTTGAAGAAATATACCCATGAATATCTTGAGTAGTCATCAACAATCACTAAGCAATATTTCTTCCCACCAAGACTAGCATGAGATGGAGGACCAAAAAGTTCCAAATGAAGGAGCTCCAAGGTCCTCTTTGACTTTATAATATTATTTGGCTTATGGGGAGAATCATGCATCTTTCCTTCAGCACAAGCCCTGCAAACACGATCTTTGGCAAGACAAACATTCTCCTTTAGTCCCATAATATGGCCACCCTTGTGGAGGCTTTGCAAAGTTCTCATATTGACATGGGCTAGTCGGCGATGCCATAACCACCCCACATCAGCCTTTCCGATAAGCACATCGCACTTGTAGTGGTTTCCCCCGAAAAGTCCACCACATACAAGTCATTTTCGACGTACCCAACGAAAGCGACCTTTAGAGTCTTGCTCCACAAGAGGACCACAATATCATTATCAATAATGATGGTGAAACCCATCTTGCCTAGGGCACGGACTGAAAGTAAATTATAGCCAAGGGTCTCAACAAGCATGACATCCACGAGAGTAACATCGTGTGCAACCACAACTTTGCCAAGACCCATTACCTGAGATTTTTACTTATCGGCATATGTGACGGTTATATGATTTCGATTTGCCCTTAACTCTGTCATAATTGCTTTGCTTCCGGTCATATGAATTGTGCAACCACTATCAAGCACCCACTTTGACCCTCCAAAAGCATAGTTCTAGGAAAAGATCAAGCTAGATTTTTACGTACCCATTTTTCAATGTGTCCTCTTTTCTTAGTGACAAGGGTCTTTAGAACCCAAATAGACCAAGCAATATAACCATCAAATGGACCAACATATTGTGCATAAACATCACCATAAGAATTATGCATTAAGACATAGTGAGGGTTAGCACTTCCCACAAAGTCATCTTGTGACATAGTTTTGCCACTTGGGGTATTACTACCCATAATGGTCTTGTCTTCTACTTGTGCGGACTTGGCCTTCTTCTTTTTGTTGTTCTTCTTGTCTTTGGATACATAGCCAAGACCTCTTTTCTCATTATTTGACCTTTGCTTACTCAAAAGGTCATCAATAGACTTGTTACCTTTGGGTAATGTGGCCTTTGCAAGACCCCTTCAACCTAGTATTTTGTTCAAGGATGTTTGTACTACTAGAGGGAATGAAAATACTAGGTGAAGCAACATTAGTCAATTGAGTTTGAAGTTGTTCACGACACTTTGTGAGAGTCAAGAGTTCACTCTCCAAGACCTTGTGAGTCTTGTTAAGCTTCTCAAAATCCTCGGCAAGTTTGTCATGAACCACACCAAACTCAATCTTGTACTTTTTAGCCTTCTTATACTTAGCAATGGCATGATCACGTTCTTTAATGAGTTTAGCAATAATTTGATCATTTTCCTCATCAAGGAATTCAAGTTTTTCTTCAAGAGACACCCTATTCTCTTGCTATTCTTCTAGGGTATTAGTAAGGGCATCCATTTCAAGCATCTGCTCTCTCCCTAGTTTGCATCTTTCATCAAGAAGTTCTTGTGTGTGAGCAAGTTGATTCAAGAGATTCACAAAATGTTTCTTGTGCTCCCCTTGCAAGTTAGTCATGAAAGTATCAAAAGCAACTAATTCCTCCCTCACCTCAAGAGTAATATCATCATCTAATTCATCATTGATACTAGAGGTGGAGAGAGGGGATGCCGATACCTCCGAAGATCTTGCCATGAGGCAAGTGACATTCTTGTTGGAGATGTTCTCATTTGGGGACTCGATGAGGGAGAAGGAGGTAGTGGCAATGGCAGCCACACCATTCATTGTTTCTTCTTCTTCCTCCTCTTCAACATCGGAAGAGAATTCTTCATGAGCTATCAAAGCAATATCACCGGATTTCTTGTTGGTAGCATTCTTCTTGTTGAAGGGCTTCTTGAAGGAGCCCTTTGGATTTTTCTTCAATATGAGTGCACCACCATTATCTTCTCTCTTCTCATATGGGAATCCGGCAACAAAATGATAGTAGTCACCACAGTTGAAGCAATTTTTCAGTCTTGAAGCATTTTCTTTTCTACCACTTGGGTTGCTTCTTTGTTGCATATCCATCTTGGCCTTAGCGTGATCTTTCCAAAAGTTTCTTGCATAGAAAGCCATGTATTCACCATGGGAAACCTTGACATCTTCGGGGTGGGTCATAGAGAGTGCATTGTCACTTCCTTCTTCTTTATCATACTCAGCAACCTTGGCCTTCAAGGCAAGATTGACACCACAACTCATTCCAATGGCACGAGCTTGGGCATCTTTGGCATTCTTGGCAGCAACCTTCTAGGTGATCATCTCTTGCATAACTTCATTGGAGGTCATGAGATGGTAGTTGTGTCTTCCTTGGAGACTTTTCAATTTGGTGGGCTCGAAGGGCATGAGCGCACTCACATACTTCCTCTTGATCCAAGAATCAACAATGTGAGAGGCACCAACATTTCTGAAGGCGGTGGCTGTGAATTTGAGTCTTCGATACATGTCTTCATGATCCTCACCATCCTTCATAAATAAACCTTTAGCTTCATTGCTAAAGGCATCATATCTATTTCTCCTCATGCTCTCATTCCCAACAAACAAGTCAATAAGAGCATCCCAAGCTTCCTTGGTGGTATTGTAGTGCTCGATGTGTGGGAAGTCCTTTGGTCCCACTCTAAGTTGAATCATGTGCAAGGCGGTGGCATTGAGTTGGCTATTGACCACTTCTCTTCTTGTTAAGTTGGTTGGATCCTCAATTTTGAGTCCTTCTTCAATGATGTTCTACAAGTCAATGCAAGAGCTGCGCACATGAGATTTCATTAAGACTTGCCATTGAGCAAAAGTATGTGCAGCTAACTTAGGTGGGTCACCTCTATTATTTAAATGGGGATGAGGGATAGGAGGGTCGAAGAGTACCATCCAGGAACCGCATGGTGCTCTTCCTTCCCATCACCCTTTTTGGTGGAGGAGTTAGTGGAATTATGTTCATCCCCCACTTCCACACCCGTTGGCTTAGCCGGAGCATTTACCTTAGGGTTAGGAGGTGTTTCCTCAAGAGAGTGAGGTGGTGCGGCTGACTTTTCTTGAACAAGTTGCTCAACTAGTTGACGCAACTGTTGGATTTTGTTGCCCAAGGTAGAGCTCAAGCTTGTTTCCAACTTCTTGAGATCTACCATGGTCACCGAAGTGCTAGCCTCACCCTCTCCACCATCCTCTAGGTTGACCATATTCCCTTAGGCGGTTAAGCCTGAATAAAGAGCTGAGCATCTGATACCAATTGAAAGGATTGTATGGTCACCTAGAGGGGGTGAATAGGTGCTACTTCAAATTTTACTTCTTTTCCAAATTAGGGTTTGACACAAAGATAAATTCTCTAGATATGCAACTAGGGTGAATTTACCTATATGTCACACAAGCACAACTAACTAAGCAAGAACAAGATAAAGTAAGGTGCAGTAAATGATAGAAGTAACCTAAGTGAAGCACGCAGGGACACAAGGTTTGTTTCTCGCAGTTCCTTCCTTTTGAGGGGAAGTACGTCTGCATTTGGAGAGGGGGTGGTATCTGTGAGGCCCTCGGATTAATCCTCCGAGAATCCCTGTTATGCTTACACCACGATCCCATGATCAGTTAGTCGTGGCACATAACCGACAAGTATCAAAGTAAACATCCATTACTTAAGCAGATACATGTCATACCTTACATGCCATTTTGGCTACATCAATAATCATCAGCGGAACTTCATCAAGCGTAGATCCCAAGCCATGCCTTAACCTACAGGCAACTGCCTAGGAGAACTTCCTAGCTCGCATAGCCGTCAACTTCATCCTCTTCTTGATATCTGACCAAGTTAATAGCCAGGGACAATGTCAGTGAATACTTTGAATGTACTCGCAAATGACCTTAAGATAACAATAATAACAAGAGGATATGCATTATGGTTGTGGTAGTAGGAGGGCTCCAAGAGAGGTTCTTTTCTCAATTAGATTCTCTTGTAGATATAGCATCTACATATCTTTGTTGAAAACCTTTGTAAACATTTTGGAAACCTTTTTGAAAAGTTTTGGAAAACATCAGGACTGGGTCACCCATTTGTTCCTCCTTCCGGTCATCCCAAGACCAAACTCTTTTCCTTCCTTTCCAACCATCCCATGGTCAAACATGTATCGTTTCCGTCCATCCCATGGTCAAAACATTTCCAAAGCGATTGCTTTTTCAAAATCCTTTTTGAAATCAAAACCAGCACCGCTCTACAAAAGTTTGTCCAACCCATCCATAGCCACGGACACGGCTATTCAAATAGATTTATGCTCTGTGGAGGTTGTACACTTTACCCACACCATCCGGGTACCCTGCCCTGATCTACACCGATCGTGGGTCGAGTAACTGATCAAGACTCTCTGAATGCCACTCCAGTATAAGTGCCTACCCTATGAGTGTTGTTCCCCTCAACACCGGGACGCCCTATATAATTCTCAAGCCGACCGGAGCGCTTTTTCCACTTTCCAAGTGTGCGCTTTCAATGAGGGGCTCATAGTAACGCGTGGAGGCCCGTAGACCCTTCGTTCCTTCTCCAGGTCGATGTCCCACATGGACCTTTATAGAAGAAGGCACACCTTCCAGGGATTTTTTTCCCCTGTAGTCGTTGCGAGACGGCTTATACCAGAATAAGCAAACATCAAATCCAGCCTTGTCCCATTCCAGAGTAAAGTGGTTGCACGGGGTAGTTGTTATAGCTAAACTACAAAGAATCGGGTACGTTTTCGAAAACAGTTTTTCCTTCATCTTCTTTTGTAAAACGAAAACCTTTTTATTTCTCAAACTTCTCTTAGTAGGTCAAACCTCACCAAGGTTTTATCATAAAACTCCTTGTAAAACTTTTCCGGGGTCTTCCCATCCTATAGCTTTGTTTCGGCTAAAACAGGGTCTCCAAAGGGTTATGGTGATATGCACCATCTATTCTACTAGGGGTTAGTAGGTGTCATCAAGGGGTTTGTACTTAATAGTACAAAAGTGTAATAGTTCGGAGGAGCCAAACCACTACCATATATACATCAACATATAGTAAAACAGTGCATTTTAATAACAGTAGATAAATCACGCATAAGTAAAACAGTAGGACAAGGCTTATGTGCAAGAAGGTGGCTTGCCCGTGATCAGCAATATGGCAATATATGTCCCTGGACTTCTTCTGAGAAAACCATAATAATCCAATAATAACCACTTCGTCTGGTCTCCGACATAATCTAACTATCATCGTCAAGAAAGTACATACAAGCAAAGAAAAAGCACAATCAACACAGGCATACAATCACCAATACCATTCATCAAACAAACATACCATACATTATTAAATTCAGTACGTCTTGATAATATTGGATTTAGAAGATTGAAATTGTCATAGAAGCATTGAAAGAAATCCTATAGAAATTATAGTCTATAAAATTATTTAGGAGAGGTCCATTAGACCAAGGCCATACACCATATGATACCATTATATAGAAATGATACCCACAGATAGGTAATGATAATATGAAGTCAACAGAAGTGATTTCACTAATTTACCCTTTTTCTTTGATTTAATAGGCATTTTCTAGTGATAAAGGCTCTAGTTTTGGAAAATAATCCACCAGAGATGTTCTGTATGTACAAAAATTATTTTCTTGGATGGTTCAGTAGGGTTTGGTGTAATTATTCACTGAGAGTTGGAATCATGTCAATTTATTTACCAGAATGCCCTCAAGAAATTTCCAAAGTCAATTCTGTAGCTGATTTGTCTTTTGCACCAGATTAATTCTACAAAATATTTTGATATGATTACAAGGGAAAATGATAGGTACTTTGTGTACCATTATGTAGAAATTGGAATCACCCAATTTGGAGTTGTAAAACTTCTGTAGTGATTTTTCTACTTAGACTACCCTAGGCAGAGATGATTAATTCACCAAAATTAAAAAGAGCCTCAATAAAATTTGATCTCCTGGAATTTGGTAGACCTTAGTGTACCACATCATAGAGAGTTGGAATTATGTCAATTCATTTAATATATTGACCTAGAGAATTTTCTAGATACTTAAAAGAATTGTTTTTGTTATTTTCTCCAAGGGTAAACTAGAGATCCATTTGTCATGATACTAATGTTAGTTAATATGTATTTCAGATACCAACCAGATGAAGTTGGATTTATTCTATTTGGTGATGTGGAACTCCCTGGAAGATTTATTGATTAAAAAAGGGTACTATTTATGAGATCGATTTACTGAAAAAATACAAATATTATTTGATCAAACGTTTGCTACTGCATGTTTAGGAAAACCCTAGGGAACAGGAATAAGAAAAGATCTGGATTTTACGACTTGTTTTCCATATTCTTTTCGAATTAAACCTACCTAGTAATTTCAGATTTGGAAAAGCTATACGAAAAAGGAAAAGGGGTTTTAACAAATGGGCTGCATTTCCTAAAGGAAATGGGTCACGCAAAGGAGGAACCGGCCCACCCGGCTTGCCAGTGCGCGAGAGGTGGTGGCTTCAAACTGCCAGGGAGGGCCTAGTGGTCAGCCGCTGGGGGCTGTGAAGAGGTATGGACGCACGAGCGACGTTGGATCAAAGGGGATCTGACGGCTCTGCTTTCGTCTTCTTCCTTTGGTCGGGGGTGGTAGAGGGCAAACCCTAACAGGCGGTGGCGTTTGCGGGGAGCTTACCAAAGGCGCGGGGAGGGGTCGGAGAGGGTACGGGGCTACGCGGTGGTGTGCTGCGGTTCCGACGATGGGTGGCACGATGCGGTTCCTCGCTAGGAGATGTCTCGCGTCAAGACATCTGAGGCGAGCTCGTCGGAGCTCGACGCCATCCTCGGAGAAGTCGTTCCTGGGAGAGAAAAAGATAGGATTAGAGGCAGAAGGGACAGGGGATCCTAGTACTGTGACATGCAGAGGAAGAAAGGCCAAGGAGGGAGCACCTAGCTCGAGTTTTGGAGATGGCCGAAGTGGAGTTTCTTCCTTCTCCAAGGAGTTGTGAAGAGGAGGGAAGAGCTGGGGCTCCTGGTGGTAGTTCTCTGGTGGCGAGGGGGAGGAATGAGGGGCAGAGGGGACGCTGGGGTGGGCTCTGGACATTTAAACCAAGGGAGCCATGTCCATGGTGGACTATGTCCATATTGGACATGGCCGGGGGAGGGAGCCAGGGGTTGGTCAGGAGGGACGGTGAGGGCAGTGGTGAGAGGGTGGTGGGGTCTTGTGTCGTGGAAAGGAGCCAGGAGGGAGGGGTGGGGCTGCTGTCCATTAATGCCCAAGATTTTTGAAGATATGGGGCCTATCTCTTTCTCTCCACTTCAAGCAAAAAGGACAAGGGCCTAGGGCTTGCTACAGTGGGTGGCGACTAGAGGAGGGGTGTTTTCTGTGGAGGAATATTGGAGAGTTTTGGTGAGGGTTTGAAGGGATTTAAAAGATAATTTGAATGATTTCAAATGTTGGCCAAACTTTGGATCATGAAGCATGTTTCAAAACTTTATCTTGGCAGGTTGAGGTAATGATGTTGGTAGGTAGGTGAGGTCAAGATACACCTCCAGGAATTTATTGAGATTTTTCAGATGATTTTTAGTGCATTTTTATCAATTATTCAAAAAGTGCAGAAGTGGTTTATAGAAGCTCATTTTATAATTTTACATTGGACATAGTTGGTTTTTGATGTGATATGATTCTAAATATGAATCTGTACTTTGAGGAATTTTCCCATGATTTTTTGGGGATTAAAAGTATTTAAAACAATTATTATTCCATTTCTGCAATTTAAGAAAATGGGGAAAAAGAATTATTAAGACTCTTCAAAAATAATTATTTTTGAAGTGCGAGAATAGGGTAGGGTTTATAGTAATCAAATGTGCATTAAGTTGGGAAGGTGTTTTGGGGGAAAACAATCTTTCCTATATGGAGGGAGCTTTTAAGTTTTATCAAAAGGAAGGAATTTAATTCATTTAGGGTCAAAAGAATTATAGATATTATTGTATAAAATTATATATCTATGGTAGATGATGTCCACCATCTAAATCCATCATTGGGAATCTTGGATTATGGAAATCCAACTTGCTTTTGGTAGAAAACAAGGATAAGAGGATCTTGGGCAAGGTTAACATCATACCATCAAAACCTTGCTGGATCTTGGAGCTCAATTCTCCCCTTGGGGCATGGGATAGATGGATGGATATACCAAGTGATGTATATCACAATGGTGTAGAGGTTTGAGCTTGATCAGGCTTGAGGGTTCCAAGGAATTATCTCAAACTTTGAATAAAATAAGCCTGCCAAAAGAAGATTATCAGATAGCCTTCAAAACCTTGTGGGTTTAAGAAGCACAAAGATCCAATGGGAACAAGTGAAGAAGGTATTTATAGAACTATATGAGTAGAACACAACCATGCAAAGAGTGGGTCCGTAGAAGGTTGGATGATGGTGTGAGCTTCAGTCAAAGTAGGCATGTTGATAAGATTTGCAGGAAAAGTTATTTTATTGCCTACAAAACCATCAAGAACAAGTGGGTTGGAGGATTATATAACCAAGCGCAACATTGGGCCTTGGTAGTCCTTAGGGTGGTTAACAATATAGTTCAAATGCATATTTAAAAATTCACAAGGGTTGAGAAAAAGAGGCACTCAAAAAGGTGATGTTGGAACAGATTCCAGACTTGGCCACATTTGGCAGATTTAGGGTTTTTGACTAGATTATGAGAGAGGAGGCTTTTGTTCGGTAGAAAGGTACCAAATCATCATCAAGTGGATGAGGTTGAAGAGTATATTGAGTAGAAGGGATCCATGCTTGATATTATTCTTCATTGACTTGGAAACTGCTAGAATGGATCAGTTCAGAATTGATCTGGTTAAGGGTTTTAGATGATCACCTAGTGGCTAGAGATTAGATCCATCTAGTATTCTTTCTTAGGGTTTGGTGATCTTAAATTATCTTGATCCTATAGGATGAGCTCCTAGAGTAGCTCATACTACTTCTAAGCAAACAAGTCAAATAGACGATCAATACAACTCATCTTACAAACAAATCAACTACTACTAGGGTTACCATCAAGCTTAGCTTGAGGTAAGGATGGGCAATTTTGAAAGGTTGGATTTTGAGTAAGGTAAGAGTCCTTGGTATCCCTACCAAAAGTAGAATTCAAAAGCTTTGTAAAAAGGGTTTTGGAAAACCTAAAGACAAGAGTAGTTGAAAGTCCTATCTAGAAAGCATAAGGAGGTTATAGCTCTCCATAGTTTTGTCAATAGTAGCTACTAAAATAGTTTTGGTTACAAAAGCATCTTGGCTCATGTTTTGAAATGCCAGAACATTTGAGAATATGTAAAATGAGCCAGGATAGTTTTTGTTAAATAGCTTTTGTCAACTGATGTTGATGTAAGGAGTATATCATAAGGTGTACAATCAGAAGCATAAGCACATACAACAACAAGCAAGCACTGCACAATTAAATAAGAAAAAGTTTTTGTTCCCCCTGATTTGTACATTCTGGACAACTAATTAGGGTTGCTGAAATTGGGATGTTACAGACCTTTCCCCCTTAAAAGAATCTCGTCCCGAGATTCGGGAGAGTAAGGTTAGGAGATTTGTGTTGGAGTTACTGCTATGTGTTTCTCGCGTACTAATTTGTCGGCTTTGTCTTTGAACAGGGTCACTACGATAGTGAGGTTGACCTTCAATCGTCATGGATGCACGAGTATTGACCAGGCTTCCATCGGGATTGTGAGGGGTGATCTTCCTTCTGTAAGGATTTATGGCATTTCTCTTAAGGGATCATCGTATCCTAGTTTATGTCTTTGTGTCTACCAGTTGGATTGCTTCTGGCAGAGGTTTCTTTCCCCTTTAAGGTTAAACTAGGGTGGCTCGGAGTTAACGCAGTCCTTCCTTCTTGGAGTCATCAGATCTGGTACTTTTTATGGAGTATCTTTTGGTAGACAGTCTTTAGGAATTGAGTGGAAAGACGCAATCTTTCCACCTTAGTGAAGGAAATATGCCCTGAGAGGTAATACTAAAGTTGTTATTATGTATTCCTTATATATGATAGATGTTTATTTTGCATGCTAGAATTGTATTGATCGGAAACATCAATACATGTGTGTTTAATAAACAAAAAGGGTTCCTAGTTATGCCTCTCTTATAGACTAGCTTGTGGATTAACAACATGATCAA
Source organism: Avena eriantha (assembly GCA_910589775.1). Lineage (NCBI taxonomy): Eukaryota > Viridiplantae > Streptophyta > Magnoliopsida > Poales > Poaceae > Avena > Avena eriantha. The sequence goes on from OU342741.1 coordinate 392,363,834, forward strand.
GGTTTCCTGATCATGGACATTGGATGTTGTTAATAACAAGGTCACACCATTGGTGGAATGATGTGATAAACATTCATCCGAAGTATAGCATTACGATCAAGTCATTATGTTTATATTGCTATAACATCATACGAAGTAATCTTTATCCTTAGACCATGAGATCATGTTAATTGCTAACACCTGAAGAGTATCTTGATAACATCAAACGTCACACCGTAACAGGGTGACTATAAAGATGGGTTCAGTACTACAAAGGTGTTATGTTGAGGCTCATGGATCAAGAGTGGAATTTTTCAATCCCGATGACGGATAGATATACTCTGGCCCTCTCGGTGATATCACATTGAGATAGCTTGCAAGCAAGTGATGTGATCACTAGAATGTTATATCACGGGAACGAGAAAAGAGTGCATGTCGGTAACAAGATCAAACTAGGTATGGGGATACCAATGATCGAATCTCGGACATGTAATATATCGCGAGACAAAGGGATTTAGTTACAAGCGTTAAAGGTTCTCACGATCACAGAAGTCATCGTTGAATGTGTAGGAGTCAGTACGGATCTCCAGGTCCCGTTGCTGATTATTGATCGGAGAAGGGTCTCGATCATGTCTGCATTATTCGCGAACCATAGGGTGACACACTAAGAGTTACCGGACACCATTTTGGAGCACATATGTTTCAGACGAAAGAATTGCAAAGCGCAGGAATTGTTTCAATAGAAACCGGAAATTGTTTCGGGTGAAATTGCAGAAAGTGGTTCTGCATGTGATATTGAAATAGTGCAAGGGGCTATATGTGAATGTTTTTTAATTAAATTAATTAACAAAATTCTGAATAAATTTAATTGCAGAAAGTGGAAGGAGCATTAAACTTGGAGAATTTTTATGCATTTAAAGTGGAGACTTTAAAAGGGAATGTGAAGAGGCATTTTAATGTGGAGGGGTTACCACCACATGAATGGGGGAGGTGAGGGGTCACCCCCCCATGCGCCGTCCATGGAGAGGAGGGGCACCCCCCCCTCTCCTCCTATTAAAGGCCACCCATTCCCTCCTTCATCCTCACACCTCCTTGTGAAGGATCTCTCTCCCCCTCTAGAATTATTTCCCCATGGTCTCGGATTAGCGAGATACATGTTCCCGGTGGCATTTCGTCTGGAAGGAGTTGCTGCTTCCGCTGGATCGCTGGAGCGAGGAGGTGGAGGTTGTCCGGTGGCTTGAACGTGTGTGCGAGTATGGATGCGCTGTTGAGTTGCGGCGCTCGGACTTCCTCACGATCTTGAGATCGGCAAGTGTACGACTATATCAACCACGAGTTCCTACTCATTAACAAAACGCGTCATCTTCGAGGGTAAGTTCTCGTTAAAATGTGTTCTTCCTTGATTAGCATTGTAAGATGATCCCTCATTTAGATATCTAGATAAAATGTGTTCTTCCTTGAGTATGCACCGTTCTATGGATCGTGTTTTGAGACATCACATGATGATCGGGTGTACTCGACTCTACGCTTTCATACAACGGGTGTAAGACAGTTTTACACACGCGAGTACTAAGGTTCTTACTTGGCGAGCCTAGCATGTACAGACATGGCCTCGGAACACGGACCAAAAGGTTAAGCATGAGTCATATGGTTGATATGATGCCCATATAGATGCTTGCCTTTGAAGCTACACCGACTCACATGATGATCGGACTTGGTGTAGTGTATTTGGTTCATGTAATCACCAAAAAGGCACGAGGGATGTCGTTTTTGAGTGGGAGTTCATTAGTAATTTGGATTAGTTGAACTCAATCTATCATAAACTTAGTCTAAATAAACTTTACAAATTCTATTGTAGATGGCACCACCTGCTTTTAATTTCAATGTGTTCATGGAGAAAGAGAAACTTGCTGCGAATAGTAGCAACTTCACCAACTAGGCTATGAATTTGAGGATTCTCCTCATTGCTTCACAAAAGCAATATGTGCTAGATGCGCCGCTAGGCCCCCCACCAACTCCTGATGCCCCTGACGAAGAAAAGAATGTCTATGTGACTCGTCAGGAGGACCACAACTTAGTTCATTGCGGCATACTATATGGGCTAGAGCCAGAACTTCGAAAGCATTTCGAAAATGGCAATGCCTTTGATACCATGGGAGAATTGAAAATGATTTTAGATACCCATGCTGTCGTAGAGAGTTATAATGCTACTGAAAAGTTCTTTAGCTGCATGATGGAGGAAAACAGCTCCGTTATGAGCACGTACTCAAAATGTCTTGGTACGCCGATAAGCTTGTGTCCTTGGGAATAATGATTCCCAATGACTTAGGCATACATCATGTTCTCCAATCTCTGCCACCTAGCTACAAGAGCTTCATGATGAACTATAATATGCAGGGCATGAAGAAGACTCTTCCCGAGCTTATGTCAATGCTTAAGACTGCAGAAGTGGAGATTAGGAAAGAACATCAAGTGTTGATGATCAATAGGACCACCGGTTTCAAGAAAGACAAGAAAGGCAAGCACAAGGGAAAGAAGGGTGGCAAATCTGTTGCCGCGCCTGAAAAGAAACCCCGAGCTGGCCCTAAGTCTGATACCGAGTGCTACTATTGCAAGGGGACTGGCCATTGGATGCGCAATTGCCCCAAGTATTTGGCGGACAAGAAGTCCGGCAAGGCAAACAAAGGTATATGTGATATACATGTTATTGATGTGTACTTGACTAGTACTCGCAGTAGCACCTAGGTATTTGATACGGGATCAGTTTCTAATATATGTAACTCGATTCAGGGGCTGCGGAACAAGCGACAACTAGCAAGGGATGAGGTCACAATGCGGGTCGGCAATGGATCAAGAGTTGATGTGATCGCCGTCGAAACGCTGCCTCTCCATATGCCATCGGGATTAGTCATAAACCTAAATAATTGTTATTTGGTTCCTGCACTTAGCATGAACATTGTATCCGGATCATGTTTGATGCAAAGTGGTTATTCGTTTAAATCTGAAAACAATGGTTGTTCGATTTATATGGATAATATCTTTTATGGTCATGAATCTATGTTGAATGGTTTATTTCTGATGGATCTCGATAGTAATATTACGCACATTCATAATGTTAATGCTAAAAAGATTAAACTTGATGATGATATATCTGCATATATGTGGCACTGCTGTCTAGATCATATTGGCATTAAACGCATGAAGAAACTCCATTCTGATGGACTTTTGGAATCACTTGATTTTGAATCATTTGATACATGTGAGCCATGCCTTATGGGCAAAATGACTAGAACGCCGTTTTCCGGTTCAATGGAACGGGCGACAGATCTATTGGAAATCATACATACTGATGTGTGTGGACCAATGAGTGTGTCGGTGCGAGGTGGATATCGTTATTTTGTTACTTTCACGGATGATTTGAGTAGATATGGGTATATCTATTTGATGAAACACAAGTCTGAAAGTTCAAGGAATTTCAGAATGAAGTGGAAAATCATCGTAATAGAAATATCAAATTTCTACGGTCTGACCGTGGAGGAGAGTGTCTAAGTTACGAGTTTAGCACACACATGAAAGGGTGTGGAATAGTTTCACAACTCACACCTGCCAGAACACCACAACGTAATGGTGTGTCGGAACATCGTAATCGTACCTTATTGGATATGGTTCGATCTATGATGTCTCTGACTGACTTGCCACTGTCATTTTGGGGTTATGCACTAGAAACAGCTACATTCACTTTAAATCGGGCACCATCTAAATCCGTTGAAACGACACCGTATGAATTATGGTTTGGTAACAAACCTAAGCTGTCATTTCTTAAATTTTGGGGATGCGATGTTTATGTGAAGAAACTTCAACCGGATAAACTCGAACCCAAAGTGGAAAAATGCGTCTTCATAGGATACCCTAAGGAAACAACTGGGTATACCTTCTATCATAGATCCGAGGGCAAGGTTTTTGTTGCCAAGAATGGATCCTTTCTTGAGAAGGAGTTTCTCGCGAAAGGTGTGAGTAGTCGGAAGGTAGAACTCGAAGAGGTTATTGAACCTTCTCTTCATGAAATGGCGAGTGGCGCAGCACCGAAAGTTGTTTCGGAGTTGACTTCACCTAATGAAGAGAGAGCTAATGATATTGATCATGAAACCCCGAAAGAGGAAACTACCGAACCTCGCAGGTCAAGCAGGACACGTGCAGCTCCTGAACTGTACGGCAATCCTGTTGTGAATTTCATGGTTGATGAAATGGATGACCCTGCAACATATGAAGAAGCGATGATGAGCCCAGATTCCAACAAATGGCTAGAAGCCATGAAATCCGAGATGGAATCCATGTACGAGAACCAAGTTTGGACCTTGGTGGACTTACCTCACGATCGAAAGGCCGTTGATAATAAATGGATTTTTAAAAGAAAAACTGATGCTGATGATAATGTGACCATCTATAAGGCTCGACTTGTCGCAGAGGGGTTTCGAAAAATTCAAGGAGTTGACTACGATGAGACATTCGCTCCCGTAGCGATGCTTAAGTCAGTTAGGATTATGTTAGCAATTGCTGCATATTTCGATTATGAAATATGGCAGGTGGATGTCAAAACTGCGTTCCTCAATGGTAATATTGAAGAAGATTTGTATATGATACAACCTAAGGGTTTTGTCGATCCTAAGGATGCTAATAAGGTATGCAAACTTCAGCGATCCATCTATGGACTGAAGCAAGCATCCCGGAGTTGGAATCTCCGCTTTGATGAGGTGATCAAAGAGTTTGGATTTGTCCAAACTTATGGAGAGGCTTGTATTTACAAGAAAGTGAGTGGGAGCAATGTGGAATTTCTGATATTATATGTGGATGACATATTATTGATTGGAAATGATATAGATCTTTTAAACAGTGTTAAAAGCTATCTAAACAACAAATTTTCGATGAAAGACCTTGGTGAAGCGTCATATATATTAGGCATTAAAATCTATAGAGATAGATCAAGGTGCCTAATTGGGCTATCGCAAAGCAGTTAGTTGGAGGAGCAGCAGTTAGTTGGAGGAGTTCCAAACAACCTGTGGTGGCTGGATCAACGACAGAGGCAGAATATGTTGCTACTTCAGAAGCGGAAGCGGTTTGGATGAAAGAGTTCATCACGGAACTAGGTGTGGTTCCAAGTGCGTTGGACCCGATGGTGATGTATTGTGACAACAATGGAGCCATAGCCAACGCAAAGGAACCGAGGTCTCACAAGAATTCCAAGCATATTAAGCGCCGGTTTCACTCCATCCGCGAGCATGTCAAGGATGGAGATATAAAGATTTGTAAAGTACACATGGACCTAAATGTAGCAGATCCGTTGACTAAAGTTCTCCCTAGGGAAAAACATGATGAACACCAGAACTCCATGGGTGTTAGATTTATCACTATGTGAACTAGATTATTGTCTCTAGTGCAAGTGGGAGACTGAAGGAAATATGCCCTGAGAGGTAATAATAAAGTTGTTATTATGTATAACTTATATATGATAGATGTTTATTTTGCATGCTAGAATTGTATTGACCGGAAACATCAATACATGTGTGTTTAATAAACAAAAAGGGTTCCTAGTTATGCCTCTCTTATAGACTAGCTTGTTGATTAACAAGATGATCAAGGTTTCCTGATCATGGACATTGGATGTTGTTAATAACAAGGTCACACCATTGGTGGAATGATGTGATGAACATTCATCCGAAGTATAGCATTACGATCAAGTCATTATGTTTATATTTCTATAACATCATACGAAGTAATCTTTATCCTTAGACCATGAAATCATGTTAATTGCTAACACCTAAAGAGTATCTTGATAACATCAAACGTCACACCGTAACAGGGTGACTATAAAGATGGGTTCAGTACTACGAAGGTGTTATGTTGAGGTTCATGGATCAAGAGTGGAATTTGTCAATCCCGATGACGGATAGATATACTCTGGGCCCTCTCGGTGATATCACATTGAGATAGCTTGCAAGCAAGTGATGTGATCACTAGAATGTTATATCACGGGAACGAGAAAAGAGTGCATGTCGGTAACGAGATCAAACTAGGTATGGGGATACCGATGATCGAATCTCAGACATGTAATATATCGCGAGACAAAGGGATTTAGTTACAAGCGTTAAAGGTTCTCACGATCACAGAAGTCATCGTTGAATGTGTAGGAGTCAGTACGGATCTCCAGGTCCCGCTGCTGATTATTGATCAGAGAAGGGTCTCGATCATGTCTGCATTATTCGCGAACCATAGGGTGACACTCTTAAGAGTTACCGGACACCATTTTGGAGCACATATGTTTCAGACGAAAGAATTGCAAAGCGCAGGAATTGTTTCAATAGAAACCGGAAATTGTTTTGGGTGAAATTGCAGAAAGTGGTTCTGCATGTGATATTGAAATAGTGCAAGGGGCTATATGTGAATGTTTGTTAATTAAAGTAATTAACAAAATTCTGAATAAATTTAATAAAAGAGTTTTATTAAATGAGAGAGCATTAAACTTGGAGAATTTTTATGCATTTAAAGTGGAGACTTTAAAAGGGAATGTGAAGAGGCATTTTAATGTGGAGGGGTTACCACCACATGAATGGGGGAGGTGAGGGGTCACCCCCCATGTGCCGGCCATGGAGAGGAGGGGCACCCCCCTCCTCCTATTAAAGGCCACCCATTCCCTCCTTCATCCTCACACCTCCTTGTGAAGGATCTCTCTCCCCCTCTAGAATTATTTCCCCATGGTCTCAGATTAGCGAGATACATGTTCCCGGTGGCATTTCGTCTGGAAGGAGTTGTTGCTTCCGCTGGATCGCTGGAGCGAGGAGGTGGAGGTTGTCCGGTGGCTTGAATGTGTGTGCGAGTACGGATGCGCTGCTGAGTTGCGGCGCTCGGACTTCCTCACGATCTTGAGATCAGCAAGTGTACGACTACATCAACCCCGAGTTCCTACTCGTTAAAAAAACTCATTGTCTTCGAGGGTAAGTTCTCGTTGGATGTATGTCCGCACGTTGCTTTGTACCTAGTAGATACATCTTGGCGTGTAGTTCACACCGTAGGAAAATTTTTGTTTTCTATGCTGCGGACCCAACACTTGGAGCTTTACATGAGGTCATCGAGGTTGGGGGTAGATCCTTCGTCTTGGAGCAGAGGCGTGACGGTTGAGTTGAGGTCTTCGAGTGACACCTTATTGCGACTACCTTGCTGTGATGGTTACCTAATGAAGCTTTAAGTAGTTAGGTCGGAGACAGTTAGCGGTTTACGACACGTCTTGATAGTCTTCAGTCGAGGTAGGGAAGCTAAATTTTGAGAGACGTCTTCACTTGAAGTCTTTGTGTTGCTTCTTCTCGATGGTGGAGTGGAGTCGTTGTCATCATGCTTCCTTATCATCCGGATTTGGGGGGGTATTTCTAACTTTCTAGGGAGGAACTTCCCGTTGTTTTGGGTAGGATCGGCTAGAATAGTTAGTCTCCTGTGGTGGTGGTTGGAAGCTCTAGTATACCGAAGGTTAGTGTAGTCAGGTCTTCACTTCATGTCTTGGTAGGTAAGTCTGGTGGTTTCTTCCGGATAGTGAAGATCCTTCGGAGATCGACTTCCGGCTTCAACGGGATTCTAGCTATAATAGACGATCAATAATGGAGCGTTGCGCTATTGACGTGTCTTGTGAGGTGAGTTGGATGGGGTAAGCCATCCTGCTAAGCTGAAGTCTTTGAGTGGTTCTAACTTGATGATGTCGAAGTCATGGTCCCTACAATACTCTTCCTCTCATAACTCCCGAGGTTAGTATGGATTCTTGTTAGCCACAACTATTGGGGTTTCTGAGTTGCTGGGTGTGTTATCGCTCCTCGAGTCATATTTGTCAGAGGTCTAAGCAACCAGAACACACATACAAGGCGAACAGAGCGAGGGGATCACAATGTCCTTGGCAAGCATCACACATCAAGCAACACATGATGCACTTAGGCAAGCAAACACGGCCAACTAGGGGGACCAAGGAGGTAACTACTCGCGATATAGGGGAATCCTATCTTAGGATGGTTTATCCTAGACATCATTGCTCTTAACGCCTGAGTAACTATCTTGCGTGTCAAGCCTTTCCCGAGTCATTGGATGCTCCTCGGTAGTGTAGTACTTGATTTCTTCAGATTAGGAGGATTCCGCTGGTAGGGCGATCTTGTAGTCTCCTTGTTTGTTGGTGGTTGCTTCTCTTCATCTTGTCCTCAATGTCTTCACCGCTTTCTTGGTCCTAGTTAGTTGAAATCAGTAGATTTGAATTTTTGGATGAGAGATAGAGTAAATCAATTTTTGAAATCATTTGAATTTGGAGAGGATAAGAACTAGAACTTTTCTGAATGATTTTGAGAAAGTAGTTTTTGAGAGCCGGTGTTTCCAGAAATAGTTTTTCCTGTCTAACGACCATGCTAACTAAGGTTCTCCTACAGTCAGGATGGCTCCAATACCAAGTCTGTGAGGCCCCGGATTAATCCTCCGAGAATCCATGTTATGCTTACACCATGATCCCATGATCAGTTAGTTCTGGCACATAACCGACAAGTATCAAAGTAAACATCCATTACTTAAGCGGATACATGTCATACCTTACATGCCATTTTGGCTACATCAATAATCATCATTGGAACTTCATCAAGCGTACAGCTCGAGCCATGCCTTAACCTACAGGCAACTGACTGGGAGAATGTCCTAGCTCGCATAGCCATCAACTTCATCCTCTTCTTGATATCTGACCAAGTTAATAGCCAGGGACAATGCCAGTGAGTACTTTGAATGTACTCGCAAACCACCTTAAGATAACAATAATAACAAGAGGATATGCATTATGGCTGTGGTAGTAGGAGGGCTCCAAGAAAGGTTAATTTCTCAATTAGTTTCTCTTGTAGATATAGCATCTACATATCTTTGTTGAAAACCTTTGTAAACATTTTGGAAACCTTTTTGAAAAGTTTTGGAAAACATCAAGACGGGGTCACCCATTTGTTCCTCCTTCCGATCATCCCATGACCAAACTCCTTTCCTTCCTTTCCGACCATCCCATGGTCAAACATGTATCGTTTCCGACCATCCCATGGTCAAAACATTTCCAAAGCCATTGCTTTTCCAAAATCCTTTTTGAAATCAAAACCAGCACCGCTCTACAGAAGTTTGTCCAACCTGTCCATAACCTCGGACATGGCTATTTGAATAGATTTACGCTCTACAGACGTTGTACACTTTACCCACACCATCCGGGTACCCTGCCTTGATCTACACCAATCGTTTGTCGAGTAACCGATCAAGACTCTCCGAATGCCACTCTAGTATAAGTGCCTACCCTATGACTGTTGTTCCCCTCAACACCGGGACACCCAATATAGTTCTCAAGCCAATCGGAGCGCTTTTTCCACTTCCCAAGTGTGCGCTTTCAATGAGGGGCTCATAGTAACATGTGGAGGCCCATAGACCCTTCGTTCCTTCTCTAGGTCGATGTCCCACATGGACCTTTACAAGAGAAGGCCAACCCTCCAGGGATTTTTATCCCCTGTAGTCGTTGGCGAGGCAGCTTATACCAGAATAAACAAACATCAAATCCAGCCCTGTCCCATTCCAGAGTAATGTGGTTGCACGGGGTAGTTGCTATAGCTAAACTACAAAGAACCGGGTGCGTTTTCGAAAACTGGTTTTCCTTCATCTTCTTTTGTAAAATGAAAACCTTTTTCTTTCTCAAACTTCTCTTAGTAGGTCAAACCTCACCAAGGTTTTATCATAAAACTCCTTGTAAAACTTTTCCGGGGTCTTCCCATCCTATAGCTTTGTTTTGGTTAAAACAGGGTCTCCAAAGGGTTATGGTGATATGAGCCATCTATTCTACTAGGGGCCAGTAGGTGTCATCAAGGGGTTTGTACTTAATAGTACAAAAGTGTAATAGTTCGGTGGAGCCAATCCACTACCATATATACCTCAACATATAGTAAAACAGTGCATTTTCAATAACAGTAGATAAATCATGCATAAGTAAAACAGTAGGACAAGGCTTATGAGCTAGAGGTGGCTTTCCTGTGATCAGCAATATGGCAATATATGTCCCTAGACTTCTTCTGAGAAAACCATAATAATCCAATAATAACCACTTCTTCTGGTCTCCGACATAATCGCAACAATCATCGTTTAAGAAAGCACATGCAAGCAAACAAAGAGCACAATCAACACAGGGCATACAATTACCAATACAATTCAGCAAACAAACATACCAAACATTATTAAATTCATTAGGTCTTGATAAGATTGATTTAGAAGATTGAAATTGTCATAGAAGCATTGAAGGAAATACTATAGAACTTATAGTCTAGAAAATTATTTAGGAGAGGGCCTTTAGACCAAGGCCATACTCCATATGATACCATTGTATAGAAATGATACGAACAAATAGGTAGTGATAATATGAAGTCAATAGAAGTGATTTCACTAATTTACTCTTTTTGTTTGAATTAATAGGCATTTTCTAGTGATAAAGGCTCTAGTTTTGGAAAATAATCCACCAGAGATGTTTTGTATGTCCAAAAATTATTTCCTTGGATGGTTAGGTAGGGTTTTCTATAATTATTCACTGAGAGTTGGAATCATGTCAATTTATTTACCATATTTCCTCAGGAAATTCCCAAAGTCAATTCTGTAGCTGATTTGTCTTTTTCACCAGATTAATTTTACAAAAGCTTTTGATATGATTACAAGGGAAATTGATAGGTACTTTGAGTACCTTTCTGTAGAAATTGGAATCACCCAATTTGGAGTTGTTAAACTTCTGTAGTGATTTTTCTACTGAGACTACCCTAGGCAGATATGATTAATTCACCAAAATTAAACAGAGCCTCCATAAAATTTGATCTCCTGGAATTTGGTAGACCTTAGTGTACCACATCACATAGAGTTGGAATTAGGTCAATTCATTTAATATATTAGCCTAGAGAATTTTCTAGATATTTAAAAGAATTGTTTTTGTTATTTTCTCTAATGGTAAACCAGAGATCCATTTGGCATGATACCAATGTTAGTTAATAGGTATTTCAGATACCAACCAGATGAAGTTGGATTTATTCTATTTGGTGATGTGGAACTCCCTGGAAGATTTATTGATTGAAAAAGGGTACTATTTATGAGATCGATTTACAGAAAAGATACAAATATTATTTGATCAAACTTTTGCTACTGCATGTTTTGGAAAACCCTAGGGAACATGAATAAAAAAAGATCTAGATTTTACGACTTGTTTTCCATATTCTTTTCTAATTAAACCTACCTGGTAATTTCAGATTTGGAAAAGCTATACGAAAAAGGGAAAAGGGGTTTTAACAAATGGGCTGCATTTCCTGAAGGAAATGGGCCACGTAGAGGAGGAACCGGCCCACCCGGCTTGCTAGTGCACGGGAGGTGGTGGCTTCAAACTTCCAGGGAGGGCCTAGCAGTCAGCCGTGGGGGGCTGCGAAGAGGTATGGACGCACGAGCGACGTTGGATCAAAGGGGATCTGGCGGCTCTGGTTCCGTCTTCTTCCTTTGGTCGGGGGTGGCAGAGGGCAAACCCTAGCAGGCGGCGATGGTTGCAGGGAGCTTACCAGAGGCGCGGGGAGGGGTCGGAGAGGGCACGGGGCGAAGCGACGGTCTGCTGCGGTTCCAACGATGGGCGGCACAATGCGGTTCCTCGTTAGGAGATGTCTCACGTGAAGACATCCGAGGCGAGCTCGTCGGAGCTCGACACTGTCCTCAGAGAAGTCGTTCCTGGGAGACAAAAAGATAGGATTAGAGGCAGAAGGGATAGGGGATCCCAATACTACGACATGCAGAGGAAGAAAGTCCAAGGAGGGAGCACCTAGCTCGAGTTTTGGAGATGGCTGAAATGGAGTTTCTTCCTTCTCCAAGGAGATGTGGAGAGGAGGGAAGAGCTAGGGCTCCTGGGGGGTAGTTCTCTGGTGGCGAGGGGGAGGAATGAGGGGCAGAGGGGACGCTGGGGTGGGCTCTAGACACTTAAACCAAGGGAGGCATGTCCATGGTGGACTATGTCCATATTGGACATGGCCGGGGGATGGAGCCAGGGGTTGGTTAGGAGGGACAGTGAGGGCGGTGGTGAGAGGGTGGTGGGGTCCTGTGTCGTGGAAAGGAGCCAAGAGGGAGGGGTGGGGCTGCTGCCCATTAATGCCTAAGATTTTTCAAGATATGGGGCCCCTCTCTTTCTCTCCACTTCAAGAAAAAAGGACAAGGGCCTATGGCTTGCTACAGTGGGTGGCGACCAGAGGAGGAGTGTTTGTTGTGGAGGAATATTGGAGAGGTTTGGTGAGGGTTTGAAGGGATTTAAAAGATAATTTGAATGATTTCAAATGTTAGCTAAACTTTGGATCATGAAGCATGTTTCAAAACATGATCTTGGCAGGTTGAGGTAATGATGTTGGTAGGTAGGTGAGGTCAAGATACACCTCCGGGAATTTATTGAGATTTTTCAGATGATTTTTAGTGCATTTTTTATCAATTATTCAAAATGTGCAGATGTGGTTTATAGAAGCTTATTTTATAATTTTACATTGGACATAGTTGGTTTTTGATGTGAGATGATTCTAAATATGAATCCATACTTTGAGGAATTTTCCCATGATTTATTAGGGATTAAAAAAATTTAAAACAATTATTATTCCATTTCTGCTATTTAAGAAAATTGGAAATAGAATTATTAAGACTCTTCAAAAATAATTATTTTTGAAGTGGGAGAATAGGGTAGGGTTTATAGGAATCAAATTTGCATTAAGTTGGGAAGGTGTTTTGGGGGAAAACAATCTTTCCTATATGGAGGGAGCTTTTAAGTTTTATCAAAAGGAAGGAATTTAACTCCTTTAGGGTCAAAAGAATTATAGACATTATTGGATAAAATTATATCTCTATGATAGATGATGTCCACCATCTAAATCCATCATTGGGAATCTTGTATAATGATAATCCAACTTCTTTTTGGTAGAAAAAAGGATAAGAGGATCTTGGGCAAGGTTAACGTCATACCATCAAAACCTTGCTAGATCTTGGAGCTCAATTCTCCTCTTCGGGCATGGGATAGATGGATGGATATAACAAGTGATTTAGATGACAATGGTGTAGAGGTTTGAGCTTGATCAGGCTTGAGGGTTCCAAGAAATGATCTCAAACTTTGAATAAAATAAGCCTGCCAAAAGCAGATTATCAGATAGCCTTTAAAACCTTGTGGGTTTAAGAAGCACAAAGATCCAATGGGAACAAGTGAAGTAGGTATTGATATAACTATATTATTAGAACACAACCATGCAAAGAGTGGGTTCGTAGAAGGTTGGATGATGGTGTGAGCTTCTGTCAAAGTAGGCATGCTGATAAGATTTGCAGGAAATGTTATTTTCTTGCCTGAAAAACCATCAAGAACAAGTGGGTTGGAGTATGATCTAAGCAAGGGAAAGAGTGGGCCTTGGTATTCCCTAGGATGGTTAACAATATGGTTCCAAATTATTTTTAAAAATTTACAAGGGTTGAGAAAAATAGGCACTCAAAAAGGTGACGTTGGAACAGATTCCAGACTTAGCCACATTTGGCAGATTTAGGGTTTTTGACTAGATTATGAGAGGGGAGGCTTTTGATCGATAGAAAGGTACCAAAGCATCATCAAGTGGATGAGGTTTAAGATTATATTGAGTAGAAGGGATCCATGCTTGATATTGTTCTTCATTGACTTGGAAACTTCTAGAATGGATCAGTTCAGAATTGATCTGGTTAAGGGTTTTAGATGATCACCTGGTGGCTAGAGATCAGATCCATCTGGTATTCTTTATTAGGGTTTTGTGATCTTAAAGTATCTTGATCCTATAGGATGAGCTCCTAGAGTATCTCATACTACTTCTAAGCAAACAAGTCAAACAGCAGATCAATGCAACTCATCTTACAAACAAATCAACTACTACTAGGGTTACCATCAAGCTTAGCTTGAGGTAAGGATGGGCAATTTTGAAAGGTTGGAGTTTGAGTAAGGTAAGAGTCCTTGGTATCCCTACCAAGAGTAGAATTCAAAAGCTTTATAAAAAGGGTTTTGGAAAACCTAAAGATAAGAGTAGTTGAAAGTCCTATCTGGAAAGCATAAGGAGGTTATAGCTCTCCATAGTTTTGTAAGTAGTTGCTACTAAAATAGTTTTGGTTACAAAAGCATCTTGGCTCATGTTTTGAAATGCCAGAACATTTGAGAATATGTAAAATGAGCCAGGATAGTTTTTGTTAAATAGCTTTTGTCAACTGATGTTGAGGTAAGGAGTATATCATAAGGTGTACAATCAGAAGCATAAGCACATACAACAACAAGCAAGCACTACAGAATTAAATAAGAAAAAGTTTTTGTTCCCCCTGATTTTTACATTCTGGACAACTAATCAGGGTTGCTAAAATTGGTATGTTACAGTATCAAACCACCAACGCCACGAGACGCCTCCCTTGTTCTTCGGAGAATCTCACCCCAAAGGGATCGATTCACGATTCCACTATATCGGCACCTTCAAGGTGGTAGCCAGAACCCTTACAAAAAGTTCGAGGAACACATCCACAACTTAATTTGAGGCTCCCGAATCCAAGCAAGTTGTCACAACAATCAAACACCATCTTGTAAGAACCAAAAGAAGGCTTAGGGTTTCCAATGAAACCATAGAGCAAGGGGCCCTCAAGTGAACGAGGGGGAAATGAAGATATCTCTTGGTGAAGCTTTAGATCAAGGGCTCCTCCTTCGATTCCCAAAGATCAGCGACTTTGGATGGTTGGATGAAGAGATCTTGGAGTTTTGGTGGCTCTAATGGTGTGGTCATTCTTTTCTGGAACGAGCAGCTTGAGGTAGAAGATGAGGTCCCCTATTTATAGACCTCACAACTAGAGACCATTTTCTGACCGTTGGGGACCTTCCACACCGGAGACTCCGGTTTGGCAGACCGGAGACTCCGGTCTACACTGGAAACCCCGGCCCATCTTCGGACCGGCATTCTGACTAACTTGGGCATTGTCTTGTCACTCACACTGGATACTTTGCCAAGAGCTCCGGACTAGGGACACCGGAGACTCCGGTGTTTCCACACCGAAAACTCTGGTCCGAGAATCTACACTGGAGATTCTGGCCAACCTCCGGTTTGTCTCCAGTCCCCCTGATAGAATGCCTTTGGGGTGTTTCTGGAGTCCACTCCGGGGACTTTCGAGGAAACTCCGGACCACACCGGAGACTCCAGTGTTTGCACACCGGAGACTCCGGTCTGGAAACTTCAGGAAAGCTCAGTATTGGCCAGGGAATTTCCCACACTATTTTGGCCTTTTCTCTTTTCAATAGATTGACATGTAGACATTAGCACATTGTAAAAGGAACCTTATGTTGTTAATGAACACCAAAACAGATTAGGACAATAAATGTCCTTTCACACATGAAGTACTAATCAGATCCATCCTTTGGGGCACTTTGCTAGTTAGAATCCACAATTTTGATTGCAGCATACCAAATCTTGAATGGCAACTGCAAATATGACCCCAAATTTCAACTCCCAACCGCTATTGAATCCTAAATTCCCATAATCGTAACCTAATTATAAATTTCTCTTTGATTTCTTCAATACAATCATGCAAACCCTAACCGCTAAACGAATCTAGGAAGATTGAGAATTTACAATGGAGAATGCGTCCAACGTGGATGATGCTAGAGTAGCTGCAGGTGGCCTTGGAGCTAGAGACGATGCACCAGAAACGAGGGTTAGGGCCACCAACACAGGGGGAAACACCCTAGTCCATTCTTCGAGGGTTAGCCCGACGAATGTAGGGGCCTTTTCGGCCGCCTTGGCCGTAGATGCGGCCACCGATGAAGAATATGTGGTTGCCGATGAAGAAGAGGCCGCCACCGCTGTGGTCGTTGCCGCCTGAGTTTCTCAAGGAATCGTGTAGATGGGGGAGGGAGCCTTGAGTGCGCTTGCCAAGGCCGCCTCACCTCCGGCGGTGAGCATGTCCAGTTGAGTGGCCGCCTGATGGATGTGAAATTAGCCATATTTCTCCGCGTTTAAATCACTTTTTTAGTCAAACATTTTACCAAGAATCTCTCTAGCCTTGCCACTAATGATTAATTATTGAAAAGATGTGCAATCCTTTGTTTTGAATTGTTTTATGCAGGAAATCACACATTTAAGGCAAAATCAGGAGCATTCAATGAAGATTATGATGTTGCATATACAGCCAAGTCAAATGGGTCGAAAAGAGACCTTATGTAAGCTTAACGGCATGTGGTACGGGCAAGGCCTGCCTGTACCATGCAGTGTTGGCTTCGTTAGGTCAAATCCTACAACTTTCGTGAAGGCGCCTATATATTTTGAGACTCCAGGCACCGCGCAGGGAGCCGCCATTCTCAGATTGCATCACAACACCACCAAAGGAGATCCACCACCATAGTTCATCATCTCCACCCTCCATCCACTCAACAGCCATAGCCATCATTTTTTACTTGATATCTCCTTGTGAATTGGCGACCATTGTAAGAATATTTGATTTCAATCAAAGTATTTTGCAAAATGTTTTCTAACCATGATCTTATTGTTATGAGTGAGTAGTCCTCACGAGCGCAGGTTGGGGTAAAACTCATAGTGATTATGTGCATCTAATTCATGGGAGTATTGTGTGGTGACTGAATAGATATTTGTATCTTTGTATTTTATCCCTTGTCTCGATCCATTTACTTGTAGGTACCCAAGATCTCAAGGATTGATAAATGCTTGAGGTGAGATGAGTGGTGAACGGCGACCTCATGCGAAACCCAATGACTACAAGGGGACTACGGTTTTTGTTTAGGGGTCCGTTTGGGAGTTACAGTAACATCACTTCTTAAGACTTTGATATGTATTTTACTTAATACTCCCTCCATCCCAAGGGGCTTAAGGCATATAACTTTTTTGAAAAGTCAAGCCATGTAAACTTTGACCAAACTTTTAGAAAAAACTATCAAGAACTATTATGTTATATAGATATTATGTGAAAATATGTTTCATGATGTATGAAAGGGTATGGATCACATAGTGTAAATATTAATATTTTTCTCTAAAAACTTGGTTAAACTTTAGTTGGTTTGACTTTTGAAAAAAGTTATATGCCTTAAGCCTTGGGATGGAGGTAGTAATCGTTATAGTCGGGTGCTTAGTGGTGTAACAGTTGGATCAAAAGACTATTGCTATGTCTGTGGCTCGTAGGGGATTTAGTATATTTGGATATGCTGCCCACAATCTTTATCTTTGTTAAATCATTTCACATGAATGTGTGTATTATTATATTTATCCCATATGATGTGAAGCTGCAGGTGAATCTTCAACCCAGGACTATCTCCATCCATTGCAACCACGAATGATTCAAAGTAAACTAGAAAGTTCTGGTAAACATAAGGTAAAACGAACAAACAAGTCTTGTAGACATGCCTCATTTAATTCCATTTAGCAGTGTTTCCCAATATTCGATTAAAGCTAGGTCTACTAGGGAAAAGCTACTATACTGCATCTGTAGAACCATATCAAATGTATCAACCCTTTTTCTGGCGTTGTTGCTAGGGAAGCAACTCGCTATCCTAGTGAGGTCACTAGAGACCTTTTTTAGTTTTATTTTTGTTTTTATTTTAGTTCTTGGTATTAGTTTACTTTTTTATCTATTGAAAAAACAAAAAATAGTTACTTACTTATTTGTTTATCTTATTCCAAAAATACCAAAAATAAAGGAGCCATGGCTCAGAAGAAACTTGAGGAGTATGCTACTCCCAATGATGATTTTATTCATGCACCTATTACTCAGCCCGCTATTGATGCGAAAACTTATGAAATTAAGCCTAACTTATTAAGTTTGGTTCAACAGAATCAATTTGGAGGTTCATCAACTGAGGACTCATCTTTGCACCGAAACACTTTTACTAAAATTTGCGACATGATGCGCATTGAAGATGTTGATCCCAATGCGGCTAAATTATGATTATTCCCTTTAACTTTAAGAGGAAAGGCTAAGGACTGGTTGATAGCTTTGCCGAAAGGCACTATTAAAACTTGGAAGGGAATGCACTGATCTTTTTATGACTAAATTTACCATCCATCTAAGACTATGCAGCTAATATCCAACATAACAAGCTTTAGGCAAGAATACTGTAAGCTACTAGCACTCGCTTGGGAGAGAAAGAAAGAAGCGTAATGAACTGTACCAGTCATGGGATGGAAGAATGGCTTATATTACATTTATTTTATAATGTTCTTAACCCAATGTCTAACTCTATGCTAGATACTGCAGTAGGAGGAACCTTCTTGGGGAAGCAAGTGAATGTTGCAAAACAACTACTTGATGATATGCAAAGCAACCATGCCCAGTGGCATGTAGAGGAAACCTCCTCAAAAAAGGTGAATTCAACCTTGCCGGTAACAGTGGTCATTAAAGCCTTTGTCAACTACTTTTTACTCCAGGATTGCTTGGTCGTGTAAACTTCCTCAAAATCTTCATTAATAGCTCCCGACTTTGCCTTAAAAGCATGATTTCCTGCACAACACAATTCAAAGCAAGGGATTGCACATCTTCGCAATAATTAATCATTATTAGCAAGGCTAGAGAGATTCTTGGTTAATTACTTGACCAAAAATGAAGTTTAAAGGCGGAGACAGATATTTTCACAGCCATCACACATCATCTCGATTCTTTTTGGCAGTGGGATGGATGCCGAGAAGGACACATAGTGGCGTCGCAATGGAGCCATGCTATCCTTTGAGGCATGTCCCATTGTAGGCCATGGCGAAAGATTCTAGACCCTGGCTTGGTGGCACTCACATTGTTGTACCCCGCGACGTAGATGAGTGGGCCACGTGCACGACATGGGCCCACCATGTAATGCCCCAACATTTAGGGCTATAGAAGAGAGTTTGTGCATTTGCATTCACGCATAAGAAAAATTGGGGTAAAATTTTTGCAAACTAAAACCCTAGGGAGATCAGAGTTTCTTTCACTAGATTGAGATAGGGTTTAGGTCATTCTGCTGATTGTTATAAATTCTGACATGATCTCTAGGAACTCTATGTTATTTTGGGGAAATAATTTGAATTCACATTCAAATTTGAAACTACTTTTGAAATGATTCAAAATAAAAGTATTTAGGAAATTAATGTTTTAAAGTTGATTTAAAATATTCAATATCAAGTATTAGGTATTACATTAAAGGATAATAATACAAGTAAGTAGAAACTCTTATACTTTTCTTTATTCCATAATTACAATATAAATAGAAATGAATAAGTAAGAAGGGATACAATAGAAACAATTATAAATAATAGGAAAAGTAAACTTTACTGAATCATCTATATACATTACATTGTTCTTACAAGGAGAAAAATAAAAAAGATTACAAAAGTAATAAGGGGAAAACCTAAACTAATTCCTAAGTATATTATACACTAGATCTTCCTGATCTTCAATAATCTTGTACCTACAAACAAACAACAAACAAAGGAAAGAAAATGGTTAGTGTTAAAAGGATTGCTCTCAGCTATGAGCAGTGATATGCACTATTAAGATTGCATCATTGAGCAATTTCAAATAGAAGGGGCAAATTTCACCAAAGTGCAATATCTATTATTTTAAGTAAAAGGGCTTTAGTACAACTTCATTATCCATTGTGGCAAGTTTCACCAAGAGGATAGAAGTAAAAAGTAAAGGAATCAACTGATTGTACTTGAGCTAATCCACAGCCACACCACACTGGCACACAACACAGTCATCAAGCATGACTGCCTTGTTGTCGACACAGGAGCTCACATGGTTGGGAGTTATCTCCCCATCCATAGCAGAGAGAGTGTCCTCTCTCTCTGAAACCTATAAGACCACCACTCAATCAACCAAGAACAGCCCAAGAACCTAATAGTTTCAGCAACAACAACTATAGGTCAAGCCATCATCCACTCACATAAAACCACCACATCAATAACCAAGAGGTTACTTGAGGAGGGAGCGGTTCGGGTGTTGAGAAAGGACAAGCCAGGAGGTGTTCAAGGAGGTGAGAAGAAGGAGAATAGTCACATGTCCAAGAAGGAGCTCATCAAGCGTAACACAGAGATAAGAACATATCAGCAACACCAACATCATCTAGTTGGTGAGTCACAAACAGACCATGCTATCTATATGTTCTTATCAATTATATGAGCATGATTTATTGTATAAGTTGAATCCTAGGAGATACACCCGGATGGGGTGTATACTCATCACTCGATATTGTGAAAAAGCCATAAGAAATATCTTTTCGAATCTACAGGCTAGGTCTCAGCCCGTGCATCCTTGACCAATATGGTATCTACCAATTTTGCATCTAGAGGAAAGTGAATCCATGGATAGGTGCTACTGGGCACATCCCAGTTATGGGTAGTGTTGGGTCCGCAACATAGAAAACAAAAATTTCCTATGATGAGAACTACACGCCAAGATATATCTCCTAGGTACAAAGCAACGGGTGCACATACATCCATCGAGAACTTGCCCTCGAAGACAACGAGTTTTGTTAACGAGTAGGAACTCGTGGTTAATGTAGTCGTACACTTGCCGATCTCAAGATCGAGGAAGTCCGAGCACCGTAACTCAGCAGCGCATCCATACTCGCACACACGTTCAAGCCACCGGATAACCTCCACCTCCTCGCTCCAGCGATCCAGCGGAAGCAGCAACTCCTTCCAGACAAAATTCCACCGGGAACTTGTATCTCGCTAATCTGAGACCATGGGGAATAATTCTAGAGGGGGAGAGAGATCCTTCACAAGGAGGTGTGAGGAAGAAGGAGGAAGAGGGTGGCCTTTTATAGGAGGAGGGGGGTGCCCCTCCTTCATGGCCGGCGCATGGGGGGTGACTCCTCACCTCCCCCATTCATGTGGTGGTAACCCCTCTACATTAAAATGCCTCTTCACATTCCCCTTTAAAGTACCTACTTTAAATGCATTAAAATTCTCCAAGTTTAATGCTCTCTCATTTAATAAAACTCTTTTATTAAATTTATTCAGAATTTTATTAATTACTTTAATTAACAAACATTCACATATAACCACTTGCAATATTTCAATACCACATGCAGAACCACTTTCTGCAATTTCACCCAAAACAATTTCCGGTTTCAATCGAAACAATTCCTGCGCTTTGCAATTCTTTCGTCTGAAACATATGTGCTCCAAAATGGTGTCTGGTAAGTCTTAAGTGTGTCACCCTACGGTTCGCGAATAATGCAGACATGATTGAGACTCTTCTCAGATCAATAATCAGAAGCGGGACCTGGAGGTCCATACTGAGTCCTGCATATTCAACGATGACTTCTGTGATCGTGAGAACCTTTAACGCTTGTAATTTAATCCCTTTGTCCATGATATAATACATGTCCAAGATTCGATCATCGGTATACAAATACATAGTTTGATATCGTTACCGACATGCACTCTTTTCTCGTTCCCGTGATATAACATTCTAGTGATCACATCACTTGCTTGCAAGCTATTTCAATGTGATATCACCGAGAGGACCTAGAGTATATCTATCCGTCATCGGGATTGACAAATTCCACTCTTGATCCATGAGCCTCAACATAACACCTTCGTAGCACTGAACCCATCTTTATAGTCACCCTGTTACGGTGTGACGTTTGATGTTATCAAGATACTCTTCTGGTGTTAGCAATTAACATGATCTCATGGTCCAAGGATAAAGATTACTTTGTATGATGTTATAGCAATATAAACATAATGACTTGATCGTAATGCTATACTTAGGATGAATGTTCATCACATCATTCCACCAATGTTGTGACCTCGTTATTAACAACATCCAATGTCCATGATCAGGAAACCTTGATCATCTTGTTAATCAATGAGCTAGTCTATAAGGGAGGCATAACTAGGAACCCTTTTTGTTTATTAAACACACGTGTATTGATGTTTCCGATCAATACAATTATAGCATGCAAAATAAACATTTATCATAAACATGGAATAAGATAATAACCACTTTATTATTGCCTCTCGGGCATATTCCCTTCAGTCTCCCACTTGCACTAGAGTCAATAATCTAGTTTGAAAAACTTTGCGTATTGGACACCTATGGCTTTCTGGTGTTGCATATACGCTATTGCTAGTGGTTAACATAATCTCCGGATCTGACAGTTTCAAGTCCGTGTGTATTTGCATGTCTTTGCGTCTCTATGCATCGCTCATTCTCAAATGAGATGGCATTGTATAAATTTGGTCTTTTGGTGAGACCTTTAGTTCGTTCCGGTTAAAATATATTATTGTCACACAATATATCTTCATAGTATTAGCCCACTTTGAACCACACCTAGTTTGATAACAAACTACTTAACACAAATGC
Organism: Avena eriantha; assembly: GCA_910589775.1. Taxonomy (NCBI): domain Eukaryota; kingdom Viridiplantae; phylum Streptophyta; class Magnoliopsida; order Poales; family Poaceae; genus Avena; species Avena eriantha. The sequence continues at coordinate 392,386,223 of OU342741.1, forward strand.
CCTCCTATGCTGCTACTATAGCAGTCATATACTTAGCCCTTTTGTTGTAGTATCCGTCACAATGTCTCAACTTTGGAACTCATCCAAATCCATTATGGAACATCCTTTCCATTATATTGTGCCACCCATAGTCTAAATTGAGATAAATTTAATTCGTATCTTGTGACAAAACTAGTATCAATGTAACACTTTACAATGAACTACCTTCAACTATTTGTCACTTATACATGATATATTCTTAGTTCTTCCAAAGCTCATAAGAATATCTTTACTATCGTCCAATGATCATCTTATGAATCATTCTGGTATGTGCTCATAACATTTAGAGCATAGGACATTTTGGATATATACATATCATGGTATAATCGATCAAAATCTTCATGTGATTTTACTCACCAAGTGTTGAAACACTTGAATTTTGATACAATCCTTCTCATGCAGCAAGAACCTTTCTTGTTGTTTCCATATTGAACCCTTTCAATATCTCATATATCTATGTCTGGCACAACCATATTTGCGCCTTAATCTATCCATATAGATATTGATGCCAAATATTCTAGGTTTGCCCAAGTATTTCATCAAAATCTTATTTTAATGAAATTCTTAACTTGTGTCAATACAAGATACATCATTTCCAATCAACAATATGTCCTCTACATAATGTATTAGAAATATGTCTCAGCGCTCCCACTTAATTTCTTGCAAATGCAAGCATCTTCATCATCTCTGATGAATTTAAACTCTTTTAACAGTTTCATCATGGTGAAGATTCCAACTCCGCTATGCTTACTTCAACTATTGAAGTTTGCATGCCCTTTTAGCACCCTTTGAATTAACAAAACCCTTCGGACCATGTCATGTACATGTCCTAGGTAACCGTTCTATTAGAAGAACCTTGTTTTGTTTATTCAACTACCATATACCAAATTATATGTAGTGGTTGCTACATTAATTCGTCAAGACTATATATCGCTATGAAAGATCAAATCTTGTCATAGTCAACTCCTTGAACATTGCCGTAAACTTCTTTCCGACATGTCGACTATTTCATAGATGGTTTCACATCTATGTCTATTTCTTTATAGATCCAAACACAACCGATAGGCTTCATGCCTTTCCGGAGGGTCTTCCAAGTTCAAAAACTTGATTTCTCGTGTATGGATATTATCACGGATTCTATGACTTCTAGTCATTTTATGGAGTCAGGGCCCATCATCGCTTCTTTGCATGTAGTCGGTTCATCATTGTCAAAACAATAACGACTTGCTTATCAAATCTTACTATTTGATTCTTACCAACCCACACGGTTCTATAGGAACTCTAATCTCCGAGATCACACCTTTTGTAATCACGGGAGCCATGAGCATTGTGGCCGCCACCAGGACACTTTCTAGCGTTGCGCTACTTAGCACATATAGCGAAGGTTCCACAACCTTATCAAAGTTCTATTGTCCTCCCACTTAACTTTTCGCGAAAAATTCCTGCTCAAGAAACTTGACGTTCCAAGTAACAAACTCTTTTGTCCTCAGTGTTATGGAGAAATTCCCAAAAAATTATTTGGGATAACCTACAAAGACGTGCTTATCCGACTTTGGTTGTAAACATTTTACTTATGCATATCATACCAAAATTTAAGAAAAGACAATTCGGGTTTTATCCCAAACCATAACTCATATGGTGTCATTTCAACGGATCACGATGGTGCTCTTTTCAGTGTAAAAGCGGTAGTCTCTAAAGCTTCAATCCTTAAAACATAATGGTAGTTTTATAAATGACACCCTTGATCTTACCTTGTCAAACATGGTTTGATTTCATCTCTCGAATATGCCATACTCCTATGGTTTATCGGGAAACACAAATCATGGAACAATTCCTCAAGTCTTAGGTGTTTTTGCTAAACATGTAACTCAAATATCTTCCTTTATGATCAAATCATAAACTCTTTTATTTTCTTGTTACAATGATTTTTCACTTCATCTTGAAAGTCTTTGAACAATTTTCAAATGTTTCATACTTCTTCCTTATTAAGTAAATATATAAATATATTCACTCAAATTTCTGGAGAAAGCATATGAAGCAAAAAAGATCCATCGCATATGGCTACACATAATGGACTATGCACATCAGCATGTATAATTTCCAATAAGCTAGTCATTCGTTCCTCTTTGGCCTATGAACAGAGTTTCAATTATCTCGAGGAAAGTCTCACAAGCGTCAATTGATCAAAATCAAAGACTCGAAAAATTCCATCAACATGGAGTTTCTTCATGTTTTCTTTCAAATATAATTTAAAACAGCGATGTCACTTCATAAGTGATCTTCCAATCATTTGTATTATGACATTTTAGCAATAATGTTTATGGATATGATTTCTCCAACTAGACTTGTAAAAGTTCATACATCCTTTATGGAATACGGTAATTATTTGAACAACCATTGTTCTCGTAATACAGGAACAAAATAACAATTATTAAAACAAATCTTGAAGGCTAGGTTTGACGACAATGAAAAACACAATAACACTTTATTTGTTTTTGATGAACATCATCACGTATTCTCTTGCTAGTTACTTAGGCCATTGCAATTCATGAATTGTGTTGTCCTGTATGACACTTCATACCAACCAATTCAGTATCCAATACCTAAGAACCACATTGTTTAACAAGCAAGGAATACAACCATAACATGTATATCTTCTATATACCTAAGCTGGACATTTCCAACTTTTTCTTTTCTGCCAAATATTTTATAGATTCTATTTTTGCAATTCCTTTTCCTTTTAAAAGAATCTATCAACATCAATAGTGGTGTCATTCACATGACACATAGTACAAAGCGTATATAGTCAAATACTAATACCTTTGTACTTGCACTTTGAAGTGGATCACCATCATCAGATGTTTGGTATTCTTTCAAAAATCCATTCTTTAGTAATCTTTTAGTGTAGTAAACATTTTACTTACATCTTCTATTCACCCTTATCATGACAACTTTCATGATCAAGATACTATAGCCTATAAGGAAGAATCGTGAGTATAATGTTAGTTCCCAAAACCTTTTTGGGAGATCCGGATGCTTAGCACCTCCATCCTTCACAAATTCTCATACAATATGAGAACATGTATTTTGCTAAATTATACTCTATCATAATGCAACCAAAAACATTGTTTCAGATATCCCAATATCTTTCACACATGATGGTTTCTGAAACAATTTTCAGCTCCTATATAATCTTGATATTAAAACAACTTTTGAATATGAATAATCATGGAGGCAAACATGATACTTTAGATACTAACATTGGAATTCTTACTCTTGATTTAATACTAGTTATTAAACTTCATGGAGTAAATAGAGTTTGCTGAAAGTTTGTAATAGGACTTATAAACTTTAAATTGACATTCAAAACAATACGATACCAGTTCGTAAAGTAAATATCCAGAATTCTATAGTTCTATTGTCTCAATTAAAACTAAGCATAAGGTAGTGAACAGACACCAATGACTACAACAAATTATGCAAATTCACTTCGATTTCGTTTATGACAAATTTATTTCGACTAATCCAAATTAGAAATGAACTCCCACTCAAAAACGACATCCCTCGTGCCTTTTTGGTGATTACATGAACCAAATCCACTACACCAAGTCTGATCATCACGTGAGTCGGTGTAGCTTCAAAGGCGAGCATCTATATCGGCATCATATCAACTATATGACTCATGCTTAACCTTTCAGTCCGTGTTCCGAGGCCATGTCTATACATGCTAGGCTCGCCAAGTAAGAACCTTAGTACTCGCGTGTGTAAAACTGTCTTACACCCGTTGTATGAAAGCATAGAGTCGAGTACACCCGATCATCACGTGATGTCTTGAAACACGATCCATAGAACGGTGCATACTTAAGGAAGAACACATTTTATCTTGATATCTAAATGAGGGATCATCTTACAATGCTACCAAAAGCGCCAAACTAGCAGTATAAGATGCTAACATCTAATGTGTAAAGTGAGATGATATGGTCCATGCATTTGATCTCTATCATTTGCATCGTGGTATGATCTCTATTATTCATTTGTGTGTAAGTCCAAGGTCTATAGAACTTACACGTTGAATGTGTTGTAAGAGTATCTATCATACATCTACTTACAACAATACCATATCAATACACTAGCCCAGCAACGATCTAAACTAGACGCCTCTAATTTATCAATTGCAAGTTTTATGTGGCTTAGGGCTTTCGGAGATAGAACCGTTCTCACCTACAAACAAGAACCACAACGAGGATAACCAAGTTATTAGCAACTCGTTGTAAATCAGATATTGACTATAGTAGGAGAGACAGACACCCACCAGCCACTTATGCAAAACAAGTTGCATGTCAGTCGTGGAACCGGTCTCATGTACGATGACATGTAAGGTTGGTCCGGGCCGCTTCATCCCACTATGCCACCAATATCCCAAATACATAGAAGATGCAATAACATGATCATCATCGCCCACATATAAACATATGTGTACTACCCGTGCAAAGCACCTACGCATAGATCAGGCTCTAATACCACTGTTGGGTCCGTAGCATAGAAAACAAAAATTTCCTATGATGAGAACTACACGCCAAGATCTATCTACTAGGTACAAAGCAACGGGTGGACATACATCCATTGAGAAATTACCCTCGAAGACAACGAGTTTTGTTAATGAGTAGGAACTCGTGGTTGATGTAGTCGTACACTTGCCGATCTCAAGATCATGAGGAAGTCCGAGCGCCGCAACTCAGTATCGCATCTGTACTCGCACACACGTTCAAGCCACCGGACAACCTCCATCTCCTCGCTCCAGCGATCCAGCAGAAGCAGCAACTCCTTCCAGATGAAATGCCACTAGGAACATGTATCTCTCTAATCTGAGACCATGGGGGAATAATTCTAGAGGGGGAGAGAGATCCTTCACAAGGAGGTGTGAGGAAGAAGGAGGAAGAGGGTGGCCTTTTATAGGAGGAGGGTGCCCCTCCTTCATGGCCGGCGCATGGGGGGTGACTCCTCACCTCCCCCATTCATGTGGTGGTAACCCCTCTACATTAAAATGCCTCTTCACATTCCCCTTTAAAGTACCTACTTTAAATGCATTAAAATTCTCCAAGTTTAATGCTCTCTCATTTAATAAAACTCTTTTATTAAATTTATTCAGAATTTTGTTAATTACTTTAATTAACAAACATTCACATATAACCACTTGCAATATTTCAATACCACATGCAGAACCACTTTCTGCAATTTCACCCAAAACAATTTCCGGTTTCAATCGAAACAATTCCTACGCTTTGCAATTCTTTCGTCTGAAACATATGTGCTCCAAAATGGTGTCTGGTAACTCTTAAGTGTGTCACCCTACGGTTCGCGAATAATGCAGACATGATTGAGACTCTTCTCAGATCAATAATCAGAAGCGGGACCTGGAGGTCCATACTAACTCCTGCATATTCAACGATGACTTCTGTGATCGTGAGAACCTTTAACGGTTGTAATTTAATCCCTTTGTCCATGATATAATACATGTCCAGATTCGATCATCGGTATACAAATACATAGTTTGATATCGTTACCGACATGCACTCTTTTCTCGTTCCCGTGATATAACATTCTAGTGATCACATCACTTGCTTGCAAGCTATTTCAATGTGATATCACCGAGAGGACCCAAAGTATATCTATCCTTCATCGGGATTGACAAATTCCACTCTTGATCCATGAGCCTCAACATAACACCTTCGTAGCACTGAACCCATCTTTATAGTCACCCTGTTACGGTGTGACGTTTGATGTTATCAAGATACTCTTCTCGTTTTAGCAATTATCATGATCTCATGGTCTAAGGATAAATATTACTTTGTATGATGTTATAGCAATATAAACATAATGATTTGATCGTAATGCTATACTTCGAATGAATGTTCATCACATCATTCCACCAATGTTGTGACCTCGTTATTAACAACATCCAATGTCCATGACCAGGAAACCTTGATCATCTTGTTAATCAATGAGCTAGTCTATAAGGGAGGCATAACTAGGAACCCTTTTTGTTTATTAAACACACATGTATTGATGTTTCCGATCAATACAATTATAGCATGCAAAATAAACATTTATCATAAACATGGAATAAGATAATAACCACTTTATTATTGCCTCTCGGGCATATTCCCTTTAGGTAGCACCTCAGTAGCAACCAGCATAATCTCTATTCCTCTATAATAAAGCTACAATTACAAGCTTCCATTAATCAGATAATCACATCATTTTCCTGAACGAGCTAGGAATCAGCTATAATCTTACTATCATAATTGACAGAATAAATGGACACTCAATTATATACAAACAAGCTATCAAGTGGGCACATTTTCTTAAAGAAGCACCACCAAGTTGGTGAGCTACAACCAATCATGCTCTTGATGTTTTTATCCATATAAGCATAAATTCTTGGTTCACAGGAAGTCTCAGAGATGCACCCAAGTGGGGTGTATACTCATCATAGAATAGTTAAAAGGATCAAGTAGTAGCTTTCCAAGATCTACAATAAAGGTCTTAGACCTTGCATCATTGACCCAAACAGGTGGTTACTAGTTTTGAAACTATATAATAGTAGATCTGATGATGAACTACTACAGGGCACATTCAAAGAATGGTAGCACCTCTGTAGCAGTTCTATCTTCCACCATATTCTAGATAAGATGTAGCAAATATAAACATCTATACAAGAGATATTCAAATCATCTTATTAACAACATTATGAAACATTTAGTTAAGCCATATGTCACAAGATAGATACAACAAAGTACTCTAAGCATAAGAAAGGAATCACTGTTTTAAGCTCTGGTTCACAAGGATCAAGTCCATGTCTTCTATCTAGTCCCAGGACTAGAAATCGTATATAAGATTCATTAGTTAATAAGCAGACAATGAAACCATAAAGCCACCATGTATGCAGGCATCACTTATAATAACCATATCACCTTTTCACCACTGCCAGGAAGGATATAAAGTCCTTAGGCACTAAATCACATATCTTGAGCATAATCCAGGAAGTGAATCACCACCAACATCACAGAATTCACAAGGTGTGAGCCACCAGATTAACCATAGCAAGTTAATCAACTACAACGTAGCTAGAAATACTACTGAGCATCATCAGCCACTAGCAAGCAAGAGGCCAACACATAAATGAAAAATAGGAAATTATCTAGCTCAATTCAATCCAACCACAATCCACAGATAATTTTAGCAGTAAGATGAACCCTAGAATAAAGTCTCGGCACTAACTAGGATAATCACATCACCATAGAGAGGGATCTAGAGAGGAACCTAGAGAAGAGGAGGATAAGCAAAACTTACCCGTGGTCCTTGCTAGATACTAGAAGAGGAAGCAAAGGTTGGCCGGCGGTGAAGCACCCGGTGGCACGAGGAGCACCAAAGGGTGCTGTAACCCGTGCCAAGCCGCGGTCACAGCGGCCAAAGGAGAAGTAGGCAGCACAAACCAGCACCATCGCTCCACGAGTTCACCAAGGCAGTGTCAAACCACATCATTGACAATAGTGCAAACCCTAGGCACCAGAGAGAGAGGAGCGCAACTAGAGGAGGGCTCGAGCATCAAATCGAGCTGGGCAAGTCGACGCAGCGTTGTCGAATGCGTCATCTCGCACCACGGTGGAGGCCAGTAAGACCATAGCTAGCCGGGATCGAGCGGAGGCAGCGGCGGCGACGTCGGGTTGCCATAGAGAGGAGAGAAAGGGGCGAGCACGAGCAAGAGATAGAGAGAGGGAGTACTAGGCCGGTAGGGGCCAGCCCAGTGAGCAAGTGTGGGTTTGACTCCAACCCGCTGGGTCGAGTCGGGCTAGGATACCCCAATGGGCCAGGCCCAGGGTTTAATACAAGAAGTTGAATTAATAATTTCTAAATTTAAAATTACCCCTGATGGTATTTTAACCCTAGGAAAATAAATAAAAATTCTAAAAGTACAAATTATATCTATAAATGTCCATAAAAATGTGGCATATTCAATAAAAATACTAACTTGTATTTTAGAATCATAAAATTAACTTAATTAATTTAGGACAATATTTCCTACATGGAATTTTCTAAAATGAAGAATAATACTTAAAAATAAAATAAAATTCACTTTTAAGATCCTAAATAAACAATTGATGTAAAAAATACTACAATATATTTTAGCATAATAAAACTTCAAATAATTACTTTAATGTAATAAACTTTTTAAGGAATTTTATAAAAATAAAGATACTATGTAAAAATAAGTAAAAATCATTTTTAAGATTCTCAATAAATACTAAATGGAAGAAAAATACTAGTTTGTACTTTAAGCTAATAAAATTTCAATGAGCATCTGAAAACACTTATTTGTTTACGACATTTTATTAAAATAAGAGTAAGACTGGAGAATACATAAAAACCACTTTTAAGAACTTGAAAATGTATATTTTACTATAAAATGCTAACCATGCTATTTCAAAAAGTTTTAAGATTTATAAAATAATAAATCCTTAGTTGTCTATTTTATTCAAATAAAAGACTTATTTTATCATGAAGATAACTCTTCAACATTATTATTTAAAGTAATAATAAATATATACGATCCTATAAAATGTTATATTTCTAAAAAGAATCTTTGAAGTCTAAAATATTAAACTTAAAACCATGATTATCATTTATAATAAAACCTAAGTGTAAATTATTAATACTGCTTTAGAGTCTTAAATCAACTAAAACCAATAACTTGAATCTAACCTTTAGTATCATTCACTTACATTGATGATGAATGATCTCATCACTTTAACCATACTTAACATACTTATAATGCCTAATAGAAGTTCAACAAATTATATAATGAGATCACCATATATCATAACTAGCTCTAACCCTATAATCTACTTAGTATCAACTTTCTAAGTTTAGATTCATAGTGCTATACTTGGTACCTATACAAAATTATCATCGATCATATCGAAGAAGACTCTTAAACTTGGCCATAATATATAATTACTACATCCTAATCCAAGTTATATTTTGTAGTTATCTTTGGTCTATTAGTTGACCCGCGATAAGTGCAATAACTTAAGGTCATTAGAATGATTCAATTAGCCAACGAGTGTGTTTTGAGGACACTCCAACTTGTTTAACTTAATATAATAAGTATTTCCTTCAAAAGTTATTCATTTTGCCACTTCAAACAAAAGCTTTAGTCATTCTACTAACCACCACCCACTTGAAATATGATATCCTTAAAAGTGTTTATCAATCAACATCTACTAACAACTTTCATTGTACCTTACTTTCATCGCTGGTTAATTACTTTTAGAAGCTTGGTAGGTATTTATTTGTAAAGTAAAACTTGATTATAACACAAATATTTCATAGATCACCAAACTCAATCCATACTGATACATGAGGATTTACTTTGGGATTTATACAATATGCATATCATTATGTATGCATAATAGCATGTTGCTTCTTTAAACATTAGTTCTTACCAGACCAATGATGTTGTTTTCAGATGTTGGAGTTTATACCGACTAGAAGACCTTGACTACATAACCTTGTAGGCAAAAAGGCAAGTTCACACTTGCTCATGTCCTTTGATTATTTTCTATCAATTGTTTGCAAATTGTTACTATATCACCTGCATTTCGCAAAGGATGGCAAAAAATATTATTTTCATAATTAATTTGAACTAGTGGTTACTGATCCAAGGTGATCAGCTAATCTATTATGACTGGCAACGGAAATACCATTGTTCAAGAATGTATCATATTGGAATTATCAACAAATGTTGCAATTTATTATTGCGTCGTATAATATGTGTTAACCATGACATCTATAATGGATCTAGGGAAGTCAGCTGGATCTTGTCCCTTTCATGTGCCAACAAACAACCTTATCATGAGGCTATAGATCCCATACAAGGATCCCGCACATGGGTGACACCCCTCAGTGCTCCATGATATGGGTGGCACAATGTAATGGAAAAGATGTTCCATGATGGATTTGGATGAGTTCCAAAGTTGAGACATTCTGACGGATACTACAACAAAAGGCTAAGTATATAACTGCTATAGTAGCAGCAAAGGAGGGCATTTGTCTTAAGTAGTTTATTATCAAACTAGGTGTGGTTCAAAGTGGGCTAATACTATGAAGATATATTGTGTGACAATAATATCAACATATTTTGAGCCAAACGAACTAAAGGTCTCACCAAAGGACCAAATTTATACAATGCCATCCCATTTGAGAATGAGTGATGCGTAGAGACGCAAAGACATACAAATACACACGGACCTGACACTGTCAGATCCGGAGATTATGTTAAGCACTAGCAATAGCGTATATGCAACACCAGAAAGCCATAGGTGTTCAATACGCAAAGTTTTTCAAACTAGATTATTGACTCTAGTGCAAGTGGGAGACTGAAGGGAATATGCTCGAGAGGCAATAATAAAGGGGTTATTATCTTATTCCATGTTTATGATAAATGTTTATTTTGCATGCTAGAATTGTATTGATCGGAAACATCAATACATGTGTGTTTAATAAACAAAAAGGGTTCCTAGTTATGCCTCTCTTATAGACTAGCTCGTTGATTAACAAGATGATCAAGGTTTCCTGATCATGGACATTGGATGTTGTTAATAACGAGGTCATAACATTGGTGGAATGATGTGATGAACATTCATCTGAAGTATAGCATTACGATCAAAGTCATTATGTTTATATTGCTATAACATCATACGAAGTAATCTTTATCCTTAGACCATGAGATCATGTTAATTGCTAACACCGGAAGAGTATTTTGATAACATCAAACGTCACACCATATCAGGGTGACTATAAAGATGGGTTCAGTGCTACGAAGGTGTTATGTTGAGGCTCATGGATCAAGAGTGGAATTTGTCAATCCCGATGACGGATAGATATACTCTAGGCCCTCTCGGTGATATCACATTAAGATAGCTTGCAAGCAAGTGATGTGATCACTAGAATGTTATATCACGGGAACGAGAAAAGAGTGCATGTTGGAAACGAGATCAAACTAGGTATGGAGATACCGATGATCGAAACTCGGACATGTAATATATCGCGAGACAAAGGGATTTAGTTACTAGCGTTAAAGGTTCTCACGATCACAAAAGTCATCGTTGAATGTGTAGGAGTCAGTATGGATCTCCAGGTCCCGTTGCTGATTATTGATCGGAGAGGGGTCTCGATCATGTCTGTATTATTCGCGAACCGTAGGGTGACACACTTAAGGGATACCGACACCATTTGGAGCAAATATGTTTCAGATAAAGATATAAGAAAGCGCTGGAATTATTTCAATAGACACCGAAACTGTTTCGGGTGAAATTACTGAAATTGGTTCTGCATGTAATATTGAAATGTTGCAGGGGTTTTATGTGAATGTTTGTTAATTAAAGTAATTAACAAAATTCTGAATAAAAATAATAAAAGAGTTTTATTAAATGAGAGAGCATTAAATTTGGACAAATTTAATGCATTTAAAGTGGAGACTTTAAAAGGGAATGTGAAGAGGCATTTTAATGTGGAGGGGTTACCACCACATGAATGGAGGAGGTGAAGAGGCACCTCCTCCATGCGCCGGCCATGAAGGAGGGGCACCCCCCTCCTCCTATAAAAGTCCACCCTCTCCGCACTTCTCACACACACCTCCTTGTGAAAGATCTCTCTCCCCCTCTAGTATTATTCCCCCATAGTCTCGGATTAGCGAGATACATGTTCCCGGTGGCTTTATCTGGAAAGGAGTTGCTGCTTCGGTTGCTTTGCTGGAGCGAGGGATGGAGGTTGTCGGGGTACCGGACCTGTGTGCAATCACGGATGCACGGCTGCTTTGCGGTGCTGGACTTGCTGCTGCTGGAGCTGGATCTGATGGACGTGCTAGAGCCGGACCTGCTGGACTTCCTCACGATCTTGAGATCGGCAAATGTACGACTACATCAACCACGAGTTCCTACTCGTTAACAAAACTCGTTGTCTTCGAGGGTAATTTCTCGTTGGATGTATGTCCACCCGTTGCTTTGTACATAGTAAATAGATCTTGGCGTGTAGTTCACATCGTAGGAAAATTTTTGTTTTCTATGTTGCGGACCCAACAAATCCATGAGGGGTTCAGGTCTCTCCTTAATCTTTGTACATGATCCCCATTGAGGTACCTTAATAGCTGCACAAAAATCATCAAGAGAAGGGTCAACAGCTATATTGTAAATTTTGTAATGGACCATGGGGTTAGGCAAAGAGTGACTAAATTGGAAGTCCTGCACCACCGACATGGTTAGCTTCACAAATTGACAAGGTTCATCTTCCAAAAAGTGCTCTAACCCTGCATTAGAAACCAAAGTGTGGAAATCTTGTAGAATTCCTGCAGCTCTCATGAACTCGGAGCATGGATAAATGGAGGGAAAAACTTCCTCCTCCTGGTGGACCTTCATGACCTCAGGCACCCAAAGCTCATGTTGGTTTAGGTGGTGTTCACTCATCTTCTATTCTGAAATTTAAACATCTATTAAACAAGTGATTGCAAAGTAAATATAATGAAGGATTCTACTCATAGGGACTTGTAAGAGGCCTAGACATGCATCAAAACTATATCTCTAAGCATCAAACAAGCTTACAAGCTCTCATAACCAGTCACCTACAGTAGCAAAATACCCAACATATAATTCACTAAACACAAATCTACTTGGACAAGGGGAGAAGTCACATACTAGGGAACAAATGCTCCAAATTTCAGCAAGAAAGATGGGATGAGCAAGGAGATCGGAAAAAAATCGAGAGCAAGCACAGCAAGAACGCGATTTTGAGCTATGAACTGGAGCTTACTCGGGAGAGAGAAGAAAGTGGCAGGTGAGAGAGTTAGTGGGGGGCCAGGGGTGGCCCACACCAAGGCATGGCGCCACCCAAGGCTGGCCGCGCCACCATGTGGTGTGCCTTCCTGGTGGGCCGTCTGGTACTTCCCAAGTACTCCTCTGCCCCTTTTTCACGTAAAAATTTAATATGAATTTTCTAGAATTTTTCGAGACACTTTATTTTTGGGCATTTTTCAGAAATAGAAGAATGATTTTTCTGACAGACAGAATTTTTTTCTTTTGGAAACATGATGCAAAGACAAAACAAGGTTAGAACTACAGAAGTTCTAACATGCAAGCAACTAACAACACAAAGAAAACTAAACGAAAGTAAAAACTAAAAAGCAAAAGATAGAAATAAACGGAGATAATCATAATGAAAACATTGTTTAGTTCAATGGAATCCTTTTGTTAGCAAGGTTGATCAAGTATTGCTACCAAAACAATTGCATATGAGACAAAACTTTGTACTCCACTAATGATTATGTTACCTTAACCTTGATAGCAATGGTCCCAATCATAATAGTTTCAAATTTTTCTCCTGGTATGGGACAATATATTTCTCCAACTTGAATGCCTTCAACATGTTCAATTGAATTCAAACCATAAGTCCTTTCAATCTTCTTGGGGAAATAGACAGTATGTTCCTTATCATTAACATTGAAGGTCACCTTTCCTTGATTATAATTAATAACAGCTCCTGCAGTATTAAGAAAAGGTCTCCCATGAATAATAGACATATTATCATCTTCGGGCATTTCAAGCACAACAAAATCAGTTAATATCAAGCAATTGTGAGCCACCTAAACAGGTACATCCTCACATATACCAACAGGAATAATAGTAGATTTATCAGCCATTTGCAAAGATATATTAGTTGGTATTAGTTTTTCAAGTTGAAGTCTCTTATAGAGAGGGAAAGGCATAACACTAACTCCAGCTCCCAAATCACACAAAGCAGTTCTAACATAACTGTTCTTAATAGAGCAAGGGATAGTTGGAATCGCTGGGTCTCCAAGTTTCTTAGGAACCTTACCATTGAAGGAATAATTAGCAAGCAAAGTAGAAATTTCTTCATTAGGGATCTTCCTTTTATTCGAGACAATGTCCTTCATATACTTTGAGTAAGGAGGCAATTTAATAGCATAAGTCAAAGGAATTTGCAAGAATAAAGGCTTCATCCACTCACAAAACTTATTATAGTGTTCATCCTCCTTTGACTTGTGTTTCTTATCAGGGAAAGGCATAGGTTTTTGGACCCAAGGTTCTCTTTCACTACCATGTTTCTTAGCAATAAAATCTTCTTTGGTGTATTTAGTATTCTTAGTGTGGTTTTAAGGTTCTTCTTCAACTTTTTCTTCATTAGGAACAACATTTTCTTCATTACCACTTTCAGTTTCAGCATCAGAGATAGATATACTATTAGGATCTATAGCAGGTTTAGAGGGTTCTACAATAGTTTTATGTTTCTTTTTCCTTTTCTTATGACTAGAACCACTATTTTCAGCTTGTTGAGAATCCTTCTCAATTCTTTTGGGATGCCCCTCGGGATATAGAGGATCCTAGGTAGCAGCACCACTTCTAGTTCTAATTTCATCAGCATGTTTTTCTTTAGCAGCATTAACTAGCAAGTCGTTTTGCACTTTAACGAGTTGATCTATTTGAGTTTGAACCATTTGAAAGTGTTTAACAATCATTTTAACATCATTAGAGGTTCTTTCCACAATATCTTTAAAATCAACAATAGCTCTAGTGTTTTCCATTAGATGATTTTGCACCCTTTTATTAAAGTTATCTTGCTTAACAATAAAGATATCAAATTCTTCTAAGCATTGATCAGGAGGTTTAGAGTAAGGGATATCACCTTCATCAAAGTGTTGGAGAGAGTGTACCTCAATAGTGGGTGAGTAGGGAATAGGCTTACATAATTCTTCTATAGGAGGTAAATTCTTGACATCTGTAGCTTTAATTCCCTTCTCCTTAAGACATTTCTTAGCTTCCTTCATCACTTCATCATTTAATTCAATAACTCCCCTCTTCTTTGATGTTGGAATAGGCACGGGAATAGATGGTTCAGGTATAATTACTTCAGGTATAGCTTGTTTAGGAGGAGTACAATCTTCATAATTCTTGCTTATTTTAGCCATTAATTCCCCAGCTTCCTTAGGAGTCCTTTTCCTGAAAACACAATCAGCACAACTATCTAGGTATGTCCTAGATTCCTCGGTTAGTCCATTATAAAATATATCAAGAAGCTCATTCTTAGGTAATGGACTTCCAGCTTGTGCATGAATCAAAGCCCAAAACCTTGCCCAAGATTCGGGTAATACCTCTTTTTCTCCCTGTTTAAAATCAAAAAGTTCCCGCAAAATAGCATGTCTAGCACTGGGAGGAAAATATTTCTGCAGGAAAATACTAATCAAGCACTCAGGGCTATCAATAGATCCAGGATGTAAATTACTAAACCAAGTTTTAGCTTCTCCTTTCAGTGAAAAGGGAAAAATCTTAGCAACAAAGTAAGTACGCATCTTAATATCATCAGAAAACAAGCCACTCATGGTAGAAAGTTCATTCATATGTGCTACCACACTTTCATTCTTAGTCCCACAAAAAGGTTCTTTCTCGACAATAGCTATGTAAGATAGATCGAGAGAGAAATCATAATCTTGATCTATAATGTTTATGGGAGAAGCAGCAAACTTAGCATCAAGAGATAATTTGGGTCTAATAGTACGCCTCTCAAGGAGACTCTTAGCAGCGCTCCTATCATGGGTGTTCTTACATTCTTTAATAAACTCATCGGTCATCTCAACATAACCATCTTCAATATCATAACTCTCACTAGACTCAGGTGAGCTAACAGGTGTGCTAGTGTCTTCATTAGGAGTTTCGGTATTTCCAGCTATAGTTCTAGCAATCGTAGCATCTAGGAAAGGACCTAATGAACCACTCTTATCAAGCACAGTAGAAGCAGCATTATAAGCATCAGAAGTTTCAGATTCAGCAGTAGTAGCAGTGTGTGTAGCATGTGTATGTGGTGGTGTAACGAGCTTACTTATAACAGATGGTGAATCAACAGCAGTAGAGGTGTTCAGAACCGTACCTCTTCTTGTAGTGGATGGTAAAATAGGAAACTTGCCATCACGAGACTTACCCATGATGGATGGATATCAGCGAACAATAGAGAATCCAAATGAACATGATAAATAAAGCTATGCTCCCCGGCAACGGCGCCAGAAAATAGTCTTGATGACCCACAATTATAGGGGGTGTATCGCAGTATTTCCGAGGGAAGTGAAACCCAATTTATTGATTCGACACAAGGGGAGCCAAAGAATATTTATAAGCCTTAACAACTGAGTTGTCAATTCAGCTGCACCTAGAAACAACCTTGCTCACAGAAGTTTATCAGTAGCAACAGTTTTGTAGTAGGAATAGTAAAGTAACAGCAGTAGTAAAGCAAAGACAGTAGTAACAAAAGCAGTAAACAATGGGATTCGAGTGCGGTAGGCATAGGGATGGATGGACGGGTGTTGCATGGACAAGAGAATTCACATAGCAATCAGAACATAGGGCAATTGCAGATAAATAAGATAAAGCATCCAAGTACTAGACAATCATAGGCATGTGTTCCATATATAGTCATACGTGCTCGCAATGAGAACTTGCACAACATATTTTGTCCTGCCAGCCCGTTTGCAACGGGGCCTCTAGGGAACTACTGGCAATTAAGGTGCTCCTTTTAATAGAGCACCGGAGCAAAGCATTAACACTCCGTGAACACATGTGATCCTCACATCGAAGCCATTCCCTTCCGGTTATCCCGATTTCTGTCACTTCGGGGCCATAGGTTCCGGACAACAACGTGTGTATACAACTTGTAGATAAGACCCAAAAAATACTATCATAAGGAATCAATAACATATTCAGATCTGAAATCATGGCACTCGGGCCCTAGTGACAAGCATTAAGCACAACAAGTCGCAACAAAGTCATAAAGCACTAATAAAAGATACTAGGCACCATGCCCTAACAATCTGATGCCATTACATGAACGATCTCATCCAATCCCTACCATCCCCAGCTCCTACAACGGGGGATCACTCACTCATAGATGGGGGAAACATGGATGGTCGATGGAGAAGCGATAGTGATGATGATGGCGATGATCTCCTCCAATTCCCCGTCCCGGCAGGGTGCCAGAACGGAGTTTCTCGTGCTGTTTCATGGAATCTGGTGGTGGCGGCAGAGCGGAACTCCTTCTGGAAAAACGTCGAACCCTCCAAAAAATTTAGGTCAGAAGGCTTCTTATAGGCGAAGAGGGAGACCGAGGGGGTGCCTGGGGGCCCACACCACCCCCTAGCGCGGCCTAGCCTGGCCCGCACCACCAGGTGGTGTGGCCACCCCCTGGCTCTTCTCCGTCTCGTATTCTGGCTCCTGGAGTCTTCGGGTGAAATAGGATTTTTGGCATATTTTCCGGGATTTTTCTTGATAGTTGATTTTCTGCACAAAAAGTAGACACCAAGGCAATTCTGCTGAAAACAGCGTCAGTCCGCATTAGTTGCATCCAAATCACACAAATATAGAGGATAAACAATAGCAAAAGTGTTCGGGAAAGTAGATACGTTTTGGACGTATCAAGCATGCAGAAGAAACCATTTGGGGAATCACATTCAAGGCTTAAATTCGTGGAATTCTTACAAACTAAACCCTGGAGCTTTTCCATGATAGAAGAACCGATGGAGGCGGAGAATTGGTTAATGGACACATCTCGAAAGCTCGAAATCGTGGGATGTAAGGATGAGGAGAAAGTGAGATATGCAACCTATCTATTCACTAGAACATCAGCCACATGGTGGAAAAATCAAAGTTTACAGTATCAGGAAGAGGTGTTAGTACCTCAGGAGAGTTCAATAAGAAGTTCCGTGAAGAAGTTGTTCATAGAAATAGTGGGAAAATGAAGGATAATGAAGCTTTAGAGAACAAGAATCTTCCAATTCTGAAGCATGTACGAGAGTTTAACCATTTATCCCGATACATTATTGAGGAGTAAATAAGGAGGCGGAACATCAAAAGCAGTTCACGAAAGGACTACAAGCAGTTATGAGAGTGCAACTCAGGATTGTTCATGCGAAAGAGTTCCAGGAGCTATTGGATAGTGCACCTATTTCAATGAAGGATGATAAGGTTACGGAAGCTGATGGAAACAATAAAGAATGTCACAAAGCTCTAGTTATTTGCCACAAGTGCGGGGAACCGGGACATATTAAACCTCCTTGTCCTAATCGACCACCGGTTTGTGAATCACCAACACAATGAAAAGAAGGGAAGAACTTGGGGTAAATACCAGAATGTATGCTATGAATGTGGACAACCGAGACATAGAAGGATCAATTGCCCGATACTTCTATCAAAAGAAGGAAGTGACATAGTAACTGGAGTATTATAAGTAAGTGGGGGTATTGATGAAGGAACATATTCTGGGAAAAAGAAGTATGCGGTTATGACTCAATTCAACCCAGATGTCCAACACAACTTAGCTAGTGGTAAGTCACTATGTTATCTTTAGTATGAATTATTATATACATATACGCCATTTAGGAGGAATAATTTACTCGGGTATCCACAAATGTGTGGGTATACTATATCTTACTTCCTAAGACCATTAGGAAAATCCTAAGGGGGAGAGTGAAGAACATGTTAGATTTCCATATCCAACAGTTAGTATAGTTTTTAAACAGAAGGATTTAAATCTTTTCAAAGAATGTCCAAGTTTGACGATAACTTTAGTGTTGAAGATGTATTTGGACCGCAGTTGATATCTATCATAGCAGCTGATAAAACATAGCTTGAGACCAATAGGATTTTCAGTTAGTAA
Organism: Avena eriantha; assembly: GCA_910589775.1. Classification (NCBI taxonomy): domain Eukaryota; kingdom Viridiplantae; phylum Streptophyta; class Magnoliopsida; order Poales; family Poaceae; genus Avena; species Avena eriantha. Next base: position 392,405,033 of record OU342741.1, read on the forward strand.
TATAAATGATCAAATACCTTAATTAAGGAAAAGTAGGGTAATTTTGTATGGATGGACTAAATGAGTTGAATTTGTTCCTAGAAAGTACATTGAAAGGGACTACTTAGAATCCATCAGAATATAAGAATCCTAAAACTCTACCACTAGTAGACCTTCATACCACCATGATACCTATGAATTAGTCCATTGATCTTATGGAGTAGCTTTACCAATACATTAGGAAATAATCTAAAGTTTAGATAAGTCAGAGATCTGGAATGGGCAATTCTAAAGAGGCAGGGTGGAATTTAAAGATCACCAAGAGAGACCAATGGATGGATAAGGATTGCAAAACTTTAAAGGAGAAGATTTAGAAGGAAAGATTTCAGTACTCCGACAAGAGTGATACCCGTAACTTCGGGGACGAAATTTAGTTTAAGGGGGAGAGACTGTAATGAGCATTTAGGGCTACAAAAGAGAGTTTGTGCATTTGCATTCATGCATAAGAAAATTTGGGGCAATTTTTTTTGCAAACTGAAACCCTAGGGAGATCAGAGTTTCTTTCACTAGATTGAGATAGGGTTTAGCTCATTCTGCTGATTTTTATAATTTTTGACATGATCGCTAGGAACTCTATGTTATTTTGGGGAAATAATTTGAATTTGCTTTCAAATTTGAAACTACTTTTGAAATAATTCAAAATAAAAGTATTTAGGAAATTAATGGTTTAAAGTAGAGTTCAAATATTCAATATCAAGTATTAGGTATTACATTGAACGATAATAATACAAGTAAGTAGAAACACTTATTCTTTTCTTTATTCCATAATTATAATATAAATAAAAATGAATAAGTAAGAAGGGATACAAAATAAATAATTATAGATAATAGGAAAAGTAAACTTTATTGAATCATCTATATACATTACATTGTTCTTACAAGGAGAAAAATCAAAACATTACAAAAGTAATAAGGGGAAAAACCTAAACTAACTCCTAACTATATCCTACACTAAATCTTCCTGATCTTAAATATCTTGTACCTACAAACAAAGGAAAGAAAGTGGTTAGTTTTAAAAGGATTGCTCTCATCTATGAACAGTGAGATGCACTTTTCAAATTTCATCATTGAGGAATTTCAAATGGAAGGGGAAAATTTCACTAAAGTGCAATATATGTTCTTTTAAGTAAAGGGGCTATAGTACAACCTCATTAGCCATTGGGGTAAGTTTCACCAAGAGGATGAAAGTAAAAAAGTAATGGAATCAACTGATTGAACTTGAGCTGATCCACAACCACACCACATAGGCACACAACACAGTCATGCATGCATGACTGCCTTGCTATCGACACAGGAGCTCACAAGGTAGTGAGTTATCTCCCCAGCCATAGCAGAGACAGTATCCTCTCTCTGAAACCTGTAACACCACCACTCAATCAACCAAGAACAGCCTAAGCACCTGATAGTTTTAGCAACCACAACCGTAGATCATGCCATCATCCACTCACATAAAACCACCAGATCAATAACCAAGATGGTTACTTGAGGAGGGAGCATTTTAGGTGTTGAGCAAGGACAAGCAAGGAGATGTTCAAGGAGGTGACAAGAAGGAGAAGAATCACATGTCTAAGAAGGAGCTCAGCAAGGGAAACACAGAGACAAGAACACATCAGTGGCACCAACATCATCTAGTTGGTGAGTCACAAACAGATCATGCTATCTATATGTTCTTATCAATTATATGAGCATGATTTGTTGCATAAGTTGAATTCTTAGAGATACACCCAGATGGGGTGTATACTCAACACTAGATATTGTGAAAAAGCCACAAGAAATATCTTTTCCAATCTATAGGCTAGGTCTCAGCATGTGCATCCTTGACCAATCTGGTATCTACCAAATTTGTATCTAGAGGAAAGTAAATCCATGCATGGGTGCTACTGGGCACATCCCAGTTATGGGAAGCACCTTAGTAGCAACCAACAAAATAGGTATTCATCTATAATAAAGCCACATTTAAAAGATTCCATTCATCAAATAATCAAATCATTTTCATAAACAAGCTAGGAATTAGCTCTAATCTTACTGTCATAATTGAAAGAATAGATGGCCACTCAATTATATATAAACAAGCTATCAACTAGGCACATTTTCTGAAAGAAGCATCACCAAGTTGGTGAGCTACAAGCAATCATGCTCTTTATGTTTTTATCCATATAAGCATAAATTCCTCATTCAAAGGAAGTATTAGAGATGCACCCAAGTGGGGTGTATGCTCATCATAAATAGTTAAAAGGATCAAGTAGTAGCTTTCCAAGATCTACAGTAAAGGTCTCATACCTTGCATCATTGACCCAAACTGGTGTTTACTAGTTTTGAAACTAGATAACAACAGATCTGTTGATGAACTACTACAGGTCACATTCCAAAGAATGGTAGCACCTATGTAGCAGATCTATCTTCCACCATATTCTAGATAAGATGTAGCAAATATAAACATCTATGCAAGAGCTATTAAAATCAGCTTCTTAACAACATTAGGAAACATTTAGTTAAGCCATATGTCACAGGCTAGATACAGCAAAGTACTCTAACCATAAGAAAGGAATCATTGTTTTAAGCTCTCATTCATAAGCATCAAGTCCATGTCATCTATCTAGTCCAAGGACTATAAATCCTATATAAGATTCATTAACTAATAAGCAGACAATGAAACCATAAAGCCACCATATATCAGACATCACTTATAATAACAACATCACCTTTTCACCACTGCCAGGAAGGATATAAAGTCCTTAGGCACTAAATCACATATCTTGAGCATAATCCAGGAAGTAAATCACAACATCACAGAAATCACAGGTTATTCACAAGATGTGAGCCACCAGATTAACCACAGCAAGTTAATCAACTGCAACGTACCTAGCAATACTAATGAGCATCATCAGCCACTAGCAAGCCAGAGGCGAACACATAAATGACAAACTAGGAAATTATCTAGCTCAATTCAATCTAACCACTATCCACAAATAATTTTAGCAGTAAGATGAACCCTAGAATAGAGTCTCAACACTAACTAGGATAATCACATCACCCTAGAGAGGGATCTTGAGAGGAACTGAGAGAAAAGGAGGAGAAACATGACTTACCCGTGGTCCTCGCTAGATACTAGAAGAGGAATCAGAGGTTGGCCGGTGGAGAAGCACATGATAGCATGGGGAGCACCCGATGACGCTACAACCCGTGCCAAGCCGCGGTCACGGTGGCTACAAGAGAAGTAGGCGGCACAAACCAGCACCATCATGCCACCAGCGCACCAAGGCGGTGCCAGAAGTGCATCGGAGCACCACATCATTGGCAACAGCGCAAACCCTTGGCACCAGACATAGAGGAGCACGACCAGAGGAGGGCTCGAGCATCAAATCGAGCTGGTCTAGTCGATGCAGCATCGTCGACTACGTCATCTCGCACCACGACGATGGTCGGGAAGGCCGGAGCAGGCCGGGATCGAGCGAAGGCAGCGGCGGAGACGTCGGGTCGCTATAGAGAGGAGAGAAAGGGCAAGCATGAGCGAGACATAGCGAGAGGGAGTACTAGGCCGGTAGGGGCCAACCTACTGAGCGAGTGTGGGTTTGAATCCAACCCACTAGGTCGAGTCGGGCTGGGCTAACCCAGGTTTTAATAAAAGAAGTTGAATTAATAATTTCTAAATTATAAAAATACCCCTCATGGTATTTTAACCCTAAGAAAATAAATAAAAATCCTAAAAATACAAATTATATGTATAAATGTTCATAAAAATGTGACCTATTCAATAAAAATACTAACTTGTATTTTGGAACCATAAATTTAACTTAATTAATTTTAGGATAATAATTCCTACATGGAATTTTCTAAAATGAAGAATAATACTTAAAAATAAAATAAAGTTCACTTTTAATATCATAAATAAACACTTTATGTAAGAAAAATACTACAATATATTTTAGCATAATAAAACTTAAAATAATTACTTCAATATAATAAATCCTTTAAGGAATTTTATAAAAATAAAGATAATACTTAAAAATAAGTAAAAATCATTATTAAGATTCTCAATAAATACTAAATGGAAGAAAAATACTAGTTTGTACTTTAACCTAATAAAATTAGAATGAGCTTTTGAAAACACATATTTCTTTATGAAATTTTATTAAAATAAGAGTAAGACTGAAGAATGCATAAAAAGGAGGCGGCAATTCGTCTCATACATGTAAATGCACCCATTGTGAGAAAACATATTTTGAAATCTCAAAAAAATCGAATCAAAAATTCCACATATACATTCAAATATTTTATGTTGGTTCACAAGCTTTTGGGATGAAAGAATATTTTATATGTTGTGTATGAAAAAGACAAAAAAATGTATGACTTTTTCATTTTTTGTCTTTTTCATACACAACACATAAAATATTATTTCATCCCAAAAACTTGTGAACTAACATAAAATGTTCTAATGTATATGTGGATTTTATTTTTGAATATTTTGATATTTTCAAATATGTTTTCTCACAATGCGTGCATTTGCACCGGCGAGCCAAAGTGAATATCCTACATAAAAACCACTTTTAAGAACTTGCAAATGTATATTTTACTATAAAAATGCTAACCATGTTATTTCAAAAAGTTTTAAGATTTCCAAAATAATAAATCCTTAGTTGTCTATTTTATTCAAATAAAAGACTTGTTTTATCATGAAGATAACTCTTCAACATTATTTTTTAAAGTAAGAATAAATATATATGATCCTATAAAATGTTGTATTTCTAAAAAGAATCTTTGAGGTCCAAAACACTAAACCTAAAACCATGATTATGGTTTATAATAAAACCTAAGTGTAAATTATTAATACTCCTTTAGAGTCTTAAATCAACTATAACCAATAACTTCAATCTAACCTCTAGCATCATTCACTTATATTGATGATGAATGATCTCATCTCTTTAACCATACTTAAAATAATTATAACGCCTAATAGAAGTTCAACAAATCATATAATGAGATCACCATATCTCATAACTAGCTCTAACCCTATAATCTACTTAGTATCAACTTGCTAACTTTAGATTCATAGAGCTATACTCGGTACCTATAAAAAATTATCATCGATCATATTGAACAAGACTCTTAAACTCGACCACGATATAAAATGGCTACATCCTAATCCAAGTTATCTTTTATAGTTAACTTTGGTCTATTAATTAAATCGCGATAAGGGCAATAACTTAATATCATTAGAACAATTCAAATAGCCATCGAGTGTGATTTGAGGACACTCCAACTTGTTTAACTTAATATAATAAGTATTTCCTTCAAAATTTATTCGTTTGGCCACTTCAAACAAAAGATTTAGTCATTCTGATAACCACCACCCATTTGAAATATGTTGTCCTTAAAAGTGGTTACCAATCAACATCAACTAACAACTTTTGTTCTACCTTACTTTCATCACTTTTCAATTACTTTTCAAAGCTTAGTAAGTATTTATTTGTAAAGTAAAAGTTTATTATAACAAAAATCTTTCATAAATCACAAAACTCAATCCATACTGATACATGAGGATTTACTTTGGTATATATATACAAAATGCATATCATTATCTATGCATAATAGCATGTTGCTTCTTTAAACATTAGTCCTTACTAGACTAATGATGTTGTTTTCAGATATTGGAGTTTATACTGACTAGAAGACTTTGAATACATAATCTTGTAGTGTAAAAGGCAAGTTCACACTTGCTCATGTCCTTTGATTATTTTCTATCAAGTGTTTGCAAATTGTTACTATATCACCTGCATTTTGAAAAGAATGGCAGAAAGTACTATTTTCATAATTAATTTGCACTAGTGGTTACTGATCTAGGGTGATCAGCTAATCTATTATGACTGGCAATGGAAACATCATTGTTTGGGAATGTATCGTATAGGATTTATTAACAAATGTCGCTAGTGATTCTTGCACCATATAATACGCGTTAACCATGAGATTTATAATGGCTCTAGAGAAGTCAGCTGGATCTTCTCCCTTTCATGTGCCAACGGACGACCTTATCATGAGGCTATAGATCCCATATAAGGATCCAACACATGGGTGAGACCCATCAATGCTCCATGATATGAGTGTCTAAATTATCTATGAGGGGCTGTCGGAGGTAGGCCAGCCACTTTAGTGGAGGCTACTAGGGACATGATCTCCATATAGAGTCTTAGAGGCGCTACTAAAGTTATATCTACCGGCAAGGGGGTTAACAGAGGTAGATCTGCTTGGAGGATCGTGTTATCACATGGGGTCGTGGAGAGGGACAGTGATCGGCTTGGGTTCTTATGCTGGGCCTCACACCAAAGGAAGTGTGAACGGGAAAGTATGACCAGATGTGCAACAAGGATAAGGATCTCTCATGGGTAAAGCAACGCACCTCTGTAGAGTGTATAAAAATGTGACATGTTACTCCCTATTCCAGGAAGGAACTGCGAACACCGCAGGAAAGGAAGCCCATGAAGTTCTAATCAACCTTTGAAAGCTAATGAACATAGCTTTTTAGAATAACAACAACCTTTGAAGAAATGTTTATGAATACTTGCATTACCTACAACCTTTTGGTCTATAGTTGTAGTTAGTGCATCAAACACTTCTTTTTAGTAAACTTGCTGAGTACGCTCGTACTCAACCATACCTTCTTAAGCCTTGCTAGATTCTAGAGCACTCAATAGAGAACTAGGAGGTGAAATACCTTGAAGAACTGAAGATATCCCTAGGAGATCAACAGGGTCAACGACTACATCAGAAACATGGAAGTCAAGCTGAAGCGAAGCGTATAAAGAATCTTAGAAACCAGAACCTATTTCTGTAGAGCATTGCTTTAGCCATAATCGCAAGCAATAGTTATATAGTAGTGATATTTCTAGAATCGACTTCGATTTGCTATTTCTGGTTCTCTTTTGTAAATTATAATCCTTGTTGTGTCGAGAAAGTTCTTTGGATCTTCGGTAATTTGATATATGTAATATAAATACATGTTTTGAACTTGTGATGTTTCTGTTGTGCCATTCTGAGGGATGTAATACTAGTGAACAATGTTCATCGGTGTTATGTCAATAACTATAGTGCACCACATCATGCAGTGGTATGCTGGATCACCGCTCGTCATCAGCATATGTGGGCAGGACCGTGCTCTGTGAGAGGTGTTTCCTGGTGTGAGATACCTCCACACCCATCGAGTGGCGGGGCTAGCTGAGAGATGACGTGGCGACGTGAGCCCATGTCGGCTGCGGGCTCTCGCGGTCATGAGGCCCGTCGAAAGACGATGTGGCGTCGTAAGCCCATACCGACCACATATTCTCGCGGACGAAGAGGCTTGCTGGCATCATAGACGTTAGACATTCACGTGTTCTCGTGTTGACGTCATATGGTGGGTCCTGTTAATACCTGAGATGGCGTCTTAGATGGTAGACATCCGCAGGTAGACGTCCTCGGGTTCACGTGTACATCTACCGTATAGCTGATAGCGCCATCCCTCGATCATGTTCTCGCAGCCGAGAGTCAAGCTGGCTGCATTATCTTTTGAGGTACACGACAGTGGGTCCAAGTACGTATATCCTAGGTGGTATGACCAGCCTTTAGCCTATAAAAGACTCCTCCATCTCCGTTGTTTCTTGCATCGATTTACCTGGTTCGTCTTACCTTCCCTGCACGTCGTGCTAGAAAAGACACTGCCGCCTGCCCCAAATGATGGCTTTGCCGTATCTGCCATGTTTGGGGCGGCGGCATGTGCACTATAGCATGGCGAGCTATGGAAGAGTATGTTCGTTCCTTTGTAGGTACACCATAGCGAAATCCAACGTGAAACGTTCATGGATTCGGGTCGGCATCATCTCCTCACGTCGGATGTGCGCGTGGAGCCTATCAACAGGGAGAAGCGGTAGACGCGACGATCCATGCCACGGTGTCAACGCGGGACACACAGATAGGAGACGGCTTCACGATGGAGCAATGCCCTCCACCGTCGGCTCGCGTATGCGAGGAGAAGCGGGCACCAACACGACGGCAAAGATCGCTTAGACAGGGAGAGGGACCGCAATTGGCGGCATGTTCTCTCTCAGAGACATCGGCAAGCACGTCAAGCGAGAGGTGCTATGATTGGGGTGACAACGTCGACGATGGCGTAGCGACATCCTCATGCCATGACGTACATGTGAGGCATCCATTGGAAGAAGCGGCTACCACGTTGACCAGGAAGCCCGCGTCGACGGGGAGAAGGACCAACGTTGATGATGTGTACTCCTATTGCGGTGTCTATGAGAAGTGCATCGCCGGGATGAAACACAGCGTCGTGGCCAAGGCAGCGTACAAGCTTTAGTTAACACTAAAGCCTTTTGGCCGGTAGTTAGTATATGTTTAGATTATATAGACCGTAATTAGGTCTGTAACATATACGACAAGATATAAAAAATATGTATTGTGAATATTTTTTTCATGTTTCATGTGATCAATAACGCTTTCTACTAACTATGATGCATATGCGTGTTTTTCTTCTTCCAATAATAATGTCTTTATTTTAAAAGTTTTTTTACCGTTTAGTTTTTCCATTATTGTGTGTGGAGAAAAATATTGAAGATATCTATTATGAAAATCATTGATGTCTCATGCGAGTTACACTTCATATTGACTCTGATACCTATTGACTTTCTCTAACACAATAGCCGTGCAGAGCCTAGACATAGTAGGTTTTACGAATTCGAAGATAGTCACATGTTTTCGTCATTCTTCCAAGAGAAAAGAGAATTTTGGAAGAGCTTCACAACCCGATTTCTCGGCTTCGTGATAGTTGTCTGCATGTTTCCATCATTCGTTGAGGAACAGCTTCACAAACCTTTCTTGGCTCCATAGTATATTATCTACCAAACTATTTGTTGTCTGTAATTCCGTGTGTGTATGTTTTCCTTTATTTTTTATGCGTTTACTTCCATGTCTTAGTGTTCCGCACTATACTCATGTATGATTGTGTCTTCATGTTAAAGAGACGCTTACCATCGTGTGTTGTGTCGTGGATACTAGACGCGTGTGAACATGTCCTTTATGTTTGTACGTACGATGCCCACGCGCTCACAGAAACATCTCGGCTCACGCGCTCACGGAACCGGCTGTTATAGGTTTCATGTGCTAGAAGCCTAAAAGTTTAGTCCCATCTCAGAAGCTTAGACGTGTTTCATCTAGCTTATAAATCCAACAATGAAAATTAGGCCGACCAGGTTTGAACCTTTACTTAGGAACTTCAATTTCTACGGGAATGCCTCAAGTATGGTTTTTAATATTGCATGATGATGGCCTTTACTTAGTGTAATAACACTTGCTCTGACATGCACTTGGTCAACGTTCATCGGCCTGTTGTTTAACGTTTTGCCTGACAGCTGCGCCCCGCGGGCGTTGAGAGAAGTCTAGTGTACATAAGTTATCTAAGCAACTAAATAAAATTTATCCACACTGAAACACAAAACAGATCTAGTGTATGTAACTAAGGTTATCCACCATATTAAGATAAAGTTACCCACAATAATAAGATAAAGTTATCTACCATATTAAAAAATGGTTATCCACCAGATTAACAAAAAAATAGACTTATCCATAAAGAAAATGGGGACATTAACATCGCATTTCAAATGCATCACAAAAAGTCCACACTTCGACAACATACAAGAAATGAAGACATCACATATCAGCCCCTCATTAGTAATCAATGCTACCGCACTAAAACGTTAACGAATACAATGCACCCATACATACTAATTAAAGTTATCCGTTCTAATTATGTATAGTTACCCATTCAAAATAACACTAACTTACCCATACATGCTAATTTAAGTCATCCATGTAAATTCAGTTCAATTACCCATGAGATTAGAGCTAACTTACCAACACATGCTAAATAAGGTTATACATAGTGGTTGAGTTCAATTACCCATGCAAGTAAAACTTACTTAGCATAGCTAATGCAGGGGCTACAAAAGGCACTACATATGAAGTTACCCATATAAAGAAACAAATCTTATCCAAGGATAACAAATATAAGTAATATGGAGGGAAGACTTATACCTTATAGGAGTTGCCTTCTTTAAAACATTTGAACCAGTCTTAGGCACAGTACCATCCTGGGAAGAAGTGATGCCCTCATCTTATCGGTCATGAGGCCAAGCTCACCAATAACCATAGACTTGACTTCATCCTCCTCCTGCCTAAGGTTTTGTAACTTCCTTTCCCCTGCCAACAGTTTTGTAGACACGTGTAACAGGCGGCCTAGAAGGGCCCGATCCATCAAGAACACAGCTGCCCTGGATGAATTAATTCTTCTCCGAAGACAATGATTCATCGACAATACTGCCGATATCCATGGCATGGTCATCCAAAGGGGGGCCACCTAAAGATGGCACATGATCAGCAACTAGTGACCTATACTCCACAACCGGAGAACTATGCAGCGGATTAGTACCCATCTCATCATCGACAGCTGGGGCAATAAGAGACAAAACATGTTCTTCATCAACCTGCAAAAAGGAGTCCTAACGCCGCCCTGTGGCACGTTTGCCACTGCGTTTCCTCGAGAGATGGATGTAATTGCTAGGACCATCTTTGTTGCTTTCAGAAACAGGTGTATCAGGAGGGGTAAATTTTTAGAAGGGCTTCCCCCACTGCCGCCAATAGGATCGCTACTAGGAGGAACACTGGAAGATGCACCATTCTTCCCACGGGTGTCTCCATGTGAAACCTTCACAGTGGGGCGAGTCAAGTTAGATCCACCTCTCGTAATCCCTTCATTGAAATTGAAAACTGATGTTCCATTACAGCTCATGCGTTATCATCCAAAGCTGTCCAATCTTGCACAAGGTTGGTCATCAAACCAAACATGCTAGATGCAAAATACCCCATCAAAGTAGAAACTCGTGCCTTTTGCTGCACAAAACAATGCGAAAAAGAAAGTTTAGCAACATATCTATGCATTAAAAATATGCGGGTTACAAAGAACCAATAAAATAAGATGATGGGAAATAAGGTTAAACTACCTCATTGCTACAACTTGGATGAGCAGCTGTGTCGATCCACTTTGAAAACCCATCAGCACCACCAAAAAACGTAGGTCAATATCAAACTCAGGTTTAAGTTGTATTTAAAACAAGGAAACAGCAAGAAAATAGGAAAAAGAGTGAGTCACGAGAAAAACACATCATTACCCACACAATAAAATACAAAAGTTACCCATGGTAAAAACAGTGTTTACCATCAGTAAAACACACTAGTTATCCATATGACAAAACACATAAAATTATCTCAACCTTTTCATAAGAATGCTTATCGGTTGCATCAGCCAAGCCAACTTTATCAAAAATTTCCTTAGACCATCTGTTTATAGCAAATTCACCTTCCAACAGTTCAAGGTCGGTCGTACCGCTTACATCAAGCAAGTCAACGTACAACATCTGAGAAAATAAGCATACTAACATGTAAATAAAAAACAAAGGAAACAAAGAAAATACAAAACAACTATGTATACCTGCAGATGGAATAGGCATGCCTGAGTATAAACATCGTTAGACAACTACTCATAAAGTTGATCAACAACAAACTGATGCCACTGTATGTTGTTAAAATTGCCAATGTTGGCCTATTAAAAATGATGAAATTGTTAGACCACAAGAAACAAAAAAAGTTACCCACAGGCACAAGCATAAGTTATCCACATGCGACAATAGAAGTTTTCAATACAAGAAGGTAAAAGTTATCCACACAGACATGGGGTAATTACCCTTCTAAAAAAATTTACAAAGTTGAGAATGAATTGGAAAAGAGAACTAACCATAAAAGGATATCACCTATTGCTAACATTGATGCCAGTGGTGGGAGAGACCAAGGTCGACACAAGGTACATAAGATAGGTTTGCTTGAAAGGATCCCCATGATCTTGCATATCTTTCAATATATTAAACACCCAAGTTCGGGATAGGGAATGGCCATCGCCGAGGAAAAGAAAGGGAGAAAGGGCACCTTCAATATCAAAATCAACATGATACGAATTGGCACACTCCCAAGAGGTAGACCAAGAGTACACCGTACTGATGTTGCATTCAGTGGGATCCTACCTCGGCTCGGGACAACAAATACTCACAGGAATTCTTACCATACAACTTCCCAAACCAGAGAATGAGTGGGTTGTGCATGGTGGGACACTTGATATCAAGCATGGAACCGAGATCCATATTCATCACAGCTAGCTTCTGGTCTTCAGTAAGATGGTCTTTGGACAACTTGACAAGAAACATAGGAGATGCACGGTTCCGTATGCACTTATTTGCATATGCTTCTTCTTCAAGGTCAATAACTTCGTTGGCCCTACGTTTCCTCCCTATAGTAGATCCTACGAGAGCATACCAGAAAATGTAAGATAAACACAAATATGATAGCCAAAAAGAAGTTAAGTTATATATGCATATGCATAACTAACAATATGATAAAAAGTTCATATGAAGGATACAAGAAAAATTGCACACATATCATCGTACCCCAAAAAGATATTCTGAAAATTGATGTGGTTACCCACCACCTTCAGATAATAGTTACCTACCAACTACTTATGAATTTACCAATATGGTCATCGTAGAGTTATCCACAAATTTAGTATCTAACCATCATAACTCAAATAGATTCCATCACCATGCTATATAGATATTACTTATCCACCAATTACATATAATGTTGCTCATGTGTTGAATATATAGTTATCCAAGTATAGTAGAGATTTGTGCAATGTACGAATACTCACATCCAAAAACAGTTTGTCATTATTCAAACAGAAAAAACAACATACATCGGTAACATGATATACAAGGCATATACAATATGGAACATAGCAGTTCGACCGCCAACAATCCAGCATTTATCCTACCCCCCGCTGCACATTAGTGATATATCCACTGATTACAAAGTTACCCCTTAGTTTTGGTTATAATTATCCAGCCATATTAAAGCTTTGGACAATACACAAAAATTAGTTTGCCATTCATTTTCAAACATAAAAATGTTCACGTAGTAAGTACCCAGAAAATCATGCCTATTACATTATAGTGAGAGCATAAAAACAACCTATCAACTACACAAAGGAGAGCCACACACACATTGCATTGTATGCCTACCGGTATGTGATTCAGAGTAGCAACATCACCTCCCTCCACAATAAAAATCACCCATCTCCATTGACTACAAATCACCCACTTTGTCGCAGCCATCAACACATCAAATGACACAACGAACACTCTTAACCCATTAGTGACTACGAGTCACAAAAATTCATCATCAACTTACTAGAACTACAGAGGCCATGATACGTCCAAAATGTATCTACTTTCCCGAACACTTTTGCTATTGTTTTTCCTCTAAACTTGTGTGATTTGGATGCAACTAACATGGACTGACGCTGTTTTTAGCAGAATTACCTTGGTGTCTAATTTTTGTGCAGAAAATAAACTATCAGGAAAAATCCCGGAAAATATGCCAAAAATCCTATTTCACCAGAAGATTCACGGGGCCAGAAGATGAGACGGAGTAGGGCCACGAGGGGCCCACACCACCTGGCCACGCGGGTCAGGCCAGGTCACGCCTGGGGGTAGTGTGGCCACCTCGGCTGCCCCCTTTCCCTCCCTCTTTACCTATAAGTTGCCTCTTGACCTAAAAACCAAGGGGGGTTCGATGTTTTTCCAGAAAGAGGTCTGTTGGACCGTCACCACCAGATTCCACGATTTAGAACCAGAAACTCTGTTCTGCCACCCTGTCGGGACAGAGAATTGGAGGAGATCATCGCCACCATCATTGCCATCGCTTCTCCATCGACCATCCATGTTTCCCCCATCTATGAGTGAGTAATCCCATGCTATAGGCTATGGGGATGGTAGGGATTGGATGAGATCGTTCATGTAATGGCATCGAATTGTTAGGGCATGGTGCCTAGTATCTACTATTAGTGCTTTTTGACTTTGTTGCAACTTGTTATGCTTAATGCTTGTCACTAGGGCCCGAGTGCCATGATTTCAGATCGGAACATGTTATTGATTCATTACGATAGTATTGTTTATGGTCTTAACTGCAAGTTGTATACACACGTCGTTGTCCGGAACCAAAGCCCCCGAAGTGATAGAAATCGGGATAACCGGAGGGAATGGATTTGATGTGAGGATCACATGTGTTCACGGAGTGTTAATGCTTTGCTCCGACGCTCTATTAAAAGGAGCACCTTAATTGCCAGTAGTTCCCTTGAGGCCCCGCTGCAAACGGGCTGGCAGGACAAAAGATGTTGTGCAAGTTCTCATTGCGAGCACGTATGACTAAATATGGAACACATTCCTATGATTATCTAGTACTTGGATGTTTTATCTTATTTATCTGCAAATGCCCTATGTTTTGATTGCTATATGAATTTTCTTGTCCATGCAACGCCCGTCCATCCATCCCTATGCCTACCGCGCTTTAATCCTAATGTTTACTGCAATTGTTACTACTGTCTTTACTTTTACTACTGCAGTTACTTTACTATTGCTACTACCAAACTGTTGCTACAGATAAACTTCTGTGAGCAAGATTGTTTCTAGGTGCAGCTGAATTGACAACTCAGTTGTTAAGGCTTATAAATATTCTTTGGCTCCCCTTGTGTCGAATCAATAAATTGGGTTTCACTTCCCTCGAAAATACTGCGATACACCCCCTATACTTGTGGGTCATCAAGACTATTTTATGGCGTCGTTGTCGGGGGGCATAGCTTTATTTATCAAGTTCACTTGGAATCACTATTGTTCGCTGCCATCCATCCATCATGGGTAAGTCTTGTGATGGCAAGGTTCCTATTTTACCATCCACTACAAGAATAGGTATGGTTCTAAACACCTCTACTGCTCTTGATTCACCATCTCTTATGAGTAAGCTCCTTACACCATGATACGTCCATTTTGCATTACTATTCTATGTCATAATTCACTGTTATTCATTGATATATTTCATATTAAGAGGTGATACTTATGTTATTTCATCTGTTTTTGCATGGTTGATGACTTTAGGAGCATGGACCGCTGCAGTCAGGATTCTGATGGAAAAGGTGCTGTTTGGAGGCAAAATTCGTGAAGATCAGAAAATCTGGGAAAATATACGGAAAATCCTATTTTTCTAGAAGACGAAGGATGCTAGAAGGAGGAGTGGAGATGGGCCACAGGGGGGCCACACCACCCCTGGCGCGGGCCACCCTAGGCTGCGCCACCAGGTGGTGTGGCCGCCCTGGCCCACCTCTGGCTCTCCCCTCTGGCGTATATATTCCTCCCGAAACCCTAAGACTCGGGGAGCGACCACGGAAAGATTTCGCCGCCTCTGCGGGGCGGAAAACACCGAGAGAGAAAGATCTCTCCGGCAGACAGATTTCTGCTGGGGGAATTCCTTCCTTGAGAGGAGAGATCGTCGCCATCAACACCACCATCAAGCTAGACTTCATCGGGATCATCATCACCATCATAACCACCATCATCACCATCAGCACCCTCATCACCATCTCCATATTGATGTAACAATTGGGTTGAATCTTGCATAATTCTTAGGGGAAACTTTCCCGGTGTTGCTTACTCTTTGTAGTTGATGCTATTGAGTGAACCATTGAATTATTGTTTATGTTCAAATTGTTATACATAATTATTCCAACTCTGATCATGATCCATATGATGTCTTGTGAGTAGTTCATTTTTCTCTTGAGGACATGGGAGAAGTCATGTTGTTAGTAGTGGAATTGTGTTGAGAAAGATTCAATAGTTTGATATTTAAGTTGTGGTGTACTTCTTCTAGTGGTGTCATGTGAATGTCGACTACATGACACTTCACCTATATGGGCTTAGGGGAATGCATTGTGTATTTGGCTACTAATCGTAGGGGTTCCCGGAGTGAAGGAACCCTGAACCCCTGTTAGGAAACCATTGCACAAGGGACGTAAGGGTCTTAGAGTTTAAAGTTGTGGTTAGGTTTCTACCTCAATTACTTTCTTGTACTTACGGATGTTTGCAAGGGGTATAATCACAAGTATGTATTAGTCCTAGGAAGGTCGGTACATTAGCACAAGTTCACCCACACAACACTTAGCAAGCTAAATAAGATTAATCAGCTATATGAAGCGAAAGCACTTGACAGTCTTCCCATGTGTCCTCGAGAATGTTTGGTCATCTTAAGTAATACAACCGGCTTGTCCTTTGCTGCATAAAGGATTGGGCCACTTGCTACATTTATTCTTATTGTATTTTATTTACTCATACTTCGTTTACTTACTTTATTCAAAAAACCTAAAAATCCGTTTGCTAAGTATTTGCAGAGAATTCATGATCCATACCACTAGCCAACACCTTCTGCTCCTTGTTGGGTTCGCCACTCTTACTTATCGAAAATACTGCGATACACCCCCTATACTTGTGGGTCATCAAGACTATTTTCTAGCGCCGTTGCCGAGGAGTGAAGCGCTATTGGAGAGTGGAACTGGTAAAGGAAACTTCTACTGTGAGTATTGTTTACTTCTGTTAGTTGCTTTATTTTCGTTATGGATAATTCGCTAAGTTTCTTATTTGGTAATCCTACTACCACTGCTAAGGTAGTAGATGAACCACCACCTGCTGAGAGTGATGCTTTTAAAATACCTACAAGAATTATTGATCGTGTTATGGATAACTACTATGTTGGGGATGGAACTGTCCATCTCGGTGAACATTTGCTCTTTATACACGAATTATGCGGGTTGTTCAAGTGTGCAAGTATTACTACAGATCAAGTTAAGAAGAAGTTATTCTCATTATCACTGAAAGGAAGAGCTGAGGAATGGTATAAGCTACTGAATGGTCAAGCTCTGGAATGGGAGGAAATAGTGCCTCTCTTTTATTCAAAATTTTATCCTCCTAGTGAGATTCATAAAGATCGGAATCAAATATACAACTTTTGTCCTCTTGATCGAGAGAGTACAGCTCAAGCTTGGGGGAGTTTGAAGTTACTAATGCTCAAATGTCCCATTCATGAGCTCCCCAACAATATTATTATCAATAACTTTTATGCAAGGCTCCCTCTACATGATAAGGATTTATTGGATGCTTCTTCTGCTAGATCATTCACTCGCAAGGAAGAAGAAGCTAAATGGGATCTTTTGGACCGTATTCAAGACAATGCTGAAGCTTGGGAGAATGACAAAGGAAAAAAGTCAGGTATAAATTATGATTATGAATGCATTGAATCTTTTATGGGAACTGATGACTTTCAAAATATTAGTAATGGTTATGGTCTTGATTTACAAGTTATTACAAATTGCTTTAAGGCTTTTGCTTCTTATATTGAAATTCCAAAAAAGGGATGGAACAAGTACCATGCACCTTATAAAGATATTGTTGACTGTGTTCATGTTGGGAGTGTTGAGTATTCCACTATTGATCACATCTTACCTGAACCTTATATCGAGAAGATTCCCTTCCCAGATAAGGTAAAGGATCATCCTATGATAACTAGTGTAATCACTAAAAGTGAAAAGAGAACTGTAAAACCTGATGAACAAATAAATGTTGAACCTGTGGTAGCAATTGTGAAAGACCTTGACACTAAAAGCATAGAAGATGGACACATAGTCTTTTGTGAGGATGCTTCTAATATTGTTTCACATCCTAATAGAACTAAAAAGGCTAGTGTCCCTGTGCTTTCTGTTAGAATTTGTGATCATTTCTATTATGGTTTATGTGATATTGGTGCAAGTTCCAGTGCTATTCCTTATGAGCTTTACAAAGAAATTATGGATGAAATCAGTCCCTCCGAATTGGAAGAGATTGATGTGGTTATTCACATTACTAATAGAGAGACCACCTCTCCAATTGGTATTGTACGAGATGTGGAAGTTCTTTGTGGTAAGATTAAGTATCCTGCTGATTTTCTAGTACTTGGTTTAGCTACTAGTAAAACTTATCCTATCATTTTTGGTAGACCTTTCTTGAGTACTTGTGGAGCTATTATAGATTGCAAGAGGGAGAAAATCTTGACTAAGTTTGATGGGGAATCTTATGAGTTTAATTTTTCGAAATTTACTAGAGAACCTTGTGAAGAGGAAACCCATAATGAGGATTTTAGAGTTGAACAACTTGCTTCTATTTCTCTTGCTCCTAACAATGCTTTGCAGCAATTTATGGAAGATCACGAAAGTGAGATCTTCATGGAAGAAAGGAATGAGATTGACGAGATTCTTCGTTGTCAACCCAAGATACTTAAGCATAACTTTCCTGTAGAAGACTTGGGTACCATGTTGCCACCTAAAAAGGATCTGGTCTTCGATCTAAAACCTCTCCCTGATGATCTTAAATATGCTTATATTGATGATAAAAAGATATATCATGTTATTATTAGCTCTAAACTTTCAGGGAAGGAAGATGAAAGGTTATTGGAGGTTTTGAAGAAACACCGAGGAGCTATGGGCTATACTTTGGATGATTTAGAAGGGATTTCACCTACTATATGTCAGCATTCTATCAATATAGAACCAGATGCAAAGCCATTAGTAGAGCACCAACGATGTTTAAATCCTAAGATGAAGGAAGTGGTAAGAAATGAGGTATTGAAACTCCTTGATGCTGGTAATATTTAACCTATTGCTGATAGTGAATGGGTTAGTCATGTTCATTGTGTTCCTAAAAAAGGAGGAATTACCGTTGTTCCTAATGATAATGATGAGCTTATTCCCCAAAGAATAGTAGTAGGTTATAGGATGTGCATTGATTTTAAGAAAGTCAACAAAGTTACTAAGAAAGATCACTACCCGCTTCCTTTTATTGATCAAATGTTGGAAAGGTTGTCTAAAAAGACCCATTTTGTTTTCTTGATGGTTATTCTAGTTTCTCTCAAATTGCGGTTAAACAACAAGATCAAGAAAATACTACTTTTACTTGCCCTTACGGAACTTATGCTTATAGACGTATGCCTTTTGGTTTATGTAATGCTCCTGCTACTTTTCAAAGATGCATGGCTGCTATCTTTCGTGGTTTTTGTGAGGAAATTGTGGAAGTGTTCATGGATGACTTTTATGTCTATGGAACTTCTTTTGATAATTGTCTGCACAACCTTGATAAAGTTTTGCAGAGGTGTGAAGAAACTAATCTTGTTCTTAATTGGGAGAAATGCCACTTCATGGTCAATGAAGGGATTGTCCTTGGGCATAAGGTTTCTGAAAGAGGCATAGAAGTTGATAGAGCTAAGGTTGAGGCAATTGAGAAAATGCCATGTCCAAGAGACATCAAAGGTATTCGTAGTATCCTTGGTCATGCTGGTTTCTATAGAAGGTTTATTAAAAAAAATTCTAGGATATCAAAACCCCTCACTAATCTTCTTCAAAAAGATGTACCCTTTGTTTTTGATGATGATTGTAAGGAAGCTTTTGAAACTCTTAAGAAGGCTTTAACCACAACTCCTATCATTCAACCACCTGATTGGAGTTTACCCTTTGAAATAATGTGTGATGCTAGTGATTTTGCTGTAGGTGTTGTCCTTGGGCAACGAATTGATAAAAAGCTAAACGTTATTCATTATGCTAGTAAGACTCTAGACGCTGCTCAAAGGAATTATGCTACTACTGAAAAAGAATTTCTAGTTGTCGTCTTTGCTTGTGATAAGTTTAGACCCTATATTGTAGACTCAAAAGTCACCATTCATACTAATCATGCTGCTATTAAGTACCTTATGACGAAGAAGGATGCTAAGCCTAGGCTTATTAGATGGGTGCTGCTTTTACAAGAGTTTGATCTACATATAGTAGATAGGAAAGGTGTTGAAAACCCTGTAGCTGATAATTTATCTCGATTGGAAAACATCTCTTTTGACCCTATGCCTGTTAATGATAGTTTCCCAAATGAACAGTTGGCCGCGGTAGGGGTAAGCTCATGAAGGAGCCCTTGGTACACTGATTACGCTAACTTTATTGTCTCCAAGTATTTGCCTCCAACTTTTATAGCTCAGCAAAGAAGGAAGTTCTTTTATGATTTGAGGCATTATTTTTGGTATGACCCACACTTATATAAAGAAGGAGTGGATGGTATTATGCAAAGATGTGTTCCAGAATATGAACAAAAGGAGATATTGCGTAAATGACATGGTAGCGCTTATGGAGGACATCATGCAGGAGATAGAACCGCACAAAAGGTGCTACAATCAGGTTTCTACTGGCCTACCCTTTTTAAAGATGCAAGAAAATTTGTTTTATCTTGTGATGAATGTCAGCATGTTGGTAATATTTCTAGACGCAATGAAATGCCTATGAACTACTCTCTAGTTATTGAACCCTTTGATTGCTGGGGATTTGACTTTATGGGTCCTTTTCCTCCCTTGAAAGGTTATATGCATATTCTTGTTGTCGTTGATTATGTTACTAAGTGGGTAAAAGCCATTCCTACGAAGAGTGCTGACGGGGAGACTTCTCTAAAAAATGCTTAAGGATGTTATCTTTCCTAGGTTTGGAGTGCCTAGGTATCTCATGACTGATGGGGGTTCTCATTTCATTCATGGTGGTTTTAGAAAGACCCTTGCTAAATATGATGTTAATCATAGAATTGCTTCAGCTCATCACCCCCAAACTAGTGGACAAGTAGAGTTATCAAATAGAGAAATTAAATCCATCTTGTAAAAGACTGTTAATAGATCTAGAAAAAACTGGGCTAAAAAGTTGAATGATGCTTTATGGGCTTATAGGACTGCCTACAAAAACCCTATGGGGATGTCTCCTTATAAAATGGTTTATGGGAAAGCTTGTCACCTACCTTTAGAATTAGAACAGAAAGCTTACTGGGCAGTTAAAGAACTCAATAGAGATTGTAAGCTCGCAGGTGATAAAAGATTATTTGATTTAAGTTCCTTAGATGAATGGAGGAGTGAAGCCTATGAAAATGCTGGGATCTTTAAAGAAAAAGTTAAAAGATGGCACGAAGCGAATACTTAAGAGAGAATTTCATGTTGGTGAGAAAGTTCTATTGTATAGGTCTCGTCTCAGATTTTTTGCACGAAAGCTACTGTCAAAATGGGAAGGACCCTTCATTATTGAAGAAGTGTACCGTTCGGGAGCAATAAAAATTTCTTCTTTAAAATATAATACTACACAAGTAGTGAATGGGTAGCAACTCAAGCACTATATTGCTGGAGATTCTTATAATGAAGATGTTGATGCCTTTCAAGTTATAACTCCGGAAAAATTTATCAAGGACCAAATTCAGAGACCTGCAGACTGCGTTTTTGAATAGGTAATAGTTCTGGTAAGAAAATTTCCGCGAAAATACTATCCAACTATATTTTTGCAGTTTTTAGTCAATAAGGAAAGCTACGAAGCGAAAGAGGGGCAGAAACGGAGCCAGGGTGGCTCACACCACCCTGTGGCGCGGGCCCACCCCTGGCCGCGCCACCAGGTGGTGTGGCCACCTCAGCCTCCATCTCCGACTCATTTTCTCACAGTACCTTCCTTTTGTTTTGAACTTCGTAATATATAATCCCCGGATCTCCCGAGGTTCGTATATCGTGTTTTCGTCGTGTTTTAGTTTCGATCTGTTTCTCACAGATAGAGTCCCAGATTTGGAGCCACAATGTCTTCCTCTAGATCAGCCAAGGGACATTCCTTAGAAGATATCATCAACCCATACATGAGAGAGTTGAAGATTCACCCCAAGGAGTTGTTGCTTGAAGATGGGGAAGTCCGGATAAAAGAGGTTCAAGGCCCTAAAGGTGAAGGAAGTCTGGAGGATAGGATGGAAGCACTAGAGCAAGAAGTCTTTAGGTACAAGAAGATGGCGGAACGCGAAGTGGATATCATCCATAAGATTTGTTCCGAACTCATCGCCGAGCACCAAAAGGAGACTGCTGACCTCAAGGATGAAGTCCTCTCACTGCGCCAAACAACCAACGAACTGCAAGCACAGCTCTACGATGTTCAAAATCAAAACTGTGAGTATGAGGTTAGATTTAAACGCATAAGTGTTGCTGCAAGTTTCAGGATGCTGGAGACCACAATGTCCTTTGTTGATGGGGAGCCTTTACCTTGGAAGTCGGATGATGACAAGAGAATACCACCATCGAAGGAGTAATTCGTCATCAGGTTTGGCATCCCCTTGGTTTGTTCCAAGCTTGGGGGAGTGTCGCGGTATCACATCACTATCTTCTATCTTTTTACCTTTTTAGTAGAGTCATATCATGAATAGAGAAGTTATCATGTAGGATGGTTTGCATTATGGAAGTGTCCCCTCTTTCGTTAGATATGTATCCCTTGGTGTGAGTTGTCGTTATGGAATATTAATGAGAAGTTCTATCATTTACTCTTTTACATATCTTATATTAGTTTTCAATTCGTGGTTATATGATTGATCTTGTTGTTAGTATTGGTATCACTTTGGAATCATTGAGTTAATTTAGTTGGTTTTGGCAAACCTGGCTCGGTCAGTAGCAACACTATTTTTGAGAGTTGAATGAAAAGATAAAAGTACTCTACAGAAAAATGATTTTATCATCTTTCTTTATTTGCTCATAAGTTTAGTATTCTCTAGCTAAGATCGTTTGTGCTTCCAATGAAGATTGCATGTTTGTCTTTGTCACTTGTATGTTTGTTTGTTTCCTTCAACTCTTATACTTGCTACCCAGCCTTGCTAGCCAAAAACTTGTACTGAGAGGGAATACTTCTCGTGCATCCACTTCCTTAAGCCAAAAACCATGCCATTTGTCCACCATACCTACCTATTAGCATTATTGCTATTCCAAGTAAATTCTTGTTTTTATCTACCTTCCAAATTAAACTTGTTATGTGAAAATTAGTGATTAAAGCTCTCACGAACTTGATGGCACGCTTTACTTTCTTGCACTTAATAAACTTGAACCATTGCACTCACCTATGTTGCGTATATGCTTGCGCTTTGTAAGTTGTGAATTAGCAGAACCATGCTGTCATGGGGAACGCTTTCAACATTGCACTGGTACTTTGTACCTAGTTGATATCATGTTATTTTGTCTATGGATGTCGTCGGTGTGAAATGAAAGGGGAGCTTGTAAGTCCATGGAGTTATGCATGTGTGTTAGAGAAATGCCTGGGCCGCTGGTCTAATCCATGCTGACATGGTGGAAACCTGCAGCGTAACCATAATGAACTGTCTATGAAGCATTCTTCTTATAAAAAAGAGTCCGATATTGTAAAAAAAAGAGAAAAGGAAAAAAAATTATGAAAAGAGGAAAGAGAGAAAAAAGCACCATATTCCCATGGTAAATAAGAAGATTGTTGAGATGCTTGTTGTCTGCTTGCCTTGTCATTTTGATATGGGGATTCTTCCATATCATCGGGCAAGGGGTACCCCGTTGGCGGTTCTCTATGATACACATATGCTTACGATGACAAGAACTTACCGGTGACTAAACTTGCGTAGCATGAGGAGCTGCCCTCGTATTCAAGGGACATGAGATTCTCAATTTACAACTTGTCAAGCATATCCTCATATTTGATTACTTCAACGTTAATCACCTAAAGATGCCTATGATAGGGCAATGAGAGCTGAAAGCTAATAAGTACCATGATTTTTGGGAGCTCTTTATGAAACTTGCAATCCCTGCTTCCCTCAGCGAAGGGCCTTTCTTTTACTTTTTAGTTGAGTCAGTAAACCTATTCCCTTCTATCTCAGCAAGTATTTTGAGTTGTTGTGTTTCATTCATTCATATGACGATTTATTCAATCATGTTTCTTATGTTCCTTGTTTTGCACTTTGCTCTTATCTTGGTGTCTACTACTTTGAAAGCTATCATTGAAAATCAGTTATTTGTGAACTCCAGCAAATTATCAACTATTCTTCGACCAAGAGCTAAGTTTGCCATTACCAATTATGATTCACTTTATGTATCTTTATTGTGTTTCCTTTACTTATTGCAAGTTAAGTTATATAATAGTGAGCTGTCTTCTATTATGATCTATGTATTGATGAATGTATGCTTCTTGTCCATATTCTTTTATCGACTCTTCACTCCATAAACCTGATGCCATGTTTATTGAGCTCAGTTTCGCTTGGGGACAAGCGAAGTCTAAGCTTGGGGGGAGTTGATACGTCCATTTTGCATCACTATTCTATGTCATAATTCACTGTTATTCATTGATATATTTCATATTAAGAGGTGATACTTATGTTATTTCATCTGTTTTTGCATGGTTGATGACTTTAGGAGCATGGACCGCTGCAGTCAGGATTCTGATGGAAAAGGTGCTGTTTGGAGGCAAAATTCGCGAAGATCAGAAAATCCAGGAAAATATACGGAAAATCCTATTTTTCCAGAAGACGAAGGATGCCAGAAGGAGGAGTGGAGATGGGCCACAGGGGGCCCACACCACCCCCTGGCGCGGGCCACCCTAGGCCGCGCCACCAGGTGGTGTGGCCGCCCTGGCCCACCTCTGGCTCTCCCCTCTAGCATATATATTCCTCCAAAACCCTAAGACTCGGGGAGCGACCATAGAAAGATTGCGCCGCCTCTGCAGGGCGGAAAACACCGAGAGAGAAAGATCTCTCCGATAGACAGATTTCTGCCGGGGGAATTCCTTCCCGGAGAGGGGAGATCGTCACCATCAACACCACCATCAAGATGGACTTCACCGGGATCATCATCACCATCATCACCATCAGCACCCTCATCACCATCTCCATATTGTTGTAACAATTGGGTTGAATCTTGCATAATTCTTAGGGGAAACTTTCCCGATGTTGATTACTCTTTGTAGTTGATGCTATTGAGTGAACCATTAAATTATTGTTTATGTTCAGATTTTTATACATCATTATTCCATATCTGATCATGATCCGTATGATGTCTTGTGAGTAGTTCGTTTTGCTCTTGAGAAAATGGGAGAAGTCATGTTGTTAGTAGTGGAATTGTGTTGAGAAAGATTCAATAGTTTGATATTTAAGTTGTGGTGTACTTCTTCTAGTGGTGTCATGTGAACGTCGACTACATGACACTTCACCTATATGGGCCACGGGGAACGCATTGTGTATTTGGCTACTAATCGTAGGGGTTGCCGGAGTGACAGAAACCTGGACCCTCGTTAGGAAACCATTGCACAAGGTATGTAAGGGTCTTAGAGTTTAAATTTGTGGTTAGGTTTCTACCTTAATTACTTTCTTGTACTTATGGATGTTTGCAAGGGGTATAATCACAAGTATGTATTGGTCCTAGGAAGGTCGGTACATTAGCACATGTTCACCCACACAATACTTAGCAATCTAAAGAAGATTAATCAGCTATATGAAGCGAAAGCACTTGACAATCTTCCCATGTGTCCTCGAGAACGTTTGGTCATCTTAAGTAATAGAACTGGCTTGTCCTTTGCTGCATAAAGGATTGGGCCACTTGCTGCATTTATTCTTATTGTCTTTTATTTACTCGTACTTCGTTTACTTGCTTTATCAAAAACCCCTAAAAATCCGTTTGCTAAGTATTTGCAGAGAATTCCTGATCCATACCACTAGCCAGCACCTTCTGCTCCTCATTGGGTTCAACACTCTTACTTATCGAAAATACTGTGATACACCCCCTATACTTGTGGGTCATCACACCACCACATACACATGCTACACACACTACTGCTGCTTCTGAATCTGAAACTTCTGATACTTATGATGTTGCTTCTACTGTGCTTGATAAGAGTGGTTCATTAGGTCCTTTCCTAGATACTACGATTGCTAGAACTATAGCTGGAAATACTGAAACTCCTAATGAAGACACTACTACACCTGTCAGTTCACCTGAGTTGAGAGAGAGCTATGATATTGAAGACGGTTATATTGAGATGACCGATGAATTTATTAAAGAATGTCAAAACACCCATGATAGGAGTGTTGTTAAGAGTCTCCTTAAGAGGCGTACTATAAAACCCAAATTGTCTCCTAATGCTAAGTGTGTTGCATCTCCCATAAACTTTAAAGATAAGGATTATGATTTCTCTCTTGATCTATCTTACATAGCTATTGTTGAGAAAGAACCTTTTTGTGTGACTAAGAATGAAAGTGCGGTAGCACATATGACTGAGCTTTCTACCATGAGTGGCTTATTTTCTGATGATATTAAGATGTGCACCTACTTTGTTGCTAAGATTTTCCCCTTTTCATTGAAAGGAGAAGCTAAAACTTGGTTTAATAATTTACCTCCTAGATCTATTGATAACCCTGATTGCTTGATTAGTACCTTCCTGCATAAATATTTTCCTCCTAGTGCTAGACATGCTATTTTGCAGGAACTTTTTGATTTTAAACAAGGAGAAAAAGAGATATTGCCTGAATCATGGGCAAGGTTTTGTGCTTTGATTCATGCATAGGCTGGATGTCCATTACCTAAGAATGAACTTCTTGATATATTTTATAATGGACTAACTGAAGAATCTAGGATATACCTGGATAGTTGTGATGATTGTGTTTTCAAGAATAGGACTCCCAAGGAAGCTGGGAATTAATGGCTAAAATAAGCAAGAATTATGAAGACTGGACTCCTCCTAAACCAGCTATACCTGAAACAATTATACCTGAACCAGCTATACCTGAGCCTATACCATCATCTAAGAAGAGGGGAGTTATTGAACTAAATGATGAAGTGATGAAGGAAGCTAAGAAATGTCTTAAGGAGAAGGGAATTAAAGCTGCCGTTATCAAGAATTTACCTCCTATAGAAGAATTATGTAAGCCAATTCCCTACTCATCCACTATTGAGGTACACTCTCTCCAACATTTTGATGAAGGTGATATTCCTTACTCTAAACCTCCTGATCAATGCTTAGAAGAATTTGATGTTTTTATTGTTAAGCAAGATAATTTTAATAAAAGGGTGCAAAATCATCTAATGGAAAACACAAGAGCTATTGTTCAGTTGAAGGATATTGTGGAAAGAACCTCTAATGATGTTAAAATGCTTGTTAAACATTTTCAAATGGTTCAAACTCAAATTGAACAGCTTATTAAAGTACAAAAAGACTTGCTAGTTAATGCTGCTAAAGAAAAACATGCTTATGAAATTAGAACTAGAAGTGGTGCTGCCACCCAGGATCCTCTATATCCTGAGGGGCATCCTAAAAGAATTGAGCAAGATTCTCAACAAGCTGAAAATAGTGGTACTATTCCTAAGAAAAGAAAGAAGAAACATAAAACTATTGTACAACCTTCTGAACCTGCTAAAGATCCTAATAGTATATATGTCTCTGATGCTAAAACTAAAAGTGGTAATGAAGAAAATGATGCTCCTGGTAAATAAAAGGTTGAAGAAGAACCTGAAAGGCACACTAAGAATACTAAATACATTAAAGAAGATTTTATTGCTAAGAAACATGGTAGTGAAAGAGAGCCTTGGGTCCAAAAACCTATGCCTTTCCCTGATAAGAAACACAGGTCAAAGGAAGATGAACACTATAATAAGTTTTGTGAGTGGATGAAACCTTTATTCTTGCAAATTCCTTTGACTGATGCTATTAAATTGCCTCCTTATTCAAAGTATATGAAGGATATTGTCTCGAATAAAAGGAAGATCCCTAATGAAGAAATCTCTACTTTGCTTGCTAATTATTACTTTAATGGTAAAGTCCCAAAGAAACTTGGAGACCCAAGGATTCCAACTATTCCATGCTCTATTAAAAATAGTTATGTTAGAACTCCTTTGTGTGATTTGGGAGCAGGATTTAGTGTTATGCCTTTTTCTCTCTATAAGAGACTTCAACTTGAAAAACTAATACCAACTGATATATCTTTGCAAATGGCTGATAAATCTACTATTATTCCTGTTGGTATATGTGAGGATGTACCTGTTCAAGTGGCTCATAATTGCTTGATATTAACTGATTTTGTTGTGCTTGAAATGCCTGAAGATGATAATATGTCTATTATTCTTGGGAGACCTTTTCTTAATACTGCAGGACCTGTTATTAATTGTAATCAAGGAAAGGTGACTTTTAATGTTAACAACAAGGATCATACTGTCTATTTCCCCAAGAAGATTGATAGAACATATGGTTTGAATTCAATTTAACATGTTGAGGGCATTCAAGTTGGAGAAATATATTGTCCCATACCAAGAGAAAAATATGAAACTATTATGATTGGGACCATTGCTATCAAGGTTGAGGTAACATAATCATTAGTGGAATACAAAGTTTTGTTTCATATAAAATTATTTTGGTAACAAGACCTGATCAACCTTGTTAACAAAGGGATTTTAATGAACAAAACAATGTTTTCACCATGATTATCTCCGCTTACTTTTAGTTTATCCATTTTTGTTTTTGCTTTCGTTTAGTTTACTTTTCTGTTATTAGTTGCTTGCATATTAGAGTGTCTTAGAACTTCTGAAGTTTTAGTTTCGTTTTTTCATTGCATCTTTCCGGAAAAAAAAATCTTTTGTCAGAAAATCATTCATCTATACCTGAAAATTGCTCAAAAATAAAGTGTCTCAAAAAATTCTAGAAAATTCATATTAATTTTTTACGCGAAAAAAGCGGCAGAGAAGTGCCTGGAGAGTACCAGGGGGCCCACCAGGCAGGCACACCACCTGGTGGCCAGCCTAGGGGCGCGCCTGGCCATGGTGTGGGCCACCCCTGGCCCTCCACTCACTCTCTCACTTGCCACTTGTCTCTCTCTCTCTCTCCGAGAAAACATCAGTTCTTTGCTCGAAATCGTGTTCTTTTTGTTCTTGCCCACGATTTTTCGATCTCCTTGCTCAGCCCATCTTTGCTGCTGAAATTTGGAGCATGTGTTCTCTGGTATGTGACTCCTCCGCTTGTCCAAGTAGATTTGTGTTTAGTGGTTTGTATCTTGAGTATTTTGCTGGTGTAGGTGACAGGTTATGAGAGCTTGTAAGCTTGTTCAATGCTTAGATATATTGTTTTGATGCATGTTTAGGCCTCTTACAAGTCCCTATGAGTAGTGCCCTTCATTATATTTTCACTTTGCAATCACTAGTGTAATGGATGTTTAAATTTCAGAATAGAAGATGAATGAGCATCAACTCAACCAACATGAACTGAGGGTGCCTCAGGTTATGAAGGTTCACTGAGAGGAGGAAGTTTTTCCTTCCATCTATTCTCGTTTTGAATTCATGAGGGCTGCGGGAATTTCCCAGGACTTCCACACCTTAGTTGCTAATGCAGGATTGGAGCACTTTATGGAAGATGAACCCTGTCAATTTGTGAAACTAACTATGTATGTAGTGCAGGAATTTCGATTTAGTCACTCTTTGCCTAACCCCATGGTCCTTACAAAATTTACAATATAGCTGCCGACCTTGTTCTTGATGACTTTTGTGCAGCTATTAAGGTACCTCAGTGGGGATCGTGTGGAAGGATTAAAGAGCGACATGCACCACTCATGGACTTATATGCGGATATTTTCCAAGGGAGCAGCTTCTCAAAGGAGAGTGGGAAAATCCGTAACATTCATCTCCCGTCTATTCGCTACTTTTCTTACTTTATTGCCAAGTGTGTTCTCGCTAGGAAAACTACTAATAAGTTATCCTCATATGATCTAGCATTCATCTCAGCTGCTTTAAAACGAGATAGGACTTATAACTTGGATGCCTTGATAGCTTTCCGTCTTCCTGCTAACCGCAAGAAAGGTGGAATTTGTGGAGGCATCATTGCCTCTCATTTATTAGCTTTGCATGGTTTAGTGCCCCATCATTTAGACCTACAGTTTCCCATAGAAAGGCTTGATCTTAATTCCATGATACAGCATAAATTTGTTTCTTCTTGGGCTAATTTGAATGAGTTGTCTTATGAAATAACCTTTCTCAAGGCTGGTTGGAGAAGGAATAAGTCCGAGCGATTTGTTCTTTTGCCTGCACCTGTTTTGTTTAACCTTGATACCAGGGTAGGATGGTCACTCACTGAGGAGGAGCTTGATACGTACTTGGGAGAGCTCTCTCAACAGGAGCAGGATAATAGAAGGGAGGTTACAGATGATTCGGCCCAGCCCTCGAATGAGGGGGAGTCTTTATATCAGCAGCCTACCTATGATTGTTGAGCTTCTTCTTCCCAAGGGCCTAATCATGATCATTATTACAATGACCCGCCTGCTTGGAACCCTTACTCGTATTTGGATTGATACCCACTTAGGCCAAAAGCCTAAGCTTGGGGGGAGGTACACCAACATCACACTCATCTCCATATCATGTTTCATCGGTACTTTGTATATTCATGTTTCGTTCTCTCTTTTTAGTTTTCGTTCTCTCTTTGCTTTTGTTTTCTAAAACACAAAAAGCCCAAAAATATTTCCGTTGTTTCTCTTTGTTTGCTTTTTCTTATTTTTGCCTTGGTTTGCTTTTTCCTTTTGGCTTTACCTTAATTATTCGAAAAAACTAAAAAGATTTTGCGTTGCTTCTTCTTCTTCCTTTTGGTTCTTGCTTTTAAAAATCAAAAAAACCAAAAATATTTGTTGTTCTTCTTTGGTTTTGTGAATTTTGTTGCAGGTTTAGCAGTCCTCAGTGGAATTTGGTTTCATGTTATTATTCAAGCCACACAAGTGAAGGGAAATAATGATGATTAATGACAACTTGAGGTGTGGTAAGAGGCTGGTAACGAACTCTATTTTTTTTCATTTTTGTACATATACTCATCATTGTGGGCATGCTTAGTCTGTTCATGTAGGGTGTATGTTATTTATGGATGCTTAGTAGTTCTTGCTTTCTTATGATTAGCTCCAGCTTGCTAATAATTTGTAGCACGTCATATGAATGTTTGCTTGCATTGCTCTATTCATAACTTGGTATCACACTGTGGTACCCTCCTCAGAGTGTTTCACTTGAATTGACTTGCCACATGCTCATGCATGCATATGACTGAAACAATAGTCAGTTAAGCCTCGATGAATTATTTTGCCTCAGGGGTCTTGAATCACTTTCATGCCATGATTAGTCATGTTTTGTTGCAAGCATGATTATGACAGTTATTGCTCTCTTGTTTGACGCTCCCTTACTATTGCTAGCATTTACCTACACTGAGTATAAGCTTTACTCGTGTTTCCAACTCCCTAAAACCAAATATTGCCAAAAGTGTCCACCATACCTACCTATTAGCATCATTTGCTATTCGGTGCATGCTTAGTATGCCTTGTTTTCTTTCGAATAAAATGTTTGCTTGTTATGAGAAAGTTAGTTAGTAAAGCTCTCACGAACTTGATGGCACACTTTACTTTCTTGCACTTAATAATCTTGAACCATTGCGTCCGTCTTTGTTGCGTATATGCTTGCGCTTTATAAGTTGAAGTTTGAAGTTAGCAGAACCATGTATCATGGGGAACGCTTTCAACATTGCACGGGTACTTTGTACCTCGTTGATATCATGATTCTTTTGCTTATGGATCCCGGCGGTGTGAAATAAAAGGGGAACTTGTAAGATCATGGAGTTTGTATATGTGTTAGAGAAACACCTGGGCTGCTAGCCTAAGACATGCCTAATCATGGTGGAAACTTGCAGCATAACCATAATGAGCATTCTATGAAGCATCCTCAATAAAAACCTATGCAAATAGCAAATAAAAAGATCGCTGAGATGCTCATTGTCTGCTTGCCTTGTCATTTTGATTATGGGATAGCTCATGTATCATGTGCAAGGGGTACCCCGTTGGCGATTCTCTATGATACATACGTACATACAATGACAAGAGATACTTGTGACTGAAGTTGAGTAGCATGAGGTTCGGTACTCATAAGTAAGGGGTATGAGATTTTAACTTATAACTTGTCAAGAATATCCTCTTAGTTGCGTCACTTTAACCTTAACCATTTAAAGATGCTTATGATAGGGCAATGAGAGCTCAAAGCTAATGAGTACCATACTTTCAGCATTTGGAAGCCTTTCAAACTTTTTAAAAACCTTTTTCATTTCCTTGTTGAGTCACCACACATTCTATGAGCACTTTCTTGAGAGCATAGTTGTCATTCTTAGTGTAATGTGCTTGTCTCAAAACTGGGTTAATTGAGTTATGACTTTGATGCTTGTATCTTTGATATCTTTACTTCTAGTCTTCACTTGAACTTCAAAGGTGCCTTGGCATTTATGTTTGCTTTACAATTAAAGGCAAGCGAGATACCACTCTATCATACCTTGTTATGAGCATTGCAATGTTGCTTATGTTTGTGTTTCATACTACTTGTTATTTTTGAGTTATAAGCTCTTCATAGCTTGCAATGACTATTAAGTAAACTTAGTTGCATACTCTTTATTATGAATTGACTGAGTAGTTGATCACATGTTGAGAATATATACATCTTATGAAGCAAATGTGTTCGTGAAAGTTTTTTTTATCGCACTCAGTTTTCAACTAAATTGCTGAGGACAAGCAATAAGCTAAGCTTGGGCGGAGTTGATACGTCTAAAACGTATCTACTTTCCCAAACACTTTTGCTATTGTTTTTCCTCTAAACTTGTGTGATTTGGATGCAAGTACACGGACTGACGCTGTTTTCAGCAGAATTACCTTGGTGTCTAGTTTTTGTGGAGAAAATCAACTATTAGGAAAAATCCCGGAAAATATGCCAAAAATCCTATTTCACCAGAAGATTCACGGAGCCAGAAGACGAGACGGAGTAGGGCCACGAGGGGCCCACATGTAACTACCTCGGTGAATTACGCTCTTAGTTAATGCCTGGATGAACGAAAGTGGTTAAAATAGTACGGTGGGGCCCAGGGCCACTCACGGTAGACCTTTCGGCCGTCCTAACCACTTTCAGACAACGGGACAAGAACGAGCGGCATAATCGGCAGGCGAAGGGATCAACTACATACACAAATGAGTATGTATGCAAGCCACATACAACAGTCCTTAGAGCCATTCCATCTAAAAGAAATAGAAATATTGCAAACGCCATACGGCAAGATCCAAATGTCCTAGATAGGTATAATAATTTAGGATAGCTCCTCATACATCACACATCAGAGTATCAGGCGGAAGCAGAAAACAAGATCCGAGTACGGATAAGAAGCAAATTGGCATAAGATGCCCCATAAATAAACACCTCCCGCCCACAAATATCATGGATCCCCGTTCCCGGAATCTCTACACCGAATGATCGTTGCCCACATCATCTGTCTCTTCCACCCAGTATCCATCTTGCGGGTACACCTATTCATCTGAATCAAACAATTTATCGTGTGAGACCCTAGGGGTACTCAGCAAGTCTTTATGCCGCTAAAGGGGACACAACCTGGGGTGTCGCAATTGCAGCAAAAGATAATACCTAACAATTCTACAGATACTCGCTAACCATCCGCCTAACCAATGATAGACGGATGTCCGTGAATTTCGAACAACAGTTATAACAGTATAATTAACAGATCCATCCTCCTCCTCGCTTACCATCGAGGAAGCGGATGAACAACCCCCATCATCCGTTGGCAGTTTTATTAACCATTCCATGAGTATTGCACTATTTACTAGTCAAGTACTTAGTCAAATTAAAAGCGGTACTTTAGTTATACTTGTCTATGATCGAGAAACTGTGCTCCAAGTCATCCATAACCGCGGACACGGCTTTCAGAAAGATTTACCCTGCAGGGGTGCACGAATAGCAACACACACTCGATCAACCTCGGAAAAACCAATCAAAACCCAACGAGGCGTTCACGACAAAGCAATCACAGGATTCAGAAATATTTCAGGGGGCCACCCCATTAAGCTACCCGCAACGAAGTTGGCCGGCTCCGAGATGGACCCAACGTTTGTGTGGACGGCGGTAAATGACTGGGAACCCGAAAATGTGATTGGGCTTGTCGATACAGCAAAAACATGTCACGATCCAAAACAGTACAGGTGCTCCTCGCACAATCTTAAAATAAAGCAGTAACATGGCATAAGTACAGGATAGTAATAAAGCCCCAAACTAATTGTGGCCCCAAGAAATAAGAATGAATCAAGCTCTGGCTCAGGGGGGTCCATAAGGCCTCCCGGATGTGGATAGTGCGAATAAACAAGGAACAGGAATCAAGTACTCGGGGTCCTACGGGACACAAGTGAGCATGAAAACCAAATAGTAGATATTGCTCACTGGTGCCTCTTTCATCAGTTATCCCATTACTACTCAGGTTATGTTGTTTAGGTACCTCGTTATTCATCAGACACTCACATACCCTACTCATGCTTTTCTACGACTCGAATGGCTCAAACAACTCCTATAGTAATGGCTCATGGGTTGGAGGAACAAGCTTCGGTGGGGTTCAAAAGTAAAGGCTATGCAGTACTTGGGATTCAATTTAATGCAATCGTGACTCAATGATGCAAGAATAAGATAGAGGCAATAGGTACTGTATGTATGCAAGCATGTGGTAGTGCTTGCCTGGTAGTTCAGTTGAAGCGAGAGATGGATCTGGGTAGTACTCCTGTGATTCCTGGTAATTCTCCTG
The DNA here is from genome assembly GCA_910589775.1 of Avena eriantha. NCBI lineage: Eukaryota > Viridiplantae > Streptophyta > Magnoliopsida > Poales > Poaceae > Avena > Avena eriantha. The sequence continues at coordinate 392,439,498 of OU342741.1, forward strand.
CTAGGCGTCTATTCGAAGGAGAACCAAACAAACAAGGGCCAACATAAATACAGTGCACAAGCATATGAATCAAAATGCGACAAGCAAACAAGCATGCCATGATGAATGATGCACAATTTGCATGGCATTAAAGTAGCATGGCAAAGGTGAGGTGTGGATACAAGAAATAAAGCATTTTATTATTTATTTAAACAAGTTTTATTGTCATAAACAGTTCAGATTTTTAATAACAACATGATGCATGCTTCAATTCAGAACAAGGACTGCATATATAGAACGGGCTCGTCGCGCTGATCGATTTAGACATATTATTTGCCCAATTTGGAATTATAGAATTAAAGTTATTAATTAATTAAGGAAAATGGCATTTTATTGTAATTTTAATCATCTCGAAAATTTAAAGTGTTCAAACATATTTTGAAGGGCATATTTGAATTCCTCACATTTTTCTAATTCCAAAACATATATTGTTTGTATTATTTGGATTTGTATTTTAAAAATTATTTGAATCTGAATTGAATTAGAATTTAAATCAATTTGAACAAGATTTAATTAAAAACAGACAGCCAGGAAAAGCTTTTGTTACCCAGGAAAATCTAGCCACAACTACTGGCGGGTGGGCCTTGCACTGACTGGGGCCACGCGCGCGAAATACTTTTTGCACCGGGGCAGAGGCTAGCCGAGGGGCTGACGTGCGGGCCCAACGAGAATGCGGAGCCCACGTGACAGTGGCAGCGGTGGGCTAACCAAGTGGCGGGGCGGGGGAGCGCGGGTTACGGCCGAGGAACCTAGGGGGTTTTCAGCAAGATTGCCAGGCGGCGAACAGGTGGGGTCACTGGGGAGCTAGGGACCTGGGCGTGATCGCCAAATAGCGCGGGGGTCCTTTTTGCAAAACGACCGCGCGAGTGCTGTCTGAATCTGGCGCTGTCTTCTCTGAACCTCGACGACGACTGACGACGGCACAGACTTCCGGCGAAGGTGGCGTCGCATCCGCGGCGAGATAGCCCTGGCCGCCAAAACGGAAGTTGTAGAGGGAGGCTTCGGCTACTGATTTCGTTTAGGGAGGGTCGGCGGTGGCGGGCTGTGCTGGTCGGGGCTCGTCAGCGAACAGAGGGGAAAGCGCTACCTCGGTCTGCACTACGGCGGGGCACCTCACCGGCGGGGGCCAATTACTGGCGGCGCTAGGCACGCAGAGGGGGAAAACGGAAGGGGCGAGGGGGAAGCTCACCTCGTCCGATTCCCGTGGAATTCGGAGGCAGGGACGGCCGGAGCGGAGGGGAACAGCGGAGCTGCTGTGGTGGTGTACTGCTCGTCGGCGAGGGGGCGGCTACGGCGAGCTTGGCGTCTTCCGCGGCCGGGATCGACTCCACGGTCTGCGGCGACGCCCCCTGGCGTGTTCCCGGTCTTCGGCGTCGCGGCGCACGGTCTGGCAGTGGCACGCGGGAAAGAGGAAGAGGGGAATGGAGCAGAGCTAGGGTTAGGGAAAAAGAGGGCGGCACGGCGCGAGGATAAGGAGGAGGGCTGGCGTGCGGGCGGCGTGGCTGACGCGGCAGACGGCCACCTGCCCGCGACTGCTTTCTGACTGCGGCTGCGAGAGAGAGGGAGGGCGACGGCGTTAGACGGAGGGAGAAGAGGAACAGGGCGGGCGACGGCGCTGAAGCGGTACGGGCTGGGAGGCCGGCTGGGGGAAGTGGGCCGGGAGTTGGGCCGCGAACAGGTGAGGCTACTGCTCTGGGCTGCAGGTAAGGTTCCTCTCTCCTTTTTATTTCTTTTTGTTTTATTATCTGTTTTGATTTATATTTTTGATTTGTTGCAGATTTAAACCAGCCCAAGTAAATATTTTTGGAAGCCTTTGCATAATTTGAATAATGGAACAGGGCTAACTAGGAAGTGAGGAAATAGGCTTGGATTTAGGCTAAGATGAGGTGGAGGGAAAAATCAAGAAAAGAAAAAGAAAAGATTTATGGAATAGGCCTAATATGGATCATGCATGGAGAAGAAAAATAAGAGAAAAAGATGTGGATGAGACTATGGGGATGGTGGAATGGTAGGAGATGGTTCACAAAGAAAATAACCACTAAAGTCAAAGGCAAAAACCCATGGGATAAAAGGTGGTGGTACTTTTGCATGGCCCATGCAAATAATAATGCCATGATTATTTTTGTGAAAACAATAATAATATGATGGCATTATTCTTATGCATTTCCCATAAGTGGAATAAAAGCCAAGCAAAGAATTTAAAGGATTTTATCCACCCCAATCCACATGAGCTAGAATAAAAATACCAAAAGAAAAAGAAATACAAGCTCATGGTTAAAGGGATGGTGGAATTATAAGGTGGTGAAAGAAAGGTGGTAGAGTTGAAATAAAAGATATGCCCCCAACTCAACTTGGGCATTTAATCAATATGTCAATAGCCAAATACAATATCAAGAGGCAAATACAATTTATAATGCCTATGAGAGAAAACCCAAAAGAAAGAGGGTTTTATATGATGCTCAAATGCAAGGTGGCATGATGACATGAGCATGATATAATTATGATACAACAATAATATATATGAAGTAGCCAATATCTTACTAGGACAAGTAGCATTACAATTGTTAGACAATTGGGATGCTACACCACACCACCTGGCCGCGCGGGCCAGGCCAAGCCGCGTCTGGGGGTGGTGTGGCCGCCTCGGCCTCCCTCTTCGCCTATAAGTCGCCTCTTGACCTAAAAACCAAGGAGGGTTCGAATTTTTTCCAGAAAGAGTTCCGCTGCGCCGTCACCACCAGATTCCGCGATTCGGAACCAGAAACTCTGTTCTGGCACCCTGTCGGGACGGGAATTGGAGGAGATCATCGCCATCGCTTCTCCATCGACCATCCATGTTTCCCCCATCTATGAGTGAGTAATCCCCTGATGTAGGCTATGGGGATGGTAGGGATTGGATGAGATCGTTCATGTAATGGCATCGGATTGTTAGGGCATGGTGCCTAGTATCTACTATTAATGCTTTTTGACTTTGTTGCAACTTGTTATGCTTAATGCTTGTCACTAGGGCCCGAGTGCCATGATTTCAGATCTGAACATGTTATTGATTCATTATGATAGTATTGTTTATGGTCTTACCGGCAAGTTGTATACACACATAGTTGTCAGGAACCAAAGGCCCCGAAGTGACAGAAATCGGGATAACCGGAGGGAATGGATTTGATGTGAGGATCACATGTGTTCACGGAGTGTTAATGCTTTGCTCTGGTGCTCTATTAAAAGGAGCACCTTAATTGCCAGTAGTTCCCTTGAGGCCCCGCTGCAAACGGGCTGGCAGGACAAAAGATGTTGTGCAAGTTCTCATTGCGAGCACGTATGACTAAATATGGAACACATGCCTATGATTATCTAGTACTTGGATGCTTTATCTTATTTATCTGCAAATGCCCTATGTTCTGGTTGCTATATGAATTGTCTTGTCCATGCAACGCCCGTCCATCCATCCCTATGCCTACCGCGCTTTAATCCTACTGTTTACTGCAATTGTTACTACTGTATTTACTTTTACTACTGTTGTTACTTTACTATTGCTACTACCAAACTGTTGCTACTGATAAACTGTTGTGAGCAAGATTATTTCCAGGTGCAGCTGAATTGACAACTCAGTTGTTAAGGCTTATAAATATTCTTTGGCTCCCCTTGTGTCGAATCAATAAATTGGGTTTCACTTCCCTCGAAAATACTGCGATACACCCCCTATACTTGTGGGTCATCAGGCCACACAAAAACTACCCCTCTCCCACCTCCAAATCACCAACTCTACACTCTCTCGCCTCCAAAAATCACCAACTCTGACACCACCATCAGCACACAAAAAAACACCACAATCAACCTCCACCCATCAGTGACTATGAGTCAAAAAACTAATCATCGGCCACTATGGTAACAACAGGGGCTACATGAAAACTACCTGAACCGTACATGCACAACACAACATCATTGGAAAAATCACCGGCGAAAATCACACTATCGGCAGCGATGATGAAAATAACAAGCAGCGGGGACAATGGAGCACCAAATTATAGCGCGCACATATCTGCCGGAGCTGAAACATCACAAACATCACCGGCAAAAGATCCTCACACCCAACTCGAGGTTACGAGTAGGAATCGACAAAATACTATCGAAATGAGCATTTCTAGAAGGGAATAAGCGGAGGAGGAGAAGGAAATTATAATACCTTGGACCCTACGCTCTAAGCTCAAGCCTAGATGAACCAAAAGTGGACAGGACATACTACCATGGGGCCGTGCAGCCACACATAGTAGGCCCACCTCGTGGAGCAGGGCACGGTACCGGCCAACCATCCCACCCACTTTTTAGAACATCAGGATAAGAACGAGCGGCATAGTCGACGGGTAAAGTGATCAAAAACATACACAATTTGTTGGGGTTCCGCGTATGAAAACAATAAATTTTACCCTATGCCCCTGAACCCCTATTAGTAATACAGTAATGGGAAGGGCTTTTCGCAAACTTACCCTTGAAGACCGAAAAGCGTTGTCAATGCTCAGGAGAGTGTGGTTGATGTAGACGAGCCGAAGCCGACCTCAAGGTCGTGATGAAGTCCTTGCGCTCCAACAGCTCCAACGACTTGAGTGCCTCAAGTGCGACACCTCGCGGGGAGCTACACATGTCCGGTGCCTGACGATGACTCCCGTTCGCGCAGTCCAGACTTGGGACCACGGTCACGTGAGAGAGAGGGGGAGAGAGAAAATATCAATTAGAGGTCCTCCCCAAAGTGAGAAGACCTTTATTGATTATTGGTGTGTATTTATCTGGCCAAATACCCCCACTTTATATAGGGAGAGGGGGTACACCCTCCCTCAAAGTCCCGGGGTGGGACTAATCATGGGAGAGGGGTGGGGTGGGGTGGCGCGCCGTCCAGCCCCTACCTTGGGCCCCACGTGGGGGAAGGCCCACTAGGGCCGCCGGCCACCCCCTAGGCCCTTCCTAGGGGTGGGATACCCTAACTTGGGCCTTTTCCCATCCGGGAATTGGCCCATTAAGCCTTTGACCATTTAAATTGATTTTATATTATATTAAATAATTATGAATAAATTATTAAATCAATATTTAACATTTATTCATATATTATTCAACCTCCGTGGCTATGGAACACTTCCACCTCCACTCCGGACATCCTCCAGACTTACCGAAACCCTTCCGGTTTTCTCTCTACTATCCTTTGATGATTCTACCGATCCTATAAACACTCTCTAAGCATCATCAAGACCTTAAGCGTGATACCCCACGGTTCGGGAACACTCCAGACATGGTCGGGACACTCCCGCACCAATGATCGACAGAGGGACCTGGATGGCCATGTGACCCTATGCGTTCCACGAAGATCTTTCGTCGTTTGAACCGGGACAGTCGTGTCTTATTCCTTTTGTCTCTCGATACTTGCATTGCCCGAGATCTGATCAATGACATCACCATGTCGTGTTCAATCTCGTTACCGAACAACGCTACTTGACTCGTTCCGACAAGTGATATCCCCGTGATCAAATCACATGCTACGCAGCTATTGGATATAACTTCTCCGAGTGGGCCCTCGAGTATCTTCCCGTCACATGGACGGACAAATCCCGCTCTTGACATATATTGCCTCTACGGTTTCCTCCGAGTACCTGAACACACCTTTATAACCATTCTATTACTAAGTGACGCTTGATGCTATCTAAGCACTCTCGGGAGACAGTGATTGATATAGCCTCACGGTCTAAGGAATAGTCTACAAGGATCCATTTCTAATCATCGTAACTTGAACTTCGTGACATGATCGAGTCACGATGTTTAGGTTTGGTATTGGTTCATCATCTCATTCTCGGAATGAGATGACTCCATTTCCAACTAGCATAAATGCCACATGATCAGGAAACATGATCATCTGTTGACCAATGAACCAGTGACTAGAGTTTCACTGGGAACCCCTGGTTGTTTGTATATCACACGTGTTTTGATGTTTCCACTCAATACAGTTATAGCATGATATAAAACTTAATCATAAACTACATGAAATATGATAATAGTCCTTACTACTATTTGTCTCTAGGGCATATTTCCAACACAAATAATTATGTATGTCAGCGACATACAATAGACATCAGAGCCACACCATCGAAAAACAATAGAAATAGAAGTATTCAACGCTATATGGCAAGATCTAAATATCATAGATAGATATAATAGTTTAGGACACATCCTCATACATCATGCATCAGAGTATCAAGCGGAAGCGAAAAACAAGATCCGAGTATGGATAAGAAGCAAATTGGAATAAGATGCCCCGAAAATAAGCACACCCCGCCCACAAATCTCATGGATCTCCATGCTGGAATCTCTACACCTGACAGTCATTGCCACCATCATCAGTCTCTTTGACCCAGTAGCCTTCCTGAGAGTATACCTATCCATCTGAACCAAATATTTATCGTGTGAGACCCTAGGGGTACTCAGCAAGTCTTAATGCATCTAAAGGGAACGACCTAGGGGTGAAGCAATTGCAGCAAAAGATAATATCTACAAAGTTCTATAGAGACACGCTACACATCCGCCCAACCAGAGATGGACAGACGCTCGTTAATTAATAACAAAAATTATATAAGTAACATAAATAAACATCGCTTGCCCTCCTTCTCGCTTACCGACGAGAAGGCGGAAGAACATCCCATTTGTTGGCAATTTTGCTAACCATTCCATGAGTGTTGCACTATTTACTAGTCATGTCTTAGTCAAATTAAAGGTGGTACTTTAGTTATGCTTGTCTATGATCGAGAATTTGTGCTCAAAGTCGTCCATAACCGCGGACATAGCTTTCAGAAAGATTTACCCTGTAGGGGTGCACAAATAGCAACACACACACGATCAATCTCGGGAAGAACCAAATAAAAAGCAACGAGGTCTCACGAAAATGCATTCACAAGATTCATAAATTATTTTAGGGGGCCACCCCATTAAGCTACCTGCAACAAAGTTGGTCAGCTCCGAGACAGACCTAAGGTTTGCGCCAATGGCTGTAAACGACTAGGAACCTAGAAGTGTGACTGGGCTTGACGATACCGCAAAAACACTCCACAATCCTAAATAGTACAGGCGCTCCACGCACAATCGTAAATAAAGCAGTAAAGCATGGCATAAGTATAGGATAGTAATAAAACCCCAAACTAGTTTGTGGCCCCAAGAAATAAAGTGCAAATCAAGCTCAGGCGAAGGGGGGTCCATAGAGTCTCATGTATGTGCATAGTGCGAATAGTCAAGGAACATGAATCAAGTACTCAGGTTCCTATGGTACACAAGTGAGCTTAAAGAACCAAATAACAGGTAATGCTCACCGGTGCCTCTTTCATTAGTTATCCCATTACTACTCAGATTAAGTTGTTTAGGTACCTCGTTATCCAAATACTTGCACAAACCCTACACATTCAATTATACGACTCGCATGGCTCATAGGATTGAGGTACAAGTTTCGGTGGGGTTGAAAAGTAAAGGCTATGCAATACTTGGGATTCAATTTAATGCAATCGCGACTCAATGAGGCAAGAGTAAGATCGAAGCTTATGTACTATATGTATGCAACATGGGGAATTGCTTTCTTGGCAGTTCAGTTGTGGAATAAGAAGGATCCGGGTAATACTCCTGAGGCTCCTAGTATTCTCCTTGCTCAGTGTCTATCCGGATAAAAACCAAACACACAAGGGCCAAAAAAAATACATTGCACAATCATATAAATTATACGCAACAAGCAAACAAGATATGTCATGATGGAATGATGCACAATTGCATGGTATAACATAGCATGGCATGGGGGAGGTGTAGGAACAACAATAAAGCATTTTATTATTTATTTAGCCAAGTTTTACTTGCATAAACCTTGTTGTTTTTATAATATTGATATGATGCATGTATGATGCGTGGCATGGCAAAGATGCGATGCAACTGGGAAATATTAAGCGGAACCAGGGCCCCGATAATTAATTAATAGGTTCATGTTGTTTAGGAACCCCGCAATTTAAATGGTGTCTTAACAAGGTAAAACATAGCATCGGTTCGCTACACAAATTTAAATGAAGTCAATATAAGACTAGAATAGCCCACATATAGTCTCCATATTTAATTATGAGGTGAATCGACCAAGTACCCCCAAACAAATACACATGTATGCGAGCATGAACAATTTATTATGCATCAAGATATATATTATATATTATAAAACTATTGGTCTCAGGAAAGGGGTCACACATGTTAGTTCCGAAGATCTTGGTTCAGGGTTCGAGGTCTCGACGTCCGAGAAGGAGAACACGAAACCGGTACCGGGGTTCGGTCTTCGGGGTCCCTAGAGGAGGTCTTGTTGTTGGTTCCATGTAGAAGTTCTTGTCGAAGGTTCTTCGAGTGTCTTCGGTCCGATATAGTCTTCAGGCTTCGAGGATCGTTGTCAGGATCTGCACCGGTGCGGTTATCGGGTGGCCTTTTGCCCGACACACTTCATCGGACAGCACCACAACATCTTCATGTGATCACCAACATCATGTGGCCACCATTTTCACACATGATGCAACTATGGCTTCACAAACAGCGTACGAAGCAGAGATGGACCACGTCGTGAGGAGATCATAGAAACACTAACGAGGACACTAACAAGAAACACAACAACACCGAATGCTGCAACAATTCATCGCGAACTGACTACAGCATGACAAAACACTATAGGTATCGGGCATGTCATCAGTGGACTTGGGTTAGCACAACATAGACAAACATGGCTTGGGATCCTGAAGTCGCACGTGATAGAGAACACTGGCTAGAGTCCATGGCGTCGAGGCTGCCAAGGTTGGAGAGGACGGCGCCAAGCAGAGAGGGTAACATCACTATAAAGCTTGCAAGTTCGAGATGGTGAGCAGCAGTGCGGGCTCGAGGCGGTGTCGTACGGTGGCATCACTACAGATCCTAAGGCCGACGGAGCCCAGAGCGGACAAGGCGGTAGCTCGAGCCATGGGGTGAGGAGGGAGTGCCCACGGTGGCGAGACATAGAAGGGGCGATGTTCGGTGGCCAGGGAGGTGGTGCAGAGGGCAGCGTGCTCGGGGACGGCGCTTGCTCGTAGGAAGTGGGGAACAAACGTCGGTGGAAGGCGGACGGAGGTTGAGGGCGATGCAGACGATGATGGAGGCAGGGCTCACTGGCGGCTGGGTGAGGTCGTCCATGCACGGGCAGAGCCTAGAGATGTCAGGGTCGATGGAGCTACCGAGCATGGGCGGAGACGCGCGCGGCGGCGGGACGGAAGAAAACAGCGAGGGGAGAACGACGTCGCCGCGAGCAGAGGGGGAACAACAGTGGAAGGGTGAGGTAGGGGCGCCATGATGGAGAGGGAGGAGCCCCTGGACAGCGGCGGCGCAGCTTGTTGGGGAGGCAAGGGTCGGGCTCGGGAAGGAGATGGGGTACGTGGGGGTGGACCGGATCGAATCAGGGTGGTGGGGTGTTGGTTTGATCGGTGCGTGTGTGTGTGTGCAGTGTAGGTTAGGTTAGGTGGACATCGGTGTGTGCCTATTGCCGTTGTAGCTGTGGCGGCTAGGGTTTAGGTTGGGGCAGATGGTCTAGCGATTAGGGTTTGGTTCGGCGGCTGTGGGCTGGCTGACCTTCGGTTGGGCCCTGGGCCTGGCCGTTGGCTACCTGCCCCCCACAAAAACATTTTATTTTATTTCGTTTATTTTTAATAGATTTTTGCAAATAGTTTTTAGGCAAATAAAAGATCTGGAAAAAGGCCGGGGTTTTATAATTTTAAAAATAAGAAGGGGATATTTAGAAAACAAATATAGGCTTTTAGAGAATAGTTTTTGGCAAAAGATACATGATGACATGACGATGCTCAAATGCAATGTGGCATGATGACATGAGCATGCGGTCATGATGATGCAATAATAACATGTAGGAAGTAGCAATATAGACTAGGCAAGTATTATTGCAATTGTTAGACAATTAGGATGCTACAACTCTCCCCCACTAAACAAGAATCTCGTTAAGAGATTCCTAGGAAAAAGAAAAGGCACCAGGAGAGACGGGTGTTCGTAATGAAGGTGATCCTCGTGTTCCCAAGTTGATGAACAATGGAATGGTGCGACCACTACACCTTGCAAAACTTGCTAGACTTGTTGCGAGTCTTGTGTTTTGCTTCTTGTAAACAAGGGACTTAAAGATCCTGAAGTATTATTGTGAGACAAGAAAGATAGGAAGAACATAGTTCAGGTACTCTTGAGAAACGTGATAAAAGAAAAGAACCACTTGTTGAAAGAATCTAAAAAGACGATGTATGAAGGATAGAGTTTCCTTGGATAAAAAGAGATGGGATACGACATTTGCAACCATCGAGAATTTTGAAAGATTTGATGGCAGATGATTTAACAAAAGGAAGGGAAACTTCCCACTTCAAGCTGAAGGATATGACATCTTGATAAGAGTAAAGATCGAAGCTGCAAGAGAATATGATCCTTTGTTTCGCCAGAAGGAAATAACAACTTGGAGAAGTTATCAACCACTATGAAAATAGCATTGTTTCTTCCCTTAGATTTAAGAAATGAAGTTTGGAAAACAATATTGCCTTCAAACAATAGAATTCCTTGATATCAACGAAAAGATTTGGGTTCAAAATTCTCTAATTAGATTCTTCTTGCGTTGGTAAGAGCCAAAGGGTCACACAATTTGAGGTGCACGAATTTATCTCTACGAGAAAGAGTGACGCAAGTTTATGGTGGAATCCTGAAAAAGAAGTTGAAGATCTGGAGTTATGGCAGAGGTGCTTATTGCTTTCCTTAACCATGAGGTTATCGCAATAGATTTGCGATTGATGGCATCAACCATAAATGGCTTTACCAAGAGAAAATGAATTTGACAACTGAAGTCAAGGATATCTTCCATCCATCTTGTTTATGACGACGAGCACCGATAGAATGAAGAGGACGGAGAATATTTTGCATTTTCTTTCACCAGATCATTGAATATTTTGCTCCATCTTGAAATAGACGAGATCACCAACAAGAGATTATTGATTACGTTCTTTGAGAAAACCCTCCAAAAAACAAGTACGGAAGTAAAAGTATCAATAGATAGAGGCCACTTCTAACTTCCATGGAATGAATGAAATCGCATTAATCCACCAATTCAATGTACAAGAGCGAATGATAAGAGTAGTGGTATGGTTATGACTCCATCTCGCACTCAAAACATTACTTCGCACATGAATAGGAAAACTATGCAAACCAACTCCCAAAAACAGGCTAAAGATCTTGAGAAGCAGAATTCATGAAGCTTCATAAGAAAACAAGAAGGTGATGTAAAACACTTTGCCGGATCCAAAATAGATAAAGCTGATGATGTTGTCGTCATGTCGGAAGTTCCCAACTCACCAGAAAAAGAAGGAAGGTCACTGAAACATATGATATGTCTAACTGATAAAACAAGAAAAGCACTAAGGTCTTGAAAGAGGAAAAATGAAAGATTTGGATAGTCTTCGTGGCATCCGGCGGATTGAGGATAGAAGATAAAGCGAGAGGGTTTTAAAAGGTTTCTTGATAAGCGGAAGACCAAAAGAATTTCTTGTCCTTCTTAAGAAGATCTGAGAGATATTTAGCATTCTTGAGGAAAACTTCAGCGGAACGGCGATGGTGACTTCCCAAACCAGGAAAAACTCCGGATTTGGTTGAAGGTGGAGGATGGAATTAATAATTGACTTAATGATTCTAGAATTGTAGAAATGTCTTTAGCAGAAGGACGTGGCCGATATAGGCGACTTTGGAAAGTCGGAACTCATACTTTGAGAACTTTGCACAGATGCAGTGCTCTCGAAGCTTGAGAGGATGATAAGAAGATGTTCTTCATGTTCTTCCAATGATATGGAATAGGCAAGCATATCGTCATGATATACCACCAAGAATTATCGAGATGTTCCAAGAATACCAAGTTCATGAGGCAAAAGAAACGAACAGATGCTCGAAACATTTTCTAAGCTCAACGCTCTTTGCAAAATAACATTAAGAGCAAGGATTTGTGTTGGAAGAGATGCATAGGACGAATATATTATCTAGTCCTTCAGATGAGAAAAGAGATACCGACTTGTTCACCTTATTGATTTGTTCACCGATTGAAAAGAGTTTTTTTTGGATAAGGACCAATGATAACTCTTACATTTGTGCAAAGCTATCAGAGATGAAAAGATGAAATTCTCTCGTATCAAAGAGAACCTTCCTGATATGGAGTTCAAAAAGATGTGAAGCATGATAACCAGATGATAAACCTCCGTAATGCCTTAAGAAACCTCTGGATTGCCATAGATACTTGAATATCATATAGATATGATCACAGTATAACTCAAATCACAAGAGATAACCGCCATCATTTGGAGGATTAGATTGATATCACTGACCATATACCAGTCATGATAAGTGTCATATAGCTATACCGAGAACCAAATTACAATCACAAGCATCGGATTGACACATGTTATGTATTTATCCCAAAAGAATTGAAGATGAAGTAAAAACTTCAGATTGAAGCACCAGTAACAAAAGATCGAATTAGCATGGACATGCCGACAAAAAAAAAGGTGAACCATATATCACACATGACTGAAAAGGCGTGTGGAAACATAGATATATAAAAGATTTTTTTTCCACATTTTCAGCATTAAAATACCAACTAGATGCACAAAACCACTTATCAGATAGAGATTAGCAACTTCACATTCTGTGAAAGCATGTAGGAAGGAAGAACACCCTTAACAAGATTGTGTCAGTTTACAAAGAGTAAGACAGATTGCGTCGGTTTACAAATGACTGTCGGTATAGAATGTACCAACAATTGATAACCAAAGGCAGACTGCGAAGCAAAGCTGGTTGCAAGTTGCAACAGATCACCAAAGGATTAATACATCCTATGGTACTACAGATACCCTGAACACGTGAATCCTAGTTTGAATTTTTAGATGAGAATAGACAAACGTTACACTTCCTTACCATAAAAGGGTGGGTGGGTGGGTAAGAAGAAAAATGGAAGCAATCCTACTCTCATGCTTAGTTTTTCCCTAGTATACATAGCTACCAAAATATTTTCTAGACTGACAACGACCATCTTGGCTGAGATTCTGAAGGGTGGAATGCCTCTGATACCAATTGTAATACCTCAGACCCTACGCTCTTAGCTCAAGCCTAGATGAACCAAAAGTGGACAGGACATACTACTGTGGGGTCATGCAACCACACGCAGTAGGCCCACCTTATGGAGAAGGGCATAGTACCGACCAACCATCCCATCCACTTTTTAGAACATTGGGACAAGAGCGAGCGGCTTAGTCGACAGGTAAAGTGATCAAAAAACATACACAAATGAGTATGTATGTCAGCGACATACAATAGATATCCGAGCCACGCCATCTAAAAACAATGGAAACATAAGTATTCAATGCCATACGGCAAGATCCAAATATCCTAGATAGATATAATAGTTTAGGATACATCCTCATACATCACACATCGGATTATCAAGCGAAAGCGGAAAACAAGTTCCAAGTAAGGATAAGAAGCAAATTGGCATAAGATGCCCTAAAAATAAGCTCATCTCGGCCACAGATCTCATGGATCTCCATCCCCGGAATCTCTACACCTGACAGTTGTTGCCACCATCATCAGTCTCTTCCACCCAGTAGCCTTCCTAAGAGTATACATGTCCATCTGAACCAAATATTTATCGTGTGAGACCCTAGGGGTACTCAGCAAGTCTTAATGCATCTAAAGGGAATGACCTGGGGTGACACAATTGCAACGAACGATAATATCTACAAAGTTCTATAGAGACACGCTACACACCCACCCAACCAGACATGTACAAATGCTCGTTGATTAATAACAACAATTATATAGGTAACATAAATAAACACCGCTCGCCCTCCTTCTTGCTTACCGATGAGAAGGCGGAAGAACATCCCATCCCTTGGCAATTTTATTAACCATTCCATGTGTGTTGCACTATTTAGTAGTCATGTCTTATTCAAATTAAAGGCGGTACTTTAGTTATGCTTGTCTATGATCGAGAAACTGTGCTCCAAGTCATCCATAACCACGTACACAGCTTTTAGAAAGATTTACCCTGCAGGGATGCACAAATAGCAACACACACACGATCAACCTCGGGAAGAACCAAATAAAAAGCAACGAGGCCTCATGACAATGCATTCATAGGATTTATAAATTATTTCAGGGGGGCACCCCATTAAGCTATCCGCAACAAAGTTGGTTGGCTCTGAAATGGACCCAAGGTATGGGCCAATGGCTGTAAACGCTTGGGAACCCGAAAGTGTGTCTAGGCTTGTTGATACCGCGAAAACACTCCACAATCCTAAATAGTACATGTGCTCCACGCGCAATCGTAAATAAAGCAGTAAAGCATGGCATAAGTAGAGGATAGTAATAAAGCCCCAAACTAGTTTGTGGCCCCAAGAAATAAAGTGTGACGAAGGGAGATCCATAGAGTCTCCCGTATGTGGATAGTGCGAATAGTCAAGGAACATGAATGAAGTACTCGGGGTCCTACGGGACACAAGTGAGTTTAAAGAACCAAATAGCAGATAATGCTCACCGGTGCCTCTTTCATTAGTTATCCCATTACTACTCAGATTAAGTTGTTTAGATACCTCGTTATCCAAAGACTTGCACAAACCCTACAAATGCAATTCTACGACTCGCATGGCTCAAACAACTCCTGCAATAATGGCTCACGGGATTGAGGTACAAGCTTCGGTGGGGTTTAAAAGTAAAGGCTATGCAATACTTGGGATTCAATTTAATGCAATTGCGACTCATTGAGGCAAGAGTAAGATAGAAGCATAGGTACTATATGTATGCAAGCATGGAGAATTGCTTGCCTAGCAGTTCAGTTGCGGAATAAGAAGGATCCGGGTAATACTCCTGAGGCTCCTAGTATTCTCCTTGCTCAGTGTCTATCCAGATAAAAACCAAACACACAAGGGCCAAAAAAAATACATTGCACAATCATATAAATTATACGCAACAAGCAAACAAGATATGTCATGATGGAATGATGCACAATTGCATGGTATAACATAGCATGGCATGGGGGAGGTGTAGGAACAACAATAAAGCATTTTATTATTTATTTAGCCAAGTTTTACTTGCATAAACCTTGTTGTTTTTATAATATTGATATGATGCATGTATGATGCGTGGCATGGCAAAGATGCAATGCAACTCGGAAATATTAAGCGGAACCAGGGCCTCGATAATTAATTAATAGGTTCATGTTGTTTAGGAACCCCGCAATTTAAATGGTGTCTTAACAAGGCAAAATATAGCATCGGTTCGCTACACAAATTTAAATGAAGTCAATATAAGACTAGAATAGCCCACATATAGTCTCCATATTTAATTATGAGGTGAATTGACCAAGTACCCCCAAGCAAATACACATGTATGCGAGCATGAACAATTTAATATGCATCAAGATATATATTATATTATAAAAATATTGGTCTCGGGAAAGGGGTCACACATGTCGGTTCGGAGATCTTGGTTTGGGGTTTGAGGTCTCGGTGTCCGAGAAGGAGAACATGAAACCAGTACCGGGGTTCGGTCTTCGGGGTCCCTGAAGGAGGTCTTATCGTCGGTTCCATGTAGAAGTTCTTGTCGAAGGTTCTTCGAGTGTCTCTAGTCTGATATAGTCTTCGGGAGAGGATCGTTGTCGAGATCTGCACCGGTGCGGTCTTCGGGTGGCCTTTTGCCCGGCACGGTTCATCGGATGTCACCGCACCATCTTCACATGATCACCAACATCACATGGCCACCATTTTCACACACGATGCAACTGTGGCTTCACAAACAGACCAGTCAGAAAGACTTGTAGCCATGCATACGAAGTAGAGAGGGACCACGTCGTGAGGAGCTCATAGAAACACTAACAAGGACACTAAAGAGAAACACAACAACACCAAACGCTGCAACAATTCATCGCGAACTAACTACACCACGACAACACACTACAGGTATCGGGCATGTCGTCAGTGGACTTGGGTTAGCACAACAGAGACAAACAGGGCTTGGGCTCCTAAAGTCGCGTGTGACAGAGAACACTAGCCAGAGTTCATGGCGTCGAGGCTGACAAGGTTGAAGAGGACGGCGCCATGCATAGAGGGAAGCATCACTATAGAGCTTGCAGGTTCGAGATGGTGAGCAGCAGTGCGGGCTCGAGGCGGTGTCGTACAGCAGAATCACTATAGATCCTAAGGCTGACGGAGCCTAGAGCGTACAAGGCGGTGGCTTGAGCCACGGGGCGATAAGGGAGTGCCCGCGGTGGCGAGACGCAGAAGGGGCTCTGGTCGGTGGCCAGGGAGGTGGTGTAGAGCGCAGCATGCTCGGGGACAGTGTTTGCTCGCAAGGAGTGGGGAACGAGCGTCGACGGAAGGCGGATGGAGGTTGAGGGCGACACAGACGATGATGGAGTCGGGACTCATGGGCGGCTGGGCGACGTCGTCCGCTCACGGGCGGAGCCTGGAGATTACGGGGTCGACGGAGCTGCCGAGCACGGGTGGAGACGCACGCGGTGACAGGATGGAGGAAAACGACAAGGAGAGACCAACGTCGCGACGAGCAGAGGGGGACCGATGGTGGAAGGGCGAGGTAGGGGTGCCATGATCGAGAAGGAGGAGCCCCTGGACAGCGGCAGAGCAGTGATGGCTCTAAAATATAGCCATCTACGTCCACATTTAAACTGGATATTAATCATATTCTTGATGAAATATCTCTCTAAACCCTGCCACTAATGCTAATATTCAGAGAGGTATGCGATCCTTTCTTTTGTATTTTTCCTGTGCAGATAATGTCGTTTAAAGGATGGAATCACTACATTAAAGTCAAAGATACAAGCTTTCCAACAACCAAAAGAAACCAGGAGCCTTACAACGGAGGTAGACGCTTTAACGACCAACTATACGACCGGAGCAAAAATTCCGACCGTATAGCTCTGGTCGTATAGTTGGCGCCACCACTGTTAGGTCAAACAGAACAACTTTCGTGAAGGGACCCCTATAGAAAGAAGTCTCGAGCGACGAGAAAACAAGTCAGACCTCGCCAAAAAGTCTCTGCCACAGATCACCAGCCGCCTCCAGATCTCCAAACCCTTCTCCATCTCCATAGCCATATTCCACCACTTGTAATAGTAGATCTCTTCTCCGATTGGCGACATCGTAAGACTATTGCTATCAATCTTATGCTTTTCATTACAATGTTTGTGATTGTTGATCTCATCTCTATATGCGAGTAATTCTCCTTGGGCTAAGGGCTTTGGCCTAGCCATGTAGCAATTGTGCATGTGATTTATCATAGATGGGATCGTGTATTAGTTTGTATGATATGATGATTAATTTATCCTCTCTTGCCTCAATCCAAGGACTTGTCAGGTACCCAAGCCCCCCAAAGGTTGAGCCAGGTATATGGAGTATGAGTGATGACTGATCTGTAGGTTGGGAACCCCAGTGACAGAAGGGGTAATACGGCTGTATGTGAGGGATTTGCTTGGGATTAACGGTGGCATCACTATGCATATCATTAGTTCTATTTCTTATATGGATGAGACTAGTAGGTTATTGCTATAAGCGGTTGCAGAGGTAATAACAGTTATGGATGCACTGCCTACATATAATTTATCTTGCTCTAACAAGTACACACATACTTTATTTCTTTCTTTTATTTCCATCAGATATTTTGCACAGCTATAGGTGAAGCCGAACACCCTAGGCCCTCTCTCTCCATCATCGGCAACAACAAAAAGATGCAAGCTATTGGTCCAGTAAAAACACAAAAGGAATTCTAAAACTCCCGAAGGTCCGTTAAAGTAACTTCACTACACATTCGCTTCTTGAGGATTCGACAACCTAGGTCTACTAGGGAAAAAGAAGCTACAATACATCCGTAATCCGGATCGAAGGTATCAACCCTTTTTCTGGCGCCGTTGCCAGGGAAGCAATAGCTACCCTGGTGAGGTTATTAGGAACCTTGCTAGTTTTAATTCTTGATTTTAATTTTGTTAGTTTGCTTTCAGTCTTTATTTGATAAACCAAAAAAATTAGTTAGTCTTTAAATTCTTGCTTTTACTGTTATAATTCTTTATCTAAGAAAACCCAAAAACATAGGAAGTATGGCTGAAAAGAAGCTTGGAGAGTTTGCTACTCCCAATAATGATTATTTGCGTACTCCTATTATTCAGCCAGCAATTGCTACTGATGACTATGAAATTAAGCCCCATTATTTAAGTTTGGTTCAATAGAATCAATTAGGAGGCTTTGTTATTGAAGACGCGGGTTTGCACTTGAATACTTTCACTGAAATATGTGATATGATGTGTATAAAAGACGTTGACCCTGATGTGGTCAAATTACGTCTATTTCCTTTCTCTCTAAGAGGGAGAGCTAAAGAATGGTTGCTATCTTTGCCTAAAAATACTATTACATCATGGGTGGGATGTACTTCTTTATTTATGACTAAAATTTTCCCACCTGCAAAGACTATGCAACTTTGATCTAATATTACTGGCTTTATACAGGAAGAGCGTGAGCCACTAGCGCTTGCATGGGAGAGGATGAAAGAATGCCTAAGAAACTGTCCTAGTCATGGGATGGAAGATTGGTTAATCCTCCATTTATTTTGCAGTGCTCTTAATCCTGTGTCTAAGTCTATGATTGATACTGCAGCTAGAGGAACATTTATGGGTAAACATATTACCGAAGCAAAGCAACAGCTAGATAATATGCAAGACAACCATGCCCAATGGCATGTGGAAAGATCAAACACGAAGAAGGTGAACTCTATCTCACCACAAGAGAACGAAGATCTCAATGCTAAATTGGATAAGCTCATACTAGCCATAAAAGGTAAGGAAACTTAGGTAAGAGCCACCCCCGAAACAAATATTAAAGAAATGGACTTCGTAGCTCATAATGATTACAACCTTGCTTGGAAGAACAGTTACAATCCTAACTTTCAAAAACATTATGCTAGTCTTGCAAGTAATTCTGATAATAATATGGGAACTAGTAATGGTAGTCTCCAAGAAACGCTTAAGTATTTCATAGACTCACAAAATGAACAAAATAATATTCTAGTCAAAATTACAGAGAACCATGATGCTATGCTTGGTAAATTATCTAACCAAGCTGTTAGTTTGAGAAATGATTTGCAGGCCCTTCAAGAAAGAACAAGGATCGTTGAGGCACAGCTAGGTAAGATAACCGAGAGTCAAACTCTCTAGCTAAATTTGCAGGTAAAGTTGAGTCCAATCCTATTGAAGAACTCAAAATGATGAGGATCCAAAGGGAGGAGCCTGAAGAACTTGATTATAGTAATGCCCCTTCACCAAGCTGATACGTTGCTAATGTATCTATAATTTTTGATGTTCCATGCTTGGTTTATATCTACTTTCTTATGTTTTGTCCACACTTTGGAGTATTTTTATACAATTTCTTGGACTAACCTATTAATAAGATGCCACAGTGCCAGCTGCCTGTTTTCTGCTATTTTTGGTTCCAAGAAAGTCAAAAAATGAATATTCTCGGAATTGGATGGGACAAAAGCCAAAGTCAATATTTCACCGCGGGGGACACGGAGCCAGAAGACGAGACGGAGAGGGGCCAGAGGACGGCCACACCACCTGGCCGTGTGGCCAGGCCTGGCCCGTGCCAGGGGGTGGTGTGGCTGCCTAGGGCACCCCCTCGGCCTTCCCTTTCGCCTATATATTGCCTCCAATACAGAAACCCTAATTACCTGATCAAAAATTCCATGAAAGAGTCTGTAGCCGCCGTCATCTCCATCCCTACATCGGGAGGGATCTAAAGCTCTTCCCAGCACCCTGCCGGAGGGGAGAATTCACCCTGGAGGCCTTCTTCATCACCATGCAAGCCTCCGGTGTGATGCGTGAGTAGTTCATCCTTGGACTACAGGTCCATGTAGTAGCTAGATGGTTGGTTCTTCTCCTTTGTGCTATCATGTTTAGATCTTGTGAGCTCCGTTCATGATCAAGATCATCTATTTGTAATCCTACATGTTGTGTTTGCGGGGATCCGATGGATATTGAGATGCTATTTCAGATTGATTATTGATTCTATCATGTCTTTATTATTTTTGATCTTGCATGCTCTCCGTTGTTAGTAGCTATCTTGGCCGAGTAGATGCTAGCAACTCCAAGAGGGAGTATTTATGCTCGATAGTGGGTTCATGCCTCTAGTAATCTGGGGAAGTGACAGAAATCTCTAAGGTACTAGATGTGCTATTGCTACTAGGGAGAAAACAGTAATTATTTGTTTATAGAACAATCGTATTGTTTACTTTACACACAATTCTTAATGCAATTATCTGTTGCTTGCAACTTAATACTGGAGGGGGGTCGAATGATAACCTGAAGGTGGATTATTAGTCATATGTGCAGTTGGATTACAGTCTATGTATAATGTTGTAATGCCCAATCAAATCTTATAGGAGTCAAGATGATTAGTATATGCATGTATGCTTTCTCGATGTTTGCCAATTGCCTCGCTGTAATTTCTTCACCCAACATGTCATCTATCTTAAGGAGAATCACCACTAGTGAACTATGGACCCCGGTCCTTTCTTTTACCATCAATCTACAACTATTTACTGTTTTCTATTTACTTTCTGCAAGCTATTACTATCTTCCACACAATACGTTTAATCCTTTGTTTTCAACAAAACCGATGAGATTGGCAACCTCACTGTAAGTTGGGGACAAAGTTCTGTGGTTGTGTTGTGCAGGATTCCAAGTTGGAAACAACACCTTGGAGGTGTTTCCTTGCTCCTACTGGTTCGATAATCTTGGTTTCATAACTGAGGGAAAACTTATTGTTGTGCTCATCATACGTTCCTCTTGGGGTTCCCCAGTGAGCTCGATATATTTTGGGCCATCACAAGCTACACCGTCGAAGACCTCGTAAAGAGGATCAACGTCAAAATTCCGGTAAGTGAAGGTAACGATGAAGCCATGTATCAACACTTTGTTGATAAAGTAGCAATTAAGGTACACGAGCTTGAATAAGAATACAAGAAAATCGCTGAAAAGTTACCTATTAGATGACATATTTGACTACTATTAAGATAAAGATTGGGACTAATGAGATAGTTGTACTTTGTGATCTAGGTGCAAGCGTTTCAATAATTCCAAAGAGTCTTTTTAACAAGTTAAATCTTGGCTCCTTAGAAATTACTGAATTAAAATTGCATCTAGCAGATTCTACCTACAAACAAGTTGTAGGGATTAAGGAGAACACTTTAGTTTACATCAAAGGTTGTCCTGCTCTAATTGACTTCGTTATTGTTGACATGCCTGAAGATACTATTGCTCCTATAATACTAGGTCGTCCTTTCTTGAGAACTATAAAGACTTTAATTAACCTTCATGAAGGGAACATGAAGTTGAAATTGCCTTTGCGGGATCCTTTTGTTATTCATTTCCCCAGGAAAAAGAAAGCCAAACATGACGAGAAGGAGACCATCACTTTGAAGGCCAATTACTTTGGAGTGGGTGTTCCACTCATCCGGCTCAAGTGAGTATCATCAAGGTCAAGCTATTGACCATAAAAGAGCGCTCCATGGGAGGCAACCCATGTTAAACAAATGTTTGAGTTAAGTTTTTAGTTTTAGTTTAAGTTCATGTTTAATAAAGAGTGCTAGAAAACTCCATTTGAGGAGAAGAAGTTTGATAGTACTTGAAATTATGCTTTATTCATGCTATTGTTGGTCGACAATATTTACTGTCAATTTTCTGTCAAAAACAAGGTATATCACTAAGTTACAGGAAAAGAAATAGTTTACGAAGAAACAATTTTTTTTGATGCATACAGAGAGTTTAATGACCAACTATATGGCACGAATAAAAATTCCGGCTGTATAGTATCGGTCGTATAGATATCTTTGTCATCGAATTTTTTTCTGCAATATGTACTGAGAGTTTAACGGCCAACTATACATCAGGAATAAAAATTCCGGCCGTATAGTTTCAGTCGTATAGATATCAATTCCTTTGCAAAGTTTCTTTCATAAGGACAAACAGTTTGACGACCAACTATACGGCTGGAACAGTTTGTTCCGCCCGTATAGTTGCATCCGTATAGCTGCGCCGCCAGGCGGAAACCCTAATATTTTGACAGAACGCCAACTATACAGCCGGAACACATTGTTCCGTCCATATAGTTCCGCCCGTATAGTTGCGTCTGACCACAAAATCACACTGGAAGGTACTCTTCTACCTCCAAACTCTCTCAAAATATCAAGAGATCTCCATCTCTACTCAATTTCGTTCGATTTCCTCGCACACAAGTGATATACGGTATGTTTCTCCTCCGATCCTCCAATTACTTTTTGCAAATTCATCTTCGATCTATTGTCATTGTCAATCTAGGGTGAGACCTACTATGAACCAATTGCCATGATTTTCTTTCCTAGATTATTATCTTGAGGAGATTCTTTAGTGTGCTTTGATGAGGAATATATTATACTTACTACTGTTGGATCAAAAAGTTTTATTTTTGCCTTTCTTCAATGTTTTAGATGATGAACACAAGGATCCAAACTCGTGCTCATGCCACCGCTAGCGCTTCTCGGGCTGTCGCTCAGGAACGCATGGGGATATGGTTCAGGGATGAGGCCCATCGTGATCGCTTCAACAGGATGAAGAACCACGAAGTGAAGGCCACCAAGTGGGCTTGCCCCATTATATTGAACCAACTCGGTATTTCTGATGACTTCAATTTACTTTGCAATAGAGATGGCCTGCAAAACTTTGTGTACAATGATGTACCTACTTATCGCCGCTTAACCATTGAATTCCTTAGTTCGTTGCAAATCACCGTTAAATTATGGCAAGGAGAGGATACTATTTATTTCCGTCTAATGAACAACAACTACACTTTAACATTATATAAATAGTGCGCATGTTTTAATTTGCCAAACAATGATGTTCATGCTTTACGCGCATCCTTTACTAGCTTAAGTCCTTCCCCCAATCAATACTATAATGGAATGAGCTTCACTACTAGAATAAGCAAGGGAAAGAATATTCAACATCCTACAATTCGGTATTTTTTTCTATGTTACTGATAACACCTTGTAGGCACGTAATGAGTTCACGAGATTCAACGAGGACATCCTAGTCCTCACAAAGGCTGCTTACATCAACTGCAACCTGTCACTCAACTTGGGTGCAATCCTTGTGTGCTACTTGGAGCACCAAGCCTCCCAAAGCCAAGGGCTAATCAGAGGAAAAGGCGCCATCACTATACTTGCCCATGCCCTAGACATCAATCTAGGTGAACTGCAACCCGTACTAGGTGAGACACGTGTTGGTTTCTCCACCTTGAGGGCATGTGGAATGCTCACTAGAAGAGGTGGTGCTTATTACATGCATATTGCTAGAGCTGGGCATATCTACCCCACTCCTATGCCTAATGTCTTTTCTCTATCGAGGAAGGACGTTTGCTATATGATTCGCAGGTTGAGCAACACCAATCCGAGGAAGAGATTCCGGAGGAGGATGAGGACCAAGAGGAGGAGGAATAAGTTCTTTATCAAGAGGAGCATCCACAAACCTGGTTCATTACATACCAAGATTTCTAAGGACTTGGAGGGACTGTGGAGAGGATGCACATCCTCACTTTGAACCTCTAAGAATCAATAAGTAACCTCTCAACTCAATTTGCGAACTAGAGTAACAATTTTTTCCCGCCACCACAATGATTTGAAGGGCTTGCAAAAGCCTAAGCTTGGGGAAGTTTCCTCATGTATCTTTATTTGGTGTTTATTTGCTTTTATTTATTTCGAGGTTATGTTTTTTTGAGTTTATAAGCACTCGTGTTGGTTTCCGCAACACTTTATCTTTAGTTCTTTCTATTTTGCTTTCAAAATTTTCTAGCCAAGCTTTGCTGCCAATTTTCTATTCTTTAAATTCCTTCTCTTAAAATTCACAAAAAGATTTCTCCATTTTTCTGTATTTCCCTCTTTCTTTTCTTTTCGCCTTGAGGTCTTCATATATTTGCAGGAGAGTGGTCGACCTCGAGTTTCCAAGAAACAAATAAAAAAGGAAGAGAGAAGTGCAACCAAACATGAAAGGTATGCCTTATGACTCCCCAGTTTTGAAGTTGAGAAACCCATGCTAGTTAGTAGTAAATGTTGAGATATTATATTGGTGGAGTGAGTCTTTGTGTCATAGTAAGATTTTTCGTTTGCATGGGTATTTAATTGGGCTCATTTTGTTCCAGCTCTCGTAATTAACTAAGACTTGCCTAAAAATTGCTAAACAATTATAATAAGAAAAAGTCTCACAATTTAAGGCTTGGGTGTTGTAGTGCTTAGTCTTGAAGGTTTATTGACTTTATATCTCTCTTTAAAAGGATTTGTTCGATTGAATTAATGTTTAGCGGTTTTTGTGAGCATACCAAAGTTTGACTTGTTAATCATAAGAATGATATAGCTTTATGCGTGTCAAACTTCATAGGATGCCAACAACTTCGCTTGCCTATGAACGATCTTCATGGAGGAAACTCCTAGATTTTGGCTATGAGTTGATTAAACACTTGTAGCAGCAATGCTATAGTGGGTAAGATTCTTGGCACTCCCAGGTAGTTGTAATCATGATGGAATCACTCCTTTGGATATTATGAGTAATCATTATGCAAAAGGAACAAAAACCTTAGTGATGCCACGAGTGTCCTTCCTAGCCCGATGAACTAATTTTTTTTGGCATGCTCTCAATTACTTAAAGACTAAAATTTTTGAAGGACAATGAATAGAAAAGGTAGTGCTTGCAAGGTCTTGATTCATTGATGTGGGAGAATTGAGATACTCTAGTATATATGCTTTTCATGACAACTCTCACACTCTTAATTTACATGATTATACTTTACTGTTCAAAGGCAAGCCTATGAGTTGATTACTTGACATGGAATAAAGTTTACTCGTTTGGATCATCCATGTTTACAATAATTTTGCTACGCTATAAGATGCATGAAACCCGTATGATATGCTTGCCATTACTCTATCTATGCTGAAGTTTCTCGGATTTATGAAGTGGAGGAAACATGAGACTACTAATCATGAGTAAGATCACCATCTCGTTATTTCAGTTTAAATACTGAGTTCCTTTTTGATTTTGGTTTTCTTGCTCGGGACGATCAAGTTTAAGCTTTGGAAGGTTGATGGCTCTGAAATATAGTCATCTACGTCCATATTTAAATTAGATATTAATTATATTCTTGATGAAATATCTCTCTAGACCCTACCACTAATGCTAATATTTAGAGGGGTATGTAATCGTTTCTTTTGTATTTTTCCTGCGCAGATAATGTCGTTTAAAGGAGGGAATCACTACATTAAAGTCAAAGATACGAGATTTTCAACAATCAGAAGAAACCAGGAGCCTTACAACGGAGGCAGAAGCTTTAACAACTAACTATACGGCCGGAGCAAAAATTCCGACCATATAGCTTCGGTCGTATAGTTGGCGTCGCCACCGTTATCTCAAACAAGAACAACTTTTGTGAAGGAACCCCTATATAAAGAAGTCTCGGGCGACGAGAAAACAAGCCAGACCTAGCCAAAAAGTCTCTACCACAAATCACCAGCCACCTCCAGATCTCCAAACTCTTCTCCATCTCCATAGCCATATTCCACCACTTGTAATAGTAGATCTCTTCTCCGATTGGCGACATTGTAAGACTATTGATATCAATCTTATGATTTTCATTACAATGTTTGTGATTGTTGATCTCATCTCTATGTGTGAGTAATTCTCCTTAGGCTAAGTGCTTCGGCCTAGCCATGTAGCAATTGTGCATGTGATTTATCATAGATGGGATCGTGTATTAGTTTGTATGACATGATGATTATTGTATCCTCTCTTGCCTCAATCCAAGGACTTGTCAGGTACCCAAGACCCCGAAGGTTGAGCCAGGTATAGGAAGTATGAGTGATGACTGATCAGCAGGTTGGGAACCCTAGTGACAGAAGGGGTAGTACGACTGTATGTGAGGGATTTGCTTGGGATTAACGGTGACATCACTATGCATATCATTAGTTCTCTTTCTTCTATGGATGAGACTAGTAGGTTATTGCTTTAAGCGGTTGCGGAGACAATAACAATTATGGATGCACTGATCATATATAATTTATCTTGCTCTAACAAGTACACGCATACTTTATTTATATCTTTTATTCCTATCAGATGTTTTGCACAGCTATAGGTGAAACCGAACGCCCTAGACCCTCTCTCTCCATCATCGACAACAACAAAAAGACTCAAACTATTGGTCCGGTAAAAACACAAAAGGAATTCTAAAACTCCCGAAGGTCTGTTAAAGTAACTTCACTATGCATTCGCTTTCCGAGGATTCAATAACCTAGGTCTACTAGGAAAAAGAAGCTACACTACATCCGTAACCCAGATCAAAGGTATCCCGCAGCTTGTTGGGGAGGAGAGGGTCGGGCTCGAGAAGGAGAAGGGGTAGGTGGGGGTGGACCGGATCGAATCGGGGTGGTGGGGTGTTGGTTCGGTCGGTGCGTGCGTGTGTGCATTGCGGGATAGGTTAGGTGGAGAGCTACGCCATGTTGCTGCTGCAGCGGTGGCGGCTGGGGATTAGGTAGGGGCAGGTGGTCTGGGGATTAGGGTTTGGTTCGGTGGCTGTGGGCTGGGTTGCCTTCGGTTAGGCCTTGGGCTGGTTGTTGGCTGCATGGCCCCCACAAAAACATTTTTATTTTATTTCATTTATTTTTAATATACTTTTGCAAATAGTTTTTAGGCAAATAAAAGATCTAGAAAAAGGCCGGGGTTTTATAATTTGAAAAATAAGAAGGGATATTTAGAAACAACCATAGGCTTTTAGAAAATAGTTTTCGACTAAAGATGTATGATGACATGCCGATGCTCAAATGCAATGTGGCATGATGACATAAGCATGCAGTCATGATGATGCAATAATAACATGTAGAAAGTACCAATATAGACTAGCAAGTGGCATTGCAATTGCTAGACAATTGGGATGCTACAGAAATCTGCCGAAAATGCACCGGAGAACGTCCAGAAACAGAGAAATAACGACGAAATTGCCGAAGCAGAGGTAGAGGAGACGGGGGCGAGACGAAACCAAACGATCGGCACAAGGGGGGGTGAGCATGGTGGAACCCCCCGGGTGCGGCCTGTCCAAGCGTCGATCTGGACCGCCCCCTTCCGATCCAACGCTCCGCGATTCCAGTTAACTGCTCCGTCCATCGCGTGTCGTTGCGATCCGTTAGCTTTCGACCCAACGGCTCGCGCGCGCCCGTTGGAAGCCCGTTACACAGATATGTCAAAATTTAATATGCAAGAAACATAAAAAGGAAATAAAATAAATAAATGTAAAATAAAAATAAAAATGGGAGGAAAGGGAAGCAGAAAAACAAAAGGAAACGAAAAACAGAAAGAAAACCCGGAGGGCCGAAAAAATTGGTGCCAAAAAACCGGAGCAGTTGGCTGTGACGCGCGCAGCGACCAAAATGGGCCTGGCCCGCTGCTGGTTGCTCTGGAAGACTGGAATCGAGCACACGCAGCGCTCGAGCAGAGGGAGCAGCAGCGTGCCGCCCGTCCCATCGTCGACGCAGGTAGGCCGCCGCCCGCCCTCATCCCTACCCCGGCTCCATCTCGCCGCCTGCCGTCCTCCCTGCCCACTCTCCAAGCTCGCCCCAACCTTGCTGCAGATGCTTGGAGAACGATTCCTTCCATGCTTCCCCTCTCATGCCAGTACTTTTCTTGTCTCTAGATATTAATCTTCTATGTTTTTGCTGTGCCTGCAGCGCGCACGCCCGCCACCGACGGCTCAGCCTGCAACTCTGACGTCTCCTACACAGCGTGCCGCCACCGACTACCGCCCGCACGCCGGCCACCGACGGCCCCCGGACCCGGCTGCTTCTCTAGGTCGTTCCTCCCCCGTGGACGCCTGCGCCCTGCTGCGTG
Source organism: Avena eriantha (assembly GCA_910589775.1). Taxonomy (NCBI): domain Eukaryota; kingdom Viridiplantae; phylum Streptophyta; class Magnoliopsida; order Poales; family Poaceae; genus Avena; species Avena eriantha. Next base: position 392,467,579 of record OU342741.1, read on the forward strand.
AACTCGGCGGCCGCCGACGGCCTACGGTCCCGCCGCGTGCGCTGTTTGCCGCTTCCGTCAGCCAAGGTGAGCGGAAAGAGTTGTTTAAATTCAGAAGTAAGCACCATCTCTATTTGGGATTCGATTATTGGAAATTGCCTTCTGAAACCGTCTAATCTTTGGCTCCCAGATGACTCCCCCCATCCCCACGGCGGAGGCGGCGCCGCCGCAGTCGTCGTCGACCATCACGGACGGCGCCGTCTACGGCACACTCCCAGGGGCCGAGGCCTTTGCCGTGCACTACCCTGGGTACCCCTCTTCTCCCGCTCGCGCCGTCCATACCCTTGGCGGCCACTCTGCCATCGCGAAGGTACCCCTGAAACCCTCATCCCTCTCGCTTCCGTTAAGTAGGGCAAGCGGAGTGACCTACATCGGCTTGTTCTGGTATCCCCGTAGGTCCGGAGTTTCAAACCCGAGCCCTCCTCCTCCGCGCCCGCCCCCCGTCTCGGGCTGCGATTCCGCCCAGAGGATCCCTATTGCCACCCAGCATTCGGCGAGCTCCGCGCCTCCGCTGGCTTACTCCTTCGCCTCTCCAGACCCAAGGGAGGTTGTGGGCCGCCGCGTGCTGAGGTTGTGGCGCGTGTCCACAGCGGCTACCATTTCGAAGGTGAGCGCTTGAGCAAACCTGTTTGATGAAATGCCATGTCTTTCTTTCACTTATGGCTCTCATGTTCGAAGACTTGGCTCTTTTGACAAGTTAGTAGATGTGCTAGCAGATTTTCCGCCATTGTTCAAATACCAAATTCCGTATCTGATGAGATACAATTAACGAAAATAGGTGATATACGGCTATTGTCTTTGTGAACAATCGGAGAAGTGTTCTAATATGCCTTGCTTGAGTGTAGACACAAGATTTACTCGATAACCATGTTGCCCTAAAAATGCATCATGCCTGGATGAATGCTTATCATTTTGATTGATGTTTTCTTTCAGAGTTCAAAATGAGTTAAACTAATCTAACTTTAGAAGAAATAGCATAGGGGCATGTTTGGGCTGGCACACTGCCATCTTTTCTGCTTATGGTTGTGGACTAAAATAATACTCCCTCTATTTGGAAATAGATGGACGTTTTAGACATTCACGAAGTCTCCATTTTGTATCTTTGACTGTTAGATTTTGTATGCATATGTTAATGGAAATTATGAAGTTCTATATTCTGAAAGTATTTGTTATGAAAAGCCTACTGATACTATTCTCACCTTACATTTTTATTTCATAAGTAACTTTTGGCTGCATGCTTTCTAGGAAGTCATTTATTATGAACGGAGGTAATAATAATGTAAGATACAAAGTTCTCTTTGGTAATCAAATCCCAGTATTACATCCTTCCCAGTCTAGATTCTAGAACAGTTTGTGAATTGCATTTATGGTAAAATAATCTAAAATTAATTTCCTCACACAAGTTTCCCATAAGTTAGCAGCCTTACCTTGCATATTATTTGCAACATAATGATTCTGGAGGCGAATAGATAGCCAAGTACCACCTCCCGTCAAACTATATAAATGAGAAAGTTAAAGGGATATACATGTCAAACTATGCAAGGTGTAATGTAAAGAAATGTCCCAGCATGCCCGTGATTGCGTTCCAGCTGGCCACTGGACAACATCACCTATGTCGTGCCGACACACAAGTACCCAACACCTCTGCGGCACCTGCCCAACACAGTAGCTATGCCACCACACACTGGCAGAGATGACGAAGTAGTATAAAGGTGGCTTGTGCTACAACTGCAACGATCAGTATGTCTGTGGCCATCGCTGCACCCACCCCTTACATGTGCTGTGCGACTTCGAGGAGGACGATTACTTCCGGTAGAATGTGTCCACAGATCATTCTCTTGTTCTACTTTTCATAGCTAGTAGATTAGGATACAGTGTGAATACATGAGGTTGTATCGATTTCTTGCTGATATTCAAGCTTATGCAGGCATGGCAGATTTTCAGCATGTGGTTCCAGTGCATGCTGCTGAAGTGAAAAAAAGAAAACGGTTAGATCGTCCGAATGTTAAAGATGATTTCGGCAGTGGTAGATTACTTTCAGACTTTCTGTCTTTGATGATGCAATTTTCTTAATATTACCATTTCTGATCATTGCTTCTCTCCTGCGTGGCAGATAAGGCAGGAGATCTAGAAACAGAGGATGGAGATGTCATGATGCTGGTACCACGACTTTTCTCAATAAAGGACACTCCTACAAATATAGCGTAAGTGATGCTAATTTCACAGTTAGCAATGAAATGTAATATCGGTTTATTTAACTTTTCTTGATATTTGCATTTCTCTTGATTACTCTAGAGAAGGGAAACGTATGATCTTGAACCTAAAATTTGTTAATAAATACCTGATAAAAAATTACAAAAAGCACATATATGGTGTGTTGGATGCATATATTCTTATGATGCACCATGTGTGAATATTTATAAGTATCTGACTAGTAAAAATGCCCGTGCGTTGCACCGGGAGAACAAAAATTCATGCATCCTAGCGAACCATCTAGGATTACACTTCTCCGCTTTTCCTTCATCGTTGTGCATTTTTCTGTTCCTGACAAACTTTGTTGATTCTAAGAAGATGAGTTTATGAGCCCATCGCTTGCTGCGGCGCATTTCTATTATTGCACATGTCACAATTTTTCATGGTTCATAAAATGCACGTAATTACAACACATTGAAAACATAGCTATGCGGTATTTAGTAAGTAAAATTTTACAGTGCATAATTTAATGTTATATGTACAGAAAGCACAACAAAAAATATATTTCATACAGTATTAAAATAAAAAGCTGTGATGATGTATACGCAGAAATGTATCCTGTATTGAAAACCCCGGTAAGTGTGCGCCATATACAGGGACCGGAGTACTTGAGGTTGTCGGTTAGCCCATTAACACTTGAAGTCCTGAACCAAACGAGACTGTAGGAAGAAAATGATGCTCCCGGGTAAGCCAAAGCCAATCTCAGGTCTACCCTGAATATTGTAGTACCACACCAGGAGCAGAGCTCGATTTGTCCAAAACAAAGGTCACTTCCTCAGTCTCAGTCTCACTTCTCTCTCTAAATTCCCCCAGATGGTCGAGCCTCCCATGTCCTTACCCACGTAGCTGCCGATGCACCCTATCCCGCGCCGCGACAACGGCAGGACCCATCTCGGCTTCCAGCCGGCCGTGCGCTAGAGAAATTTTTTAATCTGCTTCAGATTTCAACGAAATAAACTTTGTTGATGAAAATAGAGTATACGCTACAGGCAGCTGCTAGAGAAAAACTTGAATCTGCTGAAGGTTTCTACGAACTAAACTCTGCCGACGAAAACAAAGTATAGGCTACATGACACTCATATTCAGAGATTTACTTTGCTACAGGCTGAAAATTACTGCTCTCTATTGAATAGACCCTCCAAAAAAAGAAAGAGATGCGGCTTGTTCCCTACATGAATAAGTCATTAGCACCTTGACTTTCAGTGTATCGTCCAACTGCATCTAGGTGGTATCTAGGTGATATCTACACACCCTATTGATCCATGATCTCGGCATGCTTCCACCCCATACCTCTTGGTTAACATGTCAAAACACTTCAAAGCATGGATCGACCAGTATAGATGAACGCCTTTAGCACAGTCAGGAACGTAATGCCATTAGGCCAGACATTGTCCAGCTCCATATATACGCCTTAAAAGCAACATCTCCATGGCCATGAAACTTATACGCCGATACTTGGAGCTCCAGACAACCACGTCGCGCTCTTCCACCATATCGAAAACCCTCTTCGTCCCAATCACACCTCCATGAGGGAGCTGCGGAGGTCGCAAATCACAGAGTGTCGTCCGAACCGCCAAGCCATGCACCTCCCTCACAAAGCTCAGTCGTCCTAGTGTGGCCACGGCTCCTGGCAGCGCGTGGCGTCGACGGCGAGGGCATGGAGGAAGGTCACAGCAGATCACGATAGAGGACTTGAGGGAGCAGAAGACGCAGTTGATGGACGGGTCTTGCAGGTTCTTGCTAGTTAATAATATTTCCGCCCAAATTTATGCTGCTTCTCCCGGGAAAGTTAGAGAATGCCATGCATCCTAGGGTGGTTGGCTTGCATCCGGAGCGTAACAGCTAGAAGACCTCCTTGTCGGATTTGCCAGTGCCTGCTGCTATCCTAGGGTTTTCGGTTAGGAATCGAGGAGGGAAGACATATTGGTTCGATGGGATATGCGATTCGATCTGATTTCGATTCGATGGGAGGCGGCCTCGCCCTCGCCTATATCGCCCAGATCGTTCCTGGAACAAACGCCCGGCACGTGGTCGACGACGAGATCTCAGCATGTCATGTCGCCCTCGTGGTTGCTAGTATGACCAAGGCTACCACAGGCCTAACGTAGGTTTCCTCCGACGGTCTGATCTTATCTTGTACCACGTGGATATGGGCAGTGGAGGCCTTCCGGCGACAATCTAAGACGAGCGCTGCTTCCCCAAGATCCTCCATCGTTCCAGTGAGCCGTCCAGATCGGCATACCTGACACCCTCCATTGTTGTGGGCCCTCATCTTCTTTGCTTGTTCCATCGATTGATGGTCATGGGTTAGAGCAGGCATTGGTAGCTTTTGTCCCGATCGATCGACCCTGTCTCCTAGCAAGAATCAGTAGCTTTCGTCTTGGTCGATCGACCTTCTATCCCTGATCTCACGTGGATATATAGGGCACCAGGAGGTGGGAGCTAGGAATATATCCGATCGACCTTCTCTCCTTTATCTCTCCTAAGGCATGTATATCAGATCGACTTGGAGTTCTTTTTTTCAACGATAGCCTAAACCGCCTCCATCTTGTGGGGAGGTTTTGGATGTTACGTTCGAGAGGGTTTTTTCGGCGGTGGGGAGAAAAATAATAATCGAACAGGTATAATGGTAGCCTCGAGTAGTATGCGATTTGGTGGGAGGGCAAAATCGTCCTAAAAAGTGTAGGAACGGTGAGAAACGCTCCTTCCTTTATTATTTGGTATATATAGATATGCTGCTGATACATCAAATATCTGCTGGGTATGTAAAAAAATCATGGGATATATCTGTGCCTTGAAACATTTTGAAGACAAAACATGCTTTATAGATTTACTGTGTACAGCTTCTAATTGAATAACTCATTGTGGAAACATACCGAGTGAGGGATGTCTGGTTTTTTATTTATCATCTGCAGTAACTAGTCTCTTTAGCTTTGTGCATTGAGATTGCTTCCTTTTCCCTAACGGAAAAGGAATGAAAGTAGGTGCATTTTCCTATAAGTGATTTCCTGTCACACACATGACTTTTGGTGACAAATGTCCTTCATCAGCACAGTTTTTCCCATGGTCAATTACCCCGTCAAATGACTCATAATGTCAGTACTGTGTTGTAAGGCATCAACAGTACTCTCAGAATTGTTCAGAATCCGCCCAAAATCTTCTTGAATAACTTAAATAAAACATGTTAGTCTGATCTGCTCATAAATGATACAAAAAGCATCTAAATCATTTGCGGCCAAAAGCGGAGCTATGTTGTTTACAGACCTTCTGGAATTAGCTGTACTAGCTTGTTTAAGGTTCCGTCATTTTCCTATATTATTTGTATGCGCGGAAAACAAGATATCATTTGAATATTGCTTAGTAGTGTCTGCTGTAATTTTGTAGGCTTCTACCATCGTCCAATGCACTATCCAAGAGCATGCAAAGGGGAGTTGTACAACATCAGTGGGAGGTATATCCTCCTTGCATGGACTTCTTCTGTTGTTTATCTCTTACAGGCTCTCTAGGTTTTCGTGAATGTCTGCTGCAATGTTTTTGAGAAAACGCAAAAAGCCTTTGCGTTTCATTATATCGAAAAGATAGAGTTCGATTACATGCCTCCTAAGAGGTTAACCCGGCACACACACACAGGGAAACGCACTAGTGTACATCCCATGTTGTTGGCACTATGTCACTAAGGCCTTCTGCTCCTGCCAGGATCCAAGCTGCCGCCTCGTCCTTGATCTTGGCAATCAGCACCGATATGGAGGGCTGTGCTCTATCAAAGACGCAATCGTTACGATGCTTCCAGATCATCCAGGGGACAAGAAGCGCCGCCGAGGCCAGTCCCCTATGCATTGACTTCGGGATGTTCCTCTTAGCTTCAGTCCACCATTCGAAGAGTGAGCTCTCGTGGGCTGGCAGGGAGCAAGTCATGCGCATCCAGGCGAGGGTCTCATGCCAAATCTGGTGAGAGAAAGGGCAACCAATAGTGAGGTGATGCATTGTTTTCATAGTCTGGTCGCAGAACAGGCAGCGCGGGTGGTGTTGTAGCTGTCTCCTGGCGAGTCTCTCCGCAGTCCAGCAGCGATCCATGTTAGCGAGCCAATGGAAAAATTTGATGCGGTTGGGCGCCCATGTTTTCCAGATGAGTTTCCAGGACGCCGAGCTGGTTGAGCCATGGAAGGCGGCGAGGTATGCCGATTTGGCAGTGTACTCTCCACTCGCCGTCCACTTCCAAATGAGCTTATCGGGTTCCGCGGATAGGACTGTGGGGGAGATGAGCTGCCACAACTGCAGATATTGCCCTACCTCGGCAATGCCCAGAACGCCCTGGATGTCCTGCGCCCATCTATTCTTGTCGAGTCCATCAGTGACTGTGCGCGTCTTGCGGCGACGCTTGGGGACGCAATCAAACAGTAGTGGCACGATCTCGCGGATGGACCGCCCTTGGATCTAATGATCCTCCTAGAATTTCGCTGTCCGTCCGTCTCCTAGTTCTGTGAAGGTGGAGGCGAAGAAGAGGTCCTGCTCCTTGGGGGTGAGCCGCAGATCTAGGCCGCTCCATGCTCGATTGCTGTCAGTTTTGCTCAGCCACTGCCAGCGAAGGCGCAGCGCGGTGCTCTTGTGCCCCAAGTCGTGCACCCCAAGGCCTCCTAGCGAAGTCGGCCGGCACACACGTCTCCAGCTGACGTGACAGCTTCCACCCTTGGCGGCCTCCCGACCCTCCCAAAGGAAGCCAAGCTCAATCCTCCCCATGGCGCGGAAGGTCTTCTTCGATGGAGCAAGGACTAGCAGCTGGTGTGTGGACATTGCACCCAACACAGATTTCACCAATGTTAGCCTCCCGGGCTTCTGCACTAGTCGCGCCTTCCAGGTTGACAGCTTTCCTGCCATTCGGTCAATCAACGGCTGCATCTGAGCCGAAGTTGGCCTACGCAGCGTGAGGGGGATCCCGAGATAGGTCAGTGGAAACTCCACGATTGGGCATCCAAGCGGCATGAGCACAGGTGCTGCGACCTCCGTGTCGCATCTGATAAGCGTTGCAGAGCTCTTGTTGTAGTTCACTTGCAGGCTCGAGGATTGTCCGAACAACTGTAGTATTGCCTTCACTGCCGCGACGTCGCTGTCCTTGGCATGACAAAATAGGATCACGTCATCTGCATATAGCGAGATCGATGGAACCGTTCGGTGGGGGTGTAGCCGCTGTAGGATGCTGCACTCGATCGCCCGCAACACCAGTTTGCCAAGCGACTCCATGGCGATGACGAATAGCTGCGGTGACAATGGATCTCCCTGGCGCAGTCCTCGGCGGTGCTAGATGGGAGGGCCAGGCTCGTCGTTCAGCAGCACTTTGGTATTGGCCGATGTGAGCATAATCGATAGCCATCCCAAGAACCGGTCTCTGACACCCAGTTGCCGTAGCACCTCGAGAAGGAAGGGCCATGACAGGGAGTCAAAGGCCGCGCAAGATCAAGTTTCAGAAGGACTCGAGGGGCGCTGAGGTGGTGTAGCATGCGCGTAGACTGACGGACAAGCATGAAATTGTCGTGGAGGCTCCGCCCGGCGATGAATGCGTTCTGCACCGGGCTCACGATGTCAGCGAGCTTGGGGGCGAGGCGGAGGGAGAGCATCTTGGCGACAAGGTGGATGAGGCTTATGGGCCGGTAATCGCTGAGCTGGCTCGCGTCAGGCCGTTTTGGGAGGAGTGTCAGTAGGGCCCGGTTCAGTTTGGCGAAGCCTCTGCCTCTCAACTCGTACAACTGCTGGAACGTGGCGCCCAAATCATACTTGACTGTGTGCCAGCATGCTCGCACAAACTCAGCCGTGAAGCCGTCGGGGCCAGGTGCCTTGCGCGCGGGAAGTCTCTTGATCGTGTCCCATATCTCCTCCAGCCCAAAAGGTGCGTCCAGGCCGTCTAGGTTGCCAGCGGGTTTCTAGCATCTGCTCGAGCTCAAGAGTGTGCTCCCGTGTCATCTCGGTGCCCAGCAGGTTGTCATAGTGGTGGAACGCAGCCTCAGCCATGTCGCGATGTTCTGACAGAACGCGGTCCCCAACTTGCAGGCTCTGGACTCTATTCTTCTGCCGCCGATAGGTGCATTGGCGATGGAAGAACGTCGTGTTGGCGTCGCCGTCCTTCAGTGCCGCAATGCGGGCGCGCTGGCAGGCGATCGTCCGATCGAGCGAGGCAAGCCCAAGGTAGGATACTTTGGTCTGTCGGTGAAGCCAATCCTTAGCAGCGGTTAGTGTTCTGCCCTCTTGCGCCTTGTCAAGGCGCAGCAGCAACTCCCGGGATAGGGCGATCCTGTGGTGAACGTTGCCGACCGTTTTCGCGCTCCAACTAACTTCCGAGCCGTGGCCTGCATTCTGAGCGCAAGTTGGGTAAAGGGGTCCGGGTCCTGGACCAAGTGCCATGCCTCCGCCACGGTCTCCTGGAAGCCATCTTGCTGGATCCAATAATCCTCGAAGTGGAACCGTCGATTCATTAGGGGCACCGGCGCGCAGTCGAGCAGCAGTGGGCTATGGTCCGAGACGACCGAGGCGAGGCAGCGTAGGTGGCACTCGCCGTACAGCTCCTCCCAGTCCGCCGTGCAGAGTACGCGATCTAGGTGCACAAGCGTCGGCGGCGATTGTTCATTGGACCATGTGTATCTGCGCCCATTTAGGTAAACCTCTTTCGAATCTGCCCATCATATGCCTATTCAGGTGGCAGTTGTTCTTGTCCTCGTCCTTGTATATCATGTTGAAGTCGCCACAAATCATCCATGGTTCATCGCAATCCCCTCTCACCTCCTTTATCTCGTTGAGGAAGCTGATCTTGTCCGCCTCCTCTTGCGCCCCATACACCACAGTGAGCCACCATGGGGAGGTGAGGCTCGTGGGATTGGCAACCCTGGCAGATAGTGTTCAAGGAGACGGTTTGATAGGAGAGGGTCACTACTCGACTATTCCACGCCAAGAGGATGCAAGGTACACGTAGTCGTCAAAGTCAGGACCCAATGCCTCTAGGATGATCGACGTACATAAGAGCTCCACCTTGGTTTCTTGGAAGCATACGGTCGAAGCTCTTGCCGTGGCCACAAGGGAGCGGATAGCGATCCGTCTAGCACACGAATTCAGCCCACGAACATTCCATATAATGATGCGAAGTCTGTGATCCATAAACAAGATTTCGTCAAATGGTGGAATGATCCACGCCTAGATCCCCACAGGGGCATCACTCGACGGCGCGCCATTTTGCAGGACATCGTTGGGCAGGGTGTGGCCTAGGAGCGCGGCGATGGCTGACAGGATAGGGAGGGATATGGGCATCGCGAACACGTCAGCGTATGCCTGCATCTCCACCTTTGTGACCTTTTGATCGATGGCAATGGCGCCTAACGTGCGCATGAGCTGCACCTGGGCACGTCGCTCGGCAGTGGGAGCCCCTGTCTTGGCTGATGCCGATCTGCCGCGCCGCGGGGCGAAGTTCAGCGACTGGCGTCGAGGCCGCTTCTCCGGTGTTGGCAGAACGACATTGATCTGCTTGGTGGCCGCTGCAAGGAAGGCCCCGAGCGTCCATTGCACTAGGGGTGCCGCGCTGGCGGCGCGCTGACGCGGCGCCGTTCGTAGACGAAGCGTGGTGCTGTCCGGGGCATGGCTCTGCTCGTCGTGCGCGATGGCGGGCTAGCAACATCTGTCCCAGTTGAAGGGCTCGTGGGCCTTGGGGTGCTCGGGCTAGTGGGCCTCTGCAAGATCTAGATCCGCGGGGGTGACCTGGCTTCAGGTACCGGGGTGACCGCGTCAACCCTAGCATTGTGCGTCCCGGTTGCTGGGTCCGTGTCGTGCAGCGGGGTGCCAGTTTGTCTTGGGCAAGACGATGAGGAGGGAGAGGAGTTGTCGATCCCAAAGCCTACAAGTGGCCCGACAACAGATCATCCTGGGGCGCGCGGCTGGCAGGGGATTGCGGTTCCTGTGTCTCTGGTACCTCGCTCTGCATGGAAGCGCCCTCCACCAACTCCCTGTCCTGATGCGGTGGTGATGCCTGATTGGCCGACGCGTCATCGTGCGTAGCGGGCGACCCAACGTCTGGATCCGTCATGGGGACCGTGGGGGACGTGGACGGCTCCACAACCACGCGCGATGAGTCAAGGGGTGCGGGCGACCGGTCATCTGGCTGCTGCAGTGGGCCCGGAGGGACAAGTTGCTTTGGCGCAACATCTGCCAGATTTTGGCGTGTTGTTGCTGTTTTTGGCGTCGTCTTCTTCCGCCTTTGCGGCGGCGGCCGCCGCCACTGATCGTCCAAGGCGGCATCTCCCTCTCTCCGGCGATCGGTGGTGACGGTGTGGTTCCCGGCCATCTGGCGTCGCAGGCGACACCGTCTGCCCGGCCCCGACCCTGCTGCATCCAACCAGCGGAATCCACGACCATGTCGTCCTCGTGCCCTGATGGGGCCTTGTTGGTGCGCCGTCGCTTGCGACCGGGCCAGCGCCGCCCTCGCCCCCACGGCCAGGCCGATGCCCCGCTTCGCTCAACGCGTCCACGTCGATTGCGGCCGTGATGATCCGGATCGATATAGGAAACGTTAGGACACGGGTTTCTGCCGGCGTCGCAGGGGTACACGCGGGCAGCTGCCCCACGATCTCCAGGATTGCTTCGGTCTTGATCTCCTTAGGGTCATGTGCGCGTCCAGTGAGGCGGAACGTGGCGAGGTCCGAGCGCGACTTGGTGCCCGGATGAACGCTCAATCCAGACGCTGCCGCCCAGCAGGTGCTCCGCTGTCGAGCGGTGCCAGACGTGCGCTGGTATGCCACGGAGTTCGAGCTCGACGTGGTAGTCCAGGTGCTCGACATTGGCGTGGGCAAGCTTGCACCATGGCCTCATCGACAGGGAGAAAGCGGGGTCCTTGAGGAAATGATCGCCGGAGACCTTGTCGAACGCGATCTTAGAGTGGAAGGTGACGAGGAAGTCCTCAGGGTGATGGAGGTGCACGGTGAAGTCGCCTTTATGCAGCTCGAAGCGCGCGTACATGATCCGCTCGACCTTCCCGATGGAAACCCTCGGCCTGGTGCCGGTTATGGACGCAACCATCGCAAGCTTGAGGACATCCTCAGCCTCTGCCATCTCCACTATGCGCGAGATGATGACGCGCGTCGGCGCCGGTGGTGTCGGAGCAGAGGTCGCAGGGGCCGCGGCGGGCGGTGTCGGGTTGGGGCGTTGGGACGGCACCATGGCGCGGGCGTTAGGCGACGAGGTGGCCGACGCAGGGGCAGCGCGTTCGTCTCCCGGTGCGGCGGGGTTGCCGGTGCGGGCGCGCGCCAGGGTGGAGCCGGGGGCTGCGCGCGGGGGAGAAACCGAGCGCTCCAGCTCGTCGCGCAACTGCTAGGATTCGTGGCCGACGAGCAGGCACTTGCGGCAGCGCACGTCGTTGGTGCAGCTGCGCACGATGTGGCTAGGCTCGAGGCACTTGTAGCAGAGGGTGGCGGCGCCGTGGAGGTGCGGGGGTGAGGAGTTCCTACGCTGGTCAGCGTGGCGGGACGGCGGCGAGTTCCGGCTCTCCTGGCGGCGCTCGTAGAGGTGTTGGTTCTTGCGGCGAGGCTGCCTGAACCCCTCCTCGTCCTCAACGCCGGTGCTGGTGCCGACGCAGTGGACCTCGGAGCAGGGGCTGACGCGCTCCTTGGCCAGGACGCGTTCCCCGGGAGCGGCGCGAGGCGTCGCGGTCACCGGGGAGGTCACAGCGGCCATGGCAGGGCTCGGGGAGGTGCTGCGTGCAGCCTCGAGGTAGGAGCGGCCGCCCGAGGTGCCCTCAGATCCGGTCCAGCGGCTCCCATGGCCGTGGCGGCGGCTGTCGCCGGAGGAGGAACTGGAGGCCGACATGGCGCGGAGGGACAGAGGGGGCTGGGGGAGGGGAAGCTGCCGGCGGGGGTCGTCGGCGGCGGGAGGGGTGGGGCTGGCCTAGGCTACGGGGAGGCGGGGGAGGTTGCCTCTAGAATCGTGCAACATCCTGCTTTTCCTCGTCTGCTGCAATGTAATTGTGCCATTTCTCATTTTACTTTTTTGCGTGAACTGTACCCGGTTCTCCATTGCCTAAGAATGCTCTAAATAGCAGTAACTGCTCAGCAACATGCCACCCAATCTGGAAATGCTTTGAAGCGGTTTAACAGTTACATATACTTATATTCATGTGAAATTGGGATTTCTTTACTTAAAAATGGAGTTGGTGAGTGGTGGTATGCTCAGCATCTCTCCTGTTCCACCTTCCTTCAAAATAGGATATCTAAACGAGTTACAACTGTGAAGTATGATATTTATTTGTCTGTAGCAAAGCATGGAAGTTCAGGTAGTCATAGAAAATACACACAACTAAACAATGAGTTCTGAATTTATATAATGTTTCACATGTGGGCATTGCTAGGGTTTTACTCCATATCAATGTGTCTTCTGTTGTGCTGTCAAACCCACTTCCTTGATAGTTTCTTGACGAAGCCAATGTGTTATGTGTATCGTCTTGAGGAAGCCCTTGTTAACCTCACCAAGGAAGCCTCAAAAAAGAGCAATTCAGGCGCTATATGCCTAGGCTCGCTAAACCGCTAACCTGTCAAGGCCAGCTAAACTACTATCAAGGTTGCTAAACCTTTAAATTTTGTGCTGTGTATTGCGTGAAGATAGACTGAGGCTGTTATTCAGGAAAGTGTTTACTTCCCTGTCTCATTTCTCCTATATTTCATTTTATTACACTACATCATTTGCCGAATAGGTAAATATGTCAAACTATGCAGTGACTTTGACTCTACTTGGTGTTGTAACATTTATCACTTAGGCGGCGGGTAGATGGTAACCATTTATCGCTTGGAAATTGCTCATACTGACCATGGCTCTATATCATATCTTGCTGGTTTATGATTTTCTTTTGCGATGGATGCTGAAATTTCTGTAGAGTTATAATCAATGTTTGTTACATAGGCTGCCTTTGCCTTCATAGTACTATTTTTTTTGCGTATGCAAACATACCACTGAAAGTGTTTCTTCTTGCTTTCGGGGTCTCTGTGTTACCAGGCTTACTTCAATAACATTTTGGACATTTTTACTACTACCTCTTCTCATCCTGCTGCCTCCTCCATTGCCTTCTCTTTCCCATTGTACTTAGTATGAATTGGCTTGTTGACTGAATTAGTTATGGCTATTTTTCTTTGTTTGCAGATGGATATTGAACCAACCATTTTGCTTCCTTTCAACATTCAAGATATCCTTTATTTACCATTGTACCATCAAGTTTTGTGTAGGTTTTTATTTATAATAATAGGACAATATCTTACATGTTACTCTGGGTTTATGTAATGTTAGGATCTGCCACTTGAGTTTAAACATGTGTCACTAGTGTGCAGTGCCACTTTTAGCAGTGGTGTGACTTGGTCTGAGGTAAGACATGTGGCATGACCTGGGTGTAGGTAGCTGATAGCTCGCTCTTTGGTCGGCATTGGCACTATCCTCAAATCAAGTCGAGGTGTACTAACTACTAAGTAATCACCGAGCATGGGTATTTCTTTTCACACCGTTGCCATTGAAAGTGAATCAAATCATTACTGGCATGCTGTCGGTACCAGGAATAGGGAAGGTCGAGTTTAAACATTGCCCACGGGAAACTTATGTAGTTGCTCATACCTTGGCTAGGTTTTGTTTTGATTCTAAAAGTTCGTGTAATTGGGTCGATGAGCCCCCTAGATGTATCGTGAGAGAACTTATAGATGATGTAATTGTTATCTAATATCAAGAAAGTTGCTGCGGTGGCTTTCCCTAAAAAATCATTACTGACATGTGTTTCCTGTAGCATATACAAAAATATACAAACTTAGGTGGCAGATCCAACATTTTTGTTACGATAATTACCGCCATGCAAGATCATAGACGACACCGAGGCACGATGTTTGGTAACGCAGTTCGGCATACGCCTACTCTGCGGGGCATGACTACGGGCGCTCCTCCCCAAGATACCGCAACGGCCGCCCTAGGCGCCGGCACAAGTCGCCGGCTCCCCCTGCGAGCCTATTGCTATCAAGTCGTCATAGGTTACATCGTGCAGCATCCCTCACATTATATGGGAAGCCTAGGCTACAAGAGTCCGACTCTACTACTACTCGTAACCTATCCACACATAATACAACTCCAAGTCCAAACGTAACCCAACTCGTACATAATATTCGACACAAATACAACAGCAGTCTGAGTGGCATATAACATATTGCCATTTGTGTGTGTGTGTGATATAATGAAGTAAGCCTAAGAGGAATGGGAAATCAAGAGCTGAGCAAACAATTAAAAGTAGGCCAAAATAATGAAAGAGACCAAAATGGAAAAGAACGATTTTCGCATCAGCAGTTGTGACACATAACAGTAGTGCCCTATGTTTTTTGCCATAAATGATTATTTAGCTTGAAAACTTGCTGTTCCATTATGACCAATACTCTGTTGTTCTGACGTTGGTTGTCCATTATTTTTCTTTGCAAGAGGATTTCTGTTCAAATGTACTTCTGTAAGACACGCATCTTAGATATTCTTCCCAGAAAATAAATTATCTTTCTCACTTCCCTAATCTATATTGCATTTCCACTCCTCTCAAATGTTGAGCATGGCGTAATTTACAATATTGTTCTTGTTACCTTAATTGTCATTTACCTGTTCCTAAGAAGATCAACTGGGAAGACCACATACCGAAGAATTCATCAGAGTGGGATTGGCAAATGGCTGTGTGCAAATTGTTTGACGAACGTCCTGTGTGGCCAAGACAGTCACTTTATGAACGTTTGCTTGATGATGGTGTGCAGGTGTCAATAGGCCAGTTCAAAAGGTTTCATTATTTCTTTTACTTTTGCTGACTCGACTTGTCATTTAGGACTTTAGATATGTTTTAAATGTTTTTGAACTATCATGCTCTTCATTTGTAATGTTTCCTTTGTGCTTGCTCAGCCTTCTGTTTAAAGCTGGATACTACTTCTCTACTGGACCCTTTGGTAAATTCTGGATCAGAAAAGAATATGATCCTCGTAAAGATCCCGAGTCACGAATGTAAGCACAGCTGTTTTATTAACTACTTATTCGACACCCATTAGATATTCCCTAGACAGTAGAGCCTGTTTCTAAGCACTAATCTACTTTCTTATTTGATATCTATTAGATGATCTGCAGACAATAGATCATATTGCTTATTGTAGTGAAGCGAATGCTTTTGGTGTTCCTTTTTTGTGCTGCAAATATCAGTGACTATAAAGTTATCATTTCTTGTGCAGAACCTACGAAGTATGAACTACCCCCAAAAATATTTCGGATGAGTATTCTAATATGAAACATTTACAAGTCTTATTTGTCTGAACTGTATATTAGACAAATAGCTGTACACTTTCATCGTTAGACTACTGCTATCATTTTAGAGAAGAGCATAAATGTGGTTGTTTAGTATATATGGATAATGTGGTAATGCGCTACTTAATTAGAAAGTGCAAAGGAGAAGGAAAAAAATATTACTAGATGGTCTTCTCAGATAAAGTATGCAACTGAAACATATTCTCCAAAGCTTATTAGAATTGTGTCTGTTGCCTGAGGTCGCATTGTTGGATAGGTCCCTGGTTGGTTTAAAGTTCAGATTAGTGAAAACTGTCGAATTTCAATCCGCTGTCAGATTTGGATGTTAGAGCAGCATATCTCTATGTCCTGGTGTCTTGGTTCAACAACATATCTTGTCCAATGTTAGTAGCATGCTAGCGATCATATTATAACACTTCCACAAAAGTAACATGGTAGAAAAATCAAATCCTGTTAACTAACAGCGATGATCAAATCTACTTCCTAACTAGCATCCATCATATTCTGAGAAGCCCTTCTTTGATGAGTTCTTTATCTTGAAAAGTAACGTCTTCCATCTATAAGTAGAAGAAACTTCGTCAAAATCATTCTTTAGCTTTGTTACCAAATGTTCCAATAACCCGGAATAACCAACTCCTAGAAACGAGTATATTCATAGCTAGGTTTCATGCAGCCAAAATCTTTCGTCACGTCTTCATTTCATTCTTGTTTTGGAACTATATTTTTAGCAGGTTTAGAATCTTTTAAAACTGCTCTTCTTGTGCTAGATATCAGAGAATTGATTTCCGCATGCCTCTTGAGCTAAGGAATCTTCAAAAGAAAAAGCACTGTGGGTGAGTTATATTATTCTTTTAGCTTGAATTTTGAGTATATCGCCACGATATTTTAAAGATCTAGCTCTCAGTTGCCCCAGGTTTCTTGTATTAGTGGATTGTTGTAAAAATACTCATAGTTATTCACTATGAAGTAATACTTGTCTTTTGCAACCAAATGTTCATAGTTATTCACTATAAAGTATTATGTTAGCCTGATTGTCGTAGAAAAGGTCAACACTTGTGTTTTGTTATGGTGCATCAGACTTCGAGTTTTCTGGCATAGTTATTGTGAACATAGTTGTTGCCACCCTGCCACCTTGTAGTAATTGAGCTGGACTTTGTAGAGAACTTGAATGTAATTAATTGTGAAACTGCCGTAATGGGTACGTGGATCAAAAGTTATACATGGTTCAGGTACTAATCTCAAACACTACATGCATGTACAGATCGCAAAAAACTGTCTTAGCCATATTCTAGTTCTCTACTAAGGGTTTCTATTTGATAACTCTTGAAATGTAGATCTACTAATGCATGTTCAACTTCGATCTATCAAGGGTTTCTGTTGAACTATTGGGTCATTGGAAATCACTAGTATGATTAGTCCATGAGCTATGTAATATAATCCCGATGTCCAAATATGTCAAACAGATGCTTATTAGCTCTTCACTTTCATCTGCATCAATCCAGTTGAACATTTATCTGGATGAGTCTGCCCAAATATGTATAGTTCGTCACTTCCAGTTCTCCAGATGATTGTGTTGTCCAAGGCCTGTTGTTGTTGTTGTTGTTGTTGTTGTTTTGTCCATGAACGCGGGTTCCGGATGACATTGTTTAAGTGCTTCTCTCTTTGAATAAGAAGGCCTTTACAATTGCTGCATGTGTTTCTGCCCCCTGCTTATACATTTTTTTCTTTTTGCATTTAAGATCTGAAAAGTGGTCAGACATGTGCAAGCTTGAAAGGATGCCATCGAAGAGTTTCATTTTCCTGCAATTATGTGAACTGAAGGACGACTTCATTCAAGCAGAAATTAGAAAACCTTCTCATCAATCGACTTGCTCAGTGAGTAACTAAATATTTGTTTTGAGGCTTTCTTGGAAAGGAAGAACATAAAAAATGTATGGGCATAACACTTTTACTATTACTTATCTACTCGTGTCGTTGAGGGTGAATCAACATTATGTGGTTCATTGGGTGGACTCTGGCCTTCAGAAATCTATTTTTCGAAGTATAGTTATGAGTTATGTCATGAGCTCCTTGTACAGTCATCTAAATGGTAGAGACCAGCTAGTAATATGGACTTTCACTGACCACTTTGCCTGCTTGCATACTTTCACTGGCCACTTTCAATGTGTACCAAGCTTACTCCTCTTTTGCTATTATCATTATCTGTGAAATAATCTTGATCTAAGCTTGTACCAACAGTCCTTTTTGTCATAAACTAACTAACTCCTATTTAGCGTTCGACAGGTTGGTTTTCTAAGCCAATGATTGAAACCTTGAGGCTACAACTGAGCATAAGGTTCCTCTCATTATGTCCTATTGAAGATGCAAAAAACATTTTGAGGACTAACCATGAACGTATTGAAAGGATGAAAAAGCAGGAAGCCATTTCCAGATCTGAGAAGCTGAAAGAAAGAAAAGATGTTGATGAAGGTTTATTCAGTTTCATCTTACTTTAACACTATCCTAATGCATATTTGTTTAATCCGTATGGGCTCTGGCCGCTGTGCACTCTCCACATAATGTATGGTTTGCTTTTCACGTTTTGTAGACCTCTTAATGAGCGCAGTATGAATATATTACTGTCCGGATGGCTCAGAACATTCCTTATTGAGCTAACTATGCTGCTTGGATGGCTCTGTCAAGCTGTAATTTTGTTCAGACATAGATTTTATGAACCTAACTTTATGTGCAGCTATTGTTGGTTTGGGTACATGTGAATGTACGAGAAATTCCTAAAAGTTACTAGTAGCACTAACACCTTAGAAAAATTGAACTGAGCAGAATCTTCACAATCTTCCTTTTTGTTTGCAGTGAACACGTTATCTTATTTCTGCACACAGTTTTGCTATGCACATCTAACTTGTTCTAGTACTATGCTTTTATAGTACACTTTTAGAAATATACAAATATACTTCTTCTGTTCATGAATATAGAACGTTTTGGCAGTTCAATTTGAGCTGCCAAAACGTCTTATATTTAGGAACGAAGGGAGTACATGCATGCTAGCATGGACATTTTTGTAACTTTAGATAGGCATGATACAAGTTCAGGTCAGTTGGTAGCCCGTGTGTTTGATGACCATATTGTTTGTTCTTCTTCATTATGGATACCTAAGCACACCCATGCTTGTTAAATCTCATTTATTCTGCAGAAGCACCTGGCAAACATGCTGGATCTGAGGATCAAGTGGACACTAACAACTCTGACAGTGAAGCTGTTGATGACGATGAAGAGGAGGATAAAGAGGAATCAGATGGTTATGATTCTCCATCCATGGTATGCCACTACTTGCACCAATTTCCTACATATGGTGCTGCAAAAACTAATCCTTTAATATATGTACGTAGGCCGAAGATGTTCCTGATTTCACCTTACATGGTTCCTGTATCCTTAATACAATTCATTTATCATTTTTTTATTTCTCATAAGGAAAAACTACTACGTTGTTCCAACTTCTCTGCCTGGGTGATGGTGATTGACACTCATTTTTTCTAGGTTTTAAGGTAGCAATAAAAGTATTATGTTGGTTAACAAACAAAACAATCACAGCACATAGGCTACAGTTACACTCACATTCTGCAGAAATTAAAACATGAGTTGGTATGAGTAGGTAACTTGTAAGTGACTGATCTTCCCCCTCACTCCCCAACCCCTTGAGAATATTATCTTTATGGTAACTTACATCCTTGCATAAGATTGAGTGTCAGTTGTTTTGTGTTCCAAAGACAACACAGATTCACGACTGAGTTTTAACTTTCAGTTTGTGGCAAGACAAACAACTGGACTCTGGTTGCTTAGCAAACTCTGGTTGTTTTTCCTTTCTTTTAAATCTTTCAAAAATTTGAGTAAGCAGATTTTACATTTTTTAGGTTGCAGTGATCATTTGCGATTTATTGGTTGATCACTGGCTGGTAACTGACGTTTTTCTCAACCCTTGATTCAACTTTTACATGGTTATATGCATTGCGTTGAAATTACTTTTGTTCTTTTTGATACATGCGTGCTCATGATTTACCTCAAAATCTAATCTTCCCATGGATGAGGTCCGAAATTGTTTTCCTATAAAAAGTATCAGACACACTTGGAGAAGGCTTGTCCACTGGATACCTTGAGGAGGTGTTGCGCAGCTTCCCACTGAATGAAGATGGCCAGGATAAATTAGGCGATGGCCTTAATGATGCTGAATTAAGTGATGGAGAGTTCGAAATTTTCGAACAGCCCAGTGACGATGAAGAGTATTCTGATGGTTAGTAGGTATTTTTGGGGGAGTGGCAAGCCAACCTCGAGTTGAATTTTACAAGGCTGACGACGACAAAATGTTGCCATTACTTTGCTTATTAGATTTTCTTGCTGCATATGCTATAGAGCTTGTTTAGGATTTAATAGCAGATTATTAGATATCAACAGATTTGGACGAAGCTAGACATTTCTGTTAGACTATATGTTTACCTTGTAAAACAAGTTGATTAGGCGGCTAGGGTTTAGGTTGATTGAGGCCGAGTTTGTTTGTGACTTAGGCCTATATTTACTCCTTGTACTCCCAACAATCAATATGCAAGTTTTATCATAACTCTACATGGTATCAGATTAGTTCGTTCCTAGGACATGCCTGTGCCGCCCACCCCCCACCGCTGCTGCCGCCTGGCTACTTCGAACGCCGGGCCGCCCTCGTCGCCAAAGCCAAAGCCAAAGCCACTTATTCCTCTTCCTCTACTCTCTCTCTCTCTAGCCCCAACAATGCCTACTGCCATCTACTATGCTGACACTATCTCAGATGTTAACCCGTTCATCCCAATTACTTTAGATCTACCAAAGCACAATTACTACCATTGACGTCATCTTTTTGAAGTTCACCTCGACCGCTGCAATCTTCTGGAACACGTCGCCATCGACTCCGTTCCTTGACCCTCGAATCCTCGATGGGTCAAGGACGACCTCACCATCATCTAGTGGATCTATTAGCGTGTCTCCACCGAGATCTTCAACCTCGTCTTCTGTGATGCCACCAATGCTGTCGCCCTTTGGGTGGCTCTGCGCCAACTCTTCCAGGACAATGTCGACACCCGCATCAACACCCTCCACACCGAGCTCCGCAACACCGTCCAAGGAAACTCTGGGGTGGGCGTCTATTGCTAGCGCCTCAAGTCCATCACCGACGAACTCCGTGAGGTCGGGGACCCCATCGACGATTGGCAACTCATCAACATTCTTCTTGTGGCCTCGGCGAACACTTTGAAAAACATGCGTCCTTTATCCCCCATGATGCGGCTGGCCCCTTCCTTCGCTGAGGTTTGCTCCATGCTTTAATGGGCCGATCGCGCCATCACCAACAAGGAGTCACGCCCTTAGGTCTTCGTCGCCACTCCACGACCCTCGCCTCCTTCACATGTCGTGCCGCCCACGCCTCCGATGCAGCCTTCCTTCGTCTGGCGCCCAAGTCCGAATTACCGCGGCAAAACCCCATCTACAGGCCGCCGCCGCGACCACCGTCTGCACCGGCGCCCCCTCCCAAGGCCGCACTGCCTTCCGCGCCCCCAGCATGACATCCTCCACATGACCCCTAGACAGGTCTTGTCCAGGCCTGGCCAATGCCCTAGACTGCCCCCTCTCCGATCGGCGCCCCTCCTACGTACTCCGGCTCTTGGTTGCCGGGCATGCGCCCGCACACGGGATCCCCTGGGCTTATGGGCTCCCTCCTTCCGATGCAGGCCTACCACGCTGCTCCGACACCTTACACCTACAGCGCTCCAGCGCCCTACACCATCGACAACAGCGGCCTCTATCGTCTGCAGCACCCACTGCAGTCTACTTCGACCGCGCCATATCAATTGCATGCACCGCCACCGCCATCGACTACACCGCCCCTACTGGCTTCACCGACCCCTCATTGGGACCAAGCTGCCTTTTTGCAGGCCATGAACCACTTTCCTGCTCAGGGAACCTCAGGTATGGACTGGATTTTCGATTCTGGAGCCTCCAACCACATGTCTAATTTGAGTACTATGCTGTCAAATTGCACATCCTCTCCTTTTTCTTCTATTACTCTTGGCAATGGCTCCACCATCCCCATCTATAGCACCTGTCACACTGAATTACCCTCACACTTCAAACCTCTTTTACTTCGAGATGTTCTTGTTGCCCCTGCTCTAATAAAAAACTTAATATCTGTGCCCACATTCACTTCTGATGATCTTGTATCTATTGAATTTGACCCCTTTGGCCTGTCTGTGAAGGATCTTCAAACCAAGGAGGAGATCGCTCGCTTGAATAGTTCTAGAGATCTCTACTCTATAGCCCCTGCCGCAAGTCCACCATCATCCATGATGGCCTCCGTCCACTTTTGGCACGAGCGTCTCGGCCACCCCAATGCATCCACCACATCATCTTTACTTAGTGAATTTGCTCTTCCATGTAATAATGATCATCATGATCCCTCGATGTGTGAGTCGTGTCAGCAAGGCAAACATGTGCGCTTTCCCTTTAGTTCATCTAGTACTTTTCCTTTCAAATTATTGCATTGTGATATATGGACGTCTCCTCACATTAGTATCTTGTGATTTCAATATTATCTTGTTATTTTAGATGAATTTTCTCACTTTGTTTGGACTTTTCCTCTCCGCAACAAATCAGATGTTCCTAGTATTTTTCTAAACTTTCAACGAATTCTTCCTATTCACTTTATTCAATGTGACAATGGCCGTGAATTTGACAACTTTAAAAATATAACTTTCTTCCTTCAACATGGCATTCTTCTTCGCTTTTCCTATCCCTACACCTCCCCTTAAAACGGCAAGGCCAAATGTTCTCTCCGTACTCTCAATGATATTGTTCGTACTCTCCTTATACAGTCATCGATGCCACCAAAATTTTGGGCCGAGGCCCTCCGAACAGCCACCTATCTCCTCAACATTCGTCCTTCTACCGTCAATCCAAAAACAACTCCATATTTTTCTCTTTTTCTCTGCCACCCAAACTACATCGAGTTACATGTATTTGACTACCCAAACTACACCGAGTTACGTGTATTTGACTGTCTATGTTTTCCCAATATCTATGCCACATCTCCCAATAAACTGCCCCCCCGATCTATCCACTGAGTCTTCCTTGGATACTCCGACGAACACAAAGGGTATCGCTGTCTTGATCTTACCACTGGTCGCGTACACATCTCTCGTCATGTTACTTTCGACGAAACAGTGTTTCCATTTTCTTCTCGATCACCACTACCTGACGCAACACCGACCACCCCACCCCCTCCCTCTCGCACGCTAAACCCTCTCTTATACACCCCCTTTATTGCCCCCTCTGCCCCTGCCCAAGTCGCGGCAGAACCCACCCCACCTCCTGCCGCGGCACATGAAATGACGCAAACCGCTACTGCGGCAGACTTCCTTGCCGCGCCTCCCGATTCTGCCGAGCCCTCTGTCGCGGCAGAGAATCGGGCTCCAAACGCTGCCGCGGCAGCCAGCCCTGCTGCACCCACCTCCATCGTGCCTGATCGTTCCGCTGCGTCGGGCACCTCCACAACACGTTTAACCCCACATGTTGTCCCTGTTCCCGTCCCCACAAACGACCATGTCATGCATACTCGCGCTAAGTCAGGCTTTCGTCTACAACCCAAAGATCGTCTTAATCTTCTTGCTAGGTCCCCAAATCTCTCCTATCCCAAAATCCTACAAAGCCGCCCTTCTTGATCCTCAATGGGCTGCCGCCATGCAAGATGAATTTCAAGCTCTACTTCAAAACAACACATGGCAAGTTGTTCCTCGTCCTCCAAGTGCAAACATTGTTTCTGGTAAATGGGTGTTTCGCCAAAATTTTCACTCCGACAGATCTCTTGCTCGCTACAAAGCCAGGTGGGTTTGCCACGGATTTTCTCAACAACATGGCATAGACTATGATGAAACCTTTTCCCCCGTTGTAAAACCTAGCACTATCCGCATCGTTCTCAACATTGCTATTTCTTATTCTTGGCTTATTCATCATCTCGATGTCAAAAATGCTTTTCTTAATGGTAGCCTCAACGAAACTGTCTATTTTCAGCAACCTCTTGGATTTGAGGATCCTACACTTCCTAATAACGCCTGTCTTCTCCAAAAATCTCTATATGATCTTAAACAAGCCCCACGGGCATGGTTTCAATGATTCTCCACCTTTATTCAAACCATAGGTTTTGTTCCCTCCATCTCCGGTTCTTCTCTATTTGTCTTTCATCAAAATTTTCAAACTTCATATTTACTTTTATATGTTGATGACATTGTACTTACAGCCTCCTCCCAGCATTTTCTTGTTCACATAATGTCTCTTCTTAACAATGAGTTCTCTATGACTGATCTTGGTCATCGACATCATTTTCTTGGCATTTATGTCACGCGTGATTCTCATGGATTATTGATGTCCCAACGCCAGTACATTCTTGATCTTCTCTCCAAGGCAGTCATGCAAGATTGCCAGTTTTCTCACACTCCTGTTGACACTACTTTTAAACTCTCTTCTGATGGTGAGCCTTTTTCCGATCCTACGCTTTATCGCAGTCTCACTGGTGCTCTTCAATATCTCACCCTCACGCGTCCTAAACTTTCCTATGCTATTCAACAAACCTATCTTTATATGCATGATCCTCGTGCTCCTCGTCACAATCATATCAAACGTATTCTTCGTTATCTTAAAGGTACTCTCGACCACGGTCTACACATAAATTCTTCCTCTCCTACTACTTTGACAACATACTCCAATACCGACTGGGCTGGTTGCCCAGACACTCGTAGATCCATGTCTAGATACTGTGTTTTTCTTGGTAACAACTTGGTTTCTTGGTCTTCAAAATGACAGGTTACAATCTCAAGGTCGTCTGCAGAGGCTGAATATCGGGCTGTTGCTCACACCATCGCTGAAACGGTTTGGCTTCACCAATTGCTATCGGAGTTGCACCACCCTATTCATCAGGAAACCGTTGTTTATTGTTACAATATTTTAGCTATTTACATGTCCAGCAATCCAGTGCAGCATCGACATACCAAGCACATCGAAATTGACATCCACTTCGTTTTGGAGAAAGTTTCTTTGGGACAAGTTCGTGTTCTTCATGTTCCAACGACATCACAATTTGCTGATATATTCACCAAGGCTCTCAGAACTGCGCCATTCACCGACATTCGTTTCAGTCTCAACGTTGTTGAACCCCAAGTTGAGACTGCAGGGGGATGTTAGACTATATGTTTACCTTGTAAAAGAAGTTGATTAGGCGGCTAGGGTTTAGGTTGACTGAGGCCGAGTTGGTTTGTGACTTGGGCCTATATTTACTCCTTGTACTCCCAACAATCAATATGCAAGTTTTATCATAACTCTACAGTTTCACTTGGTTCATATAATATTATGGTTCATATAATATTACTCCCAAATCTACTCCTTCGGACATGGGACATGGAAAACCTCCGTAGCACGAAAACGCGTTTGGCGTATGCCTATGTTGCCAGCTCGGTTCTCTGCCGTGAGAAACCGCACACGCCCATGACTTTCTACGCCACCTATGCAAAGTATGTTAGAGACGTCAGGAAAGTGATGTCATATAGCTGAAATTTGCAATGTGATGTATGCGATGTGTTATGTTGTAATCTCATTGGGAATAAGTAGCTGGAGCCCAATGATTGTCATATTATCAGGAGTAAATAATAGCGCTTGATTGTTTTGGCTCAAACTGCTATCCATGTTGTCCTGATTCTTCCTGGCCATGGGATGGACGTTGGAAAGGACACGTGGCGATGTCGCAACGAAACCCTGCTATCCCGTGAGGCAGGCCCTGCTGCGGTCCAGGGCAAAATATTCCATACCACGGACGGATGTACCATGCATAGTGGTACCTCGCGCCCGCCGAATTGCAGGTCCCGCCAAAAGTCAACATGGCGTAGGTGGGGTCTATCTAGATCATGCGTTTTGCTGTGGAACCTCTCTGTACGCGGTTTACCTTGTCGGACAGCCGAGCTGGCAGTGTAGGTGGCGTGGGAAATCATGGGCGTGTGCGGTTTCTCGTGGCGAAGAACCCACCTGGCAACGTAGGCTATAGGCGTACGCGTTTTCTCGTGTCGCGGTCGTGCTACAGAGCTTGTCCATATACGAGCTGAGTGCATTATCCCTAGTTGGGAACGGTTTCTTGCGAACGAAAGCACACCTAGCGGTGGACTCTCGCGGCGAGAGACAAGTAGGAAGCGTTACCTATCGTGGTCCGTGGGTTGTCGCCTTCAGTGGGGAACTTCGCCAGACGAGTTGACAACAGAGACGGTAGACATGCTAGGGTGGGTCTCATTGGCGACTACCATGATGGTCTTGGTATAAAACTGTTTTGGCGTATTTGTTTGCATGCATCAGGTTAGCTCTCTTTAATCTTCCCTTGACCCGAGCCCCTTCTACACAACACCACCGTGTTTCAGTACGCTCCCGCCCTCGGCTGCACGCGACGCTTTGATGGCTTTATCATATGGTGGCGCTGCAACCGCCGATAGGCAGGACACGTAACAAGGCGCTGGTGCATGTATTGCTTCTTTGCTTCTCCCGATCATCCTCTCTATTACGTTCGGTTTGGTACGTTTGCTTGCTTCCTTTTCTCTTTCATTTTGTTATGTTCATGTTTATGTTTATTGACGGATTTCTTCTTTAAGAATCAGTAGCTCATCAGAGTCCTCTTCGAAACGGTCTTCTTCATTGGTGATGGCACCCAATAGCGCGAACTCGTGTTCTTCTACGTGTCTACTCTTTCGATGCCTGGTATGTTTCATTTCTTTCGCTGTGTTTGGGTTTCGGTCTTTTCCGTTCGTGTGTTTGTTTCCTGACGATTTTCCTTTCATTTTTCGGAAGCACATGGACGTTCTTGTGGGATCCTTTCCTTCGGCGTGACTTGGTAAATTATTTTGTTCCCGTTGCTCTTCCATTTCTTTCCTTTTCTCGGTTGTTTACGCTTTATATATTGCCTACGCTAATTTCTATTTTTGATTCTGCTTCGAAGTCTGGATGTCTAGGTCTTGTGAGACTGTGCAGTTCGTGGGCGCTCTTCGTCCTTCGTGTTTCTTGACGGTGTATGGTATGCGCCCTTTTCGTTGCTATTCGTTTAGTTGTTGGATGCATTTTGTTTTGCTCAACGTGTTTAGTTTGATGTGTTCTTTGCTATTTCTGCTGTTTTTTCTAGGTTTTGATGCCTAGGTCACCAGAACTTGTGGTTCGATGATGTTCTTTGTCCTTCGTATTTGCCCATGACTCTTTCTTAAAGGTACATGCCCTTTTTGTCGTTCTCATTTGTTTTCCTTTCTTTTTCTTTCTTTTCCTCTACACCTTTCCTTTGACGTGTTCTTCGTCGTTTCTACAGATTTCGCTATTACGTACGTATTTTCATGACGTTGTATCGAGAAGATCGTCGGGGTACGCTGCATGTGGTTTCTGCCAGAACATCCTCGATACCTGACGAGGATGCTCTTAACGGTAACTATCAGCGAGCGCTCTACACAACAACACTTGAAACACTTTTCTATGTCTAGGGTGTACACGACTTCATTCATGCTGCCATCGTCAACATCGAGAAAGAAGCGGACATGCGGGATAGGGCGAGTACGGGGACAGTTGTGCGACCAGTACAAAGGTCTCCGTATAAAGCGTCCTCCTTGCGCTACCTTCTCGCTCTTCCTCGCCATGGAGCCTACACTCGATGCGGAGAAGTGCAGACGAGTGGTGTGAGATACATTTTTCAGTATCTCGCGTACGGGGACACGGCCTAAAACCTAGATAAACGCCTTGCCGGTATTCTATTAAGTGTAATGACAATTTGTGTATGCCTTTACTCAGTGTACGTGGGTGTGAATGAATAAAAAAATATTCATCTCATCGTGCTTTATTTAGCCTACTAATGTTATACATCACATTTAAGACTAATAAGATATACGTATTATTCTTTAGAATGCGTTTGTCTTTGTCTAACTGTTTATGAATGGCATGGGTTGCGTAACTATGAGGTGTGTTAAATTATTTGCCTTAGCCTCTATTTAGTACACTTCGTAAAATTTACACGCAACCTTTGTAAAATCTATACTCAAGTGTGAACAACATGAATCGTGTAGCGGTGTGATGTGTGCATCACTTTTCTTAGCCCGTTTTACATGATTTCGCATTATTTAGGCAACAACATTTGTTCGAGTTGTCACATGTCTAGCGGTGGGCCCCGTGAGGTAGTTCTGCCGCGGGTCGGTATAAAGCCGTCGACTTTCCTCGACTAAAAGATATCCAACATAGTCTCTTCATCTAAAAGCTCTTGAGTCCCGGTGTCTCCTCTTTAACATCGGACATTCCTTGGTGCTCCCTTTATTCATCTATCACGCGTACGGCTCCCTTCGCTCGCTTCGATGGCGGTGAGTTGTTTCACATGTTGTACTGATACTGTTGGTTTATCGTCGTCTTACTTGCATCAGACGCTGTTCATTGGTATTTTTGGAGACTCGTATATGCTGAGGATATGCTCACCGCTTACACGATTAGCGACACTATTATTGTTGGATTCGCAACATAATAAACAAAAAAATTCTACGATATGTACAACTAAGAACCAAGATATATCTACTGGATGCAAACAATGGGTGGGTATACATCAATAGAGATCTTACCCTCGAAGATCGAAAAGCTTTATGCTTTGTTAACGAAATTTGATTTTATGGATGATGTAGTCATACACTTGCAGATCTCAAGATCGAGTTGAAGTCCAGCACTGCAAAGTAGCAGTGTATCCATGATCGCACACACGTTCAACACCTCGACAACCTCCGAGTTCTCGCTCCAGTAAAGCATCGGAAGCAGCAGATCCTTTTTAGAGAAACACCAAGAATATGTGCTTCGCTAATCCGAAACCATGTGGAATTGCTAGAGGGAAAGAGAACCTTCACGAGGAGCTGGTGGAAGAGGAGAGGAGGCCACCACTTCCTTTTATAGAGGATGGGATGCAACCCCAAAACCATGGCCGCCCATGGTGGTGCACCCACCTCTCCCTACATAATGGTGAGTGGAGCTTCACTACAAGGAATGTGTTATTCTATGACCTTTTAATAGTGACATGGACAAAATCATCATAGAGTTATAACGATTTCACACCAGATGGTCGTAAGCCGTTCGGGAGGTTCAAAACCTTGAAAAATTACGACCACCTTGCTCAAAAACGTCATAGTTTCATTAGCTCAAATCGTCATAACCCAGTGAATGCAGCTCATGGCCTTATTTGTTGCTCACTATGACAATTTACCGTGCAAATTAGGAAAAGTTGAAATGAGAGGTCAGTCACATCAGCAATTGTGTCTACGTGTCGTGTCTACTAGTCAGTTTTTGACTATGTGTCATATCCATGTATTAATATTTGCTTACGTGGAACTGCTTGAATCTACTAGGACCCGTAGTTACCCAAACTGACAAGTGGGACCAATCTCTAACATGATAAGCGGACCAATCCAAACTAACATGTGGGGCCATTCGCGACCTGACATCTCAGACCTAGTTTCAATTGCCTAGTGGATTGTTTCCAAAAACTAAGCTGGATGGGGATTTGAACCTCTGACCTCCTAGCTCCTATCCCAACTGTCTGCTGCTAACCAATAGACCAAGCGATTGTTCATGTCATACTACTACAACGAACCGTATAACTATTTATTTTTTGATTGGGCCGACCTTCACTACGTGGGCTATGTTGCCTTGTTAGCTTTGGTTGGCCTTTACTATGCTGTTAGGTTGGGTCAGCCTACACTCCACGTGGTATATTAGGTCCAGGCCTCTCGGCTGGTCCAGTTAGGATAGTATTTTTTTATCTTTTATCTTTTATCTTTTTTCTGTTTTCTTAATTCAGTTATAACTTTTTCATAAGAAGTCCAAAACAATTGACTTTTGTCTCTAAGTTTTTATGAAATTCAGTAGATCACCTTAGGGTGTTAATTATCAATACTTTAATTTATTAAAAGTAGTGGATTTACTAATCCCACATTAGTTCATAGTAGGGATAATATCATAATTCAAAATATGATTTTGAAATTAGGGTTGTTGCTTCAAAATTGTGGATGAGTGCAATGGTTCTCTAAAGAAACATCATATTGTGAACCTAAAACTATTTTTTTCAAAAAATCACGAGCATTAGATCATGTACTTGTAGTTCAAATCTACCCACTTCCTACCGATTCAACATGAATTTTCACGAGGGGTGGACGGAAAGGTTCGAGATACCGTAGCTAGTACATTATCCATGTAAGGTGGTGTAGTATTTTTGAAAAATAGGGTGGTGGTATTTTGAAATAGCCCTTTGGTGGTTACTTCAAAAAAGCTCCATTTTTTTGGCTTTTCCGTGCAAAGAAAAGGAAAACTTCCTCCTACAACATTGTTCTCCATCCCAAGATGCACATGCATGCACAATATGGGCATATTATCACAAACTATACTGCGATTCTGGCCATAACATTGGTCATTTGGCTTGAAAGCCATGAAACCCTGAACATGATAGGTCATTTTTATAAGGTTTTTTGAGATGCAATCAATATACCAAGTTTGGTATTTTTTTCTTGCAAATATGGCACATAAAATGACACCACGCGAAATAATTGGACTAGAAGTTTTACTCCCCATGTCCATGATAATAAAATCAACGAGAACGAAAGTAATGTGAAACTCTACCATTACATTACTAACTTTGCCTACAACATGTTTAATGGTATCATCAGCAAGTATGAAGTCCATGGAGCATTTTTCTATATTTTGCAACTCTAGCAATTCATATAGATCCTTGGATAAAACTGAAACACTAGAACCTAGATCAAGTATAGCATGGTGTGTTTCTTTTCCAATAGTAATTAATACCTTGGGGATCCATACATCCCCAAGCTTAGGTGGTATCATAGCATCTTGATTGTACCTAGCAATCTTTTCTTTAAACACATGGTTAGCTATACAAGAACCAAAACCCGCTTGGTGAGAATTTATGGAAGGATCACTAGATTTTTTTTGTAGCATATTAATGAGTTCATGCAAGCTACATTTATCCAAATCAAGTAATGGATCTTTAAACTCACTAAGCATCTTTACTTCTTCTACCTTTTTCTTATTTTTCACCATAGGTGGTTCATCTTCTTTTACTTCATTATATTCTTCTTTTAAAGAATCAAGTCGTGACATAAGTGGCAATGAAAATTTTTGGATAGTTCATTAATTCATCATGTGTCTCCTCCAAAGTGAGAGGAGTATTTTCAGTAATAACAATGGAGTTCATGCAAACAATGGGTGGTGCTTGTGGTTGAACCGCTGACATACTTAATAAAGTGGCTTGATTATCAGCTAGCTTTGAAAGAGCTTTGTCTAAATTTGCAGCTTGAGCTTGTAAGCCTTTAATGTCAGAACTTATGGAGGCAATGGACTTATTTAATTCCTCTATCATCGTGCTATGACTGGCTACTTGTTCAGCAAGGTTCCTATTAGCTTTTTGTTGATTACCATTGCTTGGTGGCATATTAGTGGGTTTCCACTTATTTTCATTAGCATTTGGATAGGGAATGAAAGGACGATTACCATAATTGTTTGGAACATATGGAGGATTATTATAAGAGTTGTAATTATTATTACCATAACTGCCACTACCAAAATTCCTAACAAAGTTCACATCTACACTTTTAGCATTATTACCAACTAAGTCTTGCAAAGGAACATTCTCAACATTTTCTTTAGACATGTAAGCAAGGATGACATCCATTTTATTAGATAAAGTGTCTATCTCTTCTATGGAATTTACTTTCTTGGAAGGAATAGGTACTCTTTTAGTATGCCATTGACTATAATTTTGCAATATACTTTCTAGTATGGCTTTTGCTTCTACAATAGTTTTACTCATAAAAGCACCTCTAGCTGTAGAATCTAGTATGTTTTTAGACATGTAGTTCAAACCATTATAGAATGAATGCAAGATGGTCCATTCATTGATTCCATGTGATGGACAAGTCATAAGCATTATCTTAATTCTCTCCCAAGCCATAGCTACATGCTCGTTTTATTCTGCCTAAATGATAAGATGCTATTCCTATTTTGCAATATTTTAACGGGAGGATAATATTTTTTATGAATGGTTCTTTTAAATCATCCCAAGAATTTATAATAGAAGTAGGTTGTGATAGTAACCATGCTTTAGCTTTTCCTCTAAGTGAGATGGGAAACAATTTTAGTTTGAGGTTATCATTTTCAACATTTTTAAAATTTTGCATGTCACATATTTCACAAAATTCATGAAGATGTATAAAGGCATCCTCATTTGCACTACCTCCAAATTGTTCCCTAGTTATCAAGTTTAGCAAACTAGGACTAACTTTAAAGCTCTCCGCTATAATCTCAGGTGTGGTAATGGGCTTAGCAATAAATTAATCATTAGGTGTATTTGTGTAGTCACAGAATTTAGTTCTTTCTCCCATTATGCAAGTAGTAAAGTGATACTAATTTTTATGTGTTTTATGTTTTTGAATGAAAACTGAAATTAAATGATACTAAAACTAATACTACTGAACTAACAACTAAAAAATGAAATGCAAAACTGAAATCTAAAAGACAAACTGAATACAAAAGTAAAGACAAAAACTAAAAAATAAAAAGTATATGGAAAATCGAATGTAAAAAGTAACTAAAAATGTAAAAACTAAAATGTAAAGACAATAACAAAACAAAACAAAACTATTTTGAAGATTTAAAAGAACAAGAAGATACTCACGTAGGTGCAACCTCCCCAATCTTAGGTGTTTAGACAAATTGGTGATGAAATTGAACTTTCTTGTGAGCTATCCTTTTACTAGCTCCCCGGCAACGGCACCAAAAAACTTCCTTGATGCGAGCGCTAGAAAACTTCCCGACAGTTGTCGTATGAGCTTCTCGTTGCATCATAACAGTTGAGACTCTAAGTAGAGAGTGATGTAGTAAATGGAAGTCTTCCCCACGAGAGAAACTCGAGGGTTTAAATATTGAACTCTCGGGTGTGATGGCAAGTATGAGTTATATGCTTGACAAAGTATAAGTTGAGTGCCTCATGCCCCTTGAATACAAGTACCTACACCACATGCTACTCAACTTAGGACCCTAAGCAAGTTCTTGTCATTATAAGTATATGTATCATCGAGAACGCCAAAGGGGGTACCTCTTGCCCCATGGTATGGAGATTTTCCATACCAAAATGACAAGACAAATAGACAATAAGCATTCCAGCAACTCTTTTTTTACTATTGGGATAGCTTTTTATTGAAGATGCTTCATAGAATGCCCACTATGGGATGTTGTAAATTTCTACCATGAATGATGCATGGCTTGGTGAAAGATCACGGATCTCGCCTAGAGGGGGGGGGGGGGGGGGGGGGGTGAATAGGTAGTTTAAAACTTTTATGAGGTGGGCTTAACAATGGTGGAATAAAACTAGCATTTACTTTTGTCAAGCACAAAGCCTAGATATACTAAGGTTCACCTATGTGCACTAACAACTTATGCTAATCAAGACAAGCAACAATGTGATAGCAATAGAGATTACTTCAAGCACGAAGGCTATCATAATATAAAGTGCATAAGTAAAGAGCTCGGGTATAGAGATAACCGAGACATGCGGGGATGATGATATTTTTCCGAGTTCCTCCCAACAAGGGAGTACGTCTCGTTGGAGGGGTGGGCGGTACTAAGACCACCAACGGCACAAGTGGCCTCACCCTATTATCCCGAGCACCCACCACACGGCAAGCACCCGTTCCACTATGGGACACTTGAGGGAGGTCACCAAACCCATACAAGATTGGGGCAATCTCCACAACTTAATTGGAGGCTCCCAATAATCACCACCAAGGCCACAATCTTTGGGGAGAGCTTCACAACTTAATTGAAGGCCCCAAGAACTCGCCACAAAGGCCTCAACACCGTTTAGGGTTCTATGAACCCAAGAGAACAAGTTTCTTGATTTCACAACCCAAATCCTCCATAGAGAACTCAAACCGATGAACCTAATGCAATGGCAAGTCCTTCACTCTCAAATTCCACCAAAGCTACAAAAGCTATTGGCGGAATAAGAGAGGAAGAACACAAGAGGAAATCCACAAAAGAAACCCCAAGATCTAGATCCCAAGATGTTCCCCTCACATAGAGGAGAAATGGATTGGTGGAGTTGTAGATCTAGATCTCCTCTTTCAAATCCCCCAACAAGATTCAAGAAATATGGGAGGGATTGAGAGTATTTTCAAGCTCTTGAAGGTAGAAACAATGGAGGAGAGAGAGGGAGAAAGCAACCAGCCCCTTGGGGAAGAAGGGGGCCTTTTATAGGTCCTCCCACGCCAACTAGCCGTTGCAGACAACTTATCCCGGAGTCTTCGGCCTTCAGGACCGGAGTCTCCGGCCCCCAGGACCGGAGTCTCCGGGGTCCATACTCTGGCCAGGACTCCGGGTAGCCTTCAGATGCTCTGTGTACACCCCCCGGAGTCTGGGCTGAAATTTGGGCCGGAGTCTTCGGCCCCCCGAAGTCTCCGCCCCACAAAACTTGCAGAAACACCGATACAAAAACAATCACAACTTTTGCATCTGGACTCCGATTTTGATGATCTTGGGCTCGTTTCGAAGAGGAAAACAAGCTCTACAAGATTATGCAGGGAACCATCATAGTCCAGCAAGGTAGGATAGAACCTAATGATGAAAGGTTAAACCTATATATAAAAGACAAACGGGTAAGACCTCCAACATCAAAAACGCAATAGCGAATGCATATGAAATCTATTTTCAATGAACTTGAGCTTGTCATGGAGATTAACACAAGATTAAATCCTATCATCGATAAGAACCAAATAAGAACCAAGAAAGATGATGCCAAGTATGCAAATGTTTGAGCTCTCTTTGAAGGATATGATCAAGTTACTCACTCGAGAGCCCCTCTTGATAGTACGGTTAACTATCCTAAACCCGGTCTCTCAACAACAACATGAGACCGGCAAAAGGGAAAGCCTATCAAGATAATACCTTTGCCTTGAACAATACACTTGAGCTCGATGTAGATGATCTTGTACTTCTCAAGATGGACACCTTTCTTGATTGCTCTTGCTTGAGCACGAATGATGAAGACTTGAAACATGCTCCCCCATACACCATGGGGAAACCTCTTATTTGACCTTATCTTCATTGATCCACGATTACCGAGGATGGCAAGCTTCAAGCATGAGATCCTATAGCGATGGCGCATCTTGAGCTTGCACAACATTTCTTCTAACTCTAATTGGATGATGTCTTCAAGATACACATGAGGAACTCCGTCTACTTCTTCAAGATACACTTGATCTTCTTTTCTTTGTTGTTCTTCTTCTACAAGATTCCAATAGGCCCAAAGCCCTTGGACAATGCTTATTCTTCATTTCTTCTACCTTGAAGCCAACACATGATCCAAGCAATGCCAATGGACAAATCCTACAAGTGCAACTCAATGCAAACATTAGTCCATAGAGATTGTCATTCATTACCAAAACCACACATGGATGCCCACATGCTCTTTCAATCTCCCTCATTTTGGTAATTGATGACAATCCATTTGAGAGGGTTTGTATAAGGAATTTAGCGAATAAAATGGTAGAACCAATATCAAATACTACACAAGTATGGGATATTGGTACCACCACCATATATATAGCAAACTCCCCCACAATCTATGCATGTGTGATGAACTTGAATTTCATTGCATATATTGCCATCATAAACATTGGTGGATTTTCCTCTATATAAATCACATGCTAAGAAACATCAAGATGCAAGAGCAGGACAAGGAAATGCTTAAGAACAAACTCAAGTATAAACCAACTTCCCTTAAACCCTCTAAAACTTCTCCCCCATTGGCATCGATTACCATAATGGGTGAAAAGTTCTAGAAGGCCAATATAGTGATAATTCCTCCAAAGGTGTACATTTGCACATATCCAATGATGAATACTTGAGAGGAACTAGAATTATATTGATGACACAAATATTGCCAAAGCAAATAAAAATAAAAGAATCATCAACAAATGACGCAAGAAACCACAAGATCCGATAAACCAATTGAAAACAACAAATGAGATCAAATGGAAACAACAAGATATTATGATACGATTAAAAGAGTGTTTTAAATAAAAATAGAGAAGCTCCCCAAGATTTGTGCACAAATAGAATAGTTGCATTTGAATACATCATGCACAAATTTGGAATCCTCGTTCCCCTATGGGCATTTAAAACACAACAAATGAGAAATAAGACAAATGAGCATTATTAAATGAATTGGAGGAGATCCCCAAGGATTATGCACCAATTATGATAATTGCATTTGGGAACAAAGTGCATAATCATTGAATCCTCACTCATCCAAATTCATTTCACAATACAAGGTATGCGAGAGCAACTATGAGTGCCCGAAGATGCAAATACAAATACAAGCAATCATTGGCAAATTAATTTGGAAGCCACCGAAGCATAAAAAAGAAATAGAAAGGTGGTCCCCAAGGAATAAAATCTCAACGAAAAATATATTCTCTTAAGTGTATATGTTTCTAAGTGGAAAACATCACAAAGACATATGTCCATGAGGAAACAAGCACACAAAAATAAGATGGACAAGAAAGCACATGCAAACCAAAATGAAGTCACAACATATACCAATAAGATTTTTGCTTGAAAGCATGGACAAATGCACAATATTATGTTATTGTTCATAAATGAGCTTCAAACACTAACACACCGCATGTATCAATTATCACCAAGGGAAAAAGAGATAGTTGGAATATATGGAGAAAGGCAACAAGAATCACAAAGGAAAAATCAACTTGCAAAGTCTCACTATTGCAGATGGGAGAATTTGAGGAAAATATAGGCAATGAAATTGCTAGATTGACATATTAGGGATTGGTGAATCATATGTATGATTTTGTATAGTCCCTCTAATATGCACTCATCTCAATTTACTCACATTTGCAATAAGAGTTTCTAATAAGACCAAAACACAAACAACAACATTTGCAATTACAAGAGAGATCATGCCACGAAGAAACCTACAAGAGGTTGGAAACACTATGTGTATTCATGAGTAAGGGATACTTGTTACCGAGATATAATTGGTAGGTTGTAGAGGATAAGAGTTCGTTGATCATCCTAGCTTGTCTCCATTGGACATGTAGACACCACTTCTTCCTTATTTGAGACAAGCATCCAATATATCACCAATGTACCTAACACATATTAAGTACAAAATGGTCCCAAAACATATTGGGTCCAAAGTAGTTAGGCAACTACAATACATAGGAGAGACTCCACGAAAATATGTGCATATATATATGAAATTGAATTTCATGCACAACTTAGCGATGGGATTTGGTGGAGTTTCCCCTATATATTGGATCAAATAAAGCAAGCATGCCATAATATAAACATGTAGTAAATATGCATGCATAAGGCTTTCAAGAACCAACAAGGGGATACAATTTGAACAAAAACACCTAGTAAATCGAGATGGCACACATAAGAGCGTGACACGACAAAAGGTGTCCAAATTGTACCAAAGAACCAATTAAACACATGAATGATCACAAGTTCAACAAATGAACAAGGCAAAAGTCAAAGAGAAAAAGATAGATAAAAACACAAATGCTCTAGGATTTATCTCATTATAAAAGGTTAATCAAGAAACAAGGAATGAGACAAAACCAACTCCCAAAAGAGCAAGGTTCCAACATATGAAACAAACTCTCAGCACTTCTCATGATGGCACAAAATACCAAAACAAAAAGATCGAACTACCAAGCACATGAAACATAATATGGATCAAACAGTGAAACATAAAAATGAGTGTTCTAGATAATATAGGAGAGATCACCCATAAATAGTACATATACAAAATTTTGCTTTTGAATGCAAAATGAACACAAATGGGATCATCACTAGTACCTACATTAAATAAAACACAAGAGGATACCAATAAAATAAGAAGATCCATAAGAGGCAAGGAAAGCTTGGGAGACAACACAAAACATTATCTTGGAAAAATATAGAACAAAATAAGCAAAGGCCAAAGTGAATATGATCAATAAATTCTACCACAAATCTAGTACTAATTGTCCAAGGAAAAGAAGTATTGGGAATAATCTTTCCGAGGTAGTCAACAAGGATATCCAAGATCATATTCACACTAAGAAGCATATAACAAAGTATAAGAATTAAGCTTGATGCTTCAAAAGAGATCTTGGTAGCTTCCAATAGTCACACAATCACTAGTGATTAGAGTAACTTGATGCTAATGGTTTCCATGTGGATATAGATACAAATATGAGGCAACACATACCAAGAAACACTCTCACAAACAAGATCCAAAATATGAGAAACAAAGGCATTGAACTTGTTTGAGAAAATGTGTCACATAGGAGCTAGATAATTATCAATATCAATTCTAAGTGACACAACCTCGAATTTTCACATTTTCTAGGCTTGTAATATGCACTAAGCATATGACTCCCCCATAATGTGATAAACAATAAATCTCAACACGAGGTAAAAGAATCCAAATAGAGATAATTAATGGACATTATAGAACTTAAATTTCTCATGAGAATCATATCACATAGAGACTAGATAATATTGCTAAATCACTACTAAGTGGTATTCCTCATGTACACACATTTTTAGGATTGTGGAATGCCCAAGCATAACACTCCCCAAAATGGGATAGTCCATTAATATCTCACAAGAGCCAAAAAATATCAACTGAATTCAATAATATCTCCAAAACAAGAAACACACATACATGGTGTGCAAACCAACAAACACAAATAAACTTGATAACTCAAGATAAGTATGTGGTAAGGACAGCATATACAAAAACATGCAAGGTACAAAACCAACACATGCACAAGGGGCAAGTAACTTTCAATGTAATGAGTTAAGCACATGTTACCGTAAGGAGGAACATTGGAAATATAATAGAGGCAATATAATCCACATGACTTGGCTTGACAAATATAATAGATGAAGATCCCTCAATCCTTCATGATGAAACCAAGTCTCCAATGTCCTCCAAAATCACCTATTGATCAAGTTTTGGCTTGTTGGTCCCCAACCAAGTTGGGTCCTAAAAAGTTTGTCACAATAGGCTTGGCAACCCAAATGGTTCTTTTCTTGAGACCACATTGAGAACCAACAAATTTGCAAACACATTGCCAACCTCATCCTTACGAAGAGAATAAGCATCATCAATCAAGATAGGGTTGGATGAGGAGATACCACTAGTGCATGAGGAAGAAATGTACCCCTTCTCACGACAATTGTAGCAAGTTCTTATCTTACCCTCGTTCTTCTTAGGTGATGCCACAACTTGAGGAAGAGCTCGAGTAGTCCTCTTAGGAAGAGGCCCATCTACAACTTGAGGTAGAGCATGAGGCTGTTTCCCTTGTTGCTTCACACCAAGAGGCTTCTTCTTCAATGGGCAAGATCTAACATGATGCCCTTCTTCCTTGCATTTGATGCAAATAATGTTGGCCAGATACTTCACTTGATCGTGGCCATTCTTCTTGTTGCCCTTGTGCTTCAACTTGTTAGTGGACTTGTTCTTGATATTGGAGTTGAATCCAAGTCCACTCTTGTCATTGAGGGATTTTTGCACACTCAAGATGTGGTTGAGTGTGGCCTTCCCTTTATGACCCCTTTTCAAGTCATTCTTCAAAGAAGTGACTTGAGCCTTGAGCTCTCTAATTTCCTCTACATGGTTAGTGTCAACAACAATAGTAGTAGAGGGAGTAGAACTTTCATTGTTAGAGCAACAAGGCACGGAATGTAATTCATCACAAGATATAACATGGTTATGCGAGGATGAACTACAAGGACTAGCACATGGCAATATCACATTAGGAGTAGAAGTAGTACTAATGTCCACATGAGGCCCACTAGATGTTATCTTTGACACAATGGCCTCATGAGCTAACTTTAGCCTATCATGGGAGACTAGAAGATCCTCATGCAGCTTAACATGACTTTCTTCCAATATCCCATATTTGCTAGTTGTCAAAGCAAGTTGAGCCTTTAGCTCAACATTCTCCTTCAACATTGATGCTTCACAAGAAATAGAGTTAGTAGCACAAGCATCATCAATAATAGCAAGAGGTGAAGGTAGCTTTGCAAGATATTTTGAATATGAAGCTTTAAGTTGCTCATATGACTCGGTGAGTTTGATGAACTCACTCTTAACGACCCGAGAGCCATTTTCGAGGTGCTTAAAATCCTCAACGAGTTTAGCATGGGCAACTATGAGTTCATAATTTTTAGTTTTGAGAAGATTTGCCACCGCAAGTTCTCTATCATGGTTTTCCTTTACTCTAGATAGTTCTAGAGCAAATGTCTCCTCAAGAGATTCTTTGGTGGTTTGTTCTTCTTCAAGGGAGCTCTCTAGATAAGAAATCTCGTTAGCATACTCACGCTCATGCTCATTCTTTTGAAAAATAATATTTTCTTGCTCCTCAATAAGTTTCTTGCCTTCAATAACACAAGTCAAGATTTCAACAAATTTGGAGGAAGCAATTTTATTTCTATGAAGAGTGGGAAAGACAATCTCTCCCATCTCTTGAATTGAGGCAATATCATAATCATCTAGATGATCATAATCATTATCATTATCAACATCAACATCAACATCATCATCATCATCATCATCATCATGAGATACACTAGAATCCAAAGGTTACCTTTGTTCCCTTAGCCATAAGGCATATATGAGAACCGGAAGAAGGTGATGATGAGATTGCATTTGTAGCTCCATTCAAAATATTGTCTTGGCCCATAGCATCTTTGTTTTCATCTACATGGTTAGCAATACAAGCACTAGAGGAAATAGAAGCATTTTTATCATGGCAACAAGACAAAGCAAGCATATCATCGTGTGAATTATTCAAGCCATTTCTACATGATATGCAAGGACTACCAACACTAGCATATGAGGAGTTTTGAGTGCTACAAGTGTTAGAGTCCAAATATAGACCATTGCAACTAGATGGAGATGAAGGATTACAAATAGTAAGCACATTATCCATATTGCAATTTCTATCACCACTCACCATATCATTACCTTGTGAAAAATCACATGTAGGTGAAGTGGTAGAAGATGAGAACTCATCACGGTCGGAGGGAATACAATCATCCTCAATAATGTTGGACCCATTATATTTGTCTTCAAGTTTGGTCCATATCTCGTGAGCACTCCGATAAGGCATGATTGAAGAAATAACTAGATTGCTCACAACAAGTAAAAGCATTTTAGTAGCTTGAGCATCTATATAAGAGTTCATCTTCTCCTCTAAAGATTCGTTTTGGGGATCCATAGGAGAAGAGAAACCCATATATAGAATTCCCTTAATAGATGGGTGAATGTCCTGAAAGTAATCTAGCATGCGAGATTTCCAAACACCATAATTTGTGCCATCGAATATATAAAAGGAACCATGAACTACTTCACTATACGACATCTTTATTATCAAGGAGGTGAAGCCTAAAAGCAAGAGACCTCACTCCGATACCAATTGAAAGATCACGGATGTCGCCTAGACGGGGTGAATAGGAGGTTCAAAACTTTTATGAGGTGGGCTTAACAATGGCAGAATAAAACTAGCGTTTTCTTTTGTCAAGCACAAAGCCTAGATATACTAGGGTTCACCTATGTGAACCAACAACTTATGCTAATCAAGACAAGCAACAATGTGATATCAATAGAGATTACTTCAAGCACGAAGGCTATCACAATGTAAAGTGCATAAGTAAAGAGCTCGGGTATAGAGATAACCGAGGAACGCAGGGATGATGATATTTTCCCGAGTTCCTCCCAACAAGGGAGTACGTCTCGTTGGAGGGGTGGGCGATACTAAGACCACCAACACCACAGGTGGCCTCACCCTATTCTCCCGAGCACCCACCACACGACAAGCACCTGTTCCACTATGGGACACTTGAGGGCGGTCACCGAACCCGTACAAGATTGGGGCAATCTCCACAACTTAATTGGAGGCTTCCAATAATCACCACCAAGGCCACAATCTTGGGGGAGAGCTTCACAACTTAATTGAAGGCCCCAAGAACTCGCCACAAAGGCCTCAACACCGTCTAGGATTCCAAGAACCCAAGAGAACAAGCTTCTTGATTTCACCAACCAAATCCTCCGTAGAGAACTCAAACCGATGCACCTAATGCAATGGCAAGTCCTTCACACTCAATTTCCACCAAAGCTAAAAAATCTATTAGGGGAATAAGAGAGGAAGAGCAGAAGAGTAAATCCACAAAAGAATCCCCAAGATCTAGATCCCAAGATGTTCTCCTCACATAGAGGAGAAATGTATTGGTGGAGTTGTAGATCTAGATCTCCTGTTTCAAATCCCCCAACATGATTCAAGAAATATGGGAGGGATTGACAGTATTTGCAAGATCTTGAAGGTAGAAACAATGGAGGAGAGAGAGGGAGCAAGCAACCAGCCCCTTGGGGAAGAAGGGGGCCTTTTATAAGTCCCCCCACACCAACTAGCCGTTGCAGACAACTTATCCCGGAGTCTCCGGCCTTCAGGACCGGAGTCTCTGCCCCCCAGGACCAGAGTCTCCGGGGTCCAGACTCCGGCCATGACTCCGGGAATCCTTCAGATGCTCTTTGTACACCCCCCGGAGTCTGCCCACCCCGGAGTCTCCGGGGTGTGAACCTCGGAGTCTCCAACCCCTACAAAACTAGCAGAAACACCGATACAAAAACAATCATAACTTTTGCATCTGGACTCCGATTTTGATGATATTAGGCTCATTTAGAAGAAGAAAACAAGATCTACAAGATTATGCAGGGAAAAATCATAGTCCAGCAAGGTAGAATAGAACCTAATGATGAAAGGTTTAACCTATCTATAGAAGACAAACCGGTAAAACCTCCAACATCAAAAACGCAATATAGAATGCATATGAAATTCGTTTTCGATGAATTTGAGCTTGTCATGGAGATTAACACAAGATATAAATCCTCTCATGGATAAGAACCAAGAAAGATGATGCCAAGTATGCAAATGTTTGAGCTCTCTTTGAAGGATATGATCAAGTTACTCACTCGAGACCCCCTCTTGATAGTACGGTTATCTATCCTAAACCCGGTCTCTCAAAAACAACATGAGACCGGCAAAAGAGAAAACCTATCAAGATAATACCTTTTCCTTGAATAATCCACTTGATCTCGATGTAGACGATCTTGTTCTTCTCAAGATGGACACCTTTCTTAATTGCTCTTCCTTGAGCACGAATGATGAAGAGTTGAAACATGCTCCCCCATACACCATGGGGAAACCTCTTATTTGACCTTATCTTCATTGATCCATGATCACCGAGGATGGCAAGCTTCAAGCATGAGATCCTATAGTGATGGCACATCTTGATCTTGCACAACATTTCTTCTAACTCCAATTGGATGATGTATTGAAGATACACATGAGGAACTCCATCTACTTCTTCAAGACACACTTGATCTTCTTTTCTTTATTCTTCTTCTTCTACAAGATTCCAATAGGCCCAAAGCCCTTGGATAATGCTTCTTCTTCATTTCTTCTACCTTGAAGCCAACACATGATCCAAGCAATGCCAATGGACAAATCCTACGAGTGCAACTCAGTGCAAACATTAGTCCATAGAGATTGTCATTAATTACCAAAACCACACATGGATGCCCACATGCCAATGGCCCAGACGTTTTTGTCACACATATGCAAACTCCATGAGCTCACAAAGGTTCCAATTTATTTCACAATGATAGGCATCCATAACAAAAGAACATGATATCAACTAAATGTGAATAAGTGCAATGTTGAAAGCGTGCCCCATGAAAGCATGGTTATGATAACTCCCAACTCATAATTTGTCAAGCACACAACTTCATAAGATAGTCACAATGGTTCAAGTTTATTATGTGAAAGAAATAAAAGCGCGCCATCAAGTTTGTGAGAGCTTTACTAACCAATTTTCTGATAGCAAACATAACCATGATCATCTTAATTTGGAAGCTAGATAAATCAGTAAAACATGAGAAACATACTTGGAATAGCAATCATGCCAATAGGTAGGTATGGTGGACACTCTGGAAAAATTGGTAAAAAGGAGTTGGATAACAAGTTTTAACTTGTTGGTTTTATTTTTGGGCTAGCAATAGGGAGAAAGTTGACCATCTACATGCATGCATAAGAGTCCATAGTTCTAACCAGTACATGTA
Organism: Avena eriantha; assembly: GCA_910589775.1. Classification (NCBI taxonomy): domain Eukaryota; kingdom Viridiplantae; phylum Streptophyta; class Magnoliopsida; order Poales; family Poaceae; genus Avena; species Avena eriantha. The sequence goes on from OU342741.1 coordinate 392,511,497, forward strand.
AAACAACGTAAACTAATAGCAAGCATCCAAATATGAATAAAAGATAACTCTACACAATGCATTTGCAAATTGATACTCATTCAAAGCATATGAACCATGCAATTATGTGTGATCTTTTTGATATCAACTTCAACATCCCAATCCCATCTTTTTAATAGCATCCAACTTTAATTAAACAAAACCTCCTGTAGATCAACCATAATATATATCAAAGTGGTGGTCTTACTCAAATAAAAATAAAATAAAACAAACTAAAACAAATAAAAGACGCTCCAAGTTTATGCGTTAGTAATATGGTGCTCGAAAAATAGAAAGTAGATGCGTGCAAACCGAGAGTGTGGTTGGTATAGTGGGGTGCCTTGTGCATACCCAAGCTTATGGTTTTCACCATCCTTGGATTGCTCTTGGTGCAGCTCCTCTAATCCCTGTGAAAAAAGATCAACACAAAATTTTCTCCCATCTCTTTTCTGTGGGGTGACATTAGTGGGTATAAAAGACACATTGGTTGCTGCAAGAAATCCTTAAACAAATATCGTGGTGTGGAACACCGCAGTGCCATCGGGGATAGGATGAGAGGGGACAATCAGGATGCTATCGGTGACTACTCACAATGGGTTGGCCACAAATACTGCAAACACAGTGATGTACCCAGGTTCGGAGCCCTCTCGTTGAGGTAACGCTCCTACTCCTGCAAGGATCTACTATCAGGGGCGAATGCCCAGTACAGGTGATCCTTGAGCTGTTTCCCTAGCTGCTCCTGGCTAGAGGAAGAAGATGGACTACTCAACTTGACCACTCTCGAGAACTTCTAACTTGTAATTGTATACCTAGAACCCTAGCACTACCTCCCCTTATATACTGGTCGGGGGAGGCAGCTTACAAAGTGGGCTCTAGGGTTTACTGTTTGGATCTGTGCTTACAAAGTGGGCTGGCTGGATGGGCCCAAACGGTAGGCCCGAGTCTAGTCAAGCCTCCAGTACAGGGGGTAGTGCTACAGCGTCTAGCGCCTTATCTTTACTCGTCAAGCAGTGCTTTCTCCGTCAGCTGGCGCTTTGCTCGTCAGCTGGGGCTTTACTCGTCAGCCGGAGCTTTACTCGTCAGCCTCCAGCTTTGGCGCAGTTTTCTGGTAGAGACGACCGGGTGAGCCAGCCTATCCGGTCAGAGATGCGCTCAACGAGGAGCGTCACCTCCACCATACCTTGGCCAGCGGATCCGAGGTGGCCGGCTAGGAGCGGCCTCCCAGCCGGTTCTTCTGGTTACCCGGCTAGACGGGCCAGCCGGGGAAACTTGGGTGCGGACCGGGTGGAGATTCCCACCCGGATGGAGTTCCTCGTATGGGGCCCAGATGGCCAGGGCTCCCTGGATCCGGCTAGCTGAGCCTGTCTTGGCCTACCCGAGGGTTATCCCCCTGACACTAGTCCCCGAGCGCGTTAGGACTTCGCTTCATGGAGAAGTTCTTGCGTGCTCATTGGTTGAATTTCAAATGATTGGCGATGCAGAAACTTGTGGCTGGTTTTGTCTAGTAGTTCTTGTCTTCTACCGGCTAGAGATTCTTCATTGTTTTCCCGGCTGGGGTTTACTAGCTACGGAGCCAATGGCCCCACCCATAGGGTGTGATTGGTGACTTCATGGATCGACTGCCGCATTCGAGAGGGAGATGAATCGCCCGTTCGCTGTCGTCATTGCTTGCGTCAGCCACGCCTACTATTTCTGGTGCGCGTCGCGTTAGTTTGACCTCTTGGCCTACCATGGCAGTTTTTTGGTAACTGCGCGCACGCCTTCATCATTGCGGTTCCTTGGAGATTGTGGGCGCGGTTTGCCCCCGCAGTAACTTCTGTGGGATCTTCTACTGAGGTTGTGCTGGCGCATGCGATCTGCACCAAAGCATCGCTGGGAAGGGGGGCAGTTGCTCGCCATGTGGTGGGGAGAGAGGGCAGTTGTCGCGCCTCCTCTGCCTCGATAAATAGGGGCGCAGGGGAGCGGTCTCCCTCACTTCATCTTTCTGCGCTCGCTGCTGTTGCCCTCTTTTGCGCTCTGCCTTCTCTCTGTTTACTTGCACTGCCATTCTTTGGCTACCGGCGCAAGCTTTCTTCTGCCGTGACGACGGGTCTGCGCGTTTCCAACACGATAACCTCCACTGACGAGATGCTACTGGAGCACGCCGGTAGGTGGTGTGGCTCCTACGTGACCGCGGAGCTTGTGCAGAAGTACCGCGCGGAGGAAATTCCTCCCGTCGGAGTGCTTGGTGTAGCACCACCTTGTGCCGGAGGGCGAGCGGGTGCCCAACCCTCGGCCCGGCGAGGCCGTCGTCTTCCTCGCCTACTTCGCTCGTGGCCTCGGCTTGCCACTGAGCAGGTTCGTTCTAGAGCTCCTCGTATCCTTAGACCTCTAGCTCCACCACCTAGGGGCCAACACCGTGGTGATGCTATCGCATCACGCGGCCTGCTGCGAGGCCTACCTTGGTGTTTGCCCCGATGCCGCCAATTTCTTGAAGTTCTTCCACTTCAAGGTTCAGGTGGTGGGGAAGGGGGGCCGTTGACGGAGACGGGCTGTTGCACCATCTACCCGTGGCCATCGGCGGTGATGCCGTGACTGGACCTCCCAGACACCGTCAAGCAATGGCAACGCTCGTACTTCTACATGCACAACGCCACCGAGGTTGATTGGATCAAGATTACGATCTTCGCCAACGTCCCCTCCACCTGGAAAGCCTGGAGCATCTAGAACTTGGGCGCCTAGGCGGACATCGACCGGAGTGGCTCACCGCCCGGGACATCCTGCTGTCCTGGATGGCGAGCCGTGTGCTCCTGCTGTAGCAGCAGTTGCACAAGATATGCCACCTCTCTGGCCATCTGGATCCCACCCGGGTCTCCTGGCTGGACGTCCCATTCGCGGCCCTCCGCGAGTGGCTCGCCGCCATCTCGAAGGAGACGATGGCGGGGGACTGGGAGTTCTCCTGCCGGCTGTACCACCATGGTCGGCTGCCGTCGAAGGTAAGACCCTCCTCTTCTTCTCTAGGTGGATTTTCCCCAGGGATTTTTGTTTCATGCTTCTTATCTTCCCCTATTGAGTAGCTTTTTACGGCACAGCTAGCGGAGGACGGCATGGGGGATAGAGGGCTCCCCTCCTTCTCTGCGGACTTCAAGCCTTTGAAGTACCCACAGACAGAGCCGGAGCGGTTCCCCACCCGGGCCGACGAGGGCTGCGAGTTCCCACCTAGTGAGAAACCTTTCCTTGTCCCTATCAACCTTGCCCTTCTTGCGTTTAGCCGTTAACTTGATGTTTTGTCTGCTTGTTGAAGCAGCCACGCACGGCGAGGATGCGGACACGGCTGAGGTGGCCGCGCCTAGGGCCAGGGGGAAACGGGTCGCCTCGACTAGCGCTACCCTGGCTAGAGGTGCCGCGAAGAAGAGTCACCGCCCACGAGCTGCGGCCGTCACGCCGGGTGTCGTCGGGTACGTGCTCCTGTAGCTAGGGGTGGGCAGAAAAACCGAAAACCAAACCTGAAAAGACCGAAATCAAAACTGAATAGACCGAGACCAAAAAGACCGATCAAAAAATTGGGTAGCAAATTTTAAAGGTCGAATTTAGTTTGGTTAATTTAGTCATTAGTTTCCACTACCCGAATGGACCGAACTGACCGAAAGTTACGTGAGAGTGGCCTAATCCCAAAGCCTAAGTTGCCCATCACTATAGATTTATCTTCCTTGACTGAGCCAAATATGGTATTGTTGACTATTAATTCCTGCCAATTGATATGAATTGACAAAGTGCATTATATTTTAAAATTACAACTGAAATTGTACCATTTTTACGAAATATAATCCAACTTTTATATTTGATAATATCTATCACACAATTCGGTCATGACCGAACCCGAGCCCGAATTATCGGGTACCTGAATTTGTCGGGTAGTAAAAATAATAAGTAAATTTTAGTCTTCATTTTTAAAGACCAATTCTAAAATAGACCGAAATATAAAGATCAAATTTTCGGTCATGACTAAATGCCCACCCCTACCTGTAGCCCTTGCTTGTAGTGGTAGGCTTGCATTTTCTTATCGCGCCCTTGTCCTTCATGCAGTGAGGCGATGGACTTGACCGGATCCACGACCATCGCCACCGCATCCTCCCCTCCGCCTGTCGGGGCTGAGGGCTCAGCGACGCTGGCGGCTCCCGAGGCTGCTGCAGATGCGGCGAATTTGGTGCTACCAGTTGCGTCTGTGATGCTACACCGTGCCAGCGCCGTCTCCCGGCTTGCCAATGCGCTCTTGCTCGGGCACGGTGGCGCGGCCGCCCCTCCTCTTGGCCCGACAGTGGGAGCTGGTTCCGTCGTCTACCAGGTGGAGGAGCCGGCGGAGGTGCCGCAGCCGGGGGCCTCCGTGCAACCATTGGGTGGAGCGGGCAGCGGAGCCCCGGGGGCATCCAACACGGGCACCAACAGCGACGACGACCTCCAGGTCACCGGCTGGACGCCAGCCCGGGCCACGCCGTCACTAGACCCTGCCTTGGCGCAACTTTTTGAGGTGGCGCCCCTAGCTCTTGGCCAGGCACGCCATCTGGTTGAGGTGTTGGAGCAGGGGCTCGGCCAGGCCAAGGTGCTAGGGGCCTCGTTCGAGGTATGTATCCCTTTGCCATTTCTCGTTATCTTTTGTTGCCTTTTCCTTCAACTGGTGCTTTGGTTCTTACTTCCTTCCTTTCCGCAGAGGGCTCTCACCGATGCTGCCAAGGCTTCACAGGACCTGGGCCGTAAGATCGCTTTCTCTATCGTATCCTCTCGATTGCACGACTTCTCGCGCTTCTTGTTGACTATTGGATACCCTCCTATAGATCTGCTGGAGGACTGGGATTGGGAGGTGGCTAGGCTGAAGGGGGAGGTTTCCTGGCTAGAGGAGTCCAACAGAGCTTACCAGGGCCAGATCGGCCAGCTGGCTGCGCACCAGTAGCAGATGGAGGTCAAGGCCGGCTAGGCCAAGAAGGTGGCTGACATCCGGACCGAGGCGCTGAAGAACCTTGAGAAGCTCCATGCCACTCAGGCGGAGGCTCTTAAGTCTTCTCAGGCCAAGGAAAGGGCGGCGCTAGGGGAGCTTTGCCAGATTGCTAAGATGGTCGTCAGTAAGTAGCTTCGGACTAGTTCTACCCTGCCCCTTATCTTCCACAGCTGACATTGACCGTTGTCTCTTCACCGGGTGCAACTCACTACCCTGAGGCGACTGACCAGGCTCTGGTGCACATTCCTGAGGTGTACGCCGGGCGCGAACTCCATCTGGAGGAGCTGGTGGCGATTGTCAGCGAGGAGGCTAAGCGGCTACGCACCACTGTCCTCAAGGTCTATGACTATGTCTGGCCTGACACCGACCAGCCGGACAGCATGGACGCTCTGGCTGAGAAGCTCTTCAGCGCCCCTGACCTCATGGATGTGGCGCAGGAGTGGGCGACACGTGGCGGTGCAGAGATGGTGCTTGCCCTGCTGAAGTCTTAGTACTCGGACATGGATCTACGGAGCCTCTCTCACGGATTTTGCCAAGGGAGCAACTACGAGCAGCTCCGCGCCGAGGTTCCCGATATCCACTCTTGTGGCGTGAAGATTGGGACCTTCGTCCAGCTGGACCAAGACTTCAGTAACCCGGCTGGCACATAGCTGTACCACTTCAGCCTGGCTACGACGCATGCTGAAGCTCCGGCTGCGATGGACACGGGCACCCCGGCTGCGCCACAGACCGCCTCGACCGACATCGCCTCCGCCAGCAAAGCTCCAGCAGATGTCCCTGGTTCCTCCGCCAATCCCCAGGCCTGATCCGTGGTATGCCCGGAGTATTTGTCGCTGAAAAACTTGTTCTCTTTTGTTGGTGAACAGTTGTCTTTTTTTGGTACTGAATTCTGGTGGGGGCATTGCCTCCCCTGTGATATCTCTTCGTGCTCTGTGCTTGCACTTTCTGTTTTTTTTGATCTGCACTTGTTGCATGGTTGCTGCTGTGTGGGGGCGGGTTAGCGCACCCACATGGTGTAGTCCCCAAGGTTCAGCCCGGCTAGAGGATATAGCCGGGTCGGAGCTCCTTTGTTTTGTTATTTCTTGCAGGTTTCTGTGTGGGGGCATGCGAGCGCACCCACAGGGTGTAGTCCCCGAGGTTCGGGACGGCTGGAGGATATAGCCGGGTCGAAGCTCCTTTGTTTTGTTGTTTCTTACAGGTTTCTGTGTGGGGGCGCGTGAGCGCACCCACAGGGTGTAGTCCCTGAGGTTTGGGCCGACTGGAGGATACAGCCGGGTCGAAGCTCCCTTTGTTTTGTTGTTTCTTGCAGGTTCCTGTGTGGGGGCGCGCGAGCGCACCCACAGGGTGTAGTCCCCGAGGTTCGGGCCGACTAGAGGATATAGCCGGGTCGAAGCTCCTTAGCCTGCTTTTCTGCCATCTGGGAGGCTACTAGCCTCTGGCCCTGGTGCTTGTCTTAGAACTTTGGCTCATGCAAAGATGAAAAACAAGTATGATGTTTGCCTGGTTAGACAGATGTAAGAGGAATCGTAATCTGAAGTTCGCTAGGTTTGAAATCGTGCTTTTTTGCGCTAGGCTGGTGACTTCGTCCTTTTCTCAGTGAGCATTGGCCAGTTTGATGCTGTGCCCTTGCCGGTTGTGAGCCGGAGTCGAAGGGGTAGCTAGTAGGCGTGCTGCATGATACTTCGGTTTTGGGTCATTAGCTTTGAGCGAGCGAGCACAACCAGAACGTCCAGACGTTTTTGTTTTCCTCGAGGTCTTTTCGTGTAGGGGTCTTCAAGCTTTCTGCTCTTGGGGGGTCTGTCAACCGACTTGTGGTCTGCAGCCGAAACCGAAGAGGAAGCCCTCAGATCCGCGTACAATATTGTGCCGCTTGGAGCACGCGGCCGTCTAGGCCAGCCGACGAGTCCCCGGTGGAGATCGCCGGCTCCAGGGTTAGAATAGTGCAGCTGGAAAAGCCAAATTGTGCAGCATGATTTGCTAAATTATTGCGGAGTCGTCGAGACTGTGTCGAGGCTCCCATGCTTGTTCATTACATAAAAGTAAGATACATACACTTCTCGTTCAAGTGTAAAATGGGCGAAGCAAGTTCGCGTTCCATGGGCGCTCAGTTTCTTCGCCTGAACGGTCCATCTTGTTCTTTTCCGGCTGGCGGGCGTCGATGAGGTAGTATGAGTTGTTCTGCAGCACCCGGCTGTGATGAATGGGCCCTCCCAAGGTGGAGATAACTTGTGTCCTGCACTAGCGGTAGTACTAGGTCGCCCTCGGGGAACGAGGCGTTGCGGATCTGGCTAGTGTGGTAACAACATAAGCTTTGTTGGTAGATGGCGGACCTAGACAAGTCTAGGTCACGTGCTTCTTCAAGGATATTGATGCTGTCCTCACGTGCTTCTTCGAGGAGATTGACGCCGTCCTCGTGTGCTTCCTTGGCCTGCTGCTCTGAGTATAATAACTTGCAGGGTGCATCGAACTCGATATCCATTGGCAAGACTGCCTCCGCCCCATTGACTAGGAAGAATGGGGTGTAGCCGGTGGACTGGTTGGGCGTGGTGCGCAGGCTCCATAGCACAGCCAACAACTCCTCTATCCAGCATCCGGGAGACCGCATTAGTGGTTCGATCAGCCAGGGCTTGATTCCAGCCAGGACCAGACCATTTGCTTGCTCGCATTGCCCGTTGGATTGGGGGTATGCCACGGAGGCGAGGTCCAGACGGATGCCCTTGTCTCTGCAGAAGCGTGCGAAAGTCCCTTTGGCAAAGTTCGTGCCGTTGTCGGTTATGATGCTATTGGGGTAGTCGAAGCGCGTGATTATGTGGGTGAAGAACTTGACCACCGTCGGCCCGTCTAGCTTCTTTATTGGTTTGGCCTCGATCCACTTGGTGAAATTTTCCACTGCCACCAGCAGGTGCGTCATGCCGGATCAGGCTGTTTTGAAAGGGCCGACCATATCCAGCCCCCAGACGACGAAGGGCCAAGTGATGGGTATCGTATTGAGTGCCGCAGATGGAGTGTGCTTTTGTTGGCTGAATCATTGGCAACCGTTGCATGCCTTTACCATCTGCTCGGCGTCCTCCAGCACCGTGGGCCAGTAGAACCCATGGCGAAATGATTTTGCCACTATGGCTCGTGATGATGCATGGTGGCTGCACTCACCCTGGTGAATGTCGATCAGCTGTCGGATTCCTTCTTCTTGCCCATGCACCGCTGGTAAATGCCCCCAACACTGCTTGTAGAGCTCATTGTTGATGATGGTTTACGCGCTTGCCCTGCGCTTCACTTGCCTTGCTTCTACCTCTTCTTCGGGTAGTTTTCCCTCGGCCAAGAACTCCATGAACGGCTTGGCCCATGTCGGGGTTTCCTGGATGGCGCATACCACCTGCATGAGCAAGTTTACCTCTATGCGGACGGCCGGGTCGGGCTCATCTGGTGGCTTGCTTGGTGGAGAAGCGGAGCCGGCAACTTCCAGGGTGGACGCGGCAGTCCTCGGGTGTGGCGAGGCAGTCCCCGGGTGCAGTGAAGCAGTTGCGGAGGTCTTGGAGCCGGCAGTCCCCTAGTGTTGTGAAGCAGTCCCCGGGTGCGGTGAAGTAGTTGTGGAGGTCTTGCAGCCGGCAGTCGCCAGGTGCCGTGAAGCAGTCCTCGGGTGCGGTGAAGAAGTTGTGGAGGTCTTGGAGCCAGAAGTCCCTGGGTGCAGTGAAGCAGTCTCTGGTTGCGGCAAAGCAGTTGCAGAGGCCTTGGAGCCAACAGTCCCCGGGTCTGCGTCCAGTATGATGGAGTCGGATTCTGGGGATAACGTGATTGATGGCTTGCGCATGTGCTCGAGGGAGACTCTAGGCGGTATTACCTGTCTTGTTGACTCGATGCGGGCGAGTGTGTCCACAGCTTCGTTGTTTATCATGGGGACATGGTGGAACTCGCATCCTTCGAATAGGCACACAACTATTGTACGAAGAAATGATACAGGGCCATGTTGGCGTCCCAATCGCCCGATACTTGCTGCACCACCAGATCTGAGTCGCCGAAGCACAGGATGTGCCGGATGCCGATTCTTTTGCCATTTTGAGGCCATGGACGAGCGCCTCGTATTCAGCGACATTGATGGAGGTGCGGAAGTGGATCTGCAACACATAATCGAGCCGGTCTCCCTTGGGAGAGGTAATACCACTCCGGCTCCGAGCCCCCCGTACATCTTGGAGCCGTCAAAGTGCATCTTCCAATGCGTGGAGTCAGGGCAAGGCGGCAGGTACTGCGTTTCGGCCTAGTCAAACCAGGAAATCCGCCAGGGCTTGGGACTTGATCGCCACTCTTGGCTCATATTGTATGTTGTGGGCAGCGAGCTCTATTTCCCATTTCGTCACCCAGCCCGTGGCGTCCCTGTTGCCGATGATCTCTGAAAGTGGCGCTAGCGCCACCACCTGGATGGAGTGCTCTTGGAAGTAGTGCTTCAATTTCTTGGCAGCCATGTATACGCCATACACCAACTTCTGGTAATGGGGGTAGTTATGCTTTGAGAGTGAGAGTACCTCACTCAGGTAGTACACCGGTCGTTGCACCGGCTGCGCCTTTCCTTCCTCTAGTCTTTCCACCACCAGCACCACGCTGACTACCTGGTTGGTGGCCATGATGTACATCAGCATCGACTCCTTTGCCGCTGGCGCTGCCAGTATAGGCAGCGAGGTGAGCATACGTTTGAGGTCGCGGAAAGCTTCATCTGCCTGCAATGTCCAGACGAACTTGTCTGTCTCCTTCATGAGCTGGTATAACAGAAGTGCTTTCTGGCCCAGCCGGCTAACAAACCGACTGAGCGAGGCCAGGCATCCGGTGAACTTCTGGACATCCCGCAGGTTCTTAGGCATCTGCATGCGCTCGATTGCGCCAATATTCTCCGGGTTCGCCTCAATTCCTCATTCTGATACGAGAAAACCAAGGAGCTGGCCGGCTGGGACACTGCACACGCACTTCTCCAGGTTCAGCTTCATCTGAAACCAGCAGAGGTTGGTAAATGTTTCCTTCAGATCTTCAAGGAGTGTTTGTCGCTCTGATGGCTCAATGTATGGCACCCAGAAAAGTGCTAGGGCGGTGTTGATGTAGAGCTCGTTGGGAACCCCAAGAGGAAGGTATGATGAGCACAACAGCAAGTTTCCCTCAGTTATGAAACCAAGGTTTAATCGAACCAGTAGGAGCAAGGAAACACCCCAAATTGTTACTAGCTGAGCTTTGGCAGGGCGCACTACCGGTGCTAGTAGCAACGTGGAGACCTGCACAACACAACCACATAACTTTGTCCCCAACTTGCGATGAGGTTGTCAATCTCACCGAGTTTTGCGGAAAACAAAGGATTAAACGTATCGAATGGAAAGAAGTAGTAGTTTGTAGAAAGTAAAAACAAAGCAGTAAACAATTTGTAGATTGTATGTAAAAGAAAAGGACCGGGATCCATAGTTCACTAGAGGTGGCTCTCCTTAGATAGATAACATGCTGGGTGAACAAATTACAGCGGGGCAATTGACAAACATCGAGAAAGCAATACATGCATATACTAATCATCTTGACTCCTTTGAGACTTGATTGGGCATTACAACATAATACATAGACCGCCATCCAAGTTCATCTATGACTAATAATCCACCTTCAGGTTATCATCCGAAACCCCTCCAGTATTAAGTTGCAAGCAACAGATTATTGCTTTACGAACTACGTGTAAAGTAAACAATACGATTGTTCTATGAACAAAGGATTGTTGTTTTCTCCCTAGTAGCAACAACACATCTAGTACCTTATAGATTTCTGTCACTTCCCCAGATTACCAGAGGCATGAACCCACTATCGAGCATAAATACTAACTCTTGGAGTTGCTAGCATCTACTTGGCCAAAATAGCTAATAACAACGGAAAGCATGCAAGATCACAAATAACAAAGACATGATAGAATCAATAATGAATCTGAAGTAGCATCTCAATATCCATTGGATCCCCGCAAACACAACATGTATGATTACAAATAGATGATCTTGATCATGAACGAAGCTCACAAGATCTAAACATGAAAGCACAAAGGAGGAGAACCAGCCATCTAGCTACTACATGGATCCGTAGTCCAAGGATGAACTACTCACGCATCACACGGGAGGCTTAAATGGTGAAGAAGAAGGCCTCCAGGGTGAATTCCCCTCTCCGGCAGGGTGTCGGGAAGAGCTTCAGATCCCTCCCGATCTAGGGATGGAGATAACGGCGGCTACAGACTCTTTCGTGGATTTTTGATCAGGCACTTAGGGTTTACGTCCCGAGGGCAATATATAGGCGGAAGGAGAGGCCGAGGGGGTGCCGGGAGCGGCCACACCACCCCCTGGCGCGGGCCAGGCCTGGCCGCGTGGCCAGGTGGTGTGGTGGCCCCTGGCCCCTCTCTATCTCATATTCTGGCACTTTATGACATTCGAAAAATAGGCACTTTGGCTTTTGTCCCGTCCAATTCCGAGAATATTCGTTTTCTGACTTTCCTGGAACCAAAAACAGCAGAAAACAGACAGCTGGCATTGTGGCTCTTGTTAATAGGTTAGTCCAAGAAATCATATGAAAAGTACTCCAAAGTTGGAACAAAACACAAGAAAGTGGATAAAACCAAGCATGGAACATCAAAAATTATAGATACATTTGCAATGTATCAACATCCCCAAGCTTAACTCCTCCTGCTCGTCCTCGATTAGGTAAGTGATAAAAAGAAAGAATAATTTTTGAGGTGACATGCACCATCAAATACTTGATCAAAGTATTTGTAAAACATTCAAGGCTGGGATCATAGTACTTCAATCATAACATGAAAGACAAAGTTCTAGCAATAAGACAAAGAAACTATGATGCAACATGAAAAGGCACAAACAAAAGATTCATGAATAACAATGCTTTGCAAGACGTTTGTTTGTTTCACATAAAGAAAACATAGCATAATAGTATTCAACTTCTCCCTCAATAGAGTAGCAAATATAAATGCATAGGACACCTTCAAAGTTCATAAGAGTGACTAGATACAATAGTTTAAAACAAGCAATATCAAGTTATGCATCAATCAACTAGTCTTGGGACAATGCACATAGAACTAAGAATGGCCACTATGCTCTCAAAGTAGGTGCATAAAGGTAGAAGGTGGAGACTACATATAATGGTGGAAGAAAGGCCTTGGTATAAAAGGAAGTAGGGATTCAAGTCTCATAAAAAGCTTCCAAAAATTATGGTACTTATAGCTTTCAGGTCTCATTGCCCCTATCATAAGCATCTTGAAGGTGATTAAGGTTAAAGTGGCACAACTAAGAGGATATGCTTGATAAGTTATAAACTGAAATATCAAGCCCCTTAGTTACGAAGACCGATCCTCATGCTACTCAACTTCAGTCACGAGTAAGCTCTTGTCATTGTAAGTACATGTGTATCATTAAGAACCGCCAACGGGGTACCCCTTGCACATGATACAGGAGCTTTCCCATAATAAAAATGACAAGGCAAGCAGACAATGAGCATCTCCGCGATCTTTTTATTTGCTATTTGCATAGGTTTTTATTGAGGATGCTTCATAGAGTGCTCATTATGGTGATGCTGCAAGTTTCCACCATGATTAGGCATGGCTTAGGTTAGCGGCCCAGGCGTTTCTCTAACACACATACAAACTCCATGATCTTACAAGTTCCACTTTTATTTCACACCGCCGGGATCTGTAAGCAAAAGAACATGATATCAATGGGGTACAAAGTACAAGTGCAATGTTGAAAGCGTTCCCCATGAAACATGGTTCTGCTAATTTCAACTTATAAAGAGCAAGCATATACGCAACAAAGAAGGACCCAATGGTTCAAGTTTATTAGAGGCAAGTAAAGTAAAGTGTGCCATCAAGTTCGTGAGAGCTTTAATCACTAGTTTTCTCATAACAAGTTTAATTTGGAAGGTAAACAAAAGCATGAATATACTTGGAATAGCATAAGCTTGTAGGTAGGTATGGTGGACTCTTTGGAATAACTTGGTTTAGGGAGTTGGATGCATGAGTGGAACTCATACTTTGTTGTGGAGGCTAGCAAAAGACTGGGAGCGACAAACTAAGAGAGCAATAATGGCCATAATCATGTAGAGCGACAAAACATCATTGATCAAAGCATAAAGTGATACTAAAAGTTGAAAATTAAAGGATCATAAAGGCTATGGTGACTTGAGATAGTCATAACATGGTGTGAGCATGCGCCAAGTCAACCCAAATAAAGCATCAAAGGAGAATACCACTATACTATGCTTTAATATGCTAAAACAACGCATGATTCATCCAAGGCACATTAAGCAATCTCAATTGTTTATAATAAGTCATGCTACAACTAAGAATACTAAGCATAGATCCAAAAAAATATCAAGCATGGCATGGCAAAGCATAGGCCACAGTCAAAAACATGCTCTTTTTACCACATAAGCATGAACTTTCCTACTCTTTTCCAAACCAAACCAAACTATTTGCAACCAATGTATGAAAGAGGGGATCCAACTAATTTATTCAGAAAAATAAGCAAACCAAATCAAATGAAAAACCAAAACGAAAACGAAAAAGAAGACGCTCCAAGAAAAACACAACTGTGCATGAAACAATAAATATGAAGCGTTTGGAAGAATCCTGGGATTTTTATTGATGAAGAAGGGGATGCCTTGGGCATCCCCAAGCTTTGACGCTTGTACTTCTTGGATATTTCTTGGGGTGACATGCGTGGCATACCCAAGCTAGAGCTTTAGTCCATCCTTCATCTCATTACTCATTCCTTCCATACACCTGAAAATTTTCCTTCATACAAAACTTCACACAATCTTTATTAGCAACATTAGTGCACTCAAGATAAATAAGTCTTAAGGTTCAGTTCTAATACCAAATAAACTTCCATTAGAACACTAGATACTGTAGCACTTCCCTCAAAAAGCTCAATTCCCCAAAAGAACTCAAAAAGGAACCAACAAGAAGCAAATGCAGAAAATGGCAGAAATCTGTCAAAACAGACCAGCAGGTAAAGACGAATTTTTTCGAAGAGCTTCTGTTGCTCAAATCAAAAAGTGTTGAACTAACGAAAGTTAGATAACAACCAGGGGCAGAAGAAAAAAACATTACAGATCAAACCGACATACAGAGCTCTCTCACGAATGTTTATGGTGAAGCACAAAAATCTGTTTTGGGACATCAACTTTCCCAATCACCACTTCACTCTCATTAGAGGTTACTCTTGGCACAAAAAGCAAATAAAAATGATAAGGAGAGGTTATTACAGAGGTAATAACTTCCAAGACTCATCTAAAACTTTTGGGTTATCTCCCAATAAGTACTTTTCTTTAACGCCTTTAAGTTAGGCATAAGAAGCAAGAAAGAATCAAGTGTTCTCAAATGAAGAAGCATTAAGACCAAATTTCTTGCCCTTACCTCTCTTACTTTTATTCTTAGCCTTGGGGAAAATATGATTATTTGGTGGAGAAGAAAGGTGCATGGTCCCCTTTCCCAGATCTATTATTGCTCCAAGGAGTTCTAATAGGGACCTTCCAAGTGTAATTTGTCCTTTTCCTACACATTCAATAACAAGATAATCAATAGAAATCGTTTTCCCAAGGATCTTTGTAAAAACTCCTTCAGCTATTCCAAGAGGTAATATGGTAGTATTATTAGCAAGAGATATTTCTTTTCCTCCTTTAGTGAGCCCCCAAGTATTCAGAGATTTATAAATATCTTTGGGCATAAGACAAAATTCAGACATGATATCACAACGAGCTTGAAAAGTTTCAATGTTCATCTCAATCTTTACTGTAGGGAACCACTTTGATGGTTCAGAGTTTATTGGAACATAATTGTGATGCTCCCTAAGCGTATTATAACAACTTTCTAAGCTAGTAGTGCTAGCCTCAAGAGTGTCCAACCTAGCAAATATTTTTGCGAAAGAAATATCAGTTTGGCTAGGCATGTTGTAAGTGAGGATCAATTTCTTTATAGCATTAGTAGCATCATGCTCATTAAATTGGAGGAAATCTCCTCGCACAACAACATCTAGAGCATATCTATAGCAAAGAGCAATCCCAAGGTAAAAACTGCTAAGGAACAAGTTTTGAGTCATTTCAGGCTCAATTTTTTCATGTAGATCAGAGATTCTAGACCAAGCTTCCTTAAAATATTCCTCAATTCCTTGTTTAAAAGTGGAAACCATTTCCTCGGGTGACATAGTGACTGGAGCAAGGCTAGACATAATGAGATAGGAACTAATTTTTTTGTGTTTTTGAAATAAGAAAGCAAACTAGTAAAACTATTTTTTTTGTGTTTTTGAAGAACAAAACAAGAAAACAAAGCAAAAATAAAACTAAGCAAAACAAAAACAACAAAGTAAAGAGATTGGTTATGAGGGACTCCCCTTGTGAAGATGTCCTTGACTCCCCGGCAACGGCACCAGAAAAATGCTTGATGGCTCAATGTATGGCGCCCAAAGAAGTGCTGGTGTGGTGTTGATGTAGAGCTCGTTGGGAACCCAAGAGGAAGGTATGATGAGCACAACACCAAGTTTCCCTCAGTTATGAAACCAAGGTTTAATCGAACCAGTAGGAGCAAGGAAACACCACAAAGGTGTTACTAGCCGAGCTTTGGCCGGGCGCACTACCAGTGCTAGTAGCAACGTGGAGACCTGCAAAATACAACCACAGAACTTTGTCCCCAACTTGCGATGAGGTTGTCAATCTCACCGTGTTTTGCGGAAAACAAAGGATTAAACGTATCGAATGGAAAGAAGTAATAGTTTGAAGAAAGTAAATACAAAGCAGTAAACAGTTTGTAGATTGTATGTAAAAGAAAAGGACCGGGATCCATAGTTCAGTAGAGGTGGCTCTCCTTAGATAGATAACATGCTGGGTGAACAAATTACATCGGGGCAATTGACAAACATCGAGAAAGCAATACATGCATATACTAATCATCTTGACTCCTTTGAGACTTGATTGGGCATTACAACATAATACATAGACCGCCATCCAACTGCATCTATGACTAATAATCCACCTTTAGGTTATCATCCGAACCCCCTCCAGTATTAAGTTGCAAGCAACAGATTATTGCTTTACGAACTGCGTGTAAAGTAAACAATACGATTGTTCTATGAACAAAGGATTGTTGTTTTCTCCCTAGTAGCAACAGCACATCTAGTACCTTAGAGATTTCTGTCACTTCCCTAGATTACCAGAGGCATGAACCCACTATCGAGCATAAATACTTACTCTTGGAGTTGCTAGCATCTACTTGGCCAAAATAGCTACTAACAACGGAAAGCATGCAAGATCACAAATAACAAAGACATGATAGAATCAATAATCAATCTGAAATAGCATCTCAATATCCATCGGATCCCCGCAAACACAACATGTATGATTACAAATAGATGATCTAGATCATGAACGAAGCTCACAAGATCTAAACATGAAAGCACAAAGGAGGAGAACCAGCCATCTAGCTACTACATGGATCCGTAGTCCAAGGATGAACTACTCACGCATCACACCGGAGGCTTGCATGGTGATGAAGAAGGCCTCCAGGGTGAATTCCCCTCTCCGGCAGGGCGCCGGGAAGAGCTTCAGATCCCTCCCGATCTAGGGATGGAGATGACGGCGGCTACAGACTCTTTCGTGGATTTTTGATCGGGCACTTAGGGTTTACGTCCCGAGGGCATTATATAGGCGGAAGGAGAGGCCGAGGGGGTGCCGAGAGCGGCCACACCACCCCCTAGCACGGGCCAGGCCTGGCCGCGTGGCCAGGTGGTGTGGTGGCCCCCTGGCCCCTCTCCGTCTCGTATTCTGGCACTTGATGACATCCGGAAAAATAGGCACTTTGGCTTTTGTCCCGTCCAATTCCGAGAATATTCATTTTCTGACTTCACTGGAACCAAAAACAGCAGAAAACAGGCAGCTGGC
The DNA here is from genome assembly GCA_910589775.1 of Avena eriantha. NCBI lineage: Eukaryota > Viridiplantae > Streptophyta > Magnoliopsida > Poales > Poaceae > Avena > Avena eriantha. The sequence continues at coordinate 392,528,427 of OU342741.1, forward strand.
ACTGTGGCTCTTGTTAATAGGTTAGTCCAAGAAATGATATGAAAAGTACTCCAAAGTTGGAACTAAACACAAGAAAGTGGATAAAACCAAGCATGGAACATCAAAAATTATAGATACATTTGCAATGTATCACACTCCTTGGTCTTGACTACTACATCGTCGATGTAGGCGTGTATGTTTCTACCGATCTACGTCTACAGGCACTTCTGCATGCATCGCTGGTATGTTGCCCCAACGTTCTTCAGCCCAAATGGAATGGTGGTGTAGCAGTACGCTCCGTATGGAGTAATGAATGCTGTCTCTATTTGATCAGCGGGGTTCAGCCGGATCTGGTGGTAGCCAGAATACACGTCCAGAAACGACAGCAACTCGCAGCCGGCCATGGAGTCGATAACTTGGTATATCCTTGGTAGGGCGAATGGATCTTTGATGCATGCTTTGTTGAGGCTGGTGTAGTCCACACACATACGCCAGGTCTTGTTCTTCTTCAACACCAATACCGGGTTTGCCAACCATTCCGGGTGGAAAAGATCCATGATGAATCCTGCTGCGAAGAGCCGGGTGATTTCCTCACCGATGATTCTTCTCTTGTCCTCAGCGAAACATTGTTGGGAGTGCTTGACAGGCTTTGCATCTGGCCTGACATGTAAAGAGTGCTTGACGAGCTCCCTCGGAACACCTGGCATGTCCTTGGGGGACCATGGGAAGATGTCCTGATTCTCACGGAGGAAGTCGACGAGCGCGCTAAACTATTTGTTGTCGAGGCCGTCTCTGACCAGGATGAACTTGTCCGACTCGACTGCATTCAACAGGATCTTTTTGGTGCCCTTGGATGGCTTGAACTGTGCTTCTCCGTCCGGCTTCGGCTCGCCAGCCAACATATCCGCCTGCAGGGCTGCTACGTTTTACAAGATGACGTGCTTTTCTTCCACGATGCTATCTTGGAGCCGTCTGTGGCGCACTCCACAGACCGCCTATTGCAGCCAGCTACGGTGATGACACCCTTTGGCCCTAGTAACTTCATCTTGAGGTACGCATAGTGTGGTACCGCCATGAACTTGGTGAGAGCTGGGTGCCCCAGAATTGCGTGATATGCGCTGGAGAGGTTGACCACCTCGAACCAGATAGGCTCATGAAGAAAGTTGTCTTCCATCCTGAAGATGACATCCAGCCATATCTTGCCGATGGGTGAATGCGATGGGCCCAAAATGGCTCGGTGGAAGGAGGTGCTAGACGACACCAGCTGTGACTCGCTGATGCCGAGCCGGTCTAGCGAGCTGCAGTATAGGAGGTTGATGCTGCTCCCACCATCTACAAGGATGCAGGAGAATCTGCAGGAATGCTTCTTGGAGACGGTGATGGGATCCAGGACCATCGCGAAAGTTCCTGGGTGAGGTAGCTGTAACACCCCAGTTTAGTTAATCCTTAATTAGGGATGTTTGTGCATTCATGAGCATAATTATTTTGCTAAGAAATAAAAATGCATGCAAAAAGAATTAATGAAAAACCTAAACCCTAATTCCCCTGTCTATTTCAAAACAACTCAAAAGGCTTTTGAATATTTTGAAAACTACAAAAATAATGGAGCCAAATTGACTATAAGGGCCCCTGAAATATTTCTCTAGTTTACAAAACCCTCTGGTGTTTTTGAAATAGCCTAAAACAATTTTTGAAATGTTTTTACAAAGAGAAAAGGAAAACAGGAATAGAAAAAAGGGTTTTCTGAAAAAAAGGAAACCTAGCTCCCTAGGCTGCAGCCCAACTCCCTCCTCTCTCTACCTGCCGGCCATGCGCCCGCAGGCAGCCCAACCAGCCCACCTGGCTCATACCTCTTTGCTGTCCTCCTCTTTTCTTCTTCCTTGCAAACGAAGGAGAGAAGCAGCTCGGTGGCTGCTGCGTCGCCGTCCATTGCCCTGACCGCGTAAAGATCCTTGCTACCGCCCTGGAGAGGTTAAGAACCACCAGCGCACGTCTCTCTCACCCTCATCAACTCCCGCTCGCCCTGCGCCCTCTCTCTCGCGATCCCCTCTGGCTGAAACCCTAACCGCCGGCAGCCGATGCACCCCGCCATCTCTGGCCGCCCCGTGCCCATTCAAGATCACCTTGAGCTCCGCCTTGACGTGCTGGTCCACCTAGCTGACGGAATCGAGAAGGGACGCTCTGAATCGCCGTCTTCTCCGCCTTTGACTACCTCTGGCCTCGCCGTCTGCTCTAACGGCATCACCGTGAGCTAACCGTTCTCCCGAACCACCCCACCATCTCCCTCGCGTCCTCTGTTGTGTCTGCACCGTGCATCGCCACCCGCCGTCGCGGACATGGTCGCCAGAGCTCCTCCCGGTTGCCAATACCCAGCGGCGCCGCCCTATTTTGGATCCCCTCGTCGCACTGCGTCGAACGCACATCTCCGCGCCATCCCGCAAGCCCTCCATCCACCGATTACGTCAACGATCTGTAGCTCAATGCCGTGTTGACGTCATGCCGATGTCAGCATGACGTCAACAGCGCGCGGGTCTGCACGATCAAACCACGCCGGGTCCCACCCCACCCCCGTGGACACTGAGGTGGCCTCGGGGCCCCTTTGTCAGCTGTAGTGGCTAGCCCAGCCACCAGTGTAAAAAGGTTTTCCAAGTTTTTCTATAATTTCACAATTGGTTAAATAATTTCAGAAATTGGTTTAATCTTATAAATTCAATAACTAATTATTTATAAGTCCGAAAAATATGTATAATATATCAAAATGTTCAGAAAAATGAGACCTACACAATAGAATCAAAATCATTCATTGTTCAACAACGTCAATTGCAAGTTTAATTAGAAGAAAAAATGAAGCCCCGCAGGTGATTTCGAGGTTCCCCTATTCTAGGGTTTGGACCCCTCGGACCCCGCTTAAATTGCCAAGCATGCCTTAGGGTTACATTTCAACTCTATTAACTTGTCATATCATCATCCTTGCTTGAGCATTGCATCGATGCCACATGTTGATGGTTGTTTTCCCCTTTCTTTCCGGTGTTTGGTTCTTCTCGATAGAATACGATATCGAGATCGAGATCGAAGACCGAGATTAACACCATCGAAGCCCGGAGATCAATACTTGACCAACTGTAACCAAGTCAAGTACTAGGAATCCAAAGCTCTGCTTTCTAGTTACCAACATGCAAAGGAAAGCATAACCCCACCATTATACAATCCCAGGTTTTCGAAAGCATTTCAAGTCTTGCCATGATGCATACGATTCTACTGTGGTCTTTTATCGACTGATAGAGTATCCTATCTATTGCATTACTCCCTTTGAGATTATATTACCTGATCCACTGCTCCTAGCATAACTAGGTTTTGCTTGTGTGCACTGCTAGAGCTTATATTTGTGTCTTGATTAGCCATGCATAGCTATCAGTTCTGGTTCATCCAGATGATGTATCAGATGTAGAGAATCTAGTATGATAGGAGAACAAGATATACTGATGAGATAAAATCAGTGGTAAAGGTTAAACATACTAAGGCTTGTATGGGAGGCCATGGTGGGATGTGGTTTTTGTAGTCCCATGCTCGCCACCATTAGGAACTGACTTCTTGCCTTTGGACCAAGACGAGCGTACAACCACACGGGGTTTATGGGGACCTCACGATTAACTAACTTGCCTAGTAGATTCCATGAGTCACCTAATTCAGGCTTTCCATTTGGCATACGCATTGAAAATGTTTTCAAAAGAGGAGGTGAAGGAGGTGCATTCATACAGGTAGGTAAGCGTGGCCGAGGTTGGGGAGGCGGTTCCTCTGGGTAAACTATCCTCACTCACATCTCTAGGGACCGGCTTCGGGATTTGACTCGTTACGACAGAACCATCCTTAGGGCGTGACTCATGGTCTCGGCGAAGCAAGGTAAAAAGGTCGTGTCCAATCACCCTCTGCCAGCACACCAAGGAAGTGTGTAAAGTGGCACTAAGAGTCGGTTGGTACGTGTGAGCAATGTTGCACACCCCTGCTGGGTTAAATCTTTTTGAAAAGCCATGTTCACGGTTATGAATGCTTGGTGATCTAATTCTAAGATCATAGAGAACTATAACCTAATCATAAAACTTGGTAGATCAACGTGTGCTTAAGGATGCTTCCTCACGGGAATGAGGGGGTGATCCTAGTTGTGAGATGAGGATTACTTTGGTGGATATCAAGATGATGATCAATTCTTGGAGATGTCGCTCTCTTATCCCCTTTTAAAATATTCTGATTAGACGAGCTTCTTCTCCCTCTTGTTTTACAAAACAAAGATGGCTTCATGCAAAATAACCCCACCAGCCATAAGTCTTGCGGAGTACACCTTGTACTCACCCTTGCTTTGTTGTTACTTTTGTAGCAGAGTAAGTGTTCCCTGATGAAGAGTTCTGTACGACATCGACACCAACGAGTACCTTGGTGTTCCCGGCCGGCAGCCTGGAATCTATGGGCTGGGACGCCATCGTTATGCTTCAGGCCTCTTAGGCCATCTATTAAGTTTGCTATACTTAATAGCATAATTTGCCTTCCGTTATTTGATGTTTGTGGTTAGTGACCTCTGCTTGTCATATTTTGGTTCTTCGCTTAGTTATGAGCTTGCTGTAATAATTTTTGTGTCGCAGGGTTACTGTTGTGTTACCGATTTCTCACTGGATATCCTCGAGCTCTAGGTTAAGCTTATGTCAGGCTAAGGTCTGGATTTGTTTAGCCCTGATCCCAGGGGTGTCACAGTAGCACGGACGGCTGGTCCTTCCGGCTCCATGCAATCTCTTGTTCCAACTAGGGGACGGGAGGAATGATTGCGTTCACCCCCGGCTCGTGGCGTCTCTTGTTGTGCTTGGTTTCCGGCTCCGTGGTGAAGATGTGGTAGTTTCCCACCTGGCAGGGCAGTTGTCATCGTCATCCTCCCTCCAACGCTGGTGATTGCAGTCGCCTGGCGGTCCACCGGCTAGGGGGGGTGGTGCCTGCGCAGCTGGTACGCCAGAGGTTTCCGCCATCTTCTTTGTCCAGGTGCACTGATGTGTTGTATGTGTAGCCGGTTTGTTGCCTCCACTATGGAACTTGCATGGCCCATCAAGCATTGCCTCCATGGTGTACTTGGGCCTCGGAGGCCGGTCATCAGGCTTCTGTCTCCGGCTACCGCCTGCAGCCAGATCCTCCTGCACTGCTGCCACTTTCCTAGAACCATATTGGTTATCCGGCTGGTCGTCCTTTCTCTTGCTATGACAGTTGTCATGCCGCCTGTGGTTGTGGTTGTGGTTGTTCCCATCCGACTAGCGTCGATCCATAGCAATGTCCACGATGATTTGCCCCTGGTCGTCCACCCGGGCGGATCTTTTCATCGTCGCGTCGGTGGTGGTGTACTTGTCCGCGATGGCCATGGTCTGCGCCGTGGTGGTAGACTCCACTCGACGAAGCTTGTGCTTGAGCATAGTGCCGTCTCTGCAGCCGTTGACGAAGAAGTCGACTGCCTGTTGCTCGCGCAACCCTTCGTAGGAGTTGTGCATACTTGTCCACCGGGTAATGTAGGAGTGATTGGATTTGTCTGGACCTTGTACGCAAAGGGAGAGCTCACCGGTTCAGCCTGGGTGTTTGTAGGTGTCGGTGAAGTTGCGGACGAATGCCTACTCGAAATCGATCCAAGAGTTGATGCTGTTGTCGGGGAGGCTGTTGAGCCATGTTCTGGCCAAGTCAAGGATCATGAGGGGGGCGTAGCGCACAGCTACCCGGCGGTTGCTGTTTGCGATGCCAACCGCGGTGGTGTAGTACACCAACCAGTCCTCCGGCTTGACCGTGCCATTGTTCTTTGGCGTGTCCCTCGGGAGCGAAAATCCCTTTGGAAACGACTCATTTCGGATGCGTGGTCTGAAGCATCTCGGACCAGCCAGGCTTTCTTCTTCCAGCGCGTGTGACTGGACCAGCAGGTCGATGCGTGCGCGCGCATCTTGCGGTTCTTCCGGCTCGAGCGGTCCCAGCCGGATAGATAGAAGGGACTTGGGCAGCGCTTGGCCTCTCCCTGCTTTGTCATCCGGGTCGTGGTTTCGGCTGGTGACTGATATGTTGCAAACATATCTATAATTTTTCATGTTCCATGCTTGTTTTATATCTACTTTCTTATGTTTTGTCCTCACTTTGGAGTATTTTTACACATTTTCTGGAACTAGCCTATTAACAAGATGCCACAGTGCCAGTTGCCTGTTTTCTTCTATGTTTGGTTCCAGAAAAGCCATAAAATGAATATTCTTGGAATTGGGCCAGACAAAAGCCAACGTCGATATTTTACCGGAAGACTCACGAAGCCAGAAGACGAGACGAAGAGGGGCCAGGGGCTGGCCACACCATGTGGTGGCGCGGGTCCCCCTGGCTGTGCCACCAGGTGGTGTTGGCCCCTGGTCCACCCTCTGACATTGCCCTTTCGCCTATAAAAGCCTCTCGAGACGAAAACCTAACGGCGCCCAGAAAAATGCTTGATGGCGGTGTTGATGTAGAGCTCGTTGGGAACCCCAAGAGGAAGGTATGATGAGCACAGCAGCAAGTTTCCCTCAGTTATGAAACCAAGGTTTAATCGAACTAGTAGGAGCAAGGAAACACCCCAAAGGCGTTACTAGCTAAGCTTTGGCAAGGCACACTACCAGTGCTAGTAGCAACGTGGAGACCTGCAAAATACAACCACAGAACTTTGTCCCCAACTTGCGATGAGGTTGTCAATCTCACCGTGTTTTGCGGAAAACAAAGGATTAAACGTATCGAATGGAAAGAAGTAATAGTTTGAAGAAAGTAAATACAAAGCAGTAAACAGTTTGTAGATTGTATGTAAAAGAAAAGGACCGGGATCCATAGTTCAGTAGAGGTGGCTCTCCTTAGATAGATAACATGCTGGGTGAACAAATTACATCGGGGCAATTGACAAACATCGAGAAAGCAATACATGCATATACTAATCATCTTGACTCCTTTGAGACTTGATTGGGCATTACAACATAATACATAGACCGCCATCCAACTGCATCTATGACTAATAATCCACCTTTAGGTTATCATCCGAACCCCCTCCAGTATTAAGTTGCAAGCAACAGATTATTGCTTTACGAACTGCGTGTAAAGTAAACAATACGATTGTTCTATGAACAAAGGATTGTTGTTTTCTCCCTAGTAGCAACAGCACATCTAGTACCTTAGAGATTTCTGTCACTTCCCTAGATTACCAGAGGCATGAACCCACTATCGAGCATAAATACTAACTCTTGGAGTTGCTAGCATCTACTTGGCCAAGAGAGCTACTAACAACGGAAAGCATGCAAGATCACAAAAAACAAAGACATGATAGAATTAATAATCAATCTGAAATAGCATCTCAATATCCATCGGATCCCTGCAAACACAACATGCAGAATTACAAATAGATGATCTTGATCATGAACGGAGCTCACAAGATCTAGACATGAAAGCACAAAGGAGGAGAACCAGCCATCTAGCTACTACATGGATCCGTACTCCAAGGATAAACTACTCACGCATCACACCAGAGGCTTGCATGGTGATGAAGAAGGCCTCCAGAGTGAATTCCCCTCTCCGGCAGGGTGCCGGGAAGAGCTTCAGATCCCTCCCGATCTAGGGATGGAGATGACAGCGGCTACAGACTCTTTCGTGGATTTTTGATCGGGCACTTAGGTTTTTCGTCCCGAGGGCAATATATAGGTGTAAGGAGAGGCCGAGGGGGTTCCAGGAGCGGCCACATCACCCCCTGGTGCGGGCCAGGCCTGGCCGCGTGGCCAGGTGGTGTGGTGGCTCCCTAGCCCTTCTCCGTCTCGTATTCTAGCACCTGACGACTTCCGAAAAAATAGGCACTTTGGCTTTTGTCCCGTCCAATTCCGAGAATATTCATTTTCTGACTTTCCTGGAACCAAAAACAGCAGAAAATAGGCAGCTGGCACTGTGACTCTTGTTAATAGGTTAGTCCAAGAAATCATATGAAAAGTACTCCAAAGTTGGAACAAAACACAAGAAAATGGATAAAACTAAGCATGGAACATCAAAAATTATAGATACATTTGCAATGTATCAACATCCCCAAGCTTAACTCCTGCTCGTCCTCGAGTAGGTAAGTGATAAAAAGAAAGAATAATTTTTGAGGTGACATGCACCATCAAAGACTTGTTCAAAGTATTTGCAAAACATTCAAAGCTGGGATCATAGTACTTCAATCATAACATGAAAGAAAAAGTTCTAGCAATAAGCAAAGAAACTATGATGCAACATGAAAAAGGCACAAACAAAAGATTCATGAATAACAATGCTTTGCAAGACGTTTGTTTGTTTCACATAAAGAAAACATAGCATAATAGTATTCAGCTTGTCCCTCAATAGAGTAGCAAATATAAATGCATAGGACACCTTCAAAGTTCATAAGAGTAACTAGATACAATAGTTTAAAACAAGCAATAACAAGTTATGCATCAATCAACTAGTCTTGGGACAATGCACATAGAACTAAGAATGGCCACTATGCTCTCAAAGTAGGTGCATAAAGATAGAAGGTGGAGACTCAATATAATGGTGGAAGGAAGGCCTTTGTAAAAGGAAGTAGGGATTCAAGTCTCATAAAGAGCTTCCAAAAATTATGGTACTTATAGCTTTCAGCTCTCATTGCCCTTATCATAAGCATCTTTAAGGTGATTAAGGTTAAAGTGACACAACTAAGAGGATATGCTTGACAAGTTATAAACCGAAATATCATGCCCCTTACTTACGAAGACCGATCCTCATGCTACTCAACTTCAGTCACGAGTAAACTCTTGTCATTGTAAGTACATGTGTATCATTAAGAACCGCCAACGGGTTACCCCTTGCACATGATACGGGAGCTTTCCCATAATCAAAATGACAAGGCAAGCAAACAATGAGCATCTCAGCAATCTTTTTATTTGCTATTTGCATAGGTTTTTATTGAGGATGCTTCATAGAGTGCTCATTATGGTGATGCTGCAAGTTTCCACCATGATTAGGCATGGCTTAGGCTAGCGGCCCAGGCGTTTCTCTAACACACATACAAACTCCATGATCTTACAAGTTCCACTTTTATTTCACACCGCCAGGATTTGTAAGGAACATAACATGATATCAACGGGGTACAAAGTACAAGTGCAATGTTGAAAGCGTTCCCCATGAAACATGGTTCTGCTAATTTCAACTTATAAAGAACAAGCATATACGCAATAAAGACGGACCCAATGGTTCAAGTTTATTAGAGGCAATAAAGTAAAGTGTGCCATCAGGTTTGTGAGAGCTTTAATCACTAGTTTTCTCATAACAAGTTTAATTTGGAAGGTAAACAAAAGCATGAATATACTTGGAATAGCATAAGCTAGTAGGTAGGTATGGTGGGATCTTTGGAATAACTTGGTTTAGGGAATTGGATGCATGAGTGGAACTCATACTTGGTTGTGGAGGCTAGCAAAAGACTAGGAGCGACAAACTAAGAGAGCAATAATGGCCATAATCATGTAGAGCGACAAAACATCATTGATCAAAGCATAAAGTGATACTACAAGTTGAAAGCTAAAGGATCATAAAGGCTATGGTGACTTGAGATAGTCATAACATGGTGTGAGCATGCGCCAAGTCAACCCAAATAAAGCATCAAAGGAGAATACCACTATACTATGCTTTAATATGCTAAAACAACGCATGATTCATCCAAGGCACATTAAGCAATCTCAATTGTTTATAACAAGTCATGCTACAACAAAGAATACTAAGCATAAAGCCAAAACAATATCAAGCATGGCATGACAAAGCATAGGCCACAGTCAAAAACGAGCTCTTTTTACCACAAAAGCATGATCTTTCCTACTCTTTTCCAAACCAAACCAAACTATTTGCAAACCAATGTATGAAAGAGGGGTGCAACCAATTTATTCCGAAAACTAAGCAAACTAAAAACCAAAACAAAAATGAAAAAGAAGACGCTCCAAGAAAAACACAACTATGCATGAAACAATAAAAATGAAGTGTTTGGAAGAAACCTGGATTTTTTTTGATGAAGAAGGGGATGCCTTGGGCATCCCCAAGCTTTGACGCTTGTACTTCTTGGATATTTCTTGGGGTGACACGCGTGGCATCCCCAAGCTTAAGCTTTAGCCCATCCTTCATCTCATTACTCATTCCTTTCATACACCTGATAATTTTCCTTCATACAAAACTTCACACAATCTTTATTAGCAACATTATTGCACTCATGATAAATAAGTCTTAAGGTTCAGTTCTAACACCAAATAAACTTTCATTAGAACACTAGATACTGTAGCACTTCCCTCAAAAAGCTCAATTCCTCAAAAGAACTCAAAAAGGAACCAACAAGAAGCAGCAGAAAATGGCAGAAATCTGTCAAAACAGACCAGCAGGTAAAGACAATTTTTTTTGAAGAACTTCTGTTGCTCAAATAAAAAAGTGTTGAACTAACGAAAGTTAGATAACAAACTGGGGCAGAAGAACAAAACATTACAGCTCAATCCGACATACAGAGATCTCTCACGAATATTTTTGGTGAAGCACAAAAATCTGTTTTAGGATAGCAACTTTCCTAATCATTACTTCACTCTCATTAGAGGTTACTCTTGACACAAAAAGCAAATAAAAAGGATAAGGAGAGGTTATTACAGAGGTAATAACTTCCAAGACTCATCTAAAACTTTTGGGTTATCTCCCAATAAGTACTTTTCTTTAACTCCTTTAAGTTAGGCAGAAGAAGCAAAGAAAGAATCAAGTGTTCTAAAATAAACAAGCATTAAGACCAAATTTTGTTTTCATAGGAGAAGCAAAAGAAATCTTTTCTCTCTTTTTAGGGAAGTGTTCTATACCTTTCTTGAGTGGGAGTTGATATTTAATGGTGCCTTCTTTCATATCAATGATGGCACCAACAGTTCTAAGAAAAAGTCTTCCCAAAGTAATAGGACAAGAAGCATTGCATTCAACATCCAAAACATAGAAATCAACGGGGACATAGGAATTGTTAACCATAATAAGAACATCATTAAGACTCCCCATGAGTTTCTTTTTAGCATTATCATCAAGTGGGACATTCCAATAACAATCTTCAAGAGGAGGCAAATCAAGCATATCATAAATCCTTGTAGGCATAATAGAAACACTAGTATCAAGATCACATAAAGCTTTGAAATCAAAGTCATTCACTTTCATATTAATGATGGGTTCCCAACCATCTTCTTGTTTAATAGGAATAGAAGCTTTATGTTTCATCTTTTCTTCTTTAATCTTTATGAGAGCATCAATAATGTGTTTCGTAAAGGCCATGTTCATAGCACTAGCATTAGGACTTTTAGCAAGCTTTTGTAGGAACTTAATAACTTCAGAGATATTGCAACCATCAAGATCAAAATCAAATTTATCATCTAAAGTAGTAGAACTATTACTAGCCTCAACACTAGTGGTGGTGATAGTAGAAACACTAATGTTTCTAGCAATTTCATCTTCTCTTTCCCACTTAGCATGTAATTAAGCTAATAGTCTAACATGTTCATCAATTCTTACTTGTATGGCATTGGTAGCTGCAAAGGGATTATCATTAGTTTCAGGTTTAGAAGCCATTTTATTAATCAATGAAGATTGAGCTTCAGTCAAAGATGATATATTTCTTTCAGCATTAGAGAGTTTCAATTGTAAACTAGGAATTTCCCTATTTAGACTCTCAAGTTGATGGCTAATGTTCTTCAAAATGATATATTGTTCCTCCATAGTTTTAGTGAATAGTTTATTTTGCTCATATTGCATTTGCATGAAGTTTTTAGTGGCTTTTTCAACTTCTAAAATTCTTCCTTCACTAGGTAATCCAGGTTTACCATTATAGCCATAAGTATTACTAGGAGGGTAGGGCCTATAATTGTTATTACCATAAGCATTGTTGCCAAAATTGTTATTTCTTATGAAGTTCACATCAACTTGCTCTTATTGAGCAACCAAAGAGGCTAAAGGAACATTATTTGGATCAATATGGGCTTTCCCATTAACAAGCATAGACATAATAATATCAATCTTATCACTCAAGGAAGAGGTTTCCTTAACAGAATTTACCTTCTTACCTTGTGGAGCTCTCTCAGTATGCCATTCAGAATAATTAACCATCATGTTGTCCAAAAGTTTTGTTGCAGCACCCAAATTGATGGTCATAAAGGTACCTCCAGCAGCAGAATCCAATAGGTTACTTGACGAATAGTTCAATCCTGCATAAAAAGTTTGGATGATCATCCAAGCAGTCAGTCCATGAGTGGGACAATTCTTTACCAAAGATTTCATTCTTTCCCAAGATTGAGCAACATGCTTATTATACAGTTGTTTAAACTTCATTATTTCACTTCTCATGGATATAATCTTAGCAGGAGGATAGTATTTTCCAATAAAATCATCTTTGCACTTAGTCCAAGAATCAATACTATTCCTAGTTAAGGAATTCAACCATTCTTTAGCTTTTCCTCTCAAAGAGAAAGGAAAAAATTTCAGCTTAATAATATCACCATCTACGTCCCTATGCTTTTGCATCTCACAAAGTTCAACAAAGTTATTTAGATGGGAAGCAACATCTTCATTACCAATACCAGAAAATTGTTCTCTCATAACAAGATTGAGTAAAGCAGGTTTTATCTCAAAGAAAGTATCTTCAGGCACAGGTGGAGCAATAGGTGTGCTCATAAAATCATTGTTGTTGGTGCTAGTGAAGTCACACAACTTAGTGTTTTCAAGAGTAGTCATTTTTTTGGGGTTTCAAATAAGAAAGCAAACTAGTACAACTAATTTTTTTTGTGTTTTTGATAAAGAAACAAGCAAACAAAGCAAAAAGAAACTAAGCAAAACAAAAATAACAAAGTAAAGAGATTGGTTACGAGGGACTCCCCCTTGTGAAGATTTCCTTGACTCCCCGGCAACGGCGCCAGAAAAATGCTTGATGGCTCAATGCACGACGCCTAGTAAAATGCTTGATGGCGATGTTGATGTGGAGCTCGTTGGGAACCCCAAGAGGAAGGTATGATGAGCACAGCAACAAGTTTCCCTCAGTTATGAAACCAAGGTTTAATCGAACAGTAGGAGCAAGGAAACACCCCAAAGGTGTTACTAGCTAAGCTTTGGCAGGGCGCACTACCGGTGCTAGTAGAAACATGAAGACCTGCACAACACAACCACAGAACTTTGTCCCCAACTTGCGATGAGGTTGTCAATCTCATCGTGTTTTGAGGAAAACAAAGGATTAAACGTATCGAATGGAAATAAGTAAAAGTTTGCAGAAAGTAAACACAAAGCAGTAAACAGTTTATAGATTGTATGTAAAATACATGGACCGGGATCCATAGTTCACTAGAGGTGGCTCTCCTTAGATAGATAACATGCTGGGTGAACAAATTACAGCAGGGCAATGGACAAACATCGAGAAAGCAATACATGCATATACTAATCATCTTGACTCCTTTGAGACTTGATTGGGCATTACAACATAATACATAGACCGCCATCCAACTGCATCTATGACTAATAATCCACCTTCAGGTTATCATCCGAACCCCCTCCAGTTTAAGTTGTAAGCAACAGATTATTGCTTTACGAACTGCGTGAAAAGTAAACAATATGATTTTTCTATGAATAAAGGATTGTTGTTTTCTCTCTAGTAGCAATAACACATCTAGTACCTTAGAGATTTCTGTCACTTCCCCAGATTACCAGAGGCATTAACCCACTATCGAGCATAAATACTAACTCTTGGAGTTGCTAGCATCTACTTGGCCAAGATAGCTACTAACAACGGAAAGCATGCAAGCAAATAACAAAGACATGTTAGAATCAATAATCAATCTGAAATAGCATCTCAATATCCATCGGATCCTCGCAAACACAACATGCAGAATTACAAATAGATGATCTTGATCAGGAATGTAGGTCACAAGATCTAGACATGAAAGCACAAAGGAGGAGAACCTGCCATCTAGCTACTACATGGATCCGTAGTCCAAGGATGAACTTCTCATGCATCACACCGGAGGCTTGCATGGTGATGAAGAAGGCCTCCAGGGTGAATTCCCCTCTCCGGCAGGGTGCCGGGAAGAGCTTCAGATCCCTCCCGATCTAGGGATGGAGATGACGGCAGCTACATACTCTTTCGTGGATTTTTGATCAGGCACTTAGGGTTTTCGTCCCGAGGGCAATATATAGGCGGAAGGAGAGGCCAAGGGGGTGCCGGGAGCGGCCACACCACCCCCTGGCGCGGGCCAGGCCTGGCCGCGTGGCCAGGTGGTGTGGTGGCTCCCTGACCCTTCTCCATCTCGTATTCTTGCACCTGATGACTTCCGGAAAAATAGGCACTTTGGCTTTTGTCCCGTCCAATTACGAGAATATTCATTTTCTGACTTTCCTGGAACCAAAAACAGCAGAAAACAGGCAGCTAGCACTATGGCTCTTGTTAATAGGTTAGTCCAAGAAATCATATGAAAAGTACTCCAAAGTTGGAACAAAACACAAGAAAGTGGATAATACTAAGCATGGAACATCAAAAATTATAGATACATTTGCAATGTATGAAAACCCTAAATACCAGATCAGAAATCCACGAAAAGTTCCGCAGCGCTGCCGCCACCGAAGAGGAGATTCGAGGGGCAGAAGTCTCTGTTCCGGCACCCTACCAGGATGGGGAAATGCCCCCGGAGCCATCTCCATCGACTCCACCCCCATCTCCATCGCCGTTGCTGACTGCCATGATGAGGAGGGAGTAGTTCTCTCTCGAGGCTAAGGGCTCTACCGGTAGCTATCTGTTCATCTCTCTCCATGTGTGATCTTATGAGATCATGAGCTTTGTAATCTATAGATTTATTCTGCTACTCAAGTGCTTTAATGAATCTCTGCTTATCCCCGCGTGTGTGAAGTTAACAGTGTGCACACCGTGTGGCACTTTGGCTAAGGTTATATAAATACTTGTCATGAGTATAATTTGAGTTGGATGTCTCTATGAAATTGTGGTGTTTGTTGGAACCATCTAGTGCTCAAGGTGATAGTGAGGGGTTATCTAGATGGGGAAAGCTAACTTTGAGGTGTGCTATTATAGCCCTACCGTGGATTAGAGTTATCCAACCGGAGGAGAATATCATTTTGCAGCCCGAAAGTTGGGTCGCCCAGGCAACGCGGTACCCAAGTTGATTTTAATCACCACAATTCTAAAAGTTGGGGCACCAATTGTTGAGAGGGGTGTTTCGAGTGAATGATGGCCAAACCCAATATTTTCAAATCGTGCTCGTTAAGTCAGGATATTCCGTTACACTAGTTCCTGCTGTGCTTCTTCTTCGCCGGTCACTCTTCTTAGCCACCCTGCACGTGTCGTAGGGGCAAATCCATTACTGTACTTTCCTAACTCTCGACAATGAATCTTGCTGCGGTGGCGGTAGTCCCTTTTTTTCCCTTCCCCGACCCTGAATCTGCCGGTGGTGGAGGACCTTTTTTCTCCCTCCCCTGACACTGAATCCGACGATGGCGGCCCAGCATGTCTTGCAAGGCGAAGGTTGTAGCTACATCACCGACTGATTCGGGTCCGTCGGGGCCCAAGTCTGGGGCTCAACGCGAAGCAACGGCGAGGTCTTCAGCCCTAGTTAGTGAGGACGTTAGAAAGGATTCTGCTCCCAAGGTACCTACTAGCAGCGGGTTGAAGAGAAAAGTAAGGCTGGCGGCGGATTGTTCGGGTCCGGTGGGTGGATGCGGCACCCAGATCTCGAAGAAAAAACCTCGGGAGAAGAGCGAGAGGTGAAGTTTTCTTACCTGTGCCTTATCTTGCAAGTAGATTAGTTACGGCATAATAGAATTGAATGAACTGAAAAGTTCCCCTTTCTAATCAAATTAGGCACAACTTTGATACAAGGGACCTATATGAGTTCACAGGTCATGTTCGCCAGTACACTTCAAAAATTGATTTTGGTTGCAAGAGGGTTGTGTTCGGGCAAGATGTGCATCTGCTTGTGAATTGCAAAGTGGTTGTGTCTGTTTCGTAGCTGGTAGATATGCTTGCCGCTAGAATTCCCTGGGGTTCTAGACAAAGGACAAAATTGGCGTGGCACAACATGAATGATACCTATCAGCAAATTGAGCACTCCCATGAGCTTCAGATGGTTTGGGAGTGCTGTGCAGCTGATCGTAAGGTGAAAGTTGAAGCGATGATTAATGATATGCAAGCAGATGCTAGAGATCTTGCTGCCAAAGCTTCTGCTCCTAGAGAATACAGACCAATAGATGCTGATCTAGATAAGTTCAGTATACGCACAGAGGTGGATTCATACATGGCAAAACTTGATGAGGGAGTTAATAAGCCAGTTTCGTCATGTACTCTGGAGATCACTGTCGATTCCAAAAACATAACTCTTGATGAAATGAGATAGATGATTGGTAAGGAAATCAGTATTGGCCCTAAGCAGATGGCAAAAATCCAGTGGAGGCATCATAAGAAGCAGCAATTCATAGATGTTTTGGATACTGAAGATCTTATGCAGATTATGCAACGAAAGAAGCAAACCAAGAAGGTGTTCTTCCTTGGTACCATTTCTGATGTTGTTGAACAGGTTATAGTGGATGTAGATGCCCCTGTAGTGGCTGAACAGAATGAGGTGATCAATGTTGATGAGATCTGATGAGAGCTGCTACCCTAGGCTTGTCATATGGAACGCGGGGTTCCCCTCCCGGTATTTGTTATATTGACTGCTGTTGCATTTAGAGCATGTTTCCGTGATTATGTTTGTTGAGAGATTGCGATATAATGCTGTGCGAGCTGTTGAGATTTTCGGACATGTCACTCACTGAAACCATCGTTGTTGTAATAAGACATAAGTACATTGTAGTTGACATGATTATGTTTCTTAAGATGACGTACCATACTTGTTTCTGTTATTATGTTTGTTGGGACATTGTAATGTAATGTTTTGTGAAACCATGACTAGACAAGTGATGCATAAATACATTGTAGTTGACATGATTATGTTTCTTGAGATGATGTACTGTACTTGTTTCTGTTATTTTGTTTGTTGAGAGATAGTAATGTAATGTTTTGCGAAACCATGACAGGACAAGTGATGCGTAAGTACCTCGTAGTCGACATGATTTTGTTTCTTGAGTTGATGTAATATTCTGTGATTATGTTTGTTGAGAGATTGTAATGTGATGTTTTGTGAAACCATGATGTGATTATGTTTGTTGAGAGATTGTAATGTAATTTTTTGTGAAACCATCACTGAAGAAGTGATGCATAAGTACCTTGTAGTTGACATGATTTTGTTTCTTTAGATGATGTAATATACCGGTATGTTTTTTTTAGGCAATGAAATTGGGATGGAGGGAGTACAAGTTTTATATTTGAAATAAGAATGTATGAAGAGAATCCATATTAGGTAGGAGACAATAATCTAGGGAAAGGGCATGCTACCCATTAAACTATTGTAACATGCCAATTTAGTCATTGTTGTAGTGGTAGAAGGGCTGCTCTCTCTCTCCCCGACGCCGATGCCGTCACCTGCGACGATGCATTCGCTATGCTATCCTTGAACGGCAAGGACGACCAGTCGAGCGGCGACAACCTTCTCTCCAACATCGAGTATTCCTTCCACGATGTGAGTTCCTCTATTTTCTCGGGCTAGGGTTAGGCAATGGTAAATCTCTCGATCTCAGCTCCATATGTGCATGCAATCGTGTTCAGTTTCAGCTTTGCGTTTACCTATAGGTACCACTGATGATCTACGACTCCGAATGGGAGGGCCTAGATCTCGATGGAGAAGTGCCATGTGACCATGGTCTGAAACTGAGGAGATATATTGCATTCGAAGGCAGTAACACTGGGAGAAGGTTTTTGGGCTATACAAACCAGGTTTGTTTACATTATGTGCAACTGTGACATGAAGTAAAATGTATCGTGCATGTTCATAACACTATAGTGTGTGTGTTTTTAGGTTGGCTCGGTGTGTAAAGCAGTAGAGTGGGTGGATCCTGAGTGGCCAGATGCACTTAAGAAATGTTTGGCACATTTATGGGAGATGTATGAGTTGGAAAGGTCGGGGATATTTACTAATGTAAGTGATGCAGCTAAAAAAATTACAAGCTGTCGGTACGAAATAAGGAGCTGGAACAAGAAATCGAGAATTTGCAGTCAAAGCTAACTGACGGAATCAATGGGAGCTTGGTTGTTGGAACTGCAAAGAAGCTTCAAGATAGTCACAAGTTGCTGATTCATAATACATAAAAGGAGAGGGATCAGCTCAGGGAAGACAAGAAGAAGCTAGAGTACTGCATTGCGGATCTGTTGAAGGAACTGAAGAAGGCGCGTGAGGGTGAACAAGGACAGACTATAGAGGATAAAGGAAATTCGAGATGAATAATTTATGTTGTGCCAATGCCTGAAACTAGTTAACTGTAAGACTTGCAGTTGTGCTTTCTTAACTAAGCCAAACTCAATCCTCGAGCAAACTAATTTCAGATGAACACACATATCGTGCATATAGATAAGTTCATGCTTACAAAATCACCACTATAGAGGATAAACCAGGCAGTTCAGTACTAAATAGACATATGTTGTGTTCAAGCGAGCCTGGCCCGGAGCTGCTTGTTTTCCTCCCTAAGATCAGCCAGCTCCTTTAGTACTTTGTCGTGTTTCAGCTGTAGGTTCTAGCGCACCGTCACGGATTGGTTGGTCTGTAGTCATACGATTCTCCTTCAAGATCTCTTTCATGATCTCCGTCTGCTTCCTAGCCGAGGTGCGACCTTCACTGTGTAGCTTCGCCCAGCCGGCGTTTAACTCCTTCAGTTTCTGGCAATTGTCAAAAAGGACCACGACTTCAGCACACATGTGGTCAAAGGCCAGTTTCTGGGAATTCTGCTTCTCCCTTTGGATTGCTATCTTGTCATTTAGCCAGGTCGCTAGGTCCTAGTCGATGTTTCGCCTCTTTCCCTGCAACAAAAAACATAGTATGGTTTGTTCAGTTCACCAGGACAAGCTGGTTAGTTTCCATAATTGACTGAATCAACTAGTGGAACTGTCATAATTTCAAGGAAGAAGCAATCTAGGACTAATCAACATTTTATGAATCGAGTAGTGGCACTATCAGAATTTCAATTTCAAAGACAAATAAGATTTACCCGCAGTTTAGTGTGATGTGGGTTTTTCCCAATATCACCAAATAGAAGTGGGAGAGTGGAAAAATCATAATGTAGAAACCCATGTCCAGATACATAATGGAAAGAGCACATGGTGTCCATTCATGAACATGAACACCAACACATGTCCAGATAGATAAGGAGTTTCCCTAGGATTCTTATTGCACCCTATAATGGGAAGCAGACTTGGGCATTGCTCCCTGAACCCTATACATTACAAAAGGAGTGGAGGATGAACTGATATTCGTGTCCCCGCTAACAGGAATCAGACTTGGGCATTGCTCTGATACGCCTCCAGACAAGCCCTTAGCTCCTTGTTCTCTTTCCGAACACCCTCGAGTACGGTGATCCCTCTGCTCATGTCCTGCTTCATCTCCTTCACTGCATCCAGGCAACGGTTCCTGTCATGGTAGGCTCGGATGGTAGCCTTGGTTTCCTCGACACGTCCTCTGAGTGCCTCGGTGACTTCGTCCTGCAGGAGAGTGCACCTTTCCACGAGATTCTTCTTCTCCTCCATGAGCTCGTTGATTATCTTGATGGCCTGTTCTTGCCTGTTCTCGAGCACTTTCTACAGCCTCACGACGTCACGTGCAAAATCTAGCGAGATCTCCTTCTGCCTAGATAATTTCTTGTGTAGGCTCTCATTAGCTTGGGTGAGGGAGCGTGCAAGCCCATGTTGGTTGTCAATCTTGGCATTGATCGCGACCACCTTGTCACAATACTCAGCCTTTGATCGCTGCATCGTTCATGTTAATTGAAATAGGAATTCTATAAATACACCCCAGGTTCCAGGTGAATACTGATACAGATCAAAAAAATCCTCGTTGAATCTATTGACCACAGTGTTAAAAAATGGACCTAGAGATCTATTCATGACCACGATAAACTAAGCCCAATCAAAAAAAATCCATAGTGATTCTATGAACAGAGGTATTAAGGAAAGACCAAGAGATCCAGTCATATTCATGAAAACTAATTCAACTCGCAAAAGAAGAAGAAACCCCAATGCGAGGCGGACACGATCTAAGAAATCCACATCACAACTCAGAGAAATAACAGTGTGGAGATTTGCTACCTCGCTGAGACATGGAACAGGGCCGAACGGGTCCTGCAATGCCTCCGTCGTGGTGGATTTTGGCTCCACGGCAGCCTGTAATACATAGAAGAGGAAGAGCAAGAAGAAGAAAAACAAGAAGAAGCTGAATAAGATCATGATGGAGAGGGAGATGGAGAAGAATTAGAACAAGAAGACCGTACCAAGAGGAGCCCTCGCCTGCTAGAACATTTGGTGCCATTGTCGGGGGAGATTGGGCCTTGATGAGAGGGGGGCTTGAGCGGCTGGTAGAGCAAGAAGTGCCTCGTGGCGATTTCTATCCCTTTTCTCCGCGAGGATCGTCGACCGGCCTCTCCCCCTCCTCAGGGGAGCCATGACTTGCAGGGTGAGGGTGGCGGTGGCAGGAGGAAGAAGATAGTGATTAGTGTGGGAGTAGAGTCAAAGAGTACATGCCGTGGTCCAGTAGTACTAGTACCATTATACAAGACCACCGTGTACGGTCTACCTTCTCAAAGAAGCCAGGGGCAGGGGTAGGGAATCGATGGGACTTGTCTTTATTAGGATGGACAGTTCAATGGTCTTCGGTGCCGCCCAAAATCTAGTATATAATAAGGGGAGTGCGAGCCAGGTGGTCATCATGGGCATCGGCACACACGTCCCGCGTGCGTGTGTCACATGTTGATGGGGCAACGACGCACACAACTGCTGCACGATCACGTCGGCACGTCGAACTCCGTCGAACTCCACGTCGACAGTCATCCATGGGATATTTATGAGTCTAGAATATGTTGTGCCACTTTTGTTGTGATCAAATTATGTTCAGTACGCGAGATATTACTTCTTTTTTTTGATAATCGACAAATGCATGCATGGACACGACGCACGAAACCGATGCTCATCCTTGATCAGATCGGCACCCCACTCTGTGTACCCGCCAACGACCATTCGGAGCAACTACCTCGGGCACGATGCCCCCTCACCATGGCAGTGGCAGGTCCAAGCCATCCACTGACCGTCCTGCGTCCCCGGCTCTTCGCTGCATCGTTCGCGTTCGCGAGTCACCTGCTGAGGAAGCACGTCATGTCCGACCGCGCCAGGATCCATCGACATTGGCACTCGAGGACACCACGACGTCGAAGCTTGTACCGACCACGAGGGAGGAGCGTGGGGTACCTACAGCGTCAGACGAGCGCAAAGCAGCAGCCAAGACGGGGGTGCGTGTTGCACCGGCGAGTACGGACAAGAAGAGGAACAAGAAGAAGACCAGGAAGAAGAGAGGAGATAGCTATCTGGATGAGTCCGACTCGGCCAACAAGGAGGCGTTCATCGATCAGTTGGAGGCAGAAGCGGAGGAGAGTGACGTGGACCCGTGGGACTACGAAGAGGAGGAGGAGGACTCTGACGAGGAGATGGCGCACTTATTCGAGGAAGGGGGCGGTGTCGAGTCTTCAGAGGAGGACACCAACGGCAGCGATGGCAGGGACCATGGCGTTGACGAAGACGAGGACGAACCGGAAGACGAAGACGATAGCTTCTTCGAAATATGATCATTTATTTTATTTAGATAGATCGATTTTCACTTCTTTATGGAGGTAAAGTATCGGTGGCATGGATAGAGAGGTGGCACCGATTGACCATGCATAAAAAAAGTGGAGAAGGGAGGGGTTATCCTGCTAGTTGGATCACATAGGATCAACGGTTGGTGGAGACGATCCGCGTGACATCTGTGTAAGCCAATCAGGGCGTAGCACCCAGAGTGTCATTGCATGTGTGTTCTTTTTACTAACAATAACTAGAGTCATTGCATGTGTGTTATTTTCACAACCCACATATGGATCCACCAGAGTCATTGCATTTGTGTTCTTTTCACAGACCATATATGGATCAACCAGTGTCATTGCATATGGATCCACCAGTGTCATTGAAATGTGTGTTCTCTTTAGAGACCACACATGGATCCACCAGTGTCATTGCATGTGTGTTGTTTTTACTAACAACAACTAGAGTCATTGCATGACTATTCTTTTCACATACCACATATGGATCCACCAGTGTCATTGCATGTATGTTCTTTCCCCAAACCACACATGGATCCACCAGTGTCATTGAATGTGTGTTCTTTTTACTAACAACAACTAAAGTCATTGCATGTGTATTATTTTCACAACCGACATATGGATCCACCAGTGTCATTGCATGTGTGTTCTTTTTACTAATAACACCTGGAGTCGTTTCATGACTATTCTTTTCACAGGCCACATATGGATCCACTAGAGTCATTGAAATGTGTGTTCTCTTCAGAGACCATACATGGATCCACCAGTGTCATTGCATGTGTGTTCTTTTTACTAACCCACATATGGATCCACAAGAGTCATTGCATGTGTGCTCTCTTCAGATACCACACATGGATCAACCAGTGTCATTGGATGTGTGTTCTTTTCACAGACCACATATGGATCCACCAGTGTCATTGAAATTTGTGTTCTCTTTAGAGACCACACATGGATCCACCAGTCTCATTGCATGTGTGTTGTTTTTTCTAACAACAACTAGAGTCATTGCATGTATGTTCTTTCCACAAACCACACATGGATCAACCAGAGTCATTGCATGTGTGTTCTTTCCACACATCACACATGGATCGACCAAAGTCATTGCATATGTGTCCATGTCACAAACCACACATAGATCCACCAATGTCACTGCATGTGTGTTCTTTCCACAAACCACATGGATCGACCAGAGTCATTGCATATGTGTTCTTTCCACAAACCACACATGGATCCACCAGAGTCATTGCATGTGTGTTCATGTCACAAACCACACATGGATCCACCAATGTCACCGCATGTGTGTTCTTTTCACAAACCACATATGGATCCACAAGTGTCATTGAAATGTGTGTTCTCTTCAAAGACCATACATGGATCTAGCAGTGTCATTGCATGGGTGTTCTTTTCACTAACCCGCATATGGATCCACCAGAGTAATTGCATGTGTGTTCTCTTAACATACCACCTATGGATCCACCAGTGTCATTGCATGTGTGTTCTTCTCATTAACCACAACTAGAGCCATTGCATGTGTGTTATTTTCACAAACAACATATGGATCCACCAGTGTCATTGAAATGTGTATTATTTTCACAAACAATAACTAGGGTCATTTCATGACTATTCTTTTCACCGAGCACATATGGATCCACCAGAGTCATTGAAATGTGTGTTCTCTTAAGAGACCACACATGGAGTCATTTCATGACTGTTCTTTTCACAGACATAATATGGATCCACCAGAGTTAATTGCGTGTGTGTTCTCTTCACAGACCATACATGGATCCAGGAGTGTCATTGCATGTGGTTCCACCAGTGTCATTGAAATGTGTGTTCTCTCTTCAGAGACCACACATGGATCAACTAGTGTCATTGCATGTGTGTTATTTTTGCTAACAACAACTAGAGTCATTGCATGTGTGTTATTTTCACAATCCAGCTATGGATACACTAGTGTCATTGCATGTGGTTCCACCAGAGTTCATTGCTTGTGTGTTCTTTTCACAATCCACCTATGGATCCACCAGTGTCATTGCATGTGTGTTCTTCACATTAACCACAACTAGAGTCATTGCATGTGTGTTCTTTTTACTAACCCACATATGGATCCACCAGTGTCATTGCATGTGTGCTCTTTTTACTAACAACACCTGGAGTCATTTCATGACTATTCTTTCACAGACCACATATAGATCCACCAGAGTCATTGAAATGTGTGTTCTCTTCAGAGACCACACATGGATCCACTAGTGTCATTGCATGTGTGTTCTTCTCAATAACCACAACTAAAGTCATTGCATGTGTGTTATTTTCACAACCCACACAGGGATCCACCAGATTGCATGTGTTTTCTTCTCAATAACCACAACTAAAGTCATTGCGTGTGTGTTATTTTCACAACCCACATATGGATCCACCAAAGTCATTGCATTTGTGTTATTTTCACAACCCACATATGGATCCACTAGAGTCATTGCATGTGTGTTATTTTCACAACCCATATATGGATCCACCAGTGTCATTGAAATGTGTGTTCTCTTCAGAGACCACACATGGATCCACCAGTGTCATTGCATGTGTGTTATTTTTACTAACAACAACTATAGTCATTGCATGTGTGTTCTTTCCACAAATTACACATGGATCAACCAGAGTCATTGCATGTGTGTTCCTTCCACAAACCACACATGGATCCACCAGAGTTATTGCGTGTGTGTTCATGTCACAAACCACACATGGATCCACCAATGTCACTGCATGTGTGTTCTTTCCCCAAACCACATGGATCAACCAGAGTCATTGTATATGTGTTCTTTCCGCAAACCACACATGGATCCACCCGAGTCATTGCATGTGTGTTCTTCTCACAGACCACATATGGATCCACCAGTGTCATTGAAATGTGTGTTCTCTTCAGAGACCATACATGGATCCACAAGTGTCATTGCATGTGTGTTCTTTTCACTAACCCACATATGGATACACTAGAGTCATTGCATGTGTGTTCTCTTCAGAGACCACACATGGATCAACCAGTGTCATTGCATGTGTGTTCTTTTCACAGACCACATATGGATCCACCAGTGTCATTGAAATGTGTGTTCTCTTCAGAGACCACACATGGATCCAACAGTGTCATTGCATGTGTGTTATTTTCACAACCCACATATGAATCCACCAGTGTCATTGCATGTGTGTTCTTTTCACAGACAACAACCAGGTCATTGCATGTGTGTTATTTTCACAATCCACACATGGATCCACCAGTGTCATTGCATGTGTGTTCTTCTCAATAACAACAACTAAAGTCATTGCATGTGTGTTATTTTCACTAACCCACACATGGATCCACTAGAGTCATTGCATGTGTGTTCTTTTCACAGACCATATATGGATCCACCAGTGTCATTGAAATGTGTGTTCTCTTAAGCGGCCATACATGGATCCACTAGTGTCATTGCATGTGTGTTCTTTTTACTACCCCACATATGGATCCACCAGAGTCATTGCATGTGTGTTCTATTCAAAGACCACACATGGATCCACCAGTGTCATTGCATGTGTTTTATTTTTACTAACAACAACTAGAGTCATTGTAGGTGTGTTCTTTCCACAAACCACACATGGATCAACCAGAGTCATTGCATGTGTGTTCTTTCCATAAACAACACATGGATCCACCAGAGTCATTGCATGTGTGTTCATGTCACAAACCACACATGGATCCACCAATGTCACTCCATGTGTGTTCTTTCCACAAACCACATGGATCAACCAGAGTCATTGCATATGTGTTCTTTCCACAAACTACACATGGATCCACAAGAGTCATTGCATGTGTGTTCATGTCACAAACCACACATGGATCCACCAGAGTCACTGCATGTGTGTTCTTTTCACAGACCACATATGGACCCACAAGTGTCATTTAAATGTGTGTTCTCTTTAGAGACCATACATGGATCCACTAGTGTCATTACATGTGTGTTCTTTTCACTAACCCACATATGGATCCACCAGAGTCATTGCATGTGTGTTCTTTTCAGAGACCACACATGGATCAACCAGTGTCATTGCATGTGTGTTCTTTTCACAGACCACATATGGATCCACCAGTGTCATTGAAATGTGTGTTCCCTTTAGAGACCACACCTAGAGTCATTTCATGACTATTCTTTTCACAGAGCATATATGGGTCCACCAAAGTTCATTGCATGTGTGTTGTCTTCACAGACCACATATGGATCCACCAGTGTCATTACATGTGGTTCCACCAGAGTTTATTGCATGTGTGTTCTTTTCACAATCCACATATGCATCCACCAGTGTTATTGCATGTGGGTTATTCTCATTAACCATAGCTAGAGTCATTGCATGTGTGTTCTTTTCACAAACCATATATGGATCCACAAGTGTCATTGAAATGTGTATTATTTTCACAAACAACAACTGGAGTCATTTCATGACTATTCTTTTCACAGACCACATATGGATCCACCAGAGTCATTGAAATGTGTGTTCTCTTCAGAGACCACACATGGAGTCATTTCATGATTGTTCTTTTCACAAACCATATATGGATCCACCAGAGTTCATTGCATATGTGTTCTCTTCATAGACCATACATGGATCCACCAGTGTCATTGCATGTGGTTCCACCAGTGTCATTGAAATGTATGTTCTTTCTTCAAATACCACACATGGATCAACCAGTGTCATTGCATGTGTGTTCTTTTTACTAACAACAACTAGAGTCATTGCATGTGTGTTATTTTCACAATCCTGCTATGGATACACCAGTGTCATTGCATGTGGTTCCACCAGATTTCATTGCATGTGTGTTCTTTTCACAATCCACCTATGGATCCACCAGTGTCATTGCATGTGTGTTCTTCTCATTAACCACAGCTAGAGTCATTGCATGTGTGTTCTTTTTACTAACCCACATGTGGATCCACTAGTGTCATTGCATGTGTATTCTTTTTTCAAACAACAACTGGAATCATTTCATGGCTATTCTTTTCATAGACCACATATGGATCCACTAGAGTCTTTGAAATGTGTGTTCTCTTCGGAGACCACACATGGATCCACCAGTGTCATTGCATGTGTGTTATTTTTACTAACAACAACTAGAGTCATTGCATGTGTGTTCTTTCCACAAACCACACATGGATCAACCAGAGTCATTGCATGTGTGTTCTTTCCATAAACCACACATGGATCCACTAGAGTCATTGCATGTGTGTTCATGTCACAAACCACACATGGATCCACCAATATCACTGCATGTGGTCCTTGCACAAACCACATGGATCAACCAGAGTCATTGCATATGTGTTCTTTCCACAAACTACACATGGATCCACAAGAGTCATTGCATGTGTGTTCATGTCACTAACCCACACATGGATCCACTAGAGTCACTGCATGTGTGTTCTTTTCACAGACCACATATGGATCCACCCGTGTCATTGAAATGTGTGTTCTCTTCAGAGACCATACATGGATCCACCAGTGTCATTGCATATGTGTTCTTTTCACTAACCCACATATGGATCCACTAGAGTCATTGCATGTGTGTTCTTTTCAGAGACCACACATGGATCAACCAGTGTCATTGCATGTGTGTTCTTTTCACAGACCACATATGGATCCACCAGTGTCATTGAAATGTGTGTTCCCTTTAGAGACCACACCTAGAGTCATTTCATGACTATTCTTTTCACAGACCATATATGGGTCTACCAAAGTTCATTGCATGTGTGTTCTCTTCACAGACCACATCTGGATCCACCAGTGTCATTACATGTCGTTCCACCAGAGTTCATTGCATGTGTGTTCTCTTCACAGACCACCTATGGATCAACCAATGTCATTGCATGTGTGTTCTTCTCATTAACCAGAGCTAGAGTCATTGCATGTGTGTTCTTTTCACAAACCACCTATGGATCCACAAGTGTCATTGAAAAGTGTATTATTTTCAAAAAAAACAACTGGAATCATTTCATGACTATTCTTTTCACATACCACATATGGATCCACCAGAGTCATTGAAATGTGTGTTCTCTTCAGATAACACACATGGAGTCATTTCATGACTGTTCTTTTCACAGACCATATATGGATCCACCAGAGTTCATTGCATGTGTGTTCTCTTCACAGACCATACATGGATCCACCAGTGTCATTGCATGTGGTTCCACCAGTGTCATTAAAATGTGTGTTTTCTCTTTAGAGACCACACATGGATCAACAAGTGTCATTGCATGTGTGTTCTTTTTACTAACAACAACTAGAGTCATTGCATGTGTGTTATTTTCACAATCCAGCTATGGATCCACCAGTGTCATTGCTTGTGGTTCCACCAGAGCTTATTGCATGTGTGTTCTTTTCACAATCCACCTATGCATCCACCAGTGTTATTGCATGTGTGTTCTTCTCATTAACCATAGCTAGAGTCATTGCATGTGTGTTCTTTTCACAAACCATATATGGATCCACAAGTGTCATTGAAATGTGTATTATTTTCACAAACAACAACTGGAGTCATTTCATGACTATTCTTTTCACAGACCACATATGGATCCACCAGAGTCATTGAAATGTGTGTTCTCTTCAGAGACCACACATGGAGTCATTTCATGATTGTTCTTTTCACAAACCATATATGGATCCACCAGAGTTCATTGCATGTGTGTTCTCTTCACAGACCACACATGGATCCACCAGTGTCATTGCATGTGGTTCCACCAATGTCATTGAAATGTGTGTTCTTTCTTCAAAGACCACACAGGGATCAACCAGTGTCATTGCATGTGTGTTCTTTTTACTAAAAACAACTAGAGTCATTGCATGTATGTTATTTTCACAGTCCACCTATGGATCCACCAATGTCATTGCATGTGTGTTCTTCTCAATAACCACAACTAAAGTCATTGCATGTGTGTTATTTTCACTAACCCACATATGGATCCACCAGAGTCATTGCATGTGTGTTCTTTTCACAGACCATATATGGATCCACCAGTGTCATTGCATGTATGTTCTTTCCACAAACCACACATGGATCCACCAGTGTCATTGCACGTGTGTTATTTTTACTAACAACAACTAGTCATTGCATGTGTGTTATTTTCACAACCCACATATGGATCCACCAGTGTCATTGCATGTGTGTTCTTGTCATTAACCATATCTAGAGTCATTGCATGTGTGTTATTTTCACAGACCACATATGGATCCACCATCGTCATTGAAATGTGTATTCTTTCATTATTTTCAATGGCAGCCGTTGGCCACAAACAATCGAGACGTAGAGCTAACCAGCAACCGCTTCAGGCTTCTAGAAGACCCGATCCCCGATTGTTAGGCGCCATTGGATCGGGGTGCGTGGACGATAGGGATGTCCTCCGCAAGGGCAATCCGTGAGAAGTATGTTCTGCGAACTGATTGGCAGTGGCAACGATGCTGGGCCTACGTCCTTGCCGTTATCCCCTTAACCTCGGGGCCGAAGCTTAGACCGTGTTCCTTCATTGCCATGGAGAGGGATAGGCCCAAACTTAGCTTGCACGAGGCTCAGATGTTCGCCCACTACAACATACTCGCGCCGCTGTTCGCGAGGCTTCCGGCCGGCTTCGAGCTCAGCTACGTCGGGGTTCCTGTCGCACCGCTCTTGCGTGATAACGCGTTGGTGAGGCAGATCGAGGAGCGCCACCGCCAGCTGCCGGAGCAGAAGAGGGCAATGGAACGGTACTCGCGCACGAGCACGTACTGGCGAAGCTGTTCAAGAAGGAGCGGGCTGCATTGATTGAGCTGTGTGGAACCCACCGGTGGAAGATCCACCTGGATCTGCGCAACCCCAAAGGGAGGCAGTGCTTCTGGGCAGTGCTTGGGCGTACGACCTCTACCAATATCGATGCGGTGCGTCGGGAAGAAACCATGAGGAGGAGGAATGCTGCCGGGAACGTCGGCATCGATTCTGACGCGGAGGAGGCTGGCGGCGACGCGGACAACGTTGTCGATGATGGAGACTGCGGGAGCATCATAGTCGATTAGGGCCACTTAAGCATAAATTAAATCTATATACGGTATCTTAATGCCCTTTTTGGATTTGGGTCACTTGAATCATAGTAGATTATCATCATAATCTATATATATGTTGGCCATGTTTTAGTTGTCTTTGTCTTTGAAACTAGTCGAAACTCGTCCGATCCTGAAAATAAAGTTCGAGCGTTCCTGGCATATCGGATGGGACAATACGCTGACTCTGCTCCCAACACTTGATGGCACAGCCATAATTTGGAGTGCGCCAGAGGAGAAGGGATCGAGCGTGTTGTAATAGTGTACTACTCCTATCAGATATAACCGACTTAGTTTTTTATAGATATTTAATAAATGTGTCTATACCCAAAACATGTCTAGATACATGTTGTAGGTTTCTCTGTCTTTCAAACTAATCAAAAGTCGTCAAATTCTGAACAAACAAAGTCATTGCGTTCACATCTGATGGGACAATACACTGACTCTACTACTTGATGGCACAACCATAATTCTAGAGTGCGCCAGAGGATATGGGAACCCAAGGGAGATGGGAACTAGTAGTTGCGTCCATACGCAGGTAAAATATTAATGCAATAATATTTAAAAAATTGTAATATAGTCTACATGACCCCATCACAGACACGTTGCACGCGCCAGATATAAATAAAGACGACACGACTAGTTTAGTTTCAATGATATAATTCAACATACGACGTTACTGTGCCCACATCTTTCTGCTCCTCTTATTAGTCCGCTAGCCCATGTTGCATTAAGCATCAGTTGACGAGGATAAAAAATGATAAAATGACAAATAAAATAATTTTTAAGCTTACCTTTCATCTGGGGAATCGTACAAAGATGAAATTGGCAGAGATTTATTATTTCTCCTGCAGTTAGCCGAAAGATCCTCAAGAACATCCTCAATCACCCCTGTAACTTCTTCATATTCTAATACACCTCCATTATTTGCCCTTTCCTCCATGTTTCGCTTACCCTTTTTGTTTTTTCACACCCTTTTCTTGTCAGCACCTCCACTTCTTCATAAATTGGCTGCTTACGTACGTTTTCCTCCGAGTGCTCATCACCGTTTTCCTCCACCTACTGCACTTCCTCAAGTTCTTCGTCTCTGCGCTGCTCTTCCTCCAGTTCTGGCTGAGAAGCCTCATTTTATGCCACCGGTGTGAACAGGGAAAATATCATGCGTAACTAGGTTTTTGCACAACCTCTTGATATGGCCGAATCCGCCACAACATTTGCATTTCCTTTTCCTAGCTCTCAGCCTTGAACCTTTATCGGTGGAGGCTTCGATCCTTAGCTTTCTAGGCCTCCCAGGTGGCCTCCTAAGAACCGGTGGTTGAAGTTTGAACCCTGGATCGACAATCTCCCAATCATTTTCATCGGCCATAGGTGGTATGTTTTCTGCATAAGTTGCAAAAAACTTGTCCACGGAGAAATAGTTGTCGACATAGTTCTCTATTCAGCTCCGTTACATCTAAGCTTTAAGATGAAGTAAATTGCATGGTGACATGGCAAACCAGTAATCTGCCATTTCCTGCATGAACAAGTCTTATTTCCAATGTCTACAGTGTACCTCCGTTCACTTCCACGCTTGTATTCTGCATAAACCTCAGCTAATGTTCTGGAACTTCTGACCATCCTCATCTTTATCGTTCTCATTGCCCTGGTTCTTGCATTGAGTATCATAACCACCTTTGGAACTATTTTATGGCCTAAAATTTTTCTTGCATAGATTCTTTGCCTTAAATCTATCTTCACCATTATGCACTGTCTTATTGCATCCAACAAAATAACTATTCCAAGTGTCTTCATGCCCGAAATCTTATCATTGAAACTCTCTGCCAAATTATTGCAAGCAAAATCCACCTTGCTTAAATCACCAAACTTGCTTCTGGCCCATAGCTTGGTGTGATGTTCTTCAAGGTATTTTTTCACCTTTGGCACTACATACATGTTCTGCAAGTAAGTAGCATGTGTGCTTGGGGTGTATGTGTATGCTGATCGCCACAAGTCCTCTTCAAAGATCTTTCCTTTGAACTTCTTCGTGAAGTTAGTAGCAAGGTGTCGCATGCATTCCCTATGCTCAACCCCTAGAAACACAATATCAACAGCATTCTCAAGACCCTCGCATGCACAGGTGTGTATCACCAAGCCTTCAGGGTGACCAATTACTTCCCGTAGCCTCTACATGAACCATGTCCAGCTTTCATTTGATTCACCCTCAAGAACAGCATAAGCTACGAGTAGAAGCCAATTATGCACGTCCAAAGCACAAGCAGCTGCAACATGTCCCCTGAACTTCCCTGTTAAAGAAGTTGTGCCTATTGCCAAGTATGGCCTGCAGCCGTGTAGGAACCCCTTCCAGCATGCCTTCAGGCAGACAAAACATCTCCTGAAGCATATCTTATATGCTTGCTTATACCTGACCCCCCTCGAGACTTTTTCTCTTCCTTTCACAACCTCATAATCGATGTCAACAACACTACCAGGTGAAGTTTTCTCTAGCTGAGCTTTGAAACTATACAACATATGAAAACTGTCATTCCACTTGCCTTGAATGAAGTCTAGAGCCATCTCCTTCCCATCAAAGACTTCGTGGTAAGGAATCAGAACGTTAAACTTTTTTCTAATCTTTGCTCTGAGTTCAACATGTCCAATGTTATGATCCCGCCTCACCCAGTCAAG
Organism: Avena eriantha; assembly: GCA_910589775.1. Classification (NCBI taxonomy): domain Eukaryota; kingdom Viridiplantae; phylum Streptophyta; class Magnoliopsida; order Poales; family Poaceae; genus Avena; species Avena eriantha. The sequence continues at coordinate 392,560,950 of OU342741.1, forward strand.
TACAGTAGCAGCAATCCACTTGGTAGTCCCTAGTCTAATTTTATCACTTAAATAAGCATTAGGGCAGTTGTGTTTCTTCATGTTTACTTTGATCTACATTCGATAAGAATCCAAATAATTCAGAACTAGTTATTAGCAGAATAAATATGAGAAAGACTGAAACTAAATGTAGCTATTGCAACCTGAAATGGGTGTCCACCCCGCATTGGAGATGCATGCAATCTCCATTTACACACATTACTTTCCCTACAGTGCACCCTAAATCTCTTTTGGTCGCTCTTTTCAATGATAAATTCGAACCCAACTCTGATTGCATAGGTTGCAACTGCATATCTGCAGTCCTCCACATTCTCAAAGACAGTCCCCTCATCAATTGTAGGATTGTCCCTGTCAAAGTGTATCACTGGCCTGTCCTCATCTTCATCGTCGTATCTACATCCCATTTCCACATCTTCACATTTCTCTTCCTCATCAGTCCCATAGTCAGGCTCAAAGTTCGAATCAACCAAATATTCCCTACTCTCCATCCTATCGGGGTCAGCAACCACGTCTAGATATGCTTTCTCATCATCATCCACACCGCCACACATTTCAGTGCCTTCATGCTCGCTTGACAAAGCATCATGCTCAAGAACAAGCTGTACAGACGTCCTGTGGTTACCAACACATATCCTTGCCATCACTACGGGACTAGAAACGCTAATTGGGGTATGCAGAAAAGGAATCACTGTTCTTACCCTTCAATGTGGACGCACAGCACCTTCTCCGGGCTCCATACCTCCAAAGCTCTGCACCCCGCTTCCTCTTCCCCTGTTTCGTTGTCCTCTGTGCTCTCCAGACTTGAAGGAGATTCCGTGCTCTCCAGCCACGCAGGACCCGGCTCCGTGTTCTCAAGCCTCGCAGGATCCATCTCCGAGCGGTATCCGGATCACCAGGGAGGGGAGGGCGGTAGGACGATGGCCCAAGGGGATGACGAGAGCGGTGCACGACTGAGCAAAGTGGCGGCGGTAGGAGCAGAGGAGCGGAGCTGGTTTCGACAAAACATGGAAAATTGCACAATAATGTGTTGGTGGGCTGCACCAGCCCTCGAACCTGGGACGCGCACCGTCGAAGGTGGAGGAGGCGGGCCCGCTAGTCAGAAAACATGCCACCTGTCAGCGTACTATGCACGGTAGCACTTCACGGAAGTTTTTAGCAGGTCCCACATGTCAATCTGTTTGATCCAAACTTGAAATGGCAGTTCCGCTTCTTCTCCCTCTTCTCCTCGTCTCCTCGAAGTGGAAGTTCTGCTTCTTCTCCCTCGTCTCCTCGTTTCCTTGCAGTGGCAGTTCCGCTTCATCTCCCTTGTCTGTTCTCCTCTTCTTCTTCTCCTCGTAGTGGTAGTTCTTCGTTCTTCCTTGATCAAAACATCCCCGCACGTTAACCATGGCTAGTAGGCGGATGAAGAGGAACTGGTCCGATCTCCCGGCCGACCCACTTCGCAAGATCGCCGACTACTTACTAGAGAAAGAGGAGTATGTTGACACCTATGCTGCTTGTCGGGAAGTCTGCACCGATTGGCGCCACACTTTAAAGGTGCCCAAATTCCATCTCAACAACTAGATCATGATAGACCACACACTTCCAGACGTTGGCAACTTCACCTTCCTCAACCACGCCACTGGTCGTTTCTTCAGGATAAATCTAATGGACGTCCATCGCAGATTCACATTCAAATCCGAAGATTCTATATATATAACATTCATTTATTGGTATTTTCCATTGTAAACATCTTAGTGCTAATTGATGCCCTCTTCTTCCATTGTAAACCGCTCTCTCGAGGACGTTGATACGTTGCTAACGTATCCATAATTTTTGATGTTCCATGCTTGGTTTTATCTACTTTCTTGTGTTTTGTCCACACTTTGGAGTACTTTTCATATGATTTCTTGGACTAACCTATTAACAAGAGCCACAGTGCCAGCTGCCTGTTTTCTGCTATTTTTTGTTCCAGGAAAGTCAGAAAATGAATATTCTCGGAATTGGACGGGACAAAAGCCAAAGTCAGTTTTTCACCGAGGGACACCTGGAGCTAGAATACGAGACGGAGAGGGGCTGGGGCCCGGCCACACCACCTGGCCACGCGGCCAGGCCTGGCCCGTGCCAGGGGGTGGTCTGGCCGCTCCAGGCACCCCCTCGGCCTCTCCTTTCGCCTATAAGTTGCCTCCGATACAGAAACCCTAAGTACCCGATCAAAAAATCCACGAAAGAGTCTGTAGCCACCGTCATCTCGATCCCTAGATCGGGAGGGATCTGAAGCTCTTCCCGGCACCCTGCCAGAGAGGGGAATTCACCCCGGAGGCCTTATTCATCATCATGCAAGCCTCCGGTGTGATGCGTGAGTAGTTCATCTCTGGACTACGGGTCCATGTAGTAGCTAGATGGCTGGTTCTCCTCCTTTGTGCTATCATGTTTAGATCTTGTGAGCTCCGTTCATGATCAATATCATCTATTTGTAATCATACATGTTGTGTTTGCGGGGATCCGATGGATATTGAGATGCTATTTCAGATTGATTATTGATTCTATCATGTCTTTGTTATTTGTGATCTTGCATGCTTTCCATCGTTAGTAGCTATCTTGGCTAAGTAGATACTAGCAACTCCAAGAGTTAGTATTTATGCTTGATAGTGGGTTCATGCCATTGGTAATCTGGGGAAGTGACAGAAATCTCTAAGGTACTAGATGTGCTATTGCTACTTGGGAGAAAACAACAATCCTTTGTTCATAGAACAATCGTATTGTTTACTTTACACGCAATTAGTAATTCAATTATCCGTTGCTTGCAACTTAATACTGGAGGGGGTTTGGATGATAACCTAAAGGTAGATTATTAGTCATAGATGCAGTTGGATAGCGGTCTATGTATAATGTTGTAATGCCCAATTGAATCTCAAAGGAGTGAAGATGAGTAGTATTTGCTTGCATGTTTTCTCGATGTTTGTCAATTGCCCTGCTGTAATTTGTTCACCCAACATGTCATCTATCTTAAGGAGAGCCACCTCTAGTGAAATATGGACCCCAGTCCTTTATTTTACTATCAATCTACAATCAACTATTTACTGTTTTGTGTTTACTTTCTTCAAACTATTACTTTCTTCCACTCGATACGTTTAATCCTTTGTTTTAAGCAAAACCAGTGAGATTGACAACCTCATCGCAAGTTGGTGATAGAGTTCTGTGGTTGTGTTGTGCAGGTCTCCATGTTGCTGCTGGCACTGGTAGTGCGCCCTGCCAAAGTTCAGCTAGCAACATCTTTGGGGTGTTTCCTTGCTCCTACTGGTTCGATTAAACCTTGGTTTCATAACTGAGGGAAAACTTGCTATTGTGCTCATCATACCTTCCTCTTGGGGTTCCCTAACGAGCTCAACATATTTTGGGCCATCAGCCGTCGGTGACATTGGAAGTCGTGCCCTCTTTGTTGATTACAATCGATCTATCTCCATTGACACTAGGTTACACCCCACAGTCAAACCCAGTTGCATATACTACAGGAATTATATTAGACTGTATGATCATGAGGTTCAAGCCTCGGAAGAGGAACCAATCATGGTAATGCATGGCTTAAGTCTGTAACATACACTGAGGCCTTACTCTCTTGACGAGATACTGGCAGCACATTGCAAACGGAGCGAGTTCTCTAAACATGTGTTGCAGCACGCGAGAGCCGTCGTCGATGAAATATATAGGGGAGAATGAATCCTATATTCATCCTAGGTTATTTGCTAGCATTTCCAGGTCTATTTTTCGAAGTAGAAATTTGTACAGTATTTATATTATTTCGATCAGCAGTATGCATATTACCTTTCAAACAAAATTGTAATGTATTTAATTTTAGTTTTACTAGTTTGATTTCTTTATTAAAAACACAAAAAAATTAAGTCCTTATATAGTTGGTACCTCTTTCTTAGCTCACCATGTTGATCCCTAAATTCACCCTGAAAGGTCTTTCAATAGGCAGTGGCTCTATAATTGGAAAAGATAATATTAAAGAATTTTTTAATCATGTTAGTAAACATGAGGATATTGAGGATAGATCCCTTGCAGAACTTGCTCCAAATTATGAAATTGCTGCAGCTTCTTTAGTCCATATGTTGGAAGCTAGGTTTGCTGACCTTAATCCCTTAATGCAAGTAATGTTTCTTAAGCTTAAAGAAATTGAGGACCCTGAAAAGAGGGATTTTATTCTAGAAACTTTGCTTAAGGAATTCTATGAGTTGCCAAGAAAGCTAGAAAAGTCTTTGAACGTTTTAATATGCTAGGGTCATGTGTAGATGTTGTTGGGACACGAGAAAAGATGAACAAAACCGAGCCTAATGGGGAGGAAACTAAGATACCAATACCCTTTAAACTTGTAGCAATGCATGAAGCCATAGAAAAGAATCTTGATTGGATTGTTCCCGAAAACCCGTTTGATGAAAATAGTGAACCAAAGAGCATTGAAAGAGGATTCTCTAGAACTTATTTGGACGAGATACCTTGCCTTGTTGAAGATATTTCTGTTATTAATATTAATGCTTCTTCATTTGAGAACACTTGATTCTTTTTCTTGCTTCTTATGCCTAACTTAAAGGCGTTAAAGAAAAGTACTTATTGGGAGATAACCCAAAAGTTTTAGATGATTCTTGGAAGTTAGTACCTCTGTAATAACCGCTCCTTATCCTTTTTTATTTGCTTTTGGTGCCAAGAGTAACCTCTAATGAGAGAGAAGTAATGAATTGGAAAGTTGCTGTCCCAAAACAGATTTCTATGCTTCACCGTAAAAATTCGTGTCAAATCTTTGTATGTCCTTTTGAGTCTTGAATTTTTGTGCTTCTGCCCCAGGTTGTTATCTAAGTTTCGTTAGTTCAACACGTTTCTATTTGATCAACATAAGGTCTTCGAAAAAATTCGTATTTACCTGCTGGTCTGTTTAGACAGATTTCTGCCTTTTTCTATATTTGCTTCTTGTTGGTTCCTTTTTGAGTTCTTTTGGGGCATTGAGCTTTTTGAGGGAAGTGCTACAGTAGCTAGTGTTTTAATGGAAGTTTTATTGGTGTTAGAACTGAACCTAAAGACTTAGTATCTTGAGTGCACTAATGTTGCTAATAAAGATTGTGTGAAGTTTTGTATGAAGGAAAAATTTCAGGTGTATGGAAGGAATGAGTAATGAGATGAAGGATGGACTAAAGCTCAAGCTTTGGGATTCCACGCGTGTCACCCCAAGAAATATCCAAGAAGTACAAGAGTCAAAGCTTGGGGTTGCCCAAGGCATCCCCTTCTTCATCAATAAAAATTCCAGGTTTCTTCCAAACACTTCAATTTTATTGTTTCATGCACAATTGTGTTGTTCTTGGAGCGTCTTCTTTTTCGTTTTCGTTTTGGTTTTTTGTTTTCTTGGTTTTCTTAGTTTTCTTAATAAATTGGTTGAACCCCCTCTTTCATACATTGGTTTTCAAATAGTTTGGTTTGGATTGGAAAAGAGTAGGAAAGTTCATGCTTAAGTGGTAAAGAGAGTTTGTTTTTGACTATGGCTTATGCTTTGTCATGCCATGCTCAATATTGTTTTGGCCTTATGCTTAGTATTCTTTGCTGTAGCATGACTTGTTATAAACAATTGAGATTTCTTAATGTGCCTTGGTAGAATCATGCGTTGTTTTAGCATATTAAAGCATAGTATTGTGGTATTCTCCTTTGATGCTTTATTTGGGTTGACTTGGCACATGCTCACACCATGTTATGACTATCCCAAGTCACCATAGACTTTATGATCCTTTAGTTTCCAACTTGTAGTATCACTTTATGCTTTGATCAATGATGTTTTGTCGCTCTGCCTGATTATGTCCATTATTGCTGTCTTAGTTTGTCGCTCCCAGTCTTTTGCTAGCCTCCGTAACCAAGTATGAGTTCCACTCATGCATCCAACTCCTTAAACCAAGTTATTCCAAAGAGTCCTATTAGCATATGCTATTCCAAGTATATTCATGTTTTTATCTACCTTCCAAATTAAAGTTGTTATGAGAAAACTAGTGATTAAAGCTCTCACGAACTTGATGGCACACTTTTCTTTTCTTGCCCTTAATAAACTTGAACCATTGTGTCATATATGTTGTATATGCTTGGACTTATTTGTTGGGGATTAGCAGAACCATGCTGTCATGGGGAACGCTTTCAACATTACACTTGTACTTTGTACCTAGTTGATATCATCCTCTTTTGTCTATGGATGTCGTCGGTGTGAAATGAAAGGGGAGCTTGTAAGTCCATAGAGTTATGTATATGTGTTAGAGAAACGCCTGGGCCGCTGGTCTAATCCATGCTGACATGGTGGAAACGTGCAACGTAACCATAATGAGCTGTCTATGAAGCATTCTTCTTATAAAAAAAGAGTCAGATATTGAGAAAAAAGAGAAAAAATAAAAAATATGAGAAAAGAGGAAAGAGAGAAAAAAGCACCATATTCCCATGGTAAATAAGAAGATTGCTGAGATGCTGGTTGTCTGCTTTCCTTGTCATTTTGATATGGGGATTCTTCCGTATCATCGGGCAAGGGGTACCCCATTGGCGGTTCTCTATGATACACATGTACTTATGATGACAAGAACTTGCCGGTGTCTAAACTTGAGTAGCATGAGGAGCAGCCCTCGTATACAAGAGACATGATATTTCCAACTTATACTTCGTCAAGCATATACACCATAGTTTGTTCACTTTAACCTTAATCACTTCAAGATGCTTATGATAGGGGCAATGAGAGATGAAAGCTATTAAGTACCATAATTTTTGGAAGCTCTTTATGAAACTTGAATCTCTACTTTCTTCTATGAAGGTCTTTCTTTTACCTTTCATATTGAGTCTCCACCTTCTATCTTTATGCACCTACTTTGAGAGCATAGTGGCCATTCTTAGTTCTATGTGCATTGTCCCAAGACTTATTGATTGATGCATAACCTTGATATTTCTTGTTTTAAACTATTTGTATCTCTTCACTCTTATGAACTTTGAAGGTGTCCTATGCATTTATGTTTGCTACTCTATGAGGGACCAGCTGAATGCTACTATGCTATGTTTTCTTTATGTGAAACAAACAAACGTCTTAGAAAGCATTGTTATTCATTAATATTTGTTTGTGCCTTTTCATGTTGCAACATAGTTTCTTTGTCTTAGTGCTAGAACTTTGTCTTTCATGTTATGATTGAAGTACTATGATCCTAGCTTTGAATGTTTTAAAAATACATTGATCAAGTTTATGATGGTGCATGTCACCTCAAAAATTATTCTTTCTTTTTATCACTTACCTACTCGAGGAAGAGTAGGAGTTAAGCTTAGGGATGTTGATGCGTTGCTAACGTATCCATAATTTTTGATGTTACATGCTTGGTTTTATCTACTTTCTTGTGTTTTGTCCACACTTTGGAGTACTTTTCATATGATTTCTTGGACTACCCTAACAAGAGCCACAGTGCCAGCTTCCTGTTTTCTGCTGTTTTTGGTTCCAGGAAAGTCAGAAAATGAATATTCTCGGAATTGGACCGGACAAAAGCCAAAGTCATTTTTTCACCGAGGGACACCTGGAACCAGAATACGAGACGGAGAGGGGCTGGGGCCCGGCCGCACCACCTGGCCATGCGGCCAGGCCTGACCCACGCCAGGGGGTGGTCTGGTAACCCCAGGCACCCACTCAGCCTCTCCTTCCGCCTATAAGTTGCCTCCGATACAGAAACCCCAAGTACCTGATCAAAAAATTCACGAAAGAGTCTGTAGCCGCCGTCATCTCCATCCCTAGATCAGGAGGGATCTGAAGCTCTTCCCGACACCCTGCCGGAGAGGGGAATTCACCCTGGAGGCCTTGTTCATCATCATGCAAGCCTCCGGTGTGATGCGTGAGTAGTTCATCTCTAGACTACAGGTCCATGTAGTAGCTAGATGTCTGGTTCTCCTCCTTTGTGCTATCATGTTTAGATCTTGTGAGCTCCGTTCATGATCAAGATCATCTATTTGTAATCATACATGTTGTGTTTGCGGGGATCCGATGGATTTTGAGATGCTATTTCAGATTGATTATTAATTCTATCATGTCTTTGTTATTTGTGATCTTGAATGCTTTCGGTTGTTAGTAGCTATCTTGGCCAAGTAGATGCTAGCAACTCCATGAGTTAGTATTTATGCTCGATAGTGGTTTCATGCCTCTGGTAATCTGGGGAAGTGATAGAAATCTCTAAAGTACAAAATGTGCTGTTGCTTCTAGGGAGAAAACAACAATCCTTTGTTCATAGAACAATCGTATTGTTTACTTTACACACAATTCGTAATGCAATTATCCGTTGCTTGCAACTTAATACTGGAGGGGGTTCAGATGATAACCTGAAGGTGGATTATTTGTCATAGATGCAGTTGGATGGCGATCTATGTATAATGTTGTAATGCCCAATCTAATCTCAAAGGAGTCAAGATGAGTAGTATTTGCTTGCATGCTTTCTCGATGTTTGCCAATTGCCCCGCTATAATTTGTTCACCGAACATGTCATCTATCTTAAGGAGAGCCACCTCTAGTGAACTATGGACCCCGGTCCTTTCTTTTACTATCAATCTACAATCAACTGTTTACTATTTTGTGTTTACTTTCTACAAACTATTACTTTCTTCCACTCGATACGTTTAATCCTTTGTTTTCAGCAAAACCGGTGAGATTGGCAACCTCATCGTAAGTTGGGGACAGAGTTCTGTGGTTGTGTTGTGCAGATCTCCACTTTTCTGCTGGCACCGGTAGTGCGCCCTGCCAAAGTTCAACTAGCAACACCTTTGGGGTGTTTCCTTGCTCCTACTGGTTTGATTAAACCTTGGTTTCATAACTGAGCGAAAACTTGCTGCTGTGCTCATCAGACCTTCCTCTTGGGGTTCCTCAACAAGCTCGATATATTTTGGGCCACAGCCGTCGGTGACATTGGAAGTCGTGCCCTCTTTGTTGATTACAGTCGGTCTATCTCTATTGACACCAGGTTACACCCCACAGTCAAACCCGGTTGCATATACTACATGAATTATATCAGACTGTACGATCATGAGGTTCAAGCCTGGGAAGAGGAACCAACAATGGTAATGCATGGCTTAAGTCTGGAACATACACCGAGGCCTTACTCTCTGGACGAGATACTGGCAGCACATTGCAGACGGAGAGAGTTCTCTGAACTTGTGGTGCAGCACACGGGAGCCGCCGCCGACGAAATATATACGGGAGAATGAATCCTATATTCATCCTAGGTTATTTGCTAGCATTTTCAGGTCTATTTTTCGAAGTAGAAATTTGGACTGTATTTATATTATTTCGATCAGCAGTATGCGTATTACCTTTTAGACAAAATTGTAATGTATTTAATTTTAGTACTTTCAGAATTGAAAGTATTTATTTTTAGTAGCTTCTTTCAGAATTCTCTGTGTTCAATAGCCGTAGCCAGCGGCGGGCATCAACTCAGCACCAGAATTCAGGTTCTACATGGAAAATTGCACAATAATGTGTTGGTGAGCAGCACCAGCCCTCAAACCTGGGATGCGCGTCGTCGAAGGTGGAGGAGGCAGGCCCGCCAGTCAGAAAACATGCCACGTTGGCATCCCCCATTTATGATGCCCTTTAAAAAAACAAAACATGCCACACCACATGGTGTTGCTACAATCGACGGTACATGGTGGCATAGAAATAATATTGTATAAACACAAGGGCATAGTCGTCAACATTTCTAAAATGAAACCCGGTCTCCTACCTGAGGTCGATAGCCACGACCAATCTTTTTAATACGTTCGCACTCTTATGCTGAGAAGGGAAATAAAGATAGCGGTTAATGTAACGAGTGTCGAATTATTACCCTCTAAGGAAATGGGAGATGGTTATTTTCACGCGTGCCCGTAGTCCAAATCTACTGTCAGTCTTTCACTCCCCTTCTCCGACCAACCACAGTTTACCTTGCGCAGCTCCTCCGTGCCGCACCACCTAGGGTAACATGGCCCCGCCTAGGCAGCCGCTGCCGCCGCCACAACAGCCGCCGAAACTAGGGTATTTAGCCCCTCTAAGGCAGGCCATGAAGCTCTACTTCAAGGCCGGTCTCCCATTGCCCTACTAGGCGGATGATTTCCCCGAATGTGCCGAATCGGTCGCGACGACGATGGAGGCATCGTCGGCGCCATATGCGGCAAGCAGGGCCAAGAGAGCGATGTGGAGAAATCGCGTGGCGGCATTACGGCATGCTCTAGGCAGTGGGAACAAGGTACGTTTCAAATCATTCACGAGAGCATGCCGCCGAGGGTACACACCCTCGAACAGGGCAGCGCCAAGGTCTAGGAACTCTTGCGTCCACGCTTTAGCACGGGCTACCTTACCGCAGTGGGGGAGGCTGGGAACACGCCGTCTGCGGCAAAGACGCTCCATCCTACGCACTGTCGGAGGCCGTACCGTGGCGGCGACCAAGCGTCTACACTTAGCATGCTGGATTGTTCGACAGCCGGAGCCGGTGGCGGGCATCAGCTCAGTGCCAGAATTCAGGTTCGAGTTCACATGGACCTATGACCCCGAGAAGGAGATGCCGAATTTCAGTTTCGAAGAAATCGTTGCGGCGGCGCGGATGGTCCAACTTAACCAAGACTGGCGCACGAAAATCGCTCGTGCATGAACGATGCAGATTTCTTGTAGTTTGGTGGGAAGGCAATAGATCAGTTTGGGTTAAATGATCAAAGAACTTATGTCCTCTCAAGGCAATAGACCAGCCAACTTTTCTGGTGGAGATCTGTAGTTTCTTCAGTGTAGAATAGTTAAGTTCAGATTGAAGAATGGCTTTTGTAGATGAAATACTGACGAATTGTTCTATAAACTAGTAGGAGGTTTAACCCACTTTTGTGAAGGTATAAGACCCTTTTGTATGGAAGTACTACTGTTGTAAGAAAATACTATCAAGTATCTATTTACTTCAATTACTAGTCATGGTTAAATCCAGTAAACTGGCATTTTTTATCCCAGACTACAGATTTTGCGTCTGCTGTGTATGCTATAAACCATTTTTCCTTTGTCTTGTGTTGTCTGCAAAATGGTCCTGCAGTTCAACGTGTTACAAATATAGCTACCTTGCATTTGAAGAGGAGATGGACTACATTTTCCTGGCATCCACAGATTTGACATTGCTCATTGCCAGACCACCCTCTTTTCATGAGGTTGTCCTTGTATATTCATAGAAATTATAAAGCACGGTGTTCAACTACATTGATTCAAACTATTACACACACTACATCAAATTCATTACCCACACATACTACATCGATTCAAACTATTACACACACATACTGACATGGGTATACCCTACAGGTACTCGAGCTTGGTATATATGGCCTGAATACAGCGGAAGCCCACGGTGTCTCCATAGCCCAAATAGAGAACTCGAGTAGCCTATGGACTCTTGATTGCTTGAAGAACAAGAAGAAGCTAAAGATAGAAAGTTCAAAGGGAAAAACCCTAACCTGTAACCGACTCGACCTGCTACCCGAGACCTGGCCTATCTATATAAAGGCTAGAGGGGGCGGCGAGGAGGACACACGCAACCCTCGCCAGATTGCATCCGCGCACCATCGTAGTCCTCGATTCCTTCAATAATTCCACGAGCAGACAAGCAGGAGTAGGGACCTCTGCGAGGCCTGAACCTGGGTAAATCTTTGAGTCCCATGTGTGCTTGTTTGCTAGCCGATAGATGTCTCCAGCGCTCCCTCCTTCTCCAAAACCCAAGTCCATAAAAATGGGCATTGATGAGTTAAACCCTCGTCAATTGGCACCGTCTATGGGAATTGGGAGTGCTGATGTTGTGGCTTCTTCGGCCCCATCAACCACGATCTACAACTCCACAACAACGGAGATTCGCCAGCTCTTCGGTGCGTTTGACTTCAACGTCCACACGCCGGCCACTCGCCCGGCTTTCGAGTCCGTGGGCGACGGAATCAGCTTCGCGATCGGGAGCTTCCGCTTCCAAGTTGGTCAGATGGGCACGCTTCGCATGCCTGACTAGCCGACGACACCATCGATTGCTCCAGCATCGTGGTTCCCTCCACCGATCGGCACCCTCAGTGAGCTCAACTCCTCGATAACAGTTGAGAATATGGTCAGCGACAACAGTCACGAATCCGATCTAGGCGATCTGGCAACTGAAGATGGAGCTTACGGCTCCAGATCTGAAAGTTGTGGGAGTAGCAGCTTCCCCAATCACTTCATGTGCGCCGTCATCAACGCGGGCGATCCTACCGCCAACCGCGACAACACGGGCAACGGAGGCAACGAAACCGACCCACCAAATGGTGGTATACCTAATGGCGGACCACCACCGAACGACGGCCCTACTAACGGAGCCCCCTCAACAACGGAGGAGCAGTCGAACCTCCAACTATGATAACTGAGCAAACCGGCGAACGCGTCGTGATCAGGCTCAACGACCTCGAGTGGGCTCGTTGTCGAGAAGCCCTACGAGGTCACCGTCTACCCTTCGGCTCCCCGCAAGAACTGCTAATGGGTTACCATTGGCTCCTAAAAGAGGAATACAAGTGCCAGCTACAAACAATCGCGCAACTCGAGGCGCGTAAAAAGGCAGCTGATGAATCAAGCCTCTAACAAGCTGGGCTCTCCTCCCATGGCGGATCCTCCTCTAGGTGCAACGAGCACATCGCCAACAAGAGATGGTCTCGACTCGCCCACCTCACCGAACAAGAACGTGTAGAAGCCACCAAAGTCCTCGACTTCGGCTCCATGACGGTGGATACGCGTGGCAATGTGCTACCAAAAATGCCGCAAGCCGCGGTAACAGCGGCCACCATGTACCTCCTCAACCACCAGCCGCCAGCTGGAGACCCTCGGGCTGCCATGCACCGATCTACGATCGTAGGCTTGGGGTTAATCGAGGTCGACCTCTTCAAAGAGCCAGCATCGGAACCAAAGAAAGGCAAGGCTCTGGCAAAACGCTACTCCTCACCGTCATCTAGCGATGACAGTCACGAACTGTCTCGACGATGCCGCTCACGGCGACACGACCACGACTATGATGCGCGCGATGACCTCACACAACGCAAGATTGACAAATCAAGGGCGCGATGTGCCCGGTCGACTGACTCAGAGGACAAAGATGTGGAGCTCTGTGGCGCTAGATGCTTCAGCAGGGCCATCAGGCAAAGGCAAATGCCCAAGGGGTTTAAGCTCCCATCAGAGGACCATATCTCGTAGTTCCGCGGTCTACATGACCCAAAGATCTGGCTAGAGGACCATATCTCCTCTGTCAGGCTCCATGGCGGAAGTCGATGTATGGCCATGCAATGCCTACAGCTACAACTGCAAGGCGCCGCCCGAGCATGGCTCAGCAACCTCCCACGCAGATCCATTCGCAGTTGGGAAGAGCTGGTCTACAGCTTTGTGCGCAACTTCAAGGGCACCTACAAAAGGCTCGTGTCAATCGAAGAATTGAGGTGCTGCCAGCAAAGATTGGGCGAATCACTATGCTCGTACATCCAGAGGTGGTCCATCATCAAGAACTCCATGGAAAACATCTCGGAGGACCGCGCAATTGACACATTCAACGGCGGCGTCCACCGCATAGAGCTCAGGGAGGAGCTAGGCCACTAGAAGCCTAAAACCATCGACCACCTGATGGAAATCGCCAATTAATGGGCAGGTGGGGAAAATTCGGGGAAGAACCGCGTCCACTCCAACGATGAAGTAGAACTCAAACGCAGACGCGACCGCTGAAGCAAACGCCACATGCGCATCTACGATGACCATGACGATGTCAACATGGTCGCAGCCGGCTACACCGACAGACGCGACGACAATCGCAACAGCGGCTACCGCAGTAGTGGATACCGCCACTCCGGGAAAACCACGCAAGTATGGCAGCGCCACAGTCGCGATGAGGCACCCGCAACATCCATCGAAGACAAGCTGTCCGGGCCATGCACTGTGCACTTCTACATCGACAAGCACGACGGAAAAAAGAAGTCTAGCCACCTCCTCAAGGACTGCCGGGAGTTCCTCAAACTACATGAAGGTCTGGCTGAGATGAATCGCAACGCAGTTGAAAGGGGCTATGGAGCCGCCCCAGGTGCTATGGCACATGGAGCTCCTCCACCACCACCCGGACCACCACCAAACGCGGCTGCACCCGACCAGCATCACGGAGGCAAGCCGTAGCAGTGGGCCATGGGCACCATGATGATCCAAAAGGGTCGCCCCTCCAACCGCGCGCAGAAGGCCATCACTTGCCAAGTCAATATGGCGACAAACTCGCCACCATCTACCACTGAGTACCTCAGTGGAAGCGATTCCTGCATCACCTTCGACAAGTGCGACCACCCGCGTCAAGTACCTCGTCCAGGCCACTGTCCCCTCGTACTCGAGGCACAAATTGGAGGCTTCGACATGAGTCGCGTCTTCATGGACGGTGGAAGCGGCATCAACCTTATGTTCGCAAGTACCTTGCGAGAAATGAGGATCCCTCTGACGTGCTTAGAAGCCTCAGACACAACATTCCACGGCATCATCCCAGGCAAGGGTGTATATACCCTTCGCAAAATCAAGCTCGACATCATCTTCGGCACGCCGAAAAACTTTCGGCGCGAGTGCATCGACTTCGAAGTCGTCGACTGGCCCTCATAGTACCACTGCATCCTCAGACGTGTCGTGTTCGCTAGGTTCATGGAGGTGCCGCACTACGCCTACCTGCAGATGAAAATGCCAGGCCCTAATGGTGTCATCACAATCAATGGGAGCTTCGAGAGGTCTGACAACTGCGACAGGGAGTTCAATAGAATCTCCCAATCTTTCGGCATGCAGGAAGAACTGGTGAGACTAAAGGAGTCGAGAGACAACAGTCTTCCTCCCCTGAGCCGGCCAAGTTCACCCGACCTGTCCTTCGACTCATCAGTGCACACGAAGGAAGTGCAGGTCCACCCATCGGATCCTGCCAAGACGGCCCTCATCGCCAACAACTTGAGTCCCGCATAGGAACTCGCGCTCGTCGAATTCCTCCGTGAGCACTGGGAAATCTTCGCCTGGTGTCCAGCGGACATGCCAGGAGTTCCCAGGGAATTCGCAGAGCATGCACTCAATGTCAACCCAGACGCAAGGCCGGTCAAACAAACAATTCGGTGAGTGTCTGAACCAAGGGAAAAGGCAGTCGGAATGGAGATCAACAGATTACTCGACGCAAAATTCATACGCGAGATCAAGGAAAGTACTTGGCTCGCCAATACGGTTCTAGTGCCAAAAAAGGACACGGATATCCTGTGGATGTGCGTGGACTTCACCTCTCTAAATAAGCACTGCCCAAAGGAGCACTTTCCGCTATTGCGAATCGACCAAATCATCGATTCCACCGTGGGATGTGAGCGCCTCTGCTTCCTTGATGCCTACTCAGGCTACAACCAGATTCGAATGAAGGAGGAAGATCAAGAAAAAATAGTGTTTACAACGCCCTTTGGTGTGTTCTGCTACAACACAATGCCCTTCGGGCTAAAGAACGCAGGAGCCACCTACCAGCAGTGCATGCAGGCTTGCCACAAGAACCAACTTGGTCGCAACATTCAAGTCTATGTCAACGAGATAGTAATGAAGACCAAAGAGGAAGCCTCACTAATCGACGATTTGCGCGAAACCTTTGCCAACCTCGACTGCTACCGGATCAAGCTCAATCCGGACAAATGCGCCTTCAGCGTACCATCTGGGCAACTACTCGGGTATCTTATCTCCGCGAGAGGGATCGAAGCGAACCCGAAGAAAATAAAAGCCATACTAGCCATGGAGACGCCAAAAAACATAAGAGGCGTCCATCAGCTGACTGGTCGAATCGCGGCGCTCAGTCAATTCATCAGTCGAATGGGTGAAAAGGCACTACCTTTCTACCAACAGCTCCGCAAAGCCGACAAATTCGAGTGGACCAACGAGGCACATGAAGCATTCGAAGACCTCAAGCGCCTACTATCCACCTCGCCAGTACTGGTGACCCCACGCGAAAGGGAACCACTGTTGCTATACATCTCCGCCACCAACCAGGTGGTTAGCACGGTGCTCGTGGTAGAACGAGCCGAGGAAAACAAGGTCCATGGAGTACAACGCCCAGTCTACTACCTCAGCGTGGTACTTACGCCAACAAAACAGCGGTACCCGCACTACCAGAAACTGGCGTACGACGTCTTCATGACGGCCCGGTGACTGCACCACTACTTCCAGGAACACCCAATCGTGGTAGTCAACGACACCCCGCTTGGGCACATCCTCAACAATCCCGATGCCACCGGACGAGTCGCACTTTGGGGAATTGAACTGTCTCCACGAGACATTACATATGAAAAACGCGATGCAATCAAGTCGCAAGTTCTCCCTGAGTTCCTCATGCACTGGATGGAGAACCAGCTCCCCGAAAAACCAGATATATCCTACCTCTGGACAATGCACTTCGATGGTTCCAAGTGAAAAGATGGGGCCGGCGCAGGTGTCATACTGACATCGCCCCAGGTAGACAAGCTGAAATATATCCTGCGAATGCAGTTCACCGCCTCCAACAACGAAGCTGAATACGAGGCCCTACTGCACGGGATGAGGATGGAAAAACCCTGCGGTGCCAAGAGGCTCATAATATATGGCGACTCCAAGTTGGTCGTCAACCAGACAATGCACGAGTGCGACGCACTGAACGACAACATGATCGCCTACCGCGACCTCTACGACACACTCAAAGGGGATTTCGACGGTTGTGAGCTACGGCACATAGGTCGTGAAAGCAATGAAGAGGCGGACACACTCGCCAACATAGGCTCTACCTGCACCCCCATACCATCTGGGGTATTTCTCGAGCGCATCTACGAACGCTCCATCAAGCCAAAGGCCGTAGAGAAGAAAACAAGCGCAGCAACAGACTCGGGGGATACACCGCCCAATGAGCAAATGGCACTCGATGACTTGGAGCTGGATACAAGACTCGAAGGACCAATGAGCATCATGATGATCGACCATCCTGGAATCAACCGTACATTACGTACCTTCTCAGCAAGAGGCTACCGGACGATCCGACTGACGCACGGCACATCGCGCGGCAATCCAAGGCATTTGCTGTTATCAACGGCAAACTATACAAGCGCAACATCACAGG
Source organism: Avena eriantha (assembly GCA_910589775.1). Lineage (NCBI taxonomy): Eukaryota > Viridiplantae > Streptophyta > Magnoliopsida > Poales > Poaceae > Avena > Avena eriantha. The sequence goes on from OU342741.1 coordinate 392,578,124, forward strand.
AGTACTCCGATGATGCGTCTCCACGGCCGATGGAAGAGCTGTTCTCCTCCACATCCATGAGGAGACCTGCGGGCACCACGCCGGTAGTCACGCCCTCGTTGCCAAAGCTCTATGAGCTGGATTCTACTGGCCTACGGCCATGCGCGACGCCAAGGACATTGTCCAGAAATGCAATGCGTGCCAGTGATTCGCAGACAAGCACACACACCTAGTGCAGAGCTCCGGCTAATTCCATTGGCCTGGCCCTTCGCGCAGTGGGGACTCGACATGGTCGGCAAGCTCCCAAAGTCCTCAGGAGGAGACTACGTCTACCTCTTGGTCCCAGTTGACAAATTCACCAAGTGGATAGAGGCCATGCCAGTGACCAGTCAGTCAGGATACAGCGCAGTCAAGTTCTTCGAGTCCATCGTCTACCGCTTCGGAGTACCACACAACATCATCACGGACAATGGGACGAACTTCACATCCAAGGAGTTCCAAGAATTCTGCGAGAATCTAGGAATCAATGTCAGCTATGCCTCCGTAGCACATCCACAGACCAACGGTCAGGTCGAAAAAGCTAAAGGGCTCGTTTGCGGCGGCATCAAGAAGCGACTCCTCAGTCCACTCGAATAGGCCGTGGGTTAATGGCCAGAGGAACTACAATCAGTAGTCTGGAGCCTACGCACAACTCCAAACAGCGCCACAGGGTACACTCCGTTCTTCATGGTGCACGGGGCCGAAGCGGTGCTACTCGCCGAAGTACGATACAAAGCACCACGTGTGGTCGCTTACAGCGAGCAAGAGTCAACTCTTGCACTCAAAGACTCTGTCGACCTCCTTGACGAGGCAAGGGAAATCGCCGCGGAGAGATCAACGATCTACCAGCAGAACCTGCGCAACTACCACATCAGAAGGCTACGCCCCAGGTCCTTCGTCGAAGACGACCTGGTCCTGTGACTCAAACAGCAAGGATATCTCAAGCTTGAGTCCACCTGGGAGGGACCATATGTGATTACAAAAGTAATCTCAGGTGGCACCTATCGCCTTAAAGATTTACAGACAGGAGTCGCATACTCCAACCCTCGGAACGTCCTACCCTTAGTCATTTCTGTTTTTACATTGCAAATAAGGCTACTCAGCCAAGGCCACTTAGCCACACATTGTACCTCGTACTATCCCGCGAATAAATAAAGCTAAGTGCCCCGAAACTCTGTGTTTTCTTCTTTTCGCAAATTATCCACTCGGGGGCTGCGCCACCCTATACACATCTGTTCTAGGAACGAACGCAATATCCTGAGTACCTGGCATGCCAATCGAAACCCTTGACAAACATCAACCCAGTTGCAACACACCTGACAGGTTGACAAGGGACTGAGATAAACACAAGTCAGGCTAACGAAAAGGAGTCGCATAGTGCAACGCACTCGCAAAACATACACGCTAACAAGCTCTTTATATACATCAATATTAATCAATTATACACAACATGTCTATGAACTTTACAACACTGGTACAACTATGCGCAGGATACAAACTAAACTACTGTTGCCGCAAAGAAACGTTGGTCTGCTCCTCGAAGAAGTCAACAATCTCCTCCGCTGGGCGATCCACCGCCTGGTAGTACAGAACCATGTTCCAAGTCGACCCTGCTGGCGGCGCAGGTGGTCCGGCCGCAACTACTGCAATGTCCACATCAGGCCTATGCAGTCACACCAACGACAAAGCAGCCTTGGCACCAGCCACCAACTGCTGCCGTACACACTCGCGGACCACACTCAAGTCCTGGAATTTAGCAAGAAGGGCCAACAGGCTCAATGGAACGACGTCCAGCAGGAACATCGTCTGGTAAATATTCTTCAAGCACGATTGCGACTTCTTCAAGAAATGAAGCACTCGCGATGCACGATCCTGCAGGGTCGCTAGCGCGATTGCGCGATCATGATCTACCTAGAAGTATCCACTCGCCTGAAGCTGCTCTTGGGTCAGGTCATTCATGCGAATGGCAATCCTATCCTTCTCATCCTGCGGATGGCGTGCGCTGACAACTATACCAAGCAAAGGCAAAGTATGAGGACAACGAACTACTACGAGTAACTACAGGGAAAATACAGGGAGGAAGAAAACTAACATTTGAATTGGTCGCCCAGTTGCGTCACCTCCCCTAGCAGATATTGTTCTTGGGCGGCGGCCTTCTCCGCCTTTGACTTCCGTACATCCGCATTACCGCGGAGTACGGGTAATTCACGCTCCAACTGCTTCACGTGGTCACAGAGTTGCGAGAGCAGAGACAGCTCATCCACCCTTGAGCGTGGTGGTGCCAAAGTGTCATCAAGGGGCGGCGAATCCCGAGGCTCCCTCAAAGGATCACTCGATGTGCCCTATCACAAGTCAAGCAAGAGACAATAAGAGGACTAAGGCGAGGCATGGACAAAAGACTCGAGTGCATTCAAGATCAACAAAGTCCAGATACATTCACCAAAAGGCATGTTCTCGACAAAAAGACATAAGCTATCTAACTATTACAAGATGCGACTACTGAGGAGCGATTGGCTTCTTCGACTTCGACTTCGGTTTTGGGGGCCTCATCGAGTCTATGGCAGTGTCAGACACCACAGACTTTCCCCTGGCCCCTGACGTCGTAGCCTTAGCCATCTTCTTGGCTCGCTAAAGCTCCTCAGAGTACTTCACAACTATATTGATCAGTTGCGGGCCGTACTTGCCACAAGCAGTCGCGAAAAGAGCAAAAACTACCTGCTGGTCATCAGTGCTGACAGGCATCGGCTTGGAGACTACTGCAGGATCAACTTTGACTCCGTGTGCTTGAACCATGGCGAGTGACATTGAAGCACCAGCCGCACGAAGTGAGTTCTTGAAGCTTGAAGGAATGCCTCTGGCAAAGGACTCCACCAGCTCATCCATATTCTCGATCAACTCAGCTTTGGGCGCCAGCTCTACCCAGAGGCGACTCAGCACGCCCTTGGCCTTGGTGAGCGTCCCCTGAATGGCAGCGCTGCGATCTTCGACTGCCGAAATGGCACCCGCCAGGGCGTCATCACGACGGAGTGCCTGGGGGTCGAACTTCAGACCACTGGCATCTACACACAAATCAAGCATCGGCACAAAAGTCAAGCACGGCAAACAAATTCAAAAGAAGGGACACGACGAAAATCTAGACAAGGGAATACCTGAGAGGGCCTTGGCAATCGAGAAAAGCTGTTCTTCGAACAACTTCTCCCTGGCGGCAATGGAAGCGTGCAGGTCCTCCTCGCGTTTCCGCGATTCGTCCCGTGCTACAATTGCCTCATCAAGGCTCTTCACCGCCGCAGCAAGGGTTTTCTCGACAGAAGCAGCACTACAGAGGAGTGCATTATGCTCAACTGTGACACAAATGAAGACAAACCGTCAGTCGAATACATCAAAAGGATACAGAGAAAAGTAAAGAACACTCACTTTCCACTGCACGCTGGCGATTGTCTAGCATTGCATGCTGACGACCCATCGCAAGCACCTACTCCGCAAGACGAGCGGCTTCCTTCACAATGAGCTACGACAAAAACATAGTAAAGGGTCAACAGATGGCATAGATGAAAATTCGACTGCAAAATCAGAAGAAGAGATACTACACTTACATGATCCTCCAAAGACTCCGAAGTCGATGGATTCATAGATGTCCGGATAACCATCTGGTGCTCCACATTGTGTGGAGAACTTGATGAATTATGCCCGGAGTGGGCAGCCAATGGAGGAGAAAGAGTGCGCTCAGCCACTTTCTTGGCCTTGGAGGTCGCGACTCCAGATTCCTTAAAAAAATCTGTCTCCGCGGACTCGTCGGGCATCACTACCTTCTTCTAGGAGCGCCTCCTCTTGCACAGCGTCACGGGATCGAAGGGCGCGAGTCCGAAGTGGTCTCCATCGGCCTTCTGGTTGCGGATGTAGAACCACTTGTCCCTCCACCCTTGGACGGATGCCATAAGTTTGATGTCGAAGTACGTGATGGAGCAGTCGGCGTGGATACCGCAGCCACCTACATCATAGACTACGGAGCCAGACGCCGACTGGCGCTTTAGCTTGAAGTGACGTTTGAAGAGACCAAAGTGTGGCTCAATTCCGAGCCAGCACTCGCAAAGAGTAATGTAGCAAGCCTCATGGAGGATGGAGTTGGGGGACAGCTGATGCAGTTGGAGCCAATAGAAACTAAGAAGGCCCCTGAAGAAAGGATGCAGGGGCAATGAGAGACCACGGATGATGAATGCTAGGAACATCACCCAAAAACTGGCAGGAGGAGAAGGGATTACCTCACCATCGGGGACACGCGCGTCAGCGACAACAGAAGATATAACTCCGTCTTGGCGCAGGACACGGAGCTCAGAAGACTTGATGGTAGACACGTGCCACACGCCATTGGTTACGCGAGTGCCCACGCCCTTCTTCTTCCCGGCAACGGCGGCGCTGGTGCCCACAGCGGTGGAGCTGTCCTTCTTCTTGGCAGCAACAGTGGCGGCGGCGGTTCAGCCACAACACCTCCCTTCTTCTTCCCCATTCTACGGTGGCGATGCAAGCGGAGGAAGTAACTAGGGAATACGCGGATGTAACTACCTCGGTGAATTACGCTCTTAGTTACATGCCTGGATGAATGAAAGTGGTTAAAATAGTACGGTGGGGCCCAGGGCCACTCACGGTAAACCTTTCGGCCGTTCTAACCACTTTTAGAAAATCGGGACAAGAACGAGCGGCGTAATTGGCAGGCAAAGGGATCAACTACATACACAAATGAGTATGTATGCAAGCCACATACAACAGTCCTCAAAGCCATTCCATCTAAAAGAAATAGAAATATTGCGACGCCATACGGCAAGATTCAAATATCCTAGATAGATATAATAATTTAGGATAGCTCCTCATACAACAAACATCAGAGTATCAGGCGGAAGCGGAAAACAAGATCCGAGTACGGATAAGAAGCCAATCGGCATAAGATGCCACATAAATAAACACATCCCACCCACAGATCTCACGGATCCCCGTTCCTGGAATCTCTACACCGAGTGATCGTTGCCAACATCATCTGTCTCCTCCACCCAGTATCTATCTTGCGAGTACACCTGTTCATCTGAATCAAACAATTTATCGTGTGAGACCCTAGGGGTACTCAGCAAGTCTTTATGCCACTAAAGGGGACACAACCTGGGGTGACGCAATTGCAGCAAAAGATAATAGCTAACAATTCTACAGATACTCGCTAACCATCCGCCTAACCAATGATAGACGGATGTCCGTGAATTAAGAACAACAGTTATAACAGTATAATTAACATATCCGTCCTCCTCCTCGCTTACCAACGAGGAAGCGGACGAACAACCCCCCATCCGTTGGCAGCTTTATTAACCATTCCATGAGTATTGCACTATTTACTAGTCAGGTACTTGGTCAAATTAAAAGCGGTACTTTAGTTATACTTGTCTATGATCGAGAAACTGTGCTCCAAGTCGTCCATAACTGCGGACACGGCTTTCAGAAAGATTTACCCTGCAGGGGTGCACGAATAGTACCACACACTCGATCAACCTCGGAAAAACCAACTCAAAACCCAACAAGGCATTCACGACAAAGCAATCACATGATTCAGTAATATTTCAGGAGGCCACCCCATTAAGCTACCCGCGACGAAGCTAGCTGACTCCGAGACAGACTCAAGGTTTATGTGGACGGCGGTAAACGACTGGGAACCCGAAAATGTGACTGGGCTTGTCGATATAGCGAAAACGTGTCACGATCCAAAACAGTACAGGTGCTCCACGCATAATCTTAAATAAAGCAGTAACATGGCATAAGTACAGGATAGTAATAAAGCCCCAAACTAATTGTGGCCCCAAGAAATAAGAATGAATCAAGCTCTGGCTCAGGGGGGTCCATAAGGCCTCCCGGATGTGGATAGTGCGAATAAACAAGGAACATGAATCAAGTACTCGGGGTCCTACGGGACACAAGTGAGCATGAAAAACCAAATAGCAGATATTGCTCATCGGTGCCTCTTTTATTAGTTATCCCATTACTACCCAGGTTAAGTTGTTTAGGTACCTCGTTATCCATCAGACACTCACATACCCTACACATGCTTTTCTATGACTCGCATGGCTCAAACAACTCCTGTAGTAATGGCTCATGGGATGGAGGAACGAGCTTCGGTGGGGTTTAAAAGTAAAGGCTATGCAGTACTTGGGATTCAATTTAATGCAATCGCGACTCAATGATGCAAGAATACGATAGAGGCAATACGTACTATATGTATGCAAGCATGTGGTAGTGCTTGCCTGGCAGCTCAGTTGAAGCGAGAGATGGATCTGGGTAGTACTCCTGTGATTCCTGGTAATTCTCCTGCTGGGCGTCTATTCGAAGAAGAACCAAACAAACAAGGGCCAACATAAATAGAGTGCACAAGCGTATGAATTAAAATGTGACAAGCAAACAAGCATGCCATGATGAATGATGCACAATTTACATGGCATTAAAGTAGCATGGCAAGGGTGAGGTGTGGTGCAAGAATAAAGCATTTTATTAATTATTTAGCCAAGTTTTATTGTCATAAACAGTTCTGATTTTAAATAATGACATGGTGCATGCTTCAATTCATAACAAGGAATGCATAGATAGAACGGGCTCGTCGCGCTGATCGATTTAGACATATTATTTGTCAAATTTGGAGTTGTAGAATTAAAGTTATTAATTTATTAAGCAAAGGGCATTTTATTGTAATTTTAATCATCTCGAAAATTTAAAATGTTCAAAAAATATTTTGTATGGCATATTTGAATTCCTCACATTTTTCTGATTCCAAAACTTATATCATATGTATTATTTGGATTTATAATTTAAAAGTTATTTAAAATCTGATTTGAATTTGAATTTAAACAATTTCTGGAAATGTTTATTTAAAACAGAAAAGCAGAAAACGTTTTATACTCAGACAGACCCAGCCCCAGTCGCTGACGGGTGGGCCAGCTGCCAACTGGGCCCAGCGGTCAACGTTGCACAGACGCGGGCTTTTCTCACACCGGGACTAGCTAGCCACTATGGATGACAGGTGAGCCAGCGGCTAGAGGCCCACGTGACAGCGGCCTTGCACGCAGAGGCTGCCAGGTGGGGTCATGCTGGAGTGCGGGTTAACGGACTAAGAGCTGGGGGGCTTCTCTACAAGATTGCCAGGGTGGCTGACAGGTGGGCTCGGCGTACCGCGGGTTGAGCGAAAAGGAAAAAGGGGGGGGGGTTGTAAAGAGGCCAACGACCCCTATAGATCTTCTCTGATGAACTGTCGAGCTGCCCATGCTTGACAGCGACAGGGCGCGGCGCGGGGGCTCGAACTGGGGACCTGGGCGTGCGCGCTAAGGGGTGGAGCCAGTGCGGCTGGGTTAGGAGAGTTGACAGGAGGGTGGTTGGGGCCTAGGTATGTCGGGACGCGGTGCGGTGACGAGCGAATGTCGGCGGCCACGGCGCACTGAGAGCGCTCGGTTAAACGCCCGGCGAGGCTAGCGTGCGACGGAGGAAACGAGGATGTCAGGGAGGTTAAAGGGCTCACCGCGGAGAGGTTGCCGGTGGCGGATCGGAACAAGGCGCAGCAGGGCGTCGGCGGAGTTGGCGGACTGGAGATCTAGGGTTTCGTCGGGGCGGCGCTGGTCCTGGCGATCCTGGTGCTCCTCCTCCTTGTTGGTGCGTACAGGGAGCAGCAGGGAAAACTCCTCGGTCTCCTCGACCACCTCCACGACGCGCGTGCTGGCCGGAACGGGGAGACGCCGGTGGTACTAGCGGTGACCGGCGAGAGGAGTTGGCGTCGGTGGAGAGGAAGGAGGGGAGAGGCAGGGACTTGGGGTGCATCTGGTGTTGCTAGGCGCGTGAGGCGAGGGAGTAGATAGGGAAGGGGGATGGGGGTAACGTGCGGGAGTGGGGTAGAGATAAAGGTGGTCTCGGCCACCTTTGCTCCTTCTTCTCACGTGCTTGCCGCGGGCAGCCAGGGCAGGTGCAAGGTGGAGGCTGCCAGGTGGGCCAGGGGCGCTGGTGAGGTCGGTGGAGCCGGCTGGTAGCGAGAGAGAGAGAGATCAGAGAGGGTAGACTCGGTTAAGGCTAGGGTTAGCCTCGGGTAGGGTTAGAGGGGAGGCTTGGGTTGGGGCTGGTTAGATGGGGTAGCTGGGGTGTGGGACCAGGGAGAGAGGGTGGCTAGGTGGGGCCAGCATGGTAGAGAGAGCGAGAGAGAGAGAGGTGAGTGAGGTTAAGGGTTAGGGTTTAGTTAAGAAAAATTAGGGTTTGAGGAGAGAGGGTAGGTGTTAGGGTTTGGTTTAGCCACACTAGGTCATACATGGGTGGAGGGAGAGAAGGAGATGAAGTAGAGGACATGGGGTAGGGTTTTGTGACAAGCCAACATGAGTTAAAACATGTGATAGAGGAGATGGTGGTTTTTGTGGAAAAAACCCATATGACCATGCTTGGATAGATGTTGGATAAGAGAGAGAGGGATGTGGTTTGGTGAGGAGCAAGGAATGGCCACCTTGAATTGAATCTCAAAGAACCATGCCACACTTCCAAAGATACAAGCAAAATCCCAAGAGAAAAGGATGATGATAATTTGCATGGCCCATGCATGGACATTAAATGCCATGTTTATGCTTGTGAAAACAATAATAATAACTTAGCATTATTCTTATGCATTCAAAAATGTGGAATAAAGGCCAAGCAAAATAAAATAGACTTGGATCCATCCCATCCCACATGAGCTAGAATAATACCAAAAGAAAATGAAAGCCCATGGGTAAGTAGAATGGTGGAATAATAAGGTGGTTAAAAGAAAGGTGATGGAGTGGAATAAAAGATATGCCCCCAACTCAATTTGGGCATCAAGCATTAATCAAGATTCAATACAATGTATCAAGTACCAAATACAATTAATAATGTGTATGAGAGAAGAACCAAATGGAAAAGGGTTTTATATGATGCTCAAATGCAAGGTGGCATGATGACATGAGCATGATATAATTATGATGCAACAATTATATGTAGGAAGTAGCCATTATATTACTAGACCAAGTAGCATTACAATTGTTAGACAAGTGGGATGCTACAGCGGAGCTGGTCCAGTGCTGCGAGAAAGATGAACTCTAGGAAGCAGAGGAAAAGAAGGAATGGCGACGGAGGCAAAGGAAGAGAAAAAGAGCGGATGGGAAAATTACCGTCGCAGCACTACTACTTAACCCCCTAGAAGATGTAATCCAACGGCCAGCAAAAACCATATCAGACGCATGGCGTTCATCGTGATCGACCCATGGATGACCCGAAGCACGAACCGTCCCCCACTACACCCATTAAGCGCGTAAATTGAGGAGGCGCAGTTGAAACAAAGATTACGCACGCCTAGTCAAGTCAAGGTCAGAAAATGGGACCCACCGCTAGTCACGTCCCATCAAACCGGCTCATGCAGGAAAATGAGATCATCACATCGTCAGCACTGATGTCATCAAAATTGAGTAGCAGAGGACTTCGACTACTTGAGTCCTTGCTCAAGTCTTCGACTCCACCAAGCACTCGGGGGCTACTCCCATAGGGAGCACTGTCGCGCACCCTATGATTTTTCTTTTTCTCTCTTCTGCAGGAACATGGACACTCAAGCATACCCAATCACTCGAATCCGCGATTCGATTATGGACATGGGTTACTCCCATCAGCAGCGCTGGAAACAAATTCGACTGAAACAAGCAAACAATAGACGACAGCAGTCGCAAAGTTCTTTAGTCCCTGCCTGAGTCTTCGACTAAACTAGGCACTTGGGGGCTACTCCCATAGGGAGCGCTGGTTGCGCACCCTATGATTATATGTACATCGTACTGTGTGTCGATAACATCGACACTCGAAGTCTATAGCGACACCACCTCAAGATTTTTCCCTACAAAGAGATTGCGTCTCCTGGGTCACCCGAATCATCTCCACGATGACAAATTTTGGATGCCGCGCTTGCAGCGTGAAGATAAGACCTGAATAAGGTCTGGCAATGCATGTGCTGCGCACTACCAGAAATGTATCCATGCCTACAGGTACGATGAACATGCCTTAGCGGACGCATCGAGTGCTCACACCTATATACGGGAATTCGACTCCTGTAAGACCTCTGCGGCTTGAGTCGAATTACACCAGCACTTTTCCGAATTCGAGTCTAGGGACTCGAGTTCGAGTAGATTGCGTTGTTTTACCCTAAGGTAGTTAACTGATACCGATACATCGGTTAAATCAGGCATGCACATCAACAATCCCTATGACACAAACAGAGTAGTCGAAAATATACTCATTCATGCAGTCGAAAGGCTTCATAAAGTCCCTAGTCGAATCTATGATTCCACTGGACACTCGGGGGCAACTGACATGGGTATACCCTATAGGTACTCGAGCTTGGTATATACGGCCTGAATACATCGGAGGCCCACGGCATCGTCTAGGCCCAAATGGAGAACTCGAGTGACCTACGGACTCTTGATTGTTTGCAGAACAAGAAGAAGCTAAAGATAGAAAGTTCAACGGGAAAATCCTAACCTGTAACCGACTCGACCTGCTACCTGGGACCTAGCCTATCTATATAAAGGCTAGGAGGGGGAGGCGAGGAGGACACACGCAACCCTAGTTTCCACAACCCCCGCCAGATTGCATCTGCGCACCATTGTAATCCTCGATTCCTTTGATAATTCCACGAGCAGACAAGCAGGAGTAGGGACCTCTATGAGGCCTGAACCTGGGTAAATCTTCGAGTCCCATGTGTGCTTGTTTGCTAGCTGATCTGAAGATCTTCGAGTCCCATGTGTGACCCAGGAGACGCAATCTCTTCGTAGGGAAAAATATTGAGGCGGTGTCGCCGTATACTTCGAGTGTGGATGTTATCGACACACAATACGATGTACATATAATCATACGGTGCGCGCCTAGCGCTCCCTATGGGAGTAGCCCCTGAGTGCCTGGTTGAGTCGAAGACTCAGGCAGGGACTAAAGAACTTTGCGATTATTGTCGTCTTTTGTTTGCTTGTTTCAGTCGAATTTGTTTCCAGCGCTCCCTATAGGAGTAACCCATGTCCATAATCGAATCGCGAATTCGAGTGATTGGGTATGCTTGAGTGTCCATGTTCCTGCAGAAGAGAGAAAAATAAAAGTCATAGGGTGCGCGATAGTGCTCCCTATGGGAGTAGCCCCTGTGTGCTTGGTGGAGTTGAAGACTCGAGCAAGGACTCAAGTAGTCGAAGTCTTCTGCTACTCAATTTCGATGACATCAGTGCTGACAATGTGATGATCTCATTTGCCTGCGTGAGCTGGTTTGACGGGACATGACGAGCGGTGGGTCCCATTTTGTGACCTTGACTTGACCGGGCGTGCGTAATCTTTGTTTTAACTGCGCCTCCTTGATTTCCGTGCGTAATGGTTGTAGTGGGGGACGGTTCATGCTTCGGGTCCTCCACGTGTCAATCACGATGAACGCCACGCGTCTGATAGGGTTTTTGCTGGCCGTTGGATTACATCTTCCAGGGGGTTAAGTAGGAGTGCTGCGACGGTAATTTTCCCATCTGCTCTTTTTCTCTGCCTTTGCCTTTGTCACCATTGCTGCTTTTCCTCTGCTTCCTAGAGTTCATCTTTCTTGCGGCACTGGACCAGCTCCGCGTATTCCCTAGTTACTTCCTCCGGTCGCATCGCGTAACCAATGGCGTGTGGCGCGCGTTTACCATCAGGTCTTCTGAGTTCCGGCTCCTATGCCAAGACAGAGTTCTGTCTTCTGCAGTCGCTGACGCGCGTGTCCCCGGTGGTGAGGTAATCCCTTCTCCTCCTACCGGTTTTTGAGTGATGTTCCTAGCGTTCATCATCTGTGGTCTCTCCTTGCCCCTGCATCCTTTCTTCAGGGGCCTTCTCTATTTCTATGGGCTCCAGCTGCATCAGTTGTCCCCCAACTCCATCCTCCATGTAGCTTGCTACATTACTCTTTGCAAGTGCTGGCTCGAAATCTAGCCACACTTCGGTCTCTTCAAACGTGTCTTCAAGATGAAGCACCAGTCGGCGTCTGGCTCCATAGTCTACGATGTAGGCGGCTGCGGTATCCACATCGACTCCTTCGTCACGTACTTCAACATCAAGCTCACGGTGTCCGTCCAAGGGTGAAGGGACAAGTGGTTCTACATCCGTGACCAGAAGACCGATGGAGACCACTTCGGACTCGCGCCCTTCAATCACGCAACGCAGTGCAAGAGGAGGCGCTCCTGGAAGAACATTGTGATGCCCGACGAGTCCCTAGAGACAGATGTGCTATACGAGCGCGTCTACGACCTCGAGAGTCGCATGGGTAAAGAGGAGGGAGTCCGTTGATGTGCTTGTTTTCTTCTTTGTGGCCTTTGGCTTGATGGAGCGTTCGCAGATGCGCTCGAGAAATACCCTAGGTGGTATGGGGGTGCAAGTAGAGCCAATGTTGGCGAGTGCGTCCACCTCTTCTTTGCTTTCGCGGCCTATGTGCCGCAGCTCGCAACCGTCGAAGTCCCCTTCAAGTGTCATAGAGGTCGTGGTAGGCGATCATGTTGTCGTTCAGTGCGTCGCACTCGTGCATTGTCTGGTTGACGACCAGCTTGGAGTCGCCGTATATTATGAGCCTCTTGGCGCCGCAGGCTTTTGCCATGCTCATCCCGTGCAGCAGGGCCTTGTATTAAGCTCCATTGTTGGAGTTGGTGAATTGCATTCGTAGAATATATTTTAGCTTGTCTCCCTGGGGCGATGTCAGTATGACGCCTACGCCAGCTCCATCCTTTTGCTTGGATCCGTCGAAGTGCATTGTCTAGAGGTAGGACATATCTGGTTTATCAGGGAGCTGGTTCTCCATCCAGTGCACGAGGAAGTCAAGGAGTACTTGCGACTTGATTGCATCACGTTTTTCATATGTGATGTCTCGTGGAGATAGTTCGATCCCCCAAAGCGTGACTCGCCTAGTGGCGTCAGGATTGTTGAGGATATGCCCAAGCGGGCTTCATTGACTACCACGATTGGGTGTTCCTGGAAATAGTGGCGCAGTCGTCGGGCTGTCATGAAGATCTCGTACGCCAGCTTCTGGTAGTGCGGGTACCGCTGCTTTGTTGGCGTGAGTACCTCGCTGAGGCAGTAGACTGGGCGTTGTACCCCGTGTACCTTGTTTTCCTCGGCTCGTTCTACAACGAGCACTGTGCTGACGACCTGGTTGGTGGCGGAGATGTATAGCTGCAACGGTTCCCTTTTGCCTGGGGTCACTAGTACTGGATAGGTGGACAGTAGGCCCTTGAGGTCATCGAATGCTTCCCGTGCCTCACTGGTCCACTCGAACTTGTCAGCTTTGCGGAGAAGTTGGTAGAAGGGCAGTGCCTTTTCGCCCATTCGACTCATAAATCGGCCGAGCGCCGCGATTCGCCCAGCTAGTTGCTAGACACCTCTTATGTTCTTCGGCTTCTGCATGGCTAGTATGGCTTTTATTTTCTTCGGGTTTGCCTCGATCCCCCTCGCGGAGATGAGGTACCGAGTAGTTGCCCAGATGGTACGCCAAAGGCGCACTTATCCGAATTGAGCTTGATCCGGTAGCGGTCGAGGTTGGCGAAGGTTTCGTGTAAATCATCGATTAGTGAAGCTTCCTCTTTGGTCTTGATTACGATGTCGTCGACATAGACTTGGATGTTGCGACCAAGTTGGTTCTTGAGGCAAGCCTGCATGCACCGCTGGTAGGTGGCTCCTGCGTTTTTTAGCCCGAAAGGCATGGTGTTATAGCAGAACACACCGAAAGGCGTTGTAAACGCCATTTTCTCTTGATCCTCCTCCTTCATTCGGATCTGATTGTAGCCTGAGTAGGCGTCGAGGAAGCAGAGGCGCTCACATCCCGCGGTAGAGTCGATGATCTGGTCGATTCGTGGTAGCGGGAAGTGATCCTTCGGGCAGTGCTTATTCAGGGAGGTGAAGTCCACGCACATCCGTAGGATATCCGTGTCCCTTTTTGGTACAAGCATCGTGTTGGCAAGCCTAGTGCTTTCTTTGATCTCGCGTATGAATTTGGCGTCGAGGAGTCTGTTGATCTCCATACCGACTGCTTTTGCTCTTGGCTTAGACAATCGCCTAATTGTTTGTTGGACTGGACTTGCGTCTGGGCTGACGTTGAGTGCGAAGATTTCCCTGGGAACTCCTGGCATGTCCGCTAGACACCAGGCGAAGATTTCCCAGTGCTCACGGAGGAATTCGACGAGCGCGAGTTCCTATGCGGGACTCAAATTGTTGGCGATGAGGGCCGTCTTGGCGTGATCCGATGGGTGGATCTGGACTTTCTTCGTGTGCACCGATGAGTCGAAGGATAGATCGGGTGAACATGGCCGGTGGGACTCAAGCTTTTCTTCAACGGATGCTGCGGGTGCCTCATCGCGAGTGCGGCGCTGCCATACTTGCGTGGTTTTCCCGGAGTCACGGTATCCACCGCTGCGATAGCCGCTGTTGTGGTTGTTGTCGCGTCTTTCGGCGTAGCCGGCTGCGACTATGTTGACGTCGTCGTGGTCATCGTAGCTGCGCATTCGACGTTTGCTTCGGCGGTCGCGTCTGCGCTCGAGTTCTGCTTCCTCGTCGGAGTAAACACGATTCTTCACCGAATCTTCTCCATCAGCCCACCGATTCGCGATTTCCATCAGGTGGTCGATGGTTTTGGGCTTCGAGCGGCCCAGCTCCTCCTTGATCTCTATCCGGCGAATGCCGCCATTGAATGCGTCGATTGCACGGTCCTTTGAGATATTTTCTGCGGAGTTCTTGATGATGGACCACCTCTGGATGTACGAGCATAGCGATTTGCCGACCTTTCCTGGCAGCACCTCAGCTCTTCGATTGATGCGGGCCTTTTGTAGGTGCCCTTGAAGTTGCGCACAAAGCTGTAGACTAGCTCTACCCAACTGCGGATGGATCCGCATGGGAGGTTGTTGAGCCATGCCCGGGCGGCGCCCTATAGCTGTAGCTGTAGGCATTGCATATCCATGCTTCGACTCCCTCCGTGGAGCCTGACGGAGGAGATGTGGTCCTCCAACCAGATTTTCGGGTCCTGTAGACCGTCAAACTTCGGGTTCTCTGATGGGAGCTTAAACCCCTTGGGCATTCGCTTTTGCCTGATGGCCATACTGAAGCATCTAGCGCCACAGAGCTCCACATCTTGGTCTTCTGAGTCAGTCGATCGGGCACGTCGCGCCCTTGACTTGTCGATCTTGCGCTGCGTGATGTCATCATGCGTGTCGTAGTCGTGGTCATGTCGCCGTGAGCGGCGGCATCAAGACAGATCGTGGCTATCATTGCTGGATGAGGGCGAGGAATAGCGTTTTGCCAAAGCCTTGCCTTTCTTCGGCTCCGGTGTTGACTCCTTGTCGAGGGCGGCCTCGAATAGCCCCAAGCCCGCGATCGTAGATCGGTGCATGGTGGCTCGGGAATCTCCGGTTGGCGGCTGGTTGTTGAGGAGGTACATGGTGGCTGCTGTCACTGCAGCTTGTGGCGTCTTTGGGACCACATTGCCCTGCGTGTCGAATGTCATAGAGCTGAAGTCGAGGACCTTTGCAGCTTCTATGCGCTCTTGCTCGGTGAGACGGGACATCCGGGATCTCCTCTTGTTTGCGATGTGCTCGTTGCCCTTTGAGGAGGATCCTCCATGAGAGGAGAGCCCAGCACGTCGAAGACTCGACTCGGCTGCCGCCTTTTTGCGCGCTTCGAGTTGCACGAGTGTATGCACTTGGCGCATGTATTCCTCCTTCAGAAGCCAATGGTAGCCCATCAGCATGTTCTGCAGGGAGTCGAGAGGCAGGGGGTTGCCTCGTAGGGCTTCTCGGCAGCAGGCCCACTCGTTGTCGTTGATCCTGATTACTACACACTCTCCCGGGTTTTCATTCACCATGGTTGGTGGTTCGATTGCTCCTACGTTGTTAACGGGGGCGCCGTTGCCACTGCTACCGCCATTGGGTATGCCACTGTTTGGCGGGTCGGTTCCTTTGCCACGGTTGCCCGAGTTGTCGCGATTGGCGGAGGTGTCGCCTGCGTTGATGATGGCACACATGAAGTGATTGGGGAAGCTGCTGCTCCCGCAGCTTTCAGATCCGGAGCCATAGGCCCCATCTTCAGTTGCTAGATCGCTTAGATCGATTCACGACTGTTGTTGCTGTCCGTACACCCAGCTGTTGCCAGGGCGTTGAGCTCGCTAAGGGTGCCGATCAACGGAGGGAACCACGATGCTAGAGCAATCGATGGTATTTTCGGCTGGTCAGGCATGCGAAGCGTGCCCATCTGACCAACTTGGAAGCCGAAGCTCCCGAATACCAGGCTAATTCCATCGCCTACGGATTCAAAAGCCGGGCGGGTGGCCGGCGTGTGGACGGTGAAGTTGAACGCGCCAAAGAGCTAGCAAATCTCCGCTGTTGCGGAGTTGTAGATTGCAGTTGATGGGGCCGAAGAAGCTGCGACATCAGCACTCCCAGTTCCCACAGACGGCGCCAATTGACGAGGGTTTAACTCATCAATGCCCATTGTTAGGGCCTTAGGTTTTGGAGAAGGAGGGAGCGCTGGAAGCATCAATCGGCTAGCAAACAAGCACACAGGGGACTCGAAGATTTACTGTAACAACCTCGGACCCTACGCTCTAAGTTCAAGCCTGGATGAACCAAAAGTGGTTAAAGAAGTACAGCGGGGGCTCAGGGCCACCCACGCGTAGGCCCGTCGGCCGCCCTAACCACTTCCAAGAACATCGGGACAAGAGCGAGCGGCGTAGGCAACATGCGAAGAGATCAAATACATACACAAGTGAGTATGTATGCAAGCTACCTTACAACAGTTCTCAGAGCCATACCATCTAAAAGAAATAGAAATATTGCAACGCCATACAGCAAAATCCAAATATCCTAGATAGAGATAATAGTGTAGGATAGCTCCTCATACATCAATCAACAGAGTATCAAGCGGAAGCAGGAAACAAGATCCGAGTACGGACAAGAAGCAAATCGGCATAAGATGCCACATAAATAAGCACATCCCGCCCATAGATCTCACGGATCCCCATCCCCGGAATCTCTACACCGAGTGATCGTTGCCAACATCATTTGTCTCCTCCACCCAGTATCCATCTTGCGAATACACCTGTTCATCCGAATCAAACAATTTATCATGTGAGACCCTAGGGGTACTCAGCAAGTCTTTATGCCTCTAAAGGGGACATATACCTAGGGTGACGCAATTGCAGCAAAAGATAATTACTAACAAGTCTATAGATACTCGCTAACCATCCGCCTAACCAATGATAGACGGATGTCCGTTAATTAGAAACAATAGTTATAGCAGTATGAAGTAACAGATCCATCCTCCTTCTCGCTTACCAACGAGAAAGCGGACGAACAACCCATCCGTTGGCATTTTTATTACTCATTCCACGAATATTGCACTATTTACGAGTCAGATATTTAGTCAAAGGACGGTACTTTAGTTATACTTGTCTATGATCGAGAAATTGTGCTCCAAGTCGTCCATAACTGCGGACACAGCTTTCAGAAAGATTTACCCTGCAGGAGTGCACAAATAGCAACACACACTCGATCAACCTTGGAAAAACCAACTCAAAACCCAACGAGGCATTCACGACAAAGCGATCACATGATTCATAAAAATATTTCAGGGGGCCACCCCACTAAGCTACCCGCAACAAAGTTGGCCAGCTCCAGAACGGACCCAGGGTTTGGGTGGACGGCGGTAAACAACTGGGAACCCGAAAGTGTGACTGGGCTTGTCGATACAGCGAAACACGATCCAAAACAGTACAGGTGCTCCACGCACAATCTTAAATAAAGCGGTAAAGCATGGCATAAGTACAGGATAGTAATAAATCCCCAAACTACTTTGTGGCCCCAAGAAATAGAAATGAATCAAGCTCTGGCTCAGGGGGGTCCATAAGGCCTCCCGGATGTGGATAGTGCGAATAGTCAAGGAATAGGAATCAAGTACTCGGGGTCCTACGGGACACAAGTGAGCAGGAAAAACCAAACAACAAATATTGCCTACCGGTGCCTCTTTCATTAGTTATCCCATACTACTCAGGTTAAGTTGTTTAGGTACCTCGTTATCCATCAGACTCTCACATACCCTACACATGCTGTTCTACGACTCGCATGGCTCAAACACCTCCTGTAGTAATGGCTCGTGGGATGGAGGAACAAGCTCGGTGGGGTTTAAAGTAAAGGCGATGCAGTACTTGGGATCCAATTTAATGCATTCGCGACTCAATGATGCAAGAATAAGATAGAAGCAATAGGTACTATATGTATGCAAGCATGTGGTAGTGCTTGCCTGGCAGCTCAGTTGAAGCGAGAGATGGATCTGGGTAGTACTCCTAGGATTCCTGATATTTCCCCTGCTCGGCGTCTATTCGAAAGAAGAACCAAACAAACAAGGGCCAACATAAATAAAGTGCACAAGCATATAAATAAAATGCGACAAGCATGCCATGATGAATAATGCACAAATTACATGGCAATAATGTAGCATGGCAAGGGTGAGGTGTGGGGACAAGAATAAATCATTTTATTAATTATTTGGTCAAGTTTTATTGCCATAAACAGTTCTGATTTTTAATATTGACATGATGCATGTTGCAATTCAGAACATGGAATGCATAAACAGAACGGGCTTGTCGCGCTGATCGATCTAGACATATTATTTGTCAAATCTGGAGTTATAGAATTAAAGTTATTAATTAATTAAGAAAAGGCATTTTTATTGCAATTAAACAATTTCGAAAATTTAAATTACGCTAACATTAATTTGGATGGCATATTTGAATTCGTCACATTTTCCTGATTCAAAAACATATATCATTTGTATTATTTGGATTTATTAATTAAAAGTTATTAATTCTGGATTTAAAATCATTAAAACAAATTCTGAAAATGATTTTTATTAAACAGATAAGAACAACGACTTTTTGCACATAGAGGGCAGCTAGCCACAGCCGCTGACGGGTGGGCCAGCGCTGAGCTGGCGAAACCAACGCGCAGCAGAGCCCTTTCTTACCGCTCGTCCATCCAGCCGTAGAGACTGACGGGTGGGGCCACGGCAGCCACAGGGCCACACGCGGGTGCGCCAGCGGGGGCCTGCCACATGGGGGAGCCGGGGAGCGCGGGTTGAGAACCCCAGAACTGCAGGTGCCATTTAGTAAAAGTGCCACAGTGACAGACAGGTGGGGCCTGGATGGAGCGCGGGTTGAGGAAAACAAAAGGGCAGGGGGCATCTGCAAAAAAAGGGGGAAGGTTCCTGTTCCTCATCTCCATTCTCTGACGGAACTGACGATGCGGGGAACAGGCGCGGCGGGGACTCGAACTCGCGATCTGGCGTGCGTATGTGAGCGGCGGCGACCACCGGGGCTAGCGGGGGTTGTTGCTGGGTAAACGCTGCGTGGCTAGAATAAACTACTGCGGCGCAATGTCGGGAACGCGATCACGAGCACGGTGCACGGAGGGCGCTCGACGGATGGAGCGACGCGTCCAGGAAGAGATCGACAACGGGAGGATGTCAGGGAGGCTCAGCAGCTCACCGGGAGAGGGTTGGTGGTGGTGGACCGAGCCGAAGCGCAGAGGATCATCGGGGACGCTCGCGCTCGGTGGCTAGGGTTTTGCGTCGGCCAAGTCGAACTACAGCGGCTCCGGCACGTCTCCTGCTTGCCTGCGAGCACAGGGGCGCTGCTGGAGGTCTCCTAGGTCTTCCTCGACACCTCAACGCCACGCCCGCCTCCTCCTAGCTACTATGGCGAGCCGATGTCAACGGTGGCCGAACGGAGATGGAAGAGAGAGGGGGGGTAGCGGCATGTGGTGAGGGCGGCAATGGGCAATGCCCTGGGGGAGATCTGAGGCTACAAGGCAGAGGAGAGGGGGTAGATAAGGTCAAGGGCAGAGGGAGAGCACATGGGGCTCGGGGTGGAAAAAGGTGGTGGTAGCCACCTTTTCTCCTCCTCCTCCTCACGTGTTCAGCGAGGCTCGGGAGGCCCGGGGAGGGGCTGCAGCTGGGGCCAGAGGGAAGCGGGACAGAGTGGCTCGGGGGTCTCCTTGGCAGCGAGGAAAAAGAGGGGAAGAGGGGAAGGGTGGCTCGGCGAGGGTAGGGAGAGGGGAGGCTCGGCATGAGGGGTAGCTGGGGTGGTGTTGAGCAGGGTAGCTAGGTTTGGGGGGGGGGGGGTTGGTTCGAGCCAAACCATAAGGTGTGGTGGCGCCTAGGGTAGAAAGGGTGGTGAGATGAGGGGTTTAGCCGAGGCTAGGAGGGAGGGGTTAGGGTTTTACAAGCCCTCACAAGATCAAGCATGGGGTATTGAGGAGATGGAGGTGAGGGTGAGGTTTAGAGGATGGTTCCAAAAATAGATGAAGAGAGGGAGAGAAACTAAGTTGGATCATGGGGAAAATACCCATGCCCCACTCAAAACCGAATAAAACCAAAGAAAAAGAAAAGAAGATGATCTTGCATGGCCCATGCATAATTAGTAAATGCCATATTATGATTGTGAAATCAATTGTAGATGACCATGGCATTTGTTAACACATGCACTCCCAAAATATGGAATTAAGGCCAAGCAAAAAGAAAAAAGTTGTGTCCTAAGTGGAATA
Organism: Avena eriantha; assembly: GCA_910589775.1. Lineage (NCBI taxonomy): Eukaryota > Viridiplantae > Streptophyta > Magnoliopsida > Poales > Poaceae > Avena > Avena eriantha. Next base: position 392,598,763 of record OU342741.1, read on the forward strand.
GATGCATATGCCCATCTTTGAAAATAATTTGGGCTTGCTAGTGTGTATGTTCCACTAGGTGCATCATAGCCTCAAAATATTCCAACATGAGCATACATTCAAAACAAACCATATGGAAGCTTGACAAGGGGTTCCACTCACATAGCATGCAAAGGTGGCCATGTGGCTCTCCACATATCAATAATGTGAAAACAACATGATGCATATATGGGAGCATGTGGAATTGTAAGTGGACCCATCTTAACCCACATGAGCTAGAGGTAAACCCAAATAAAATGCAAAGCTCACATATAGTTGGATGGTGGAATTATGGGGCGGGGACAAGAAAAGGTGGTGGAGTTAAATAAAAGATATGCCCCCAACTCAACTTGGGCACCAAGCATTTATCAAGAACCAAATACAATTTATTAAGAACCAAATACAATTGATAAATGCATATGAGACAAGATCCAAAAGAATAGGGTTTTATATGATGCTCAAATGCAAGGTGGCATGTTGACATGAGCATGATATAATTATGATGCAACAATTATATTAAGGAAGTAGCATTTTATTATTAGACCATGTAGCATTACAGATGTTAGACATATGGGATGCTACAACTCTCCCCCACTAAACATGAATCTCGCCCCGAGATTCTAGGAAGAAGAAGACGCGGAGAGGGTAGGATACTTGGCACGGAGCTCATCCTCGTGTTCCCAAGTGTGTTCATCAACGGAATGGTGCGACCACTGCACCTTGCAGAACTTTATAGACTTGTTGCGAGTGTTTCTTTCTGCGACTTCTAGGATATTTGTGGGGTGTTCTTGATAAGACAGGTCTTCTTGGAGATTGATGAGCTCATGGTCCACGGTCCTGCCGGGATCCTTGAAGCACTTCTTGAGTTGAGAGATATGGAAAACATCATGGACCTTGAGTTTTTCAGGGAGCTCAAGAGCATAAGCAACTTCTCCTCTTCTTCCACAAACTTTGAAAGGACCGATGTATCTAGGAGCCAGCTTTCCTTTGATACCAAACCGATGCATGCCTCTCATGGGAGTGACACGAAGGTAAACGAGATCACCATGGACATACTCCATGTTCGTGTGCTTTCTGTCATAGTTGCTCTTCTAGCAACTTTGAGCAACCTTCAGGCTTTCAAGAATGATGTGAACCTTCTCCTCCGCTTGAGTTACAATGTCGGGGCCAAACAATGTTCTTTCACCTGCGCCCGACCAACCAATCGGAGTTCTGCATTTGTGGCCATAGAGAACCTCAAATGTTGCCATCTTTAGACTCTTCTGGAAGCTCTTGTTGTAAGAGAATTCAGCATAAGGAAGGCATTCTTCCCACTTCATGCCGAAAGAGATGGCGCAAGCACGTAGCATATCTTCCAGAATCTGATTGATCGTTTCAACTTGTCCTTGCGACTGAGGGTGGTAAGCTGTGCTGAAGTTCAACTTTGTTCCCAAAGCATTTTGGAAACTTCCCCAGAACTTGGAAGTGAAGATGCTTCCACGGTCTGAACTGATCTCAAGAGGGACCCCATACAGAGAGACAATTTTGTTGATATAGAGTTCAGCCATCTGAATTGCAGAAATTGTTTCCTTGACGGGAAAGAAGTGAGCCACTTTAGAAAGCCTGTCGATGACAACAAAGATTGCATTGTTGCCTTTCTGCGACCTTGGAAACCCAGTTATGAAGTCCATCTCTACTTTCTCCCATTTCCATTCCGAAGGCTTCAATGGCTGTAGAAGACCGGAAGGTTTCTGATGGACAGCTTTAACTCTGCGGCAGACATCACACTCGGAGACATACATGGCAAAATATCGTTTCAATCCCGGTCACCAATACTGTGTTTTCAAGTCCATGTACATCTTAGTGCTGCCAGGGTGGATAGAAAGAACAGAATCATGAGCTTCTTTAAGAACTTGCTCTCTCAAACCCAGATGCTTCGGAACGAACATCCGGTGCTCAAAGAATAGAGTGCCTTGGTCGTCGACGTGGAAGGACTCATACTTTGGCAGCTGAATGTTGGAGATGATCTTTTTGGTGTAAGGATCACCAAGTTGAATGGAGCGAACTTTTTCTTCCAAGAGAGGGGTTGCCAGAAGATTCAGAAGATACCCTTGATCCACAATTTCAAGGTTAAGCTGGCAGAATTCCTCGCACAAGAGAGGCTGTTGTTCTTCCACCATGAGGTTGTTGACATAAGCTTTTGGGCTGAGAGCATCGACCATGACATTAGCTTTGCTCGGAGTGTAGTTGATGGTCAGATCGAAATCATTAATTACTTCAATCCACCTCCTCTGATGAAGGTTGAGATCAGGTTGTGTGAAGATATACTTCAGACTCGTGTGATCAGAAAAGATCTCACAATGATTGCCAAGCAAGTAGTGCCTCCATACTTTCAAAGCAAAGACAACTGCTGCGAGTTTGAGGTCATGTGTAGGATAGTTGATCTCATGTGTCTTCAACTGTCGAGAGGCATAAGCAACAACTTGTTTTTCTTGCATAAGGACCACACCTAATCCGTGCAAGGAGGTGTCACAGAATATCTGGAAAGGCTTTGATGTATCTAGAGGAATCAAGACTCGAGTGGAAGTGAGCTTCTCTTTGAGGGTTTCAAAGCTTGCTTGACATGCAGGAGACCAAAGGTATTTCTTGCCTTTTTGAGGAGATCGGTAAGAGGCTTCACAATCTTCGAGAAGTTTTGAACGAAGCGACGGCAGTAGTAACTAGCCAAACCAAGGAAACTCTAGACTTCTTTGACATTTTTGGGTGGAAGCCACTCGACAATTGTCTGAACAGTTTCTGGGTTGACGGCAATGCCCTTAGCAGAGATAATGTGACCAAGATAGGTGACTTTGGGAATCCAAAATTCACACTTGGAGAACTTTGCATACAAGCGGTTCTCATGAACCTTGTTTAGGACACACCGAAGGTGTTCTTCATGTTCTTCCTTTGACTTAGAATAGACTAGAATATCATCCAGATAGACCACAACGAACTTATCAAGATACTCCATCAAAACCGAGTTCATAAGCCTCGAGAAGGTGGCAGGTGCATTGGTTAGACATGACCGTGTACTCATACAGGCCATAGCGGGTGGTGAAAGCTGTTTTGGGAACATCTTCCTTGCGGATCTTGATTTGATGATATCCACTTCTTAAGTCAAGCTTAGAGAATACCACAACTCCAGCTAGCTGATTGAAGAGATCATTAATCCGCGGAAGGGGATATTTATTCTTGATGGTTTTAGCATTGAGAGCTCGATAGTCAACACAAAGTCTATCAGTGCGGTCTCGCTTCTTCACAAAGATGGTTGGGCTACCCCAAGAAGAAGTACTGTGCTGAATGAAACCTAACTTCTCTTGTTCATCAAGCTGACGTTTGAGTTCAGCCAACTCAGTAGGACCCATTTTATAAGGCCGCTTCGAGATAGGAGCGGTACCAGGTTCAAGCTCAATCACAAACTCGACCTCTTGGTCAGGAGGCATACCTGGTAACTCTTCAGGAAAAACATCTGGGAACTCACAGACTACCGGAACACTCTGAATAGCATCCATAGCATCATCATTCAGAGCCGCCAAAGAGAAAAGTTGAATTGCAGGAGTCAGACTTGGAGAATAGACTATATGGCCTTCAGGGATTTTTAGAGAAACCAAGCGTTCAGCACAATCAATCACTGCTGCATTTGCTGTTAACCAATCCATGCCTAAGATAACATCAATGTCAGAATTGCCCAGAATAATTAAGGAAGCCGGGAACGAAGAGCCACCAATCTCAATTTGATTGCCATGGCTGATATGAGCAGCCCTCGTGTTTGACCCAAGAGATTGTACCATGATACGATGCAATAGAGGACCCATAGCCAGATCATGCTCATGTGCAAACTTGTGAGAAACAAAAGAATGTGAAGCACCAGAATCAAACAAAACTCGTGTAGGGACTGAGTTAACGGGAAGCGTACCCATCACAACTCCAGGTGCATGCTCAGCTTGAGCGACGTTGACACAGTTGGCATGAGCAACAGTGGACCCGGGCTTGGTGTTGATGTTGAGAGCCAGTGGTGTAGGTGCACGAACCATAGAAGAACTTGCTGCAGGTCTTGGAGGTGGTGGAGGAAGAGCTTTGTTGTTCATGGCACAACTCCAGTGTTGGTGCCTAGTGTTGCCACAAGTGTAACAAGCACCAGGTGGACGTGGAGCAGCGTAGCCAGGGACTCCGCCAGGCGCTCCAGGGTAGTAGTGGTTGTAGCCCCTAGGAGCCGTGGTGAAGGAGTTTGGTGGCCTTGCCACATAGCTTGAAGGTCTTGGTGGAGCCGGGAGCGGCGATGCGGTATTAGGAACCCACATGCGGCGCTTAGAAGGAGTTGTCATAGCTGAAGAGCTTGTTGCGTCACGACTGTGTTTCTTGGACTCCTCAAACACTTGCCTACTGGCTTCTTCCTGTAGAGCTGTATGTTGGAGTTCCAGAAAAGACCCCGGCCTTGCATGAGTGATTGCATATTTGATAGATGCATTGAGCCCTTGCTTGAATCTCTTTTGCTTCTTTTTGTCATCAGAGATCTCATCGCCACCATACCGAGAAAGATTCATGAAGTTTTTGATATAGGTATTGACATTGTCATTGCCCTGCTTGAGGTTGAGAAACACTTCCTTCATCTTTTCCATGACAATTTCTGACAGATATTGCTCTTTGAAAGCCCCAGTGAACTGCTCCCAAGTAGGCTGAAACCCAGATTGGTTTGCCTTCAGGTAATGCTCCCACCACAGAGCTGCGTCTCCCTTCAGAAGGTGAGTGGCACATTTTACCCATTCTTGCTCAGGAACATCAGCAGTCATTAGCAACCTTGACATCTCACGCAGCCAATCATCAGCATCTAGTGGCTGATCAGACACCTCAAAGTGGCGTGGGTTAAACTTCAGAAAGCTCTTGATGTCTCCTCGCTTAGGAGGTGGAGGTAGCGGAACAAACTCATTCCTCCTCACACTTTCTTCAAAGCTTTGCTGGTTCTGTTGCATTGTTCCCAAGGCATTAGGAATACTTGCCAACGCAGCCCCCAGTTCAGGTGGTATGTCCTCCTCATTGCGGTGTGGGGGTGCCATCCTGGGATTGATATAAAACTCAAGTCAGTACCATAATGGAGAATAATAATAATCCAAAATAGTACCAAAATGGAATTAAACAAGATTAAAGGATACAAATTACTAAGATGATATTAAAATATCAACAAAGTTCAAAGCACCTAGAAGATAGTAAGCATATCACACACGACTGAACAAGGAGTGTGGTACATAAAGCTATCAAAGAAAAAATGTCCGCAAATTTCGGCATTAAAATACCACTATATGCGCAAAACCACTTAACGAATCAAGATTAGTAACTCTACCAATTCAATATACAAGAGCGAATGATAAAAGTAGTGGTATGGTCGCGACTCCATCCCGTACTCAAATCATTACTCTGCACATGAATAAGTAAAACACATATCCCAACTTTCTTCCTTCTTAAGATGAACCTAAGATTAGCAACTACGGAAAACAAACACCCCTAACAAGATAGCGTCGGATAACAAAGAGTAAGATAGATCGCGTCGGTATACAACGAATCAGATAGATCGCGTCGGTTTACAAAAGCCTGTAAGTATGGAATGTACCAATAGTTGATAACCAAAAGGCAGATAGCGACAACAAGTTGGATGCAACAGATAGACAAGGAATTACACACACACACACACACACACTCACACAACCTATGGTACTACAGAACCGAGAACACGTGAATCCTAGTTTGAATTTTAGAAGAGGATTGAAAACGTTACACTTCCTTACCAGAAAAGGGTGGGTGGGTGGGTAAGAAGAAAAGTGGAAGCAGTCCTACTCTCACGTTTTTGTTTTTCCCTAGTATACATAGCTACCAAAAATATTTGCTAGACTGACAACGGCCATTTGGCTGAGAGCCTGAAGGGCGAGATGGCTCTGATACCAATTGTAACAACCTCGGACCCTATGCTCTAAGTTCAAGCCTGGATGAACCAAAAGTGGTTAAAGAAGTACAGTTGGGGGCTCATGGCCACCCACGTGTAGGCCCATCGGCCGCCCTAACCACTTCCAAGAACATCAGGACAAGAGCGAGCGGCGTAGGCAACAGGCGAAGAGAACAAATACATACACAAGTGAGTATGTATGCAAGCTACCTTACAACAGTTCTAAGAGCCATACCATCTAAAAGAAATAGAAATATTGCAACGCCATACGACAAAATCCAAATATCCTAGATAGAGATAATAGTGTAGGATAGCTCCTCATACATCAATCAATAGAGTATCAAGCAGAAGCGGGAAACAAGATTCGAGTACGGACAAGAAGCAAATTGGCATAAGATGCCACATAAATAAGCACATCTCGCCCACAGATCTCACGGATCCCCATCCCCGGAATCTCTACACCGAGTGATCACTGCCAACATCATCTGTCTCCTCCACCCAGTATCCATCTTGAGAATACACCTGTTCATCTGAATCAAACAATTTATCGTGTGAGACCCTAGGGGTACTCATCAAGTCTTTATGCCTCTAAAGGGGACATATACCTGGGGTGACGCAATTGCAGCAAAAGATAATTACTAACAAGTCTATAGATACTCGCTAACCATCCACCTAACCAATGATAGACGGATGTATGTTAGTTAGAAACAACAGTTATAGCAGTATGAAGTAACAGATCCATCCTCCTTCTCGCTTACCAATGAGAAAGCGAACGAACAACCCATCGGTTGGCAGTTTTATTACTCATTCCATGAATATTGCACTATTTAGTAGTCAGATATTTAGTCAAATTAAGGACGGTACTTTAGTTATACTTGTCTATGATTGAGAAACTGTGCTCCAAGTCGTCCATAACCGCAGACACGGCTTTCAGAAAGATTTACCCTGCAGGGGTTCACAAATAGCAACACACACTCGATCAACCTCGGAAAAACCAACTCAAAACCCAACGAGGCATTCACGACAAAGCGATCACAGGATTAACAAAAATATTTCAGGGGGCCACCCCACTAAGCTACCCGCAACAAAGTTGGCCGGCTACGAAACGGACCCAGGGTTTGTGTGGACGGCGGTAAACGACTGGGAACCCGAAAGTGTGACTGGGCTTGTCGATACAGCGAAAACGTGTCACGATCCAAAATAGTACAGGTGCTCCACGCACAATCTTAAATAAAGCGGTAAAGCATGGCATAAGTACAGGATAATAATAAAGCCCCAAAATACTTTGTGGCCCGAAGAAATAGAAATGAATCAAGCTCTGGCTCAGGGGGTCCATAAGGCCTCCCGGATGTGGATAGTGCGAATAGTCAAGGAACAGGAATCAAGTACTCGGGGTCCTATGGGACACAAGTGAGCAGGAAAAACCAAATAACAGATATTGCCCACCGGTGCCTCTTTCATTAGTTATCCCATACTACTCAGGTTAAGTTGTTTAGGTACCTCGTTATCCATCAGACTCTCACATACCCTACACATGCTGTTCTACGACTCGCATCGCTCAAACAACTCCTGTAGTAATGGCTCGTGGGATGGAGGAACAAGCTCGGTGGGGTTTAAAGTAAAGGCTATGCAGTACTTGGGATTCAATTTAATGCATTCTCGACTCAATGATGCAAGAATAAGTTAGAAGCAATAGGTACTATATGTATGCAAGCATGTGGTAGTGCTTGCCTGGCAGCTCAGTTGAAGCGAGAGATGGATCTGGGTAGTACTCCTGGGATTCCTGATATTTCCCCTGCTCGGCGTCTATTCGAAAGAAGAACCAAACAAATAAGGGCCAACATAAATAAAGTGCACAAGCATATAAATAAAATGCGACAAGCAAACAAGCATGCCATGATGAATGATGCACAAATTAGATGGCAATAATGTAGCATGGCAAGGGTGAGGTGTGGGGACAAGAATAAATCATTTTATTAATTATTTGGTCAAGTTTTATTGCCATCCACAGTTCTGATTTTTAATATTGACATGATAAATGTTGCTATTTAGTACATGGAATGCATAAATAGAACGGGCTCGTCGCGCTGATCGATCTAGACATATTATTTGTCAAATCTGGAGTTATAGAATTAAAGTTATTAATTAATTAAGAAAAGGCATTTTTATTGCAATTAAACAATTTCGAAAATTTAAATTAGGCAAACATTAATTTGGATGGCAGATTTGAATTCCTCACATTTTCCTGATTCAAAAACATATATCATTTGTATTATTTGGATTTATTAATTAAAAGTTATTAATTCTGGATTTAAAATCATTTAAACAAATTCTGAAAATGATTTTTATTAAACAGATAAGAACAACGACTTTTTGCACATAGAGGGCAGCTAGCCACAGCCGCTGACGGGTGGGCCAGCGCTGAGTTAGCGAAACCAACGCGCAGGAGAGCCTTTTCTTACCGCTCGTCCATCCAGCCGTAGAGACTGACGGGTGGGGCCACGGCAGCCACAGGGCCACACGCGGGGGCGCCAGCAGGGGCCTGCCACGTGGGGGAGCCGGGGAGCACGGGATGAGAACCCCGGAACTGCGGGTGCCTTTTAGTAAAAGTGCCACGGCGACAGACATGTGGGGCCTAGATGGAGTGCGGGTTGAGGAAAACAAAAGGGCAGGGGGCATCTGCAAAAAAGGGGGGAAGGTTCCTGTTCCTCTTCTCCGTTCTCTGACGGAAATGACGACGCGGGGAACTGGCGTGGCAGGGACTCGAACTCGCGATCTGGCGTGCGCACGCGAGCAGCGGCGACCACTGGGGCTAGCGGGGTTGTTGCTGGGTAAACGCAGTGCGGCTAGAATAAACTACTGCGGCGCAACGTCGGGAACACGATCGCGAGCGCGGTGCACGGAGGGCGCTCGATGGATGGACCGACGCGTCCAAGAAGAGATCGACAGCAGGAGGATGTCAGGGAGGCTCAGCAGCTCAGCGGGAGAGGGTTGGTGGTGGTGGACCGAGCCAAAGCACAGAGGATCGTCGGGGACGCTGGCGCTCGGTGGCTAGGGTTTTGCGTCGGCCAAGTCGAACTTCAGCGGCTCCGGCATGTCTCCTCCTCGCCTGCTAACACAGGGGCGCTGCTGGAGGTCTCCTCGGTCTTCCTCGACACGTCAACGCCACGCCCGCCTCCTCCTAGCTACTGTGGCGAGCCGATGCCGATGGTGTCCGAACGGAGATGGAAGAGAGATGGGGGTAGCGGCAGGTGGTGAGGGCGGCGATGGGCAATGCCCTGGGGGAGATCTGAGGCTACAAGGCAGAGGAGAGGGGGTAGATAAGGTCGAGGGCAGAGGGAGAGCACATGGGGCTCGGGGTGGAAAAAGGTGGTGGTAGCCACCTTTTCTCCTCCTCCTCCTCCTCACGTTTCAGCGAGGCTCGGGAGGCCCGGGGAGGGGCTATAGCTAGGGCCAGAGGGAAGCGGGACAGAGTGGCTCGGGGGTCTCCTTGGCAGCAAGGAAAAAGAGGGGAAGAGGGGAAGGGTGGCTCGACAAGGGTAGGGAGAGGGGAGGGGAGGCATGAGGGGTAGCTGGGGTGGTGTTGAGCAGGGTAGCTAGGTTTTTTTTGGGGGGGGGGGGTTGGTTCGAGCCAAACCACAAGGTGTGGTGGCGCCTAGGGTAGAAAGGGTGGTGAGATGAGGGGTTTAGCCGAGGCTAGGAGGGAGGGGTTAGGGTTAGGGTTTTACAAGCCCTCACAAGATCAAGCATGGGGTATTGAGGAGATGGAGGTGAGGGTGAGGTTTAGAGGATGGTTCCAAAAATAGATGAAGAGAGGGAGAGAAACTAAGTTGGATCATGGGGAAATACCCATGCCCCACTCAAAACCGAATAAAACCAAAGAAAAAGAAAAGAAGATGATCTTGCATGGCCCATGCATAATTAGTAAATGCCATATTTATGATTGTGAAATCAATTGTAGATGACCATGGCATTTGTTAACACATGCACTCCCAAAATATGGAATTAAGGCCCAGCAAAAAGAAAAAAGTTGTGTCCTAAGTGGAATAGATGCATATGCCCATCTTTGAAAATAATTTGGGCTTGCTAGTGTGTATGTTCCACTAGGTGCATCATAGCCTCAAAATATTCCAACATTAGCATACATTCAAAACAAACCATATGGAAGCTTGACAAGGGGTTCCACTCACATAGCATGCAAAGGTGGCCATGTGGCTCTCCACATATCAATAATGTGAAAACAACATGATGCATATATGGGAGCATGTGGAATTGTAAGTGGACCCATCTCAACCCACATGAGCTAGAGGTAAACCCAAATAAAATGCAAAGCTCACATATAGTTGGATGGTGGAATTATGGGGCGGGGACAAGAAAAGGTGGTGGAGTTAAATAAAATATATGCCCCCAACTCAAATTGGGCACCAAGCATTTAACAAGAACCAAATACAATTTATTAAGAACCAAATACAATTGATAAATGCATATGAGATAAGATCCAAAAGAAAACGGTTATATATGATTCTCAAATGCAAGGTGGCATGATGACATGAGCATGATATAATTATGATGCAACAATTATATGAAGGAAGTAGCATTTTATTATTAGACCATGTAGCATTACAGATGTTAGACATATGGGATGCTACATTTACCCAGGTTCAGGCCTCGTAGAGGTCCCTACTCCTGCTTGTCTTCTCGTGGAATTATCAAAGGAATCGAGGATTAGAATGGTGCGCAGATGCAATCTGGCGGGGGTTGTGGAAAATAGGGTTGGGTGTGTCCTCCTCGCCGCCCCCTCCTAGCCTTTATATAGATAGGCTAGGTCCCAGGTAGCAGGTCGAGTCGGTTACAGGTTAGGATTTTCCCATCTGAACTTTCTATCTTTAGCTTCTTCTTGTTCTGCAAACAATCGAGAGTCCGTAGGTCACTCGAGTTCTCCATTTGTTCCTTGACGACGCCGTGGGCCTCCGCTGTATTCAGGCCATATATACCAAGCTCGACTACATGTAGGGTATACCCATGTTGGTGGTAGAGCTACAATATTTACTCTTGGGATCGTCATGCAATTGAATAGTTTAGTTTAATAATATTTAAGTTGATCTATAATTCTGTAGTGGCATTGGACTAGTGTATTTGTGTCCTATTCGATCTGCTATTGATTGTTCAGCTGCTTATCTTGTTGCATTTCACCATTAAAGTCATGTTACCAACCTAGTAATAGCTTCATCATAGTACTATTGTTCCTTTTTCTCATGTTCGTTAGCAGAAACTTGGCAATCTTGTTTCACCAAGTCTAATTCTGCATTTTGTTTGTTTTTATGATAGTCATTGGTATATATTGTTTCTAAAGTTTTCGAAGGAGGTTTGGTTCAGTTTATGTGTTCCTAATTGTAGTATCAAAACTGAGTTTTGTCTTCAAATTATAGTGTGTTTATCTAAATATCTCATCGAGGCCTCCTCATACCTAATTGCCTTTTTGTTGGACTACAGGTACATGTTGAATAAGTTAGAGAAAGAGGAAGCGTGAAGTTCTGAAATATCAAAAATAGCTAGTTGTATACTTTCTGAATGTTTTATTGTATTTTGGTAGCTCCACCTGATGTGAACTGCGTGTGATTGTAATGTGCCGATGTTATTCAAAATATTATTCGTGAATGTGACATGTTTGAATCAAAGTAATTTCGTGTATTCTATTGGTCTTGATCAAATTATTAGCTCTTTAATTACTGTGAAAATGTGAGAAAATGTACACTAATAAGTAGGACCCTATGAACTATGCGAATGATAACTAGGACCCATGTTAGTGGTGGGACCATCCCAAAATAAGAAGGCTAAAAGTAAGAATCTATCCATATAGAAGGCCAATGAAAATAAAGTAAAAATGCTAGAATGTTGGACTTGGCCCATGTACATGACCAGATTTGACAAGAAAAACAAGCCTGAACTGTTGGACAGAGCCCATGTAGAACCTAGAAATGGACTGGGCTGATTTTGATTTAAGACGATTTAATTTTGACACAATTTTTCCACGTAGGATTGGCCATGTAGGATGTGACTTGGCTAGGCTAGATGGCCCATGATGATATTAGATCGTCATATATGTTATGACGATCCAATATCGTCATAGATGGTTATGACGATTTTACCAAAATCGTCGTTATAGTTCATTTGCAATGCCCAACTTTTGGTGATTTTATTTTCGTCATAGGATCATCATAGATGAACTACTATGATGATTCTGTGACGAAAATGGAGGGTCATAAAAGCCCATATTCCTTGTAGTGCTTTGACTAAACCCACTCCCATTAACACAAATTTCACTCACCTTGTATTAATTTTCCACCAAAATTAATGCAAGCTCTCATTAAATAATTTTATTTAGAATTTATTAATTACTTTAGTTAACAAACATTTGCGTAAACCCTCTTGCATTACTTTGATATTACATCTGAAACCAATTTCAGCAATTTGACCCAAAACATTTCCGAAGTTTATCAAAATAATCCATGCGCTTTTAAATCCTTTCTATGGTATTATATCTGCCCCATTTAGTGTCGGTATATCTTAAGTGTGTCACGCTATGGTTCAAGAACGATGCATACATGATGGAGACCCCTCTTCGATTGATAATCAGTAGCGAGACCTAGAGATTCATACTGACTCCCACGTATTCCACGGTAACTTAGTGATCATGAACCATTGACGTCATAAATAAATCCAATTGTCTTGCAATATATTACATGTTCGAGATTCGATCATCGGTATCCTCATACCTAGTTTGAAATCATTATCGACAAGTACTCTTTTCTCGTTCCCGTGATATAACATTCTTTGTGATCTAATCACATGCTTCCAAGGTATGTTAATGTGATATCACCAAGAGGGACCTAAATATATATCTCCGTCATCGGGATGGAAAAATCCCACTCTTGATCTATGACCCTCAACATAACACTTTCAGAGTATCTGAACCCACCGTTACAGTCACCCTATTACGGTGTGACGTTTGATGTTATCAAAGTACTCTTTCGATGTTAGCAATTAACATGATCTCATGGTCTAAGGATTATGGTTACTTTACATGATGTTATAGAAATATAAACATAATGACTTTGATTGTATTGCTATACTTTGGGTGAATGTTCATCACATCATTCCACCCAATGTTGTGACCATGTTATTAACAACATCCAATTGTTCATGATCAGGAAACCTTGATCATTTATTAATCAACAAGCTAGTTTAAATGAGAGTCATAACTATGAACTCTTATTTGTTTATTAAACACACATGTATTAATGTTTCCAATTAACATAATTATAGCATGAGAAATAAACATTTATCATAAACATGAAATAAGATAATAACCACTTTACTATTGCCTCTAGGGCATATTCCCTTCAGTCTCCCATTTGCACTAGAGTCAATAATCTAGTTTGAAAACTTGCGCATTCAACACCTATCTCTTTCTGGTGTTGTACATACGCGTTACTTGTGGTAAACCTGATTTCTAGATCTGACACTCTCAGGTTCATGTGTATTTGCATGTCTTTGAGTATCTACGCATCACTCATTCTCAAATAAGATGGCATTGTATGAATTGGTATTTTGGTGAGACCTCAATTTCTTGGGGTTAAAATATATTGATACTATTGCCTTACAGTATATATTCATAGAACTAGCCCGCTTTGAAACCACACCTAGTTTGATACCAAACCACTTGACAATAATGCCATCCTTTGATGGTACTAGAGTAGTCATATACTCAGTCTTTGTTGTAGTATCCATCATAGTGTCTTAACTTTAGAACTCATCCAAATCCATCATAGAACTTCCTTTCCATTACATTATGTCACCCATAGTCTAAATTGAGATAAATTTAATTTGTACCTTGTGACAAAACTAGTATCAATGTAACACTTTACAATGAACTATTTGTAACTAGTTACAATAAACTATTTGTCACCTCTACATACATAACATACTATATATGATCATAACATTTAGAGCACAAGACATATCTAGATACGTACATATCACAACATGATTGATCAAAATATTCATGTGATTTTACTTACAAAGTGTCAAAACACTTGAATCTCATTTCACTGACCGAGTGTCAATACACTTGAATCTTGATTCAACCTTTTCCATGCGGCAAGAACCTTTCTTGTCGTTTCCATATTGAACTCATTCAATATCTCATCTATGTATATTTGGTATAACCATATTAGCGTCTGATCACTCCAGATAGACATTGATGCCTAATATTATGGTTCCCTTTCATCGAAATCTAATTTTAATAAAATTCTTAACTCGTGTCAATAAAAGATACATCATTTCTAATAAAGAACATGTCTTCTACATAATGTATTATAAATATGTCTCATCGATCCCACTAAATTTCTTGCAAATGCAAGAAACTTCATCGTCTCTAATGAAATTAAACCTTTTAATAGTTTCATCATGGTAAAGATTCCAACTCCGTGATACCGATAAACCCCAAGTACATGGGATCACCGCAGTACAATTCGACAAGTATTTGAGTGTCGAACCCATGAGGAGATGAACATAAACTATCTATTCTCTAAAGCCCTATAACCCACTTATATGGCCTTCTATGCAAAGCTAGGATCTAAGTGTGAGTGTGGTTGTTCTTGGTATTAACTAGAAAACAATAAAGTAGGTGAAATAATCACTATAAGTAAAATAATGCAAATGAAGTGGAGCTAGTGGAGTGGATGTGGATAATCTATGGGAGAAGATGTTTAGGAAAATTGCTATTTCATTCATTTGGTTGTCACAATTACTAAAGCACATATATAGTCTTTTTATTGTTTCTTCTAGGAGGAGCCATATCTAGGTGTAGCCATGGATACGAGCAAATACACCACTAGTGATTGATCCCAAGGCCAATTAAGAACAAACAAGGGAATATTAAGACATAAAGTCCAACCACTTCATTTAGATGTAAGTTCCCCATGATAATACCCGTTGATTAACCATGAATTAATACTACATATATTTCTAAGACTTGGGATTCCGTTTCTGTCAAACTCCATCTATCCCTCATCCTATCAACATGCAACAATGACAACCTTGTGCATCCCCCAACATATGTGTGCACTCATATGTTAGTGCATCAAGATCATCGTAGAATATAACATATACTTGTATACAACCAAAATAAACTAGATCACAATTTCCATAACAATTCACTACTCAAACATCAACATAGTCATTCATTGGAAAATAATATATTGCATCATACATCATGTTTTCCAAGAGATTATAGTGAGGGATGATGGGATCTTGTAGTAGATGGTGATGGAGATGAGCCTCTCCAAGGGGGAGATGCGCCATGCGGTGAGAGGAGGCGATGCTGGTGGCAGGGAGGCGCCGACGCCTCCTATGGGCGGTGACATGGGTATACCCTACAGGTACTCGAGCTTGGTATATACGGCCGGAATACAGCGGAGGCCCACGGCGTCGTCAAGGCCCAAATGGAGAACTCGAGTGACCTACTGACTCGATTATTTGCAGAACAAGAAGAAGCTAAAGATAGAAAGTTCAAAGGGAAAATCCTAACCTGTAACCGACTCGACCTGCTACCTGGGACCTAGCCTATCTATATAAAGGCTAGGAGGGGGTGGCGAGGAGGACACACGCAACCCTCGTTTCCACAACCCCCGCCAGATTGCATCTGCACACCATTGTAATCCTCGATTCCTTTGATAATTCCATGAGCAGACAAGCAGGAGTAGGGACCTCAACGAGGCCTAAACCTGGGTAAATCTTAGAGTCCCCTGTGTGCTTGTTTGCTAGCCGATTGATGCTTCTAGCGCCCCCTCCTTCTCCAAAACCCAAGTCCATAACAATGGGCATTGATGAGGTAAACCCTCATTAATTGGCGCTGTCTGTGGGAACTGGGAGTGCTGATGTCACAGCTTCTTCGGCCCCATCAACTGTGATCTACAACTCCGCAACAACGGAGATTCGCCAGCTCTTCGGCGCGTTCGACTTCACCGTCCACACGCTGGCCACCCGCCCGACTTTCGAATCCGTAGGCGACGGAATTAGCCTGGCGATCGGGAGCTTCCGCTTCCAAGTTGGTTAGATGGGCACGCTTCGCATGCCTGACCAGCCGAGAATACCATCGATTGGTCCAGCATCATGGTTCCCTCTGTCGATCGGCACCCTCAGCGAACTCAACGCCCCAGCAATAGCTGGGAGTATGGACAACGACAGCAGTCGCGAATCCGATCCGAGGGATCTAGCAACTGAAGACGAGGCCTACGGCTCCAGATCTAAAAGCTGCGAGAGCACCAGCTTCCCCAATCACTTCATGTGCGTCGTCATCAACGCAGGCGACACCTCTGCCAATCGCGACAACACGGGCAACCGTGGCAATGGAACCGACCCGCCAAACGGTGGCATACCCAATGGCGGTAGCAGTGGCAACGGCGCCCCCGTTAACAACGTAGGAGCAATCGAACCACCAACCATGGTGAATGAAAACCCGGGAGAGCGCGTAGTAATCAGGATCAATGACAACGAGTGGGCCCGCTACCGAGAAGCCCTACGAGGCAACCCCCTGCCTCTCGACTCCCCGCAGAACATGTTGATGGGCTACCATTGGCTTCTGAAGGAGGAATACATGCGCCAAGTGCATACACTTGTGCAACTCGAAGCGCGCAAAAAGGCGGCAGCCGAGTCGAGTCTTCGACGTGCTAGGCTCTCCTCCCATGGAGGATCCTCCTCAAAGGGCAACGAGCACATCGCAAACAAGAGGAGATCCCGGATGGCCCATCTCACCGAGCAAGAGCACATAGAAGCTGCAAAGGTCCTCGACTTCAGCTCTATGACATTCGACACGCAGGGCAATGTGGTCCCAAAGACGCCATAAGCTGCAGTGACAGCAGCCACCATGTACCTCCTCAACAACCAGCCGCCAACCGGAGATCCCCGAGCCGCCATGCACCGATCTACAATCGCGGGCTTGGGGCTAGTCGAGGCCGCCCTCGACAAGGAGCCAACACCAGAGGCGAAGAAAGGCAAGGCTCTGGCAAAACGCTATTCCTCGCCCTCATCCAGCGATGATAGCCATGATCTGTCTCGACGTCGCCGCTCACGGCGACATGACCACGACTACGACGCGCGTGACGACATCACGGAGCACAAGATCGCAAGTCAAGTGTGCGACGTGCCCGATCGACTGACTCAGAAGACGAAGATGTGGAGCTCTGTGGCGCTAGATGCTTCAGTAGGGCCATCAGGCAAAAACGAATGCCCAAGGGTTTTAAGCTCCCATTAGAGAACCCGAAGTTTGACGGTCTGCAGGACCCAGAAATCTGGTTGGAGGACCACATCTCCTCCGTCAGGCTCCACGGCGGGAGTCGAAGCACGGCTATGCAATGCCTGCAACTACAGCTATAGGGCGCCGCCCGGGCATGGCTCAACAACCTCCCACGCGGATCCATTCGCAGTTGGGAAGAGCTGGTCTATAGCTTTGTGTGCAACTTCAAGGGCACCTACAAAAGGCTCGCATCAACGAAGAGCTGAGGTGCTGCTAGCAAAGGTCGGGAAAATCGCTACGCTCATACATCCAGAGGTGGTCCATCATCAAGAACTCCGTGGAAAATATCTCGGAGGACCACGCAATCAGCGCATTCAACGGCAGCGTTCGCCGCATAGAGCTCAGGGAGGAGTTGGGCCGCTCGAAGCCCAAAACCATCGACCACCTGATGGAAATCGCGAATCGGTGGGCTGATGGAGAAGATTCGGTGAAGAATCGCGTTCACTGCGATGAGGAAGCAGAACTCGAGCGCAGACGTGACCGCCGAAGCAAACGTCGAATGCGCATCTACGATGACCGCGACGACGTCAACATGGTCGTAGCCGGCTACGCCGACAGACGTGACGACAACCGCAACAGCGGCTACCGCAGCGGTGGATACCGCGACTCCGAGAAAACCACACAAGTATGGCAGCGCCGCACTCGCGATGAGGCACCCGCAGCATCTATTGAAGAAAAGCTGTTCGGGCCATGTACCGTGCACTTCTACATCGACAAGCATGATGGCAAAAAGAAATCCAGCCACCTCCTGAAACACTACCGCGAGTTCCTCAAACTCCATGAGGGCCTGGATCGGATGAACCACGACGCAGTCAACAGGGGTTACGGAGCCGCCCCAGGCGCAGTAGCACATGGCGCTCCTCCACCACCGCCCGAACCACTACCAAAAGCAGTTGCGCCTGACCAGCATAGCAGAGGCGAACCATACCCACGGGCCATGGGCACCATGATGATCCAAAAGGGTTGCCGCATCAACCAGGTGCAAAAGGCCATCACTCGCCAAGTGAATCTGGCGACAAACTCGCCACCATCTACCACTGAGTACCTCAGTTTAAGCAACCCCTGCATCACCTTCGACAAGCGCGACCATCCGCACCAAGTACCTCGTCCAGGCCACTGTCCCCTCGTACTCGAGGCATAAATCGGAGATTTCGACATGAGCCGCGTCTTCATGGACGGCAGAAGCGGCATCAACCTTATGTTCGCAAGTACCTTGCGAGCAATGAGGATCCCTCTGACCTACCTAGAGGCCTCGGATACAACATTCCACGACATCGTCCCAGGCAAGGGTGTATACCCCCTTGGCAAAATCAACATCGACATCATCTTTGGCACGCCAAAAAACTTTCGATGTGAACACATCGACTTTGAAGTTGTCGACTGGCCCTCACAGTACCACTGTATCCTCGGACGTGTCGTGTTCGCTAGGTTCATGGCAGTGCCGCACTACGCCTACCTGCAGATGAAAGTGCCAGGTCCTAATGGTGTCATCACAATCAACGGGAGCTTCGAGAGGTCCAACAGTTGCGACAGGGAATTCAACAGAATTTCCCAGTCCTTTGGCATGCAGGAAGAACTCGCGAGACTAAAGGAGTCGACAGACAACAGTCTGCCTCCCCTGAGCCGGCCAAGTTCACCCGATCTATCCTTCGACTCATCAGTGCACATGAAGAAAGTCTAGGTCCACCCATCGGATCCCGCCAAGACGGCCCTCATCACCAACAACTTGAGTCCTACATAGGAACTAGCGCTTGCCGAATTCCTCTGTGAGCTCTGGGAAATCTTCGCCTGGTGTCCAGTGGACATGCCAGGAGTTCCCAGGGAATTCTCCGAGCACGCACTCAACGTCAACCCAGACGCAAGGCCAGTCAAACAAACAATTAGGCAACTGTCTGAGCCAAGAGAAAAAGTAGTCGGTATGGAGATCAACAGACTCCTCGACGCCAAATTCATACATGAGATCAAAGAAAGCACTTGGCTCGCCCGATGCTAGTACCAAAAAAGGAAACGGATATCCTACGGATGTGCGTGGACTTCACCTCTCTAAATAAGCACTGCCCGAAGGATCATTTCCCGCTGCCACGAATCGACCAGATCATCGACTCCACCACAGGATGTGAGCGCCTCTGCTTCCTCGACGCCTACTCAGGCTACAATCAGATCCGAATGAAGGAGGAGGATCAAGAGAAAATGGCGTTTACAACGCCTTTCGGTGTGTTCTACTATAACACCATGCCTTTCGGGCTAAAAACGCAGGAGCCACCTACCAGCGGTGCATGCAGCCTTGCCTCAAGAACCAACTTGGTCGCAACATCCAAGTCTATGTCGACGACATCGTAATCAAGACCAAAGAGGAAGCTTCACTAATCGACGATTTACGCGAAACCTTCACCAACCTCGACCGCTACCGGATCAAGCTCAATCCGGACACGTGCACCTTCAGCGTACCATCTGGGAAACTACTCGGGTACCTCATCTCCGTGAGGGGGATCAAGACAAACCCGAAGAAAATAAAAGCCATACTGGCCATGGAGAAGCCGAAGAACATAAGAGGTGTCCAGCAACTAGCTGGGCGAATCGCGGTTCTCAGCCGATTCATCAGTAGAATGGGCAAAAAGGCACTGCCCTTCTACCAACTTCTCTGCAAAGTTGACAAGTTCGAGTGGACCAATGAGGCATAGGAAGCATTCGAAGACCTCAAGCGCCTACCAGCAGAACCTGCGCAACTACCACAGCAGAAGGCTACGCCCCAGGTCCTTCGTCGAAGGAGACCTGGTCCTGCGACTAAAACAGCAAGGGCATCACAAGCTCGAGTCCCCCTGGGAGGGACCATACGTGATTACGTAAGTAATCCCAGGTGGCGCCTATCGCCTTAAAGATTTAGAGACAGGAGTCACATACTCCAACCCCCTGGAACGTCGCGCAGCTGCGGCGCTTCTACCCTTAGTCGTTTTTTTTATATATTGCAAATAAGGCTACTCAGCCAAGGATACTTAGCCACATATTGTACCTCGTACTATCCTGTGAATAAATAAAGCTAAGTGCCCCAAAACTCTGTATTTCTTTTTATTCTTGCAAATTATCCACTCGGGGGCTGCGCCACCCTATACACATTTGTTCTACGAACTAACGCGATATCCTGAGTAGATGACACACCAATCGAAACCCTTGACAAGCACCAACCCAGTTGCAACGCACTTGATAGGTTGGCAAGGTGCTGAGATAAACATAAGTCAGGCTAACGAAAAGGAATCGCATAGTGCAACACACTCGCAAAAACATACACGCTAACAAGCTCCTTATATACATCAATGCCAATCATATACACAGTATATATATATATATATGAACTTTACAACACTAGTGCTACTATGTGCAGGATACAACCTAAACTACTGCTACAACACAGGAACGTTGGTCTGCTCCTCGAAGAAGTCGACGATCTCCTCCGCCGGACGATCCACCGCCCGATAGTAAGGAACCATATTCCAAGCTGAACCTGCTGGCAGAACTGATGGCCCAGCCGCAGTTGCTGCAACATCCACATCAGGCCGGTGCAGTCGCACCAGCGACAGAGCAGCCTTGGCACCAGCCACTAACTGTTGCCATACATACTCGTGGACTGCACTCAAGTCCTGGAATTTGGCAAGAAGGACCAGCAGGCTCGATGGAATGACGTCCAGTGGGAACATCATCCGATAAATATTCTTCAAGCAGGATTGCGACTTCTTTAGGTAGTGAACCATTCACGAAGCACTATCCTGCAGGGTCGCAAGTGCGATTGCACGATCATGATCCACCCAGAAGTATCCACTCGCCTGAAGCTGCTCTTGGGTCAGATCGTGCATTCGAATGGCGATCCTGTCCTTCTCATCCTACGGGTGACGCGCGCTGACAACTACACCAAGCAAAGGCAAAAGGATGAAGACAACGAACTACCACGGGTGACTACAAGAAAGGGATAAGGAAGAGGAAAGCTAACACTTGAATTCGTCGCCCAACTGAG
Source organism: Avena eriantha (assembly GCA_910589775.1). NCBI lineage: Eukaryota > Viridiplantae > Streptophyta > Magnoliopsida > Poales > Poaceae > Avena > Avena eriantha. The sequence goes on from OU342741.1 coordinate 392,620,099, forward strand.
TCACCTCCCCTAGCAGATATTGCTCGCGGGCGACGGCCTTCTCCGCCCTCGACTTCCATACATCCGCGTTACCTTGGAGCACAGGCAGTTCACGCTCCAACTGCTTCACACGGTCATGGAGTTGCAAGAGCAGAGACAGCTCATCCACCCTTGAGTGCGACTGCACCAAAGTATCATCAGCCGATGGCATATTCCGAGGTTCACCCGAAGGACCACTCGATGTGCCCTATCACAAGCCAAGCAAGAGATGATAAGAAGACGAACTCAATGCACAAACAAAAGACTCGAGGGCATTCAAGCATAATAAAGTATCAACAGATACACCTGCCAAAGGCATGTTCCAGACAAAAAGAGACAGGCTATTTAACTATTACAAAGACATGACTACTAAGGTGCAACTGGTTTCTTCGACTTGGACTTTGGTCTTGGGGGCCTCATCGAGTCCGTGGCGGTATCAGATTCCATAGACTTTCCTCCGGCCCCTAACGTCACAGCCTTCGCCGCCTTCTTGGCTCGCTGTAGCTCCTCAGAGTACATCGCAACTGTCTTGATCACTTGCGACCCGTACTTGCCACAAGAAGTTGCGAAAGGAGTAAAGACTACCTGTTGGCCATCCGCGCTGACAAGCATCACCTTGGAGACCGCTGCAGGATCAACCTCGACTCCGTGGGCTTGAACCATCGCGAGTGACATTGAAGCGCCAACCGCACGTAGTGAGTTCTTGAAGCTCGCAGTAATGCCTCCGGCAAGAGACTCCACTAGCTCATCCATATTCTCGATCAACTCAGCCTTGGGCACCAGCTCCTCCCAGAGGCGACTGAGCACGCCCTTGTCCTTGGTGAGCGTCCCCTGAACGGCAGCGCTGCGGTCTTCGACTACTGAGATAGCACCCTCCAACGCATCATCGCGACGGAGTGCCTGTGCGTCAAAGCTCAGACCGCTGGCACCTACTGTAACATCCCAAAACTTAATCCAAGGTTAAATCAAGATCAAACCTACCCAATTTAGGGTTAAAAAACTTTTCCATTTAAAATCATTAAGCATTCATATGTGTGTGCATTTAAATTAGGAGTTGTTTTGAATTGCCCTGTTTGAGTGATCCATTGGTTGTAAAATGATTCTAAGGTGAATTAAACATCATCTAGATCATCCCCAAGCAAATCCCAAAGAAAAAAAATCAAAAAGAATAAAATAAGCAAATGGTCATTTGTGCCATTTTCACTAACTAGCCTACTTTGGCTATTCCTAGAACTCAAATCTTAACAGGAACAGTTGTGTTTCTTTGCAGCCCTTGCTAGTACAAGTAGTGATGTACCAAGGCCCACTTTGTTTCATCCCAAAAACTTTCAAACACTAAATTTAAATGACAATTGAAAATTGAATGTAGTTCATATGTATAGATCACATTAATTCAAAAACCACTCAAATGAACTCCATTTCAAAAACCCAAGCACACCTAGGAGCTTAAGCATAAGTTACATCACTCCACCAAAAATCAGCTCAAAATTCAAATATTTTGTTCATGCGGCCATTGTGTCGAACACCTGGCAGGCAGAATCAAAATGGCCTAACTTATACTGTTTTTCATCAAATTTGGTCAAGCCATTTGAACCTAATTCGAGTCCCTTGTCTCCCCCAGACCCAACCAAGCCATCAAAGACCTACCCAATGGACTAGGACAACAGTGCCATGCCACCCCGATGTCATGCTCGCCGACCAACCTTGCCAACGCCACAACAGACTGCCAGCCCCTCTCTGCCGCTCCAGGAAGCATGGCGTGACCTCACCGCCGCCCACGGTCCACCCCTCGATCAACTCCAGCCCCTGGACCACTCCCCAGCCTTGCCGCCCTTTCTCTCTGCGAGCAAGCCAGAGCGCGCCAGAGCGCGATTGCCGCCAGCACGCAGCAGACCGTGCCTTGACCCCATGATACATTGCAAATGTATCTATAATTTTTGATGTTCCATGCTTGGTTTTATCTACTTTCTTGTGTTTTGTCCACACTTTGGAGTACTTTTCATATGATTTCTTGGACTAACCTATTAACAAGAGCCACAGCGCCAGCTGCTTGTTTTCTATTGTTTTTGGTTCCAGGAAAGTCAGAAAATGAATATTCTCGAAATTCGACAGGACAAAAGCCAAAGTGCCTATTTTTCTAGAAGTCATCAGATGCCAGAATACGAGACGAAGAAGAGCTGGGGCCAGCCACACCACCTGGCCGCGCGGCCAGGCCTGGCCCGTGCCAGGGGGTGGTCTGGCCGACCCCAGCACCCCCTCGGCCTCTCCTTCCGCCTATAAGATGCCCTCGGGACCGAAACGCTAGGTACCCGATCAAAAATCCACGAAAGAGTCTGTAGCCGCAGTCATCTCCATCCCTAGATCAGGAGGGATCTGAAGCTCTTCCCAGCACCCTGCCGGAGAGGGGAATTCACCTTGGAGGCCTTCTTCATCATCATGCAAGCCTCCGATGTGATGCGTGAGTAGTTCATCTCTAGACTACGGGTCCATGTAGTAGCTAGATGGCTGGTTCTCCTCCTTTGTGCTTTCATGTCTAGATCTTGTGAGCTCCGTTCATGATCAAGATCATCTATTTGTAATTCTGCATGTTGTGTTTGCAGGGATCCGATGGATATTGAGATGCTATTTCAGATTGATTATTGATTCTATCATGTCCTTGTTATTTGTGATCTTGCATGGTTTCCGTTGTTAGTAGATATCTTGTCCAAGTAGATGCTAGCAACTCCAAGAGTTGGTATTTATGCTCGATAGTGGGTTCATGCCTCTGGTAATCTGGGGAAGTGACAAAAATCTCTAAGGTACTAGATGTGCTGTTGCTACTAGGGAGAAAAAAACAATCCTTTGTTCATAGAACAATCATATTGTTTACTTTACAAGAAATTCATAAAGCAATAATCTGTTGCTTGCAACTTAATACTAGAGGGGGTTCGGATGATAACCTGAAGGTGGATTATTAGTCATAGATTCAGTTGGATGGCGGTCTATGTATAATGTTGTAATTCCCAATCAAGTTCCAAAGGAGTCAAGATGATTAGTATGTGCATGTATTGCTTTCTCGATGTTTGTCAATTGCCCCGTTGTAATTTGTTCACCCAACATGTTATCTATCTTAAGGAGAGCCACCTCTAGTGAACTATGGACCCCGGTCCTTTCTTTACATACAATCTACACACTGTTTACCGCTTTGTATTTACTTTCTGCAAACTACTACTTCCTTCCATTTGATACGTTTAATCCTTTGTTTTCAGCAAAACCTGCGAGATTGACAACCTCATCGCAAGTTGGGGACAAAGTTCTGTGGTTGTGTTGTGCAGGTCTCCACGTTGCTGCTGGCACCGGTAGTGCACCCTGCCAATGTCCAGCTAGCTACACCTTTGGGATGTTTCCTTGCTCCTACTGGATTGATAACCTTGGTTTCATAATGAGGGAAAACTTGCTGTTGTGCTCATCTTACCTTCCTCTTGGGGTTCCCCAACGAGCTCGATATATTTTGGGCCATCAAGCATATTTTCTGGCGCCGTTGCCGGGGAGTCAAGGACATCTTCACAAGGGGAGTCCCTCATAACCAATCTCTTAACTTTGTTATTTTTGTTTTGCTTAGTTTCTTTTTTCTTTGTTTGCTTGTTTCTTTATCAAAAACACACACAAAAAAGTTTTACTAGTTTGCTTTCTTTATAAAAAACACACACAAAAATTAAGTCTCCTTTAGTTGTCACCTCTTCCTTAGCTCACCATGTTGATCCCTAAATTCACCCTGAAAGACCTTTCAATTGGTAGTTGTTCTATAATTGGGAAAGATAATATTGGAATTTTTTAATCATGTTAGTAAACATGAGGATACTTAGGATAGATCCCTTGCAGAACTTGCTCCAAACTATGAGATTGTTGAAGCTTATTTAATTACATGTTAGAAGCTCGGTTTGTTAACCTCAAACCCTTAATGCAAGTAATGTTTCTTAAGCTTAAAGAAATTGAGGACCCTGAAAAGAGGGATTTTATTCTAGAAACTTTGTTTAAGGAGTTATATGATGTTGCCAAGGAAGATAGGAAAGTCTTTGAACGTTTCAATATGCTAGGCTCATGTGTAGATGTTGTTGGTACAGAAGAAAAGATGAACAAAACCGAACCTAATGGGGAGGAACCTAAGATACCAATACCCTTTAAATTAGTAGCAATACAGGAAGCCATAGAAAAAAATCTTGATTGCATTGTTCCTGAAAAACCTTTTGATGAAAATAGTGAACCTAAGAGCATGGAGAGAGGATCCTCTAGAACTTATTTGGATGATATACCTTTCCTTGTTGAAGATATTTCTGGTATTAATCTTAATGCTTCTTCATTTGAGAACACTTGATTCTTTCTTCCTTCTTATGCCTAACTTAAAGGCGTTAAAGAAAAGTACTTATTGAGAGATAACCCAAAAGTTTTAGATCAGTCTTGGAAGTTATTACTTCAGTAATAACCGCTCCTTATCCTTTTTATTTGCTTTTTGTGCCAAGAGTAACCTCTAATGAGAGAGAAGTAATGATTGGGAAAGTTGCTGTCCCGAAACAGATTTCTGTGCTTCACCGTAAAAATTCTTGTAAAATCTCTGAATGTCTTTTTGAAGCGTGACTTTTTGTGCTTCTGACCTAGATTGTTATCTAACTTTCGTTCGTTCAACACTTTTTGATTTGAGCAACATAAGGTCTTCGAAAAAATTTGTCTTTACCTGCTGGTCTGTTTTGACTGATTTCTGCCATTTTCTGCATTTGCTTCTTGTTGGTTCCTTTTTGAGTTCTTTTGGGGAATTGAGATTTTTGAGGGAAGTGCTTCAGTAGCTAGTGTCCTAATGAAAGTTTATTTGGTGATTAAAACTGAACCTTAAGACTTATTTATCTTGAGTGCACTAATGTTGCTAATAAAGATTGTGTGAAGTTTTGTATGAAGGAAAAATTTCAGGTCTATGGAAGGAATGACTAATAAGATGAAAGATGCAATAAAGCTCAAGCTTGGGGATGCCATGCGTGTCACCCAAGAAATATCCAACAAAATCAAGCGTCAAAGCTTGGGTATGCCCAAGGCATCCCCCTCTTCATTAATAAAAATCCCAGGTTTCTTCCAAACGCTTTATTTTTATTGTTTCATGCACAGTTGTGTTGTTCTTGGAGCGTCTTCTTTTTCGTTTTCGTTTTGGTTTTTCATTTGCTTTGTTTGCTTAGTTTGCTGAATAAATTGGTTGTACCCCCTCTTTCATACATTGGTTTTCAAATAGTTTGGTTTGGATTGGAAAAGAGTAGGAAAGTTCATGCTTATGTGGTAAAAAGAGCTTGTTTTTGACTGTGGCCTATGCTTTGTCATGCCATGCTTGATATTGTTTTGGCTTTATGCTTAGTATTCTTTTCTGTAGCATGACTTGTTATAAACAATTGAGATTGCTTAATGTGCCTTGGATGAACCATGCGTTCTTTTAGCATATTAAAGCATAGTATAGTAGTATTCTCCTTTGATGATTTATTTGGGTTGACTTGGCGCATGCTCACACCATGTTCTGACTATCTCAAGTCACCATAGCCTTTATTATCATTTAGTTTTCAACTTGTAGTATCACTTTAAGCATTGATCAATGATGATTTGTCGCTCTGTATGATTATGGCCATTACTGCTCTCTTAGTTTCTCGCTCCCAGTCTTTTGCTAGCCTCGACAACCAAGTATGAGTTCCACTCATGCATCCAACTCCCTAAACCAAGTTATTCCAAAGAGTCCACCATACCTACCTATTAGCTTATGCTATTCTAAGTATATTCATGCTTTTGTTTACCTTCCAAATTAAACTTGTTATGAGAAAACTGGTGATTAAAGCTCTCACGAACTTGATGACACACTTTACTTTTCTTGCCCATAATAAACTTGAACCATTGTGTCGTCTATGTTGTATATACTTGAACTTATTTGTTGGGAATTAGCAGAACCATGTTGTCATGGGGAACACTTTCAACTTTGCACTAGGTACTTTGTACCTAGTTGATATCATGATCTTTTGTATATGGATGTCGTCGGTGTGAAATGAAAGGGGAGCTTGTAAGTCCATGGAGTTATGTATATGTGTTAGAGAAACTCCTGGGTCGTTGGTCTAATCCATGCTGACATGGTGGAAACCTGCAGCGTAACCATAATGAGTTGTCTATGAAGCATTCTTCTTATAAAAAAAGAGTCCTATATTGAGAAAAAAGAGAAAAGAGAAAAAAAGATGATGGAAAGAGGAAAGAGAGAAAAAAGCAACATATTACCATGGTAAATAAGAAGATTGTTGAGATGCTCCTTGTCTGCTTGCCTTGTCATTTTGATATGGGGATCCTTCCGTATCATCGGGCAAGGGGTACTTATCTATGTACATTTGGCAAAACCATATTAGCGCCTCAATCTATCCATATAGACATTGATGCCTAATTCTTGAGTTATGCCTAACTCTTTCATCGAAATGAAATTCTTAACCTGTGTCAATAAAAGATACATTATTTCTAATCAACAATATGTCTTTCACATAATGTATTAGAAATATGTCTTAGCGCTCCCACTTAATTTCTTGCAAAATGCAAACATCTTCATCGTCTCTGAAGATTCCAACTCCGCGATGCTCATTTCAACCATTGAAGTTTTGCATACTCTTTTAGCATCCTTTGAATTAACAAAACCCTTTGTATCGTGTCATGTACACGTCCTAGGTAACCATTCTATTAGAAGAACTTGTTTTGTTTATTCAACTACCATATACCAAAATATATGTAGTGGTTGCTACATTAATCCGTCCGGACTAAATATCGCGATGAAAGATCAAATCTTATCATAGTCAATTCCTTGAACATTGTCGTAAACTCTTTCCGACATGTCGACTATTTCATAGATTTGAAACATCCATGTCTATTTCTTTATAGATCCAAACACGACCGATAGGCTTCACGCCTTTCCGGAGGGTCTTCTAAGTTCAGAAACTTGATTTCTCGTGTATGGATACTATCACGGATTCCATGACTTCTAGTCATTTTATGAAGTCAGGGCCCATCATCGCTTCTTTGCATGTAGTCGGTTCATCATTGTCAAAACAATAATGACTTGCTTATAAAATCTTACTATTTGATTCTTACCGACCCACACGGTTCTATAGGAACTCTAATCTCCGAGATCACACCTTTTGTAATCACGAGAGCCATGAGCATTGTGGCCGCCATCGGGACACTTTCCGGCGCTGCGCTACTTAGCACATATAGCTAAGGTTCAACAACCTTATCAAAGTTCTATTGTCCTCCCACTTAACTTTTCACGAAAAATTCTTTCTCAAGAAACTTGACGTTCCAAGCGACAAACTCTTTTGTCCTCGGCGTTATGGAGAAATTCCCAACAAATTCTTTGGAATAACCTACAAAGACGTGCTTATCCGACTTTGGTTGTAAACATTTTACTTATGCTTAGCATACCAAAATTTAAGAAAAGACAATTCGGGTTTTATTCCAAACCATAACTCACATGGAGTCATTTCAACGGATCACGATGGAGCTCTTTTCAGTGTAAAAGCGGTAGTCACTAAAGCTTTAATCTTTAAAATATAATGGAAGTTTTATAAATGACACCTTTGATCTTACCATGTAAAACAAGGTTTCATTAGATATCTCGAACACTCCATACTCCTATGGTGTTTTGGGAAATGCAAATCCATGGAACGATTCCTCAAATCTTAGGTGTTTTGCTAAACTTGTAACTCAAACTTCTTTCTTTATGATCCAATCATAAACTCTTTTATTTTCTTGTTACAATGATTTTCCACTTCATCTTGAAAGTCTTTGAACATTTTTCAAATGTTTCATACTTCTTCCTTATTGAGTAAGTATATACATATACTCACTAAAATCTTCGGAGAAAGCATATGAAGTTGAAATCCATCGCCCACGACTACACATAATGGACTATATACATCAATATGTACAAATTCCAATCAGTTAGTCGTCCGTTCCTCTTTTGGCCTACGAACGGAGTTTTAATTATCTCCAGGAAAGTCTCACAAGCGTCATTTGACCTAAATCAAAAGACTCCAAAAATCCATCAACATGGAGTTTCTTCATATATCCTTTCAATATAATTTAAACGGCGATGTCACTTCGCAAGTGATTTTTCAATCATTTGTCTTGCGACATTTTAGCATTAGTTTTATGGTCGTTATTTCTCCTACCAGACTTGTATATTATCCATCTATTATGGAATACGGTAATTATTTGAACAACCTTTTGTCGTCATAATACCTGATCAAAATAACAATTATTGAAACAAATCTTGAAGGCAAGCTTTTATGTTAACGAGCAACACAACAACCCTTTGTTTGTTTTCGATGAACATCATCACATTTTCTCTTGCTAGTTACTAAGGCCATTGCAGTTCATGAATTCTGTTGTCCTGTATGACACTTCATACCAACCAATTCGGTATCCAACACCGGTATCCAATACCTAAGAACCACATTGTTTAACAAGCAAGGAATACAACCATAACATGTATATCTTCTATATGCCTAAGTTGGACATCTCCAACCTTTTATTTTCTGCCAAATATTTTATAGATTCTCTTTCAGCAATTCCTTTTCTTTTAAAAGAATCTATCAACATCAATAGTGGTGTCATCAACATGACACATGGTACAAAGCATATATAGTCAACTACTAATACCTTTGGACTTGCACTTTGAGGTGGATCACCATCATGAAATGTTTGGCATTCTTTCAAAATTCCATTCTTTAGTAATCTTTTAGTGTAGTAAATATTTTACTTACACCTTCTATTCATCCTTATCATGACAACTTTCATGATCAAGCTGCTATAGCTTATCAAGGTGAATTGCGAGTATAATGTTTCTTTTTCAAAACCTTTTGGAGGATTAGGACGACTAGCGTCTCCAACCTTCACAAATTCTCATACAATATGAGAACATGTATTTTGCTAAATTATACTCTATCATAATGCAACCAAAAACATTGTTTCAGATATCACAATATCTTTCACACATGATGGTTTCTGAAACAATTTCCAGCTCTTAGATAAACTTGATATTAAAAACAATCTTTTGAATATCAATAATCATGGAGGCAAACATGATACTTTAGATACTAACATTGGAATTCTTACTCTTGATTTAATACTATTTATTAAACTTCATGGAGTAAATAGAGTTTGCTGAAAGTTTGCAATAGGACTTATAAACTTTAAATTGACATTCAAAACAATATGATACCAGTTCGTAAAGTAAATATCCAGAATTTCTATAGTTCCACTATCTCAACTATAACTAAGTGTAAGGTGGTGAACGGATGCCAATGACTACAACAAACTATGCAAATTCACTTTGATTGTGTTTATGATAAATTGAGTTCGACTAATCCAAATTACAAATGAACTCCCACTCAAAACAACATCCCTCGAGTTGTTTTAGTGATTACACGAACCAAATCCACTACACCAAGTCCGATCATCACGTGAGATGATGTAGCTTTAAAGGCGAACAATCAACATGTTCATCATATCATCCATATGACTCATGCTTTACCTTTCGGTATTCCGTGTTCCGAGACCATGTCTATACATGCTAGGCTCGTCAAGGTTAACCTTAGTTTCCGCATGTGCAAATCTGGCTTGCACCCGTTGTATGCACACGTAGAGTCTATCACACCCAATCATCACGAGATGCTTTGAAACGACGAGTCTTAGCAACGGTGCCAACTAAGGACGAACACTTTATTACTTGATATTTAGTGAGAGGGATCATCTTATAATGCTACCGTCACGATCTAAGCAATACAAGATGCATAAAGGATTAACATCACAGGCAATTCATAATTAGTGTGATATGATATGGCCCTTTCTTCTTGTGCCTTTAATCTCCATCTCCAAAGCACGGACATGATCTCCATCATCACCAGCATGGCGTCAAGGTCAGTGGCGCCGCTTCATGGTTGTCCATCATCACTAGCAACTATTACAACTACTTGGAACAAAGCTATTACAAGATGAATAGACACGCAGGTCTTAACAGAATTGAAGACAACCATTAGGCTCCTGCCGGTTGCCATATTACAACAAGGATCATTGCATACATCAAATATAATCACAATCACATGATGGCCATATCACATCACAAAACCCCTGCAAAAACAAGTTAGACGCCTCTAATTTTCTTTCCATGTTTTACGTGGCTTGAGGCTTTCGAATAAGAACGGATCTTACCTACGAAACTGAACCACAACGTTGATACAAGTGCTATCAAGTTGCAAAGTGTAAATTGGATCTATACTATGGTGAGAGAGACAGACACCCGCAAAGCCACTTGTGCAAAGCAAGTTACACGTCAGGCGTGGAGCAAGTCTCATGTGCGATGACATGTAAGGTTAGCCCGAGCCGCTTCATCCCACCATGCCGCAAGATGCAAAGTACACGCTAAGTCACCGACAACAAAAGCATCCACACCCACAAAAACATTGTGTTCTACTCGTGCAACAGATCTACGCATAGATACGGCTCTGATACCACTGAAGGGTTCGTAGCATGGAAAACAAAAAATTTCTACCGCAAGAACAAACAAAACCCAGATCTAATCTAGATAAAAGCCAAGATCTAATCTATTAGACATGTGCAACGAGATAGATCTGTACTAACCCTTGTAGATCCGAAAGCGTTACGAGATTCGGATCTCGTGGTTGATGTAGGCGATCACTTGCCGATCTCAAGATCGAGTAGACGATCCTTCCGGCGCCGCGTTCCGGCAGCGCTTCCGTAGTCGGTCACACGTGCGGAGTCGAAGCAGACCTTCCTCTCCTCGTTCCAGCGAGCAGCGGAGGCAGTAGATCTTCTCCACGGAATCCCAGCAGCATGACGGCGTGGTGGTGGTGGTGGAGTAGAGAATTCTGCAGGGCTTCGCCTAAGCCTGAGCAGAAGAAAGGAGGAGGAGAGAGGCGGCTAGGGCAATAGTGGAGGGGGCAAGGGGGTGGCGCCTCCACCCCTCTATTTAAAGGAGGGAGGCGCCATGGGAGGGGGAGTCCTAGTAGGACTCCCCTCCCTCCTTGGCCGGCGGATTGGGAGTGGGGGGAGGAGTCCTCCTCCCCCACTACTCCTTGTCTTGCCCCACAAGGATTCCTTGATCCTTTCTTGGTTTTCAAGTAAACTCCAAGAAATCTTCTACAACCTTCCGGAACATTCCGAAACCTTCTAGAATACCCATACAAATACTCCAGAACATTTCCTAACTTAGAAAATGATCCCCAATATATGAATCTTATTCTCCGGACAATTCCGGAGCTCCTCGTGTCGTCCCGAATCCAATCCGAGACTCCGAACAACATTCGGTCTCCAAACCACATTCCATATCTACTTAAAACAACTTCGAACCTTAAGTGTGTCACCCTACGGTTCGTGAATATGCAGACATGATGGAGACACCTCTCCGATCAATAACCATCAGCAGGATCTGGAGATACATAACGGCTCCCACATACTCAACGATGACTTTGTGATCGATAGAACATTAACATACGAAACCAATTCCCTTTGTCACGCGATACTCTATTTATCCGAGGTTTGATCGTCGGTATCTCCATACCTAGTTCTACCTCGTTACTGATAAGTACTCTTTACTCGTTCCATGTTATGTCATCCCTTGTGACCCAGTCACATGCTTGCAAGGTAATTAGATGACATTCCACCGAGAGGGCCTAGAGCATATCTATCCGTCATATGGATGGACAAATCCCAATATTGGTCCATGCGCTTCAACACATACTTTCAGAATACCCAATGACACCTTTATGACCACCCAGTTACGAAGCGGTGTTTGATGTCATCAAAGTACCCATCCGGTGATGGTGATTAACATAACCTCATGGTCGAAGGATTAGGTTACTATGTATTTTAAAGCTTACAGCAAACGAACTTAATGACTTGATCTTATGCTATGCTTACTGCGGGTGTGTGTCCATCACATCATTCTCCTAATGATATGATCTTGTTATTAACGACATCCAATGTCCATGATCAGGAAACCATGATCATCCATTAACCAACAAGATAGTTTAACAAGAGGCTTACTAGGGACTCTTTTGTGTTTACAAAACACACAAGTATTAATGTTTCCGGTTAATACAATTATAGCATGGGATGTAAACATTTATCATAAACATAAAGATATAATAATAACCACTTTATTATTGCCTCTTGGGCATATCTCCAACATCTTTGTCTTATTGCTAGAACCTTGTCTTTCATGTTATGATTGAATTACTATGAACCCAGCTTTGATACATTGCAAATGTATCTATAATGTTTGATGTTCCATGCTTGGTTTTATCTACTTTCTTGTGTTTTGTCCACACTTTGGAGTACTTTTCATATGATTTCTTGGACTAACCTATTAACAAGAGCCATAGTGCCAGCTGCCTGTTTTCTGCTATTTTTGATTCTAGGAAAGTCAGAAAATGAATATTCTCGGAATTGGACGGGACAAAAGCCAAAGTGCCTATTTTTCTGGAAGTCATCAGATGCCAGAATACGAGACAGAGAAGAGCTGGGGGGCGGCCACACCACTTGGCCGCGTGGCCAGGCCTGGCCCGTGCCAGGGGGTGGTCTGGCCGACCCCAGCACCCCCTCGGCCTCTCCTTCCGCCTATAAGATGCCCTCGGGACCGAAACGCTAGGTACCCGATCAAAAATCCACGAAAGAGTCTGTAGCCGCAGTCATCTCCATCCCTAGATCAGGAGGGATCTGAAGCTCTTCCCAGCACCCTGCCGGAGAGGGGAATTCACCTTGGAGGCCTTCTTCATCATCATGCAAGCCTCCGATGTGATGCGTGAGTAGTTCATCTCTAGACTACGGGTCCATGTAGTAGCTAGATGGCTGGTTCTCCTCCTTTGTGCTTTCATGTCTAGATCTTGTGAGCTCCGTTCATGATCAAGATCATCTATTTGTAATTCTGCATGTTGTGTTTGCAGGGATCCGATGGATATTGAGATGCTATTTCAGATTGATTATTGATTCTATCATGTCCTTGTTATTTGTGATCTTGCATGGTTTCCGTTGTTAGTAGATATCTTGTCCAAGTAGATGCTAGCAACTCCAAGAGTTAGTATTTATGCTCGATAGTGGGTTCACGCCTCTGGTAATCTGGGGAAGTGACAGAAATCTCTAAGGTACTACATGTGTTGTTGCTACTAGGGAGAAAACAGCAATCCTTTGTCCATAGAACAATCGTATTGTTTACTTTAAACGCAATTCTAAAGCAATAATCTGTTGCCTACAACTTAATACTGGACGGGGTTCATATGATAACTGGAAGGTGGATTATTAGTCATAGATGCAGTTGGATGGCGGTCTATGTATAATGTTGTAGTGACCAATCAAGTTCCAATGGAGTCAAGATGATTAGTATATGCATGTATTGCTTTCTCGATGTTTGTCAATTGCCCCGCTGTAATTTGTTCACCCAGCATGTTATCTATCTTAAGGAGAGCCACCTCTAGTGAACTATGGACCCCGGTCCTTTCTTTACATACAATCTACAAACTGTTTACTGCTTTGTGTTTACTTTCTGCAAACTACTACTGCCTTCCATTCGATACGTTTAATCCTTTGTTTTCAGCAAAACCAGTGAGATTGACAACCTCATCACAAGTTGGGGACAGAGTTTTGTGGTTGTGTTGTGCATGTCTCCATGTTGCTGCTGGCACCGGTAGTGCGCCCTGCCAACGTTTAGCTAGCTACACCTTTGGGTTGTTTCCTTGCTCCTACTGGATTGATAACCTTGGTTTCATACTGAGGGAAAACTTGCTGCTGTGCTCATCATACCTTCCTCTTGGGGTTCCCCAACGAGCTTGATATATTTTGGGCCATCACCCCATATCGTGCACGCTGCTCTGCCTCGACACCAGCACCCCGCCAGACACGGCCATGCATCACCGTGCGACCCACAGTCGCCGTGATCGCCGTCGAGCACCGCCTCTGTCTCCTAGAGCACCCGACGCTCCCGACCCAATGCCACCACCCCTAGCCTCGCCATAAAGCCGCAGAGGACCGTCAGGAGGCAAGCCACCGTCCGCCTACACCGCCCATGCCGATAGCCCTTCTGTATCGTCGTCACCGACGAGCTCGCCGTCGCCACCTCAGTCCCCTCCTCGAGCCTATATAAGGAGGCCTTCCCCAGCCTCAATCACCACAACATTCGACTCCCCTCTCACTCCTAGTCCTTCCCCACATCTCGCCAGAGAAGCTCGAGCAGCAGGCCGCCGGAATTTCACCAGAGGTAGCCGCTGTAGAGGACAAGAAATCCCTGTTGATTTCGTCGACCTTAGCCCCTGCCGTGACCTCGCCTGAGTTTGCCGTCGCCGTCCAGTTCGATCGCCCGCCTTGCTGCACTAGCTAGAGCCCTAGTACGCCCCCACTAGACCCCCACCGTCCGTTTAGGGTTCGGTCTCGCCGGCAACGAGTTCGTCGTCGACGACGACTATGGACCGTTGATCTCTTTTCTAATCGTGTGGACAGATCGCCCCATGCCATTTCGGGTTTTAAGTTTCGCTGACAACCGGGACCAACCTGTCAGCCACCCTCTGTGCCGCTGAGGGCCACTAGGCCGGCCCAATTACTTTCCCGTGCTGATCCAGTAATTCAAATATAGATTTTTCTATTTAGATTTAGCACCAATTCTATCCCTTAGTTTAAAAATCAATTCAGCAAGATTTACTAAACCAAACTGAGTGATTCCAATTTTGTTGGAAAGCCACTGAAAATCGCTATCCAAGCCCATTGGATTTAAATCTTTTAGAGTTAGAGATCTCTCCTAGTAAAAATAACAAGACAGAAGCATTTGCACATTCAAACAATTTTTTAAATTCAACCATAATAGATTTTGAGTTGCTTCCAACTCTCAAAAATCACATTTAACCATACCTATCTGAATATGTAATAATATTAAGGTTTACATGCAGTGACTTTAGACTAGTACCAAAATAATGCTATGTAGGTATTTCTAGTCACATTAAATCATTAAATATTAAACTTAAACTTATTAAAATGTGATCCAACCTTTAAATCACATTCCCATATGTTAGAATATGTGGTGATGACATGTGTCCACATGATCCCATATTTTAATTGGAGAATATTAAATCTTAGTTATTTTCAATGAGTAGAAATTACTTTTCCGAAATAAAAAGAATAAAGCTAGTTAATAAAATCTTGTGATGCTTGTGGTGATAGTAGATCATCAAATGTGTGCCTTAGTGTGCTAAGTAGACTAGTTAAGTATTGTTTGGTGATTGTGTATCCCGTATGTATTTATAGACGATAGTACCGACCAAGCTTTCGAGGAGGAGTTCTATCAAGAGGAGGAGGAAGGAAACTTCAACCACTGCACCAACCAAGGCAATACTAGCACTTCAAGTAAACTAAGCAAGCTACTGTTAGCAAGCTAGAATTAAACTAGATAACCTAAGCAAGATGCATTAGGCATGCTTTGGTTATACCACTTTGACTATTACTTACCCCAAGTTTTATTTCCAAGATTTTACTTTCCTTACTTTATTAAAGTCCTTTACTTGTTTGAAGGTAGCATAAAAAGTATAAAACTTGACCTATCTAGGTAACCTTAGATGTCATTCTATGGCATGAGATTGACATTAGCATCCCACATTAGTGAACACTCTTAACTTAGTAGCTTAGAGCTAAATCAAAACTTGAGTCACTTTAGATGGGAGTACTTGGTGAAAATGACTTGTGAAAACCTTGGAATGATGAGTCATTCTATTGAGATGTTTTGACATGTGTTGAGAAACACCAATGGCTTATGATGATGAAAATGTTGAGGCATGAGCCTTAGCCCTTTTACAAAACTGATGGTTGGGTTCGGATGCGATACCATTCCAATTTTACCGTACAACCACAATACCTGAATTGGGTAAGGCTTAGCCGGAAGTTTATATGCATTAGTATTATTTCCCTCACGAGTGAGGTTTGAGTTGTTACCTCTCAATGTTGTCCACCTATGCAGTGCCCAAGATGACAGATGGTCATGGTTGGGAGGCCATGCTCATAGGAGAGGTGCTTATACTAGGGTGTGTAAAGGAAAGGTTATGTTTGATTATCTGCATACTAAGTATGATGATTCAGGGTTATCCCTGACAGATGTATGGAATCTTGTGGTGAAAGTGTACCACCTCTGTAGAGTGTCAAACTATTCGAATAGCCGCGTCCGCGGTTGTGGACAGTTGAAGTGGCCATACTGTTCTGTTGTCAGATGTTTTCAAAACAGCTTATGAAATGAATTGTGACATGACTTGACCACAAAAGAGTTGTGACTATGGCAATTAAGTTCCCACTTAGGTGATTTCAAACGTTATTTTATCTTTCTTTGTTTCTGAACTCAGCTTAGGTTTCAAATTTAACTTTACAAATAAACCTAGAGTTAGTATTTCCCACTAGCACTACTTTACTTGTTAGTGATACTTTGCGAGTACTTAAAGAGTACTCATGGCTTTTGTCCCTGGCTATTACTATGGCCAGACTATGAAGGAGACGACCAAGATGATGGACAATAGGATGGCTATGATAACTAGGACTATCTTCCATCGTCAGTATTGCTTGTGCCACTGAAGATGGACCTCACCACTACGCCTATTATTTATTCCGCTGCTTGTTGTATTAAGACTGGATCATGAGATCCTTTATTCATGTAAGACCTTATTATGGTTTGTAATGGATGAGGTACTGTGATATCCAATCTGTTATGTCTCACAAAAATGGTAATCCTGGGATTGCGATGTATGACATAACAGGCATCTAGGATTAAAAATCTGGGTGTTGACATCTACACAAGAATCAAGCATTGGCACAAAGTCAGCACAAACAACAAAATCGAAAGAGGGGGCACTTGATGAAATTCCAGACCAGGAAATACCTGAGGGGGCCTTGGCAATCGAAAAAAGCTGTTCTTCGAACAACTTCTCCATAGCTGTGCTGGAGGCGCGCATATTTTCTTTGCATTTTTGTGATTCGTCATGTGCTACGATTGCCTCATCGCGACTCTTCACAGCCGCGATGAGCGCCTTTTCCAGGGAAGCGGCGTCGCGAGGAAGTGCATTATGCTTAGCTGTGAAACAAACAGAAGATAGACTGTCAGTCGAATATATCACAAGGATGTAGAAGAAAAAGTAAAGAACACTCACTTTTAACCACGCGATGGAGATTGTCCAGCATTGCATGCTGGCGACCCATCGCAAGCACCTGCTCCGCCAGGTGAGCGGCTTCCTTCACAATGAGCTGTGATAAAGGAAATAGTAAAGGATCAGCAGATGACATAGATGAAAAAAATTCGACTGCAAAATCAGAAGAAGAGATACTACACATACATGATCCTCCAATGACTCTGAAGTCGATTGACGCGTAGACGTCCGGATAACCATCCGGTGCTCCACATAGTGTGGAGAACTTGATGAATTATGCCCGGAGTGGGCCGCCAATGGAGGAGAAGGGGCGTGCTCAGCCATTTTCTTGGCTTTGGAGGTCGTAACTCCAGATTCCTTCAAAAATTGGACGTCGCTAGAAGATGACAATGCCGGCTGACTGCAGACCAAAAACCAACATCAAGAAAATGCAACTCCAAAGAAGAATCAAAAGGAAGATTTATATACTTACCAATCAAACGTGTTGAAATCGAAGGTTTGATCCTCCGACTCTGACGACGACTCCTTCGGCAGTCGCATCTTCTTGCGGGAAGATGGCGCCACGTCACTCACAGGAACGGCAGGTATCAGCGACTCAGCACCAATAGCTGCACCTTCCAGAGTAGAAGGAGACGATGCATCCGAATCCTCGTTGCATGAACGCTTGCGAGTGTTCGTACTACTCGACTCGGGGGCTTCCTCCTCCACTTCAGATGGGACGGTCGACTCCGACTCATCCTCTTCCAAGGCTTCGCGAGGAATAACCCCCTTAGGAAGAGGGGGCATACAGGGTGACACACTCCAATCCTGCATACAAAAAATAAGTTAGTACAAGCCAAGAAAAGAGAAACATTCGGCAAATAAAGCTACTTCATAGCACAATCGTATCTCAGGAGGAGGATTAGCAGCATCGAAGGGAGGTACGACTGGTTCACTAGGGAGCACATCCTTGGCGGTGTACTTGGTGACTAGTCGCACCCTTTTATCTACCTCACTCGCGGAAATGCCATCGGCAGATACGCGAGTGACATCGCTTGTGCCATCCCAATGGAACATAGGGTGGACTCTGGCCTGCAAGGGCTGGACGCGACGACGCAGCCATGTGCGAATGAGGGCGCAACCTCCCTCCTCTTTACCCATGCGACTCTCGAGGTTGCAGACGTGCTCGTATAGCACATCTGTCTTCGCGGACTCGCCGGGCATCACTACGTTCTTCCAAGAGCGCCTGCTCTTGCACGGCATCGCGGGATCGAAGGGCGTGAGTCTGAAGTTGTCTCCATCGGCCTTCTGGTCGCGGATGTAGAACCACTTGTCCCTCCACCCTTGGACGGACGCCATGAGCTTGATGTCGAAGTACGTGACGGAGGAGTCGACGTGGATACCGCTGCCGCCTACATCATAGACTATGGAGCCAGACGCCGACTGGCGCTTCAGCTTGAAGAGACGTTTGAAGAGACTGAAGTGTGGCTCAATTCTGAGCCAGCACTCGCAAAGAGTAATGTAGCAAGCTACATGGAGGATGGAGTTGGGGGACAGCTGATGCAGCCGGAGCCCATAGAAAAAGAGAATGCCCCTGAAGAAAGGATGCAGGGGCAACAAGAGACCACGGATGATGAATGCTGGGAACATCACCCGAAAACCAGCAGGAGGAGAAGGGATTACCTCACCACCGGGGACACGCACGTCAGCGACGGCAGAAGATAGAACTCCGTCTTGGCACAGGAGACGGAGCTCAGAAGACTTGATGGTAGATGCACGCCACGCGCCATTGGTTACGCGAGTGCCCACGTCCTTCTTCTTCCCGGCGACGGCGGCGCTGGTGCCCGCAGCGGTGAAGCTGCCCTTCTTCTTGGCAGCAACAGTGGTGGCGGCGGATTCAGCTGCAGCACCTCCCTTCTTCTTCCCCATTCTATGGTGGCGATGCGACTGGAGGAAGTAACTAGGGAATACGTGGAGCTGGTCCAATGCCACGAGAAATATGAACTCTAGGAAGTAGAGGAAAAGCAGCAACGGTGATGGAGGCAAAGGCAGAGAAAAAGAGCATATGGGAAAATTACCATCGCAGCACTGCTACTTAACCCCCTGGAAGATGTAATCCAACGGCCAGCAAAAACCCTATCAGACGCGTGGCGTTCATCATGATCGACACGTGGAGGAATCGAAGCACGAACCGTCCCCCACTGCACCCATTACGCGCGGAAATCAAGGAGGCACAGTTAAAACAAAGATTACGCACGCCCGGTCAAGTCAAGGTCAGAAAATGGGACCCACCGCTCGTCACATCCCGTCAAACCAGCTCATGCAGGCAAATGAGATCATCACATCATTAGCACTGATGTCATCAAAATTGAGTAGCAGAAGACTTCGACTACTTGAGTCCTTGCTCGAGTATTCAACTCCACCAAGCACTCGGGGGCTACTCCCATAGGGAGCGCTGTCGCGCACCCTACGATTTTTCTTTTTCTCTCTTCTGCAGGAACATGGACACTCAAGCATACCCAATCAATTGAATCCGCGATTCAATTATGGACATGGGTTACTCCCATAGGGAGCGCTGGAAACAAATTCGACTGAAACAAGCAAATAGAAGACGACAGCAGTCGCAAAGTTCTTTAGTCCGTGCCGGAGTCTTCGACTCAACCAGGCACTCAGGGGCTACTCCCATAGGGAGCACTGGTCGCGCACCCTATGATTATATGTACATCGTACTGTGTGTCGATAACATCCACACTCGAAGTCTACGGTGACACCGCCTCAAGATTTTTCCCTACAAAGAGATTGCGTCTCCTGGGTCACCCGAATCATCTCTGCGATGACAAATTTCAAATGTCGCGCTTGCAGCGTGAAGATAAGACCTAAATGAGGCCTAGCAACGCATCTACTATGCACTACCAGAAATGTATCCGTGCCTACAGGTACGATGACCATGCCTTGACGGACGCGTCGAGTGCTCACACCTATATACTGGAATTCAACTCTTGTAAGACCTCTGTGGCTTGAGTCAAATTAGGCCAACACTTTTCCGAATTCAAGTACGGGGACTCGAGTTCGAGTAGATTGCGTTGTTTTACCCTAAGGTAGTTAACTGATACCGATACATCGCTTAAATCAGGCACGCACATAAACAATCCCTATGACACAAACAGAGCAGTCGAAAATATACTCATTCATGGATTCGAAAGGCTTCATAAAGTCCCCAGTCGAATCTGCGATTCCACTGGACACTCTGGGGCTACTGACATGGGTATACCCTACAGGTACTCGAGCTTGGTATATACGGCCTGAATACAACGGAGGCCCACGGCGTCGTCAAGGCCCAAATGGAGAACTCGAGTGACCTACGGACTCTCGATTGTTTGCAGAACAAGAAGAAGCTAAAGATAGAAAGTTCAATGGGAAAATCCTAACCTGTAACCGACTCGACCTGCTACCTGGGACCTAGCCTATCTATATAAAGGCTAGGAGGGGACAGCGAGGAGGACACACGCAACCCTAGTTTCCACAACCCCCGCCAGATTGCATCTTCGCACCATTGTAATCCTCGATTCCTTTGATAATTCCACGAGCAGACAAGCAGGAGTAGGGACCTCTACGAGGCCTGAACCTGGGTAAATCTTCGAGTCTGCTGTGTGCTTGTTTGCTAGCCGATTGATGCTTCCAGCGCTCCCTCCTTCTCCAAACCCAAGTCCATAACAATGGGCATTGATGAGTTAAACCTTCGTCAGGCGGCGGCTGCCCTTGGGGGCGACGGCCCCTTGACCCTTCTTATTCCGTGGAGATGGTTCTGATATTGAGGAGGTCCAGCCCCCAAGGAGGGGGAATTTCGTGGCTATGGGTAGATGCCACTAAAATAGGGTTTCCTCTCAATATATAGTGGTGGAGATACAATCTTGGCCATAGGATGGATTCCCCTTGGATACAAGGTCTCTTGGGCATCTCTAGAACCTTCCTAGGAGTCCTCTGGGTACTTAATGAGTCCATAAAGTCGTGGTTGGACCTAAATCATCAAAGATGGGAGGAGTTTGAGTCAATCACGTCATATATTTTTGGAGTCCCAAAACTACTTCTTTCCTCCGCAGTAATATGCCTATACAAAATGCATCTGGACTCCGATTGGGGCGAATGTTATGTCTAAATTGTTGAAAATAAAATTCCCTAGAACTTTTTTTTCTACAATTTTTGGATTAGACGTCAGTTTAGGTTCGTTTCTGGCAATCTTCGAAAAGCGTTCTATAGGGACAGATTCTAGCAATTTCCAGATTTCACCATTATGAGTGGTTTCCTTCCATATTTATGTATTTCCTACAAAACAAAGTGTAAACCAAGAACTTGTGTACTTTTGCAACGATTAGTAGGTTAGTTCTAATAAATATAATAATGTTGCAAAATAATAATGATTAGCAATAAACAACAAAGTTTATGGATGTATTTTACATGCATCAAGCATCCCCAAGCTTAACCTATGCTCATCCTCGAGCATAAAGGTGATAAATTTAACATGGATTTTGTTGCTTTGCTTATTTTTCATTGCCACACAAAGTTCACTAGGTTCAATCTTTAAGGAATAACAACATGCAAGTGAGCTATAAAGTGCTATCTTTCGCACTCTACAAACATGCTCAATAATAAGTAGACTTGTGTTCAAACAAATGAGAGGTAAAACAAACCTTCAAGCATAGTTAGATGAACCTATAAATTGTTGGAAGACTCTTTCCTATCATTGGCATGGGTTTTTATGCCTTTCTACTTTAGGCTACTTATTAGTTACATGCCCTTGACCTAGAAAACTCACTTCTTAGTTTTATGTCTTCCCTTAAGATATTTTTATATCTCGTACCGAAAGTAAGCACGGATTAAACATGTGCAAGGCCTATATAGCTTCCAAACTCTATTCATTAAGTTTATGATTGATCAATAGTTCATCATTAGTGTTTAGTTCCATTTACCCTATCATTGGCATCTTTCCAGTTCAAAGATGAGAATAATTATAACAAGATAGACATGAAGTTCAACTTTTGTCAAACACTTTCACCATTTTTATATGGCCTCAGTTAACGGTATTTCCCTCCTAGTAACCAGTATAAACCTTATTAATGGTTCTTTCAATCATGTCATATGCTATAAAACAACCTTTGCTTTTCACTTTCCATGGATAGCTGAATCATCGGGTGCCTACCTTTCCAACACTTTTTCCTAGAGAATATGTATTGAAATACCCATGAACCTCACTTTACTCATTGATTACTAAGTAGAACAAGACTATCCCATGTCCCCTTGTTATCATTCCTTATACTTTTTATCTTACAAAACCATTTTATGTTTCATAAATCATTACCACCTTTTGTGGTTGTGCCTTCAAGTTAGTGGTCACCCCACAACCAACTTTTCTATGACAACCATAACCATAAGAGCAATATTATTTGGAAGCTAATTAAAACAAGGCACATGAGAAATATACTTGGCATAGCATTGATACTATATAATGTATGGTGTACGCTATGGGAATTGGCTTTAAGGGTATTTGGATAAACAAGCTCTGCTTGTATAGGAATTTTAGGGCTAGCAAAAAGATCTACAAGTATGCCATTGGATCCATAATGCCCAACATTTATCATCACACAATGCTCCTTAGTATTAAACATCAATCTATATGAGAAAAAGGTATCACTAAATAAGGCACTATCAAATTACCATTCATTAAATTATTTGAGCTAGCAACACTAAACATGACTTTGAATTTCAGCGTTTTGCTTTCATTCCCTTTTCTTTTGATAGCACACAACTCATTCTCTTCCAGGAATTTAATCATGGGATAGATTGTTTCAGTAGATATTTCATAAGCATGAAAAACATTTATCATGGTGGTTACACTTATTTTCAAGGCAACATGAAAACTAGACATAAAATTAGACAAAGATGCTCCAAGTTTCTATTGTCATTCTATGTTGCTTAAAAACAAAGTTTAGAGGTTTGCAAATCGAGAGTTTGATAGGTCCAGTGGGGTTCCTTAGGCATCCCCAATATTACGGTCTTCACCATTCTTGTATAACTCTTTGGTGTTCCTCCATTCCCTATTGAAAAACTTCAACAGAAAGCTTTCTCCCATTTCTTTTTTATTGGGTAACATTAGTGGTACAAAGTTATAGTGCTAGCTGTGATAAAAGCCCCAAATAAAATTTGTTTTTAAATGTCTAGAGATTTAAGTGTCCAATATCCATAAATATATCAAAAGACTCAAAAAAATCAAATTGAAACTCAAAACGGCCATTCTTGCGACAAAAGACAAATTCTCTCCGGAAAAACAATAGCTGCAGAACGTATTTGTTCGCCCACTTAAACATGTCAGGAATTTTAGCCATTTTTTTTGCCTACAGAGAATGAAAAGTTGTAACTTCAATTGAAAATTTAGCGCAATCGAAGTTACAGAAAAAATCATAAAATCATTTGGTAAATTTTGAACTCCAAATATATGTTTCATCTTTTAACATCCAAAATGGGTAAAACTTGGTACTTTATTTTTGTAAATGTTAAAAAAATATAAAACCTTTATTGTAACATAGAACTAATGTCCAAAAACCAAAAAACTAAAAGAAGCAAAAATAACCAAGAAAGAATCAAGAGAAGCAAACAAAGAAGAAACAAAATATTTTTGTTAATTTTGTTTTATAATGATTTTGAAGCAATAAGCGACAAAGTTCATGGTTGAATTTTACATACATCAAACATCCCCAAGCTTAACCCATGCTCGTCCTCGAGCATAAAGGTGATAAAATTAACATGAACTTTGGAGTTTGTTGCTTTGCTTCTTTGTTTCTTCTTTGATTGCTTCTCTTGATTCTTTTTGCTTCTTTTAGGTTTTTGGTTTTTAGACATTTATTCTCTATTAAAATAAAGGTTTTATCTTGTTTTTAATATTTACCAAAATAAAGTAACAAGTTTTACCCATTTTGGATGTTAAAAGCTAAAACATATATTTGGAGTTGAAAATTTCTGCACGCACTTGTTTACCAAACGATTTTATGATTTTTTTCTGTAACTCCGATTGAGCTAAATTTTCTACTGAAGTTACATATTTTCATCCTCTATACTTAAAAAAATTGTCTAAAATTCCTGACATGTTTAAGTGGGGTAATTAAATATGTTCTGCAAGTGCTGTTTTTTTGGACAAAATCTGTCTTTGTTGCAAGAGTGGCATTTTTGAGTTTTGATTTTATTCTTTTTGAACCTTTTGATATTTTATGGATATTGGAAACTTGAGTAAATCTTTGGAAATTTAAAACCAAATTTTATTTGGGGCTTTTATCACAGCTAGCACTATATGTTTGTACCACTAATGTCACCCCATAGAAAAGAAATGGGATACAATTTTATGTTGAAGTTTTTTGACAGGTAATGGAGGAACACCACACTAAGATTTATCCAATAATGGTGAAGACCATAATATTTGGTATGCCCAAGGCACCCAACTTTACCTATCAAATTCTCGGTTTGCAAACCTCCAAACTTTGTTTTTTGAGCAACATAGAATGATCCTAGGAACTTGGAACATTTTTGTTTGGTTTTATGTCTAGTTTTCATGTTGCCTTGAGAATAAATGAAACCACCATGAAATATGTTTTGCATGCTTAGGAAATATATACTAAAACAATCTATCCCATGATTAAATTCTGATGAGAATGAGTTGTGTGCTATCAAATGAAAAGCCAATGAAAGCAAAAAGCTGAAATTCAAAGTCATGCTTAGTGTTGCTAGCTCAAATACTTTAGTGATACCTTTTTCTCACGTACATTGATGTCTAATACTAAGGAGTATTGTGTGATGATAAATGTTGGGCATTATGGATCCAAATGGCATACTTGTAAATCTTTTTGCTAGCCCAAAACTTCTTATACAAGCAAAGCTCGTATATCCAAATACCCTTAAAACCAATTCCCACGGCGTACACCATACATACCTATATAGCATTAATGATATTCCAATTATATTTGTCATGTTCCTTGTTTTATTTATCTTCCAAATAATATTGCTCTTATGGTTATGGTTGTCATAGAGAAGTTGATTGTGGGGTGACCACAAACTTGAAGGCACAACCACGAAATGTGGTAATGATTTATGAAACATAAAATGGTTTTGTAAGATAAAAAGTGGAAGGAATGATAACAAGGGGACATGCGATACTCTTGTTCTACTTAGTAATCAACGAGTAAACTAAGGGTCGTGGGTATTTCAATACATCTGCTCTAGGGAAAAATATTGGAAAGGTAGGCACCCGAGGATTCGGCTAGCCATGGAAAGTGAAAATCAAATGTTGTTTTAGAGCATATGACATGATTGAAAGAACCATGAATAATGTTTATACTAGTTACTAGGAGGACAAGACCATTAATTGAGGCCATATAAAAATGATGAAACTGTTCGACAAAAGTTGAACTTCATGTCTATCTTGTTATAATTATTCTCTTCTTTGAACTGGAAAAATGCTAATGATAGGGGTAAATGGAGCCAAAAACTAATGATGAACTATTGATCAATCATAAACTTAATGAAATATAGTTTGGAACATAAATAGGCCTTTGCACATGTTTAATCAATTCTTACTTTCAGCATGAGATGCAAAAATATCTTAAGGGAAGACATAAAACTAAAAAGTGAGTCTTCTAGGTCAAGGGAATGAAACTAAGAAGTAGCCAAAGTAGAAAGGCATAAAAAACCATTACAATGATAGGAAAGATTCTTCCAACAATTATATAGTTCATCTAATTATGCTTGAAGGTTTTTTTTATCTCTCATTTGTTTGAACACAAGTCTACTTATTATTGAGCATGTTTGTAGAATGCGAAAGATATCACTTTATAACCCACTTTTGTTGTTATTCCTTAAAGATTAAACCTAGCGAACTTTGCATGGCAATGAAAAAGAAGAAAAGCAACAACCTCCAAAGTCCATGCTAATTTTATCACCATTATGCTCGAGGATGACCATAGGTTAAGCTTGGGAATGTTTGATGCATGTAAAATGCATCGATGAACTTTGTCATTTATTGCTTCAAAATCATTATTATTTTGCAACATTATTATATTTATTAGGACTAACCTACTAATAGTTGCAAAAGTGCACAAGTTCTTGTTTTACACTTTGTTGTGTAGGAAATATACAAATATGGAAGGAAACTGCGCATTATGGAGAAATCTAGAAATTCCTCGAACCTGTCCCTGCAGAACTCTTTCGAAGATTGCCAGAAACGACCCGAACATGACGTCTAATGGAAAAGTGTAGAAAGGAAAGTTGTGAGGAATTTTATTCGCAACAGTTTAGACATAAAATTTGTCCTAATAGGACTCCGGATGTATTTTTATGGTCATATTACTGCGGAGGATAGAAGTAGTTTCGGGACTCCGAAAATATGTGATGTGGTTGACTTAAACTCCTTCCATCTTTGATGATTTTGCCCCAACCATGACTTGATGGAATCATTAAGAACAGAGGAGACTCTTAGGAAGGTTCTAGATATGCCCAATAGGGCTTGTTCATTTGCGGCCCAAAATTCCTGGGCATGTGCATCCCGGTACCCGACTTGCCTATAATCTCGCGGAGGGACCGTAGTGGAATCGCCAATTGTCCAGAGGGGATAAATGGGGGTGAATACAAATCTAACAGCCAAACGGTCATTTGAACCAGACGAAAAACGGTTGAATTCAAATACTACCGTTAGGTCAACTCTTCTTGGCCTGCCCTGTCAGTATTCCCTATTATCCTTTGCGGCCATGGAATAGTTTACCCCTGCGTGAACCAAATCTATTTATTTACTCTGCTCTGCTTTTCTCCGCTGCTCCCCTCCCCATAACCTTTGCCTAGCTCCAGCTGCTCATATCAGATCAGAGCTCGCACTTTCTCTCCTTTCGTCCCTGCCATGTCCGGTCAACCTCCCATGCCCCTAATCAAAGCTCGCAGCCGTCGCCATCGCATCGTCCGTATAAGAGCTTCATGTCCCCGGACTAGTCTCTCGCCTCTACCTAGTCCTACTCGTATGGCAGAGTGCGTGCCGTCGAGCAATCCTTGCCGACGACCGGCCTCAGGCGGTTGCGTGCTGTCGCACACCCTAGGAATGGTAGCCCTAGCACAACAGTTTGACGACTACACTCTCATGGCCACCATGCTAGGCATCCATCCCGCCGTGTCATGGGAAGACTTGTTGTCGGCTTTCAGGTCTCATTTTGGGATAAACCAAATGTGGTCAAGATTGAGGCATGTGTGCCGCCATTTGATATTTTCATCCGGTGGGATCATAGCTCAAACGCCGAGCGCATTCTGCATTCTTCCCGTTCTTTCGAGTGCCGCTGGGAGAAAATGAGCTTCATGCGTTGGCATCGCGCCTGTGGGTGGGACGATCGCTTGGGGCAGCTCCGTTTCTTCTCCAAACTCGGCTTTGACGACCTCCATTGGATGCTTGGGAGCCAGAGGCCCTCAAGCAGGTCGTCAGTAGCCTTGGAGGCGAACTGGTGGAGATCATGCCACCGAGCGACAGATGGATCATTGAGGTAAAGGCGTGGCCGAAAGATCCTAACATAGTTCCTAAGATGTACGAGGTGGAGATTCCAAGCAGGGTAGGACGACAGCTTTGCTGGAAGCAACCGGTCATCATCCACCTGGAGGAGGTTCTTGAATCGGTTCATGGCATTCAGGACCTGACAAGGCGTCTAGAAAGCGTCATTGTCGCTTGTAGTGTTGTCCTGGAAGGATTGTGGCACATGACCACCACCATTTCGCGACGGTGTACACAGTTTTGGTGGGGGAACTAGGCATGGACAAGCTGGTGGTTCTGATTTCCCTCGAGTGAAGACAAAGCTCTAGTGAATTACTGTAGTATGTGTGGCTAATGAATTTTTAGTATGGAGAGCGTAGAACGTAGTTAGCCTAGACTAATAATATATAATAGTTTGAATTGATGCAGTATGTGTGGGTAATGAATTTGAAGTATGTGGGTCTAATGCATATGTAGTGAACAACTTGCTTTATTATTTTTGTGAATGACAACCTCCTGAAAAGAGAGTGGACTAGCAATAAGCAATGTCAATTCTGTGGTTGCCAGGAAAATGTAATTCATCTCCTCTTCAAGTACAAGGTAGCTAGATTATTTTTGCAAGTGTTGAGCGATCCGGAAGACAATAAATGATTCTTGTTTTAAACGAAGATTACCCGCTGATCCGTATATCACTGTATATTGGTTTTGTAACACGGTGAACCATGGGACCATTTTGCAGACAAGATAGGACAAATGAAAATGGGGTTTTATAGGACCGTATCCTTAGTTCAAACCCCGTAATTGGTACTGTGCCGCTAGGACTCAGTTTATTGGGAGCGTCATGTTCAACCTGGCCCTGCCTGCGAGACAGTGTATTCTGATTGATCAAGGTCAAGTGAAAATGCAAATTGTTGTGTCTGAATTGCTTGACTATAATATTTACCGAGATTTATTAGAGATGTTCAGCTATTTTGTATGGAACATAAACCATTGTTTGAATTTTGTCTGTCTAGGATAAAAAATGGCAGTTAGCTGGATTTAACAATGAGTAGTAATTGAAGGAAATAGAGACTTGATAGTATTTGCTTACATCAGTAGTACTTCCATACAAAAGGGTCTGATATCTACAAAAAAGTGGGCTAAACTTCCTACTAGTTTACGAAACAATGCGTCAGCATTCCATTTACAAAAGCCATTCTTTAGTCTAAACTTAACTATTCTTCACTGAAGAAACTATAGATCTCCACCAGAAAAGTTGGCTGGCCAATTTCCTTGAGAGGATGTAAGTTCAATGATCATTTACCACAACTAATCTTTTTCCTTCCTGCCAAACTTCAAGAGATCTGCATCGTTCATGCATGACCACTATGCTTGCACTAGTCCCGGTTCAGCATGACCATCCGTGCCGCCACAACGATATCTTCGAAGCTGAAATTCAGCATCTGAAGGTAGGGATCATAGGTCCGTGTGAATTGGAACCTGAATTCCGGTGTTGAGCTGTTGCCCACCGTCGGCTCTAGCTGTGGAACAATCCAACAGGCTGAGTATAGACGCTTGGTCGCCGCTACGGTCTCGCCACAGATGGTACGATGGATGGAGCGCCTTGGCCATAGACGGCGTGTTCCCATCCCCCCACTGTGGTAAGGTCGCCCGCGCCGAAGCATGGACACGAGAGTTCCTAGACAATGGCACTGCCCTGTTCGAGCGTTTGTACCCTCGACGGCATGCTCCCATGAATAATTTGACACGTACCTTGTTCCCCCTTTGTAGAGCATGCCATAATGCCACCACGCGCATTCTCCATAGAGATCTCTTGGCCCTGCTCACCGCAGTCGACGCCGATGTCGACGCCCCCGCAGCCGATGCTGAACATTCGGCGAAACCATCTGCCTGGTTGCGCAATGGGAGACTGGCCTTGAAGTAGAGCTTCATCGCCTGCCTTGGAGGGGCCAAACACCCTAGTTTCGGCGGCGGCATCAGCTGCTTAGGCGGGGCCATATTACCCTAGGTGGTGCGGCGGGGCGGAGCTGTGCAAGGGGAACTAGGGTTAGACGGAGAAGGGGAGTAACATACTGACAGTAGGTGTGGACTCTAGGCACGCGTGAAAATAATCATCTCTTATTTCCTGAGAGGGTAATAATTAGGCACTCATTGCATTAACCGCTCAATCTTTATTTCCCTTCTCAGCATAAGAGTGCAAACTTATTAAAAAGATCGGTCGTGGCTATCCACCTGATCGAGTAATGTACTAGGACAGGTAGGAGACCAAACAAATCGGGTTCCATTTTGAACATATTGACGATTGTGCCCTTATGTTTGTACGATATTATTTCTGTGCCACTATGTACCGTCGAATTGTAGCGACACCATCAGAAATAGGGGATGACGATGTGGCATATTTTCTTTCTTCTAAAGCGCATCAGAAACAGGGAATGACGACATGGCATATGTTTTGACTAGCAGGCCCATCTCCTCCACCGTCAACTGCACGCATCCCACGTTTGAGGACTAGTGTCCCCCTCCCCAACACATTATTGTGCAATTTTCCATGTTTTATTGCTCCCATTTAAGCTCCTCTCCTCTGGTCCTCCCGTTGCCACTCCGTTTAGTCATGCACCACTCTATTCCTCCCCTTGGGTCATCGTCCTCCCGCCCTCCTCTCCCTGCCATCCTGTCCCCTCCCTGCCCGGCCCTGTCTCCTTGCCGCCGTCCATCGCCCATGGGGACTAGAAATGAAAACCGAGAGTCAGGAGTTGGGTGAGGCACCCAACAACTCTGGTGATCTGGATCCCGCTCGGAGATGGATCCTGCACGGCCAGAGAACATGGAGATGGGTCATGCGCGGCTGGAGAGCATAGGATCTCCTTTTAGTCTAGAGAGCACACAGGAGAATGAAACTAGGGAAGAGGAATCAGGGTGCAAAGCTTTGGAGGTATGGATCCCGGTGAAGGTGCCATACGTCCTCATTGAAGGGTAAGAATTGTAATTCCTTCTCTGCATCCCCAATTAGTCTTTCTAGTCCCGTGGTGATGGCAAGGATATGTGTTGGTAACCGCAGGACGTCTGCACAGCTTGTCCTTCGGCATGATGAATTGTCAACCGAGCACGAAGACACTGAAATGCGTGGCGGTGCGGATGATTTTGTGCTCGAAGATGTTGATGATAATGAGAAAGCATATCTATACGTGGCTACTGACCCTGATAGGATGGAGAGTAGGGAATATTTGGTTGATTCAAACTTTGAGCCTGACTATGGCACTGATGAGGAAGAGGAATGTGAAGATGGGATGCAAATATGATGACGAAGACGAGGACAGGCCAGTGATACACTTTTACAGGGACAATCCTACAATTGATGAGGGGACTGTCTTTGATACTGTGGAGGACTATAGATATGAAGTTGCTACCTATGCAATTAGAGATGGGTTCAAATTTATCATTGAAAATAGCGACCAAAAGAGATTTAGGGTGCACTATAGGGAAAGTAATGTGTGTAAATGGAGATTGCATGGGTCTCCAATGCGAGGTGGACACCCATTTCAGGTTGCAATAGCTACATTTAGTTTTAGTCTTTTTCATATTTATTCTGCTGATAATTAGCTCTGATTTATTTGGATTCGTATCAAATGCATATCAAGGAAAACACGAAGAAACACAACTGCCCTAATACTTCTTTAAGTGATAAAATTAGACCGGTGACAACCAAGTGGATTGCTACTACTGTACTTGACTGGGTGAGGCAGGATCATAACATTGGACCGACTGAACTCAGAACAAAGATTAGCAAAAAGTTTAACGTTCTGATTCCTTAACATAGAGTCTTTGATGGGAAGGAGATGGCAATAGATTTCATTCAAGGCAAGTGGAATGAAAATTTTCACATGTTGTATAGTTTCAAAGCTGATGTAGAGAAAACATCACCTGGTAGTGTTGTTGACATCGATTACGAGGTTGTGAAAGGAAGAGAAAAGTCTCAAGGGGGGTCAGGTATAAGCAGGCAGATAAGAAATGCTTCAGGAGATGTTTTGTCTGCCTGAAGGCATGCTGGAAGGGGTTCCTAGACGGGTGCAGGCCATACTTGGTAATAGACAGAACTTCTTTAACATGGAAGTTTAGGGGACATGTTTCTTCTACTTGTGCTATGGACGCGCATAATTGGCTTCTTCCCGTAGCTTATGTTGTTCTTGAGGGCGAATCAGATGAAAGATGTACATGGTTCCGGTAGAGACTACGGGCAGTAATTGGTCACCCTGAAGGCTTGGTGATACACACTAGTGCATGCAAGGGGCTTGAGAATTCTGTTGATGTTGTGTTTCCTGGGGTTGAGCATAGGGAATGCATGCGACACCTCGATACTAGTTTCACGAAGAAGTTCAAAGGAAAGAACTTGGAAGTGAACTTGTGGCAATCAGCATACACATACACCCCAAGTGTGTGTGCTACTTACATGAAGAACATGTATGTAGTGCCAAAGGTGAAAAAATACCTTGAAGAACATCACACCAAGCTATGGGCCAGAAGCAAGTTTGGTGAGTTAAACAAGGTGGATTATGTTTGCAATAATTTGGTAGAGAGTTTCAATGCTAAGTGACATAGGTATGATTACTCGGATGCTTATAATTCGCTACCCTATACTGGGTAAAAGGCTTCCAGAAGCAAGTTTGGTGAGTTAAACAAGGTGGATTATGTTTACAATAATTTGGTAGAGAGTTTCAATGCTAAGTGACATAGGTATGATTACTCGGATGCTTATAATTCGCTACCCTATACTGGGTAAAAGGCTTCCGGCCCATGAAGATTTCAGATGATGGACCAAGGAAGCAACCGACAAAGACTTTGATTATATTAGGAAAGAGTCTATGAACCGACAATGTGTTGGTATTGTAATCACGCGTATGTAAAACCTATCCGCATACAGTTTTGAGACCCGGCCTATTATATATAGGACAGGAGAAGCCCAAGCGAGGATACTGAAATCTCCTAAGCAACTTGTAACAATGCGATTTCTCAAATATTCAGGCGACTTTGACTCCATTGTTTTCCTGACATCCGATGAAATCTCCAGCGTTCTCTTTTCTGCGAAACCCTAAGTCCTTCACGATGGACATTGCCGAGGTTACCCCTCATCAATTGGCGCCATATGGGGGAAACCTGGACGCTGGAACCAATGATTCGGCGGACCGCTCTCCACCAAGCATCAACCCGACAAAAGCAGTTCCACACCCGCCCACCCCTATATTGGTACCCACCGATTTCAACGGCGGATCTGATCTACTCCTCGGAAGTTTCCACTTCCAAATAGAAGACCCGCAAGAATCCCACCCGTCGGCCCTAATCACGTCAGAACCGTCGGTGGGAAAACCTTCGCCTACAGCGGTACCATCATCTTCAGTCGGGTCCTCTATGGACGCCATAGCACAGATCGAAGCAGGCGAAGAAAGCGAGCAAATTGAGATGGATCTGGGGGACCTTGATGGTTTTTATGACAATCTATCCCTCGGATCAGATCCATAGCAAACCCCACCACGCGAAGCAAGCCCGACAAATTCAGAACCCAAAGAAAGCAGCAAAAGCATCGACTTCGGAATTCGGATGGTAGAAATCTACCTAGAACAAAAACTGATGGACTTCACTCTTTCACCCGACAGTGTCTCCCTCGGCTCAGACGATGACATCACTAGTCCATATATCATTCAACACCAAGTATGCATGATCATCGTAGACGCCTCGACCCATCAAGACTCCAACGGTAACCCAATTTTTAACCCCGATGATATTCTTTCAAGCCAGAATGCAGGAAGTCACGACAATGAAGGAAGCCAAGGAAACAGGGGAAACCCAACAGTTAACCGTGTAAACTGAGAAGAAGAACAACCACGCAGAGGCGAGAGGCAAACTCTCAGGTTACTAGCCAGCGCATGGGAGAAGGCAAGGGCAGCAATTTTGGGGTGCGGTTCCAATGACAACGATGCCACTCACGAAGATCTATTAGCATATCAATATTTACTCCATCACAAAAAGAGAGACCTACTAAAAATGCAAAGGCAACTTGACGAAAGGAAAAGATTAGCCGACAAATCTAGCCTACGGTGAGCGCAGTTAAGCTCCACTCAAGGATCAAGGAGCATAATAGGAGGAGCACTGCCAAGGAGAGGAACATCTCGGTTAGAGAATATCCACGAAGAAGAGAGGAGTGGACTAATCCGAGACATTGATCTATCATTCATGTCAATAGACCAGGCTGGAAACATTAAGGCAAAAACAACCCAGGCATCCATTGTGGCCGCACAAACATATCTAATTACAACACAGCCTGTACCCAATGATCCTCGCGCGACCCTTCACCGCTTTGCCCTGATGAATCTCGGCATGGTAGGAGCATCTCTCGTGCAAGAAGATCAAGGAACCACGCGGCAACTCGACAGATCTCCACGCCGTCGCAGCAGCCCTCGGCACAAAGGTCACACCCAACGATCACGATCGCCACATCGGGTCCACTTTTCAAAATCAGAGCCGCGAAACGACGCAAGAAACGATATCACATAGCGGAGGATCGACCGATACAGCTAAGAGCATAGCACCTGAAGATACCATGATGACGAAAGCGAGGAAGAGCATGAAATATGCGGAGCCAGTTGCTTTACCCGATGGGTTCGCAAGACTCCGGTACCAAAAGACTTTAAATAACCTCAAGATCGTCAAAAGTCCGATGGTCTCCAAGAACCCGAAGCTTGGCTGACAGATTATTTGGAAACCGTCAAATTACAAGGCGGATCCAAAGCTACTTCAATGCAAAGCTTGTAGCTGCACCTAAGCGGCGCAGCACGTTCCTGGTTAAGGCAACTACCCAAAGATTCTATCAGCAGTTGGAACAATCTTGAGGGAAAATTTATCAGGAACTTCCAATCCACATTCAAGCGACCCGCGTCTTTGGAGCAATTGCGGGCGTGCAAGCAAAAACCAGGAGAATCAATACGGGCTTTCGTCCAACGTTGGAACTTCATAATTTTTTTGGCTGAAGCCATATCCGATGAAAGAGAAATCGACGCCTTCAGCGATGGACTTCGTCGGCAGGAGTTTATTGAAGAACTAGGACGAACCAAGCCAAAGAAAATTTCATAGTTGATGGACATAGCCAATTGTTGGGCTGATGGAGAGGACGTAGTACACAACAAAAGAGCCCGTTCACCCGAAGATGATAGGGATAGGCGCAATAATGATCGAAGACGACGAACCAACGATGGGTACGATACACCAAGTTACGTTGCAGCCAGTTTCTGTGGAGGGGACAACCAACAAAGCGACGATTACAACAGCGGATACCGTGGTAACAGGGAAATCATCGGTGGAGGCCAGTCGCAGCAATGATACCAGCCAACGAATCGAGACCCACCTATGTCAGCAGGAAAAATGTTGGAAGGACCCTGCAATATGCACTACCACGTCGAATCAACACGGAAAAGGCGATCAAATCACCTCCTAAAGGACTTCCGGACATTCTTAAAAATGCAAGAGCTATGCAACTCAAGGAAAACCAAAGTAGGAAACCGAGGCTACGCTATCGTGCCTGGAGCTTTGGCTATTGGTGCACCACTGCCACCACAGGGGCACCCGCCAGCAGGACAGCTGCAAAACACAACACATCAAGATGACAAATATCCTAGGTCAAAAGGAGCAATGTCAATGATCCAGAAGGGACGACCCTCCATAAGAACACAGAAGTTGATCACTAGGCAAATAAACATGGCAGTAACAAAGCCACCTCCTACACCCAACTATCTCCACTGGCTAGAACAAGAAATTACCTTCAGTAGAGCTGATCATCCACTACGGGTCCCTCGACCAGGCTAGTCAGCGCTAATAGTAGAAGCACAAATCGGCGGGTTTGACATGAGCAAAGTTTTCTTGGATGCAGGGAGGAGCATCAACCTTATCTACGCCAAAACTCTACGGGCTATGAATTGCTCCATGACAAATCTAGTACCTACAGACACAACTTTCCACGGGATAGTTCCGGGAAAAGCCGAAATTCCATTGGGCAAAGTCCACCTCGACGTAGTCTTTGGATCAAAGAATAACATCATATGCGAAAAAATAGAGTTCGAAGTCATGGACTGGCCATCCCAATACCACGATCCTAGAACGACCAGCTTTCGCTAGTTTCATGGCAGTACCTCACTACGCATATCTGGTGTTAAAAATGCCAACCCCCAATGGGGTCATAACAGTAAAATGAAGCTTCAGTCGCGACAGCTGCGATCGGGAATTCAACAAAATATCAGAATCTTTCGGGATGGAGATAGAACTTGAACAGCTGAAAATAGAGGATGAGGAATCACTCCACGAAAGGCACACCCACAAAAAGAAAACATCGGAAGAGAAAGCGCACAATGGTCCCGCAAAAGCAACCTATGCGGCCTCCACTATAGGTCCCGCATAGGAAGGCCCACTCGCCGAAAATACGAGAGCACCACACATACCAACACAGAGCATGATGAAGAACCCCAAGAGCAGAAGCAGAAGTTCTTATAGGAAATTTTCACTTTGACGCACTTTATATTCAATCGAGGCCAATGGACAGGCGATCACGCCTTCGCAATGTATTTCCATTTATGCTTATCAATGAATAAATAAACTATTTCATGAGATACAAATTTCTATGGCACACGAAAGCAATTATGCAAACGAACATTAGTTCGTCGGGTCCTCAACAAGAGAATACAACCTACAATCGAAATCTCGTATAAAACATACGACCTTTTTGACAAACATAAGAAAGATCTATACAGTATTTCTTCTATGAAATACAAGGCTGCACAAAGCAGGCCGTCAGATAGCAAAATTAACAAAAAATTCTTCGTCTTCCTCTAAGCATCTTCGAACAATCCTAATGGCAGGTCTTCGAGCAGCAACGTAATGATGCGCCATATAAACAAGGCCACCATCTGAAGGGGGAGGCAGACCCGAAGATATAACATCCAGGTCTAGCATCGGATGATGTGCATGTACCTAGGAGAGCGCAAGCTTGGCACCCGCCAAAAGTTGAAGATTCATTTAATGATGAATCCTTTCACCTTGTTGAAACTTCGCAATCAAATCCACCAAGGAACTGAGGCTGAGGATCCCGAGGAAACATGGCATTGTAAACAATGGCCAGGGATCTACAGCAGCACTCGACAAACTGCTCCACCTATGCTAGGTTGTCCTGAAGCAACGCCACAACGTAGGCACGATGATGATCGGTCCAAAAATATGTTTCAGAACTTCGGGAGGCAGACACGAGAGCATGCATTCGGTTGTGCAGACATTGGGTTTCCTCCCTCTCGCACAGTCGAATGCCTGCAAATCGGGGAGAAAACATTGATTTCCCGCAAGCCAGAAGGAGCAACCAAAGAAAGAGGAAGAAGACTTACACAACAACTTCTCACTTGCCCTGGAAATTTCCTCCAAGAAATAAGCTTCGCGGTTGAGGGCCTGGCATGTCTTAGATTAGGAAACAT
Source organism: Avena eriantha (assembly GCA_910589775.1). Classification (NCBI taxonomy): domain Eukaryota; kingdom Viridiplantae; phylum Streptophyta; class Magnoliopsida; order Poales; family Poaceae; genus Avena; species Avena eriantha. Next base: position 392,657,358 of record OU342741.1, read on the forward strand.
CCACCATCGACTAAACAACCCAAAGTTTTCCTTCAAGTTTTTTCACCTGTTAAATTTTTTCAGCGTACAACGACAGATCCACCATACGCACAATGGCGGTATTGGTTGCGCCCACTACAGATGAGGACGGAATTGCATGCGACAATTGCGCGGACCCAAAAGGAGCCAAATATTCATTTACCATCTAGCAAGACATGAAAGATATGAAACGTTTAGCATACAAAAACAAACTCATACGCATGCATTCAAATAGTTATTTTCTTGTAAAAAGGAAGCAAAAGGCAGCTATATAAGTTAAAGGTTCATTACAGGGAGGGCAAGGGAGACACAATAAAACTAAAAAACAAATCCTATGAAGCCATGTGCTTCAAAGACAAGGTAGCACTAGTAGAAGGAGCACTAGCAACGGGAGCAGCAGGAGCAGCCGAAGGGGCGCCCGTCGCAGAAGGGGCGGCCAACTTCTCCGAGCCCGAGCCTAGGCCTAAAAGTAGCCAAGAATATTTTCTGGACCTCTTAACATAAGGCTTCAGGTCAACTTCTTGGCCATTGGAGGTGACTAGGACAGAGGAGCTAACCTTCTCCCAGTCGACCTTCTCGCCGTGTGCCATCGCCAGTGCCATTGAAGTTTTGGCACCACTCTTCGACTGTGTCAAGCTATAACCAACAAGGGGGCTGGGATCAGCACCAAAGACAGTGACGAGGTCATTCAAGTTCTTCGGCACCTCCTTGGTTGGAAATATTTCAGTGTGAAGGCTTTTGAAGGCACAGTGGGAGCGGACAAGAAGGTTGCGCCCATGAACGCTGTTGGTCTCCAAGGTGCTAATAGCATCCGACAAAGGATCAACCTTTTTGCCTTCGTGCAGCGCCAGGTTCTGGCCAGTCAGTTCTGAAAATAAAAATGGAAAATATTGATGACCAAAGAAAAGAAATGAAATAAAGCCACACAAGACAAAAAAAACTTACGGGTCAGAGAAGCATTAAGGGCCTCCAGGCGCTCCCGAAGATTTTTTATCTCGAACGGTGGCTTGCTTGGCCACTTCTTCGGCATCAGTTTCTGCCTTCTGCTTGGGCTCCTCCAAAGCCTCCTCAGCAACCCGAAGTTTAACCTCCAGATCATCAGCATGCTTCATCGCCTCGTCCCGAATAACTCCAGATTCCTTGGCACCAGCTGCGTGAATCAATCATCAAAAATGGAGAAGGAAAATTCACAAAGCAATCCCGAAGATGAACATGACATACCCTTTAGTTCTTCAGCTTCATCGCGGATTTTTTTAAAGTGAGAGGCCATGTAGACCATCTCGCGCATCAAAGGCTGAAGAAGAACATCACAACAAGGGATATCAGGAAAAATAAAAAGAAGCTACAGGCGGAAAAATTCTGAAGTATAGAGTGACTTACATCTTTCATATCCACCAACAGGATTTTCGGATATCACCACACCTTTACTAGCCATTTTCTTCCTTTTTTGCGGCGACGACCTTGACGAAGTGGCAACATCTTTCTTAATAATATTCTCCACAGAAGACGCGAGATTTTCCTTCAGCTCCGTCGATGGCGGAGGAGATTTCTTTGCAGAACAGGCAGCAGACGTACGAAGAGGAGACGTGGGAGGGTCTTCATCATCACTACAAAAGAAAAGAACCACAAATTGGGAAAAGCATCAGCAGCAGAACTACCCGATAAAGTAGTAAAGAAGCAGTAAAACACTTACGAAGATACATCATGCGCAAAGCGGAACAAATTTATCTTGGTAGGAGGAGCCGAAACTGGAGCAGCATCGAAGGAGTTGGAAGCAGTTGACACATCCGAGTCTTGCCCCTTCTTTGTAGTGTAAGAGTGCTTCCTCTTTTCACTAGCACGCTCCATGTGAAAATCTCCAGAGCGAGCCGACAGAAGGGATTGCGTTTTCGACGAAGAATCAGAAGCAGAAAAATCCATCTCCTCATCCGATGTAGTCCTAGTCATAGGGAGATCCTCAGATGCAGAAGGATGGACATGGGGCTCATAGCTTCCAGGGAGAGGAATAAGTGAGCTCAAAGGATCAAAGTCCTACACAAACAGAAGACATGGAAAAAGCGCCAGTTATTGATAGAGTAAAAATTCATCCGCAAAAAAGGGAGGAAAGATGGATATAAAGGGAATTTACCTCAGGAAGACGGTTCTTCTTGCCATAGGGCTCCACGAGACAGTTGGAAGGAACCGGGCTTTTCTTGGTAAGGGTGGTGAAGTTTCAAACCCTCTTCTCATACACCTTGAGGGTAAGGTCTTCCGATGAAATCCTCATCGGGTCCTTTTTCCCGGTATATGCCCAGATGCCTGAAAGCCGGGCCTGAAGTGGTTGGACACGGATCTGCAAAAAATATGCCAGGATCTGGAGACCCGGCAATTCCTTGCCAACTTTGTGCCGTAGTTTCGAAATGCGATCGATATAGGGCTGGATTTCCGTCGTTTCTTTGGTAGAAGGACGTTGATCCTAGGAGTCAAGTTTGCGACAAGTTTTCATAGGATTTAAAGGGGGCTAAACTAAAATACTTACCTTCAAGTGGTTGATCGTTGATATAAAACCACTTGGACTTCTAGCCTTGGACAGAATCAATGATCTTAAAATCAAAATAATCTACGTCGGAGCAAACAGAGAAAATAGCGCCACCAAAGTCATGGACAATGGTGTCAGTGGCATTATGGCAAACATAAAAGAAGTGCTTCCGCAGGCCCCAATGGGGATGAATCTCGAGAAATCACTCACAAAGAGTGATGAAAAAAGCAACATGGAGGATAGAGTTATGCGTGAGCTGATATAGCTGCACACCATAGACAAAATGAAGACCACGAAGAAATTCGTGGACAAGAAGAGAAAGACCACGAAAAAGAAAGGAGAGAAATGTTACTCTCCAGCCAAGCTTGGGGATGGGAGTAGCTTCGTATCCAGGGAGCATGAAGGTACCCTCTGCCAGATGGCCGGAGTTCCACGCCTCGTGGAGATCCTACACCGTGCACTTGGAAGGAGCACATCTGACGGCCCTCCTCCTGGTGGCCTTTGCAGCCGCAGCGGAAGTCCCAGCCTTACTTTTGCCCATGGCGGTGAAAGAGGAGCACGAGCATAGAGCAGAAGTTCGCAAGGGGGCAGGAGCGCAAGGAAGAAGATAGAGCAAAGGAAGGCAAGGTAAAACAGTAAAACAAATCTCCTTCCCCTTATAAAGAGCAAAGGTATAAAGTCCGGACCGTTCGCTGAAAAATTGAACCTATAGAAGATCACACGATGGTGACACGTGTTAAAGAGATTCCGTGAAGGAAAAATTCCAAAGAAGTTATTGCCACAGTAAAAATGGGAGGACAGCGCGTGACGCCCCGATCTTCGCGTGGAGAGGGGACGTGTAGTCAAAAAACTCCGCTGAATACACTATCACGCGTCATCATTACTACCGCATGGACCCATGTTCGAAACATCCCGTCAGGACATGTCTTTTGGAAACCAACAACATAAAATACGTCATTACTGACGTCATAGTAGAGACATTGCAGAAATTGCGGCTCGTTATAAGAGATATGACCCGAAGAATTAAAATTGGAGTCGAAGTAAATTCCTCCAGGAGAAGATTTGAGACTACAATGGAATATACAATATTGCGACTGTAGACTCGGGGGCTACTCCTATCGGGAGCACAGGTCGTGCACCCGACAAAATCTACATAAACACTGGTGCCATAAATCCAAGATTTCGAGCCTATGTTCTGATACATACATCCGAATATAGCCTCGAGGGCTACTCCTATCAGGAGCATTAGTGCGCACCTGATAAAGAAAGACAAGTAAAAAAATTCTTCAACAGATACTCCTATCGGGAGCAGTTCAAACAAAAAGTTCTTCAGCCTCCAAAAGAATAATAAATCTCAGATGACACTCGACATGACAAAAATCCGAATGCCATGTTAAAAAACATGAAGGTAAGACCCCATGATTCATCCTGTGTGTCCTGGTAATCGCACAAGAATGTGTTCTGCCAGTAAAATATCCGTATCAATGATACAATGAAAAATCCCGATGGACGCGTTGGGTACCCAATAAAATATCAGTATTAGATAAGACCTCGGTGGCTCAAACTGAATTATGCCAGTATTGAATTCCGAATTTGAGCCTAGGGACTTGAATTTGATGTAGGACAACCTTGTTTTTGCCTAGGAGTAATTAACTGATTCCCGATCCATCGGAAGCATCAGACTTGTTGTACCAAATCCCCATGAAAAATAAAAATATAGAAATAAACATAAAGGAAAAAGAAACTTTGAGACTCAACCTGAAACTGTGGTTCAAGTAGAGTCTCAGGGGATACTGACATAGGTATGATTACTATGATGCTTATGATTCGCTACCCTATACTGGGTAAAAGGCTTCCGGCCCATGAAGATTTCAGATTATGGCCCAAGAAAGTAACCAACAAAGACTTTGTTTGTATTAGGAAAGAGTCTCTGAACCGACAATGTGTTGGTATTGTGATCACGTGTATGTAAAACCTATCCCCAAGGGCGAAGGCTTTGAGACCCGGCCTATTATATATAGGACGGGAGAAGGCCAAGCGAGGGTACTAAAATCTCCCAAGCAACTTGTAATAGTGCGATTTCTCAAATATTCAGGCGACTTTGACTCCATTGTTTTCCTGACATCCGATGAAATCCCCATCGTTCTCTTTTCCGTGAAACCCTAAGTCCTTCACCATGGGCATTGCCGAGGTTACCCCTCGTCACTAAGATTTCGAGCATGAAGACACTTGCAATTGTTATTGTTGTGGATGCAGTAAGATAGTGGATAATGGTGAAGATAGATTTGAGGCAAAGAATTTGTGCAAGAATTTTTTTAGGCCATAAAATAGTTCAAAAAGCTGTTATGTTACTGAATGTAAGAACTAGGGCAATGAGAACGATAAAGATGAGGATGGTCAGAAGTTGTAGTACATTGGCTGAGGTTTATGCAAAATACAAGCACGAGAATGCAGGAAGTGGAAGATTACTGGTCTACCATGTCACCATGCACTGTACTTCATCTTAAAGCCTAGAGGTAGTAGGGCTAAAATACTGAACTATGTTGATAACTATTTCTCCATGGACAAGTTTGCTGCAACTTATGCAGCAAACGTACCACCTATGGCTGATGAAAATGATTGGGAGATTGTCGATCTAGGGTTCAACCTTTAACCACCACTTCTTAGGAGGGCACCTGGGAGGCCTAGAAAGCTAAGGATCGAAGCCTCCACTGATAAAGGTTCAAGGCTTGGAGCAAGGAAAAGGAAATGCAAACGGTGTGGAGGATTCGGTCATATCAACAGGTTGTGCAAAAACCCAGTTACACATGATATTGTCCCTGTTCACCTCCCGGTGGCAGAAAATGAGGCTTCTCAGCCAGAACTAGAGGAAGAGTGTAACACCCCAGTTTTAGCTAATCCTTAATTAGGGTTTGATTATGCATAGCATGAGCATCATTTTCTCTAAATAAAATGCATGGAAAAAAACAATATGCAAACCCTAAAACCCTAGTTATTTCCCCCTCTCTCTAAAAAGTATTCAAAAAGTGTTTTCAATTTTTGAAAAGATCAAAAGTATGGAACCCAAATGGTTATAAAGGGTCCCATAGTATTTTAAAATGTTTACAACAACGTCTGGTATTTCGAAAACATCCAAAACAGATTTAAAATGAAAATACAAAAGAATAAAGAAAGAAAAATAAATAGAAAAAGATTTTCGAAATAAAAACTGATCCTAACCTAACCTGGGCCATAGCCCATCTCTCTCCCTCTCTCTATCTGCCGCCCGGCGCAACTAGCAACAGCAGCCGCACAAGCTTTGCCGCAGCCCATCTCTGGCCCAATCACGACCCACCTCTACCAAGCCGGCCCGTACACCTTTAGTAATCTTCCTCATTTCTTCTTTCTCGCAGGCGACCGAAGCAGTTGCATGCCCTCGCATCGGCCATCGATCTCATGCGTGCTACGATGCCCGCCGCTACCCCTGGAGCTGAGGATAAGACCGGCCTCGCTCTGCTCTCTCTCCCCATCCCAATTTCTCGCCGTCTCGCTCCCTCTGTTGTATTCCCCCATTGGCCCCGAACCCTAGGCGGACCCTGCCGTCAATCGCCACCGTCTTCAGCGTCCCCGCGCCCAGCTGAGGTGCCTACGAGCTTCACCTCCTGTCCTCATTCTCCCTGTCCAAGCGCGCAAGCCGGGAAGGCCATACCTCGCTGGAATCGAGCTTGGCGTCTCGCTGGCCGCCACCAATGCCCCCGTCGATTCGTTGCCCTCCGACCTCGCCTAGCCTCGCCACCACCTCTACCGTGCTCACGGTGAGCTCGCGGTGCTAACATGCCCCTTCTCTTACTCCCTCGCCCTCTGGTTCCCCTCCTCGTCGACCACCTGCAAGCCACCACCACCGGCCGCCATTTTGCGTGCAGCTCCGGCGGCCCCTTGCAAGCGGCGCTGCCAGTTTCTGGTAACCCGTGTCGCCCTCTCGCCAGCGCCCCCACCCGCACGTCCAAGCGCACCCGGGATCGACAGATCCATGCTCGATTTGGGGCTCCACCATTGCTGACGTCAGCATGACGTAGTAATCCCTTTTTGTTTTGTTTTAATGTTTTCTGTAATTGATTTATTAAATAAAAATGCTGATAGGTGGGCCCTGTCTATCATGGTTTTATTAATTTTGGAATTAATTTCATAAACTGATAAAATTCTGACATGTGGAGCCAGATGGAAAATAATTTAAATATTCCAACAATGTTTAATTGTTTCTACATGATTTAAAAATGGATTTAAAATCAGAAAAATCTTAACTAATTCATTTTAAGTTAGAAAATATGTATAATATACCAGAATGTTCAGAAAAATAAGATCTATCCAATAGACTCATAATCATGCATTGTTTAACAACTTTAATTGGAAGTTTAATTGGAAGAACAACTCAACCTCTCTCATATGCATCTGGGGTTTCTCTAAATCAAGGTTTGGACCCCTCGGACAATATTTAATTTGGCAAAGCATGTCTTAGGGTTTCAATTCAATGTTATTTAACTTGACATATCATCATCCTTGCTTGAGCATTGCACAAATGCCATGTGTTGATTGTTGCCTTCCTTTCCGGTGTTTCTTCTTCTTCTCGGTAGACCTAAGAGTTGATGTGAGCAACAAGATTGAGTCCAAGATTGAACACCAAGATTAACACCATCAAAGAGAAGTACTTGATCAACGGTGAACAATGTCAATCAGATGAACCCTGAAGATCTATAGTTGGGTATCAACACACATAAAAGGATCCTATGATTTTGAAAGTATTTCATTCTTGCCATGATGCATATGATTCTGTTGTGCTCTTTTATCGATAGATAGAGTATGCCATCCGTTGCATTACTCCATTGAGCTTATATTACCTGATCCACTGCTCCTAGCATAATTAGGTTTGGCTTGTGTGCACTGCTAGAGCTACTATCCATGTCTTGCTTATCCATGCTTAGCTATTAGTGCTGGTACATCCAAATGATATACCAATGCAGAGAATCTAGTATGACAAGAGAACAAGATAAGGTAAGATCAGTGGTAAAGGTTAAACATGCTAAGGATTATATGGGAGTCCATGGTGGGATGTCGTTTTTGTAGTCCCATGCTCGCCACCACTAGGACCCAAGTTTTTGCCTCTTGAACCAAGACAAGCGTATAGCCACACGAGGCCTGGAAAACCCCTCGACTGACTAACTTGCCTAGTAGATTCCATGAGTCACCTAGTTCGGCATTCCATTCGACATATGCATACTGGTTGTTCTCGAAGGCAGTGAAGGAGGTGCATTCATACAGGTAGGTAAGCACGGCCAGGGTTGCTGGAGGCGGTTCCTCTAGGTAAAGCAACCTCGCCCACATCTCTATGGACCAGCTTCGGGATTTGACCCATTACCGTGGAACCCTCCTTAGGGCGTGACTCATGGTCTCGACGAAAGCAAGGTAAAGGTCATGGCCAACCACCCTCTGCCGGGCTTCCAAGGAAGAGGGCTAATAATATTTGGCATTAAGAGTTGGTTGGTACGTGTGGGTAAAGCTGTACACCCCAGCAGGGTAATAATCTTTTTGAAAAGCCGTGTCCATGGTTATCGACGACTTGGGAACGGACGTGATGATCACAGAGAACTATAACCTAATCATAAAAATTGGCAAGTAAGTAAAGTGTGCTTAAGGATGCTTCCTCAGGGATCGAGGGGGTGATCCTAGTTGGTAGGTTCAGCTGATAAAGTTTTAGTGGATATCAAAAATGATCAAAGCTAGTGATATCGCTTTCTTATCCCCTTTTAAAAGGTTCTATTAGTCAAGTTTCTCCTACCTCTTTTACAAACAAAGTTAGCTTTATGCGAAGTAACCCCACCAGCCATAAGTCTTGCGGAGTACACCCTGTACTCAGCCTTGCTTTGTTGATACTTTTGCAGCAGGTAAGTATTACAATAGAAGAAGTGTTTGTTACAGCATCGACATCGACGGGTAGCTAGGGGTTCCCGGTCATCAACCTGGAATATATGGATTGGGATGTCATCATTATTCTCCTGGCCTCTTAAGCCATTTGTTAAGTTTGCTATACTTAATAGCATAATTTCCCTTCCATTGTTTGATGTTTGTGGTCAGTGACCTCTGCTTGTAATATTTTGGTTCTTCGCTTAGTTATGAGCTTGCTGTAATAATTTGTGTGTCGTAGGATCACTGTAATGTTACCAATTATTTCTTTGTATGCTTCCGAGATTTAGGTTAGGCTTATATCAGACAGAAATCTAGGATTTGTCTAGCCCTAATCCCGGGGGTGTCACTGGTTTTGGTATCAAAGCAGTACCGACTGTAGGAAAACCTTTCTATTGGTCGATGTTGAGTCTAGTGCATGCGAAAACTATTTGAAAGATGAAAAGTATTTGTGAAAACTCTAGTATGCTTATTTTTCTCCTTATCCAGTTTCACTCTAATTCTGGGTCATCTTACCTTGTGTTTATTAGAAAAAAATTCTATCTCGTCTCGTCTTTCAAAGCTTAGGTGCCTTTTTGGCATGTCGGTTCTTGACCAGCTGACCTAGTGTTGAGTTCTCCAAAGTTAGTTGTGTGTGTGTTCCTTGTTTCCCTTTGCTCTTCTTTAGCTGAGAGATTCCTTCCCATCATGATCTCTCTATCTTATGGGTCCACAACATCATGCTAATGGTTCCATAGTGTTCTGTTCTAGGCTTCGGGGTTTCCCTTTGCCTCGTGTACCTCCTTTTTATTTGTTTGGGTACTTCAGAAGTTCTTTCTTCTCTTGGAAGCTACCTCGTGATTATTACCTTGTGGTACCCTTTGTGCTACTAATATGGTAGTTACTTGTTTCTTTGGGTTTTAACCCTTGGACTTGAACCAAAGATCCCGGATTGTGCTGGATTATGCTGATGTGAATCTTGCACATGAAGCTACCTTTAATCCAAGATCCATTTTGTTGATCCCTGCTGTTAATGATTTAACATTACCTTAGGATGGCTAGTACCTTCTAGTACAACCTTCAAGCTTGTGGTATTTGTCGCGATAAATTATGACAAACAAAGGACTTCCCCTACCACATGTTATGGCAGATGTTCTTTAATGGAACCAAATAGATCACGACAAGAGTACTCCTCGTGAGTCTGACTTCTATACTCGTGACTCTGCCACACCTCCCTTCCATGCATCGGTATTCGGAAGATTGTTGATTTATGCATCCACATATCAGGATTCCATCCTGAGCATGTTCTTTTTTTCCATGTTGTTTCCAACCTCTATCTATCAGTTGGTAGCCAAGTGGCATCACACATTGGTGTCTTATGATGCAAGATACTCTTGTGGTCCGTCAAGAAAACCCATTTCGGGATGTCAGGAGAAACAAACTCCAGTACCTCGTCATATCTTGGACTAGGTCAAAGTGTTGTAATCCACAGATCGAGAGGCAATGTTTAGCTTCTATCTGTTCGACCTTAGAGTATCACACTCTTATGTAATAAGTAGTCATGTTGAGTTTCATGACCCCTTAATAAAGTGATGCTCTTACACATATTTACCCACCCGTCCTCTAAGCTGTGCGCTCAAGAATGACACGTGTGCGTAATAATGTGGCCATCTGAGATTCTTAGTAATCATTATTTCTTCGAACTCCAATGACATTTTAATCATTCTTAGCATGACTGGTTAACCCTGTCACTAAGCAAAGGATGATTGTGCTACCAAGTCCGTTATTCTGGTACACTCTCTTCGGTCAAAGAATTAGGCTTGTGCCGAAGCTCTGAGACTATGTCTTCTTGCCTTACCAAGCAAGTTTCCTCTCGAACTAAGTGACATATCGGTGGTTCATGATATTCTAGATGTCTACTAGAAGTATCACATGTACCACATGACCATGATGTCAAGTTTTGCTCCTTCTCCAAGAATCCATACCGGATACCCCTGAACCAGTTGGTTGAGCTTAAACAACAACTTGGAGAGTTGTAACACAAATCTCTATCAGACTTGTTCCTCCTAGAGGGATATCTAGTTTTGTTCGCTATGAAGAAAGATAGTGTTTCCTTCGTGGGAATGTTATCGTCCCCACCTTTGATTTGATTTAGGATATTGTCAAATCAAACTCAGTCCCAGGGATTATCCTGATGTTGTATTTACTCGTGATGTTTCACCTAGGTATATCTTCATGTCCTTTGGTCTGACAAATGTCTATGCCTTGTTCATACAACATATGAGTCCATATTCTTTGAGAATATTGATAACTTTGTTATTGAGCTCATTGATGACATCCTTATCCTCCCCAAGCTAGACGTGATTCATTTTGAACAATTGGCATCAATGTTGGAAACCTTTTGAGAACTATCTTCGTGTTATCTCGAAGTATGTGTTCTGGATGTTAGAAGTAACCTTCTTTGGTTCACGTGCAATAGTTGAAAGATGTCGCCATAGATTCGAGAAAAGTTATCTCTATTTTCTTGGGAATCGTTTCAAGTCAGTCAAGCATGGGCGAAGTATTCTTGATATGGTAAGTGTTGGGTCCGCAGCATAGGAAACAAAAAATTTCCTACGGTATGAACTACACGCCAAGATCTATCTACTAGGTACAAAGCAACGGGTGGACATACATCCAATGAGAACTTACCCTCGTAGACAACGAGCTTTGTTAACGAGTAGGAACTCGTGGTTGATGTAGTCGTACATTTGCCGATCTCAAGATCGTGAGGAAGTCCGAGCGCCGCAACTCAGCAGCGCATCCGCACTCGCACACACGTTCAAGCCACCGGATAACCTCCACCTCCTCGCTCCAGCGATCCAGCGGAAGCAGCAACTCCTTCCAGATGAAATGCCACCGGGAACATGTATCTCGCTAATCTGAGACCATGGGGGAATAATTCTAGAGGGGGAGAGAGATCCTTCACAAGGAGGTGTGTGGATGAAGGAGGGAATGGGTGGCCTTTTATAGGAGGAGGGGGGTGCCCCCTCTCTCCATGGCCGGCTCATGGGGGGTGACCCCTCACCTCCCCCATTCATGTGGTGGTAACCCCTCCACATTAAAATGCCTCTTCACATTCCCTTTTAAAGTCTCCACTTTAAATGCATTAAATTTCTCCAAATTTAATGCTCTCTCATTTAATAAAACACTTTTTATTAAATTTATTCAGAATGTTGTTAATTACTTTAATTAACAAACATTCACATATAGCCCCTTGCAATATTTCAATATCACATGCAGAACCACCTTCTGCAATTTCACCCGAAACAATTTCCGGTTTCTATTAAAAAATATCTTCCTGCGCTTTGCAATTCTTTCGTCTGAAACATCGTGCTCCAAAATGGTCTCCGGTAACTCTTAAGTGTGCCACCCTACGGTTCGCGAATAATGCAGACATGATCGAGACCCTTCTCCGATCAATAATCAGCAGCGGGACCTAGAGATCCGTACTGACTCCTACACATTCAACGATGACTTCTGTGATCGTGAGAACCTTTAACGCTTGTAACTAAATCCCTTTGTCTCTCAATATATTACATGTCCGAGATTTGATCATTGGTATCTCCATACCTAGTTTTATCTCGTTACCGACATGCACTCTTTTCTCGTTCCCGTGATATAACATTCTAGTGATCATATCACTTGCTTGCAAGCTATCTCAATGTGATATCACCGAGAGGGCCCAGAGTATATCTATCCGTCATCTGGATTGACAAATTCCACTCTTGATCCATGAGCCTCAACATAACACCTTCATAGTACTAAACCCATCTTTATAGTCACCCTGTTACGGTGTGACGTTTGATGTTATCGAGATACTCTTCCGGTGTTAGCAATTAACATGATCTCATGGTCTAAGGATAAAGATTACTTCGTATGATGTTATAGCAATATAAACATAATGACTTGATCGTAATGCTATACTTCGGATGAATGTTCATCACATCATTCCACCAATGGTGTGACCTTGTTATTAACAACATCCAATGTCCATGATCAGGAAACCTTGATCATCTTGTTAATCAACAAGCTAGTCTATAAGAGAGGCATAACTAGGAACCCTTTTTGTTTATTAAACACACATGTGTTGATGTTTCCGATCAATACAATTCTAGCATGTAAAATAAAGATCTATCATATATATAAGGAATATATAATAACAACTTTATTATTGCCTCTCAAGGCATATTTCCTTCAGTCTCCCACTTGCACTAGAGACAATAATCTAGTTCACATAGTGATAAATCTAACACCCATGGAGTTCTGGTGTTGATCATGTTTTGCCCTAGGGAGCACTTTAGTCAACGGATCTGCTACATTTAGGTCCGTGTGTACTTTACAAATCTTTATATCTCCATCCTTGACATGCTCGCAGATGGAGTGAAACCGACGCTTAATATGTTTGGAATTCTTGTGAGACCTCGGTGCCTTTGCGTTGGCTATGGCTCCATTGTTGTCACAATAGATCACCATCGGGTCCAACGCACTGTGAACCACACCCAGTTCCGCAATGAACTCTTTCATCCAAACTGCTTCCTGCGCCGCTTCTGAAGCAGCAACATATTCTGCCTCCGTCATTGATCCAGCCACCACAGGTTGTTTGGAACTCCTCCAACTAACTGCTGCTCCGTTCAAGAGAAATACGTATCCTGATTGAGACTTAGAGTCATCCGGATCGGTGTCAAAGCTAGCATCGACATAACACTTAGCGACTAGCTCTTCTTCACCTCCGTATATAAGAAACATATCCTTAGTTCTTCTCAAGTACTTGAGGATGTTCTTTACCGCTATCCAGTGTTCCGAACCTGGATCAGATTGGTACCTACTAGTCAAACTAATAGCATGTGCCACATCCGGTCTTGTACATAGCATGGCATACATAATAGAGCCTATGGCCAAGGCATAGGGGATCTTATCCATCATCTCTCTTTCTTCCGCCGTAGCCGGACTTTGAGTCTTACTCAATGTCTTGCCTTGCAACATAGGTAAGAACCCCTTCTTACTTTCGTCCATATTAAACTTCTTTAATATCTTATCAAGGTATGTACTCTGCGATAGCCTAATTAGGCGCCTTGATCTATCTCTATAGATTTTAATGCCTAATATATATGACGCTTCACCAAGGTCTTTCATCGAAAATTTGCTGTTTAGATAACTTTTAACACTGTTTAAAAGATCTATATCATTTCCAATCAATAATATGTCATCCACATATAATATCAGAAATGCCACATTGCTCCCCCTCACTTTCTTGTAAATACAAGCCTCTCCATAAGTTTGGACAAATCCAAACTCTTTGATCACCTCATCAAAGCGGAGATTCCAACTCCAGGATGCTTGCTTCAGTCCATAGATGGATTACTGAAGTTTGCATACCTTATTAGCATCCTTAGGATCAACAAAACCCTTAGGTTGTATCATATAAAACTCTTCTTCAATCTTACCATTGAGGAATGTAGTTTTGACATCCATCTGCCATATTTCATAATCGAAATATGCACCAATTGCTAACATAATCCTAACCGATTTAAGCATCGCTACGGGAGAGAATGTCTCATCGTAGTCAACTCCTTGAATTTGTCGAAACCCCTTTGTGACAAGTCGAGCCTTATAGATGGTCACATTACCATCAGCATCAGTTTTTCTTTTGAAAATCCATTTATTCTCAACGGCCTTTCGGTCGTGAGGTAAGTCCACCAAGTTCCAAACTTGGTTCTCGTACATGGATTCCATCTCGGATTTCATGGCTTCTAGCCATTTGTTGGAATCCGGGCACATCATCGCTTCTTCATACGTCGCAGGGTCATCCATTTCATCAACCATGAAATTCACAACAGGATTGCCGTACAGTTCAGGAGCTGCACGTGTCTTGCTTGACCTACGAGGTTCGGTAGTGTCCTCTTTCGAAGTTTCATGATCATCATCATTAGCTCTCTCTTCATCAGGTGAAGTCAACTCCGAAACAACTTCCGGTGCTGCGCCACTCGCCATTCCATGAAGAGAAGGTTCAATAACCTCTTCGAGTTCTACCTTCCGACTACTCACACCTTTCGCGAGAAACTCCTTCTCAAGAAAGGATCCATTCTTGGCAACAAAAACCTTGCCCTCGGATCTGTGATAGAAGGTATACCCAATTTTTTCCTTAGGGTATCCAATGAAGACGCATTTTTCCACTTTGGGTTCGAGTTTATCCGGTTGAAGTTTCTTCACATAAACATCGCATCCCCAAACTTTAAGAAATGACAGCTTAGGTTTGTTTCCAAACCATAATTCCTACGGTGTCATTTCAAAGGATTTAGATGGTGCCCGATTTAAAGTGAATGCAGCTGTTTCTAGTGCATAATCCCAAAATGACAGAGGTAAGTCAGTCAGAGACATCATAGATCGAACCATATCCAATAAGGTGCGATTATGACGTTCCGACACACCATTACGTTGTGGTGTTCCGGCAGGCGTGAGTTGTGAAACTATTCCACACTCTTTCATGTGTGTGCTAAACTCGTAACTTAGATACTCTCCTCCACGGTCAGACCGTAGAAATTTGATCTTTCTATTACGATGATTTTCCACTTCATTCTAAAATTCCTTGAACTTTTCAAAAGTTTCAGACTTGTGTTTCATCAAATAGATATACCCGTATCTACTCAAATCATCCGTGAAAGTAACAAAATAATGATATCCACCTCAAGCCGACACACTCATTGGTCCACACACATCAGTATGTATGATTTCCAATAGATCTGTCGCCCATTCCATTGAATCGAAAAACGACGTTCTAGTCATCTTGCCCATAAGGCATGGCTCACATGTATCAAATGATTCAAAATCAAGTGATTCCAAAAGTCCATCAGAATGGATTTTCTTCATGCGTTTAACGCCAGTATGACCTAGATGGCAGTGCCACATATATGTAGACATATCATCATCAAGTTTAATCTTTTTAGCATTAACATTATGAATGTGCGTAATATTACTAGCGAGATCCAATAGAAATAAACCATTCAATATAGGTGCATGACCATAAAAGATATCATTCTTATAAATCGAACAACCATTGTTTTCAGATTTAAAGGAATGACCACTTTGCATCAAACACAATCCAGATACAATGTTCATGCTCAGTGCAGGCACCAAATAACAATTATTTAGGTTTATAACTAATCCCGATGGAAAATGGAGAGGTAGCATCCCGACGGCGATCACATCAACTCTTGATCCATTGCCGACCCGCATCCTGACCTCATCCCTTGCTAGTTGTCGCTTGTTCCATAGCCCCTGAACCGAGTTACATATATTAGCAACCGATCCGGTATCAAATATCCAGGTGCTACTGCGAGTACTAGTCAAGTAAACATCAATAACATGTATATCACATATACCTTTGTTTGCCTTGCTGGACTTCTTGTCTGCCAAATACTTGGGGCAATTGCGTTTCCAATGGCCAGTCCCCTTGCAATAGTAGCACTCGGTGTCAGACTTAGGGCCAGCCCGGGGTTTCTTTTCAGGCGTGGCAACAGACTTGCCACCCTTCTTTCCCTTGTTCTTGCCTTTCTTGTCCTTCTTGAAACCGGTGGTCCTATTGATCATCAACACTTGATGTTCTTTCCTAATCTCCACTTCTGCAGTCTTAAGCATTGACAGAAGCTCGGGAAGAGACTTCTTCATGCCCTGCATATTATAGTTCATCACGAAGCTCTTGTAGCTAGGTGGCAGAGATTGGAGAACACGATGTATGCCTAAGTCAATGGGAATCGTTATTCCCAAGGACACAAGCTTATCGACATACCCAGACATTTTGAGTACGTGCTCACTAACAGAGCTGTTTTCTTCCATCATGCAGCTAAAGAACTTTTCTGTAGCATTATAACTCTCTACGGCAGCATGGGTATCGAAAATCATTTTCAATTCTCCCATGGTATCAAAGGCATTGCCATTTTTGAAACGCTTTTGAAGTTCTGGCTCTAGCCCATACAGTATGCCGCAATGAACTAAGTTGTAGTCCTCCTGATGAGTCACATAGACATTATTTTCCTCGTGAGGGGCATCAGGAGCTGGTGGGGGGCCTAGCGGAGGATCTAGCACATATTGCTTTTGTGCAGCAGTGAGGAGAATCCTCAAATTCATAGCCCAGCTGGTGAAGTTGCTACCATTCACAGCAAGTTTCTCTTTCTCCATGAACACATTGAAATTAAAAGCAGGTGGTGCCATCTACAACAGAGTTTGTAAAGTTTATTTAGACTAAGTATATGATAGATTGAGTTCAACTAATCCAAATTACTAATGAACTCCCACTCAAAAACGACATCCCTCGTGTCCTTTTTGTGATTACATGAACCAAATCCACTACACCAAGTCCGATCATCACGTGAGTTGATATAGCTTCAAAGGCGAGCATCTATATGGGCATCATATCAACCATATGACTCATGCTTAACCTTTTGGTCCGTGTTCCGAGGCCATGTCTGCACATGCTAGGCTCGCCAAGTAAGAACCTTAGTATTCGCGTGTGTAAAACTGTCTTATACCCGTTCCTATGAAAGCGTAGATTCGAGTCTCGAAACACGATCCATAGAACGGTGCATACTCAAGGAAGAACACATTTTTATCTTGATATCTAAATGAGGGATCATCTTATAATGCTACCAAACGTGCCAAACTAGCAGTATAACATGCTAACATCTAATGTGTAAAGTGAGATGATATGGTCCATGCATTTGATCTCTATCACTTGCATCGTGGTATGATCTCTATCATTCCTTTGTGTGTAAGGCCAAGGTCTATGGAACTTACACGTTGACTGTCTTGTAAGAGTATCTACCATACATCTACTTACAACAATACCATATCAATACACTAGCCCAACAACAATCTAAACTAGACGCCTCTAATTTATCAATTGCAAGTTTTACGTGGCTTAGGGCTTTCGGAGATAGAACCGTTCTCACCTACGAACATGAACCACAACGAGGATAACTAAGTTATTAGCAACTCGTTGTAAATAAAATATTGACTATAGTAGGAGAGACAGACACCCGCCAGCCACTTATGCAAAACAAGTTGCATGTCAGTCGTGGAACCGGTCTCATGTACGATGACATGTAAGGTTGGTCCGGGCCACTTCAACCCACTATGCCACCAATATCCAAAATACATAGAAGATGCAATAACATGATCATCATCGCCCACATATCAACATATGTGTACTACCCGTGCTAAGCACCTACGCATAGATCAGGCTCTGATACCACTATTGGGTCCGCAGCATAGAAAACAAAAAAATTCCTACGGTGTGAACTACAGCCAAGATCTATCTACTAGGTACAAAGCAATGGGTGGACATACATCCAACGAGAACTTACCCTCGTAGACAACGAGCTTTGTTAACGAGTACGAACTCGTGGTTGATGTAGTTGTACACTTGCCGATCTCAAGATCGTGAGGAAGTCTGAGCGCCGCAACTCAGCAGCGCATCCGCACTCGCACACACGTTCAAGCCACCGGACAACCTCCACCTCCTCGCTCCAGCGATCCAGCGGAAGCAGCAACTCCTTCCAGACGAAATGCCACCTGGAACATGTATCTCGCTAATCCGAGACCATGGGGGAATAATTCTAGAGGGGAGAGAGATCCTTCACAAGGAGGTGTGTGGATGAAGGAGGGACTGGGTGGCCTTTTATAGGAGGGGGGTGCCCCCTCTCTCCATGGCCGGCGCATGGGGGGGTGACCCCTCACCTCCCCCATTCATGTGGTGGTAACCCCTCCACATTAAAATGCCTCTTCACATTCCCATTTAAAGTCTACACTTTAAATGGATTAAATTTCTCCAAATTTAATGCTCTCTCATTTAATAAAACTCTTTTTATTAAATTTATTCAGAATTTTGTTAATTACTTTAATTAACAAACATTCACATATAGCCCCTTGCAATAATTCCATATCACATGCAGAACCACCTTCTGCAATTTCACCCGAAACAATTTCCGATTTCTATTGAAACAATTCCTGCGCTTTGCAATTCTTTCGCCTGAAACATATGTGCTCCAAAATGGTGTCCGGTAACTCTTAAGTGTGCCACCCTATGGTTCGCGAATAATGCAGACATGATCGAGGCCCTTCTCCGATCAATAATCAGCAGCGGGACTTAGAGATCCGCACTGACTCCTACATAGACTTCTGTGATCGTGAGAACCTTTAACGCTTGTTACTAAATCCCTTTGTCTCTCGATATATTACATGTACAAGATTCGATCATCGGTATCTCCATACCTAGTTTGATCTCGTTACCGACATGCACTCTTTCTCGTTCCCGTGATATAACATTCTAGTGATCATATCACTTGCTTGCAAGCTATCTCAATGTGATATCACCGAGAGGGCCCAGAGTATATCTATCCGTCATCTGGATTTACAAATTCCACTCTTGATCCATGAGCCTCAACATAACACCTTTGTAGTACTGAACCCATCTTTATAGTCACCCTGTTCCGGTGTGACGTTTGATGTTATCGAGATACTCTTCCAGTGTTAGCAATTAACATGATCTCATGGTCTAAGGATAAAGATTACTTCGTGTGATGTTATAGCAATATAAACATAATGACTTGATCGTAATGCTATACTTCGGTTGAATGTTCATCACATCATTCCACCAATGGTGTGACCTTGTTATTAACAACATCCAATGTCCATGATCAGGAAACCTTGATCATCTTTTTAATCAACAAGCTAGTCTATAAGAGAGGCATAACTAGGAACCCTTTTTGTTTATTAAACACACATGTGTTGATGTTTCCGATCAATACAATTCTAGCATGTAAAAATAAGCATCTATCATATATATAAGGAATATATAATAACAACTTTATTATTGCCTCTCAGGGCATATTTCCTTCAGTAAGTTGATACCCTTCGATCTCGAGAATATTCTTTAAGCACGCTAAGCCACTAACTGATTTGTCATGGAAGAGAAGAAGTTCTAAAAACTTCAATATTCTCCTAAATGTTTTCCCAACAAGGATTCAATTGTGTTTCATTGCAATCAATTCATGTAGGGGAAATTATCTTTTGATAACTTGCTAATACATGGGTTTCGCAACCTAGCTCATCCTTTTGGAGCTTTACAGAGTAGTCCATGTCTTGAGAATCTAGTAACTTTACCTCTGTGGTAAATGTTGCAACCTTTCTGTTCAGACCTACTGAGTCTGAAGTATCTCTTAACTTAACCAAAGCTGAATCTCAAGTAATAATGATGGTTAGTGTTCATCAAGTTTTCTGACGTAGGTCTCTTTGAAAACCCGGCAATATTGATGTAATGGTTGACACAATTATTCAGAAGACCTATTGCCACATTCTCTTGAATCAGCAATAACAACCACTCCTCATGAGGCTTCTTCTATGATTTGTTATGGGAGTTGCGCTTATGGTTTCCTTTGTATCTGAAGTCCGACCTTCACTTGATGTCTGCTTTCTCAAACATCAAGGAGAACATTTAAAGTAGAGTTGCTAAATGTCTCTCGGTTGATCTTCCAGACCCTTTTACATTGCCAAGCATCTTGTTGTGCAAAGTAACTGAAGTCTAAGAATGAAGTTTCTTTTTCCTTGTGTCATCAGGAATCTTCTTATATATTCATCTTAGAGGTATAAAGTGATATCATGATCGCTGGCAAAGATTTTGATAAAATGGATGAATAAAGAGTTTCCTTCGGTTCCTCTAACATGTTCGAAGAGTGATTATGATTTTGTTAATCAACCGTTACTTTTGTTACATGTTTCTTGTGACTCTTATGAGTCCTCTCCACAAAACAACCTTTCTGTCTTGACCTTCTGTGGAATGAAAAGTGAACCTTCTATATCGGTTCCTCTCAACATCTTAGTTCTCTCGATCTATCTATGTATCCCTAGAAGCTCTACTTAAGCCGTTAGTAGAGGTTCATCTTTCGAAGTCTATGGTCATGTTCTTTCTGTTGTAAGATCTTTACTTTTAGAAGCCTAAACTATTCTGAAGTTCCATGGTCTCAATCCTTATGAAGACCAGCTATCTAACACCTTGAAACCATCTTCTCATGTTTCCTCTGTTACCTTGATCTGTTTCATGCTCGTTGGCTCCAGAGATGTTATGAAACATCTATCCACGAGTTGACCATGAGATACTTGGTTTGTGGTTCTGTGTCATTCCCTCTCTCCCTTAGTGTGTGCACCTACCTCAAAGAAATGAAGCACTTAATTCATTCAATAATGGCGGAATGGATCAACCTCTTCAAGAAGATCGTCAAAGTCTAGTGTAACCTTGTCTCTTCTATCTTCCTACCTAGGAATCTCGGGACAAGATTCTGTTAAGGGGGATAGAGCTGTAACACCCCAGTTTTAGCGAATCCTTAATTAGGGTTTGATTGTGCATAGCATGAGCATAATTTTCTCTAAATAAAATGCATGGAAGAAAAACAATATGCAAACCCTAAAACCCTAGTTATTTTCCCCCTCTCTCTAAAAATTATTCAAAAGTGTTTTCAATTTTTGAAAAGATCAAAATTATGGAACCCAAATGGTTATAAAGGGTCCCATAGTATTTTAAAATGTTTATAACAACCTCTGGTATTTTGAAAATATCCAAACCAGATTTAAAATGAAAATACAAAAGAATAAAGTGAGAAAAATAAATAGAAAAAGATTTTCGAAATAAAAATTGATCCTAACCTAACCTGGGCCATAGCCCACCTCTCTCCCTCTCTCTATCTGCTGCCCAGCGCAGCTAGCAGTAGCAGCCGCACAAGCTTTGCCGCTGCCCATCTCTAGCCCAAGCGCTGCCCACCTCAGGCCAGTCAACCCGTAGCCCTTCAGGTGTCTTCCTCTTTTCTTCTTCCTCACCGCCAACCAAAGCAGCTGTGTGCCCTCACGTCAATCGTCGATCTCCTACGTGATGCAATGCCCGTCGCTGCCCCTGGAGCTGAGGATAAGAACAGCCTTGCTCTACTCTATCTCCCATCCCCATTTCTCGCTGTCTTGCTCCCTCTGTTGTTCTCCCTCGTCGGCCCCGTACCCTAGCCGGACCCCGCCATCAATCGCCACCATCTCAAGCGTCCCCTCACCCATCTGAGGTGCCTATGAGCTCCAACCTGCTGTCCTCGTTCTCCCTGTCGAAGCACGCAAGCCGAGAAGGCCCTACCTTGCTGGTATCGAGCTTGGCGTCTCGTGGACCACTACAGATGCTATTGTTGACTCGTCGCCCTTCGACCTCACCTGGCCTCACCACAACCTCTACCATGCTCAGGGTGAGATCGTAGTGCTAACGCGCCCCTTCTCTTATTCCCTCGCCCTCTGGTTCCCCTCCTTGTCGACCACCTGCAAGCCATCGCTACCGGTCTCTGTTTTGCGTGCAGCAGCGGCACATCTAGTTTCTGGTAGCCCGCGTCGCCCTCTCGCCAGCGCCCCACCCATGCATCAAGGAACGCATGGGATCGACATATCCGTGCTCGACATGGGGATCCGCCATTGCTGACGTCAGCATGACATAGTAATCCCTTTTTGTTTTGTTTTAATGTTTTCTGTAATTGATTTATTAAATAAAAATGCTAACAAGTGGGCCCTGTCTATCAGGGTTTTATTGATTTTGGAATTAATTTCTGAAATAAATAAAAGTCTGACATGTGGGGCCAGATGGAAAATAATTTAAATATTCCAAAAAAATTTAATTGTTTTAACATGATTTAAAAATGGATTTAAAATGAGAAAAATCTTAACTAATTCATTTTAAGTTAGAAAAATATGTATAACATACCAAAATGTTCAGAAAAATGAGATCTATCCAATAGAGTCATAATCATGCATTGTTTAACAGCTTTAATTGCAAGTTTAATTAGAAGAAGAACTCAACCTCTCTCATATGCATTCGGGGTTTCTCTGAATTAGGGTTTGGACCCCTCGGACAATGTTTAATTTGGCAAAGCATGTCTTAGGGTTTCAATTCAATGTTATTTAACTTGTCATATCATCATCCTTGCTTGAGCATTGCACAAATGTCATGTGTTGATTGTTGCCTTCCTTTCCGGTGTTTCTGCTTCTTCTCGGTAGGCCTCGGAGTTGATGCGAGCAACGAGATCGAGTCCAAGATTGAAGACGGAGATTAACACCATCGAAGAGCAGTACTTGATCAATGGTGAACAATGTCAATTAGATGAACCCTAAAGATCTATAGTTGGGTATCAACCGGCAAAGGCAAGCATAGCCCCACACATAAAAGAATCCTATGATTTCGAAAGTATTTCATTCTTGCCATGATGCATATGATTCTGTTGTGGTCTTTTATCGATAGATAGAGTATGCTATCCGTTGCATTACTCCCTTGAGCTTATATTACCTGATCCTCTGCTCCTAGCATAACTAGGTTTGGCTTGTGTGCACTGCTAGAGCTACTATCTGTGTCTTGCTTATCCATGCTTAGCTATCAGTGCTGGTCCATCCAGATGATGTACCAATGTAGAGAATCTAGTATGACAGGAGAACGAGATAAGGTCAGATCAGTGGTAAAGGTTAAACATGCTAAGGCTTGTATGGGAGGCCACGGTGGGATGTGGTTTTTGTAGTTCCATGCTTACCACCACTAGGACCCGAGTTCTTGCCTCTTGTCCCAAGACGAGTGTACAACCACACGGGCCTAGAAAACCCCTCAACTTACTAACTTGCCTAGTAGATTCCATGAGTCACCTAGTTGGACATTCCATTCGATATATGCATACTGGTTGTTCTCGAATGCGGTGAAGGAGGTGCATTCATATAGGTAGGTAAGCGTGGTCGGGGTTGCTGGACGCGGTTCCTCTGGGTAAACCAACCTCGCCCACATCTCTAAGGATCGGCTTCAGGATTTGACCCGTTATGGCGGAACCCTCCTTAGGGCGTGACTCATGGTCTCGACAAAAGCAAGGTAAAGGTCATGGCCAACCACCCTCTGCCGGCCTTCCAAGGAAGAGGGCCAATAATATTTGGCATTAAGAGTCGGTTGGTACGTGTGGGTAAAGTTGTACACCCCTGCAGGGTAATAATCTTTTCAAAAACCCATGTCCACAGTTATCGACGACTTGCGAACGAACATGATGATCATAGAGAACTATAACCTAATCGTAAAACTTGGCAAGTAAGTAAAGTGTGCTTAAGGATGCTTCCTCAGGGATCGAGGGGGTGATCCTAGTTGGTAGGTTCAGTTGATAAAGTTTCTATGGATATCAAAGATGATCAAAGCTAGTGATATCGCTTTCTTATCCCCTTTTAAAAGGTTATATTAGTCGAGTTTCCCCTACCTCTTTTACCAACAAAGTTAGCTTTATGCAAAGTAATCCCACCAGCCATAAGTCGTGCGGAGTAAACCCTGTACACAACCTTGCTTTGTTGATACTTTTGTAGTAGGTAAGTGGTACAATAGAAGAAGTGTTTGTTACAACATCGACATCGACGGGTAGCTTGGGGTTCTCGGTCGGTAGCCTGGAATCTATGGATTGAGACGTCATCGTTATGCTCCAGGCCCCTTAGGCCATTTGTTAAGTTTGCTATACTTAATAGCGTAATTTGCCTTCTGTTGTTCGATGTTTGTGGTCAGTTACCTCTCCTTGTAATATTTTGGTTCTTCGCTCAGTTATCAGCTTGCTGTAATAATTTTGTGTCATAGGGTCACTATAATGCTACCGATTCTTTCTTTGTATGCTTCTGCAATTTAGGTTAGGCTTATCAGACAGAAGTCTGGGATTTGTCTAGCCATAATCCCGGGGTCGTCACAAAGAGTAGTGAGAAGACGAAGAACTTGAGGAAGTGCAGCGAGTGGAGGAAAACAGTGATGAGCATTTGGAGGAAAATGTTAGTAAGCAGCAAATTTATGAAGAAGTGGAGGTGCCGGCAAGGATGGGGGGTGAAAAGAAACAAGGGTAAGCGGAATGGGAAGGAAAAGGAAAATAATGGAGGTGTATAAAAATATGAAGAAGTTGCAGGGGTAATTGAGGATGTTCTTGACGATCTTTCGGCTAACTACAGGAGAAATAATAAATCCCAGCCAATTTCATCTCTGTATGATTCTCCAGATGATAGGTAAGCTTAAAAATTGTTTTACTTGCCATTTTGATCAATTTTGTTTCCATCCTCATCAACTGTTGTTTAATGCAGCGCGGGCTCACAGACTAATAAGAGGAGCAGAAAGAAACGGGCACATTAACATTGTTTCATGAATTATTATTGAAACTGAACTAGTCATGTCATATTTATTTATATCTGGCACGTGCAACATGTCTGTTATTGGGTCATGTGGACTAGATTACAACTATTTAAGTATTATTACATTAATCTTTTACCTATGCATGGACGCATACACTAGTTCCCATCTTCCTTGGATTCCCATATCCTCTGGCACACTCCAAAATTATGGTTGTGCCATCAAGTGTTGGTCATGTATTGTCCCATCAGATGTGGCAGGACGCGCGAACTTTGCTTCTCAGAATTAGGCGACTTTTTTTATTTTCATAGAAAAAGACACGTAGAACATGGCGAAGATATGCCCTCAAAAATTACTCCTCAGAAAATATTATTAGATTATTCCAACACGCTCGTCCCCTTCTCCTCTGGCGCACTCGAAAATTATGGTTGTGCCGTCAAGTGAGAGTCAGCATATTGTCCCATCAGATGGGACTGTGCCAGGAACACGCGGACTTTGTTTTTCAGAATAGGACGACTTTCGATTAGTTTCAAAGACAAATACACCTAAAACATAGCCAATATATATGGATTATGACGCTAATTGACTAGGACTCAAGTGACCCTAATCAAAGAGGACATTAAGCTACCATACATAGATTAAATGTAGGCTCAAGTGGCCCTAATCGACTATGATGCTCTCATTGTCTTCCTCATCGACAACATTGTACGCATCGCTGTCTATCTCCTCTGCGTCGGATTCGATGCCGACGTTCCCCGTCGCGTTCATCCTCCTCATGAATTCTTGATGGCGTGCTGCCTCGATAACGGTGGACGCTGTACACCCAAGCACTACCTAGAAGCGCTGCCTCCCTTAGGGGTTACGTAGATCTGGGTGGATCTCCCGCCGGTGGGTTTCGCACAACTCAATCAACGCATTCCGCTCCTTCTTGAACAACTTTGACTAGTACATGCTCATGCGTGAGTACCGGTCCATTGCCTTCTTCCGCTCTGGTAGCTGGCACCGCTGCTCCTCGATCTGCCTCGCCAATTTGTCACGCAAGAGCGGCGCGACAGGCACCCCGGCGTAGCTAAGCTCGAAGCCGGCCAGAAGCCTCGCGAGCGGTAGCGCAAGTATGTCATAGTGGGCAAACATCTGAGCCTCATACAAGCTGAGTTTGGGCCTCTCCATGGCGATGAAGGAACATGATCTGAGCTTTGCCCCCGGAGTCACGGGGATAAGAGCAAGGACATAGGCCCACTCATGGTTTCCACTCCCAATCAAGTCACAAAACAGAGTACTCACGGATTGCCCTTACGAAGGACATCCTTATTGTCCACACTCCCCGATCTAGCGGCTCCTAACAATCAGGATGTAGAACTGACCTGCAACTGCTCGGGGCTTCCAGAAGGGGCTCTCTTCTAGAAGACCTGATCCGATGTGGATCAGTGTGTGTGGCCATGTGGATTAGTGTGGTTTAGGAGAAGAACACATGAAATGGCAATAGTGGATCAGTGTGTCAAAACATGGTCACATAGACCAAAAACACATAGGAAAGCAGCTTCCACATTGCATGTTGCACCAATGTGACAAAAGGTGCACCACAGAATCCACTAGTAATGACATATAGTGGATCCATGTGGTTTATGAAAATAACACATATGCAATGACATGCAGTTGAATCCCATGATGCTGCTAGGGTTCCTGGAGATAGTTAGGCACCATGCTAGAGTGGCATCATTTCATGTGTTCTTTTCCAAAACCACAATGATGCACACTGATACACACACACACATCCAAGTGGGTGTGGTGATGCATCATCCTTCAAACTAGTGATACAATGCATGTTGCAGTTGAATCCCAGCATGCTGCTAGGGTTCCTGGACATGGTTGAACACTACATGATGGAGTGGCATCATTGCATGTGTTCTTTTCCAAAAAACACAATGATGCCCACTAACACACACATCCAAGTGGGTGTGGTGATGTAGCATATTTCAAACTAGTGATACAATGCATTTTGTAGTTGAATCTCAACATGCTTCTAGGGTTCGTGGACATGGTTGGATACCACATACTAGAGTGGCATCATTGCATGCGTTCTTTGTAACATCCCAATTTCAGCAACCCCGATTAGTTGTCTAGAACGCAAAAATCAGGGGGAACAAAACCTTTTTCTTGTTTAGTGCTGAAGTGTTTACTTGTTGTTTGAATATGCTTAGATATATTATTGTGTATTAGATGATATCCTCCTTACCTCAAGCTAGGCTTGGTGGTAACCCTAGTCGTGGATTTGCTTAGTTTATACGATGAGTTGCCTTGATCTGCTGTCTGATGAATTGCCTTGATCTGCTGTTTGATTTGTCTGCTTAGGAGATAGTATGAGCTACTCTAGGAGCTCATCCTCTAGGATCAAGAGTTTACTAAGATCACCAACCCTAATAAACATTACAAGGCATGATCTAATCTCTAGCTACTAGATGATCATCTAACACCCTTAAGCAAATCAACACTGAAGTGATCTACTGCCAGAAGCTTCGAAGTCAATGAAGACCAATATCAAGAATGGATCCTTCATACTCCATCTACACTTCAACATAATCCACTTGATGATGATTTGGTACCTTGCAACCCATCAAAATCATCACCACCCACATTCTAGTCAAAAACCCTAACTCTGCCAAATTTGGCCGTCTCGAAAACTATCTCCAATATCACCTTTTTGAGTGTCTCCCTTTCCCAACCCTTGTGCATTTTTGGAAATGCATTTTAATCATCTAGTTAACCATCCTAAGGACTACCAAGGCCCACTATTTCCCTTGGTTAGATCGTCCTCCAACCCACTTGTTCTTGATGGTTTTGTAGGCAAGAAAATAACTATTCCTGCAAATCTAGTCAACATGCCTACTTTGATAGAAGCTCACACCATCATCCAACCTTCTATGGACCAACTCTTTGCAGGATTCTGTTCTACTCATATATGTCTATCAATAACTACTTAACTTGTTCCAAGTGGATCTTTGGGCTTCTTAAACCCACAAGGTTTTGAAGGCTATCTGATAACCTGCTTTGGCAGGCTTATTTTATTCAAAGTTTGAAAGCATTTCCTGGTGAGCTCAAGCATGATCAAGCTCAAAAATCCACACCTTTGTCATCTATATCAATTAGTCTATCCATCCATATATTCCATGCCCCAAGGGGAGCTCTGAGCTCCAAGATCCAACAAGGTTTTGGTGGCATGAAAACAATCTTACCCTACATCCTTAATCTCTAGTTTTTCACCAAAATCAACGTTGATTCTCAATTCCCAAGATTCCAAATGCCTATTACACCTTGTCTACATCATCTACCTTGACCATCAAGATTTATCAAATTTTATCCATATTTATTATGGACCAAAACTATTTAATCTCCTTATTAGGCAAAATCTCCCAAATCTCCGTCTTTAAAGACAAGTTGGATTTTCTCCAAATAACAACTCAAAATTTTGGCTCAATTGAGTTCCACCTATCATAACCTATCTTCCCACTTAAAAAAAACTATTTTTGAAGACTTTTATTATTTCTTGTTGCCTATTTTCTTAAATGGAAGAAATGGATTAATAATTGTTCTAAATACTTTTAAGCCTCAATAAATCTTTGGAAAATTCTCCTAAGTGTGTAGTCACCTTTGGGACCATCTCAGATCAAAAACCCATCTTGTGCAATTCAAAAATATCTAAACAAACCCTGAAAACCATTTCAGAAGTTTTTGAATAAATGATACAAAAGTAATCTCGAGTGATCCAATAAATCCCAAATAAATCTTGGAGATGTATCTTAACCCTACCCATGTACCAGCATCCCTATCTCAAGTGGTTAAGATCAAAAATTCAGATATAACACTTGATCATCCCTTATGGCAGATTTGGACAATTAGCCTTTTGCATCAAAAACCAATCCAATCCCCCACCAATCTTGCAAGGCAATGCAGCACACCCCCAACACTCTCTCTGGTCGACAGTACATTGTAGCATGGCACTGTAGCTGACCCCTCCCTTGTCCCTAGTGCTTGGAGCTAGTTTGAGGGAGAGAGAGTGTTGTCTTTACAATTTGTAGGCAATGTAGCTGCAGCAGGCCATCTACCCCTCTCTGCCTGACCAAATCCCTCTCTCACCCCTCTCCAGCGCTCCTTTAGGCCAATCACAAGCCAGATCTACCCTCATCCATGTCCAAAAGGGACAATTCCCCCCGGATCTCTCCCTCTCGGTATACAAGGCCAGAGGCAACCCCGTGCCTCCCCTGCCCATTATTTGCTTCTATCTACTCCCTCTTACCACCCAGCCACCCCACTCGCTCTCCCCTACTCTGAGCTGCTCGTGGGAGAGAGAAAGAAAAGCTTCGGCCTCCCCCATCTATGGAGCCAAGCTTCCCCTCCCGCACTCCTCTCCCTCTGCATGTTAGCCTACCAGAACCACCACTTCCCCCTACATCTAATCCTATGCTTGTTTTGCCCTAGGACCGCCCCTGGACGAGGCTCCAGCGAGCACCGACGCAAGCCCTGCCGGCGCTGGTTCACGTGACGCTTCCTAGGGAACATGAGATTGTGTCGCCCCCCTTCGGCCTCGTCGTCGACAGCCGCACCTCCCAGGACCCTCCCCGGCTCCTCTCCGCCCTGCTGGTAAGCTCCCCACACCGCCCCGCCGCCAGCTAGGGTTCTGTCGCTGCCTGGCAGTCACGAGCTAGGAGACAAACCACCACCGTCCATCGTGACTAGATCCAACGGCCACCACTCGCCGATACCCCTTCGGCGCTCTCTCGCGCTGTCAGACGGGCCCCGCACCCGAGGTTCAAACCACAACTCGCTGTGCGCCCTAGTGATATGGGTTGGGCCTTCTCAGATCTTCCTCACACAGTTGATTCCGGCCCAACTCCCACTGGCCCGATGGCCCTCTGCCCCTATCTCTTTTCCTTTATTAATTCCAGATCTAAAATGACTTGTTGGTTTAAATTCAAATAAAAATGAAAAATACCACTAAATGGCTAGATCTAAATTTTGACATTTCCTATGAGGTTTTCTCTACCATGCAGAGCTAGTCTCCTACTAATATTTATCTTCGTCATTTTCTGGTTTTCAATCTACTAAAATATGTCTTTTACACCAAATAATTTCCTCTATAAGTTGTACATAACCAAATGGGATGAAACAAAGTTCCCCTGAAAGGTAGTTCATATACCTGTCTAATAGCCCTTGTCTCCAGCTAAGTGGAGCTACAGGTCTGAAGATATAAAAATGACAAGTTTAATTATATTCTGTCTTTAGAAAATTCTCTAGGCCAATTTATGAAATGTATTGACCTAATTCCAACTCTCTGTGATGTGGTACACTAAGGTATACCAAAATCCATAAGATCTAATTCTCTTGAGGCTCTATTCCATTTTGGTGAATTAATTATCTCTTTGTAGTGTTATGTTAATAGAAAAATCACTAAAGGAGTTTGACAACTCCAAAAAGTGTGAATACAATTCCTACAGAAAGGTATTCAAAATACCTACCATGTGGCATTGGTTTCCTATAAAAAGCTACTGTATATTAAAGCTGGTGAAAAAGACAAAAACCCTCCAGAACTGCCTTTGGGAATTTCATGAGGGCATTCTGGTAAATATTTTGACATGATTCCAACTATATTTGGATCAGTACATAAAACCCTACTAAACCATCGAAGGAAATAATTTTTGGAGCTCTAGAAATTTTCTGGTGAATTATCTCCTAAAACTAGAGTTTATTTCAGTACAAAATTAATAACTAAATAAAGAAAAGTGATAAAATAGTGAAACCACTTTTGTTGGTCTTATCAACTCCTATCTGTTGGTATCATTTTTATACAATGATATCATACATGATATGGTCTTGGTCCAAAACCCATCTCTTAGGTAGTTTCTAGACTATAAATCCTAAGGGATTTTCTTCCATGTTTCCAAGACAAGGCCAATCTTCTTAAATCCATTCTTCCTAAGACCTACTGATTTGTAAATTTGTATTGTTCATTTCTTGATATATGTATTGTTGCTTATATGCCTTTTTTTGATTGTGCTCTTGCTTGTTTGCATGTGTGCTCCCTGACGACGATAGTTGCGATTATCTCGGAGATCAGAAGAAGATGGTTATTATTGTATATATTTGGGTATTATAAGAAGAAGTCCAGGGACAATTATGCCATATTGCTGATCTTAGGCAAGCCACCTTCTTGCTCATAAGCCGTGTCCTACTGTTTTACTTATGCATGTTTTACTTACTGCTTTATGAAACTACATTGTTTCACTATATGATGATCTCTACTTGGTAGTGGTTTGGCTTATCCAAACCATTACGCTTTTGTACTATTAAGTACAACCCTCTTGATGACACCTATTTAACCCTAGTATGATAGATGGTGTATTACACCATACCCCTTTGGAGACCTCGTTTTAGCCGAAGCAAAACTAGAGGATGGGAAGACCCCCGAAAAAGTTTTACCAGAAGTTTTATGATAAAACCTTGGTGAGCTGGGACCTCCCAAGAGATGTTGAGAAATAAAATGGTTTGTTTTACAAAATGCTGAAGGAAAGATGGAGGAAAAAGGTTTATGAAAACGCACCCGGTTCTTTGCAGTTTTGCTAGAACAATTAACCCGTGCAACCACATTACTCTGGAATGGGACAGGGATGGATTTGATGTTTGTCTATTCTGGTATAAGATGCCTCGCAAATACTACAGGGGATCATGATCCCCGGAGGCTGGGCCTTCTCCCATAAAGGTCCATGTGGGCATCGACCTGGAGAAGGAACAAACTGTCTACGGGCAGCCAGGTGTTACTATGAGCCCCTCATTAAAAGCGCCCACTTTGTGAAGTGTAAAATGCGCTCTGGTTGGTCCTCGGTACCCGAAGTCCCGGTGTTGAGGGGAACAACACTCATAGGGTAGGCACTTATACT
Source organism: Avena eriantha (assembly GCA_910589775.1). Lineage (NCBI taxonomy): Eukaryota > Viridiplantae > Streptophyta > Magnoliopsida > Poales > Poaceae > Avena > Avena eriantha. The sequence continues at coordinate 392,688,973 of OU342741.1, forward strand.
GGAGTGGCATCCGGAGAGTCTAGATCGGTTACTCGACCCACGATCGGTGTAGATCAGGGTAGTGTACCCGGATGGTGTGGGTAAAGTGTGCAACCTCTGTAGAGTGTAAATCTATTTGAATAGTCGTGTCTGCGGTCATGGACGGTTGGGAATGTTGTTGTAGAGCGGTGTTGGCTTTGATTTCAAAAAGGATTTCAGGAACGCAATGGTTTTGGAAATGTTTTGACCATGGGATGGTCGGAAGGAACACATGTTTTGACCATGGGATGGTCGGAAAGGAAGAAAAGGAGTTTGGTCATGGGATGACCGGAAGGAGGAACAAATGGGTGACCCAATCCTAGTGTTTTACAAAACTTTCCAAAAGGTTTTCCCAAAATTTTTACAAAGGTTTTCAACAAAGATATGTAGTTGCTATATCTACAAGAGAAACTAATTGAGAAAAGAACCTCTCTTGGAGCCCTCCTACTACCACAGCCATAATGCATATCCTCTTGTTATTATTGTTATCTTAAGGTGGTTTGCAAGTACATTCATTGTACTCACTGGCATTGTTCCTGGCTATTAACTTGGTCAGATATCGAGAAGAAGGTGAAGTTGGCGACTGTGCGAGCTAGAACGTTCTCCCAGTCAGTTGCCTGTAGGTTAAGGGATGGCTTGGGATCTACGCTTAATGAAGTTCCGTTGTTGTTGATCGATGTAGCCATAATGCAAAATAAGGTATGCCATGTATTCGTTGGATGTTTACTTTGATACTTGTGGGTTATGTGCCACGACTAACTGAACATGGGAACGTGGTTATATGCATAACAGGGATTCTCGGAGGATTAATCCGGGGGCCCCACATTCTTTTCCAAAACCACAATGATGCACACTGGCACACACACATCTAAGTGGGTGTGGTGATGCAGCATCTTTCAAACTGGTGATACAATGCATGTTATAGTTCAATCCTAGCATGATGCTAGGGTTCCTAGACATGGTTGGACACCACATGCTGGAGTGCCATCGATGCAGGTGTTCTTTTCCAAAACAACAATGATGTACACTGACACACACACATCCAATGACTCTAGTGGATCCATGTGGTTTAGGAAAAGAACACACATGCAATGACATCTACTGGATCCATGTGGTTTATGAAAAGAACACACATGCAATAAATCTAGTGGATCCATGTGGTTTAGGAAAAGAAGACACATGCAATGACATCTAGTGGATCCATGTGGTTTATGAAAAGAACACACATGCAATGACATATAGTGGATACATGTAGTTTAGGAAAAGAACTCACATGCACTGACATCTAGTGGATCCATGTGGTTTATGAAAACAACATAGATGCAATTACATGCAGTTGAATCCCATCATGCTGCTAGGGTTCCTAGACATGGTTGGACACCACATGCTGGAGTGGCATCATTGCATGTGTTCTTTTCCAAAACCACAATGATGCACACTGACACACACACACACACACTCATCCAAGTGGGTGTGGTCATGTAGCATCTTTCAAACTGGTGATACAATGCATGTTGTAGTTAAATCCCAGCATGCTGCTAGGGTTCCTGGACATGGTTGGACACCACATGCTGGAGTGGCATCATTGCATGTGTTCTTTTCCAAAACCACAATGATGCACACTGATACACACACACATCCAATGACTGTAGTGGATCCATGTGGTTTATTAAAAGAACGCACATGCAATGACATATAGTGGATCCATTTGGTTTAGGAAAAGAACACACATGTAATGACATCTAGTGGATCCATGTGGTTTATGAAAAGAACACACATGCAATGACTCTAGTGGATCCATGTGGTTTAGGAAAAGAACAAACATGCAATGAAATCTACTAGATCCATGTGGTTTATGAAAAGAAAACATATGCAATGACATCTAGTGGATACATGTGGTTTATGAAAAGAACACACATGTAATGGAATGTAGTGGATCCATGTGGTTTACGAAAAGGACACACATGCAATGACATTCAGTTGAATCCCATCATGCTGCTAGGGTTCCTGGACATGGTTGGACACCACATTCTTTAGTGGAATCATTGCATGTGTTATTTTCCAAAACCACAATAGAGCATACTGATACACACACGTCCAAGTGGGGATTGTTCGTTTGCGGTACCAAACTTCGTGGGTGAGCACACCGCAGTACCTGAGTTGTCATCAATCGCGCGGAGGGGCCTTAGTAGAATCGCCAATTATCCAGAAGGGCCGAATGAGTGTGAATACAAATCTAACGGCCAAACGGTCGTTTGAACCAGACGAAAAACGGTTGAACTCAAATACCGCCATTAGGTCAACTCTTCTTGGCCCGCCATGTCAGTATTCCTTGTTATCTTTTGCGGTCGTGGGCTAGCTTACACCTGCGTGGACCAGATCTATTTCTTTGCTCTGCTCTGGTCTTCTCCACTGCTCCCCTCCTCATAATATTTGCTCAGCTTCGGCTGCTCATCTCAGATCGGAGCCCGGACTTGCTCTAATTTGCATCCCCGCCATGTCCGGTCAACCTACCACGCCTCTAATCGAAGCTCTGGCTAGCCCTTCTCGCATGGCGGAGCGCGTCCCGTCGGGCAATCCAGGCCGGCGACCGCCCTCGGGAAGTTGCGTGCTGCCGCGGACCCCAGGCATGGTAGCCCTGGCACAGCAGATCGACGACCAAACTCTCATGGCCACCGTGCTGGGCGTCCGTCCTGCCGTGTCGCCGGCAGAGTTGCTTTCGGCTTTCAGGTCTCATTTTGGGATCAGATGAAATGATGTCAAGATTGAGGTAGGCACGCCGCCATTCGATTTTTTCGTCCGGTTCGAGCACAGCTCGGACACCAAGCGCGTTCCGCATTCTTCTCGTTCTTTCGAGTGCTGCGGGGAGAAAATGAGCTTCATGTGTTGGCATCGCGCATGTGGGTGGGACGATCGCTTGGGGCAGCTTCATTTCTTCTCCAAACTCGGCTTTGACGGCCTCCCATTGGATTCTTGGGAGCCGGAGGCCCTCAAGAAGGTCGTCAGTAGCCTTGGCGGCGAGCTGGTGGAAATCGTGCCACCGAGCGACAGATGGGTCATCGAGGTAAAGGCGTGGCTGAAAGATCCTGACACTGTTCCTAAGATGTACGAGGTGCAGATTCCAAGCAGGGTAGGGCGACAGCTTTGTTGGAAGCACCTGGTCATCATACACCTGGAGGAGGTTCTGGAATCGGTACATGGCATTCAGGGCCCCGAAGAGGCTGCCATAAAGCATCCTCGTCGCTTGTAGTGTTGGCCTGGAAGGATCGATGGCACATGACCACCACCATTTCGCGACGAGGCACACAATTTCGGTGGGGGAACTGGGCTTCGACGAGCTGGTGGTTCTGAATTCCCTTGTGTGAAGATAGAGCTCTAGTGAATTGCCGTGGTATGTGTGGCTAATGAATTTGTAGCATGGAGAGCGTAGCAGGAAGTTAGCATTAACTAAAAATGTGTAATAGTTTGAATCGATGTAGTACGTGTGTGTAATAGTTTGAAGTAGTGTGTGTGTGTAATAGTTTGAATCGATGTAGTATGTGTGGGTAATGAATTTGATGTAGTGTGTGTGTGATAGTTTGAATCGATGTAGTTGAACACCATGCTTTATAATTTATGTGAATAACCAAGGACAACCTCATGAAAAGAGGGTGGTCTGGCAATAAGCAATGTCAAATATGTGGATGCCAGGAAAATGTAGTCCATCTCCTCTTCAAATGCAAGGTAGCTATATTTGTAACACGTTGAACTCCAGGACCATTTTGCAGACAACACAAGACAAAGGAAAAATGGTTTATAGCACAGACAGCAGACGCAAAATCTGTAGTCTAGGATAAATTTTTTTCCAGTTAACTGGATTTAACCACGACTAGTAATTGAAGGAAATAGATACTTGATAGTATTTGCTTACAACAGTAGTACTTCCATACAAAGGGATCTTATACCTGCACAAAAGTGGGCTAAACTTCCTACTAGTTTATAGAACAATTCATCAGCATTTCATCTACAAAAGCCATTCTTCAGTCTGAACTTTACTATTCTACACTGAAGAAACTATAGATCTCCACCAGAAAAATTGGCTGGCCAATTGCCTTGAGAATACATAAGTTCTTTGAACATTTAACCCAAACTGATCTATTGCCTTCCTGCCAAACTACAAGAAATCTGCATCATTCATGCACGAGCGATTTGCGTGCGCTAGTCCCGGTTCAGTTGGACCATCCTCGTCACTGCAACGATTTCTTCGAAACTGAAATTCGGCATCTCCTTCTCGGGGTCGTAGGTCCGTGTGAACTCGAACCTGAATTCCGGCGCTGAGCTGATGCCCGCCACCGGCTCCGGCTGTCGAACAATCCAGCATGCTGAGTGTAGACGCTTAGTCGCCGCCACGGTACGGCCTCCGACGGTGCGTAGGATGGAGCGTCTTTGCCACAGAAGGCGTGCTCCTAGCCTCCCCCACTGAGGTAAGGTAGCCCGCGCCGAAGCATGGACGCGAGAGTTCCTAGACCTTGGCGCTGCCCTGTTCGAGGGTGTGTACCATCGTCGGCATGCTCTCATGAACGATTTGATACGTACCTTGTTCCCACTGCCTAGAGCATGCCGTAATGATGATGCGCAATTTCTCCACATCGCTCTTTTGGGCCTGCTTGTCGCATCTGGTGCCGACGACGCCGACGTCGCCGTTGCGGCCGATTCGGCACATTCAGGGAAATCATCCGTCTGGGAGGGCAATGGGAGACCGGCCTCGAAGACTAACAGTGTAACATCCAAAAACTTTAATCCAAGGTATTAAGATCCAAATCATCAAAATTTAGGGTTAACAAAACTTTTCTAATTGAAATTATTAAAGCATTCATATGTGTGTGCATTTAATTAGGAGTTGATTTGAATTGCCATGATTAAGTGATCCATTACTTGTAAAATGATTCTTAGGTGAAATAAACATCATCTAGATCATTCCCAAACAAATCCCAAAGAAAAACAAATCAAAATGAATAAAAGAAGATAATGGTCATTTGTGCCAAATTAACTACCATGCCTACTTTGGCTATTCCTAGTACTCAAAACCTAACAGAAACAAATGTGGATCTTTTCACCCCTTGCTAGTACACATAATGATGTACCAAGGCCCACTTTGTGATCTGCCAAAGACATTCAAACACTATATTTAAATGGCATTGGAAAATTGAATCTATTTCATATGGGAAGATCCCACTATTTCAAAAACCACTCAAAGAAGCTCAAATTTCAAAACCCAAGCACCCACAGAGTCTCAAGTTTAATACTAGCACACCCCCCAAAAATATTTTCAAAATTCAAAAAGAAAGTCCTTGCGGCCATTTCCTCAAACACATGGCAGGCAAGAATCTAACTCTAAACCTAGCTCACTGTTTTGCACAGGGTTTTGCCCCCAATTGATCTCCATTTAATCCCTTTGTCCCCTCTTGATCCAACCAGAGACTAAGCACCCATCCCCTACCCCCCCTAGCAGTAAGGCCATGCCACCTCGAGCACCAACTCGCCGGCCAAACCTTGCCTCACTGCAGCAGACCGCCCCTCTCCCTCTCACCTTGACTACGAGCTAGCCGGGACCTCACCGCCACCCTCTATCCCCTCCACGAACCAAGCCAGAGCGTGGACCACCGCCAATGCGCCGCGCCTAGTGCGTCTGCACCATGCTAAGCACGCGCTAGAGCACCACGCCCGACACGCGTGCACACGCTGCCCCTCGACCGCAGCCCGCGTCCACCGCTCTACCACGACCCCAGGAACACGCCAGACATGCCCGTTTGCCGCCCAATGCACCACAGCCACCGCTCGCCATTGAGACCGCCGCCTTTGCCGCTCAGAGCGCGAGCACCACCCGACCGCATACCACCATCCCTAAGCCCGCATTAAAGCCCTAGAGCACTGCCAGGAGACCGCGCGTCGATCGCCGCTCGCAGCCATGCCGCTAGCAGCCCGTAGCCATGTCGCCACCGTCGCCTGGCCATGCCGCGTTGTCCCGTCATCGAGCCTATAAAAGGAGGGCACCCCTAGCCTCATTTTGCACACCACTCACCTCCCCTCACCTCATTGAGCCTTCTGTTGGGCCACGTAGAGATAAACAAAACTTTTTCCCTATGCGGTGATCCCAAGATCTAGCTCAGGTAGAAGGCCACGAGGATTACCACTAGACGCGCAGTTGCGGAATTAATGAAGCACGTCGCTTGATGTAGTGAAATCCTCGCGATTCGTTTCGGTTCCACGATCCACGATCCGTACTTTCTTCACGATCGTCGAAGTGTTGAACGTACAACACCTCCACCGGTATCCACGAGTACGATGAGGAGCACCGGCGATGGACTACTAGGTCCGGTACGACGGCGATAGGACGGACTGGGGCTAGGGTTTCCAACACATGGAGTGACCTCACCTTATACTCTAAGCACCTGCGCCCCAGCTTATATAGGGAGTGAAAGTGGGCTCCACTCACTTGTGGCCCATTCACTAAAAAGGCCTATATTAGCCACTACAAGTCTCACTTGCCGACTAAGTCCATGTCACTATTTGGGTCCAACCCAAATAGGTTTCCTGTTTGGGTCTAACCCAAACTTGCTCCCGCTCTTAAGTGTGTGACCCGACAGGCCCATGGTAACCCAGACATGATTCCGATTCTCACTCGGGATCGATCAGTTGGTAGCGGCTCCTAGAAGAATGTGCCAACTCCCAAGTACCAATAAGTCATGACGACATACCTTCCAATGCGACTTTCGTCTAAGTCCCTTTTGCCTCACGATATACTTTGTCGGACTATAGGCGAATGATCGTCATCCCTTAAATAGTCCGACTCTCTTTCTCGATCCGAGATAAGTGATTCATCCGACTAACTCTTAGTCGGCTGCCTCGGTTAACACTTAATCCGAGACGCGCATGGCCATGCTTTCCGAATCATATCTTCCGAGAGGGCCCAGAGAATATCTCTCCGGATGGAGGGGCAAAATCCCGTCTTGGTTATTCAATCACGCAGCTTGATTCTCAGTCGACCCGAAATCTGCCTTTATAACTGCCCAATGACGGAACAGCGTTTGACAGAACCTAAGTTGGAGATCCTCAACTCCGATTGTGCAATAACCTCAGGTCTAAGGATTACATTGATTGAGACATGCAAATGACGACTTGTTCGTTGCATCTCAATATGGGTCAGTCCGACTCGCTAAACTCTTTAGCCGAATCCGTGTAAGTCGGAATAGCATCTCCATGCCCATGACAAGTGGAACCTAGTCATCTGCCGACTTTCACATTGATCTAAGTTGTGTGTCCGGCACAACCTCAATGACCAAGGACAATTAGTATGAACAACAAGAATATGTAGTTCCACAATCAAGTCACATATTCGATGATACATATCAGCAGTTCATACATGGACCATAACCTTATGAATGCACAGGAATATCATCATTCATGTTAGCCTCTAGGGCATATTCCCAACAGTCTCCCACTTGCGCTAGAGTCAATCTTCTGACATCACATGTCTAGACATCTAATGCCCATTGCTCTCAGGTGCGCCTCATGCTTCGGCTGTGGAAGTGGCTTTGTCAACGGATCCGCAATGTTTGCATCCGTGTGTACCTTGCATAACTTGATATCACCTTGATCCACGAACTGGCGAATAAGGTGGTACTGCATGAGTATAGGTTTGTTCTTCTGGTGTTGTCTAGGTTCCTTGGCTTGTGCAATAGCACCATTGTTGTCACAATACACGTCTAACGGATTGGACGAGCCCTGAACCACACCAAGATCCATGAGGAAATTCCTCATCCAAACAGCTTCTTTTGCCGCCTCCGAGACAGCAATATACTCAGCCTCTGTCGTAGACGCAGACACCATTTCTTGCTTGGAACTTTTCCAGCTCACAGCCCCTCCGTTTATCACAAACACATATCCGGATTGCGAATGAGAATCATCCGAGTCAGTGAGATAACTCGCATCTGTGTAACCCTTTACACTGCGTTCATCCTCACCTCCATAAACCAGGAACATATCCTTAGTCCTTCTCAAGTACTTGAGGATATTTTTAGCCGCTACCCAGTGGATCTCTCCAGGGTCAGCCTGGTATCTGCTCACAACACTAAGAGCATAGGAAACATCCGACCTAGTACAAATCATAGCGTACATGATGGATCTGATTGCAGAAGCATACAGAATCGCACTCATCCGACTTCGCTCATCAGTTGTCGAAGGACACTGAGTCTTGCTAAGTTTAACGCCATGGGACATTGGTAAGAACCCCTTCTTAGACGATTCCATGTTGAACTTCTTCAACACTTTGTCCAAATATGTACTCTGACTCAATCCAATGAGCCGCCTTGATCTATCTCTATAGATCCGAATTCCTAGTATGTAAGTCGCTTCACCCAAGTCTTTCACCGAAAAACTCCTTTCCAATGATTCCTTGGTCTCTTGCAACATCTGGACATCATTTCCAATCAGTAATATGTCATCCATATATAGGATCAGAAAGTTTACTTTGCTCCCACTAAATTTCTTGTATAAACAAGAATCATGATCACTCTTGATGAAGCCAAACGACTTGACTACTTCATCAAAGTGAATGTTCCAACTCCGAGATGCTTGCTTCAACCCATAAATGGATTTCCGAAGCTTGCATACTTTGTCAGCATTAGCCGGATCGACAAAACCCTCGGGCTGTATCATATACACGTCCTCGGTTAAATTTCCATTAAGGAAAGTCATCTTGACATCCATCTGTCATATCTCATAGTCGAAATATGCTGCTATAGCTAACATGATCCGAACTAATTTAAGTATCGCTACAGGAGAGAAAGTCTCATCATAGTTAACTCCTTGAACTTGTCGGAACCCCTTCGTGACAAGCCATGCTTTATAGATAGAAACATTGCCATCCTTATCAGTTTTCTTCTTGAAGACCCATTTGCACTCAACGGGTCTTGCACCGTCTGGCAGATCAACCAAGTTCCAAACATGATTTTCATCCATGGACTTTAATTCGGATCTCATGGCTCCAAGCCATGACTCGGAATTAGAACCCACCATCGCTTCCAAATAAGTTGCCGGCTCATCACTGTCCAACAGCATCACATCACGAACACTTCGCAATCTGGCCGATCTTCGCAGTGTCGGTGCAATTTCCGGCTCAGGTACCACGTCCGGCTCAACCTCTAAGGCTTTTGCCAACTCGCTGCTAGCCGGTATTTCTCGAAATTCTTCGAGATGCACCGTACTCCCACTGACTCCCCGACTGAGAAACTCTTTCTCAAGGAAGACACCGTTTCGAGCGACAAACACTTTGCCCTCTTCTCGGTTGTAGAAGTAGTAACCCAAGGTTTCCCTCGGATACCCCACGAAAATACACTTATCCAACTTAGCTGTAAGCTTGTCTGACTGAAGTCGCTTGACAAAAGCTTCACAACCCCAAATCTTAAGAAAAGAAAAACTCGGCTTCTTGCCAGTCCACATCTCATGCGGTGTCTTCTCTACCGACTTTGATGGTACTCTGTTTAGTGTGAATGCTGCAGTTTCTAGACAATAACCCCAAAATGATAAAGGCAGATCTGTCTGACTCATCATTGATCGTAACATGTCCAACAAGGTCCGATTCCTCCTATCCGACACACCGTTTCTCTGCGGCGTTCCTGGAGGAGTGAGCTGGGGAACTATTCCACAACTCTTTAGATGGTCATCAAACTCATGGCTCATGTACTCGCCTCCTCGGTCCGACCGAAGAAACTTTATTTTCTTGCCAAGTTGATTTTGTACCTCATTCTGGAATTCCTTGAACTTTTCAAAGGCTTCCGACTTATGTTTCATCAAGTAGATATATCCATACCTACTCAAATCATCAGTAAAGGTAATGAAGTACTCATAACCACCTCTGGTTGTTGTGCTCATTGGGCCACATACATCACTATGTACCAGTCCCAATAAGTCGAACGCCCTTTCACAACTCTTTGCAAAAGGTGTCTTGGTCATCTTGCCGATAAGGCAGGATTCGCATGTCTCAAACGACTCTAAGTCGAATGAAGTTAGGAGTCCATCATCATGGAGCTTCTTCATGCGTTTCCAACTTATATGACCAAGCCGACAATGCCAAAAGTAAGTCATATTGAGATCATTTGGTTTTAACCTTTTCACATTTATGTTATAGACAGATTCACCCTCAAGATTCAAAATAAATAATCCGTCCTAGACGGGCGCAAAGCCATGAAACATATCATTCAAATATAAAGAACAACCATTATTCTTTATATTTGACTCATAGCCCTGTCTCATCAAACATGAGGTAGAAATGATGTTTCCACTAAGCACTGGAACATAATAACAATTATTTAGCTCCATTAAGAATCCAGAAGGTAAATGAAGTTGCATTGTGCCAACTTCCAACGCAGCGACTCTCGCTTTGTTTCCGACTCTAATGTCAACCTCGTCTCTTGCAACGCTCCTAGTTCTTACTAGTCCCTGCAACGAGTTACAGATGTGAATGACTGATCCGGTATCATATACCCAAGAACTACCAGGTGCATCAGCAAGATAAATGTCTATAACATTGCAAACAAGCGTACCTGAGCCGGAAGTCACGCCTCCGCTCTTGGCTTTATCAGCCAGATACTTGCTGCAATTCCTCTTCCAGTGGCCATCCGACCTGCAGTAGAAGCAAGTGGATCTGGCTCCAGGAGATGGCTTAGTCCCTGAGGAAGCGCTTTGGACTGGGTCCTCCGCCTTACCTCCTGACTTTGCCTTCTTCTTCTTAGTCCAAGAACTCTTCTTGAACTTAGCCTTGTTTTGTACCATCAACACTTGACTGGCACCTTCCTTGAGATCCGCCTCAGCCTGCTTGAGCATCCCATGTAATTCAATGAGCTTCTTATCCATACCATGCATATGGTAGTTCGATATGAACTGGCCATACGCACTAGGAAGAGAGTTCAGAATTATGTCTGTAGCGAACTCTTCGCTAATGGGGTAGCCAAGCCTTTCTAGAGACTGCACGCAACCATTTTGATCACATGCGGACTCAGTGGATCGCCATACTTAAGCTTGTAGCTCAACAAAGCCTGAGAGACTTGATACCTCTCAGTCTTTGCCTGAGCCTGGAACATACTTTTGAGGCTTTCGATCATATCGTAGGCCTCAACATTCTCGAACTGCTGCTGCAAGTCCGGTTCCATGTGAGCAAGCATAAGACAGCTAATCTCCGTGGATTCATCACAAATCCGACGGTAGGCATTGGTGGCTGCGACAGTCGCATTCTCATCCGGCTCAGCTGGAAGTGGGTTGTCTAGGACACGATCCCTTTTTTCTTGTTTGAGAATAATTCTCAGATTACGATACCAGTTGGTGAAATTAGTTCCATTCAGCTTATCTTTCTCTAAGATGGTTCTCAAAGAAAAACCGGAAATCTGAGGAAGACTGCTAGGTGCCATTGATCTACAACATAAAATATGCAAAACACTTAAGACATGTATCCATAAAGAGCAAGCATATTAAAAACTTTAATATTTATGCTCCCACTAGAACCAACACCCCTTCGATGGTTACTTAGTGATTCAGGACCCTAAATAAGCAAGTCGACTAGTGAGCTTTAGCATCACCGCTAGCCGTCGAGTGATCTAGGTAGACAACTCCTTATCAATCGTATCTCATACGACTCCTGTTGGATGGGTGGCATCACATGCCTCGGCTCCCATCCGACTTTTCCCCAAGTCCCACAACCGTTGTGATAGACCTGTCTAGATTACCAAGTGCTTCCGCTGTAAGAGTCCAACTCGAACCCACCTAGTCGGAAAGAATTGATAGCACCTCAATTTTATGAGCCCACTACCAAAAATGTCTGACTTGTGATGGTGCAGCACTGGCGGGGAAACCGACTAGACCTTCTTTGAGGGATTATATTCTACCAACTATCTAATAGAGGTAAAACAAAGACATAACAACAACACAAAATAAAGCAATTATAATGTGAAATGGTATGGCTCTTTTCATGGCGATCTCCATCTCCATAAAGCTTGTAATCCGACTCATGTCAACTCTTGTCACGTGCCGTCTTACACCATGTAGCCGACTTGTACACCGACTTGCATGCCATCCGGATTCTCCAAACAACTACACTAGCTAGTAATCCAAATTACACAGAGAATCCGACACGCAGGACCTTATAGAATAAGATGACAACACCTAGGCTCCAGCCGGCTGACAAAATCCGTGATACGTAGATCACGTATGGATTACACACATCACATGCACATAAGCCATACCATTCACAACATCATCCTACAAAAACAAGTTATGCATAGATACGATATCTATCGGCGTTTTGAAACTCGCAATGACATCTAAGGCGCTACGATTTTTTCGAAAAACGTAGATCTCATCTGCATTCCGGACATGGATTTCATCATCGGATAAAACAATTTTACTCAAATCCGATCCGGACTCCGATTCGATCAAACCCTTTGATCTTCGATCACCGCATCCGGGTTTATGTGTCACAGTCTACCCCGATGGCGGAAACCGACCGGTAGGGGTATGTCGTTCCACGACCTTAGCAGTTAGATCATGGAAACCAGATCATCCATTCCCCCGAGTACAGTTGATCCAATCAACTTTGTACAAAACCGATCTATCTCATAGATCGACCACCAAAACTACAATTAGATCCAATCTAACGCCAACCGCATATCACATATGCGCGATCTCAAGCCTAAAACCAGAAGCTAATGCTCTGATACCACTGTTGGGCCACGTAGAGATAAACAAAACTTTTTCCCTACACGGTGATCCCAAGATCCAGCTCAGGTAGAAGGCCACGAGGATTACCACTAGACGCGCAGTTGCGGAATTGATGAACCACGTCGCTTGATGCAGTGCAGTCCTCGCGATTCGTTCCGGTTCCACGATCCACGATCCGTACTTTCTTCACGATCGTCGAAGTGCTGAACGTATAGCACCTCCGTCGGTATCCACACGTACGAGGAGGAGCGCCAGCGATGGACTGCTAGGTCCGGTATGGCGGCGACAGGACGGACTGGGGCTAGGGTTTCCAACACATGGAGTGACCTCACCTTATACTCTAAGCACCTGCGCCCCAGCTTATATAGGGAGTGAAAGTGGGCTCCACTCACTTGTGGCCCATTCACTAAAAAGGCCTATATTAGCCACTACAAGTCTCACTTGCCGACTAAGTCCATGTCACTATTTGGGTCCAACCCAAATAGGTTTCCTGTTTGGGTCTAACCCAAACTTGCTCCCGCTCTTAAGTGTGTGACCCGACAGGCCCATGGTAACCCAGACATGATTCCGATTCTCACTCGGGATCGATCAGTTGGTAGCGGCTCCTAGAAGAATGTGCCAACTCCCAAGTACCAATAAGTCATGACGACATACCTTCCAATGCGACTTTCGTCTAAGTCCCTTTTGCCTCACGATATACTTTGTCGGACTATAGGCGAATGATCGTCATCCCTTAAATAGTCCGACTCTCTTTCTCGATCCGAGATAAGTGATTCATCCGACTAACTCTTAGTCGGCTGCCTCGGTTAACACTTAATCCGAGACGCGCATGGCCATGCTTTCCGAATCATATCTTCCGAGAGGGCCCAGAGAATATCTCTCCGGATGGAGGGGCAAAATCCCGTCTTGGTTATTCAATCACGCAGCTTGATTCTCAGTCGACCCGAAATCTGCCTTTATAACTGCCCAATGACGGAACAGCGTTTGACAGAACCTAAGTTGGAGATCCTCAACTCCGATTGTGCAATAACCTCAGGTCTAAGGATTACATTGATTGAGACATGCAAATGACGACTTGTTCGTTGCATCTCAATATGGGTCAGTCCGACTCGCTAAACTCTTTAGCCGAATCCGTGTAAGTCGGAATAGCATCTCCATGCCCATGACAAGTGGAACCTAGTCATCTGCCGACTTTCACATTGATCTAAGTTGTGTGTCCGGCACAACCTCAATGACCAAGGACAATTAGTATGAACAACAAGAATATGTAGTTCCACAATCAAGTCACATATTCGATGATACATATCAGCAGTTCATACATGGACCATAACCTTATGAATGCACAGGAATATCATCATTCATGTTAGCCTCTAGGGCATATTCCCAACAGTCTCCCACTTGCGCTAGAGTCAATCTTCTGACATCACATGTCTAGACATCTAATGCCCATTGCTCTCAGGTGCGCCTCATGCTTCGGCTGTGGAAGTGGCTTTGTCAACGGATCCGCAATGTTTGCATCCGTGTGTACCTTGCATAACTTGATATCACCTTGATCCACGAACTGGCGAATAAGGTGGTACTGCATGAGTATAGGTTTGTTCTTCTGGTGTTGTCTAGGTTCCTTGGCTTGTGCAATAGCACCATTGTTGTCACAATACACGTCTAACGGATTGGACGAGCCCTGAACCACACCAAGATCCATGAGGAAATTCCTCATCCAAACAGCTTCTTTTGCCGCCTCCGAGACAGCAATATACTCAGCCTCTGTCGTAGACGCAGACACCATTTCTTGCTTGGAACTTTTCCAGCTCACAGCCCCTCCGTTTATCACAAACACATATCCGGATTGCGAATGAGAATCATCCGAGTCAGTGAGATAACTCGCATCTGTGTAACCCTTTACACTGCGTTCATCCTCACCTCCATAAACCAGGAACATATCCTTAGTCCTTCTCAAGTACTTGAGGATATTTTTAGCCGCTACCCAGTGGATCTCTCCAGGGTCAGCCTGGTATCTGCTCACAACACTAAGAGCATAGGAAACATCCGACCTAGTACAAATCATAGCGTACATGATGGATCTGATTGCAGAAGCATACAGAATCGCACTCATCCGACTTCGCTCATCAGTTGTCGAAGGACACTGAGTCTTGCTAAGTTTAACGCCATGGGACATTGGTAAGAACCCCTTCTTAGACGATTCCATGTTGAACTTCTTCAACACTTTGTCCAAATATGTACTCTGACTCAATCCAATGAGCCGCCTTGATCTATCTCTATAGATCCGAATTCCTAGTATGTAAGTCGCTTCACCCAAGTCTTTCACCGAAAAACTCCTTTCCAATGATTCCTTGGTCTCTTGCAACATCTGGACATCATTTCCAATCAGTAATATGTCATCCATATATAGGATCAGAAAGTTTACTTTGCTCCCACTAAATTTCTTGTATAAACAAGAATCATGATCACTCTTGATGAAGCCAAACGACTTGACTACTTCATCAAAGTGAATGTTCCAACTCCGAGATGCTTGCTTCAACCCATAAATGGATTTCCGAAGCTTGCATACTTTGTCAGCATTAGCCGGATCGACAAAACCCTCGGGCTGTATCATATACACGTCCTCGGTTAAATTTCCATTAAGGAAAGTCATCTTGACATCCATCTGTCATATCTCATAGTCGAAATATGCTGCTATAGCTAACATGATCCGAACTAATTTAAGTATCGCTACAGGAGAGAAAGTCTCATCATAGTTAACTCCTTGAACTTGTCGGAACCCCTTCGTGACAAGCCATGCTTTATAGATAGAAACATTGCCATCCTTATCAGTTTTCTTCTTGAAGACCCATTTGCACTCAACGGGTCTTGCACCGTCTGGCAGATCAACCAAGTTCCAAACATGATTTTCATCCATGGACTTTAATTCGGATCTCATGGCTCCAAGCCATGACTCGGAATTAGAACCCACCATCGCTTCCAAATAAGTTGCCGGCTCATCACTGTCCAACAGCATCACATCACGAACACTTCGCAATCTGGCCGATCTTCGCAGTGTCGGTGCAATTTCCGGCTCAGGTACCACGTCCGGCTCAACCTCTAAGGCTTTTGCCAACTCGCTGCTAGCCGGTATTTCTCGAAATTCTTCGAGATGCACCGTACTCCCACTGACTCCCCGACTGAGAAACTCTTTCTCAAGGAAGACACCGTTTCGAGCGACAAACACTTTGCCCTCTTCTCGGTTGTAGAAGTAGTAACCCAAGGTTTCCCTCGGATACCCCACGAAAATACACTTATCCAACTTAGCTGTAAGCTTGTCTGACTGAAGTCGCTTGACAAAAGCTTCACAACCCCAAATCTTAAGAAAAGAAAAACTCGGCTTCTTGCCAGTCCACATCTCATGCGGTGTCTTCTCTACCGACTTTGATGGTACTCTGTTTAGTGTGAATGCTGCAGTTTCTAGACAATAACCCCAAAATGATAAAGGCAGATCTGTCTGACTCATCATTGATCGTAACATGTCCAACAAGGTCCGATTCCTCCTATCCGACACACCGTTTCTCTGCGGCGTTCCTGGAGGAGTGAGCTGGGGAACTATTCCACAACTCTTTAGATGGTCATCAAACTCATGGCTCATGTACTCGCCTCCTCGGTCCGACCGAAGAAACTTTATTTTCTTGCCAAGTTGATTTTGTACCTCATTCTGGAATTCCTTGAACTTTTCAAAGGCTTCCGACTTATGTTTCATCAAGTAGATATATCCATACCTACTCAAATCATCAGTAAAGGTAATGAAGTACTCATAACCACCTCTGGTTGTTGTGCTCATTGGGCCACATACATCACTATGTACCAGTCCCAATAAGTCGAACGCCCTTTCACAACTCTTTGCAAAAGGTGTCTTGGTCATCTTGCCGATAAGGCAGGATTCGCATGTCTCAAACGACTCTAAGTCGAATGAAGTTAGGAGTCCATCATCATGGAGCTTCTTCATGCGTTTCCAACTTATATGACC
The DNA here is from genome assembly GCA_910589775.1 of Avena eriantha. Lineage (NCBI taxonomy): Eukaryota > Viridiplantae > Streptophyta > Magnoliopsida > Poales > Poaceae > Avena > Avena eriantha. The sequence continues at coordinate 392,705,756 of OU342741.1, forward strand.
AAGCCGACAATGCCAAAAGTAAGTCATATTGAGATCATTTGGTTTTAACCTTTTCACATTTATGTTATAGACAGATTCACCCTCAAGATTCAAAATAAATAATCCGTCCTAGACGGGCGCAAAGCCATGAAACATATCATTCAAATATAAAGAACAACCATTATTCTTTATATTTGACTCATAGCCCTGTCTCATCAAACATGAGGTAGAAATGATGTTTCCACTAAGCACTGGAACATAATAACAATTATTTAGCTCCATTAAGAATCCAGAAGGTAAATGAAGTTGCATTGTGCCAACTTCCAACGCAGCGACTCTCGCTTTGTTTCCGACTCTAATGTCAACCTCGTCTCTTGCAACGCTCCTAGTTCTTACTAGTCCCTGCAACGAGTTACAGATGTGAATGACTGATCCGGTATCATATACCCAAGAACTACCAGGTGCATCAGCAAGATAAATGTCTATAACATTGCAAACAAGCGTACCTGAGCCGGAAGTCACGCCTCCGCTCTTGGCTTTATCAGCCAGATACTTGCTGCAATTCCTCTTCCAGTGGCCATCCGACCTGCAGTAGAAGCAAGTGGATCTGGCTCCAGGAGATGGCTTAGTCCCTGAGGAAGCGCTTTGGACTGGGTCCTCCGCCTTACCTCCTGACTTTGCCTTCTTCTTCTTAGTCCAAGAACTCTTCTTGAACTTAGCCTTGTTTTGTACCATCAACACTTGACTGGCACCTTCCTTGAGATCCGCCTCAGCCTGCTTGAGCATCCCATGTAATTCAATGAGCTTCTTATCCATACCATGCATATGGTAGTTCGATATGAACTGGCCATACGCACTAGGAAGAGAGTTCAGAATTATGTCTGTAGCGAACTCTTCGCTAATGGGGTAGCCAAGCCTTTCTAGAGACTGCACGCAACCATTTTGATCACATGCGGACTCAGTGGATCGCCATACTTAAGCTTGTAGCTCAACAAAGCCTGAGAGACTTGATACCTCTCAGTCTTTGCCTGAGCCTGGAACATACTTTTGAGGCTTTCGATCATATCGTAGGCCTCAACATTCTCGAACTGCTGCTGCAAGTCCGGTTCCATGTGAGCAAGCATAAGACAGCTAATCTCCATGGATTCATCACAAATCCGACGGTAGGCATTGGTGGCTGCGACAGTCGCATTCTCATCCGGCTCAGCTGGAAGTGGGTTGTCTAGGACACGATCCCTTTTTTCTTGTTTGAGAATAATTCTCAGATTACGATACCAGTTGGTGAAATTAGTTCCATTCAGCTTATCTTTCTCTAAGATGGTTCTCAAAGAAAAACCGGAAATCTGAGGAAGACTGCTAGGTGCCATTGATCTACAACATAAAATATGCAAAACACTTAAGACATGTATCCATAAAGAGCAAGCATATTAAAAACTTTAATATTTATGCTCCCACTAGAACCAACACCCCTTCGATGGTTACTTAGTGATTCAGGACCCTAAATAAGCAAGTCGACTAGTGAGCTTTAGCATCACCGCTAGCCGTCGAGTGATCTAGGTAGACAACTCCTTATCAATCGTATCTCATACGACTCCTGTTGGATGGGTGGCATCACATGCCCCGGCTCCCATCCGACTTTTCCCCAAGTCCCACAACCGTTGTGATAGACCTGTCTAGATTACCAAGTGCTTCCGCTGTAAGAGTCCAACTCGAACCCACCTAGTCGGAAAGAATTGATAGCACCTCAATTTTATGAGCCCACTACCAAAAATGTCTGACTTGTGATGGTGCAGCACTGGCGGGGAAACCGACTAGACCTTCTTTGAGGGATTATATTCTACCAACTATCTAATAGAGGTAAAACAGAGACATAACAACAACACAAAATAAAGCAATTATAATGTGAAATGGTATGGCTCTTTTCATGGCGATCTCCATCTCCATAAAGCTTGTAATCCGACTCATGTCAACTCTTGTCACGTGCCGTCTTACACCATGTAGCCGACTTGTACACCGACTTGCATGCCATCCGGATTCTCCAAACAACTACACTAGCTAGTAATCCAAATTACACAGAGAATCCGACACGCAGGACCTTATAGAATAAGATGACAACACCTAGGCTCCAGCCGGCTGACAAAATCCGTGATACGTAGATCACGTATGGATTACACACATCACATGCACATAAGCCATACCATTCACAACATCATCCTACAAAAACAAGTTATGCATAGATACGATATCTATCGGCGTTTTGAAACTCGCAATGACATCTAAGGCGCTACGATTTTTTCGAAAAACGTAGATCTCATCTGCATTCCGGACATGGATTTCATCATCGGATAAAACAATTTTACTCAAATCCGATCCGGACTCCGATTCGATCAAACCCTTTGATCTTCGATCACCGCATCCGGGTTTATGTGTCACAGTCTACCCCGATGGCGGAAACCGACCGGTAGGGGTATGTCGTTCCACGACCTTAGCAGTTAGATCATGGAAACCAGATCATCCATTCCCCCGAGTACAGTTGATCCAATCAACTTTGTACAAAACCGATCTATCTCATAGATCGACCACCAAAACTACAATTAGATCCAATCTAACGCCAACCGCATATCACATATGCGCGATCTCAAGCCTAAAACCAGAAGCTAATGCTCTGATACCACTGTTGGGCCACGTAGAGATAAACAAAACTTTTTCCCTACACGGTGATCCCAAGATCCAGCTCAGGTAGAAGGCCACGAGGATTACCACTAGACGCGCAGTTGCGGAATTGATGAACCACGTCGCTTGAAGCAGTGCAGTCCTCGCTATCCGTTCCGATTCCACGATCCACGATCCGTACTTTCTTCATGATCGTCGAAGTGCTGAACGTACAGCACCTCCGTCGATGTCCACACGTACGAGGAGGAGCGTCGGCGATGGACTGCTAGGTCCGGTACGGCGGCGACAGGACGGACTGGGGCTAGGGTTTCCAACACATGGAGTGACCTAACCTTATGCTCTAAGCACCTGTGCCCCAGCTTATATAGGGAGTGAAAGTGGGATCCACTCACTTGTGGCCCATTCACTAAAAGGCCTATATTAGCCACTGCAAGTCTCACTTGCTGACTAAGTCCATGTCACTATTTGGGTCCAACCTAAATAGGTTTCCTGTTTGGGTCTAACCCAAACTTGCTCCCGCTCTTAAGTGTGTGACCCGACAGGCTCATGATAACCTAGACACGATTCCGAGTCTCACTCGTGATCGATCAGTTGGTAGCGGCTCCTAGCAGAACGTGCCAACTCCCAAGTACCAATAAGTCATGACGACATACCTTCCAATGCGACTTTCGTCTGAGTCCCTTTTGCCTCACGATATACTTGGTCGGACTATAGGCGAATGATCATCATCCCTTAAATAGTCTGACTCTCTTTCTCGATCCGAGATAAGTGATTCATCCGACTAACTCTTACTCGGCTGCCTCGGTTAACACTTAATCCGAGACGCGCATGGCCATGCTTTCCGAATCATATCTTCCGAGAGGGCCCAGAGAATATCTCTCCGGATGGACGGGCAAAATCCCGTCTTGGTTATTGACATCACGCAGCTTGATTCTCAGTCGACCCGAACTCCGCCTTTATAACTGCCCAATGACGGAACAACATTTGACAGAACCTAAGTCGGAGATCCTCAACTCGGATTGTGCAATAACCTCAGGTCTAAGGATTACATTGATTGAGACATGCAAATGATGACTTGTTCGTTGCATCTCAATATGGGTCAGTCCGACTCGCTAAACTCTTTAGCCGAATCCGTGTAAGTCAGAATAGCATGTCCATGCCCATGACAAGTGGAACCTAGTCATCTGCCGACTTTCACATTGGTCTAAGTTGTGTGTCCGACACAACCTCAATGACCAAGAACAATTAGTATGAACAACAAGAATATGTAGTTCCACAATCAAATCACATATTCGATGATACATATCAGCAGTTCATACATGGACCATAACCTTATGAATGCACAAGAATATCATCATTCATGATTGCCTCTAGGGCATATTCCCAACACCTTCCCCACTTCTCCCCAGAGCAAGGCAAGCAGCCGTTGGCCCGAATTGCACTGGAGCTGGCCGCCTCTGGAGGAGAAGGGCCCCGTTGATTGCGACCACCCCCGGAGCCACCTCGACCACCCCTGAGCTCGCCGTCGTCTACCAGTCCGTTTGCCCGCCTCGCCGTCGTCGCTGGAGCCTTGGTACGCCCCCTGAGCACCCCCACCGAGCCGCTAGGATTAGAGTTCGTCGGCGACAGGTCCGTCGTTGACGACGAGCCCCAGCCGTTGATCCCCGTTCTTATCTAATGGCCCACATCGCCCCATACCGCTTCGCGTGTTATGAGCCTCTGACCGGCGGAACCCCCTGTCAGCTGTGCCCCGCGCCGCATAGTATGACTGGGCCGGCCTGTTAGCTTTCTCGCACGACCCATTTAGTTTGAATTCGGATTTTTCTATTTAGTTTAAACTTAGTTATGTCCCCTAGTTTGAAAATCAATTAAGAGAGATTTACAAATCCAAATGGAGTGATTCTAATTTTGTTAGAAAGCTACTGAAAAGATCTACCCAAGCCCGTTGGATTTAATTCAATTAGAATTAGATATCTCTCCTAGTAAAAATAATAAGACAGAAGCATTTGCACCTTGCAACATTTTTATAAAATCAACCATGATAACTTTTGAGTTGATTCCAACTCTCAAAAATCACATTTCACCATAGCTATCTGAATATGTAATGATATTAAGGTTTAAATGCAGTGACTTTGGACTAGTACCAAAATAATGCTATATAGGCATTTCTAGTCACTTTAAATCATTAAGTAAGGAACTTAAACCAAAATAATTGTGATCCAACCTTTAAATCACATTCCCACATGTTAGAATATGTGGTGATGACATGTGTCCACATGATCCCATATTTTAAGTGGTGAATATTAAATCTTAGTTAATTTTCAATGAGTAGAAATTACTTTTCTATTATAAAAAGAATGAAACTAGTTAATCAAACTTGTGATGCTTGTGATGATAATAGATCATCAAATGTGTGCCTTAGAGTGCTATTTAGACGAGTTAAGTATTGTTTGGTGATTGTATACTCTGTATGTATTTATAGACGATAGTACCGACCAAGCTTTCGAGGAGGAGGAGTTCTATCAAGAGGAGGAAGAGAACTTCAACCACTACACCAACCAAGGCAAGCTAACACTTGCAAGTATAATTCTTAGCAAGCTATGATTAAACTAGATGGTTTAGCAAAGATGCTTTAGGCATGCTTTGGTTACACTACCTTGACTAGTATTTAACCCAAGTATTATTTTACAAGCTTGACTTCCTTTACTTTACCCAAAGTTCTTTACTTGTTTTGAAGGTAGCATAAAGAGTATAAAACTTCACCTATATGGAATCCTTTAGATGTCATTCTATGGCATGAGATTGATCCCATCTTTTCCACCTTAGTGAACACTCTTAACTTAGTAGTTTAGAGTAGATCAAAAACTTGAGTCACTTTAGATGGGAACACTTGGTGAAAATGAATTGTGAAAACCTTGGAATGATGAGTCATTCTATTGAGATGTTTTGACATGTGTTGAGAAACACAAATGGTTTACGATGATGAAAATGTTGAGGCATGAGCCTGAACCCTTTTATAAAACTAATGGTTGGATTCGGATGCGATTCCATTCCAAATTTACCGTACAACCACAATACCTGAATTGGGTAAGGCTTAGCCGGAAGTTTATATGCACTAGTATTAGTTCCCTCTCGGGAGAGGTTTGAGCTGAGGCTACCTCTCAATGTTGTCCACCTACGCAGTGCCCAAGATGACAGATGGTCATGGTTGGGAGGCCATGCTCATAGAAGAGGTGCTTATACTAGGGTGTGTAAAGGAAAGGTTATGTTTGATTATCTGCATACTAAGTATGATGATTTAGGGTGTCGTTGTATTGGGAACGACAGTACCTGAGGAGGTTAGATAGAGGTGTGGGGACTAGCAGGGAAGCTATCGACGGCGTCCGCAGGCGAGATTGGATACAAGCGAGCGTAGCGGGGTGCAAGATGTACCCAGGTTCGGGGCCCTCGTGGTGAGGTAAAGCCCCTACTCCTGCCGGATCTGGCTATGTGGAATATGCGAACTACAAGTGCTCCTCGAGCTGTATGCGCTAGCTACTGCCTTAAATGCTGTATGACCAACCCTTTTCTACTGAGGTCTTGCCTCTCCTTATATAGGCAGAGAGGCAAAGGTCTCACTGGCTAGTCCGACTGGCGGGCCCCACAGGCGGGTCCCAGCAGACTAGTCATCTATAGTGTCCAGTATGGTATGTCTGATCGGAGTACGAGCGGTATGGCTGTCGTAGGCATAGTGGACGTCGTGCGAGCCTGTCATCAGCACAGGCCATTGTTCCTGCGTCATCCATGCAAAGTCTTCGGTATGGATGGGTGGTTGCCAGTCTTGTCACCGTACAAGGCGTACCGTGCACTGATACGCACGTCGTCCTGTCTCACTGATTGGGTCCGGCTACGTTGCCGTATCGGGCTACCTCTTGCTGATCCGGCTACCGGGTGGTAGCCGACCTGTCCTGCCCTGTCCGGCTGCATCTGGTCAGCCGGACGCGATCCGACTGTCTTGTTTCTTATTCGGTTGGGGTACCCGGGGATCATCCCCCTGACACTAGCCCCTGAGCACGTGTGGATTCCGCCCTTAGGCAAAATGGCGTGCGCTCCTTCTTGCTTTTTGAATTTTCATCCGGCTGAGCCTGGCGGTTGCGCTACCCGCGACGTTAGTGCTGACGCCGGCCACGCGCGCACGCGCCATCATTGCTCTGCGACGGGCAGCGTAACGTCCCGTTGCACGTCGCCTCGGCAAACTGCTGTCCGGCGCTTCGGTTCTCGCTCCAGGATCTTCTGCGCATCCTGCCCTGGCACATGGGATCTAGGCGGTGGTTGGGGTGTGGGTTGCTCAGATGCGCGCCACGTGCCCCATCGACGGTTGCCCTTCCGGTCCTTTAAAAGGGACGCCGCGGGGGAGGCAGTTTCTTTCCTTCGCTCCCCCGCTGTAGTTTCCTTCTCTCTCGCGTGCTTCTGCTCCTGCGCCCTTGTCCTTTGCGCCGCCCACTCGCCGTCGTCGATGTTACGGGCCACCGCCACTCTTCCGTCGCCGCTCCCCTCCATCAGCCGGAAATGGCCGCCGACCGCAGTGCTTGGTGCGGCTCCTCCGTCACCGAAGACCAAATCACGAAGTACCGCGCCACCCGCGTCCTCCCGCCGGCGGAGGAGGTGGCGGTGCGGTTGGCGCCGGCGAGGGAGGTGTCGCCGCATCCAGCGGAGGGAGAGCGCGTCATCTTCCTCTCCCACTTGGCACACGGGTTCGCCCTTCCGGTGAACCCATTCCTCTTGACATTTCTTGCTTTCTTCGATCTTCGCCTCCACCACCTCGGCGCTAACGCAATCGGGATGTTGGCGCACTTCGTGGCTTTCTGCGAGAGTTACCTCGGGATCCAGCCAGATCTCGGGCTCTTCTGCCGGCTCTTCCGAGTCTGGCCGCAGGTGCAATTCACCCAGGGGCCACTAGTCGTCTGCGGCGGTGCCTCCATCTACTCCCGCTCGCAGACCGGCTACCCCAAATTCCTTCTTCACGATATGGTATGACTGTGGCAGCATTTGTACTTCTACGTGAAGAACCTCACCAACGTCGACCGGATCAATCTTCCGGCCTTCGAGGACGTCGAGTCCAGCCGGCAGAACTGGGACTTGAAGTTCCACGGTGACAAGGCGGAGACGCATGAGTTGTTGAAGCGCATGCGCTTGCTCGTCCACTGTCGGCTGACCGGCCTGGACGTCACTCTCAGCTGGATGTCCCGACTGATGATGCTGTTGCAGCAGCGAGCACACAAGATGTGCTACTATTCCGACCGGCTGGACCCGACCCGGCTGTCGTGCCGCGATCCCCGCTACCACAACCTGAAGGAGTGGGTGTGGACGATCACCAAGGAACGGCTGCCGGAGAACTGGAAGTTCAGTCTGGTGCCTTATACTCGGGAGAACCGCGCGCCCCGGGTAAGCTCTTCTAACCGGATGCTCTTTTGGTGTTTCTTGTACTTGTTCCTTGTTTTCGTTTGGCTGATCTCTTGTATTCGGCAGATGTTCCCTTGCATCATCCGTGAGGAGGGTGAGGCTCTCCTCGTAGAATTCACGTCCGACTTGCCCGAGCCACGCGCTCGGCGGTCCGGCAAGGAATCGGATGGGGATGGCGATGCCTTCCCAAGTCGGAATGACGAGCCGATAGCCGACCCGCATGCGGAGGTGCACGAGGAGGAGGCTGTGCCGACCATGGACCCGGCGACGCACTCCGCGACGGACGGCGAGGCAGGCGGGAGCGGCTCCAGCCGTTCCGGCTCCCGCTGCCCTGCGACAGAGGAGCCGGCTCCCAAGAGGAGCCGGTCCGGCGCCTTGCCGCCAAGCCATCTCGGCCAGAAGATGGGGCCGCCCCCAGTTGTGTCGGGGTATGCTGCTTCCCCCCTCCACTTTTTCTTTCGGCGCTTTCTGCCTATTTGCCATTTTTCTTCTTTTTCTGACTTTGTTTTGTTTTGCTCTTGTCTTCTCCTCTTTCTTTTTAGCACGCTGGTCTCCTTTGGAGCCGCGAGCCCGGCACGCGCGCCGGCCGGGTCGCTGCCCCATGCCCCAACTGCACCGACCAGCGCCCCTCCTTCTTCTGAGGCACAACCTTCGCCTCCCCCTCGGGCTGAGCCGACCGCCTCCGCCCAGCCGGAAGTCCCCCAGCTGAAAGCGGAGTCCTCCCAGCCGGAAGGCTCCTCCGCAGGCGCGCGGGGGGCTACCGGCAAGGAGCTCGTCGTCGTTGGCGACGACAACTCCGACGAGGAGCCTGGGGAGGAATGACGGACGGCGGTGGTCGCGGCGATGGAGTCCTTGCCATCAACGCCGTGGAGGACGACGCTTCCTCCGCCGCCTCGCTGACGGACCTTGCCGCCACGCTCGAGCTGGCGGTGAAGGAGATCCGGCTGCTGGAGGTCACAGCCGGCAGGAACCGGACGTTGGAGCAGAAGCTTGCTGCCGCCAACTGGACTTCCCAGAGTAAGTTCGCTTCACCCGGCTTGCCTTTTTTTTGGTACTGATAGCCGGTTTTGTTGCAGCCATCCTCGTGTGCGCTCAGCGCGAGATCGATCGCTTGAAGAAAGCGAACGACCGGCTGAGCAAGTCCAATTCTACTCTACGGCAGCAGAACAAGGATTGGCACGTGAGGGTGGACGGTCTGGAGGCCACCATCAAGGAGCGCGACGCCTCGCTCGCTAGCCGGGCCGAAGCCTTCTCCCTTCTCGAGGCCCAGAACAAGGACCAAGAGAAGGAGATCAAACCGCTAGCATCCAAGGAGAAGGCGCTGCTGGAGGAGCTGATGCAGGTTGGCCACACTGCCAAGGGTGAGTCCTTTTCCCGTCTTCCTTTCTTTCCGGATCCGGTAGCTGGATCTGACTCCTCTTTTCTGACAGCCTTTTACCCCGGCATAGACCTGCTGGCCTACAACCGGCTGTAGGAGAACTGGCCGGGAGCGCAGCCGACGGCCCAGGAGCTCGTCGTTCTCCTTGGCGAGGAAGCTGCCAAGCTTCGTCAGGCAGCGCGAGACGTCTTCTCCTTCGTGTGGCCAGAGGCTCCGGTTCCGGAGACGATGGCGTAGCCAGCTACGAAGGTGGGGGAGGTGCCGGCTGCAGTGGACCAGCTGCGAGACTTGGCGGCGCGGGCCGGAGCGGAGATGGCTCTAGCCCTTATGCTCTCCTGGTACAAGGACACCCGTGTCGAGAAGATCGACGGTGGCTTCTGTGCCGGAGGCGATCTTGCTGCCATACGCCAGGCCCATCCGGAGCTCCGCGGATCCGCCATCAAGATCGCTGATTACATGGATCCCGACGAGGTGCTCAGCGACTCGGAGTCCGTCGGCACACCTGACGCGGAGGGCCCGATGCCGCCGCCCGCAGGTGCTGGGACCGGATCCAGCTCCGTGCCTCCTCCGCCGCCCGAAGCTTCTGCCGGCCAAGATCTCCCTCATGGCAAGGGCCCTGCCGTCTAGTTATCGCCCTAGGATGTCGGGTGTATTTGTCTTGCTTCAGTTATGTGTGAAAACTTGTTTGTCTGTACCGATTGTCTCTGATGCCGGGTAACTTATGGGAGCTTCGCCTCCTTTCTGTTTGTTCATATTGACCTTGCTTGGATTTCCTTCAACTTGTGTGCTTCGAATTTTTCTTTCAATACTTTGCTGGTTAACTTTATCCGGCTTACTTCGCCCGGCTACACACTTTTAGCCGGGGGAACTGCACCTCCAGTGGGGGGGCGCGAGCGCACCCACTGGGTGTAGCCCCGGAGATTCGCCGTAGCTGGCGTAGCCAGGTGCTTCGAATCTTCCTTCTTTGCCAATTCTTCTATCTTTATCTGACTAGACTCATCTCAGTCGGTTGCTTTCGCTGGCTGAACACCTTCAGCCAGGGGAACTAACATTCCAGTGGGGGCGCGCGAGCGCACCCACTGGGTGTAGCCCCCGAGATTTGGAGTAGCTGGCGTAGCCAGGTGCTTCGAATCTCCCTTGTCTTTTCTTGCTCCAGCCCTTGCCCTCACCTGGGCTTCGGACGGCCGGCTAAACGCCTTTAGCCGGTTGGGAACTACAAGATTCCATTGGGGGCGCGCGAGCGCACCCAGTGGGTGTAGCCCCCGAGATTCGGAGCGCTTGATGAAGGCAAGGACTTCGAATCTTCTTTCCTTCTCCTGGTTTCCGACTCGAGTAGTCGGACAAAATGTACATACGCACACACACATGTCCACATAGGTTAGTAGGTTAGTCAGCCAAATTGTAGCCGGAAAACGGCTTATTTTTTCGAAAACTGGCTTGTCCCTTTCTAGGCACTTAGTCGCTTTCCCGTGCGCTCTGCTGTTTTTGCTGCGTCCTTGCCGGGTAGCCGGGATCAAAGGGAGCTGACAGTACATTGCACACGGTACTAGTGGCTTAGCAGCTGGATTGGTTCGAGCTAGTTGCAGGGCCGGGACACCCAATCTGTCGCGTCTCCTCCCCGTTTTTCGTGTGGGATGCCTCGGGCTTTTTCTCTTGCTAGCCGGACAACCGGGTTGCGATCTGTAGCTGAGACGAAGAGTGGGCCTCTGACATCGTCACACACTACTTAGCCGGTTTGTTGACTTAGCAGGCCAGGTCAGCCGGCGAGCCCCCGGGTAGGGGTTGCTGGAGCCAGAAAATCAGAACCGGAAAACAGATGCATACACATTTCTAGCAAGGAGCCCCCGAGATTCTCGTGGGAGTCCGCATTTTCATTCATAGGGTTTTCGGGATACATACATTGCCTGGTGACTAGGTGTAAAATGGGCACAATAGGGCTGCGTTCCAGGGACGCTCGGTCTCCTTGTCTGACTTATCCATCTTGTTCCTGCGCGGCCACTGCGCGTCAATGAGCTAGTAGGAGTCGTTGGGCAGCGCCCGACTGATGATGAAGGGGCCCTCCCAGGGTGGTGATAGCTTGTGCATGCCCTTCGTGGCTTGCACCAGCCGGAGAACCAGGTCGCCCTCGCGGAATGCGACTGGGCAGATCTGGCTTGAATGGTAGCGACATAGTCACTTCTGGTACATGGCTGATCTGGACAAGGCCAGCTCGCGGGCCTCCTCCAGGAGGTCCACTCCGTCCTCCCGCGCCTCCTGGTTGGCTTTTTCGTTGTAGAGGAGCTTGCAAGGGGAGTCGAACTTGATGTCGATGGAGAGGACGGCTTCCGATCCGTAGACCAGGAAGAATGGCGTGTAGCCGTATGACCTAGTCGGCGTGGTGCGGAGGCTCCACATCACAGCCGGAAGTTCTTCGATCCAACATCCGGGTGAATGCTCCAATGGCTCGATGAGACGTGGCCTGATGCCGGCTAACACCAAGTCGTTTGCTCTTTCAACTTGCCTATTGGATAGCGGGTGCACGACGGAGGCAAGGTCCAGTTGGATGCCCTTGTTGCTGCAGAACCGGGCGAAGGCCCCGTTGGCGAAGTTTGTGCCATTGTCGGTGATGATGCTGTTAGGGTAGCCGAAGCGGTTGATGATGTCGGTGAAGAAGGTAACAACCGTCGCTCCATCCAGCTTCCGGATAGGCTTGGCCTCGATCCACTTCGTGAACTTGTCCACCGCGACCAGCAGGTGGGTCATGCCCTCGCATGCTCGCCTGAAGGGACCGACCATGTCGAGGCCCCAAACCGCGAAGGGCCAGGTGATCGGTATGGTCTTGAGTACCGAAGTTGGCATGTGCCTGAGCTGCCCGAAGCGCTGGCACCCATTGCATGCGGGGACCAGCTGCTCAGCATCCTCGAGGGCGGTGGGCCAATAGAAACCATGGAGGAATGCCTTGGCGACTATCGCCCTTGACGAAGCGTGGTGCCCGCACTCGCCTTGGTGGATATCTTTGAGTAGCCGGTATCCCGTGTCCACATGGACACATCTTTGGAAGATACCGGATACGCTGTGCTTGTACAGCTCGCCGTTTATGATGGTGTATGTGTGCGCGCGACGCCAGATTTGCCTGGCCTCCACCTCGTCGTCCGGGAGTTCTCCATTGGCGATGTAGCTCATGAAGGGATGTGCCCAGGATGGCACCTCCCGGATGACGAGGACGCTCATGTCCTCCGGCTGATGGATGTCGGGGGGTTGTCCGGATGGCGTACCCGGGACGGCAGACCCCGAGCCACTAGGCGAGCCGGCAGCCCGCGGGTCTTGCGAGCCGAAAGGCACTGCCTGGCCGGAATTGGTGCGGGTCTTCTTCTTCGGTGGTTTTGCCGGCTCCGCTTCCACCGTTCCGTAAGCCAGAACGCTTCCTACCCAGACGATGGAGTTTGATTCTGGTGAAGGGTTGATGGATGGCTTGCGTAGGTGCTCCAAGTAGACCCCTGGTGGGATGGCCTGCCTGGTGGATCCGATCTTGGAGAGCCCATCGGCTGCCTCGTTGTTGACGCGGGGAATGTGCTGAAATTCACACCCATCGAAGGAGGCGCTGAGCTTCTGGATGTGGAACCAGTAGAGAGCCATGTTTGCATCTCTGGCGTCCCATTCCCCGGACACCTGCTGCACCACCAAGTCTGAATCACCGAAGCACAGGATCCGGTTGACACCGATCTCCTTGGCCAGCTGGAGCCCGTGCGCCAATGCCTCGTATTCGGCCACGTTGTTGGAGGCCTTGAAGTGGATCTGCAACACGTATTCCAGCCTGTCTCCTTTGGGCGACGTTAGCACGATGTCGGCTCCCAAGCCTCCGAGCATCTTCGGCCCGTCGAAGTGCATCCGCCAATGGTCTGAATCCGGAATAGGTGGGAGATACTGGGTCTCGGCCCAGTCGACGAGGAAGTCCGCCAATGCCTGCGACTTGATCGTGAGCCGGGGCTCGTACTGGATGCAGTAGGCGGCAAGCTCGATGGCCCACTTGGCGACTCGGCCGGTGGCGTCCTTGTTGCCGATGATTTCCGAAAGGGGTGCAGTGCACACGACCTTAATCGGGTGCTCCTAGAAGTAGTGCTTGAGCTTCTTGCATGCCAGGTGCACGCCGTAGCACATCTTCTGGTAGTGGGGGTAGTACTGCTTGGAGAGGGAGAGGACCTCGCTGAGGTAGTAGACGGGTCTCTGAACCGGCTGAGCCTTGCCTTCCTCGGGGCTCTCCACCACCAGGACGACGCTGACAACCCGGCTGATGGCTGCTATATAGAGCAACATCGGTTCCTTACTAGCCGGCGTGGCTAGAACCGGTGCTGTGGATAGCATGCGCTTGAGGTCGTGAAACGCGGTGTCGTCTTGTGAAGTCCAGGAGAACTTGTCCGTCTTCTTCATCAGCTGGTACAACGGGAGTGCCTTCTCCCCCAGCCTGCTGACGAAGCGACTGAGGGAAGCCAGGCATCCGGTGAACTTCTAGACTCCAAGAAGGTTCCTGGGCGGCTGCATCCTTTCGATGGCCGCGATCTTCTCCGGAATCGCCTCGATACCTCGCTGTGAAACAAGGAAACCGAGTAGCTAGCCGGACGGTACTCTGAAGACGCACTTCTCCGGGTTCAGCTTCATCCGGTACTGGCGGAGGTTGCCAAATGTTTCTCCCAGGTCCTCGAGGAGGGTGCACTTCTCCTTGGTCTTGATGACCACGTCATCCACGTAAGCGTGCACGTTTCGGCCTATCTGCGAGTGCAAGCATTTCTGCATACATCGCTGATAGGTGGCGCCTGCGTTCTTTAGGCCGAAAGGCATGGTTACATAGTAGAAAGCACCATAAGGGGTGATAAATGATGTCTTAATCTGATCAGCCGGGTTTAGCCGGATCTGATTGTACCCGGAATAACAATCTAGAAAAGACAACAAATCACAGCCGGCCGTGGAATCGATGACTTGATCGATACGGGGCAAGGCGAAGGGGTCTTTCGGGAACGCCTTGTTCAGGCTGGTGTAGTCGATACACATGTGCCAGGTCTTGTTCTTCTTTAGCACCAGGACTGGGTTTGCCAACCAGTCCGGGTGGTACACTTCCATGATGAACCCGACTGCGAGGAGCCGGTGATCTCATCACCGATTATCTTTCTCTTCTCCTCTACGAACCGGCGCAGAGGTTGCTTGACCGGCTTGGCATCCGGACGCACGTGAAGCGAGTGCTCGGCAAACTCCCTCGGCACACCTGGCATGTCCTTGGGGGACCATGTGAAGATGTCCCGATTCTCACGGAGGAAGTCGACGAGCGCACCTTCCTATCTGCTGTCCAAGCCGGCACCAATGGTGACGAACTTAGTCGGGTCGGAGGGGTCGAGCAGGATCCTCTTCGTCTCCTTTGGCGGCTGGAAAGCTCCTTCTCCAGCCGGTTTGCTGCTAGCCGGAATGTCCTGCTGGGCCATGGCCACATTGCGCATGATCATGCGCTTCTCTTCGGCTATGATGAGGGCCTCTGCCAGTTTGGAACCAGCTGAGGCGCACTCCATCGACCGCCTGAAGCAGCCGGCGACGGTGATCACGCCGTGGGGTCCCGGCATCTTCGTCTTGAGGTAGGCGTAGTGGGGGATGGCCATGAACTTGGCGAGGGCGGGGCGCCCAAGGAGAGCATGGTAGGAGCTCGTTAGATTTACCACCTCGAACCAGATTGGTTTGTGGCGAAAGTTCCTCTCGGTCCCGAAGATGACGTCCAGCTAGATTTTCCCTAGCGGGGCGCAGGCTGGTCCCGGCAGTACGCCGTGGAACGTCGTGGTAGTTGGGCGCAGGTCGCTTTCGCGAATGCCCAGCTTCTCCAGCGAGGACTGGTAGAGGAGGTTGAGGTTGCTGCCTCCCTCGATGAGGACGTGCAAGAATCGGCAGGTACGCGTTGGAGACGATGAGAGGGTCGAGCACCATGGCGTAGCCCCCGGGAGTCGGTAGATGCTCAGGCTGATCCGCCCAGCTCCAGGTGATGGGGGTTTCCGACCAGTTCAGGTACTGGGGGACCAGAGAGACGATGGCATTGACCTCCTTGGAGCGTCGCCTGCGGCTGTGCTTGTTGTCCTGCTCCGTCTCAAAGATATGGTAGGCGGCGTGTGGCTGGGGGTAGCCGTTGTTGTTGTTGCCGCCGTTGCCGCCGTTACCATCATTGCCGGCTCCCCTAGCCGGTGGTGGAAGTCCACCGGTGGGGGAGGCGGGGGGCGAGGTAGGTTGACCTAGTCCTTTAGCTAGCGGGTCCAGCTGCAGTTCCGGGTGGTGTGCGTAGCCGGCTTGAAGGGACCGCTATGCCACTTGCACGGGCCGTCGAACATCTGTCATAGGTGAGCCGTGGCTTCCGCCTCCTTGCCTCATTAGCCGGCGCGTCAGGCGCGCCCTCCACAGCATTGACCTGCCGCGCGTGGTAGAGAGGCTTCTACTGTCCGGCCTAGCGGTCCCCATGGAACCGGTTGTCGTTGCCATGGCGCCTAGAGGATTCGGCTTCTCCAGCCGGATTGCTTGGTCGGTCGCGAGCCGGCTCCGTTGGAGTCGGACGGCTGTCCGCATTTACTCGGAGGGGCTTCTTCATGGCGGCAACCGCCGTGGCATACTGGTCCGCAACCGTCATGAGCTCCGCCATGGTTTTCGGCTCGTCGCACAGTAGCCGGTGGCGAAGCATGGTGCCCTCTCGGCAACACTCGATGAAGAAACTGATGGCTTGGCTCTCCAGGATGCCCTCGCAAGTGTTGTGCAGCTCCGTCCACTTGGCGAGGTACTCGTGGTCGCCCTGGACGCATAGGGCTAGGTCGCGCGGGCGCCCTGGACGCTTGTACATGCCACAGAAGTTGCGGACGAACACCTTCTCGAAGTCCGGCCAGGCGTTGATGCTGTTAGCCGCAAGGCTATTGAGCCATGTCATTGCCGACCCGGTTAGCATGAGGGGGACGTAGCGCACGTCTGTGCGCTTGTTCCCGTGGGTGATGCCGACTGCCGTAGCGTAGTCGATCAACCAGCCTTCCGGCTTTATGCTGCTGTCGTACTTGGGGTTGTCCCTGGGCAGGGAGAATTTATCCGGAAACGGCTCGTTCCGGATGCAGGGTCCGAAACAAACCGGACCGGTAGAATCTTCCTCCTCCGTGACGCGCGCTTGAGCGAGGAGCTCGATGCAGTCGCGGGCATCCGGACAATCAAGGTTGGGCGCTCCCACCCAGCCCGATAGTCGGGAACCGGCTGGTTTGGGCACTCCGGCTGGCGGAGGGGAAGGTGATGCGTTGCTGTTCACCGTCTGCTCCTGGCGCGGCTGGCCCCTGTTGCCAGAGCTGCGACACCTACTGCGGGCCCTGGGCCGCTGAGGGGAGGACGCCTGCTGGGTGTCGCGCGGCGCGCCCCTGCTGTTGGCAGTTAGCCTGCTCCCCCTAGAGGAGCTAAGTTCTTCCTGCATCTGCCGGTTGGCACCGGCCTGCTCGTCCGCGACGCGGAGGAGCTCCTGCACGCGAGCGTGCTGGCGGGCTCGCTCCTCGCCCTCCAGGCTGGGTAGTTCCTCTGCCGCGGCTCGTGCCACGCGCAAGTTCTTGATGGGCGTGCCGTAGGTGGGCCGTGTGAGGGCAGGCGCGGGATCCGGTTCCCCGTCCTTTTCCATCCTGCCGCCCCGACGCCGTACCTGGCCGGGCCGGCTCGGCTCCGCGTTAGCCGGAGTGGGGCCGTGCGCGCGGTCGTACTCGCGCCGAGTGATCTTGAGCTGCTTGCGGGCTGCCGCTAGCTCCATGGCCTCATGGAGGAGGATCTGTCTCTCCATGCTGAAGTTGGCCTCCGCCTCCTCCGGGTTATCCCCGAGGTTAACCGGCGGCAGGAGCCGATCAATGGCATCCTCCACCGGGTTCCGGGGCAGCGGGGGAGCGGAAGTTCCGACCTCGTCCGTGCCTCGCTCCCGCGGCTGGCGGGGATGGGAGCTGCAACCGGCCATCATGACCTCCACGCCGCGGGACGCGGCGGAGGCGCTACCGCCTGAGCGCGGTAGCTCCGTGACAGAGACGATTTCCCTAGGGAAACGCTCAGGGACGATGGCGACGTAAACGGGGAGATCGCCGAATAGCAGGACGGTGCCGTTCGACGGGAAGGAGGTTCCGGCGAAGCAGGAGGCGTTGTCGATGACGCAGTCGAACTTGCCGAGCGTGAGCACCAGCCTGGAGGCCACGCGTTCACCGGCTGAAGTGCGGGGGCCCGTGCGGAACGTGACTCCGGTCGAAGCCATCTTGCCCCACGGTGGGCGCCAACTGTCGTTTTATTGGGAACGGCAGTACCTGAGGATGTTAGATAGAGGTGTGGGGACTAGCAGGGAAGTTATCAACGGCGTCCGCAGGCCAGATTGGATACAAGCAAGCGTAGCGGGATGCAAGAAGTACCCAGGTTCGGGGCCCTCGTGGTGAGGTAAAGCCCCTACTCCTGCCGGATCTAACTATGTGGAATACGCGAACTACAAGTGCTCCTCGAGCTATATGCGCTAGCTACTGCCTTAAATGCTGTCTGACCAACCCTTTTCTACTGAGGCCTTGCCTCTCCTTATATAGGCAGAGAGGCAAAGGTCTCACTGGCTAGTCCGACTGGCGGGCCCCACAGGCGGGTCCCAACCGACTAGTCATCTACAGTGTCCAGTATGGTATGTCTTACCGTAGTACGAGCGGTATGGCTGTGGTAGGCACAGTGGACGCCGTGCGAGCCTGTCGTCAGCACAGGCCACTGTTCCTGCGTCATCCACGCAAAGTCTTCGGTATGGCCGGGTGGTTGCCAGTCTTGTCACCGTACAGGGCGTAACGAGCACTGATACGCACGTCGTCCTGTCTCACTGATTGGATCCGGCTACGTCACCATGCCCGGCTGCCTCTTGCTGATCCGGCTACCGGGTGGTAGCCGACCTGTCCTGCCCTGTCCGGCTGCATCTAGTCAGCCGGACGCGATCCGACTGTCTTGTTTCTTATTCGGTTGGGGTACCCGAGGATCATCCCCCTGCCACAGGGTTATCCCTGATAGATGTAACGAATCTTGTGGTGAAAGTGTACCACCTCTACAGAGTGTCAAACTATTCGAATAGCCGCGTCCGCGGTTATGGACAGTTGGAATGGCCATACTGTTTCGTTGTCAGATGTTTTCAAAATAACTTATGAAGTGAATGATGAATCTTGACTTGACCACAACAGGGTTGTGTTTATGACACTAGCTTCCCAACTTAAGTGATTCTAGAACTTTATTTTATCTTTCTTTGCTTCTGAACTCAGCTTAGGTTTCGAACTTAACTTTATAGTTAAAATTAGAGTTAGCACTTTAACTTAAAACTATACTACTTGTTAGAGGTAGTTTGCGAGTACTTAAAGAGTACTCATGGCTTTTGTCCATGGCTATTCTCATGGCTAGACTATGAAGGAGACTCCCAAGATGAGGGCCAACAGGACGGCTATGATAAATAGGATTATCTGCCTTCGTCAGCATTGCATGTGCCCTTGAAGATGGACCCCACCGCTACGCTCATCTTTTATTTCCGCTGCTTGTTGTATTAAGACTGGACCATGAGATCCTTATTTGTGTAAGACCTTATGTACGGTTTTGTAAGATCTCACCATAATAAGGCAAGATCCCTGTGATTGCAGTGTTAGTCCCTGGATCGAAATGCTAGCACCCACAGTTTGAGATGAAGTACACAGAAACAAATGTCATTATTACATCGCATCTCCAGGAATATAATGGTTCTTACAACTCACTTAGACCAAGGCTAAGACACAAGTTCACATTACATAGCATTATAATAATAGAGTCTTTAGTCTTCATGTGCCACAAGCAAGCATGTCGAGTGTAGACCCGCAACCCTACTCATCATCAGAGTATCCTACAACATAATAAGTTACAGCCACAAGGGTCAATACATTTGGAATTGTATTGGCAAGTGATACCATAGATACTTAGTATAATCCAACAACTACATGAATATATGGCTAAGTGGGGTTATGGCTGGATTTGCAAAAAGCTAGTTTAACTTATATTTTTTGAAGAGTAAGTTTTCTCAATCAAACACTAAGGTACCAATGATAGACATCACTGAACCTCTACCCATGTTCACCCACAAGTTTTAACTTAGAGAAATTTGGATGAGGAGATTATTGAACTACTTCACTGTCTTGAGGCTCAGAAATTGTCCATAACCGGGGACACGGCTAAGTACTTAGTTTTACCCTCTCGAGAGGTGGTGCACTTTCCCCACAAGACTCGACATGCATCGAGACAAGACTTTTCAGCAGCAATCCCTCAGACCACCATGGACGCGTTCCATGCTACCACATCTACCACCTTCTGTCTGTCTGGCTGAGTTCTTGCAACTTAGTTGGTCAAGGCAGAGCGCATATGCCATGTGGCTGCACTGGAAGCTTCATGACAAGAATGTCTCCAATCTCTTTGTTCCTGGGTGGCCATCCACAAGTGCGATACACCAGCTGACCATAGACATGCCCCTGAGTAACCACTCAACATAATCCAAGCAAGTCCCATTCCACCCAGGTGTTTCATTAATATTAGTTGTTTTCTTAGTCAACAAAATAATATCTTTCCATACTATCTTATATGTGTATTCCACCCACGAATTCTAATAGCATGGCTAAGAACTCTATCATACGAAGTCTTTCAACTAGGAGATACTACCAAGATATAATCTATAGGATAGCATAACATAGTATAGTGACCAATAGATAATTCTACCATGCTAAGATCTACCAAAATAACACTAGTGCAATAGTGAAAATAATAGGACATGAGATGAAATATCACTTGCCTTGGTAGCTAGGGGAATAGGTACAATCCTCACAGCAACAAACTTCACAATCCACACAATCTACACAAGATCAATACAACAACAATAATTCAATCAATAAAACATTACAAAAAACATGAATGCATGCAAAATGCAATGATATGATCACAACTCTATAATTTACAGAGTCTACAGTACAGAGGGTAAATTACCTCATCTAAATGCATAAGAAATACCCCAAAACAATTTATAGAACAATTTTTATGAGCAAAATACTCCTAAAAAGGTTCTGCCTCTAATTCTAACTTTTGAGAGGCAAAAGTGTGAAACAAGGCTTCTATAATAAAGTTCTTATTTTTCTGAATCCATAGACACCAAATTTGCATTTTTCTGAATTGTGGAACAAAAGTTATGGATTTTCTAAGTTTAATACAAAATTTGTCTAATTTCTATTTAAACAGAAAATCCTGGGCGACGTGGCGCAACCTGATTGGCCCGTACCGGTTCGGTCAGATCGACCGCTGTGGGCCGTCAGATTTTAAGTGGCAAATGGACGGATCGGATTAGTCCGTACCGCTTCGGTTGTTGATCTAATCTTAGCCGCTAAAACCTGATCGAATGGTGCTCAGCGCGCTTCCACGAACTGGCGGCGCTGGTCCTCTATTCAAGGCGGCGGATCGTCGGACGGCGGTGTTCTGGCGGTTATAAAGGGGCAGGGGGTCCGTGGACTCTCACTAGAGGTGGAGGCGGTCGTGGCGGTCTCGATGGAGGTCACAGTGGAGGGAGGGGTGCTCTGCCTCGATCCCGATTCCTTGCCGGAGCTCTGTCGACGGCGGAGCTAGTGTCCCCGCGTCGGTGACGATGATCTGGGGCTCGAACAGGCAAGGAGAGGGGTCAGTGAGGTGCGCCCGGGTCAGCACGGTCTAGTAGAGACTAAAAAGGGGCGGCGAAAACCCTAACCTTACCGGAAAACTCGACGGACGGCGGTGGCAGAGGGAGTTCGTCGGCGATGACCGTGTTGTCGACCTGGAGCAAGAAAAGGCACGCGGCCAGGGTTAAAAGGTGCGCTAGGATACAACAAGGGTGATAGGGCAGAGAGGAGGGCGCAAGGTGGTCGGAGCTCACCGGAATCGTCGCCAGAGTTGTGTCGGACAGCGGCGGTTCGAGCTTGTAATTGGGGAGCCTGGGGGCTCTCCGGGGGTAGTGGCTGAGGGGAAATGGAAGAGGAGTGAGAGGGGATTAATAAGGAGTGATCACGGTGGAGGATTAATGCGAGAAATGCTCGAATTCAACCGGACTTGGTAACGGCAGAGGAGGGGAGGGGGCGTCGGCCGTTCGCGTGGAAGATGATGAGGTGGCGACGACGTGGCGTGGGGCCCAGAAGTCAGCGGGTGGGGGTGAGGGAGGCCGGGTGGGCTGCTGGGCCGGATTGGGCCAAAGGCCAAAAGCTGCTGTTGCTGTTTGAAAAATCTTTCCCTCCTTTTCTTTTTCTTTTTGAATTTCTTTTCTATTTTTCTTTGAATTTAGCAAAAGCACTCCAAAAAGTCTCAAAATTTCACCAAATTTTTGGAGGATGAATCTAATGCAATGTAGTACATGCCATGATGATATGAATGCTATGATGAAAATTTTTAAAGAAAATTTTGGGATGTTACAAATCTAACCCCCTTAAGATGAATCTCGCCCTCGAGATTCGGGTTGGCTAGCAAACAGGTGAGCGTGATCTCTCCGAAGCTCATCCTCTCGCTCCCATGTTGCTTCTGATTCAGTGTGATGGTTCCACTGCACTTTGCAGAATTTGATTGTCTTAGTACGAGTAATTATTTCTGTTGTCTCCAGAATCTTAATAGGTTTCTCTTCATAAGTGAGATCATTCTCTAGCTCAACTTCCTCTAATGGAATAGTGTCTTTCAACGAAGTTTCTTCCATCTCTGGGTGACACTTTTTCAGCTGACTGACATGAAAAACATTATGAACTGCTGACAAGGATTCTGGTAATTCTATCTCATATTCCACTTCTCCTTTGCGGCTCAAAATCTTGAAAGGTCCTACATAGCGTGGTGCTAATTTTCCTTTGATTCCAAATCTTTTCACACCACAAAGTGGTGATACCCTGAGATAAGCTCTATCACCAACCTCATAGGTAACCTCTCTACGTTTTGGATCAGCATAGCTCTTCTGCCGAGATTGGGCTACCTTTAGCCTATCCCTTACCATCTTGACTTTTTCTTCAGCCTCCTTAGTTAGGTCTGGCCCGAACAAATTTCTTTCTCCTACTCCATTCCACAACAATGGTGTAGTACACTTCCTTCCATAAAGAAATTCAAACGGAGCCATTTCTATGCTTGATTGATAGCTGTTATTGTAGGAAAACTGTGCGTACGGTAGACTTTCATCCTAACTGGATCCATAGTCTAACGCACATGCTCTCAGCATATCCTTTAATATTTGATTGGTCCTTTCTGTCTGCCCATCTGTTTGCGGATGAAATGCAGTGCTGAATTCTAACCGAGTTCCCAGTGACTCGTGAAGTTGTCGCTAAAAGTGTGAAGTGAATTGAGTTCCTCTATCGGACACGATACTTTTAGGTACTCCATGAAAACATACAATTCTATTCATGTATATCTTGGCTAACTTTGCACTTGTGTAAGTGGTCTTCACTGGTATGAAATGGGCCACTTTTGTCAAGCGGTCAACGATAACCCATATAGAATCGTATCCAGATTTAGTCCTGGGCAGTCTGGGTGATAAAGTTCATACCAATTTTATCCCATTTTCAATCAGGTATTGGTAGTGGTTGTAATAATCCTGCTGGTTTCTGATGTTCTGCCTTTACACGACTACACACGTCGCACAAGGCAATGTGCTTTATTATGTCCTTCTTTAAATTATTCCACCAAAACCTCTCCTTCACATCCATATACGTCTTAGTATTCCCAGGATGAATTGAATTTGGTGAGTTGTGCGCTTCTTGTAAGATCAACTTCTTAAGTTCAAGATCCTGCAGAACACAGATACGTTTTTCGTACCATAAGATTCCTTGATCATCGACATGGAATCCTTTTGCCTTGCCTTCAATAACTTTACTTTTGATTTCTTCTATTTCTTTGTCCGACTTTTGGGCTTCTTGAATTCTGTCCATTAGTGTGGGTTGCACTTCCAAGGATGCAAGGTACCCTTCAGGCACAATTTCGAGTCTCAGCTCTCTAAATTGGGCACACAATTCCTCCAGCAGATCTCCTTTGTTGAGGCCATTTACATAAGCCTTGGGGCTTAATGCATCGGCTACAACGTTTGCCTTTCCAGGGTGGTATTGCAAACTTAAGTCGTAATCTTTGATAAGTTCTAGCCATCTTCTTTGTCTCATGTTGAGTTCTTTTTGTGTGAAAATGTATTTCAGACTCTTGTGATCAGTGAACATTTCACAACGTTTTCCCATAAGATAGTGCCTCCATGTTTTTAAGGCATGTACAACAGATGCGAACTCTAGATCATGAGTAGGATAGTTCACTTCATGATTTTTGAGTTGCCTTGATGCATAAGCTACAACTCTACCTTCCTGCATCAGTACACCTCCTAATCCTTGGTGAGATGCATCACAATATACTTGAAAGTCTTTCTCAAGGTCCGGCAGACATAACACCGGTGCTGACACAAGTCTCTTTTTCAATTCCTAAAAGCTGGTTTCGCAAGCTTCTATCCAATTAAACTTCTTCTCCTTCTTTAGCAGATCAGTCATGGGCTTTGCTATCTTAGAGAAGTTTTCAATGAACCTCCGATAGTACCCTGCTAGGCCAAGGAAACTACGGATTTCTTTAACCGATTTAGGAGGTTCCCATTCTATCATAGCTGCCACTTTTTCTGGATCAATAGCTATACCATTTCCAGATACTATGTGCCCAAGAAAACCCACTTCATTCAGCCAAAATTCACATTTGCTGAACTTGGCATAAAGTTTGTGTTCTCTGAGTTTCTCTAGAATCAGGCGTAGATGTTCTTCATGTTCTTTGCTGCTCTTGGAATATACCAATATATCATCGATGAATACCACTACGAACTTGTCGAGGAATTCCATGAATACCTTATTCATCATGTTCATGAAGTAGGCTGGTGCATTAGTCAATCCAAACAACATCACTGTATATATTCATACAACCCATATCTAGTGGTGAATGCGGTCTTGGGTATATCATGTTCTCTAATCTTTAGTTGGAAGTATCCTGATCAAAGATCAATTTTTGAGAACACACATGCTCCCTCTAGCTGATCGAAGAGATCATTTATTCTAGGCAGGGGATATTTATTCTTTATGGTCACTTCATTAAGTGAACGATAATCTATGCATAGTCTTTGACTTCGGTCCTTCTTCTCAACAAACAAGACTGGTGCTCCCCAAGACGACGAACTTGGTTGGATAAATCCCTTTTTCAACTGTTCTCCCAGCTGTTTCTTGAGTTCTTTTAACTCGTCCACCGACATTTTATAAGGTCTCTTTACTATAGGCCCCATTCCTGGCAGTAGGTCTATCAGAAACTCCACATCCCTATCTGGTGGCATGCCAGGTAATTCTTCGGGGAACACATCTGGGTACTCCTTCACTATTGGCACACTGTCTAGGCTAACCCCCTTAAGAGAATTAACCTTGCTCCCCTTGGGTTCAAAGTTAGACTTGAACCTGATCCTTTTCTTTTCTGGGGTGGTGAGCATAACAGTTCGCTTGGCACAATCAATCACCCCTTCGTAACGGGTCAACCAGTCCATCCCTAATATTACATCCAATCCTTGGGATTCTAGGATTATTAAACTAACCGGAAACTTGTTCCTTCCAATTCCTAGGATTATCTGTCGGCATCCAGAATTTACTATCATTTCTCAACCCGGGGAGCTTACTTTAATGGGACATCCAATGGTTTATGTGGAGAGTTCGTTTTTGATTACAAATGCTCTTGAAATGAATGAATGCGATGCGCTAGTATCGAAAAGGATAAGTGCAGTAAAGGAATTAATCTTGAACTCACCAATCACGGCATCAGATCCTTCTTGAATTTCCTCCACATTGATTTGATTCACATGACCCTTTTGAAATGGGTTTGGCTTAGCCCCATCAGTATTCTTCTCTTGGCATTCATTAGCATAGTGCCCTATCTTCTTGCACTTGAAGCACTCTACCTGACTGATGTCTTTCTTTGCTGGTTGACTGTGACGATTCTGACCATTTTGGTTCCCATGGCCATGACCATTGTGGTTGTTCTTGAATCCACTTTTGTTATGTCCATGATGATTGTTTCCATCATGGTGGTGGTTGTTGTTACGAAGGTTATTATGATTCCCATTCTTGTGGAATCCTGAACTCCCACTTCCTTCACCATGAGAGCGCTTGTGAGGAGATCCTGATCCAAACTTATCAAAATGGTGCTTCCTCTTTCTACCCTCCACTTGTTTCATTTTATTTTCCAGGATGGTAGCTTTATCACACAAGGATTGATAAGTTGGAACATATGCAACTGATAATTGCATAGAAATTTCATCATTTATCCCATCTAGGAACTTCTCCTTTCTCTTTGCATCAGTGTCAACATCATCGGGTGCATAACGTGAAAAATTATTGAACTCTTCGATGTATTCAGAAATACTATGGTGGCGTTGCTTGAGGTTATGAAACTCCTTTTTCTTCAACCCCATTATTCCAGAAGAGATGTGAGTGGTGCGAAATCCATCTTCAAACATTGCCCAAGTTACTTCCTCAATAGGGTGAGTAACTTGGAAATTGTCCCACCAAGTAGCTGCATGACCTTCCAATAAGTGTGCTGCAAATCTGACCTTTTCTACATCTGTGCATCCAACCGTGACTAGGTCCTTATTCACAGAGCGTAGCCAATCATTTGCTACCATGGGGTCAGTGGTACCCGAGAACTTAGCAGGTCTCAGCCTTAGAAATCTGGTCAGCATATCCATAGGTGGTGGATTGTTCTGGTTGTTGTTATAGTTATTATTGTTGTTCTAATTCTGGTTTTCCATGAATTGAGTCATCATTTGCATCAATTGAGTCTGTGCGGCTATCATTTGCTGCATCCCATTGCCATTGTCATCCTTGTTGTTGCGTTGGGGTGGCATCTGTGGGTTTAATAAGGGTAAGTAATGATAGATAACCCAAATAAAAACAACAATCAGACAAACAAGCACATGCAAGATCAACATCAACAATGATAGAGTTTGCGAAAATAAACATACTAGCATAGTCACCCACAAGTCGGTATGACCTATGCACACAATAATAGAACGATGGGTAGATGGAACAGTATCACTACTCCATGTTGACTTCCTCCTCCACTAGAGCAAGTCCTGCTGCTGTGAACCCTGCCTTGTATTCCTCCAAGCTTGTAGTCAGAGCATCGATCTTTGTCTGTAACTCTCTCTTCTATGTGCGTAGCCTCTCTATCACTTCATGATCTGCTTCTAGCTCAATGTCCTCAAACTCTAATTCGGTCTCCAAGTCTCTAATCTTCTTGTTCTTCTCCTGAACTCTCTTCTCTTGGCTCTTGAATTTCTTCTCTTGGTCTTCAAACTTCTTCTCCATTTCCTTGATTCGATTTTTCCTGTTCCAGGAAGGCCTTGTCCTTCTCCTTAAGTTGGACTCATATTTCATCGTTACTAAGCATCACATTAGTCCTATCAGTATCAAGGTGTCTAATAAGGCTCTCTAAGTCCTGGAGGTAGTGACGCACGTGCTTGATAGACTCCTTAGCAGCCTCGTCCAACACAATAGGCTCTCCATCCTCGTCGCGCCTTCCAAAGAAATGGAAGTAGTGGCTCCTGATCTCAGAAGAGTGACGTCCACATAGGCGTCCCAACAGCTCCTGCATAGCGACGTCGAGGCCTCTCTCCATGTCATCATGGAGAATCTTGAAGGCAATCTCCCTAGTTTGGGGCTCTGTCTCACGTCCTCGCTAGGTAACACTGAATCCCCATAAGTCCTTCCTCTGAAACTTCCTCAGCTGAAGGCCCTGAATGGTAGGGATTGGAAGAGAGAGCACTTGGACTAGCTCCAACATACGAGTCCCAAAGCGAGTCCCCTTGAAATCCTCGGCCGTGCTGTAGACAAAATTTGGCATCTTTTGCATAGTATGGAGAAAATTAGTAATACCCAATAGAGAAAGAAAATACAAGACACAAAAGAAAAACAACCAACAAAACATTCCAAGTAGCAATACATTATTCAACTCAAGCTAAAACGTGATAAAACGCCAAGGTGGTGGTCCAATTAATAGCTCATTCCTTCTTAACCAAGGTGGCAATCTGGGCATCCTTGGAAGCAATCTGCTTGTCTTGGTCACATAGCTCCAAAGCTAGGCCTATGATATCCTTACTTAGGCGTTTCACAGTGGCCTTTGAGTCTTGGACAAGACGCTTCTCCTCCTTGAGATCCTCCGGAGTATTGAGCATTCTATACTTGAGTCTCTCCCCAAGTTCCTCAATAGCTTTCCATGCAGCATCCCTTGCAGAGTCAAAGAATGACGGGTGCATTTCAGAGTTGGTGAACATGCAGAATCCCGTACTCTTGGAATCATCTTCCTTGTCCTTGAACAAATGGAGTTGCACCCACCAATACTCTTGTCCTTCGTCTATCACAGGAAATCCCTTGTACACGGCTTCACCATTCATCCCCAAGCCGAGCATGAGGTTCTTGAGTACATTGGGAAATTCTGCCTCACACTCCAGGGTCATAGTCATCAGTGGTCCCTTCTTGACAGATTCATTGATGGTGGACATCTACAAAAATAGATGAGAAGGATGATTAGGGAAAGCTTTACGAGATGAATAGACAAGTGTAAGGTTGGAATATAGAGTTATTTTTCCTAAGGGTTTTCCTTGGTCTAATCCATTCTAGGGTCACGAACCTACAGGCAACAGAGTTCTCTGATACCATCTGTAAGATCTCACCATAATAAGGCAAGATCCCTGTAATTGCAGTGCTAGTCCCTGGATCGAAATGCTAGCACCCACAGTTTGAGATGAAGTACACAGAAACAAAGGTCATTATTACATCGCATCTCCAGGAATATAATGGTTCTTACAACTCACTTAGCCCAAGGCTAAGACACAAGTTCACATTACCTAACATTATAATAATAGAGTCTTTAGTCTTCATGTGCCACAGGCAAGCATGTCGAGTATAGACCCGCAACCCTACTCATCATCAGAGTATCCTGCAACATAATAAGTTACAGCCACAAGGGTCAATACATTTGGAATTGTATTGGCAAGTGATACCATAGATACTTAGTATAATCCAACAACTACATGAATATATGGCTAAGTGGGGTTATGGCTGGCTTTGCAAAAAGCTAGTTTAACTTATATTTTTTGAAGAGTAAGTTTTCTCAATCAAACACTAAGGTACCAATGATAGACATCACTGAACCTCTACCCATGTTCACCCACAAGTTTTAACTTAGAGAAATTTGGATGAGGAGATTATTGAACTACTTCACTGTCTTGAGGCTCAGAAATTGTCCATAACCGGGGACACGGCTAAGTACTTAATTTTACCCTCTCGAGAGGTGGTGCACTTTCCCCACAAGACTCGACATGCATCGAGACAAGACTTTTCAGAAGCAGTCCCACATACCACCACGGACGCGTTCCATTCCACCCAGGTGTTTCATTAATATTAGTTGTTTTCTTAGTCAACAAAATAATATCTTTCCATACTATCTTATATGTGTATTCCACCCACGAATTCTAATAGCATGGCTAAGCACTGTATCATACGAAGTCTTTCAACTAGGAGATACTACCAAGGTATAATCTATAGGATAGCATAGCATAGTATAGTGACCAATAGATAATTCTACCATGCTAAGATCTACCAAAATAACACTAGTGCAATAGTGAAAATAATAGGACATGAGATGAAATATCACTTGCCTTGGTATCTAGGGGAATAGGTACAATCCTCACAGCAACAAACTTCACAATCCACACAATCTACACAAGATCAATACAACAACAATAATTCAATCAATTAAACATTACAAAAAACATGAATGCATGCAAAATGCAATGATATGACCACAACTCTATAATTTACAGAGTCTACAGTACAGAGGGTAAATTACCTCATCTAAATGCATAAGAAATACCCCAAAACAATTTATAGAACAATTTTTATGAGCAAAATACTCCTAAAAAGGTTCTGCCTATAATTCTAATTTTTCAGAGGAAAAAGTGTGAAACAAGGCGTCTATAATAAAGGTATTATTTTTATGAATCCATAGACACCAAATTTGCATTTTTCTGAATTGTGGAACAAAAGTTATGGATTTTCTAAGTTTAATACAAAATCTGTCTAATTTCTATTTAAACAGAAAAACCTGGGCGACGTGGCGCAACCTGATTGGCCCGTACCGGTTCGGTCGGATCGACCACCGTGGGCCATCAGATTTTAAGTGGCAAATGGACGGATCGGATTAGTCCGTACCGCTTCGGTTGTCGATCTAATCTTAGCCGCGAAAACCTGATCGAACGGTGCTCAGCGCGCAGCCACGAACTGGCGGCGCTGGTCCTCTGTGCGCGGCGGAAGATCATCGGACGGTGGTGTTCTGGCGGTTATAAAGGGGCAGGGGGTCCGTGGACTCTCACCAGAGGTCGAGGCAGTCGTGGCGGTCTCGATGGAGGTCACGGTGGAGGGAGGGGTGCTCTGCCTCGATCCCGATTCCTCGCCGGAGCTCTGTCGACAGCAGAGCTCGTGTCCCCGCGTCAGTGACGATGATCTGGGGCTCGAACAGGCAAGGAGAGGGGTCAGTGAGGTGCGCCCAGGTCAGCACGGTCTAGTAGAGACTAAAAAGGGGCGGCGAAAACACTAACCTTATCGAAAAACTTGACGGACGGCGGCGGCAGAGGGAGTTCGTCGGCGATGACCATGTCGTCGACCTGGAGCAAGAAAAGGCACGCGGCCAGGGTTAAAAGGTGTGCCAGGATAAGACAAGGGTGATAGGGCAGAGAGGAGGGCGCAAGGTGGTCGGAGCTCACCGGAATCGTCGCCGGAGTTGCGTCAGACAGCGGCGGTTCGAGCTTGTAATTGGGGAGCCTGGGGGCTCTCCGGGGGTAGTGGCTGAGGGGAAACGGAAGAGGGGTGAGAGGGGATTAATAAGGAGTGATTGCCGCGGAGGATTAATGCGAGAAACGCTCGAATTCAATCGGACATGGTAACGGCAGAGGAGGGGAGGGGCGTCGGCCGTTCGAGTGGAAGATGATGAGTTGGCGACGACGTGGCGTGGGGCCCAGAAGTTAGCGGGTGGGGGTGAGTTGAGGAGGTGTGGGAAAAGACAGAGAGGGGGAGAGGGAGGCCAGGTGGGCTGCTGGGCCGGATTGGGCCAAAGGCCAAAAGCTGCTGCTGCTATTTGAAAAATCTTTCCCACCTTTTCTTTTTCTTTTTGAATTTCTTTTCTATTTTTCTTTGAATTTATCAAAAGCACTCCAAAAAGTCTCAAAATTTCACCAAATTTTTGGAGGATGAATCTAATGCAATGTAGTACATGCCATGATGATATGAATGCTATGATGAAGATTTTTAAAGAAAATTTTGGGATGGTACAGGTTTGTAATGGATGATGTACTGGGATATCCAATCTGTAATGTCTCGAAAAAATGGTAATCCTGGGATTGCGATGAATGACATAATAGGCATCTAGGATTAAAAATCCGGGTGTTGACAAGTTGGTATCAGACCCATCCTGACCATAGGAGACCCTAGTTAGAATGGATGTCCGAACAAAAACTTAGTTTCAAAACCAAAGTGAGTATTTATGAAAAACTATCTCCTCTCTTTATCCTTGTGAATTCATTCTTTCTCAAAAATTCATGTTCCTAAAAATTCTTACAATTACTACTGACAATTTGACACACTTGATCACTTCACAAATTTCCTCATCCTTAATTCTTGTAGATGGAGACTCAGTTCAGCAAGTTCTACTAGTTGGGAAACGGAGGTCAACTGATCTTCGAGAGGGATCTGGATTCACTATCGGAGTTACTGGGACGCCCACATCCGGAGTTTCTTGGAGCTCAACTTCCAGGACCCCCAGGAGGAGATTTACAATGGCTAGTCACCGCTGATCTTAAAGGAAGCATCGAAACACCAACATCCGTGAGAATCCAGTTCTCCGTGAGAGAGAACAACTGGCTAGATGAATTAGCTAGGGCAATGCATGAAGCTCTCGTGTGTCTATGTGCCCTCAGCGTCAACCAAATCCAAGGAACCCGTTTTGCTCACTATGCAAGACGTGACTTCATGGGAATGCCAATGAAGATGTCAAGTCACCCAGAGTTGAGGCGTCAAGTGGAGAATCTTGACTTCTTGCTGCATGACAGACAACAGGAACTAGACAATGCTAGAGAGTTAGCCAACCAGAACCGTGCCATTGCCGACCAGAAGGCCCAGACTTTCACACTGCTCGTCCAGGATCGCCAGTCTCTTTGCCGCCAGCGTGCAAGGAAGGATCGCACCATCGCCCATCTTCGCAAGAAGGTGGCCGACCTCGAGAAGACCGTCAAGGAGCAGGAAGCTCAGCTTGCAGCAAAGGAGGAAGAAGAGGAGGGTGAAGACATCCAGGGGGACATGGATTCTTACCTCAGCAATGATGATGACTTTCTGGAGGAGGATGCTGTGGATTTCTACACTGACGATGAGGACTCCGACTTCATCGACGATGAGTAGATGCACTAGAGCACTATCATAGCATGAGATGTATTGGTCCCACTGTATCGTAGCCTACAGAATGGTTCTTCAAACCATCTGTTTTCCTTTGTTGTTGTGGTGTGTGTTTGTATCATGTGCCTGTTTGCATGAATGAAATGGAGTTAGTTGCAAAACCTGAGTCAAACTCAAAGTTTTAGCTTGAAACCAAAACCATGAACCTTAGAACTTTCCCTCTTACCCCTGTATCTATCTCAATCTTCAGATGACTCGTGGAAACCAAGGAGGGAGCAGCTCGTCGCAAGACCCAATGCTGCAGATCTTGCAGAATCTCATCGCAGAGAGAGAAGCAAGCAGGGCAGAGCGCCAAGCCAACTTAGCAACATTGCAGCAGATCGCCCAGATGCCTCTCAACAACCAAGGACATGGAAACCAGGATCACCATGGATCCAAACTCAAAAACTTTCAGAATACCAATCCCCCAATCTTTAACCAAGCTGAAAATCCACTAGATGCTGATGACTGGTTGCAGACCATGGAAAACAACTTAGAAGTTGTAGGAGTTGATGAGAACGAGAAAGTTCTCTTTGCCACCCACTATCTGGCGGGAGATGCAAGAGCTTGGTGGACTAGTATCCGTAACATGAACCATGGTCAAGTGATGACATGGGAAGCATTCAAAGTCAAGTTCAACCGCGCCCACATGCCGCAGGGTCTAGTCAACAGAATGAGGGATGAGTTCTGCGACTTAAAGCAAGGCAGAATGACTGTGGTGGAGTACCGTGACAGATTCCTGTCGCTTCCCAGATATGCACCTGACGAGATCTACACGGAGGCCAAGAAGAAGGAGAGATTCTTGAACAGACTACATGATGAGATGCAGACTGTCCTCGTCAACATCCGCTTCGAGGATCTCGAAGAGCTAGTCGACTCTGCCATTCAGATGGAAGGGAAGATTAACCAGGAAAACGACAACCGCAAGCGTCGTATGATGCAGCAATCAGGATCCAACAGTCACCAGAAGTACCGTCCCAACCCCTCACCAGGATATGCACCAAGGAACAATCGAACCCCAATGTCTCGCCCAAGCTACCCCAACCGTAGCGGAAGCAATGTGAAGTCCGGAGGCAACAATCACAACTCTGGCAATGCCAACAACTTCAACCATGCACCCCCCAAGAGCAACAAAAACAACAACAACAACACTACACCCAGAACTGGCAGCAATGTTGTGCCTGTCGCAGCAAAAGACAAGTCCCAGATCACTTGTTTCGAGTGTGGAGTGAAGGTTCACTATTCCAATGAGTGTCCCAAGAAGACTGCAGCCACTGCCAATGTGAATGCCCCAGCTCAACAACAGCGTCGTGTTCAAGAAGGAAGCAGGTTTGCCCCAGGGAACCCTCACAATCGCAACGGTCGTCTCTTCCACATGAACGCCGAAGAAGCCCAAGAAGCGCCAGATGTAGCACTGGGTATGTTTTCTGTCAACTCAGTTTTAGCAAGAGTATTGTTTGATTCGGGAGCATCGCATTCATTTGTCACCGAAGAATTTGCATGCACTAGTAAGATTCACCCAACCAACCTGAAGCATGTCATGATAGTTCAAATCCCCAGTTCAACAACCAAAGCTAGGAAAATTTGCAAAGTTGTGCCTATCAGAATACATGGGATAGATTTTTATGCCAGCCTAATTGTACTTGGATCCAAAGGATTGGAAGTAGTACTAGGTATGGACTGGATGTCAAGGCATAAAGGACTGATAGACTGTGCTAAGAAAGCCATCACCATGACCAGTAGCTCTGGAGTCACAATAGAGCATATATCTGAAACCTTACCTCATCAATTCAAGTGCAACAAGAGTCTAGACCTACCTACCATAGACCAAGTCAGAGTAGTCTGTGAATACCCTGACGTATTCCCAGATGAATTGCCAGGTATGCCCCCGGATAGGGATATTGAGTTCATTATAGAACTAATCCCTGAAACCGGACCCATAGCCCAGAGACCCTATAGCATGAACCCCTCAGAATTATTGGAACTGAAGAAGCAGTTGGATGCCATGTTAGAAAAAGGCTTGATTCAACAAAGCGCATCGCCATGGAGATCACTAGTGTTATTCATCGACAAGAAAGATGGAGATAATCGTTTGTGCACAGATTACAGAAAGTTGAATGACGTCACCATCAAGAACAAGTACCCCTTGCCAAAGATAGAGGATCTATTTGATCAGTTGACTGGTGCCCAGGTATTCTCAAAGATTGATCTTAGGACTGGTTATCACCAACTTAAGATTCGTGCAACGGATATTCCGAAGACCGCCTTTACTACTCGCTATGGTTTATTTGAGTATACGGTTATGTCATTTGGATTAACCAATGCCCCTACTTGTTTCATGAATCTCATGAATAAGATCTTTATGAATTTCCAAGATAAGTTTGTAGTTGTGTTTATCGACGACATCCTTATCTACTCCAAGTCAGAAGAAGAACATGAGCAACATCTGAGAATCATCCTAGAAACCCTGAGAGAGCATCGGTTATATGCCATGTTTAGGAAGTGTGAGTTTTGGCTGAAAGAAGTAGGATTACTAGGACATATTGTGTGTGCCAGAGGAGTCTCTGTTGATCCCGCCAAGATCAAAGATGTCAAAGAATGGGAAGCCCCAACCACCCAAACCCAAGTCCGTGCATTTCTCGGATTAGCGGGATACTACCGCAAGTTCATAGAAGGATTCTCGAGCATCGCCAGACCCATGACCAAATTGTTGAAGAAGGACAAGAAGTTTGAATGGACCGACAAATGTGAAGCTAGTTTCCAGGAGCTGAAGAAGAGATTGATATCATCCCCAATTCTGATCATGCCAGACATAAAGAAGCCATTTGATGTATACTGTGATGCATCCAAGATTGGTCTCGATAACTGAAGTAGCATGAGTAGAACTATCTGACCCATGATCTTGAATTAGAAATTGTAGTGCTAGCATTGAAGACATGGCGTCATTATCTGATAGGTAATCGCTGTGAGATTTACTCAGATCACAAGAGCTTGAAGAATATTTTCACTCAGAAGGAGCTGAATATGAGGCAAAGGAGATGGATAGAGTTAATCAAGGATTATGACCTTGACATTCACTATCACCCTGGCAAAGCCAACGTGGTAGCAGATGCTCTTAGCAGATTGCCTTGTAGGCTAAACACCATGATCAAGGAGAAGCAGCCAAGTTTGTATGAGGAGTTGGAGCAATTCAGAACTGAATTAGTTAGCAAATTATTCTTAGCTAGCATTGAACTTCAACCCACTTTGATTAGCCAAATCAAGGATGCCCAGAAAGGGAATGAAAGTATCGACGGAATCAAGCGTCGTATTGGTACAGGAAAAGTACCTGGATTCACGGAAGACGAAGAAGGAGTTCTGTGGTACAAAGGACGTATCTGTGTGCCAGCAGATTCGGAACTGAAGCAAGTTATCATGAAGGAAGCTCATGATACTCTTTATTCTATCCACCTCGGAGGAACGAAGATGTATCAAGATTTGAAAGAGCAATTTTGGTGGCACAAGATGAAGAGAGAAATTGGAAGCTACATTGCCAAGTGGGACATCTGTCAATGAGTGAAAGCAGAGCATCAGAGACCTGCAAGACTGTTGCAACCATTGCAGATTCTGGAACAGAAATGGGATTCCGTCGGAATGGACTTTATCACTAGTTTGCCTACTTCCAGTAGGGGAAATGACTCAATCTGGGTCATAGTTGATAGACTATCCAATGTAGCTCACTTCATACCTGTCAAGACTACCTACTAGAGTTCGAAGCTAGCAGAACTATATATTGCTAGGATTGTTAGTCTGCATGGAACCCCCAAGACCATCGTATCAGATCGAGGAACCCAGTTTACCTCAAGATTTTGGCAGAAAGTCCATGAAGGATTGGGAACCAAGTTGAACTTCAGCACCGCGTATCACCCGCAAACTGATGGACAGACTGAGAGAGTCAACCAGATCCTAGAGGATATGTTAAGAGCTTGTGTGTTGGAATACGGATCAAAATGGGAAGACTGCCTACCTTTCACAGAATTCTCATATAACAATAGTTATCAAGCTAGTTTGCAGATGGCACCATTTGAATTCCTATATGGAAGAAAGTGCCATACCCCTTTGAATTGGTCGCAAGTAGGAGAGAGTCAGATCTTTGGACCCGACATTCTCCGAGAAGCTGAAGAGAAGGTTCACAAAGTCCGTGAGCACCTCAAGACCGCCCAATCCAGACAGAAGAGTTACGCTAACAAAAGAAGGAGAGACCTGACTTTCAATGTCGGAGATTTTGTATATCTCAAGGTTTCACCATTGAAGGGAACGCAGCGCTTTAGTCTGAAAGGGAAGTTAGCCCCCAGATATATCGGGCCCTTCAAAATTCCGAATCGTCGAGGAGAAGTATCGTATCAACTAGAACTGCCAGAAGAGATGTCAGCCATCCACAATGTGTTACATATCTCGTTACTTCGCAAATGCCTGGAAGTGCCAGAGAAGACTAAGTTTTCAAGAACATCGATCACAGAGCTGTAGAGATCAACAATGACCTGACCTATTGTGAAGTGCCCATCCGTATCTTGGAATAAGCTTACACAACCACTAGGACTAGAAGTATCAAGTTTCTCAAGATTGAATGGAGCAACCATACGGAAGAGGAAGCCACCTGGGAGCGAGAGGATTACATTAGGACAGAGTTCCCAGATCTCTTTAGTTCCTAGTTTTCTTTGTAAATCTCGGGACGAGATTTGGTTTAAGGGCGGAAGGTTTGTAGCATCCCATAACTTTAATACAAGGTTATTAAGATCCAAATCATCAAAATTTAGGGTTAACAAAAACTTTTCTAATTGAAATTATTAAAACATTCATATGTGTGTGCATTTAATTAGGAGTTGATTTGAATTGCCATGATTAAGTGATCCATTGCTTGTAAAATGATTCTTAGGTGAAATAAACATCATCTAGATCATTCCCAAACAAATCCCAAAGAAAAACAAATCAAAATAAAGAAAAGAAGATAATGGTCATTTGTGCCAAATTAACTACCATGCCTACTTTGGTTATTCCTAGTACTCAAAACCTAACAGAAACAAATGTGGATCTTTGCACCCCTTGCTAGTACACATAATGATGTACCAAGGCTCACTTTGTGATCTGCCAAAGACATTCAAACACTATATTTAAATGGCATTGGAAAATTGAATCTATTTCATATGGGAAGATCCCACTATTTCAAAAACCACTCAAACAAGCTCAAATTTCAAAATCCAAGCACCCACAGAGATCAAGCTTAATACTAGCACACCCCCAAAAATCTTTTCAAAATTCAAAAAGAAAGTTCTCGTGGCCATTTTCTCAAACACATGGCAGGCAAGAATCTAACTCTAAACCTAGCTCACCGTTTTGCACAGGGTTTTGCCCCCAATTGATCTCCATTTAGTCCCTTTGTCCCCTCTTGATCCAACCAGATACTAAGCACCCATCCCCTACCCCCTAGCAGCAAGTCCATGCCACCCCGAGCACCAACTCGCCGGCCAAACCTTGCCTCGCTGCAGCAGACTGCCCCTCTCCCTCTCACCTTGTCTACGAGCTAGCCAGGACCTCACCGCCACCCTCTGTCCCCTCGCCGAGCCAAGCCAGAGCGTGGACCACCGCCAATGCGCAGTGCCTAGTGCGTCTGCACCATGCTGAGAACGCACTAGAGTGCCGCGCCCGACACGCGTGCACATGCCCCTCGACCGAAGCCCGCGTCCACCGCTCTGCCACGACCCCAGGAACACGCCAGACATGCCCGTTCGCCGCCCAATGCACCATAGCCACCGCTCACTGTTGAGACCGCCGCCTCTGCCGCTCAGAGCGTGAGCACCGCCCGACCGCATACCACCATCCCTAAGCCCGCATTAAAGCCCTATAGCACCGCCAGGAGACCACGCGTCGATTGCCGCTTGCAGCCATGCCTCTAGCAGCCCGTAGACATGTTGCCACCATCGCCTGGCCATGCCGCGTTGTCCCGTTGTCGAGCCTATAAAAGGAGGACACCCCCAGCCTCATTCTGCACACCACTCACCTCCCCTCACCCCACTGAGCCTTCCCCACTTCTCCCCAGAGCAAGGCGAGCAGCCGTTGGCCGGAATTGCACCGGAGCTGGCTGCCTTTGCAGGAGCAGGGCCCCATTGATTGCGACCACCCCCGGAGCCACCTCGACCACCCCTGAGCTCGCCGTCGTCTACCAGTCCGTTTGCCCGCCTCGCTGTTGTCGCTGGAGCCCTGGTACGCCCCCTGAGCACCCCCACCGAGCCGCTAGGGTTAGAGTTTCCAGCGACAGGTCCGTCGTCGACGACGAGCC
Organism: Avena eriantha; assembly: GCA_910589775.1. NCBI lineage: Eukaryota > Viridiplantae > Streptophyta > Magnoliopsida > Poales > Poaceae > Avena > Avena eriantha. The sequence goes on from OU342741.1 coordinate 392,744,088, forward strand.
CCAGCCGTTGATCCCCGTTCTAATCTAACGGCCCACATCGCCCCGTACCGCTTCACGTGTTATGAGCCTTCGACTAGTGGACCCCCCTGTCAGTTGTGCCTCGCGCCGCGTAGTGTCACTGGGCCGGCCCGTTAGCTTTCCCGCGCGACCAATTTAGTTTGAATTAGGATTTTTCTATTTAGTTTAAACTTAGTTCTATCCCCTAGTTTTAAAATCAATTCAGAGAGATTTACAAATCCAAATGGAGTGATTCCAATTTTGTTAGAAAGCTACTGAAAAGATCTACCCAAGCCAATTGGATTTAATTCAATTAGAATTAGAGATCTCTCCTAGTAAAAATAATAAGACAGAAGCATTTGCACCTTGCAACATTTTTATAAAATCAACCATGATAGCTTTTGAGTTGATTCCAACTCTCAAAAATCACATTTCACCATACCTATCTGAATATGTAATAATATTAAGGTTTACATGCAGTGACTTTGGACTAGTACCAAAATAATGCTATATTATCATTTCTAGTCACTTTAAATCATTAAGTAAGGAACTTAAACCAAAGTAATTGTGATCCAACCTTTAAATCACATTCCCACATGTTAGAATATGTGGTGATGACATGTGTCCACATGATCCCATATTTTAAGTGGTGAATATTAAATCTTAGTTAATTTATCAATGAGTAGAAATTACTTTTCTAAAATAAAAAGAATGAAACTAGTTAATCAAACTTGTGATGCTTGTGATGATAATAGATCATCAAATGTGTGCCTTAGAGTGATATTTAGACTAGTTAAGTATTGTTTGGTGAGTGTATACTCCGTATGTATTTATAGACGATAGTACCGACCAAGCTTTCGAGGAGGGGGAGTTCTATCAAGAGGAGGAAGAGAACTTCAACCACTACACCAACCAAGGAAAGCTAACACTTGCAAGTATAATTCTTAGCAAGCTATGATTAAACTAGATGGTTTAGCAAAGATGCTTTAGGCATGCTTTGGTTACACTACCTTGACTAGTATTTAACCCAAGTATTATTTTCCAAGCTTTACTTCCTTTACTTTACCCAAAGTTCTTTACTTGTTTTGAAGGTAGCATAAAGAGTATAAAACTTCACCTATATGGAATCCTTTAGATGTCATTCTATGGCATGAGATTGATCCCATCTTTTCCACCTTAGTGAACACTCTTAACTTAGTAGTTTAGAGTAGATCAAAAACTTGAGTCACTTTAGATGGGAACACTTGGTGAAAATGAATTGTGAAAACCTTGGAATGATGAGTCATTCTATTGAGATGTTTTGACATGTGTTGAGAAACACAAATGGTTTACGATGATGAAAATGTTGAGGCATGAGCCTTAACCCTTTTATAAAACTAATGGTTGGATTTGGATGCGATACCATTCCAAATTTACCGTACAACCACAATACCTGAATTGGGTAAGGCTTAGCCGGAAGTTTATATGCACTAGTATTAGTTCCCTCCCGGGAGAGGTTTGAGCTGACGCTACCTCTCAATGTTGTCCACCTATGCAGTGCCCAAGATGAAAGATGGTCATGGTTGGGAGGCCATGCTCATAGGAGAGGTGCTTGTACTAGGGTGTGTAAAGGAAAGGTTATGTTTGATTATCTGCATACTAAGTATGATGATTCAGGGTTATCCCTAACAGATGTATCGAATCTTGTGGTGAAAGTGTACCACCTCTGCAGAGTGTCAAACTATTCGAATAGCCGCGTCCGCGGTTATGGACAGTTGGAATGGCCATACTGTTTCGTTGTCAGATGTTTTCAAAAGAACTTATGAAGTGAATGATGAATCTTGACTTGACCACAACAGGGTTGTGTTTATGACACTAGCTTCCCAACTTAATTGATTCTAGAACTTTATTTTATCTTTCTTTGCTTCTGAACTCAGCTTAGGTTTCAAACTTAACTTTATAGTTAAAATTAGAGTTAGCACTTTAACTTATAACTATACTACTTGTTAGTGGTAGTTTGCGAGTACTTAAAGAGTACTCATGGCTTTTGTCCCTGGCTATTCTCATGGCCAGACTATGAAGAAGACTCCCAAGATGATGGCCAGTAGGACGTCTATGATAACTAGGATTATCTTCCTTCGTCAGCATTGCATGTGCCCTTGAAGATGGACCCGACCGCTACGCTTATCTTTTATTTCCGCTGCTTGTTGTATTAAGACTGGATCATGAGATCCTTATTTGTGTAAGACCTTATGTATGGTTTGTAATGGATGATGTACTATGATATCCAATCTGTTATGTCTCGCAAAAATGGTAATCCTGGGATTGCGATGAATGACATAACAGGCATCTGGGATTAAAAATCCGGGTGTTGACAGACGGTAGGTTTGGACTACAGGCACGCGTGAAAATAACCATCTCCCATTTCCTTAGAGGGTAATAATTCAACACTCGTTGCATTAATCGCTCAATCTTTATTTCCCTTCTCAGCATAAGAGTGCGAACGTATTAAAAAGATTGGTCGTGGCTATCCACCTCATCGGGCAATGTACCAGGACAGGTAGGAGGCCGGGGTTCATTTTAGAAATGTTGACGACTGTGCCCTTATGTTTATACGATATTATTTCTATGACACCATGTACCGTCGATTGTAGCAACACCATGTGGAGTGGCATGTTTTCTTTTTTTTAAAGGGCATCAGAAATAGGGGATGCCGACGTGGCATGTTTTCTGACTAGCGGGCCCGCTTCCTCCACCTTCGATGAGATTGTGCATCCCAGGTTCGAGGGCTGGTGCCGCCCACCAACACATTATTGTGCAATTTTCCATGTAGAACCTGAATTCCGGCGCTGAGCTGTTGCTCGCCGCTGGCTACGGCTGTCGAACACAGAGAATTCTGAAAGAAGCTACTAAAAACAAATACTTGGAATTCTGAAAGTACTAAAATTAAATACATTACAATTTTGTCTAAAAGGTAATATGCATACTGCTGATCGAAATAATATAAATACGGTACTAATTTCTACTTCAAAAAATAGACCTGAAAATGCTAGCAAATAACCTAGGATGAATATAGGATTCATTCTCCCCTATATATTTCATCGTCGGCGGCTCCCGCGTGCTGCAACACATGTTCAGAGAACTCTCTCCGTCTGCAATGTGCTGCCAGTATCTCGTCTAGAGGGTAAGGCCTCGGTGTATGTTCCAGACTTAAGCCATGCATTACCATTGTTGGTTCCTCTTCCCAGGCTTGAACCTCATGATCGTAGAGTCTGATATAATTCCTGTAGTATATGCAACCAGGTTTGACTGTGGGGTGTAACCTGGTGTGAATGGAGATAGACCGATTGTAATCAACAAAGAGGGCATGACTTCTAATGTCACCGATGGCCTTGAGAGAGCGGTTCTCTGTGTCCACCCGGTACAACACCGGTTGCCCTTTGGCGAAATCCCCGTTCAACACAAGAAGCAGATCACCATCTAACTCAACTAGGTAAAAATTGTAGGTTCCGCGTACCTGTTCAAAGATTGGGGTTACAATTATGTTGGCCATCGTGACAGTGCTTGCGCGCTGCTCTAACTGGATGTTGGTCGACATGATGTCTCCATTCTCAAGTAATGCATATACTTCCCCTCGGAATGTCGTCATGCAGACCAGAAGCGTATCAGGAGGTGGGGAATACAATCCTTCTCCAAATGATCCATTGATTTGCCCCATTGGGGTGCTCTCATCGACCCATTCAATATGATCTAGATAATCAGTGCAAACGAACACCATCATCGGGGACTTCGTCACAACGACAGATTGCAGAACATCAGATGGTATGTGTGCTTGAAACTCAGTGTTAGACTTATGAGTCAGAAGACGAATCTGGTATGCCTCCACCCTCTGAGCAAGCACGATGACACCACGAGAAACACCGACGAAGTAGAATCTTTTGGAAGAAGAGGGCGTCAGTTAGCGCTAAGATGTTTACAATGGAAAATACCAATAAATGTATGTTATATATATAGAATATTCGGATGTGAATGTGAACCTGCGATGGACGTCCATTAGATTCGTCCTGAAGCAATGACCAGTGGCGTGGTTGAGGAAGGTGAAGTCACTAATGTCTGGAAGTGTGTGATCTATCATGATCCAGTTGTTGAGATGGAATTCGGGCACCTCTAAACTACGACGCCAATCGGTGCAGACTTCTCGACAAGCAGCATAGGTGTCGACGTACTCCTCTTTCTCCAGCAAGTAGTAGGCGATCTTGCAAAGTGGGTCGGCTGGGAGATCGGACCAGTTCCTCTTCATCCGGCTACTGGCCATGGCTAATGTGCGGGAATGTTTTGATCGAGGAAGAAATAAGAACTACCACTACGAGGAGAATAAGAAGAGGAGAACAGACGAGGGAGACGAAGCGGAACTGCCACTGTGAGAAGATGAGGAGACGAGGGAGAAGAAGTGGAACTGCCACTGCGAGGAGACAAGGAGACGAGGGAGAAGAAGCAGAACTGCCACTTCAAGTTTTTTTTGAGGGATACTGACATGTGGGACCTGCTAAAAAATCCGTGGAGTGCTACTGTGCATAGTGCTCTGACGGGTGGCATGTTTTCTGACTATCGGGCCTGCCTCCTCCACGTTCGACGGCACGCGTCCCAGGTTCGAGGGCTGGTGCCGACCACCAACACATTATTGTGCAATTTTCCATGCTTTGTCGCAACCAGCTCCGCTCAGTCGTGCACCGCTCTCGTCGTCCCCTTGGGCCATCGTCCTCCCGCCCTCCCCTCCCTGCCATCCCCTCATGTCCCCTCCCCTCCCCTCCTTGCCCTGTCTCCTTGCCGCCGTCCACCACCCAGGCGCATCTGGAAAAGAAAACCAAGAGTCGGCCGTTGGGTTAGGGGGCCAACGACGCTGGTGATCCGGATCCCGCTCGGGGATGGATCCTGCAAGTCTTGAGAACACGGAGATGGGTCCTGTGCGGCTGGAGAGCACGGAATCTCCTTCAAGTCTTGAGAGCACAGAGGACAACAAAACAGGGGAAGAGGAAGCGGGGTGCAGAGCTTTGGAGGTATGGAGCCCGGAGAAGGTGCCGTGCGTCCACATTGAAGGGTAAGAACTGTGATTCCTTTTCTGCATACCCCAGTTAGCGTTTCTAGTCCCATGGTGATGGCAAGGATATGTGTTGGTAACCACAGGACGTCTGTAGAGCTTGTCCTCGAGCATGATGCTTTGTCAAGCAAGCATGAAAGCACTGAAATGTGTGGCGGTGCGGATTGTAGCACCCCAATTGTCTAACAATTGGAATGCTACTTGTCCTAGTAAGATATTGGCTACTTTATATATATTATTGTTGCATCATAATGATATCATGCTCATGTCATCATGCCACCTTGCATTTGAGCATCATATAAAACCCTCTTTCTTTTGGTTCTTCTCTCACATGCATTATTAATTGTATTTGCCTCTTGATATTGTATTTGGTTATTGATATATTGTCTAAATTCCCAAGTTGAATTGGGGGCATATCTTTTATTTCCATTCTACCATCTTTCCCTTCCACCACTTTATAATTCCACCATCCCATTAACCATGAGCTTGTCCTTTTTCTTTTGCTATTTAATTCTAGCTCATGTAGTTTGGGGTGGATTAAACCCTCTAAATTCTTGTGCTTGATTTTATCTCCACTTCTTGGATATGCACAGAGTAATGCCATAATATTCATATTGTTTTCACAAATAATCAATGGCATTATTATTTTTGCATGGGCCATGCACTAGTCTTCACTACCTTTCTCTCCATGGGTTTTCTTTAAATTTAATGGATCCTATCTTGGGAGTCCATCTTCTACTATTCCACCATCCCCATACTCATATCCACCTGTTTTATTTTCTTATCTTTATTCCCCATGCATGAGCCATATGTGACCTTTTCCACCTATTTCCTTTCTTCCTCTTTCTCTAGTTTCTCCTCCACTTTATCTCAAGCAAGATCATGTTCCCTTTTCTTCTTCTTGGTTTGGCCTCACAAACTAAATCAAAATATAAACTCCTAATAAATTCAAACCTAGTTTATCTCTTTATAATTCCTTTACACCTAATCTACACAAACCCTAACTCTATTCTCACTCCCTCTCTCTCTCACTAGCATGACCACCTGGCCCCACCTCAGCTAACCCTAACCCTCTCCCTAACCCTAGCTAAACCCTAACCCGAGCCATGCCCCATCTAACCCTAGCCTAGCTAACCCCTCTCCTCTCTCTCTTCTTCTACCGCCAGGTTAGCCCCACCCTGGCCTCTCTCGCCCTCGGACCCACTGGTAGCCTCCCCTGCAGCCCCAGGTCCAGCCCCAGCCGGCCGAGCACGTGCTCGAGGAGGAGGAGGAAAAGGTGGCACGAGGCCACCTTATCTCTGCCGTGCCCCAGCTGCCTCCTCCCTCTCTCCCTTACTTTTCCTCCTTCCTCACGCCTCTCCTGGCTCGCCCAGATCCACCCCGAGTCGCCCCTCCTCTCCTCCTTCTTCCTCCCCAACGACTACCACCTGCCGCCGTTCGCCGCCAGCACCACTTCGCCCTCGTCGTTCTAGCCGGCGTGCGCGACGTGGAGTTGTCCTGGGCGACCAAGAGGACCCCCCTGCTGCCCCCTGTACGCGCCAACGTGGACGAGGAGCTCCCCAGCACCGCCAGATCCTCGCCGTCCTCCGAAACCCTAGCTCGCCGGTGCGTCTGCATCCTCGCCGTTCCAGCGCCTCCCCGACCGATCCAACACCGCCGTCGAGCCCGCGGTGAGCATCCCCTTCTCCCTGACATGCTCTGCCTCGCCGTACCGCTCTAGCCCCGCCGTGCGTTTCGTCGAACAACCTCCGCGCGCTAGAGCTCGCCGGCGTCTGCAGGTTCCCTGCGCCGCATCAAGTTCACCTAAGCCCCCGCCCCTTCCCTGACAGCTTCCCTAGCCTGCCGCAGTGGTTCCGCCCCCTCAACGCGCTCGCCCGCGCCCCGGGCTCGAATCCCCACTTCGCGCTGTGCGCATCCCGCCGTCAGACCGAGAGGAAGAAAAACAGTAACCCGGAGTCGTGGTCGATTTGCAAAAAGCCCCCCACCTTTTTGATTCCTGCGACCCGTGCTCCTAACGACCCCACCTGTCAGCCGCGCTAGCCCTTTCACAGAAAACCCCTTGGCTTTTTCCGTCCGCAACCCGCGCTCCAGCCTCAGACCCACCTGCCAGCCCTGTCTCGCCCACCGCTGACACGCGGGCCTGCGCCAGTTGGCCTACCCCGCAGCCTCAATGGCTAGGCGAGCCCGCGGTGACAAAAGATTCTCCCCCCCCCCACGTGGTCCAGTCAGCGCAAAGGCCCACCTGTCTGTGTCTGGGGTTGATTTCGCCTGAGTAAAAAAACTATTTCCCGGAGTTTGTTTTTATTTGAATCTTTTCCAAATTTATTTAAATTCAAATTCAAATCAGATTTAAATAATTTTTAAAATACAAACCCAAATAATACATGTAATAAATGTTTTGGAATCAGAAAAATGTGAGGAATTCAAATATGCCCTTCAAAATATATTTTGGACACTTTAAAATTTCGAGATGATTAAAATTACAATAAAATGCCCTTTTCCTTATTTAATGAATAACTTTTGTTTTATAATTCCAAATTAGGCAAATAATATGTCTAAATCGATCCGCGCGACGAGCCCGTTCTATTTATGCAGTCCTTGTTCTGAATTGAAGCATGCATCCTGTTGTCATTTAAAATCTGAACTGTTTATGACAACAAAACTTGGTCAAATAAATAATAAAGTGCTTTATTTCTTGTATCCACACCTCACCTTTGCCATGCTACTTTAATGCCATGCAAATTGTGCATCATTCATCATGGCATGCTTGTTTGCTTGTCGCATTTTAATTCATATGCTTGTGCACTTTATTTATGTTGGCCCTTGTTTGTTTGGTTCTTCTTCGAATAAACGCCCAGCAGGAGAATTACCAGGAATCCCAGGAGTTTTACCCAGATCCATCTCTCGCTTCTACTGAGCTGCCAGGCAAGCACTACCACATGCTTGCATACATACAGTACCTATTGCCTCTATCTTATTCTTGCATCATTGAGTCGTGATTGCATTAAATTGAATCCCAAGTACTGCATAGCCTTTACTTTTAAACCACACCAAGCTTCTTCCGGTCCCATGAGCCATTACTACAGGAGTTGTTTGAGCCATGCGAGTCGTAGAAAAGCATGAGTAGGGTATGTGAGTGTCTGATGGATAATGAGGTACCTAAACAACATAACCTGAGTAGTAATGGGATAACTAATGAAAGAGGCACCGGTGAGAAATATCTGCTATTTGGTTTTTCATGCTCACTTGTGTCCCATAGGACCCCGAGTACTTGATTCTTGTTCCTTGTTTATTCGCACTATCCACATCCGGGAGGCCTTATGGACCCCCCTGAGCCAGTGCTTGATTCATTCTGATTCCTTGGGGCCACAATTAGTTTGGGGCTTTATTACTATCCTGTACTTATGCCATGTTACTGCTTTATTTAAGATTGTGCGAGGAGCACCTGTACTGTTTTGGATCGTGACACGTTTTCGCTGTATCGACAAGCCCATTCATATTTTTGGGTTCCCAGTCGTTTACCGCCGTCCACACAAACCTTGGGTCCGTCTCGGAGCCGGCCAACTTTGTTGCGGGTAGCTTAATGGGGTGGCCCCCTGAAATATGTCTGAATCCTGTGATTGCTTTGTCGTGAAGGCCTCGTTGGGTTTTGATTTGGTTTTTCCGAGGTTGATCGAGTGTGTGTTGCTATTCGTGCACCCCTGCAGGGTAAATCTTTCTGAAAGCCGTGTCCGCGGTTATGGACGACTTGGAGCATAGTTTCTCGATCATAGACAAGTATAACTAAAGTACCGCTTTTAAATTGACTAAGTACTTGACTAGTAAATAGTGCAATACTCATGGAATGGTTAATAAAACGGCCAACGGATGATGGGGGATGTTCGTCCGCTTCCTCGTTGGTAAGCGAGGAGGAGGATGGATCTGTTAATTCTACTGTTATAACTGTTGTTCTTAATTCACGGACTTCCGTCTATCATTGGTTAGGCGGAAGGTTAGCGAGTATCTACAGAATTGTTAGGTATTATCTTTTGCTGCAATTGCGTCACCCCAGGTTGTGTCCCCTTTAGCGGCATCAAGACTTGCTGAGTACCCCTAGGGTCTCACACGATAAATTGTTTGATTCAGATGAACAGGTGTACCCGCAAGATGGATACTGGGTGGAAGAGACAGATGATGTTGGCAACGATCATTCGGTGTAGAGATTCCGGGAACGGGGATCCGTGTGATCTGTGGGCGGGATGTGTTTATTTATGGGCATCTTATGCCGATTTGCTTCTTGTCCGTACTCGGATCTTGTTTTCCGCTTCCGCCTGATACTCTGATGTGTGATGTATGAGGAGCTATCCTAAATTATTATATCTATCTAGGACATTTGGATCTTGCCGTATGGCGTTGCAATATTTCTATTTCTTTTAGATGGAATGGCTCTGAGGACTGTTGTATGTGGCTTGCATACATACTCATTTGTGTATGTAGTTGATCCCTTCGCCTGCCGATTACGCCGCTCGTTCTTGTCCCGTTGTTTGAAAGTGGTTAGGACGGCCGAAAGGTCTACCGTGAGTGGCCCTGGGCCCCACCGTACTATTTTAACCACTTTCGTTCATCCAGGCATTAACTAAGAGCGTAATTCACCGAGGTAGTTACAATTGGTATCCGAGCCATCCCGCCCTTCAGGGTCTCAGCCAAAATGGTCGTTGTGTGTCTAGCAAATATTTTGGTATTTATGTATACTAGGGAAAAACAAACGTGAGAGTAGGACTGCTTCCATTTTTCTTCTTACCCACCCACCCACCCTTTTTCTGGTAAGGAAGTGTAACGTTTTCAATCCTCTTCTAAACTTCAAACTAGGATTCACGTGTTCTGGGTTCTGTAGTACCATAGGTTGTGTTTGTGTGTGTGTGTGTGAATTCCTTGTCTATCTGTTGCATCCAAATGTTATCACTATCTGCCTTTGGTTATCAACTGTTGGTACATTCCATACCGACAGGCCTTTGTAAACCGACGCGATCTATTCTGATTCGTTGTACACCGATGCGATCTATCTTACTCTTTGTATCCGACGTTATCTTGTTCGGGTGTTCGTTTCTGTAGTTACCAATCTTTAGGTTCCTCTTAAGAAGAAGTTGTTCGGATATGTGTTTTACTGATTCATGTGCGGAGTAATGATTTGAGTGCGGGATGGAGTCGCGACCATACCACTACTTTTGTCATTTGCTTTTGTATATTGAACTAGTAGAGTTACTAATCTTGATTCGTTAAGTGGTTTTGCGCATATAGTGGTATTTTAATGCCGAAATTTGCGGAAAATTTTTCTTTGTTAGTTTGTATACCACACTCCTTGTTCAGTCGTGTGTGTTATGCTTAATATCTTCTAGTTGCCTTGAACTTTGTTGATATTTTAATATCATCTCAGTGAATTGCATTCCTTAATCTTGATTAATTCCATTTTGGTACTATTTTGGATTATTATCATTCTCCATTATAGTACTGACTTGTGTTTTATATCAATCGCAGGATGGCACCACCACGCCGTTCTGAGGAGGATATACCACCTGAACTTGGGGCCGCTTTAGCAAGTATTGCAAATGCTTTGGGCACTATGCAGCAGAACCAGCAGTGCTTCGAGGAAAGTGTGAGGAGGAATGAGTTTGCTCCGCTACCTCCACCTCCCAAGCGAGGAGACATCAAGAGTTTTCTCAAGTTCAACCCACGTCAATTCGAAGTGTCTGATCAACCACTTGATGCGGATGATTGGCTCGGGAAGTGACAAGATTGTTGATGACTGCGGATGTTCCCGAGCAAGAATGGGTCAAGTGTGCTACTCACCTTCTGAAGGGAGATGCAGCTCTCTGGTGGGAAAATTACCTCAAGTCAGATCTTTCTGGTTTTCAGCCTACGTGGGAGCGGTTCACTGCTGCTTTCAAAGAGCAATATCTGTCAGAAATTGTCATGGAAAGGATCAAGGAAGTGTTTCTCAACCTCAAGCAGGGCACTGACAATGTCAACACCTACATCAGGAACTTCATGAATCTGTCTCGTTATGGTGGCGATGAGATCTCTGATGACAAGAAGAAGTAACAGAGGTTTCGGCAAGGCCTCAATGCTTCCATCAAATATGCAATCACTCATGCAAGGCCAGCATCTTTCCTGGAACTTCAACACACAGCTCTGCAGGAAGAAGCAAGTAGGCAAGTGTTTGAGGAGTCAAAGAAACACAGCTGTGATACAACAAGCTCTTCTGCTATGACAGCTCCTTCTAAGCGTCGTGTCTGGGTTCCTAACACCCCACCGTCGCTCCCTGCTCCACCAAGACCGTCAAGCTATGCACCAAGGCCACCAAACTCCTTCACTGCGGCTCCCAGGGGCTACAACCACAACTACCCTGGAGCGCCTGGTGGAGTCCCTGGCTACGTTGCTCCACGTCCACCTGGTGCTTGCTTTACTTGTGGAAACACTGGGCATCAGCACTGGAATTGTCCAATGAACAACAAAGCTCTTCCACCACCACCTCCAAGACCTGCGGCAAGTGCTCCTATGATTCGTGCACCTCCACCTTGGGCTCTCAACATCAACACTAAGCCGGGGTCTACGGTTGCTCGTGCCAACTGTGTCAACGCCGCTCAAGCTGAGCATGCTCCTGGAGTTGTGATGGGTATGCTTCCTGTTAACTCAGTTCCTGCACGAGTTTTGTTTGATTTTGGTGCTTCACATTCTTTTGTTTCTCACAAGTTTGCTAATGAGCAAGATCTGGATATGGTTCCTTTATTGCACCGTCTTGTGGTACAATCTCCTGGGTCAAACATGAGGGCTGCTCATATCAGCCATGGCAATCAAATTGAGATTGGTGGTTCTTCGTTTTTGGCTTCCTTAATTATTCTGGGCAATTCTGATATTGATGTTATCTTGGGCATGGATTGGTTGACAGCAAATGCAGCTGTGATTGATTGTGCTGAACGTTCGGTTTCTCTGAAAATTCCTGAAGGCCATATAGTCTATTCTCCAAGTCTGACTCCTGCAATTCAGGTTTATTCATTGGTGGCTCTGAATGATGATGCTATGGAAGGTATTCAGAGTGTTACTATAGTTTGTGAGTTTCCAGATGTCTTTCCTGAAGAGTTACCAGGTATGCCTCCGGATCGTGAGGTTCAGTTTGTCATTGAACTTGAACCTGGCACCGCTCCTATTTCCAAGCGGCCTTATAAAATGGGTCCTGCTGAGTTGGCTGAACTTAAGCGTCAGTTGGATGAACAAGAGAAGTTGGGTTTCATTCAGCATAGTACTTCTTCTTGGGGTAGTCCAACCATTTTTGTGAAGAAGCGAGACAAGACTGATAGACTTTGTGTTGACTATCGGGCACTCAATGCTAAAACTATCAAGAATAAATATCCCCTTCCGCGGATTAATGATCTCTTTGATCAGCTAGCTGGAGCTGTGGTATTCTCTAAGCTTGATTTGAGAAGTGGTTATCATCAAATCAAGATCCGTAAGGAAGATGTTCCCAAAACAGCTTTCACCACCCGCTATGGTCTGTATGAGTACACGGTCATGTCTTTCGGTCTCACCAATGCACCTGCCACCTTCTCGAGGCTTATGAACTCGGTTTTCATGGAGTATCTTGATAAGTTCGTTGTGGTCTATCTGGATGACATTCTAGTCTACTCTAAGTCAAAAGAAGAACAACAAAAACACCTTCGGTGTGTCCTAAACAAGCTTCGTGAGAACCGCCTGTATGCAAAGTTCTCCAAGTGTGAATTCTGGCTGCCTCAAGTCACCTACCTTGGTCACGTCATCTCTACCAAGGGCATTGCCGTCAACCCAGAAACTATTAAGACAATTAGGGACTGGCGTCTACCCATAAATGTCAAAGAAGTCCGAAGTTTCCTTGGTTTGGCCAGTTACTGTCGTCGTTTAGTTCAAAACTTCTCAAAGATTGCGAAGCCTCTTACCGATCTCCTCAAGAAAGGCAAGAAATATCTTTGGACTCCTGCATGTCAAGCAAGCTTTGAAACACTCAAAGAGAAGCTCACTTCCACACCAGTCTTGGTTCCTCCAGATACATCAAAGCCTTTCCAGATTTTCTGTGATGCTTCATTGCAAGGATTGGGTGCGGTCCTTATGCAAGAAAAGCAAGTTGTTGCTTATGCCTCTCGTCAGTTGAAGACGCATGAGATCAACTATCCTACACATGATCTCGAACTCACAGCAGTTGTCTTTGCTTTGAAAGTATGGAGGCATTACTTGCTGGGCAACCGTTGTGAGATCTTTTCTGACCACAAGAGTCTGAAGTATATCTTCACACAGCCTGATCTCAACCTTCGTCAGAGGAGGTGGATTGAAACAATCAATGATTTCGATTTGACCATCAACTACACTCCGGGCAAAGCCAATGTCATGGCAGATGCTCTCAGCCGAAAAGCTTATGTCAACAACCTCATGGTGGAAGAACAACAGCCTCTCTTGTGCGAGGAATTCCGCAAGCTCAACCTTGAAATTGTGGATCAAGGTTATCTTCTGAACCTTCTAGCAACACCTCTCTTGGAAGAAAAGGTCTGTTCCATTCAGCTTGGGGATCCTTACACTAAAAAGATTATCTCCAACATTCAACTTCCGAAGTACGAGTCATTCCACGTGGATGACCAAGGCACTCTTTTCTTTGAACACCGGATGTTTGTTCCGAACTACCCGGGTTTAAGAGAGCAAGTTCTCAAGGAGGCACATGATTCTGTTCTTTCTATCCACCCTGGCAGCACTAAGATGTACATGGACTTGAAAACACAATATTGGTGGCCTGGTTTGAAACGATATTGTGCCAAGTATGTCTCAGAGTGTGATGTGTGTCGCAGAGTTAAAGTTGTCCATCAGAAAACTTCTGGTCTTCTACAGCCATTGAAGCCTCCGGAATGGAAATGGGAGAAAGTAGAGATGGACTTCATCACTGGTTTTCCAAGGTCACAGAAAGGCAACAATGCAATCTTTGTTGTCATTGATAGGCTTTCCAAAGTAGCTCATTTCTTTCCAGTCAAGGAAACAATTTCTGCAATTCAGTTGGCTGAGCTCTATATCAACAGAATTGTCTCTCTGTATGGAGTTCCTCTTGAAATCAGTTCAGACCGTGGAAGCATCTTCACTTCCAAGTTCTGGGGAAGTTTCCAAAATGCTTTGGGAACAAAACTAAACTTCAGCACAACTTACCAACCTCAGTCGCAAGGACAAGTTGAAAGGATCAATCAGATTCTGGAAGATATGCTCCGTGCTTGCGTTATCTCTTTCGGCGTGAAGTGGGAAGAATGTCTTCCTTATGCGGAATTCTCTTACAACAACAGCTTCCAGAAAAGTCTAAAGATGGCACCATTTGAGGCTGTCTATGGTCGCAAGTGCAGAACTCCGATTGGTTGGTCGGGTGCAGGTGAAAGAATATTGTTTGGCCCCGACATTGTAACTCAAGCGGAGGACAAAGTTCAGATCATTCTTGAAAATCTGAAGATTGCTCAAAGTCGCCAGAAGAGAAATTATGATAGGAAGCACATGGACATGGAGTATGTCCCTGGTGATCTCGTTTACCTTCGTGTCACTCCCATGAGAGGCACGCACCGCTTTGGTATCAAAGGAAAGCTGGCTCCTAGATACATCGGTCCTTTCAAAATTCGTGGAAGAAGAGGAGAAGTTGCTTATGCTCTTGAGCTCCCTGAACAACTCAAAGTCCATGATGTTTTTCACATCCCTCAACTCAAGAAGTGCTTCAAGGATCCCGGCAGGACCGTGGACCATGAACTCATTAGTCTCCAAGAAGATCTTTCTTATCAAGAACACCCCACAAAAATTCTTGAAGTCGCAGAAAGAAGGACTCGCAACAAGTCCATCAAGTTCTGCAAGGTGCAGTGGTCGCACCATTCCGTTGATGAAGCCACCTGAGAACGTGAAGACGAGCTCCGTGCTAAGTATCCTACCCTCTTTGAGTCTTCTTCCTAGAATCTCGGGGCGAGATTCCTGTTTAGTGGGGGAGAGTTGTAGCACCCCAATTGTCTAACAATTGGAATGCTACTTGTCCTAGTAAGATATTGGCTACTTTATATCTATTATTGTTGCATCATAATGATATCATGCTCATGTCATCATGCCACCTTGCATTTGAGCATCATATAAAACCCTCTTTCTTTTGGTTCTTCTCTCACATGCATTATTAATTGTATTTGCCTCTTGATATTGTATTTGGTTATTGATATATTGTCTAAATGCCCAAGTTGAGTTGGGGGCATATATTTTATTTCCATTCTACCATCTTTCCCTTCCACCACTTTATAATTCCACCATCCCATTAACCATGAGCTTGTCCTTTTTCCTTTTCTATTTAATTCTAGCTCATGTAGTTTGGGGTGGATTAAACCCTCTAAATTCTTGTGCTTGATTTTATCTCCACTTCTTGGATATGCATAGAGTAATGCCATAATATTCATATTGTTTTCACAAATAATCAATGGCATTATTATTTTTGCATGGGCCATGCACTAGTCTTCACTACCTTTCTCTCCATGGGTTTTCTTTAAATTTAATGGATACTATCTTGGGAGTCCATCTTCTACCATTCCACCATCCCCATACTCCTATCCACCTATTTTATTTTCTTATCTTTATTCCCCATGCATGAGCCATATGTGACCTTTTCCACCTATTTATTTTCTTTCTCTTTCTCTAGTTTCTCCTCCACTTTATCTCAAGCAAGATCAAGTTCCCTTTTCTTCTTCTTGGTTTGGCCTCACAAACTAAATCAAAATATAAACACCTAATAAATTCAAACCTAGTTTATCTCTTTATAATTCCTTTACACCTAATCTACACAAACCCTAACTCTATTCTCACTCCCTCTCTCTCTCTCTCACTAGCATGACCACCTGGCCCCACCTCAGCTAACCCTAACCCTCTCCCTAACCCTAGCTAAACCCTAACCCGAGCCATGCCCCATCTAACCCTAGCCTAGCTAACCCCTCTCCTCTCTCTCTTCTTCTACCACTAGGTTAGCCCCACCCTGGCCTCTCTCGCCCTCGGCCCCACTGGCAGCCTCCCCTGCAGCCCTAGGTCCAGCCCCAGCCGGCCGAGCACGTGCTCGAGGAGGAGGAGGAAAAGGTGGCACGAGGCCACCTTATCTCTGCCGTGCCCCAGCTGCCTCCTCCCTCTCTCTCTTACTTTTCCTCCTTCCTCACGCCTCTCCTGGCTCGCCCAGATCCACCCCGAGTCGCCCCTCCTCTCCTCCTTCTTCCTCCCCAACGACTACCACCTGCCGCCGTTCGCCGCCAGCACCACTTCGCCCTCGTCGTTCTAGCCGGCGTGCGCGACGTGGAGTTGTCCTGGGCGACCAAGAGGACCCCCTGCTGCCCCCTGTACGCGCCAACGTGGACGAGGAGCTCCCCAGCACCGCCAGATCCTCGTCGTCCTCTGAAACCCTAGCCCGCCGGTGCGTCTGCATCCTCGCCGTTCCAGCGCCTCCCCAACCGATCCAACACCGCCGTCGAGCCCGCGATGAGCATCCTCTTCTCCCTGACATGCTCCGCCTCGCCGTACCGCTCTAGCCCCGCCGTGCGTTTGGTCGAACAACCTCCGCGCGCCAGAGCCCGCCGGCGTTTGCAGGTTCCCCGCGCCGCATCAAGTTCACCTAAGCCCCCGCCCCTTCCCTGACAGCTTCCCTAGCCTGCCGCAGTGGTTCCGCCCCCTCAATGCGCTCGCCCGCGCCCCGGGCTTGAATCCCCGCCCCGCGCTGTGCGCACCCCGCCGTCAGACCGAGAGGAAGAAAAACAGTAACCCGGGGTCGTGGTCAATTTGCAAAAAGCCCCCCACCTTTTTGATTGCTACGACACGCGCTCCTAACGACCCCACCTGTCAGCCGCGCTAGCCCTTTCGCAGAAAACCCCTCGGCTTTTTCCGTCCGCAACCCGCGCTCCAGCCTCAGCCCCACCTGCCAGCCCTGTCTCGCCCACCGCTAACACGCGGGCCTGCGCCAGTTGGCCCACCCCGCAGCCTCAGTGGCTAGGCGAGCCCGCGGTGACAAAAGATTCTCCCCCCCCCCCCCCCGCGTGGTCCAGTCAGCGCAAAGGCCCACCTGTCTGTGTCTGGGGTTGATTTCGCCTGAGTAACAAAAGTATTTCCCGGAGTCTGTTTTTATTTGAATCTTTTCCAAATTTATTTAAATTCAAATTCAAATCAGATTTAAATAATTTTTAAAATACAAACCCAAATAATACATGTAATATATGTTTTGGAATCAGAAAAATGTGAGGAATTCAAATATGCCCTTCAATATATATTTTGGACACTTTAAAATTTCGAGATGATTAAAATTACAATAAAATGTCCTTTTCCTTATTTAATGAATAACTTTTGTTTTATAATTCCAAATTAGGCAAATAATATGTCTAAATCGATCCGCGCGACGAGCCCGTTCTATTTATGCAGTCCTTGTTCTGAATTGAAGCATGCATCCTGTTGTCATTTAAAATCTGAACTGTTTATGACAACAAAACTTGGTCAAATAAATAATAAAGTGCTTTATTTCTTGTATCCACACCTCACCTTTGCCATGCTACTTTAATGCCATGCAAATTGTGCATCATTCATCATGGCATGCTTGTTTGCTTGTCGCATTTTAATTCATATGCTTGTGCACTTTATTTATGTTGGCCCTTGTTTGTTTGGTTCTTCTTCGAATAAACGCCCAGCAGGAGAATTACCAGGAATCCCAGGAGTTTTACCCAGATCCATCTCTCGCTTCTACTGAGCTGCCAGGCAAGCACTACCACATGCTTGCATACATACAGTACCTATTGCCTCTATCTTATTCTTGCATCATTGAGTCGTGATTGCATTAAATTGAATCCCAAGTACTGCATAGCCTTTACTTTTAAACCACACCAAGCTTCTTCCGGTCCCATGAGCCATTACTACAGGAGTTGTTTGAGCCATGCGAGTCGTAGAAAAGCATGAGTAGGGTATGTGAGTGTCTGATGGATAATGAGGTACCTAAACAACATAACCTGAGTAGTAATGGGATAACTAATGAAAGAGGCACCGGTGAGAAATATCTGCTATTTGGTTTTTCATGCTCACTTGTGTCCCATAGGACCCCGAGTACTTGATTCTTGTTCCTTGTTTATTCGCACTATCCACATCCGGGAGGCCTTATGGACCCCCCTGAGCCAGTGCTTGATTCATTCTGATTCCTTGGGGCCACAATTAGTTTGGGGCTTTATTACTATCCTGTACTTATGCCATGTTACTGCTTTATTTAAGATTGTGCGAGGAGCACCTGTAGTGTTTTGGATCGTGACACGTTTTCGCTGTATCGACAAGCCCATTCATATTTTCGGGTTCCCAGTCATTTACCGCCGTCCACACAAACCTTGGGTCCGTCTCAGAGCCGGCCAACTTCTTTGCGGGTAGCTTAATGGGGTGGCCCCCTGAAATATGTCTGAATCCTGTGATTGCTTTGTCATGAAGGCCTCGTTGGGTTTTGATTTGGTTTTTCCGAGGTTGATCGAGTGTGTGTTGCTATTCGTGCACCCCTGCAGGGTAAATCTTTCTGAAAGCCGTGTCCGCGGTTATGGACGACTTGGAGCACAGTTTCTCGATCATAGACAAGTATAACTAAAGTACCGCTTTTAAATTGACTAAGTACTTGACTAGTAAATAGTGCAATACTCATGGAATGGTTAATAAAACTGCCAACGGATGATGGGGGATGTTCGTCCGCTTCCTCGTTGGTAAGCGAGGAGGAGGATGGATCTGTTAATTCTACTGTTATAATTGTTGTTCTTAATTCACGGACTTCCGTCTATCATTGGTTAGGCGGAAGGTTAGCGAGTATCTACAGAATTGTTAGGTATTATCTTTTGCTGCAATTGCGTCACCCCAGGTTGTGTCCCCTTTAGCGGCATAAAGACTTGCTGAGTACCCCTAGGGTCTCACACGATAAATTGTTTGATTCAGATGAACAGGTGTACCCGCAAGATGGATACTGGGTGGAAGAGACAGATGATGTTGGCAACGATCATTCGGTGTAGAGATTCTGGGAACGGGGATCCGTGTGATCTGTGGGCGGGATGTGTTTATTTAAGGGCATCTTATGCCGATTTGCTTCTTGTCGGTACTCGGATCTTGTTTTCCGCTTCCGCCTGATACTCTGATGTGTGATGTATGAGGAGCTATCCTAAATTATTATATCTATCTAGGACATTTGGATCTTGCCGTATGGCGTTGCAATATTTCTATTTCTTTTAGATGGAATGGCTCTGAGGACTGTTGTATGTGGCTTGTATAAATACTCATTTGTGTATGTAGTTGATCCCTTCGCCTGCCGATTACGCCGCTCGTTCTTGTCCCGTTGTTTGGAAGTGGTTAGGACGGCCGAAAGGTCTACCGTGAGTGGCCCTGGGCCCCACCGTACTATTTTAACCACTTTCGTTCATCCAGGCATTAACTAAGAGCGTAATTCACTGAGGTAGTTACACGGATGACGATGAGAAAGCATATCCAGACGTGGCTGCTGACCCTAATAGGATGGAGAGTAGGGAATATTTGGTTGATTCGAACTTTGAGCCTGACTATGGGACTTATGAGGAGGAATGTGAAGATGTGGAAATGGGATGTAGATACGACGACAAAGACAAGGACAGCCCAGTGATACACTTTGACAGGGACAATCCTACAATTGATGAGGCGACTATCTTTGATAATGTGGAGGACTGCAGATATGCAGTTGCAACCTATGCAATCAGAGTTGGGTTCGAATTTATCATTGAAAAGAGCGACTAAAAGATATTTAGGGTGCACTATAGGGAAAGTAATGTGTGTAAATGGAGATTACATGCATCTCCAATGCGGCGTGGACACCCATTTCAGGTTGCAATAGCTACATTTAGTTCAGTCTTTCTCATATTTATTCTGCTGATAACTAGCTCTGAATTATTTGGATTCTTATCGAATGTAGATAAAAGTAAACACGAAGAAACACAACTGCCCTAATATTTCTTTAAGTGATAAAATTAGACCGGCGACTACCAAGTGGATTGCTGCTACTGTACTTGATTGGGTGAGGCAGGATCGTAACATTGGACCTGCTGAACTTAGAGCAAAGATTAGCAAAAAAATTAACGTTCTGATTCCTTACTATAGAGTCTTTGATGGGAAGGCGATGGCTCTAGATTTCATTCAAGGCAAGTGGAATGACAGTTTTCATATGTTGTATAGTTTCAAAGCTCAGGTAGAGAAAACATCACCTCGTAGAGTTGTTGACATCGATTACGAGGTTGTGAAAGGAAGGGAAAAGGTCTCGAGGGGGGTCAGGTATAAGCAGGCAGATAAGATATGCTTCAGGAGATGTTTTGTCTACCTGAAGGAATGCTAGAAGGGGTTCCTAGACGGCTGCAGGCCATACTTGGCAATAGGCACAACTTCTTTAACAGGGAAGTTTAGGGGACATGTTGCTTCTGCTTGTGCTTTGGACGCGCATAATTGGCTTCTACCCATAGCTTATGCTGTTCTTGAGGGTGAATCAAATGAAAGCTGGACATGGTTCATGAAGAGACTACGGGAAGTAATTGGTCACCCTGAAGGCTTGGTGATACACACCGGTGCATGCAAGGGTCTTGAGAATGTTGTTGATGCTATGTTTCCTAGGGTTGAGCATAGGGAATGCATGCGGCACCTCGCTACTAACTTCATGAAGAAGTTCAAAGGAAAGATCTTTGAAGAGGACTTGTGGCGATCAACATACACATACACCCCAAGCACGCATGCTACTTACTTGCAGAACATGTATGTAGTGCCAAAGGTGAAAAAATACCTTGAAGAACATCACACCAAGCTATGTTCCAGGAGCAAGTTTGGTGAGTTAAGCAAGGTGTATTTTGTTTGCAATAATTTGGCAGAGAGTTTTAATGATAAGATTTCGGGCATGAAGACACTTGGAATTTTTATTTTGTTGGATGCAATAAGACAGTGCATAATGGTGAAGATAGATTTAAGGCAAAGAATTTGTGCAGGAAAAATTTTAGGCCATAAAATAGTTCCAAAGGTGGTTATGTTACTAGATGCAAGAACCAGGGCAATGAGAACGATAAAGATGAGGATGGTCAGAAGTTCCAGAACATTGGTTGAGGTTTATGCAGAATACAAGCGTGGAAGTGAACGGATGTACACCATAGACATTGGAAACAAGACTTGTTCATGCAGGTAATGGCAGATTACTGGTCTGCCATGTCACCATGAAATTTACTTCATCTTAAAGCTTAGAGGTACTGGAGCTGAAATAGAGAACTATGTCGACAACTATTTCTCCGTGGAGAAGTTTGCTGCAACTTATGTAGAAAACGTACCACCTATGGCCGATGAAAATGAATGGGAGATTGTCGATCCAGGGTTCAAACTTCAACCACCAGTTCTTAGGAGGCCACTTGGGAGGCCTAGAATGCTAAGGATCAAGGCCTCCACCGATAAAGTTTCAAGGCTAGGAGCTAGGAAAAGGAAATGCAAATGTTGTGGCGGATTTGCCCATATCAAGAGGTTGTGCAAAAACCCTGTTACGCATGATATTGTCCCTGTTCATACCCCGGTGGCAGAAAATAAGGCTTCTCAGCCAGAACTAGAGGAAGAGCAGCGCGATGACGGTGATGAGCACTCGGAGGAAAACGTATGTAAGCAGCCAATTTATGAAGATGTGGAGGTGCGGGCGAGAAAAGGGTGTGAAAAGAAACAAAAGGGTAAGCGGAACGGCGAGGAAAGAGCAAATAATGGAGGTGTATTAGAATATGAAGAAGTTGTAGGGGTGATTGAGGATGTTCTTGATGATCTTTCGGCTAACTACAGGAGAAATAATAAAGCCCTATCAATTTCATCTTTGTACGATTCTCCGGATGAAAGGTAAGCTTAAAAATTGTTTTATTTGCCGTTTTATCATTTTTTATCCTCATCAACTGATGCTTAGTGCAGCGTGGGCTAGCAGACTAATAAGAGGAGCAGAAAGATGCGGGCACAGTAACGTCATATGTTGAATTATATCATTGAAACTAAACTAGTCGTGTCGTCTTTATTTATATCTGGCGCGTGCAACGTGTCTGTGATGGGGTCATGTGGACCAGATTACAATTTTTTTAAATATTATTACATTAATTTTTTACCTCTGTTTGGACAAGGCTACTAGTTCCCATCTCCCTTGCATTCCCATCTCCTCTCGCGCACTCCAGAATTATGGTTGTGCCATCAAGTAGCAGAGTCAGCGCATTGTCCCATCAAATGTGAACGCAATGACTTTTTTGTTCAGAATTCGACGACTTTTGATTAGTTTGAAAGACAGAGAAACCTAAAACATGTATCTAGACATGTTTTGGGTATAGACACATTTATTAAATATCTAAAAAAACTAAGTCAGTTATATCTGGACAGGAGTAGTACACTATTACAACACACTCGATCCCTTCTCCTCTGCTACACTCCAAATTATGGATGTGCCATCAAGTGCTGGGAGCAGAGCCAAAGTATTGTCCCATCAGATATGCCAGGAATGTGCGAACTTTATTTTCAGGATCGGACGAGTTTCGATCGACTAGTTTCAAAACAAAGACAACTAAAACATGGCCAACATATATAGATTATGACGATAATCGACCATGACTCACGTGACCCAGATCCAAAGAGGGCATTAAGTTACCGTACATAGATTTAATTTATGCTTAAGTGCCCCTAATCGACTATGACGCTCCTGTAGTCTCCATCATTGACGATGTTGTTCGTGTCGCAGCCAACCTCCTCCTTGTTGGAAACGATGCCGATGTTCCCGGCAGCGTTCCTCCTCCTCGTGGATTCTTCACGGCGTGCTGCATCAATAACGGTGGAGGTCGTACTCCCAGGCACTGCCCAGAAGCGTTGCCTCCCTTCGGGGTTGCGTAGATCCAGGTGGATCTCCCGCCGGTGGGTTCCGCACAGCTCAATCAACGCAGCCCGCTCCTTCTTGAACAGCTTTCGCCAGTACGCGCTTATGCGCGAGTACCGCGCCATTGCCCTCTTCTGCTCCGACAGCTGGTGGTGTTGCTCCTCGATCTGCCTCGCCAACGTGTTGTCGTGCAATAGTGACGCGACAGGAACCCCGGCGTAGCTAAGCTCGAAGTTGGCCGGAAGCATCACGAACGGCGGCGCGAGTATGTCATAGTGAGCGAACATCTGGGCCTCATGCAAGCTGAGTTTGTGTCTCTCACTCTCCATGGCGATGAAGGAACACGATATGAGCTTCGGTCCCGGCGTTAAGAGGATCAGGGAAAGGACGTGGAAGCGTCGTTGCCACTGTCAATCAGGTTGCAGAACAGACTTCTCGCGGATCGCCCTCACGAAGGACATCCTTATCATCCACGCACCCCGATCCAACGGCACCTAACAATCAGGGATTGGGTCTTCTAGAAAACCAGAGCGGTTGCTGGTTAGCTCTGCATACTGATTGTTTGTGGCCAACGGCTATGGTTGAAAATAATACACATTTCAATGACACTGGTGGATCCATGTGTGTTCTCTGAAGAGAACACACATGCAATGAGTCTAGCTGTGGTTAATGAGAAGAACACACATTTCAATGACACTGGTGGATCCATATGTGGTATGTGAAAATAACACACATGCAATGACACTGGTGGATCCATGTGTGATCTCTAAAGAGAACACACATTTCAATGACACTTGTGGATCCATATGTGGTCTATGAAAATAACACACATGCAATGACATTGATGGATCCATAGGTGGATTGTGAAAAGAGAACATACATTTCAATGACACTAGTGGATCCATATGTGGTATGTGAAAAGAACACACATGCAATGACTCCAGTTGTTGTTAGTAAAAATAGCACACATGCAATGACACTGGTGGATCCATAGGTGGATTGTGAAAAGAGCACACATTTCAATGACACAGGTGGATCCATATGTGGATGTGAAAAGAACACACATGCAATGACTCTATTTGTTGTTAGTAAAAAGAGCACACATGCAATAACACTGGTGGATCCATGTGTGGTCTCTGAAGAGAACACACATCCAATGACTCTGGCTGTGGTTAATGAGAAGAACACACATTTCAATGACACTGGTGGATCCATATGTGGTATGTGAAAATAACACAGATGCAATGACTCTGGTTGTTGTTAGTAAAAAGAACACACATGCAATGACACTGGTGGATCCATGTGTAGTCTCTGAAGAGAACACACATTTGAATGACACTGGTGGGTCCATATGTGGTATGTGAAAAGAACACACATTCAATGACTCTGGTTGTTGTTAGTAAAAAGAACACACATGCAATGATACTGGTGGATCCATGTGTGGTCTCTAAAGAGAACACACATTTCAATGACAATGGTGGATCCATCTGTGGTATGTGAACAGAACACACATGAAATGACTCTAGTTGTGGTATGTGAAAAGAACACACATGCAATGACACTGGTGGATCCATGTGTGGTCTCTGAAGAGAACACACATCCAATAACACAGGCTGTTGTTAGTAAGAAGAGCACACATTTCAATGACACTTGTGGATCCATATGTGGTATGTGAAAAGAACACACATGCAATGACTTTTGTTGTGGTATGTGAACAGAACACACATGCAATAACACTGTTGCATCCATGTGTGGTCTCTGAAGAGAACACACATTTTAATGACACTGGTGGATCCATATGTGGTTTGTGAAAAGAACACACATGAAATGACTCTGGTTGTTGTTAGTAAAAAGAACACACATGCAATGACACTGGTGGATCCATGTATGGTCTCTGAAGAGAACACACATGCAATGACTCTGGTTGTTGTTAGTAAAAAGAGCACACATGCAATGACACTAGTGGATCCATAGGTGGATTGTGAAGAGAGCACACATGCAACGACACTGGTGGATCCATATGTGGTATGTGAAAAGAACACGCATGCAATGACTCTGGTTGTTGTTAGTAAAAAGAACACACATGCAATGACACTGGTGGATCTATGTGTGGTCTCTAAACAGAACTCACATTTCAATGACACTAGTGGATCCATATGTGGTATGTGAAAAGAACACACATGAAATGACTCCAGTTGTGGTATGTGAAAAAGAACACACATGCAATGACACTGGTGGATCCATGTGTGGTCTCTGAATAGAACACACTTCCAATGACTCTAGCTGTTGTTAGTAAGAAGAGCACACATTTCAATGACACTAGTGGATCCATATGTGGTATGTGAAAATAGCACACATGCAATGACTCCAGTTGTTGTTAGTAAAAAAGAACACACATGCAATGACACTGGTGGATCCAAACACACATGCAATGACTTTTGTTGTTGTTAGTAAATTTTGCACACATGCAATGACACTGGTGGATCCATGTGTGGTATCAGAAGAGAACACACATTTCAATGACACTGGTGGATCCATATGTGGTATGTGAAAAGAACACACATGAAATGACTCTAGTTGTGGTATGTGAAAAGAACACACATGCAATGACACTGGTGGATCCATGTGTGGTCTCTGAAGAGAACACACATCCAATGGCTCTGGCTGTTGTTAGTAAGAAGAGCACACATTTCAATGACACTTGTGGATCCATATGTGGTATGTGAGAAGAACAGACATGCAATGACTCTGGTTGTTGTTAGTACGAAGAACACACATGCAATGACACTAGTGGATCCATGTGTGGTCTCTAAAGAGAACACACATTTCAATGACACTTGTGGATCCATCTGTGGTATGTGAACAGAACACACATGAAATGACTCTAGTTGTGGTATGTGAAAAGAACACACATGCAATGACACTGGTGGATCGATGTGTGGTCTCTGAAGAGAACACACATCCAATAACACTGGCTGTTGTTAGTAAGAAGAGCACACATTTCAATGACACTGGTGGATCCATATGTGGCATGTGAAAAGAACACACATGCAATGACTCTATTTGTTGTTAGTAAAAAGAGCACACATGCAATAACACTGGTGGATCCATGTGTGGTCTCTGAAGAGAACACACATCCAATGACTCTGGCTGTGGTTAATGAGAAGAACACACATTTCAATGACACTGGTGGATCCATATGTGGTATGTGAAAATAAGACAGATGCAATGACTCTGGTTGTTGTTAGTAAAAAGAACACAGATGCAATGACACACGTGGATCCATGTGTAGTCTCTGAAGAGAACACACATTTGAATGACACTGGTGGATCCATATGTGGTATGTGAAAAGAACACACATTCAATGACTCTGGTTGTTGTTAGTAAAAAGAA